>CM067093.1:16760379-19160379 GCA_034008185.1 Gorsachius magnificus
GGAGATCAACATTCCTTTTGCCATCCCTCTGCCCTGGTGCAGAGCCCTTCGGATACAGCGTCCCACTGCCCCCTGCACCGATGCAGCATCCCACTGCTCTGCCCATCCCAGAGCTTCGCTCCTGGCAGAGAAAAGCACAGTTTGCTCATGGTTGTTAAAAAGGGAGATAGCAACAAAAGGCAACCCTTGAACACATCTCTCCGACCTGGGATTTTGAGCTTTTAATATCCCTTCAGGTCTGGGACTTTTCAAACGCAGCAGAACAGGCTGGGGGCTGAGGGATGGTAACTCTCTGACCAATTACAAAGTAATTAAAAGACCCACCGTGGGCTCCACAGGGAAAGCTTTGCATATGGACTTTAATTATTATACCACAGCCTTGCCAGAAAAACACAAAAGAGGATCTCAGGCTGCTTGGAGGATGCATATGGCTTGTGTAGGTGGAGAAAGCTAAGAGACTGTTACTTTGGGTAGGAAGTGGATTTTCTCTCTCCTATAATCTTGTTAAATTACCCTGGTTTTAAATCAATGATTTATATCTCTGTCTTCAAATCCAGAGGGGGGAAAAAAAAAAACCAAACCCCAACACCCTCTCTAAACAGCAAGTATGTGACAAGCAATACATTTTCACTTTCATTTACCCTCACATTGCAAAGTTCACGCAGCAAAGCAAGAGTGTTAAAGGAAAATACTCGGAAGGACTGGTTAAAAAGAAAACCTTGGCTGAAATGAGATGGAAAACAGATTTCCCGGGTTAGGTAAGTATCAGAAAATAATACATAATGTTAGACATCTGAAAAAGGAAGTAGGAAAATATTTAGGAATTTGCATAACCATTTGCAGCCTAAGAAAAGCACAGAAAAACAGTTTCATTACGAAAGGACGTTTCAAATAGGCGGCCGTGCCGGGAGGTGCTGTGTGCCGTGATCTCCACTGGGAAAGGGCAATACCCTGAGTGCAGTGCTGTTTTTCTCGCAAGTGCCTGTGTGTACCTGGATGAGAATTCCCAAGCAGATTTTCACTTGCGATGCTTGCCATTTGGGTTTCAGGGAGTCTCCCCTCTCTTTGACACCAGTTTTGCTATCTGTGTAGGTCTCTAGCAGCTTCCATGGGGAATCATCTCTTAGCAACACTCGCAAAAAAAAAAAAAAAAAAAAAAAAAAAGAAAGAAAATAAAAACCCTGCACAGACCTGAGGCAGAGGCCACGCTGCAGCCCACCTGCAGCAAGGGAGGGCTGGCACACGGCAATTCATACCGAAAGCCATGGATTTTCAGTCAGAAAAAAAGGAAAAAAAAACAAAATGTCTAAAATCTCTGCTTAATGGAGTTACATACGTGCTACCAACAAAACTGCAAGGAAATGCCAGCAACCTCACTGCTGCTTCTAAGCACAACACTGTCCCCTTCGGCTGTGACCCTGCCACCCCAAGGAGCAGGGTAAGCAGACACTGGGGAAACACAGGGCTGGGAGAGGTGCTGCCCGCTCGGATGCATTTCCCCCTTTGCCATCCCCGAGCCAGTGCGTGGCCCCACGGCAGCACCCACCCGGCAGCCGGCACGTGCCATGCTCAACACAGCTTTGGGAAGCAGCGCTGGGACGAGCTTCCAAATGAAGAGCAATGCTCATGGGTGGAAACCCAGCGGCTCAGAGGCAAACCGTGTCAGCAGCCACGATGCATCAGAGGCACGCAAATCAGGCTGCTCCGGATGGCCCAGGGAGCACAGGTTACCACTGGAAGAAGTTGCACCTAACCAAGCTCACCACCCCCTGCCTGCACCCTGTAGCACCTCGCTGGCCCATCAGGGGCTTCCCACCTTCAGCCCACGCAAGCCACTGCTTGGTTAACGTCACAGCGAGCAAAGGCTGAAATGCTGACACAATACCAGGCTTTGTGCCTCAGAGCTCAAATGATACAAACACTTTGGAGGCACACGTGCACATCCCAGCCGCCCCTCCTGTGCCTGCTGCTCCAGGCGATGCTGGGGGGGTCGCAGTGGGATTTGGGAAGCAGGTGCAGAAAAGCAGGTTTTGGTGAAAGCATTGCTGCATCAACATCGGGGCAAGAGGTGGGTAAGGCACCATGTGGCATGGCCGGGCCCCCCTGCAGCATGCCATGCTGTGCTGCAGGGTGCAGCCATTCGGTTTTCTACAATACATGAGAATTTGCCCTCAGGCGTGCAGGCAAGCGCCGGCAGAGACATCAGCCCACGCTGCCACCCGGCCCCAGCCCAAGAGCAGCCCCAAACATCAAAGCCTCATCCCCACAGCTGAGTCCTTCTCCTCTTCCACTCAACCCAAACACTATTAAGTGCCCCGTACCCATTAAGCTTAGCACGCCCAAAACTGGAACAAGTCAGTATGATTTAAGAGGTACTGAGTTTGGCATGTGGCAACAGTTTGTCCTTGCTGGGCTCTAAGGACAACACCTTGTTTTGTTTGCTTATATGGAAGCTTTTTTTTCCCCCTGCAGTCTGCAACTGGCGCAGCAAGCCCTGCCAAGGGTACAAGGCTGCTCCGGGCTGAGGGGACGGGGACCCCGGCGCTGACCACAGCATGGCCACGTGATGCGTACAGCCTGACCTGGGCTGCTCCAGCTTTTTAAGCTTAAAGAAGCATGAAAACTCCACATCTTGGAGCCAAGAAATTCCCTTACTCAAAACGACTGTGTTCTTTCCCACAGAGGGGATGCATGACACATTTTGGATGTTGTGTCCTTGCCTTTTCAAAGCAGGGTTCGAATGACTCTGAAAGGTCTGAACCTCTGTTTGTAGGCTGCTGGTTGTCTCTCCCCTTGCTCTGGGGGGACACTATAGAGCATTACCCAAACACCTTAAGTCTACCCTATTAACATCTCATCTACCTTTCCATTTCTGAAAGCCCCACTGTGCTGCCCCACTGAGCACCAAGTATTCGTTACTGCCTGGAGCACAAACAGCTCTTTCCTACCACCCAAATGCCCAGCGTAAGGTTTCACTGGTCATGACAATGGAGAGGAGCTGCATGTTGGGGAGTCAGGAGGAAGCACTGGCATCATCGATAGACATCTTTAGCTCTGCTGACTCACTGCTTTTCCCCCCAGCAGGGAAAACACGTCCGAGCACCATGAACTTTTCCCACAGCAGCCCACGTTTCTGTCGGTAGACCTGTGGCTGAGCAAGACATAGGGGAATACAGAAGAGCCCCTTTCTATTCCTGGACCCTGGGTGAGGTGGATGGAAATCACAAGACTCCCAGTTCCCGTGGGAAGCCATTAATAACCTCCTAAACACTGTCACATCCTTTAACGTGCGTGCTATTATAGGATGCTGAGAGAGAAGCCGTTGGGTTGGTGAGCACGTGGGGCTCCTTCCTCCACGCCGCCCACCAGGCACTGCCGGGACGGTCCCACCGTGCCCCAGCCCTGGCACAGCACAAGACACGACTTTGTGTGTCTGTCCCCACTGCTGATGGCGTATTTGGAAAGGAAATCCTCCCACGTGGCCTCGATGACTGCAAGGGAAATAAAGCCAATGGTTCATTGAGACATGCCTGCTTCATACCAATTAATGTAAAGAGCTTATATTAAAGGATCTCACTTAGATGCAAATCCCTTCTTGTAAACAAACCTTACAGGTCTTAGCCCCAGTCTCTAAGGTAAGTTCCAATCTGATTAGTTACTCCACATGCCTTAAATTCCCCCCCTATGGTTACCAATGAATAAAACTGCAAACTCTATCTTTTTGCTGGGATATTAAACACTTACTGGATTTCACCTTGAGGTGCCCTTTTCAGTGATATTTAGTGAAGCTGGGACCGCTCTGGGTGAAAGACAAGTCCTTTAATTCACTTCTTTGCCGTAGTTGTTCTCCAGACCACCACCCACACGCCATGGTTCGAGCCCTCCAGAAGGGTACAGCACACTGTACGCTGGATTTTATCTCCCATATACACACCACTGCTGACTATTTTGGGGTGAGTGCCTAAACCAGAGAGCACACCACAAGGTGCATAGTTCAGTACATTAAAAAAACAAGAGAATGATTTTATGAGAAGGGTGTTCAGCAACTTACCCTGGAAAGCATCTGTGGGAAAAGCGCTTTGGTTAGGTGAGCTTACCTGGGTGGGACAAGGCTTGAGCATTGCTGCAGGAACGCCACACACACGCCAACTCTATAAACTCAGATGAGGAAACACCATCACACCCACGCAGGAAACGCATTTGTTGGCAGATGGTTTAGACATGGTTAGCAACAAAACGGATCCACAGGCTGCTCCTCCGCAGCTCGAGGAACCCCAAGGCACCTCTCTACAGCTCCTTTGAGCATGAGCCTTTCACCCCTCCACCGATATCACTTGATTTATTCAAATCATTCATTTGGCTTCTCAGTCTTTCCACTTCCATTTAAACTCACAAGCCTGAAAGCTCCCAAAATTGTAGCACAGCCTGAGAAAGCTGTTAAGCAACGTAAATCCCTGCCCTTTTTAGCTTCAGCCCTGGGCCGCTCTCTGCTCCCCACGGCAGTGAAGGGGTTCCAGGTCACCGCAGTGGGCGCGTGCCCATCAGTAAAGAGGGTTTGATCCTGGGTCAAAACCAGACTGATTTCTTTCCCTTGCCTTGTATGTAACTTTTTTCTATATTGCTTAAAAACACACACAGAGAAGCAGGAAAATGATCAAATTATAAGCACTAACTGAATATTAAGAAGTATATATGTCATTTATTTAGGTTTCTTCTCTGTCTTTATAAGTAAAGCAGAGTCCCTAGGTGGTACCTGGGGCGTCAGAGAGGCATGTGCTTTGCTTCTCTTTTCTTGCCTACAGTCAGCCTTTGCTCAGGAGGAAAAAAAAAAAAATCTCTTTCCAATACTGCAAATCTGCCAAACATGGACTAAATAATTTGGCCCTGCAGTAGGAACGTAAGAATGCATTCCCAAAGAAAAAGGAAAAAAAAAAAAAAAAAGCTTTTCATTAAAGGTGAGCCCAGTTCCCTCGTAGGCTGCCAAAGATGCAATTCAACTCCCTGTCCAGGAGCTGGAGTTTGTCAGGGGCAGGCACTGGGAGTGCTGGCAAAAGAAGAAATCCTCGCAAACCTGTTGAAAGAGCAGCAGACGCACATATGGCCATCACTCCTTGCTGCTGTCTTTCCCCAAGAGTGGCAGAGCTCTTCTGTCAGCCCCAGGACTTCCCAGAATGAGTATCTCCCCCTTGGCTTGGAGGCAACAGAATGGGAAGTTTTGGTCTTACGCGAAATTCGTCACAGAAAGTGAAATTGTGGGTGCCCCATACCCACGTGCAAGGCAGAAGCTTCTGGGAGCTGCCGAGCTGCACCGAAACCGGAGCAAGTAAACAAGGAGCCTGCCAGAAAGAGAAGAGCCAGTGCTGGGAACACTTGTGATTTTGGCATTGAAAGTGTTACAGAAAACATGCCATAAAGTTCCTCTGAGGCTTTAATTTCCCTCCCCCCAATCTTCCTTTGATTTTGATCCCCTCCTTTCCTCATGTCCTTTGAACTTTTAAAAAGGCACTTTGAAGACATGTCATAAAGCAGGGGTTTTATTCATGATCTCCTCTTTGATGCTCCTGCTGCTGTGTGTGAAGTGCAGCCTCGCAGGATGCGGGAGCCAGAGGAGCCGAAAGCTGAGATGGAAAGGAAAGGACAGAAAAGTAAAAGTGTGGACGCAGGGTTTGTCAGTAACTCGCTGGGGACGCGCAGGCGGACACAGGCAGCAGCCCTTATTCATGCCGAATGCGTTGGCTTCTGGGCTGTACAGCCCTGGTGTAATTATACCCCAACCTGCTCCTCCGAGGGGACCGCAGGCCGGCAAAGCTCAAGGGGGGAAGCGATGGGAATGAAGGAGAGGAGCAGCTGGCTGGGAAGTCCTTCGTCCCAAAGGCCATCCACATCTCCCATGTTCCCCCGAGACCTGAGATTTAGAAATAAAATGCCAGAAGAAGCAGCCTACCCTGGGGAAGAAAAAGGGATGAGCAGCCCATACTCAGGTCCTGTCCCTGCTCCTGACTATGTGCCTCCGACCAGGGGGGTTTAATTTGGCCTCTCTGCTACCAAAACCACAACACAACCAATTTGTTTGGGTTGGTCAAAGACAACTGCCCGGCCCAAACCAGTCCTATTGCAAGAACTGGTCTTCTGTGTGGCAGATAACACAATTGTTCTAAAAAGGACACACAGCTATTTTGAAGTAGTTGCTAGATACAAGATTTACTGTATTAACTCTGTGCACTGGTTCTTCTATTTCAAATCTGCACCATCTGCATTTAAATAAATCCTGGTGCCCTCTTTCATAATCTTATTTTGAATCTCAGGAGATGGAAATGTTCTTAAAGTACTGAAAGCTGGGATCCTATGGTATGGGCAAAATCTTAATTTAAGTTTTAAAAAGGTTTCTGACCCCAATGGTTAGGGCAGGTTGACTGAAAATAAACAAGCCTAAAAAACAAAACAAAAAATTAAATATTAATAATAATGAATTAATGCAAGTAAATAGAAACATATTACAGATTCAAGTATTATGAACTCTAACCCAACCCTCTGATATGGAGATATGTCCCAACTCACAGTATTTGAGCATTTTGACACTGAAATGCCACCACAAGCTGCACTGGAAGTCCTTGCACTGGCCAGTCCCCTGCCCCACTCCCAAAGCACCGAGCTGAGCCCCGAGGGTCCCAGCAGGGGGGGTCTCTTACAGAAAACTGAGTCCCCAGCCACCAGCAGCCAGGCAGGATGGGGACGGGGGGGCTCTTCTTGTGAAACCCCCACTCCAACGTGCGAGGATGAGACTTTTTCTTCCAAAGAGGGATGGTTCAAACGACGCTAACTCTTTACCGCCATAGATAGCATCTGTGCCACATGCTTTGGGACGGCCACTGGATGTTACTGGATCTGCCTGTCAGAGAAAGACAGAAAGGCCAAAGAAAGGATTACTTACAACTGTGTAATTCTGCATTTACAGCTACTCAAATATTTAATCAGTGCTACAGGATTAAATACATTTGATATTTCCTCATCAAGCAGACTGTGTAATTCATCACAATCAAAGTTACAAGGAGTTTTTTTCTTTAAAAAAAGAAAAAGGGGAAAAAAACCCCTAAACCCCACCTTCAAAATAACTCTGCCCGCAAGCAGGTTTTATTTCACCAAATCACACTCACTTCATAGAATCATAGAATACCTGGTTGGAAGGGGCCTCAAGGATCATCTGGTCCAACCTTTCTAGGCAAGAGCACGGTCTAAACAAGATGGCCCAGCACCCTGTCCAGCTGAGTCTTGAAAGTCTCCAGTGTAACTCTCCCAGCAGCCTCCCAGCAGCCTCCCTTCACGACTTAGAAGCCGAAGTCAGGGTCTCGTCACCCACCACTGCCGGACCCACCATTGCTACCAACTCTCAACATGTCCATCCAAAGGGCTGTTTCTGTGCAGCACATGGGGCGCGCAGGCTCGGACCCCAGGGATGTGGTGTTGCACCATCCGCTAGCACATCCCTGCCCAGGTCCCATCAGAGGCAGCTCCTCTCGCAGGGCTAATTCACCCTCCAGTGGAAAGCAAAATTTAAATAGGAGATCATGGCACTTGCCACTGGAGCTGAAAGCAGCAGAGCTGGGAGCTGCCTGTGGTAACAGCCCTGCCTGCCCCTCACCAAGACCTGGCAGGCACGGGGGAGTAGAAACAGGGCCTGATAAATGGGAGGAACACCGTGAAAGCAGGAGAGGTTAAAAGCAGGTTTGTGACTCCCTCAAAAGATAGGGGAAAGGGAGGACAATGTTGTCCCAGGTGCCCTCCTACCTCGCTTTTTCCTCAAGGACAGGAAAGGCCCCATCACCTCCAAATGCTGTTGGATGCACGAAGGTTTCTGCACTGCGCCTCAGCACATCCCGGGCTGCAAAGCACGTTGGAGCGGAGCCAGCCTGGCCCCTGTGCCCCTGTCACTGGGCCGCCCCAACTCTGCTCCCAACATGGCACTTGTCTCGGTGACTTCAGCCAACGTCACCACAAAAGCATCACAAACTCTGGGGAGTTGTGACACCAAACACTTCCAGCTTTCAAGCCAAAAAAATGAACTGCCTGAGCTCCCTTGCTTGCTGGAATAGATAAGTCGCTACAGGCACATGCCATTGCAGGATCACGAGGCAATACAGGGATTTTACTTGGCTGTACCAAGACTCTACCTTTATAAGAGATCATAACATGCTGCAAATTACCATAATCTCACGTCCAAGTGCATCACAGCGGCACTGCCCTGTGACATGGAGAGCATGAAATGGGAGAGGGGAAACAAGGAATGAGAAAACAAGGAGGAGTTGAAAAGATATGCGTCACCTTAATTTATGCAACATTTCATAGCAGAACTATGAGTTTCTGAGCAGAACTAATCTTAAGGAAAGGGTCTTCACTCGAGACCCAGACTTGTTTGGCTCTGTACCACAAACAGTCATATGGACAAGTTGTCAGGTGCCAGTCCCACAAAAATCTAACACTACATGTAAGCTAATAATTATTTATACACATAAAACTGGAACAAGACTTGGGAAACCAAATGCCAAGGCCTAAGCTATCCCTTACTTCCCTTTCCTTCTTCAGAAAGTCAGGAAGCGATGAAGTCGTGCTGTGCTCCAGGAGCTCCCTTGCCTGCAAGGATGCTGCACTCCCCACAGCCACCCAAGCCCCCAGAGGAGCTGCTCCGCATGTACAGCAGTCCTGGACCACAGCAAGGCTACAGACTATGACGTTCTCCCACATGCATGTGTGGTACCCCTGTGGGAACAGCCATGTCCGTGCCACATTGAGCATCTCTGCCACCCACCACCCACGGATCAGCCCATCAGCTCCAGGACTCGGTGGTTGTGGGATCACCCTGCATCCCTTCCCACCTCCAGCTGCTCCAGTCTAAAAGGCCCTGCTGTCAAACATGCAAAACAGTATTAAATAATCAAAACAGCATTAAATAATCCTGTGCACACATACTACACGTTCACCAAAAACAGGTATTCAGCTTCCAAGTCCAACCCACGGGAAGATGATGAAGATGCTGGCAGCAGGAGGAAGAGGATGCAGAGCTCACCACCAGCACCAGCTCCTCAGGTGCAGAAGAGCGTGGTTCAAAGCACCCTTTCCATCCTGAAATTATCTTCCCCTCAAACTAGAAAGCTCAGAGCTGCAGCCCAGGCTTAGGTTAGGCGACTTTTTCCCCCCCTCCTGAGTTTCTTTCTGAATTAGAATTGGACATTTCTGCGGCGAAGCTGTTTTTGCAACTCTGGCCTTTGTGGCATGACGCCACCGGTCGGAGCCTCTCAACTTTATTTAACCTTTGCGCAGGGAATTGCATTAACTCATCACAAGAGAACCTCTCGGCAAGGGAGAAACAGATGTTCAGGCATTAGATAAGCTACAAGCAAGTCTGCGGCGTTTATCAGCGGGGATATGGGGTTGGGGTTGGTTTTGTTATTTTTCAAGGCTGACCAGTGGTAGGAGTTATTTGGAAATTAGTGAAAATTATCCTGAAAACTCCTTGAGGGGCTTTTGAAGGAATGTCCTCAGTTTCTCCTTTTTACCTGCAATACCAATTCCTTTTTTTTTTTTTTTATCTCTTTTAAATCACAGCCAAGTATCTGCTCCTGAGACTGAATGCAGATGCAGCTGGAACAGGAAATTTTAACTTGCTTCCAACCTGGGAATTTTGCATTTTAAACTTGAAAGAAGGAGAGAACTTCATTTTAAAGACACATGTCCCCTAACGAAAGACAAATACATTTCCAAAGGGGCCAACCCTACAGTGCTCCTGAGAAACCAGTACTGCAGAAAATAGCAAAATCTAAAGAGCTATTACAATTCTAGTGCGCATTTATTAAGTTATCCCCATTTAATACACTTCTCCCTGCTTGCTCTTTAAAAAAATACCCAAAGCACTGAAATATCCAAGTTAAAATTATTTCTCTTCATTTTGTCTGACCTGTCAGGCATCAGTTGGTTATGCCAGGAGCTCAAACTCTCTGCTCTGCAATTTAAGCCCAAGCAGGTCTCTGGAGGCAAAATCTGGCCATCGTTTCTTCATTAACTGTGTATATTCAGGCACAGACACCCTTGCACCCAGGTGAAACCTTGCATTTGAGTTCTTCAAAGGGCTTCATGCACAGCAATTAATTTCCCTACAGGCCAGCTTGCACTGCTCAAAGATGTGGGTTTAAGCCAAATTAAACCCTGCATAAACCTCCACAAAACTGCTTGCATTTATATCAGTAACTGTCCAACTGCTTATGTAGATAAAAACCAAACTATTGCATTATAATTGCATTACCTCCAGCCATTGATAGCTGAGTTCTGGTGAATCCCCACACAGTGGTTTAGAAGTTACTGTCCTGACCAACATTATTGGGACCAAACTTTCAGTCCACAGGGAGAAATAACTTGTCCAAAGCCATGCAGAGACACAACTCCACATATCTCATGAGAAGTCTTGCATAAAGGAATTGTAATTGCCATTCGCCAACACAGTTCAGCTTTGATTTAAGTGTGTGTGTGTGTATATATATATACACACTCTCAAAGGAGAATGAGATTTGGGGGGTGACAGCCCCTCTATGCTTAGGCTTGTCCTCTTGAAGCGTTCAAAAGAAAGGCCAGACCCTTTCTGGTGCATTATCAACACCCAAGCAAAGCAACACCTATCCTGCCCAGAAGATCTTACAGAGGATGAGTGAGATCTGGCAAAGCGGCCACGGCTCCCCTTGCTACAACCAAGTAGCCTTGGAAAGCGCCACAGCAGCCTGGTTCCTCCTGCCGCAGCCACCTTCACACAAGCAGGCTTGAGGAAAGCGACCAAAGAGAAAAATTTTAGGTAGTAAATGAAAAAGTAGTATTTTGTGAAGGGCATTTTGTGTTACTAACCTACAGCAGATTTTTTTAAAGACATGTTCAAACATCTAGAGCAGCAAATATAAAAGCTGGCGCTACAGAGAAACCCAGTGTCCAGCCCGCCCGCATCTTAGCTACCCAAACATCATCCAAAACTCAAGCCCTGAGGTTTTCATCCTCCTTAATCCCTGCTCTCTCACTCGCATGGGGCATCTCCCCCAAGTTGCCCCCAGGGCTTCCTGAGGACCTTCACCAAGAGGATGGCAGGGGAGGAGAGAGCTCGGCGGCCGCCCTGGCACCGCCAAACCCACTCTTCAGCAAAGTAGGTCAAATTCAAATGCTTTGCTCTCAGCTGAAGGTCACTACTGTCTCCCCAGCCTGCGCCGGGCAAGCTAAAATGTATTTACAGTGAGAAGATGCAGAGAGGTTTTGGAGCTGGAAGTGGTTAGAGGAAAAACAGGCTGTTAAAGAGAACATGTGCATGAGCATGCATCTAAAATGGTGAATGCGGAGGGAGGAAAGAATTAAAAAAACAAATCATCAGACATTTCCCTCAAAGGGCAAGAGCACTAGCCCTGCCTTCCCCACTCCTGGTCAATGGCTTGTAGGCGTTCCTGGTACAAACTACAGCATTGACCAGAGGGAAAGGTCTTGGATAACATTTGCAGAGCACTTTGACACAGAAAGTCCAAATTCCCCTTTATGGAGGCAAAGTCTGACAAAAGCATAATGGAAATAGGCTTCCGACAGACAAAAAAGTGACTCCCTGGCACACACATAAGCCCACACAAACTTTCCGGCCTGCCCTCCAAGTGTGAGCACTGGTGTTTCCATTAAGCGCCTGAAAGCTCAGAAAGCATCCGGAGAAAAAGTAAACTCATTATTAGACCAAGCATGATTTTCTGCAGAACTTTTACAAGTAGTTTTCCAATAGGAGCAGGGATTACCCTGGTAAATTTGAGAGTGTCTCTTCTGACTGCCATAAGGATAGGAATACACATTTAGCCATCTGAGAGTATTTGCCTGAAGTTATTGCTGGGAAGAGCTGTCAGAGAAGGCTTCATACAGAGGTAAGTTGGAAACACCCCTACATCTGGAGCCACACCGAACTTTGGGAGAGCCCAGATCTGGAGACCAGGCTGCTTCCCCTGCAGCCTCCCCATCTCCCCAGCACGATCCCACCACCAAGGTGGGCTCCTGGGAGCTTCAGGAAGGGGATGCATCTTGACATGGAGGTTGCACCATGGCCGTAATTCATGCATTGTAAAGACCATCTCTTCTCTGTCCCGACAGCATGGCTATACCATGTGAAAGCTATACCATTGCCTGCTCAGGAAAGTTATGTTAGAAGACTAATTAATGTATTTTGGCTGTCTTCTAATGAAACGCGGCAGCTGGAAGCAGGCATGGAGCCAATGCCACGTGACCGCTCAGTTCTCCCTTGGACACATTTCAGGAATCTCTTTGCTGAAGTATCCAGTTGTCCTGCACGACTACTATTATTTTTTTTTCCCCCCCAAACTGAACTAATCAATGTCTGGCTGCTAGTTATCACAGAGGGAGGGGGGGAAACACACACGGAAAAGCTGCTGTATGTCAAACACTGTATTATAAATATGCTAGCGATACAGCTATACACAGTATTTTACTCCACCATTTATCTTCACACAAGCAGAAAAGCTGTAAGCAGATGACTGTCTGCCATGGAGAGCAGTTTTAAGTGAGGTTATTGCATTCTTGACTTAAGCCCATTTTTCTGGTTTCCATGCAAACGTCAATGAATTTAAAAAGGGAGCATTCAGTCCAGACCTTCCTATTCCGACAAAATAACAGTATCGCTCTATATGGGGATTATTCTCTTGCTTGGCAGAGGGATGAACCCAATGGATTTCTTCTGCCTCTCACGACCCCTGACTGTCTCAGAGCACACATCCCCGTTACCTCCATCGGTTACTGCAGCCGTTCCCACAAGCGCTGGGCAGAAACGCATATTCTAAGCACATAGGAATATATATGCTTGCACCTCATACACGTACATATGCACACATACAGGTGTGTGTCCAGGACCAAAGACAACAGGAATGTAAATATGTTTTACGCCTAATTATGGAAAGTACTTTGGCAGGAGGTGGCCAGGGGCACAAAGAGCTACTATTGAGATTCCTCAAGCCACGGCCCCCATTCAGTACACAATCGACAATATTTAGACAGTATGGGCTAGTTCCTTCCTTCACAAGGTAACTTCCTCTGCCTGGCAGCCCTCAGGCAGGCTATAAAATGACCTTACTTTTAAGGACAGTGTCAAGTAAAATAAGCAGGGCAAGGAAAACCGTGCCTGCTCACTCTCCCTGCATCTCCACCGTTGTTTTACGGTTCTCTCCTGCTTTGTCTCCAGGGCACAGGCAGCTTCTCCAGTTGAGCTGAGCTGAAAAGCTCCCGACGCAGATGCCCCCGCGCTGCCCGGCAGGCAGCAGCCCGGCCACACTGGGCGATCCCGCTGGGCTGTGTGGCACCCACCGAGGGCTGCATGGCACCCACCGAGGGCTGCTCCGAGCAGGCTGGCAGGCATGCACCGCGCGTCGGGAAGAAAAGTGGAAAAAAAATTATCCCATGCAAATTAAGACTTATTTATTAATCCTCAAGGAATTTCAGTTTGGGTTCTGCCTCTCTCATCTCTCCCCCTCCCATTTCTCCTATGAGATGCCCAAATGTTTTCTTGCCTTTCCGCCGCGCAGCTTCGCTAGCGAGCTCTTTCTCACTGTGCAGTGCCCCGTTCCGATCCGCTACCCGTAACATTTGGTTCCAGACCACAAGGCGCATTGGCTTCTGAAAGTCTGGCTCTAAAACCAAATAAAAAGCTTTTCATTGACACTCAAATGTACATGCAGCAAGTCAAAAGCCTTATTTTTGTGTTTTACAGTGCTCCCACCTGAATAAATTCATTTTAAGTGCCACTTTTCCATTTGTGGATTATGAAATGTTGGGAGGTCTGGATGCCATAGCCAGGTACCAAAAAGCAATATGTTGTTTCCCACTGCAGGAGTCTGTCAGCACTGCTCTAACCCACAGCCATCATCCCTGTAAAGCTTTGCAGAGCACTGACCCATGCAGCCTCCGAGCCCTGCCTCAGACCCGCAGCCATGGACAGACGGACAGCAGCATGTCCGCTGCTCACAAGGAGGGACGGGCACCTAGCCTGGTAAGCTGTAAAGCAATGGTGAGACTTGAACGTGACATGGCCTGGTGGAAAAAAAATTACTGATATAAAATTTTCCCTAATCCACCCACCTTCCTGCTCCCCCTTTGGAGCAGAACAGCTCCATTATACCGCAGGGTTTGCTCAAGCCAGACCCTGTGTGTGGGAAAGGAGGGCTTCCACCGTCCCTCAGGACTAACACACACACTGCTCCGATCAGACCGGGTTTCTTGCAACCACCCACTTTAGACACAGATGTGATTCTGGCCATTTTCAGCTATAAAGCACAGCATCACCTTATATCACACGTGTATCCGTGGGTGTAAATGCAAGTGCATGCAGTAGATGCAGGCACGCTCACCTTACACGTTAACATCTACAGTAGAAATCTGGAGAAATAAAGTGGCATGAGATTGTTGGCTCTACCTATATTTAATTTTCCAGACATTTTTAATCACATGGAATGATAGGTTAGGTGCATCAGAGCATCACTGGCTACCGACCCAAAGGACAAAGATGCTCTGTGTGCAGAGCTAAAAGATCTGAAGCCCCATCCACAGTAGGAACACGCATCAGCCTATCAAACACGAAGAATATCACCAAGTTCAGCATCTTTCATAAGGAAGGATTTGCCAGGTTTAAAATCACAGTTACTCCAAGAGGTACTATGTAAGCCTGCTCCTTCCCATTCAATATATGAAAGGTTTGCCACAGCCCTTGGTAGCTCTCTAGCAAAACACAGAAGGTTTAAGTTTATTCCACTCGTGCAAGGAAACTCCCGACAAATCAAACACGCATTTGGCTGAGAAGGCTGCAGCATATGGTTCCTTACTCCCCGCGCATACCAACCTTTCACAGTAATGCAGGGACAGAAGCACTAGGTGGCAAAAAAAGCCAACAGGTCCTTATTAGTTACACTCTGGAAATGAGCATTAAGGTACCTGTAAAATTGCAGGTAGTTTAATAACAACCACGGTGGGTATCAGCCCATATAAAACATGCCAATGGGTATCGTTCCCAGTGAAAGAATGGAAGCGGGGGCTCAAAATTATAGAAAGAAAAGGGGGAGAAAGGGCTTAAAGCCCAAATTGTTACTGAATAAGTATTACCAAAGTTACAAATAGCATCTTACTGGATTTCTGTGCACTGTTTCCTTCCTGGTAATGGCAGTGTAATAAAGCATCAAAATAAACAGTAAACCAAAAAAAAAGTGGCTAGAATCAGTCTGTATTCCAGATGAGAAACATCTGTAGGTGTAGCTCAGCAGATCTTTTATCTTTTCCCTGAGCAATTAGATGGATAATGCTGCGCTCTTATAGGTAAAATTATTCTCCCAGCCTCTTCTATCACCTCATAAATTAAATCAGTATTTTTGGAGAGGAAAGAAAAAAAATCAATAAATACCTCTAGATAAATAAGAGCAAAAGACTCCCTTAGATGTAGTTTAGATGCCTGCCTTCGTGAACATTTCCTGTGCAGTCCTTCTCATTTCTAGCTGCGTTTTCTCAAACAGATGGGGGAAAAAAAGCAACCCTCAAATACTTTAAAATATTAAAATAAGACTATAGTTTTCCCTATACTAAAATGAATGCAAGAGAATGGTAGGATCAGCCCAATGTATTAATGGTCTGACTTGTTACCAGACAATAAACAAGGATAGTCTCATTAATTTTGGAACCACTACAGCCAATTATGAAAGCATTGTGTTTGCCATACACATAGATTAAAAAAGCTGTTTATTTGAACTAATAAAGCAGTAAATGAGCTGAAATTCTCTTTTCTTTATTTTTAATATGATAAATGGAATAAACTATGAATACATCTGTTCCAAGCCTCTTTTCCACAACATGTTACGTCTGAAAAGCCTGAAAAATGTTCTTTTCTATTCCAACATTTCAAAGTAATGATTTTCTGCAAAGCATCACCTACAAAACATCCACTAGTGCTTATGGAGTTTAATCCTCATTCTGCATTTAGTTCACTTTCTGAACAAAACCACATTGCATGGGGAGAAGAAAACAGGCGTTAGCCTGCAAATAAATTGTGGGCATTGTAGCCCATAGACTTTGCAAACATTCCTTGGTGTGTTGGCACAGCTCAGACATCCATGATCACGTTCTTATCAGCCAAGGTTTTGGTTGAGGCACCCTCCCATGAAGCCCGGGAAGGCTGGCCAGGTCCTGGGCTGGGCTGGCAATGGCCCACAGAGCTTGGACCAAAGCCAGAGAGCAAGAACGTTTGGCCTCACACCCAACACATGGATTTGGGGGGTGTCAGATGCAGGGCTTTATTTGAAGCTGCTCTCTCCAGTCAAAGCCCTGGAAATCCATTAGCATAAGCAGACCCTTCCTCAGTCGATACCACATTTCCCCTGCAAATAGCAAGAAATGGGCTTCACAGCAAACTCCCAACAGATGAGGCGCAACAAGAGGAGCTCACCTACTGCCAGCAGAGGAGCTGTCGCTGCACAAACCCCCTCAGCCCAAGGACACCTCCCCCCCCAGCCCACATCCCTGCAGCACCTCCACTCCAAATTTCCAGGTTGACCAGTCCTAACTGATTTCTTTCAGAAAAGTCTGCAGGACAATAACAGGAAGAAGGCAGAAGGCCAGGCATGATGCTCTATTTTAACCACAACACTATTTTTCCTCTCCCATTATTACTATTTTATTTAAACCCTGATGCTTAGGTCTATGAACCCCAACAGGATAAGCCCCTGGTCATCTTGAACAGTGATAGGCACACAAACTGCTCTTATTTTAAAAAGATTTTCACCAAATAGCAAAGGGAAGGCCATACACAAATCTGTGCAACACTGCAGCAGTCCCTTTTTTCTAGTGAGATGCCACAGTATTGTATTTTTCAATGGAGTAAATGCTGAACCTCATTTTTTGCCCAGGAGCTGTGATGCCAGAGCACGTTAAGGCAAATACATGGTCCGGTTTCAGCATCTCCAGGGATCAGTTCAGCTGGAGCTGGGAATGCAGACCTGCTCCCTGCACCACCTTTGAATAGGAGCTCAGTAAAGCAGCAAATGGAGAGGAAAAAAAAAATATCACCAGATAATGAACACCTTATTTTAGGCTGTGGTCAAGTAATTTGCTTTTCTGAGAAGGGATTTTTTTTTTATTGTATTTAGTGGGTTTTTTAGGGCAGTCACGGTGAAGTTCCTACATAAAGGAAAAGCAAACAGCTGAAGAGTCCTCCTTGGGCTTTGATCCTCCCTGTGGAGAGTAAACCATGAAGTGTTTGTTAAAATCCTAATCCGATTTAAAACTGCTTTTGAATGTGTTAGGGGAGGAAGTGCTGGCTCTCGCTGTCCCGTCCAGCCCAGGTTTTTAAAGCTGTGTCACTCTGCTTGTGAAAAAACAGTATCCCCCTCCCAAGCAGCTGTTGCTTCAGCCAAAAGCACCCACCCACAGATCAAGCTTATTCAAAATAGACAATTAATACATCTCTTTATTTGGGTACCCTTTTGCTTCTTGAAGGAGGACTCGTTTTCTCAGCAGAGGTAACAGCACCTCACCTGGGTGCGATGGTGAGAGGAGGGGTCCCCTCGCCAGTCCCTGCCAGCCAGGCTGGACTCTGCCCAGCTCCCCAGATCGCTTGCTGCATTCCACATCTCCAAAGTTAAGGAGGAAAGGCAATCCCTGAGTGTCCTCCTGTGCTGGGACACACAGCCTTTGCCACCTCCACCTCCCTTCTAACATCCCATTAGATGGAGGTTGGAAGGGGTGCCAGCACAGCCCCATGCTACGGGGCTAATTGCAGTCACTGTCAGGCAGTCCAGAAAGTCCTGACTCCTCGAAAGAGAACAGAATACTTGTATTGGCAATATTGCAGAACCGTCCAATTTCTATTGATTGCCAGTTAATGAGTTGCTGGAGCTCTATGCAGCTCCCCAGTAGCTAAGCTCTCAACTGCATAGAGCAGGGGAACGTAGTTTAAGCAAGAACAAGAAGCCCTGCTCCATGCTGGCAGTCACCAACAAAGACTTGAGCCTACTGCAGCATGGGATAGGTGCTTAACACGTGGTTATTCCACTGACACAGCAGGAAGCCTGAGCACCGCATGGACACCCAGTGTGTGAACACGCATCTAGGGTCATGGAATACAAATCCCAACATGAATGAGACCCAAGTAACCTGCCAGAGCCACCAAACAAGTGCTCATCCTGGGCAAAGCCCTGGACCTTGCCTAGGCAGGTCTGGCTTTGTTGCAACACACCCCACCAATAACAGGACCACGCTTACAGCCACCCCAGCAGCAACGAGCAGCTCTCGCACCAGCCCTGCAAAAGAGCATTTCTGTGGTGTGCATCTGGAAGAGCATTTTTCTTAACATACGTTGAACTTAGCACATAGAACTATTTCTACCTTTTTGTTTCAAAAATGCCATTTCCAAGGGAATCAGTATCAAGCAATCTGCAAAAAACTAATACAACCAGTGCTGACCAAGCTTCGGCTGCTACATCATTCCCTTGTTAACAAATGAAGACAACCCGTTCTTGGGAAAATTGGCAATGCCACAACACACCCGCCCTCCTGGCACCTCTCCACCATTGCCACCTTGATCCTCAGCAGGTGCTTGGGTACCAGCAATCCCATCCAAAAGGCTTTACTAACTAGTTTTGAGAGAAACTGTTGGCTAGGTATTTCAAGACCTATGAAAATACATAGGGACAAGGAGCAGGGAGCAGAGACGCTCGCTTCACTGCAGGTCTGAGCTCAGGGCAGGCTTTTAACGTAAAGGGAGTGCACTGCAAAGCCTAATGAGTGAAGTTGTTTTGAGAGCACAAAGTGTCCTTATTCTTCACAAAATGGAAAATTTGTAAGATCTCTGCAGGCAAGCCAAGGAAAACACAAACTGCGTGCCTGCCGTGGCACGGGGGCACAAACGCTGTTATTGTTAATGTGACAAAGCCGCACGTCTAGTCACACAAATTACCAGAATGCAGAATTCCCGAGTTTAAAGAAGAAACGCGAAAGTACTGTCAAAATGAGCCACACTTGGGGCCAAGGCAAGCTTGACCGCATTTCTTTAAATGCTATGGTGCTGCCTTTCTCCTGGGAAAGGAGAGTGAGGAAATGGGATCTCACTTATTCCATATCGAACAGTATCTATAATTTAAATGTACAGAAAAAAAACCCCCACAAATGTCTGAAATAGGCTCCAATTGCCATGGATAAGCCATACCTCCCCCCCAGGCACCCAAGGGCCCAGCCAAAAGCCTCCAGCATCCAGAGCCAGCACTTGCCACCAATGCCTCACAGATGCAGCACCACCGTGGAGCACCCTCTGCCACCTCCACATCCAACGGCATGGAGAGGGTCCAGAGGGCATCCAGGAGATCAGAGGCTTAAGATTATTTATCTAAGAGACATATTTCTACAAAGTTTCACCACTCAAGGCAGAGTTAATGAGATTTAAAGCATGCATAGCCTGCCCAGAAGCACTGGCCTTGCTCTATGTTAGCAGGTAGAGTTGGGGTGTGTCTATGAATGCTCATGTACATACCCCAGCTGTGCATTGCAGCATTTTGACAGCAGGGCCCTTTGAGGATTAAAGACATCCAACTTGAGAATGCCCACATTCATTTGTGTTTAAGACCAGGAGGACAGAGTTGCAGCAGGAACGCTGGCCGGAGAGCATGCTGCCTGGGCGCGGAAGAACGGAGGGGGTTACCTGCAGGTCTCTCATGGCGCGTCGGCAGATGGGGTATGCCACCCATTGTTTATTCCAATACCTTATTATTCCCTGGATCCCTCTGTTTTGCTGTCATCAAAGAGATTATCTAGAAATGCAGCTTGGCATAGGTATGCCTGTAGCCCCATGACTCCGTTATTACAGAGCCACAAAGGTGCAGGACCCTGCTAACACCATGAGTTACGCAGCCAGAACGATGACCCCAGCTTCAAAGAGTTTATGAAGGAGAAAAACAGGAACCCTGAACATTTAGGACCCTCACATCTGGATTCTGTCATCATCTGGATAAAACAAAGCTGTGATCCAACCTCCTTTGGTCAAGCGTGGATCAGAAGATGAAGGTACGCATCTCAGCTTGGCGTGTCATTATTTTCTGTACGTACAGTCCACTAAGAGATTGTCAGGAGCAGAGATTTCAACATGAAAACTAAGGCCCCAGGACACCAGGATCAGAAATGTGCTGGTAACTGGCAAGATGTCAGAACAGTTTCCTTGGCCAAAGCCGAAAAGGAGCAATTTTGCCTTGGAACTGTTTATAAATCCTGGCTCCAGAAAAGCTTAAGAGACTCAATGTGATCATTCACACAGTAAAACGAGTCTGCATATTTGCTGGACGCAGGTGTCAGTTCCGGGGAGATCGAATAGCGTGGTTCTTTGGGGGGAAAAATGCTCTTCCATGTGCCAAGGCACATTTAGTCATGACTGCAGCTCTCTTGTTACTGGATCCCAGCTTGGACGTGGTCTAAGAGCTGCTTCAGCCCAACAATTAATTACTTAATGTTTTTCAGAAAATTTCAAAAGGTAGGAACAGGGGAGGGGAAAGAACACACAGGGAACCTCCCCTCCCTTCCAAGAGCAACTTTTAAAGAGCAAAATGACCTTTACTTCAGGAGAATGTGCTTATGTAGCCAGAATGTTATATTTTTTTTAAATTATCTCTTTTCAAACAATTAAAATACACACCCACACCATATGCAAGTACACAAGTCAAAAATCTCTGCTTTACATCATGCACAGCACTTTTAAATGACATCTCCTTTTTCCGGGGTGGAAAATCACAGTCAGCATTTGTATATAAATATTATTACACAGCTTGAATGTACAAGCCAGGAAACAGAGAGTGCTGCATGACAACGTGCTAAAAATTCCTTGCTGCATTTTTTTTTATGTTAAGAAACCAGCACTGTTTGTACAGTAATTCCATTGTCACACACAGCGTTGTGCTCGCAGCGACCGGCAGTTCACACAGCTACAGAACCAACACTTAGCCCTAACACCAACGTACGATGGCACGTAGGGAACTGTCCCCTCGTCTTGCCGTACTGATGCACTGCTGTCCTGAAAATTACAGATTCATTTAACCTGTGCATACATTAAAACCCAGGTTGTTGTCATGCCCTGACTATATGTATGCCTATGAACACTTTAGGAGCGCAAGCAAGTCCTCCAAAACGAAACAGATGAAGAGAATATGTTGGCATGCGTTCCCTTTAAAGTAATAATAATATTACTTGTCTTAATAATATTACTTTCATAATCAAAGTAGTTTTTATTAGACAGATTTTCAATCACAACAGTCTCTTTCATAGCCTGCAAGTGACTAACAGGGCCAAAGACTAGGACTTGACTTTGGTTTGGGCTAAGATCAAGTTTAGGATCAGCTTACCATGCAATAGCTTGAGCCTGTAACAGTAGTTTAATAGTCCAGGGCTTTTCCATCTCCAAGCAACAAATGACAAAACCTGAAACTGAAATCTCCAGTCTTTAGTTCATCAAATCCTAATCCCCCCGTATCAAATGGTGAACTCTCTACTTTACTGCTAAAAATACACCAAACTGGCCTACGCTAGCTGTTTAAGCATCCATAAATAGCGGTTTGTTTTTTGAAAGCCACACACTTCCATGTGTCCACAATGTGCTGTTTGACTTTGAAAACAAAAACACTTCCCCTGGAGATACACACTGTTCCATTAAAAAAAGTCTATCCAATCCCTAAGGCATGAAAACCTTAAATGGGGATAAACCACATCCAGAACACGCCTATCACAAATATCCTACTGACAAAACATGAAGCACTTTTGGGGATACTACAGCATGCACATGAAATCATTTCTGTTTGTAAGCACAAAGTTCATCAAATACAGAGAAATAAAAGAAGCTCCACTGCTAACACAGATACTTGCCAGGAATTAGCAGAGCGTGCAAGGGCAAGACAGGCCCTAGTTAGGGTTGTCCTAAAACAATTTCACTAGGTTCCTGCTGGACAAAGCAAAAGTAACTTTAGCATCTCTGACAAGTCATTTTAGGCTTAGTAAGAGAGCCTGGGACAAAAGAAAAGGACATGTGATATCCCCCTAAAGTATATTTTTTTTAGAAAAAAAAAGTGGCTGAGTGGTAAGGTCCCGCTTGGGATGCAGAAAGCAGGAGAAGTGGAATAAGGTGGTGGTTTCCATTCGACCTCTGGTTTCACTACTCCACAAATTTCACTATAAATTGAAGAGCAACAGCAACACCTTCCCCAACACCCTCTGGGGCTTCCGACCTCAGAGCCCTTCAGCTGAGTCCACAGCAGCTGGACAAGGACCTCCTGTCTAAAATACCCCAGGGTTCTTATCAGTAGGATGGATCCACATAATTTTATTAACCATATCACTGAATTTGTCTAGATATGACAAAAAGTTATGAGGGGTCCCTGCCCCTTCAGCTGCCAAGCTCCTGTCAGGGTTATCAGTCAGCAGAATTTAACATTCCTGACAACTCTGGGGGCCAAAATTTGATGTGATTATGAAAATTCAGGGTCATTTCCAGACTGTAACCATTCCATTTCTAATGACTTCGATAATTAAGACAAGTTTTGAGTTGAAATCTCAAGTCTCTTTCAACACGTACTTTAATGAAAAGGAATTCACAAACCCAATGAATAAGCAGGTCAAAACCTCCACAAATAACATTTCCCTTCTACCATGAATCCTTTCAAAGAATATCAGACATAACTCAATAGTCTTGGAAAGTGTTAGCATACATTAGATGGTCAGGAAATTTCACTTTTAAACTGAAAAAACAAGGCTTTAGATTGGACTGAAATATAAATCTCATTCCTGTAACTCTGGGCCAATAAGCCCTTACATATTTTTACATCAGTTTCCCTTCTCTAATTTTCCATTTCCCAAGCATTTTCCATTTGTCCCGCAGATAAGAAAAGTTCCTATGCTGCGCTGTGCACCAAAAGGTTTGTGAAGACATGCACAAGGACTTCAGAGTATTTTCCCTTGGAGGAACTTGACCGTCATATCCCATTACATTTGAAATTCGGGCTATTTTTGCCCGTGTGCATCATTCAGCGCTTGTCCTCATCGGCTCTCGCCTGCCAGGACTATGACTAACTTTCTCCCGTCACTTGTTCCCTCCACCCCTGAGAACATTCACATCCATCTGGAGTTTCTCACAACAAAGTATTTTTAAGCTAACCAAAACACCGTAAAGCAGGATCCGCAAACTCCACTTGCTCGTCCCTGCATCCTCCCAAGTCTCGGCACACGATGGCACTGGCACCACCAGGCTGGGGCTCCAGGGGCTGACGGGGGCTCCCACTGATGCCCACGCAGCTCTGCAGAGCACCCCGGGCAAGAAACCCGCTTTGAATTGGGTCCGTACAGGCCTTTTCTTAATCAGTTAGATCCCGTTCATTGTCTACTATTTAACTTCCCATTTTAAAAGAAACGAAAGAGAAGCCAACATTTCCTTGTGCTCCAAACCTCTACAGACTCACTTCAACTCCCTATCCCAGCAGGAAAACAAGGCTCGGGAGGATGCACTACCCAAACTACCCATATTCTACCCAAAGAATAGAAAGCTAAGGAGGGACAGAAACAGAAGGATGCCATCAACTGAACATGAATTAATTACGTTAATTAGCAAGCGGGAACTGAACAATATGTAACAGTGTTAAGCTGCAGCAGAAGACACAGATTTTGAGGGGCAGGAAAATCCTGACAGCCAAGAACGGTGTGGCATCGAGAGCAGGGAGAAGGCAGCCCAGCCACCATGAAGGATGCCCAAGGCTGGCCTGGAAACTCAGCTGCTGGGAAGGGCTGAGAAGTAACCGCAGCCTACGGAGAGGCGACACGGGGCCGGCAGCTCCAAAGCTCAGCAAGCCCCGAGCTGCCTGCACCCCTCTCCGCAGTCCCATGTTTTTGCCTTTCTGCACATCCTCCTCCAAACCTTAAAGTCAATATTGCATGCAAATATTTAACAGTTTCCTTTGGCAAAGAGATACAAAGCTGACTGCTTCCTACCCCCAAATGGTACCATCTTGCAGAAGGGCTTCGCATACACCCCCATCTCTTGTGTTCGGGTTTCTCTGAACAGAGGCAGGGTCCTGAGCTGCCGTCCACCCAGAATGGACATGGTGCTTCCCTGCCTCCCTTCGGCAAGGTCAGAGAAACAGGTCTTGCAAAAGTAAACTCTTATTAATTTCAAGTGCTATCTGCTTTTGTTCATCAGTAGCTGGGGTTAATTACTACGCTGAGGAAATATGTCACCTGAAATCTGTTGCCCAGGCTCTTCATCTTTAGGCTGCGAGTCTCTGACACCAGTAAGATCACCAACTCGCGGGAAGAAAGAAAAAGTCTGAAGAGAACGAGTAACAGCAAAAAGGAAGAACATGAAAGTGCCCAAAAAAGACCTCATAAGTAACAAAGCAAGAAAAAAAAAAAAAGCTTTTTGAGATCCATTAAAGACAAATCATTTAACATTTACTTTTCTTTCTGCTTTCAGTTTCCACATTACTGCACCATTAATTAGGCAAAACTACAGGAACTGATGGGTATTTTGACAGGGCATAGACTGCTGGACTCGGCCCAGCGGAACTGTCATAACATTCTGACATACAACATTAGGGGTGCTGTGGGTTTGTGGTTTTCTTTTATAAAGGGAAAAAAAGAAAAAAAGAGGAACACTAAACCCCAGTAAACCTTTCTGTGAAAGGTAACAGGTTAAGGCCACAAAGAAAAGTGGTTTTTAAGTGTTAAAAAAAAAAATTAATTTGAAATCATATATTTTCCAGTCTATAACTTTTTAATGGATATAATTTGGGTATTTTCAAAGCAGGGACAGGAGGAAATTAGTCAGGAAAATATTTAAGTGTTAGAATATGGTAATTATATACAAGTATGTGATTCTGTAATATCGAACAATACTTCAAAGGGAAAAGGGCTGAGTTAATTTTATTCTGCTTCCATAACCTGTGGAAGAGTAAATGCATGTGGGATGGAGAAACTGGGGGACCGGAGCTGATCCTGCAGGGAGACACAGACCCCCCCGCCCTTGCCAGCGTGGGTCCAGGGGTGAGGCACGAGCCCCTTGTCCCGCAGCCTCCACCAGGGCCAGGGGCTCCCCCCTGCACCAGCCCTGCAGGAGAAGGGGGAAGAGCCACCAGGTGAAAACAAAACACCTGGATTCATAGAATCACAGAATGGTTTGGGTTGGAAGGCACCCCTAGAGGCCATCCAGCCCAACCGCCTGCAGGGAGCAGGGACACCTTTAACCAGATCAGGGTGCCCAGAGCAACCCCATCCAACCTGGCCTGGAATGTTTCCAGGGATGGGGCCTCCACCACCTCTCTGGGAAACCCCTTCCAATGTTTCACCACCTTCACTGTAAAGAATTTCTTCCTTATATCCAGTCTAAATCTACCCTGGTTTAGTTTAAAACCATTACCCCTTGCCCTCATTGTAAATTCACTTGAGTTAAACCAGGACCTACTCGAAGGTCGGATGCTGAGCTAGGAAAACTCTCCAAAGGGCAGTAGCATGCTACAGGGCTTCATTTTATAAAGCTATGGTGTGCTGAAGCAGGCTTGGCTGGGTGAGGTAAGATAATTTATTAGACCAACAGATACAGCTGGAAAAAACTGTGGGGAAGGCAGTGCCTTCGGTGGGCAAACAAGAAGCCAGACAGGCACAGGCACCCCTCTCTGCACCGGCTGTTCGCACAGGACGGGGAGGGAGAAGCAGGCACCTCTTTGCTTGGCACCTCTCAGTAAGGAGGTATTTTGATTATGCATTGTCTGAGGCTTTCCTTCAGCAGAGTGCAACAGCAAAGCTGCCCATCACCCAGCCAAGGCGACCCAGGCACCGATCAACCTGCTTGGAACTTCACAGTAAATGTTAACTTGAAACAAACTCACCCCAGTTGCTTGAGCAATGTTACTTTCCTGAAGGAACTTTAACTTGGAGGAATATTTTAGCTTGTGACTTATTTCAGACATTATAAATTATTAATGAAATGTTACATTTCATTCTTTTCTATTGTAATATGTGTTATACGTACACACACATCACATCAAAATCAAAACCAGTTAAAAATTACTACATGGGGATGGAAATAGGAGCCACATCAAACCACATGAGCGTTACAGGGCACAAAGGACCTATGGTTAAAATATGCAGTTAACCATCACCAATCCTGGAGAAATGGCAAAGAGCTACGACATGGAATGGTTTTATGGCATACAAAAAAAACCCCCACCCACCACAATTGTTTTCCATCAGCACAGCCACCTAGCTAGCCACAGCATACAAACACCGTCTCCGGGGAAGTTAAATCTTAACCTCAGAAACAACAGAAATTCGTTAACAGAAATACTGTTACTGCAGTAGCTAAGTTGGAATTCAGTATGTTCCTTTTTGCTACAAGTCTCATAAACTTAAGTCCAGAAGTACAGCAGGAAAGAAACATTTGCCATACCTCGGCAATCAAACGATTGCAAGCTCAAGTGATTTCTACATTTGCATTGCAGGACTTCAGCTCTTTTCATAGAAACAGCCCCAGCATCTTACCCAACAAATCAAAGCTATTTGCCCACGAAAAGTACTTTAAAACTGAAAACAGATTCTTTAACTGAAGATACCTGGGAGATCATTTGCTGTAGCCTTTTTTTTCAAGGAACTCTCAGTTCTACAGATGGAGGAGGGAAGAACATAAAAGCAACTTATTTGAGTTTTTATGCTGATACCATTAATTCAGTATGGCTATTAGTGATCAGTATCCCTGCCTATATCAGGTGAGAGGGATAGATCTTATTCCTGCCAAAATGAAGATAGATTTGCCATCTGCTTTTGATTATTTTATTGTAATATATGTGGAAAAAAAAAGTTTATATTTACATATTTGCTTTGCTGTTCATTAATATCCAACATTTGGATTTTTCAGGATCAAACTGGCCTGCTATAGCAATACGAACACCAAAAGGCCCTTGAAGCACTGCTTTACAGTCACTATGACTTTTAACATCAGTATTTTTCTACAACGTTGCTTTGTTTGCCAGGGAACACAGTTTTCTCCATATGAAAATTCATTTTCTTAGTCACAAGTAAACTGATAGGGCTTTGAGAAAGGTGTGCCAGCAGGTAACAGGCTGGTAGCATCAGCTCTTCCTTTGCATTTTAAAAAAAATATATATATAAACCAACTATGAGAAGCCTATAAATCCATTAGGAAAGACAATCTCCAGCTGTTCCAGACATAGAGACAAGCAGCTGTGCCATGCCAGGGGACCACCTCCATCAGTGGCATCAGCCACATCTGGCACCAGCTGGGCAGATTCACCCAAAGGGGCAGTGACAAAAGGGACAAGAGCAAAGCCTCAGGCAGGCCCAGGGAAAGTTTACATGATTTGAGGTACTTCAGGAGAAGATTTGTTAATACTTTCTGGGCTGAATGCCACCAACACAGCCTGGGCTGCTGGGAGAGCAGAGCCAGGGTGCCCCCATGGTCCCCTGGCTGCTGTGCTCCTGTGTCCCCAGGCACATAAAGCTCCACCTGTCTGGTGGGGACATGGGACAGAGAAAGCTTTATGTTGGCATCATGAGGCTGCAGGATGGCCAGCGTCCCTGCGCCTGCCCTCCCAGACCAGCCGTTTGATTGCAAGCCGCCCCCAGATGCGGGATGCTCTGCAGAAGGGACCTCCCTCCTCATTGCATTTCAGGAGACCGAGGGCCAGGGCTCCCAGGCACTTGGGGAGAATGCGAATAGCAACACTTCCACTGCCCTGAAAATATGTTTGCATTTGTTCACTTAGTTGCTAAAAAAGCTCGAGTCACATGGAAATGCCTGGGAACACAGCCCAGGAATTTCGTTTGTAAGCAGAATTGTGTTTCTGGAGATTATTGACCTGAACCGTAAATAAATATTCAGGAAAACCAGAAAGATTCACAATTTATGGTCCTTGAGATGATCTATTCAATCAGAAAGAGCTGGAAATATTTCCCATAGGGCCCTCACCAATGTACTATCAAGTGGCTGAGTCCTGTAGATTGGAAGAGAACCCACAGCCCTTCCGTGGAGGCTGAGTGGATCCAGTTTCAGACCTGGAGACTACGATGGGAAAATCCATATCTCAGATTTACAGAGTCTCTGGCTGATAACGAGCACTGTTATTCTGCCAGCTGGACAGCAGGAACGATCACAGCAGCTTCAGAATCCTGTTTATTCATTCCAACCAGGGCATATCTGCTCTCTAACCCAAGGATTTCTACCTGTGCAAACAGCAGTTATGCAGAAAAGTCAGTCTAAAAATCTTTATTCTGGTAAGGTACCAACCTCAGAATTTGCATTTACCTCAATGGAATTTTTTATCCCAGTGAATGGCAAATTGCTCTGATATACTGAGTTCAGATTTTGAGACTAAGAGACAGCCAGCACACAGCTTGGGACCCTTTAAAGAAAGGAAACACGTCAGAAAACATATTGAAACTGGCAAAATTTTGAAAAGCAAGTGCAAAAGGCTGTACGCTCAGGTGGAATTAAAGTTGTCAGACAAGTCAGATATAATTGCAAAAAAATAAAGAATTATAATACCTGATCCTTCAAAAAAACCCGTATATACAAACCTGCAACCCGGTAATCCGAATAATTCCCAACTGGGAATTTTATTGCATCAGTGCCAGCAACCGCCAATGTCCAGAGATTTAAATGTGCCAGCATCATCCTGTCACTTTAGTACTGAGCAGAGAGATATTCTTTGGGATTACAGATAAAATAATGTGGTTCTGCCCAGTTCTACGGTAGACGCCTCACATATCATGCTGAAGTACAAGGTAAATATTATGCTGAAGTATAAGGTAAATATTATATACAGATTTAAGCGCATAAGGAAAAATAGTAAAATTTTTTTGCCACTGAGTGGTGGTGTCAGTCAAACTTAAGCACAGCTTATGAAAATCCCTTTACAAGGGAAGCTGTTGAGCAAGAGCTTGTTATTCTGTCAAGCGATGCACCCAAGTGAAGAAGAAAGCTCAGGTCTGACCTTCATTTTTGACTTGATAGCTGCACGAATTACATTTTATTTCCTGCTTGTACCAAACCTGAGTGAAAGTGAAGGAAGAAACAGGCCAGCAAGAGGCAAAGGAACGAGAGCTCACATCGGCCACCTCAGAAGGGCAAATCACCAGGGACTGGAAGGGATGTGGAAGGACGGGCACAGTTTTGGCCCTGGATGCTCTTCACTCATTCATGATCTCCTCCTTTTTTTCTTCCCCCTTAAAGAATCCCATTTTTCCACCTTCCTCACACAGACCATCTTTCCAAACTCCCCACTACCTTTCACTCCACACTTCATGCACTCCCACCCTACCTCCCTGAGCTCACGGTTCGGTTAATGACATATGTTCAGTTACAACAATCGTTCATAAACACCTAATTATTCATGCAAAATCAGGTCAATAGTTATTAAAAGTGGAAGTGAATCACCAAACAAAAGTGAATCATGAATTACTGCAGCAAGCAAAATTGCCGGCATTTTCGTTCCCACCTCAAACCCTGCATGTAGGGGCTGCTGCCGGGAGCCAGGCATCAGTGCTAGAAATCACCCAAAAATAACGTACAGTGACACACACTCTGGAAAACAGTTCCCCTCGGTACCATCCCAACCTGCCTCAGAATGTGCCGCGCAGCTCTGCAAGGCCCTGGGGCTCTGAGGCTGACAGAGATGGAGGACTCACCATTTTCCAAGCACAACTTCCCAACTGCGGCAAGCGATCACTGCGCAGACTTTTGTTTAGGTTTGCTTCACTTGTTTTAAACCACTCATAAGGAACCAGTGCAGAATTTCACACCGCAGACAGTGGCCACAGCCCCAATTCAAGACTAATGAGCATCCCTTACACCAGACTAAAATATTCTCATCTTTCATGGGCCGATACCCCCAAAGCCAAAGCTGATTTCCATTCCTTGTGTTAAAACTCAAAAATAACACTGACTTTTTCCATAGCCAGGTAAGGCCACAGAGCAAAACTGCAAGGGAAGGAAGGAAATGAAGCACAGTTGGTGTTAATTATGCAAAACAAGATGTGACTTAAAGGATGTGAGCAATGCCTGGATACAAGCAACAGGTGCCTGATAAGAGGGGAGGAAACCCAGACCTTTCATCTGTGCCGCAGAAGCGGACAACTGCGATAGCTTCATTTATAACAGAGATAACGATACTTAGTCACCTCCAGGGGGGATTACAAAGCGCATGAAGTCATTTCATAACAAGAGGAGGGGATGCACTGCCACCGTGTCAGGGAGCCTGGCTGCCGGGAAGAGGCCCCCGCTACGCGCTGTGGCATTTCAAGGCAGCGAGATAAAGCTCAGGAACACTTTCATGATATATTGCTGCATCATGACATCCCACCAGCACTCCCTTTTGCCCACAGGGGCTGCTTTGACATCCATCCATACCTTTCTGGGTTACAGCAACAGTGGGCTTCTCTCTTGCTTCCCACGGAGGCTGGGGGGGTTCCAATCCAAAAGGGAGCTCCTGAGAAGTGGTACCACCTGGGGGAGCAATGGGCTCAATCATTTCCAATCCTCCCAGATTCCTAAAAGCTCTCAAACACAGCCCTGCAAGAGCTGCATCCAAGCCTAATATCTCTGCATCTAAGCAGGCACTTCTCTTTTCTGTTTGGCATCTGTTCTGTAGCACCTGATTTCTGTCTGGCATCTCAACACAGACCTGCTTCAGGCTGTGACTGATAGCCCACAAAACCACTGCCAATGTAGCAGTCACCATTTTGCCAATATTTTTGTCATTCCACACCTACCCCCTCTTATTTATTTCCAAGCACGATAGACAGTACAGTAACGGCTGTTAGCTATGCACAAGGGGAGAATTCCTATAGCAACATCCAAACAATTTATCTGACATATGTATGACAAATATTTGGCACAATACATCAGTAAATTTATCAGTAGGCCAAATTTTTCCTACTCCACCTATGGCTAGAAGCATCGCAAATATCAAACAGAACAAAAACATCTGATGCTGCCATAGATGGATTTTGCAACAATGCATTTCCATGCAAGGGGTATATCATCTCAGGGGATTAAAATGGAAAGATCTGGTTATCCAGGTTTTATGAACTGTTTCAAAGAGTTAGGTGATAAAAAACTGAAATTCCCACTTCTCATTTTTAATAGGAAATTTTAATCTGCAATTTCCATCCTTGTAATTTCCACAGAAATGGTTAAGCAAATAATAAGAAGGAAAAAGTTTTCCTCCTTCTATCACCAACCCACCCCTAAGGGCATCCTTTGGTTTCAAGAGGCAAGGCCAAGTTTAAAAACTACCTCTTCTGTGATACCTTGAGCCCACTGCCAGCAAATTAGAAAATTCCACATGCAATATCAGTTTAGACGGGGAATTAGCTACTTCTTCACGCAGGAGCGCTGCCTGCACACTGACTTACCGTAAGCCTACAAACACCAGCCAGAAAGGATTTGGAGGTACATGAAAACCTCAGCAGATAAAGTCTACGCATGTGCTCTTGATCCAGCTTAAAGACAGTAAAATGCCAAGCGACCAAAGATTTAAGACAGAACATGGCTACACATTCAAAACATCTCAGAAGCACAAGTTACACATTCCCCAGGGGGTTGCACTTTCACTTTACTAAATTGCCTGCATATTTGCTTTTTTCTGATGGTAGATTAGGAACCATGCATTTCCTTAAACCGCCAGCTTTTGGCCAAGACACACACGCCCTTCCTGGAGTCCTGCCAGCCCACACTTGCAGAAGAGGCAGATCTGGAGAACCATGTTCCAACGTGAGCTGCTCTAAGGCGAGCCCAGGAGCCGGCTGCCGGCAACTGCCAGGCACTCACCACAGACCCAGCTCACTCAGGCCAGGCAGGCGGGAGCGCAGTTAAGAAGAAAGCTTGGCTGAGTAGCTTGACCCCTCTGAACAAGCCCCAGGGTTCAGCCTACGGCATCGTGTTAAATCTTTATTCAATTATTTTGTGACTCTGAAAAAGCACAAATTTGAAAGCCCAGAGGAAGGAGCACACGTTGCCTTTAACATATGCGATTGTACAGGGAACTTACTGTTTTAAAGGTAGGGAAAAAGGAATATAACCTTAAAAACATGAGTAGTAACACATATTCCTCTAAGGCAATCCCAGCTTCTGAGCCTTGAAACCACTGCATGCTTTCAGCAGCAGGTTATGTGTATGCTGCACAGAGCAGGCTGTACAGCCTTACTGTGAAAGACTCTTAAATATTTATCTATGGCTGGCTGTTCAGCACTCACTTACATGCATGGCTTCTTCACGCAACGCCATCTCCTGCTGCTGGCAGTCGGGAAGAAAACTGCACTCAGCTGTCCCCTGGGGGAAGATGCTGAGAAACCCCCTCCTCCAAAGCGGCCCTGTTCCCCTCTCCCAGGCACGCACATACAACTGGGGTATCAGACCCGTGTTGTGCCCAGTTTGGTGGGTGGATTATGGCCTTGAGAGGCACAAGATGTTTAAGGGACGTGACCACATGGGCAGATGAGTTTGGAAGGCGCTCGTACAGCTGGCACAGGCAATGAGCAGAAGCAAACGCGCCCGAGTGATGCCGAGAGGAGCTGTCGAAGAGGTGCCTTTATCATGCACCATCATTTTAGCAGGGTGGTAGTCAGTGAGTACCCAAGGCTCTCAGGGCTTTATAAACAGTAACTAATAACATGGCACTTGATGGAATCACCAGTGGTTGGCAGAGCAGGACACAAAATGCCCTTTTCAGATGTCATCTTACTGTAGTCTGTTCATAGAATCATAGCTCTTCAACTAATTCCAGGACATATAAAAGTTGACTGCAAAGTATTTAGCTAGAGGATGATGATGATGAGTATTTTCTGTCCTGATTGGGAAGGACAATAAAAAAGTCAGGCAGATATTGGAGGTTCCAGGAACAGACAGTATTAGCTGGACAAACATTTTGCTGCTCCATACAGTTTCAGTAAAACAAATAACATGACCTGAACCTGGCAGTCAAAGTAACACAAAGCCCTACAGAAGATAAGGATGCAGCCTCTATCACAGAGCACAGGCAACTTTTCAGCTTTTCCAAGGATACGCAAAAACAAAATCAAAGAACTTACTTGAGAGGCGATGCAATTGTAGCAGTGCCACAATTCATCCCAGTGAAGAAGTCACGTTCAAAAATCTACAGCCATTTCAGGGCTCGAATGTGCATGAAATGAAGAAGCAATTAATTTCCTGCACAAGAAAGGAATGTAGAGTTCTGTATCACTGGTTCTGCCAACACATACAAACATATCGTGCATCTCAGGATAAGTAGTATCTCTCTCAAAGCCTCAGCTTCCAGAATCACACAATAATCATGTGATGCTCCTCCGCACCACTCTTTATCAACCCCACAGAGCCCTCACTACAAGGACAGTCTCATCCTCGTAGGCGGTAGAACAATCTTCTTTTTACAGAAGAACAAGGAGATTTGAGAAGCAGAGCAGGGCACCAGGCGGGTGGCAGAGCCGGGGAGACGTGAGCCCTCCCACACACATCCCACCCTGGCACAGCAGCGCACGCAGCTTCAGCTCCTCCCGTTTGCAAAGAGAAGCTGAAAGAGCCAGGAGGTTTGGGAGCGCAGGTAATCACGCACTGCCCTTATGCTTGGGGTTTTGCTTCAGTGACCTGCAGCTCAGCTTCTGAATCCTGACCCAAACCAGGGCCCGCTGGTAGAGACAGGAACAGAGCAGCTTGGAGGAATCCACATGCAGTTCCAGTCCAAAGAAGCCTTACATGCCCGAGCATAGCAAACATGATTAGCTCTAGCGAGAAACACCTCTGTCCATAGGGAAGAATTAGTCAAATATGTTTTAAATATGTTAGGGATAGAGGCAGAAGAAAGAAGAGGTGAATTAACTCAAAGATTTACCATTTCAGAAGTCTATGCTTAAAAAGGTTCCATACAATTTGCAGCCACACTAGCAGTATTCTGAGTTTTCTCACTCCAGGCTTTCTCTCCCTAGAACCATACAGCCACATCCCATTTCCTCCTCATCCCTACACACACAAATAATTATTTTTATTTCCTCTTTTCAGTTTTATTGCTAGGGCTTTTGTCAAGAACATACGGTCTAGCTGGGCTTTGCCTGTAACTACTGTGTAATTATAGTGTCAGCCTTCATTGCCATTACATAGCAGTTTGCAGTGGCCACAGAGGCGGCCAGGGTCTCGTGGGGAGATGCCTGCCGTACAGCAACAAAGGACTTCCCTGGCGGGTACTGTACTTGTGGCCCTGAAATACAGAACTCAGCATTCATATATAAAAGCCTTTAATTCCGAGATGCTCGACTCTCACACTACTGCAGTGCTACAGCACACTTGGAAATCTCAAATCAAGGCTGAGATTTTATACACACGCTAGCATTGAAAAATGATGGGATCAGAGCAGATTTTTTTTGCTCAGACATTTGAATCTCTCATCTTTGAGCTGGTTTCTAGCACTAAACACAGAGACATTTTTTTCTATGTTTTCCTCTGTATAAGCTTCTTAAAAATTGCATTCTCTTCCATTATCCATTTGCCAGTTTTCAAAATCATAGACATAAGATTCCAGTGCTTGCCTCTCCTTTGAGCAGTATTATTTGTAAAGAACATGATCAATAACAAAGCAACCGTATTCTATTTATTCTCAAAAGCAAGCATCAGTCTTGTGTACTCAAAATCTAGTAATATTTTATGTACCACTCAGATAAGCTGTTCTTTAGAGAGTCTCTTTCTGTCCTTTCCTTGTTAAATTGCATTTGCCCATGACCCATGAATGCTGCTCCCGCTTGGAAAGGTCTCTGCCCTCAGAGACAAACACATATGTAACTAAACAGTCAGTCTTCGAGCACACGCTCTTGGAGAGAGAAATCTTTTCTGCGGGGCATCTCTGCAATAGCATGCAATGTTCATATCAGGACTAAATAAATAAATAACATCGACATTTTTTCAGTGGTGTGCAAGCTTTTCAAGGTACGTGCCATAAATATGACAGGAAATGAGAAGGGGCTTGGTTTGTACTCTGAAGATGACTCTTCACACATATTAAAAATACATCATTACTCTTAATGCATTTTCAGTGTAAAGCAACCTGCCCCTGAGGATCCCGGAGCACTGTGCGCACAGGGACCCAGCCTGCAGCTGCTTCCGCGCCAGCTGAGAATTGAGATTCTCCATTTGCTGAATGGGAACTGAAGCACGCAAGGATGTGCAGTTAGGGCAAGGTTTTCAGGGGAGCTCAACGTCAAACAGCAGAATAGCTGTTGTTTGCAAAAGATGGTTTGAAAATCCAGCCCCGAGGGCCTGCCTCGGATCACCTGCAGAGCACCCAGGATGAGGTCCAACAGGACTTACAAAAAGCTGAACATGGGAAAAATGGCAAAGCTGAGAACAGCACATAAATCACCTCATTTCCACAAAGCAGGACCATCTCCTCGCTCCTGGCAGTTTTGTGTAACCTGCATGGCTTTATCCTACCTCCTCAAGGAAGAAGAGCCCTGAAATAAATCTATATGTGTTGCATATATGACACATAAAACACAGCTATGGGTTTTGCTTGCATGTTCATACAGATACTTGCTTTTGCTTGCATTTTCATACGGATACGCTTTCACAGAGATGCCAGCAACGCGCATAGGCTGTAGCACACAGCGGAGGGACGTGCGTGGGTGATGATTCTGCAGGGAGAGGAACGAACCGCGGCTCTGAACGCGGGGGAACGAAGCCGAACGCTAAGGAACATCACGAACAGCACCCCGCTTTACGGCCGCACACCCCAAAAACGGGGCTCGTCAATGCCTCGGGGCTCGCCAAAGCCTCCAGCCCAGCGCAGCCCCGTCCCCGCCCCGCGACCGCACACGGCCCAGAGCCGCCCCCGCCCCGCTGCGGGCTGCGACCGGCCGGGGCCACGGAGCGGGGGGCGGCCCCGGCGGCTGGGGGGCACCGGCTCTGCCCGGGGGCGGCCCCGCGGCTGCTCTCCACCGGCGGCCGCGCTCGGAGGGGCCGGGAAGAGGGGCGGGCCCGCAGGGGGGGGGGGGCCCGGCCAGGCCCCCCCAGCGACCGGCAGTGCGGTGCCCCCCGTCCCGCTCCCCCCGCGGCGGCAGCCGCCGTTACCTCCAGCCCCGGGCGGGGGGCGCGGTGCATGCGCAGCTGCCGCCTGCCCTCCATTCATAAAATAAAAAGAGGAAGGAAGAAGAGAGGGAAGAAAAAAAAAAAAAAAAAGAAAAAAAAAAAAGAAAAAAAAAAAAAAGCGCGAGCCGTATCCGTCCTCCGCAACTCCCAGTGAGATCCTCTCCAGCCCCCCATTCATAAAAGGCAGCCGAGCATGCGCGCTGGCGCCCCGGTGCCCACCCATTCATAGAGTCGGGGAGGCCGCGCATGCGCAGGAGGGGCGGCTGCCCTCCCATTCATAAAATAGCCATTTTCCCAGGCAGCGGCGGTTGCACCATCGCGGCCGCCGCTGACAGCGCCGCGCTCGCAGGTCCCTTCCCGCAGCTCTGGTCGCTCCTGCCGGCATTTCCCCGGGTCCGGCCCCGCTCCTCCGCCTCGGATTTAGGATTAACTCGCCCATGGAGAGATGGTCTTAGCTGAATTATTTAAAGTAAGTACTAGATCCGCGTTTGCCAGCAAATGTTAAATATTTTTAAGTAGGATAAAAAAAAAAAATAATAAAGCCTGCTCCCCGAGGGAAAGTCTTCTGCTCTTTCTAGATGTATTCGTCTGGTCTCTTAAAGATCACTGATTGTGAGTGTATTTCTGACTTTTCTAACAGCAATTATCTGTAATTATATATAGTGGATAGCTGCCTAGTGCTTCACACCCTAAAGGAGACTTTGCATTCTGAAGAAATATCCTGCTTCTTGCAGAATTTGTGTCTGTCTTCCTCTATTTCTTATTTCTGCCTCTTCTCTATGTTCTTTCCCCAACATCTGCATTTGGTGTACGTATATGGCAGGCAGGTTTCACCATACTTGTGTCGGGTTTATTTGCAGGGCTTGTATAGCAGAATAAAGCTCCTCTTTCTGTTGATGGGATGTCTTCTCCTTCATCCCTTCCTCCTTCCCCCAAAAAAGGAGCATAAACGTATGGTCACCTGGGATGACAAGTAAGAATTGGCTATTTCTTTCTCTGGCATATGAAAACCAATTATACGCATTTCCTCTCTTTTCCAAAGCCCTATGTCTTGTTAGTGTCAAATAGTTCTGAGCTGTCTCCATAATAGGACACTTCAGAGATCAGCCACTGGAGTGTCAGATCTTTCCTGCATGACCTTTGCTCTTTAGCATTTTATTTCATATGACTGCCTTTTTTCTTTATTTTTTTTGGCCTCAGTGCCTTATTCCATCACTGTTCTGTTCCCTGTCTTGCTGTACACTTGGTTGCTTGAGTTTTAAATCGGGATGGATTATATATATTTTAAAGGCTAGATAAGCAATAAAAATGTGTATCTAGAATCATTTCACAAAGGTATATGAAATATCTTATATATGGAGGAAAAACCTGTCTTGACTGCTCTTCTCCACTAACTGCGTAGCAAAGAAAAGCCAGGATTTTATTTTCTGGTACCAGTCCTGGCGTCACAGGAGAAAGACAAGCCTAGAGACGACATGTTCTGAAAATTCATTATCAGAAGGGGAATGGAAAAAATAGCAAGGGGCATATAAAAGGCACAAAGGTCTTAGAGGAAAGCAGGACTGGAAATGCAGACCTTGGAAATGGCAGTGCAAATGAATATCAGCATTAATCACAGGAGGAAAAGGTTTCACTCTTTTTCTTCAAGTGACCAAGGCTCTGATTTCTTGATTTAAGTCTTTTATAGCCCCAAATTTTTCTTTAAAGGGTGAAGGAGAGAAAGAAAGAGAAAAGGAAAAGCATCCCTGAATCATCCAGAGTAGAAAAGGCACGTTCTAGAGTCTTTAAAACTTCTCCAGCTGCTATCCTTCTTCCATGCCAAGCTAAGGGTATAGTATGTCAAAAATCAGCTCAGGAATTGCTGTTTAATTAGGTAAAGAGAAACCCAGCTTTCCCAATATTAAGACTTCCCCCCCCCCCCCCCGCCTTTATTTTGGGTTGAAGAATAAAGCTACAATTTGTGCACTGAATCACAATGATCCTGATGACTAGCTTCCCCCTTCTCCATGTAAAAATGAATGATAGCAGGAGGAGGGGTTGTTCTCAGTTATTGGAACCCCACTGGGGATGTCTCATTGATAAATGTGCCATTTTCCATGGGCTACTGTGTTTTCTGTTGCTAGAAGGGACTCTATATTGGTATTATAAAATTAAAAGGACTATTTCTGAATACTGCAGCCCTTTTGAAATTCTCCATGAGGTATGTGCAGGGGAGAAATTATTTGTTCTCCTCCTGAAACAGCAAAACAAAAGCTGTTTTCATGGAATCATGACTAATTCCCAAATCATACTGGGAAATGCAACATCTCAAAAAGCAATCCTCCCCTCCCCCCTGAAAAAAACCCCTGTTATCAGACTTCAGTGAAATAAAATTCACAACCCTTGCAACACTACAGCAATAATTAATTCACAGTTCTGATGGTTTTCCAAATATTAACCGTAAAAGCAGCAAAATCCATTCATCATATTGCTATACAATTTTCCAAATTCAGTCCGGTGCTTAAAATTGCCTTTTTATAGGCAAACAGTTGCGTAAGTATTGTTTGCTTTTTATTCTTTTTAAATGTGATACAATGTATTTCCTTAAGAAAATAGAAAATCCTTCTAATATGGTTATCATTGATTACCATTAGCTTAATAGATCGTATCTGAGCTTAGTTTTCTGGCCTTAAAATAAATGTTCTTATCCAATAAAAAGCCTTGACTAAGAAATTTGAGTCCCTGGAGACCTGAACGCTAGTGGTCCAAAATGCGCTTTATTCACTCGCACCACAGGAACAGACTTTAGCTGGACAGAGACAGCTTCTTGGAAGTCTACAGGTCTCATTTCCCAGCTTCTGAATTTCCACGCTCTGGCAAGAATTTAGTGTCTCGTTTTAAAAAATGGCAGGTTTCCCTAATAAGCTTTCTGATTTTTTTTCCTTATTACTCGTAGAGAAAATTCTAGCTGTCCTTAGGTAGGCAGGGCTGCTAAGGAGGGGAACAAAAAGAATTAATATCAATATTTTGTTAATATTAATACACATTTTATGGAAAAGAGCACTTTTTTTTTCTTTTTTAAAGCATTTACAGCTTGAGTCAAAAATCAGACAGCCTAACCCAGTCTTAATGAACTCCAATGTTATATATTATTCTTAATCACACATTAAAAACATGTGCTTACTGAAAGGTCTCCTTTAACTTCAAGTGTAGCCTTCCCTCATTAAAAGCTTTTATTGAACCTTTTGACTTCCATCAGTAGCAGCACATCCCTTGTCACCGCTGGGAGGGCTGGACAAGAGGATGTCCTTAATTCCAAACAAAGGCAGTGGCAGAATTTGTTGCCTTATCATCAGCTCCTCCTCCACTGGGACTCGGGGAAGCAAATCCGTTATTGATCCCTCTCGGTTGCTCTGGCCAGCAGCACCCTGCCTGGTCCCAGGTTCCTCCCCAGGTCCCCGCTCCGCAATGCCTGCCCAAGCCGCCCCACATGGTGCATATTCTCTATGAAGCCCTATAGATCTTCCCTTTGCAAGTACTTTTTGATAGCCAGGGTAGCCTTTACACCAGATACCCTGGCTCCCTTTCCAATGCATGTCCTGGGTATTTCCCTCTTTTCCAAATGGCTGGAGGGAGGAGCTGTAAATTGCTGGTGAGTCCTGGCCTCCAGCGCCGTGCCAGAGCCAGCCAGGCAGGGTTTGTCCACGTCCCCAAAGCACGGCATGCAGCTGCGATTGGCGCTTTCTAGATAAGGTTTTCTAGACTGTGTAACCAAACCAGCAGGGGAGAGGGAATAGTCACGATGGTTCTAAGAGCAGTGATAAATTGGAGGAATTTTGCACTGGTTCCCATCCATTCCGAATGGTCTTGACTTGCACAGGCCTGGGAATCTATGGCCTCCCCTAACATTATACTACTTCAAAGTACATTGTTTTCAATTATGATAATTTCTTTGTGTTCCGATTTATCTGTGAAGATTCTTTTCCTTTTTTTATTTTCTTCCTGTTGCCCTGTTGTCCCAGAAATTCCTATGTCCCATATAGCAAAGAAAATAGGCAAATTTCTGCAGTACGTTTGCTGCAACTATTACTACAAATATGGTCATCTTAATGAGGTGATTGTCACATCTCTTTCCGAGACTGTAATTCAGCGTTGGTATGGATAATAACCGGTCTAGTGTCATAGTAACCAAGAAGAGGTGTGATCCAGCTGTTAGGTGACAACATTCAGGGGGCTCTGCTCTGTCCCCTCGCCATCACTGACCCACAGCACTGACCATAGTTCAGACCTTCCCGCAGCCCCAGTGCACGGCTCTCACGGGCATCACCCAGCCCTTAGCATTTCATCTCTCTGGGGCTGTTTTTCTATCTTTTCTTCACAAAATCTTGTGATGCTTCAGTATTTGGGAAATTCTTGGAAGCCTGTGATCAAAAACTCTTATGGAAAACTCAAGCTAGAAAAGCTTCTCCAGCTTATGGCAAGAAGGCAGAAGGCGGCTCTTTCCATACCGTTGCTCTCCATCCCACCTAGTACCATTATAACCGTTATAGATGTCTATATCTACCATATATAGCTGGCCACCACAACGGGCAAGGCTGCACCGACTGCGTGTTCACAGCTCCCCAGCGTTACAGGGGGTAGGTCCAGGCTCAAGTGAGGGGGCACCAGTGACCAGGACAATCCAGTGCCAGCAATCCCAGGAGAGAGTTTGGTTTGCTTGAGGCAAACAGCTCTTCCCTGACACCACTGCTGTTCTGACACAATGGAAGGCACAGGCTGCTCATGAGGTGTAATTAAGGCATAATTCATTAGAAGGAGGTAAAGTGACCCCTGATCGAGTATGTGCAGCTTACAAAGGATAGAAAGAGTTGACGGTGGCTACATTACTTCTCTGATCATACTGGTGGGCTCCCTATTAGCAAACACACTCCAGGCACCATGTTTGGGGCTTTTCTTTCCTACAACACTTAAGACTGAGTTTAGAGGTTTGCACATCACCATCTGCACGTTGAGATTTTCTGCATCTTTCAGAAATGGGGGGCAAAACTGTCATACCTTGTACCCGGTGCTGGGTGGGCAGGAGATGGGTCATGACTTCACCAGGGCTGTGGGCACTGAGGATGTGTCGCAGTCACAGCGCTTCCCAGGGCTGGGATTTGCAGGATTGTTTCCACTCAGGACCCGATTCTAAGTCCTTTATTCTCATTATTCTTTTGTTACCGCATACATCTAGGATGTTGTTAAACATGTGAGAAAGAACTTATTGAAATTATTAACTAATAGGTAACTGAGACAGTTGTAAAGACTATGTATGTCTGCACTCATCAGATATCTAAGTCAAGATCCATTTTGTTTTTCAGTAACTGGAAGACAAGTTATCCAACTCCACTTTGAAAATAAAGATACTAGAACCTTATGGCTTCAAAAATTGTTCCAAAGACATTAAATGAGAATGAGCTTTCCTGGGGGGGTTATCTGACTTTCTCATGGAATTGCCTGCAAGGATGTAGCTTTCTATAAAATTACGTAGGCAAGTCCAAAATCCTATTAAACCATAAGATCACTTTTGTTTTAATTTCATATGACTAAAGAATCTTGCAAAACTTTTGAGTCTGAAGTCATACCAAAACACTTTGAAATAACAGTTGGTTTCCTACAACTTTAGGACTTGTAATTATCTAGTACAATAGTAATTTTAAATTGGCAATATCTTGATGAAGAGATGAAACAAGCCCTGCAGCACATTTGTGAACTTGACTTTGGAATCCAATTTTACTCCCTTGGAAGGAAGTATATTTTGACTTGAAAATTGTATGTGGTGAGCAACCATACAGTCCCTGGATGGCACGGGGGAAGAGAAATTTTCTCTACATGGGAGTTTGTTGACATTTCTGCTTTGAAAAGAACCTCATTGTTTCACCTCCCTCCAAAGAATGAATAAATCCCAATGTAAGAACGTACTCATTAATTTTTCTTCCCGTTGTCTACTTTCAGAAAATTGCCTGTACAATTGCAGCCAGTGAATTTGTGCCTACGTTAATGCTATAATATGTCTGTAATTACTGATGATCAAAGATTAGCTAATTTTGTTTACAAGTATTCTGTATGGGATTTTTTCTCAATTAAAATGCAATTTACAGTTAGGATGGATTAGTGCAGTGGACAACAAAGGCACTACAAAAAGTTTCATAGCTTTTGCAAAGTTGTGGTGCTCAAGTATCTGAAACCTCCTGTTCTATCTCTTCTTCTATTTTTCTTCTTTTTTTAATCTATGGTTTTCTTTAAACGACACATCTTGTTATATTAAATCTGTTCAACATGAGTAATTAATTCAGTATCTGCAAGCAGTACCCAGCTGCCATTGCCAGAAAGACAAGATCTGTTCACAACACCAGCATCGCAAACTTCAGTCCTTTCTTACCACAGCAGATGAGCCCTAGGAACAGAAATGTTCTTTCTTGGGGGGGGTGACATTTGCAGCTCATCTCTAGGAACCATCCCCTTTTTGGTGTGCCAGGGTGGCTGCCACAGGCACTGTAGTTCAAGGGGGGTGGAAGATGGACAGCTCAGCCTATTCTTTCTTGCCTTCCTTCCCAACCAAAGGTGCTCACGTTTGTCACCACTTCTACCCAAGGCTGCTTCAGACACACAGTAGCCAGTTTGTCGTGCTGTATGCTGAATTAGGTCACTTCAACATCTGAGCCAAAGCCAGGAGCTACAAAACACAATTGACCTCTCTGAACCCCACCTTGCTCACCTGCATAGGCTTTTGGCACCAATGCGAGAGCCCCAAGGTTACACCCCTTCAGCTCTTGTCCTTTTTCAAGTTCTGCCAGGTCACCCCAAATGCTAATTTTGATGGGAGATGTGGCTGGAACAGAAGCTGCAGTTTATAAGATACCAGTATTGCCACTCAAGGCAATGTTGTCCTCGCTGACAAGCACCCTGTGTGCGTGATGGGTTCCTGGTGGGGAGGCAAAGAAGGGCACAGTGTCCTGCTTCCGCAGCAGTGGGAATGAGCTTTCCCACTGCTGAGTGGACATGTTACCTCATGATTGTTTACAGGAGTATCTGGAATCCTTATATTTGCCTGCAAACCGACTGCATTTCAAAGGATGACTGGCTTCTATTGTTCCCGTCATCCTGGAACAGTTTCAGACTGGTTGCAGCTGCATATCTCCCTCTGGGGAACACACCAGCCAAAAAAAGTCAAGTTCTGATGCCTTTGGGGGTCTTCCAGGGAAGTCACCAGGATCCGTCCCAGGCAGGCACACCTCAGTCTGCAAGACTTCATGGGAGCAGTCTGGCTTCTTGACTTGCTTCTGATCCAGCACAAGTCCTTAACCCAAGAACTTCCCTGGGTTCCTCTTCTCTACCATGAGTGATGGAGTGCTGTGTATGTACACAACTACTTGGTACCTTTTGCTGAAGTCTTTCTTTTTATGGGATGCAGACATAAAGCTTAAAGCAAAAACAACTCAGGGAAAGATGTGCTCAAAGCACATGCCAGCGGGAGCACACAGACACAAAAACTGGAGCAACACCACCATAAAATATTGTCGTCATGTGGGCAGATCCCAATGGAGGAGAACCTCCTCGCAGAATGAACGCCACCCGGCTCACTCTCTAGTTCAGCACTTGAGATGTTTGACCTGGATCTGTCACCAACAATCTTACTTCACTGCTGAAACTTCCGGTGACAAGACCATCAGCCGCGATGTAGTCACGGTCCTTGGAAAATTCCATAAATATCAGAAATTTATGTCACTTAAGTGTAGCTCAGGACTGAGAAGGCAGGGCAGAAGTGAAAGGACCACATGTAGCACTAGCACCAAAAAGTGGTGGGGTGTGTATCTATGGTGTTTTAAAGGTGATCTTCAGCAGGAGGGACATTGTGTCCAGAGCAGGGATCTGGGAATTAGGCGAGCTGGGTCTTATTTTGCTGTCTTTGCTCCAGAGGTTTTATCCAACTCTATCTTGTGCCCAAATATCTGCAGGATCTTTGAGTTTGCCGTGCCAGGGCTTCCATTCCCCTTGCTCTGCAGTAATTTGCCGGTTAGACAATTTGAACCAGTATTACAATGAAAATAGATGATGAATAATTTTCAACATTAACTATCCCGAAGTGCGGTGTTTAGTCTGGGGTTCATCTCCTTTCTGTGATAATTAACTGTGAAATCCTGATTAGCATTATCTCAGTTAAGCCATCTTTTAATGTCTGCCTGCATATGGCCATGTCTGTGTACCAAGGGTTTGAGTGTTTTAAGAGGTATAATCCTTCTCCAAATTAATCTGATGACATAGCTTCCATGTGATGTCATCGCTAGTTCTGGACCGTTGCAGGCTGTACAACTAGAGAGTTAATATGAAGCCTAAATGCCAGCTCTGTGTGCTGCTCCCGTGCCCTGTGGTCCTGCCCTCCCGTGCCGGGGCAAGGGGCTCCCCGCCAGCGATGCAGAATGCCCTCCATGTGCCACCCTGGCTCTGAGCTGCTGATGCGGGGAAAATGAGCATCAGATCAGCCTCGCTGCACGGACAGAGGGGGTGGATGCTGCCCGAGGGCTAAACAGCTCTCCCCAACACACATGCTGGCACACGGTGCACCTTAAAACAAATAAAGACCCACAGACCCAGTCTAAACCTACTGCAAATGGACCAAACTCCTGAGGCTTCGTAACAAGTGGGACTGAGTTCAGGACAGAACCCAGAGCCCCGTGCTAGAGCTTATTTCAAAATTATGGCAAGGCAATGAAGGCAGTGCTGTCAGTGACACGAAGGACCAGACAGGCTTGTAATGTCATTCAGCGTGCCACCATTTCCTCCAGCTACCTTCCATCTAATATCGGCTCTGCTGCGCTTACTCTTGCCAGCCAAAAGAGCTGCATCTCTCTCCTTAAAAAAAAACAAAAAAAACCCTGCGAAATCAAAGTCTTCCTGCAAACACAATACCTAGCCAATACAGAACTGACTGTTTTGCGAAATTCTGGCTTGCAGCAAGTACTTTTTATATTGTGACACTGAATTCTGACGTACAAAAGAAAATCAGGGTTTTTTTCCTTCTGCATGCCCCATAGTTGTCAGAATCATTGCTGCTTTTTATTTTTTAAATACAGTAAATAGGGATAGATGCTTTAAAAACTCTCTTGTTCCTCGAGTCAGGATGTCAATGAGCTATGAATAATGAAAAAAAAAAAAATTGGGCATGAATGGCTAAGACCCAGCAGAGCATTTTAACCAGTGAAGAATAACAGCATAAGGACTGCATTACAATACTCATCGTTACTGGTAGATAAAGCACTTCTTCCTGCTCGTCCTGTGCCACCGACAAAGAGCCCGGCAGCAGGACACAGTGCCAGCGGACAGAGGCGGCATGTGCCGTACTGCCTGCACGTTGCTGCTCTGGCCTCCGTCCGGCGCCAGCCCTCTCTCCTATTGATCTCGGGAGAACTGGCAGATTTTCAACCCCTCGGATGCCAAGTGATCTATCAAAGCAACGATTTACAAATATAATAGTGGAGTCTAGTAACATTTTTTTTCAGTGGGTAAAAATGCACTTCCCTTTCTCCTTCCAAAAATGCATAATTCGTTCATGCTCTGATTTTTGTAGCGTTGAGTTGAATTGGGGGGGGGGGGGGGGGGGAATATGCTCTTGCAGGAGAAGTGCCCACATTTACTCTCACACACACACACTTCTTGTGTGTGACTTGGTTGTAGCTGGATGCAGTTTTTTCCTGACTTTTTTTCAGACTGCTGTAATACTAAAATCTTTCATGCTGTTGGAAAAGGTTAATTTGTTTGTCTGAACACAAACAACTGGCAACGCCTTAAGCTGTTTGCTATTTCCTTGTTCTTGATACCAGAAGCTTTACACCCACCACCACCCCCCAAAAACTTGCTCTGAAGCTTTACTCACCCCTTCTTTAAACTGATCTCCAACATTATATTATTTATGAATAAAGGTCACCCCATGAGGAAATGGCACATCTACTAGAAAACAATGTGCACTTTCTAAATTTGAACTGAGTCGTTTCCGTTCTTTGATTTAAGTTTAGTTACTTCCTGTGGTTTCTTGTCCTCCGCCACTGCTGAATCTCTGGACCGACTCCAGGATAAATGGCACTCTTTCAATGAAATTAGAAACTGCGGCAATAGACAGCTTAGCTAGTTTAGCTAGTAAACAGCACTTAAACTAAATATTAGTCCACTTAGTGTTTTGAAGACGAGTGCCCAATTACCTGTGCGAGGCGACATATCAGGTCCGACCCATGTGTGTGCTCTCCCCGTGAGCCGTACCCATCCACTCTGACGCTGGTTTGCAACCAGACAAGCTGCTGAGCAAGAACTTCTACCTCCCACGGGAGGGCTGAAAGCAGCCTTTGAAACCAGCAGCTCCCGGCAGAGATGGGACACTTCCTCACCCCAGCCGAGCCACCCTCCCATGGGCACATTCTGGGTGAGCAAGGACAAGTGCTCAGCCCTGCGCTCCGAAGCATCTTTGTACGAGGCCGACGCTCCTGCGAGCCACAGTTTTGCGTCAGGTTTTTTTAGGGATCAGAGTCAATTGGGGGAAAATCCCCAAACCTTAGATAAGTCATTTCAGGCAGTTTGCTGACAAAAATACATGTGAATAGGCAGCAGTAACCCTAAGATGTGCTTTCCTGCTGTAAAAATGATGAATGGGCGCTTCAGGAGCCTGCAGTAATGGTGCCCCTCCCGGGACCCGAGGAGCTATATATGGCCAAGGTTAGGGAGAGGAAAACAGTAGCAAAGGAAGAGAGATGCACTGTATACGTGGGCAAGTGCTCTGACTCCCTCGCGCACAAGTTTGCCTTGTAAGACCTTCTGCATAATAACCAGCCTCGCAAAGAGCCCTGTCTGGGCTGGGGTTGCAGCATAACTCAGTAACGATGCGCTCTTTCTCTCCCCCCCACCTCTTTTCTTTCTCCTTTCCTTCCCCCAGGATACTTAAGAGCAGATTTTTCACCAGTAATCAAGCTGCTTTATCAATGGAGCCCCGGATTCCCCACAACATCACCGTTGTCCCCAACTCTGTGATGGTCCAGCCCTTGCTGGACAGTCGGATCCCCTATGGGCGGCTGCAGCATCCGCTCACCATCCTGCCGATCGACCAAATGAAGACAACTCACATAGAGAACGACTACACCGACAACCCCACTGCTTCCCAGCTGGCAGCCCAGAAGCGTCCCCGAGGCCCCCATGAACTGGTCTTGACCAACCAGCACCTGCACCGCTGTGAGCAGGATGTCACCCACCCCTGGATTTCGTTCAGCGGCCGCCCCAGCTCCATCAGCAGCAGCAGCAGCACATCTTCAGACCAAAGGCTCTTGGACCACATGGCCCCGGCACCCGTGGCAGAGCAGTCCTCCCCCAGAGCGGTTCGCATTCAGCCCAAGGTGATTAACTGCAAACCCCTGGACCTGAAGGGCCCCGTGTCTCAGGAACTGGACAAGCACTTTCTCCTGTGCGAAGCCTGTGGGAAATGCAAGTGTAAGGAGTGCGCGCTACCCCGGACTCTGCCGTCCTGCTGGGTGTGCAACCAAGAGTGCCTCTGCTCGGCACAGAACCTGGTCAACTACTCAACCTGCATGTGTCTCGTCAAGGGCGTCTTCTACCACTGCACCAACGAGGATGACGAGGGCACGTGTGCCGACCACCCTTGCTCCTGCTCCCACTCAAACTGCTGTGCCCGCTGGTCCTTCATGAGCGCTCTCTCCCTGGTGCTCCCTTGCTTGCTCTGCTACCTGCCAGCCACCGGCTGCGTCAAGCTGTCCCAGAGATGCTACGACCAAGTGAGCCGGCCCGGATGCAGATGCAAAAACACAAACAGTGTCATTTGCAAGGCGTTGCCGGAGAGCAAAGGAAGCAGGCCAGAAAAGCCCTTTTGATAATTTGGGAGGATGGGGAGTGGGAGGACGCTCCACAGAGGGGGGTATCATTGGCTGGTTTTAATAACCTGTGTTCTGAGGATAACGTGAGGCTTTTGCCTTCGGAGAAAGCAGAAGCAACTATTTCCACAAACTGAAGCACTTTGGGTTATTCAGGGTTTTGGAACTGGTCAGAATTTAAATAGACGGGGCCAAAAGAGGAATCTTAATAATGTGTAGAGTGAAGGCTGAAAACCTATGTATATCATGAAGTATGGCTGCTTAAAAACTCCTGGTTCGGGCGGACAGACGGCTGCTCACCATGCCTGCATACCACAAGAACCATTAACTGCTCGCTTGGCAGGCACGGCCGCACAAGCAATACCCATTCCCGGCTGCAGGAAGCTGCGTTGGATTCGTCGTATTCAGGGTGGGCTTCTCGTTTTCGATTTCCTTCCAAACTCGATTTGCTACCAGCAGCCTGTTGTTGAAGGTGACGGGTTAACTCCCTCCTTCCCCACCCGCACACCGTTAGAAGGGCCAGTTGCACACAAAGTACACGTTTCTTAAAAGCTTTCTGTGTCCCTCAAAGATTTTGAGCCAGAAGTAAAGATACAGTTCATTTGTTTAAGGGTTTCTTAACGTTTAGGCACGTTGCTTCCTTTGAACCCACCTGGCCACGTTGATTTGGACCCTCTTTTTAAAAGCAAGATGGTAGCAGGGTTGCTCCCTCCCTGGGAAGAATAGCAGCAGGATGCGTTCGGGCTGTTGTATAAACATCGCATCCTTCTGCCGTAAGCTGATCTGTAGCATCAGGTTTCAGTCAGTGGAATATTAATTTTACATCAACAGTACAAACTGGCTGCAGAAGGATGCCAGCCAGATCCCGTTTCCCCAACCCTCATGCTTGCTCCCCCCGTGCTGGAGCAAAAGGGATCTTAACTTACGCCACAAAATTAAGACGTTCAGTGTTGGTTTCTCTAAACCTCTTAAGCTCTGTTAAGAAGTCACAAAAATCTAAATGTAGGATACACACAGGTGTATTTTTATAGGCATATCAATCCGGTATCTCCTCTCCTGGAACAAGCTCTTCTTTGCTCATTAAATATTAATATTTTTTATTTTTTTTTGTCTTGGGGATGAATGGCATTTGCTTGAAGTACAGCCCATTCCCCCATCTCTATTGCTGCTGTTCGACTTTTGCCTCCTCTGTACAAAAGAGTGTCTTTTTAAATGTAGAGAATGCTTTTAATGTTTATTTTAGTGTTAACAAACGCTAGGGAAAGCCAGGGGAGGGAAGAGAGCATATTTAAGAAATTTGCCCATGGTTTTCAGTAAGTGAAAGTCATCGGCTTTGCCTGTGCACTCGTCCTAGGGCCGGTTCTGCGTTCCCTTAAGATGCAGTAACCCCTTTCTCTTGACAACTACAAGGTGCTAAGTAAAAATCTTTGTCCAAACATGCAACACTGTAATAAGTAGGTAGGTACTTGTTGCATGTAGAAAACTGATCTAGTCTCTCTCTCTCTTTATTTTTTTTAAAAAATTAGAGGAAATTTCCTCAGTAAATGCACAGCAGTGACAGTGAAATGTCATCTCTAATTAGATAAGCAATAGGCAGAGCTCGTGTAGCATTTCCAGGAATCCCATTTGCTTGGTTGCAATACGGTTGCTGCGTAGGGGTTGGCAGGAGCATACTGATGGGAGTTCTGGTGTCTTTTGTTTTAAGAATTCGTTTAACCTGGATGACTTGGGGTTCAGTTAAGCTTAATCGTAGGTATTTATTGAATGAGGATTTTTTAAAAAAAAAAAAAGCAACAAACTTCCTATATTTATAACATTTGCTAGCTTGTATATGATAAATCATGGGAAAAGGGATACTACGTCTGTCACCAGATACCAATTCCTATAGTTTATCCTCGTGTTGACCATATGGGGACACCAGAAAGAAGGAAGCAGGTGGGGATCCAGAGCCGCATCTGTTATCTTGCACAAATGAGAGGGGAAAGGGTAAAAGGAAAACCAACCCCAAACTAGCTGAACTGTTGCTTGAATGTATAAGGTATTGTATTTAATAAGAGAAATCATTTTCTTCAGATACAAACAGGCTAGAAAACGCGGCAGGAGAGGTATTTACCTGCTGCCCTCCTCTGTTGGGACCGTACATATCCAAATGGCCTCCGCCTATGGCTGTTTTGCCGTTTTGCCCCTCTGTCTTTGGCTGCTCCTGGGGGATCTGTGCTGAAAATCTGCAATAGCAAAGCCTGTGGTTTCGCTGCATGGTCCTTGCAAGCAAATACAACGCTGGAGTGGTCGCCACTGTGCCAATCTACACTCATGTATATACACCCAGCAATCCCCTATGGATTTCCTTTCATTGTACATAGTTGTAAACTATTTCTCTCTTGGTTTCTTTTAATATATAAATCCTGCTATGGTGTCAGCCGATCCCATGCTGGAAGACTGTAAAGTGTTAGTGGATATGTTAGAGCAGTGGTAAATGTAGCAGAGCGACCCTCCCGCTTCTCCTCAGCCTCCCGGCACAGCGGTTGGACTCTGCTCCATCAGCTCCCAACCCCAGGCATGGCAAGAAAGCGCTGAGCTCTTTGCAGAGCACTCGGAAAGGCTCAGGGTCAGCCGAAGCCGGGGCTCTGCCGGCAGCGCTGCGCCGCAGGGCTGGTGGAGGGTACGTCTCGGGCCAATAGCGTCTCTATTTCCTTCTCTTCCCTCATCCCAATGCCTCCATTCCCCCATCCCCTATTAAGGTACTTGGGTCTCCTGCCAGCCCTGAGACGTACCACGGGCACGGTGCCATGTAACCTCAGCCCCGGCGAGGGCGCGGAGGCGGCAGCTCTGGCCGTCCTCCCTGCGGGTCATGCCCCCCCTGCAAACTGACAAACGGCTGCTAATTAACACAAACCTCGGGCACAACGTTTGCACCCGGACGTGCCAGTGCGGTGGGGTGGGACCACGAAGGCAAGAGGGGAGGTGAGGGCAGGTTCTCCTGGGACCGGCGCTGTGCCACCACAGGGCGGCTCTGGAGGAGGAGGAGGAGGATGGCAGGGCGCTTTGGTGTTATGACCCTGAACTGCTAATTGCTGTCGCAGGTTCATTGCTGGGTTTTGTCCTCTGCCCGCACACAGAAGCCAAAGGCCCAGAGAGCAAGAAGGGGTGACTTTATGGCGCACTGGCAATGCCACGCCACATCCCCAGCTGGAGCTCACCAGCAGCAGAGTGGCTTCAACAGACAAATAAACCATCGACGCACCCTCTGTCCCAGTGCCCACCGGGTACAAGGAGTAGCTACTAAATCCACGCCGTTGCTCCCCAGGCACCAGCTTTCCCACCCGGACAAGCCCTCACCCTTTTGCAGCACTGGGTATTCCCCCTCCCCTCCCACGTTCGGACACGCTGATAAAGGTTTCCACTTTCTCCTGTTACCACCCCACCACATATACGCCCTGAAAAGTTACCACAGAAGGTTTTCTTTGTATAGAATATTTATTTTGAAGCTCTATTTTAATAGTATTTATTTTAGAAATTTACATTGTAAGAGTTCTTCTGTTTGTGAAGAAAAACAAGTACTGATGAATGTACTGATCTAGAAATGATTATATGTATATTTTATTGTAAAAAATCAACTGTTGTTTTCAATTTTTTAAAAAAAAAAGGATCCCAAAGAATGTTTATAGCAATTATTCTAAAAATACAAGCAGAGAGTAGCCCAAAACGGGTTATTTGATACTATGCACGGCAGGGAGCTCCGGCACCAGCAGCCAGAGCCGCAGTGAGGGGAGCCCCAAAACCATGCGGCCCCTCACTGGGGTGCTCTCCAGCCCCCTTTTATTCCAGCTGAGGAACTCAAGGCAATGCTGGGGTCATTCTGCCCTACGGCCTGGCTTGTCAGGGTGCGCACCCTTTAAATATCCCGCAATTCACCTGCACCTCCTCCATGAGGAGAATACCCTCCTCTGTCCACTTGTAGGAGCAATTCTTTCCTTCCCTCTGCCTCTAAAATATGCCAGGGAGGCTTGCATTGAAGTCAGGCTGCTTCTTCCACAGGGCTAGAGCTCGACTTGTATGAAAATTTGGTTGGAGATTAAAAAAAACCCACCTAAAGTCAGTGGTACCCACCACTCAGAGGGACTTTGCTGACAGGCACTTCCTACACAACCTCCCTCAACATTTCAGACCCACTCCCTGCTGTCATGCTTCTCCTTTCTGAGACCAGAGCCTGCGCTTTTTATACATCAAGCAGTTAGGGATGGGGTCTGCTCAAATGCCGCAGCCACACCGACGGGGTGAGCACGGATGGACCGCGCGGGACAGGGATGGAGGCCAGAAGAAAAGGCCAGGAGGGCTCTCCCTCCCATTGCCTCCTCTTGCTCTCATCCAAACATTAATAAAACTAAGTACGTGGCCTCAGGCAGGTGTAATTTTCATATTTTGTGAGTCTCTGGGACAGGAAGGGAACTCCAGGCTTTGTCGTGTTTGCACACATTTCGGCTGCCGGCGCGGTGCTCTGCATCCCCCCATTGCCCACCCCCACCTGCCGCCCCACATAACTGGGGGTACCTCTGCTTGCAGGGAGCAGGAGGGGACTGGAACCTCCCTCTCATTTCCCCAAGTCATTAAAAAACTCTTCCCGTGTTGACACCGATACCAAACTCCTCCCGAGGGAGGGCAACACGGGGCAGGGTGCGAACCCCAGCCCCATTTACCGGCAGCAGGTGGGAAGGGAAGCAGCAGCCGGCACCGAGCAGCCGGCACGCCAAGGACACCGAGTTGCTCACGTGTGAATGTGAGCGGCCGCTTGCTTACAGCCGCCTCGCCAAAGAGCGGGGCATTGTTTCTGCCGCAGTTATTTATTTTTAGAGGCAAAAAGTCAGAGCTGCTCCTACGGCATGGTTTACCCAGGAGAGGCTGTGCTGCCAACACCGGCAACGGGCAGCGTTGGGGCCCTGGCTGGATTCAGAGCATCCACGGCTCCCATCCAGTGGCACACACCACCCTGCCTCCCTCCAGCTTCGGCTGCTGCCTCGTGTGTCACCAGCATCACGTTAAACTGCCAAAAATAAATTATCCAGGTTATTTTTCTCCATTCTTTCTTATTTATTTGCACGCACTACAGAGCTATGACTCATTAAAAGACATGCCATGTTTTGTGTCATCCGCAAAGGTAACCCGGGTGGTTTACCTGGCCTGAACTAATGTTATTGAAACAATAACGTGGTGTTAGCCCCTGGATCAGATAGAGAGACAATAACTACACTGTACAGACCACAACATCTGTTGCCAAAAAATTCACAGTAAGGAAAAGATGCTGAATTTGTTATGCTGGTGGTGGTTTGTTGGTTTTGTTGGGTTTTTTTTTTAAACAAACAGTCTGAGCCAGGATGTATAAATTTAAATCAGAGTTTGGCAACACTGACTGATGTCTTGCACATAAAGCTTTAAAAATATCAACTCGACGTTCATGTCTCTCTGCTGGAAGCAAGCCAGAATGCTCTTGTTGGTTTGACTAGTAGATGTTACAGTAATACTCTTTTAATCGGAATTATCGCCTTCTTTTAAATAATTTTTTACACCCTTTTCAATAATTGACCATTGAAGGAAACCAAGTCCAACACCACGAGCACAGGTTATGAGGTGGCAAAGAGAGATACAGAGCTAAAAGAATAACAAACATCCCAGTTCGTGATCAGGTCCAAAGAGCAACCACAGCTCTTGGAGGTCAGACCAGAAAGGGGATTTCTAGCGAAGCAAAGCACCCAAAAATACCCCTTAAGCAATGCATTAATTCTGAGTGAATGGCCTGAAACTTATAGAAATAAGATAAAATGCTAATTTTGAAATTTCCTTCAAAACTGTTTTGCTAAAATATGGACTTAGTAAACAGGCTGAGATTTTTCCAAGGGTTTAAAGAAAACTGCCCTTGATGAGATGTGAGATTTGCCGGTGTTGCCAGCAGTGGGAGGAGGGGATGGTGAGAGCAAACAAGCCACATTGGGCAAAAGTTGCATCCATCCTCGAAGACAAACATGGCGATAATATGGCTTCGCACCAAAAACTAAATAAAGCCCTGAAGATGGGGCTTTTAATTCACTGGCAGCTCTGAGGTGGTTTGGTTTTTTGGGTTGGGTTTTTTTTTTGGCTGGGGAGCATGGTGCATTCTTCCATGGTGAGACGCTTCTGCAAGAGCGAGGGGAACAATAGACACGACATGATCCAGGAAAAGGCAGCAACTGCAGCGGGCATCGGATGCCCCGTTGGAAACCTGGGGCTCAGGCAGTGCAGGGCTTGCTCAGCACCCTGCCATGGTGGACCCAGCAGGAGCCAGCCCTGCCAGGCCACATGCACAGCACCGCTCACCCTCAGCGCCAGGACCAAGGCAGAATCCATCCCCCACAAGTGCCTCATCAGGGGCTGTAACACCAACCTGCCCAAGCTTCTCTGCTAAAGGACTTTTCTTAATTCTTTCCAATTACACAGATGTTTTCCCACCGTGTGTACACACGCCTGCAGGTGCACAGATACGCACGCGCGGAGCCAGAGAGGGATTATTTGGTGTCATTCCCCTTAGTGAGCACCTCTGCTCTGTTTACGTGGAAACTAGATAAGGGATTCAAGGTCTGGTCTGTCTTTAAAAAAAATAAAATCAAGTTATTAAAAGTCAGCAGATCCACATCCATGCATCCATGATCATGCTGCTGATACAGGATTTTTTCTTTGATTTATTGAATTTCCAGGTGTGATGCTGGGGCAAGCGTGGCAAGCAGGAGCCTGGCTGTGGCACAGGAGGGCTGTGCTGCTCCCACATGGGTGCCATATCCCACAGCTCTTCTTTGCCAGTAATAAATAATTTCTGTTGCCAGGATTAGACACCAGTGGTGTGTGAATGGGCACGATGGAGGCTGTGCCAGGAGGGAGAGCCCCGGGCCCCGGCCAGATGAGGAGCTGGCTCCACAGACTGGCACATGTCACTCACAGATGAAGTTTGTCCTTTTGTGAGGGGCAGACAAATGGCGGGGATAAAGACAAATTGCCTTAGCATCTTGTTTTACTTCCTAAGGACAATAACCTCCTGTGTGAGACAGTGAACCACGGGGCTGCCCACTCCGACCCCCGCCAAGCGCCATAAAACTTTAGGGATCAACTCAAAGAGCCGAGAACAACCACAACCCTTCAGAGGGCACCTGCACTCCTGCACAAAGTGAATGCTTCCTTTTGGGGGGAATAACGAGACGGCTGTAAAGGTCAAGGCAAAGCCTTTCAGCAGGGAGGCACGGGTCTCACCCCTCCTCTTGCACCCCACACTAGCTCAGGGCTCAGCCAGAACAGGCTTCGGGGCGGAGGGGCACGAAGCTGCCCAAACAGCCCTCAGGGGCCCCAGCTGGATGCCAGGTGCCAGGTTTGGAGGTAGAGGGGGGTGACCAGGGTTCACAGAAGCTTCTGGTCATGCCTGGGCCATCAGAGCCCATCATGGCCCCAGGAAAAGCAACCACCCGAGGCTTCTGCTGCTTCCTCGGGGGTTGTTATCACAGGTAAAAAAATAACCAGCAAGCTGAGAAACAGCAGTCAAAGACGTGACTGGAGCAGATATTCTTCATAAGATTTTTTTTTTTTTTTTTTAAGCAAATTTAAAAAAACCCCACTGGGGTCTCCCCTGTGAGGAAAGGCTGAGAGCTGGGCTTGTTCAGCCTGAAGAAGAGAAGGCTGAGAGGGGATCTCATCAACACACACAAACATCTCAAGGGTGGATGTCACAAGGACGGAGCCAGACTCTTCCCAGTGGTGCCCAGCGCCAGGAAAAGGGGCAATGGGCACAACCTGAAGCATAAGAGGTTTCAGTTAAATATGAGGAAAAACTTCTTCACTCTGAGGGTGACAGAACCCTGGCCCAGGCTGCCCAGGGGGGCTGTGGAGTCTCCTTCTCTGGAGATATTCAACCCCCGCCTGGACGCTGTCCTGTGTAACATGCTCTGGGTGAGCCTGCTTGGGCAGGGGGGTGGCACTGGGTGAGCTCCCGAGGGCCCTTCCAACCCCTGCCATTCTGGGATTCTATGTGGTGTCAAGACATCTGCATCTGTTTCATACAGTCCCCCAGCAACAGCTCCAGCTGAACGATGGCTCAGGACTCTGAGCCGACCCCCACCACATATTAAACTCTGAAAATAGCAAAGGAGATCGTGGAGAGTTTCTGAACAAACCAGCCAGGATTTCAAGTCTCTAGGGTTTCTGTTTGCTTCTGCCAGACCATCGCCCCACCAACCTCCTCAGGCAGTGGGGCAGCATCCCTGGGGTGCAGCTCCAGCGAGGGACCGGGCAGGGCGGGCACCCCCCCACCACTTCCCTGCCCAGCCCAGCTAGGCTCTGCAACCCTAAGCGGGGTTTGTGCTCCCAAGCACACAGTTCCAGGAATTTCTCAGTAAAAAGCCTGAAAAAAATTACTTTCCAGTATACCCGCATAGAGGGAAGATTGAAAGGTGTACTACCCGTTTGCTCCATAGCACTGCAGCTTTCATTGACATTTTTCTCCCTTTACAACGGGGAATAAATAGAAGTTTATGCATGAAGAAATTCTTATGAATAAATCATAAAACCAAGTTCTGCTCGATGCCAGGTATGTTTGTGATTATGTGATGCAGTTATGTAACTGGGTTTTCCTAATCAGAAACACAATATTCTCAGAGCACAAAACTGGGACGTTCTGCATCATGTCCCTTCTCTCCAATTACCGCACCAGAGCGCCCAACCGTGTGCGGAGCAGCAAAATCCTCCACTAAGAAACACCCTGCTCTGCACTGGGAAGGAAACAGTTCACATTGCCTCTTCAGTGGAGCCGCCTTGTCCCAACAGATGCTAAAGCACGAATATGTGAATAAAAAATCCATTCTTGTCGATACAGTATTTAATTGCTTTTCACGAAGAGGGTGAGCTACCAGCACAGATTCTCCACTTTAGACCCTATATGGGTCTAAACAGGGGTCTATGGTCTAAAATGCCTAGGGGCCCACCAAAACCAAACTTTATCATCTCTCGTGGTCGAGGACAAGGAACTATGATTCTTTTTTTGCCATCTGCCCCTTCCCTCTGCAGCAGCCTCATCACGCTGCCGCATGGTTGCAAGTAGCTTCAAGGCCGGCACGAACCAACTCTCCTGATATTCTTGTAAATAATCCTTATAAAGACAACTACCAAATCTGTTTTTCCCTTTGCATGGGTGTCTGTATCCACTGCTAAGAAACCTCCAGCCGCACTTCAGAGTGACCAAAGCGCAGCAAAGGACTCACACCCAGCCAAGAGGGATTCAGTTACTGTGATTTATGGACAGGACAAAATCCCAGCTCACCAGCACAGATCTGCCTAAAACTCTGACAAAAGTAACGGCACCTCCGCAGCCATGGTGTCCCCGGTAAGGTCGCTGCCACCCCCGGCACTGCGCAGGAGCCAGGGGAGCATCGGGAAGCAGCACTCAGCCAGGAGAGAGGGGTTTGGCCGCATGGTTCCCGAGTGAATAGGAGGTGGGGATGTAAAATAAGGCCAGAGAATGCTCACTGAGGTCTGGAGATTTAAAAAAAAAAAATTAATTGGAAAGACCCCGTGTTGCTGGGAAGCAATGGGCTTTTCTGCTGATCCCAAAGGAGCAAGTGGAAAATGTGGGTTAGGAGTCCAGCAAGGCAGCAATATATCTTAACGATCCCTCAGCCGGCTCCTTTTCGGGGTTAGCCTGGCTAAATGCTGTAAAGTGCAAAGGAAACCCAGAATGACAAACAATTGTAGGAACCTGAAAAACCAAGTTCCTCTGGATTTCATGGGAAGTGCGATTTTAAATACTCCGACCTGTCTGTCTGAGGGGAAGTGGGCAATAAATAGCAGCCTGGTTGTTATCAAGAGGATGTGAGCTATTTATAAAAAATTCTTGGGCTTTTTGAACTCTGTTTAAAGAGGCAATATCCTTCACTTGGGTAATTGGGGGGACTAAAATGCTAAAGCAAACAAGATTACTCAGCCACCTTGGGAAAGTTTAGTGCTTACTTGTGTGTTTCTGAAATTTCAAGCATATTTAAACAGCTGCACTGTTATTGTCCCCAAATCCAGAGGAGAGCACGAAAAGGCCTTTTAGATCACTGCATATGCAGGGACGCACCAGCAGCCGAGAGCTGTTCCGAACACCCAGGGATTTGGCCATCGCAGTTCAGCGACCCCAACGGCTGACAACTACGCCGCTTAATTGAATAATATCTTACATCCATGAAATGCCTCCTCTGAAAAGGGGCTTCTACATGCCTTATAACACGCTGGCTTCCCAGCAGGGTGAAACTATCTCCAGCTCTGAGACGGAGCGCGGGTATCAGCTCGTGCACATCGCAATAGCAGAAGAGGGGGAGATTTTGGTGGGAGGGCAAGGGGAAAAGGAAGACGGGCACCCTGTGTAAGGCAGGCCACACCCAGTGACACAAATATCCATACAAAGCAATAAAGACCTCCTGGCTCAAGGGAAACTCATCCCATCCCTCTGACAAATGATTGTTTATAAATACATTAGGAAATTCTGCCACCTTTGCTGGGACAACCACCTCCCCATCCAGCCTTCAGCAGCACAGGGAGATGCACCCAACCTTCGGGTGCTTTCAGAGAAACGGGGGCTGACAGCCCCCACCAAGAGCCGTGGTAGGGCAAAGCCACCCTGGGAGGGATGGTTAAATGCCCAGGTCACGTTGGCCACGGTGCCCTCCCAGCACCATCTGAATGACCAAGGAGTGATGGATTTAGGGTCACTCAACCAGGGAGCTTTGTGCGCAAGGCTCCGAGCTGCTCCCATTCCCGAGGTCCTGACCCCCCCGGTGCAAAGCAACGGCTGGCACACGCCGGGGAAACATCCCTCCCACTCCTTCTGACTGTCCCACGATCCGCCTGTCAGGATGTGGCACCAAACGGAGCCCTCAATGGTTTCCACTGGCTGCTTTTTTTATTTTTCTGAGTGCAGTCGTCAGGCAGACAACGTTGCTCCTGTGTGGGAACCACACACAAAGTGTCCTGACAAAATGATGGCATCGTCTAAAATATACAAACATGCTCAAAAGAAGGAAAACCATGAAATTAAGGATAACAAACAACAAAGAGAAACTCATACACAGAATCTGTTAGTGTTTATGAGTCACTAAGGCCTTCCTGTCTCCTCTTATAAATTGTGGGAATCTGCTGTGGTCCATCCTCTCCTTGAAAACCACCGAGGTGCTATTTTCCTCACAGCCCCAGTGCCCGGGGCAGGGGGAGCCCACTGCACACACGAAAGATTTCTTTTTTTCTTTTTTTTTTTTGTTTTGTTTTGTTTTTCTTCAAAGTAGGAACCAAATCCGAGGAGCAAATGCTGCGAGGCGCATAAACAGAGGCAACTGCAGAAGCCTTCGCGATGAGATCACCGAGCGTCTTGGCCCGGCACTGTTTTCCGACGGCGGAGGGCTTAACAATGGAATGGATGGGAAATGCCAGGAAAAGTTAAAGAGCTTTGGACACAAGGGCTTTGTAAAAGCTCATTCTTTATTATTAACAAACAACTTCTCCCCATCCTCCTTCCTTTCTCCCTTCAGCAAGTGAGGATTTTCTTTCCTGAATATATATATATTTTTTTTAATTCTTAGCATTTTTAACCTGTCCCAACGTGCCTGTTCTGCTCTGACCAGGGTGCCCTGCCATACTGGGGTGTTGAGAAGCCAACCACTGCATCCCACCACCACACACCACCACCATCACCCCAAGTTGTGCCCAGAGCCAAGGTTTCCCCTCCAGGTTGCTGTGGGTTTGCAGGACGGTGGAGTCCCTCCTCTCCAGCAGGACAGATGCTGTTTGAGCACCCAGGTGCTCCCAGGAGCAAAGACCATTGCCCCTTGGTCAGGCAGAGCCTGTGCAAATGCCTGCCTTCACCCGGGGGAAGGATGCTGAGCCCATGCTTCCTGGCTAAAACTGGAATACACAAACTAGAACCAGGAACAGCAAGCTTTTTGGGATTTTTATGTGAGAGCCTCACACAACAGAGGATCTCAGATGGCTTCAAGAGAAGCCACCCAGACTCACTCAAACCAGGGCCAACCTCAAACAGCTCATCCAAGCTGCAAGAACAACACTGGCTAAATACATCTGCATATTTAGGGGCTTTCAGTACCAGCTTTGTGTATAGAAATAAAAATACAAATAAGGATTGTAAGATGCTCTCAAATGGCATTTGACAGCAGAACGCAATACCCAGCCTTTGGGAGAAGGGTACGTAACCCTACGCAGCGCCTCGACGTGACTGTGTTGAGCACTGCTGAAAGCTCAAGGGAGAATAAACCTTGTGTATTTACCGTCAAAATTCTCTCATTGCCTTTTTCCTGAGGAAAAACCACCGGCCACGGAGCAGTTATGTAGTTTCTAGAGCCTTAATGGAAGGACAGACTGGAGCAGGAGCTGTACTGCTTTGTAGACTCAAAGAATCATTTAGGTTGGAAAAGACCTTTAAGACCATCAAGTCCAACCATCCTCAGCCTGAAGCAGGTCCCGGGAGGGGGGAGCTCTCAGCAGCACACCCCCACTGAAATTTCTGTCAGTTCACAAACCGTTTTCCCTGCTCCCTCTGGATTTCTTGGTTTCCATGCCACAAGCACTGGAAATAAAATTATTATAATAATGATTATGCTACAACAAAAAGGCTACCCCCAAAATTACATACTTTGGAAGAAACAAGGGAGTTAAAAACCCTGAAACGTCAACCATAAGTGTTATAATTTTATGTTTGCACTAGCTGGAGGACATACTTCAGCAGCCCCTTTCATCACCAATAACATCTCCCTCGCCTCCCTTCCAGAGGGACCCCGTGCCCCGGACAGTGAAGGAGTGGAGAGGCAGGGACCCTGCTGCTGACGAGGTTAAAAGCACCAACAAGAAGAGGTTTCAGTAATAACAGTGTGAGACATGGAGTGGAACCAAACCAAGATTTTTACAGCTGTTTTGTACCAGTGCAAATGGCTGCAGAAGGAGCAGAGCACCTCAGGGGCACCGAGCCCGCTGTACCCAAAACGAGGACAGTGCCTCCATGAGATGGGTGCCCGGAGCCAAATTCTTCGTTCAGATCGAATCATTCAGAAAGTTGTACCCTTTATATCAAGAAAGTCTCCTTCACTCATACGTGCACTGTGAAAAGTCTGTGCCATGGCTGGAGAGCTCCTAGGTGGGTACAATTTGCTGCCAAACCAGCCTTAGCATCCAGCCTGGTGCCCAAAGTGAGCAGTGATGGAGCTGGGGATGGATGCTCAGCAGGGTCAGCAGTGCCACTTGAAACTTCCAGCTTTATGTAGACTGACAGCTATTGTGAAATGTTACAGAAACCTCTCCATTCCCTGAGGAATATTAAAGAAAGATTTAAAATGAAATCAAAACAATGTAATTTATTTCAGCATCCACGCAAGTTGCAGTTCCTGGGGTGTTGTAACAGCTGTGTTCTTTCAATATTGGGGTTCTTTCAGTATACGATTGCTTGTGTGACAATTGAGAAGAGCAGGAGGGAGCCCGACCCATAACCCGCCCCACAACCCAAAGTGTTCAGTGCAGCTCACGTCTGTGGGAGCCGCCATGCTCACGAGCCCCGTGTCTGGCCACAAGCAGCAGAGGTGGGCACGGTACCAGGGCTCCCCTGCCTGGCACCGGGCACCAGCCCTGCCGGCAGCTCCGGCCATCTCCACCTACTTCCAGGCTGTGGGAACACAGTAATTCCCTTTTCTGCCTCTCAGCCTGAGCCAGGCAGGGGAGCTGAAGCACTACTCGTACACAAAACAACCCTCCTCCTCCTCCTCTTCTAGTTTTTATTTGCTTTTTTCCCCCCATTTCCTACAAAGCTGATCATGTGTTAGTCCCCACAGCAAAAGTGCCAGGAAACTCACCCATGCAAAAAAACGCATCTCCTGCCTCCTCAGCGAGCAAGAGGCTGGCATGGCCCACGCAACACAGACATGGGGGTGGCATTGCTGGAGACCCTCACCCAAGGTGTGGAGCTTGTGCCGCTTGCCCTGTCCCTGGGCCAGCCTGAAATCTAAACCAGAGCCACGCCTGCGGGCTGTGCCGGCCATGCCTATGCTGGCCTTGCCAAACTGGCTCCTAAGTCCCAGATTTATGTATAACCCAGTGGAAAAAAAACCTGGTGTGGGTCCCCTGGGATCTGCTCGTGTCTCAAAGCCCCTCTCACGCGCGTCATCAGACACATCCCTGTTTCAGTACCTCTGTAACACAGAGCATGTGGCGGGCACTGGGAAAGGCAGGGCTGACAGCGAGCATGAATAAAACAATAGGTACCACTCATCACCCTGGAGGGCTTCCCCATACCAGGACTTAATTTCCCTGAAAACAAAGAACAATTCCCTGCATCGTGTATTGATGGGTCTTGGGTTTGGTCCCCAGTACGAACACACACAACTTTTTTCTTTTACATTTTTGTGTGATGACTTGCATGACAAGCCTAATAAAAGCCTAGACAAATAACCCAAAACACACAAAAATGTAATACTGTTTCATATTAGCTCCCAATCTGGCTGTAGAAAGAAGCTGCATTAAAACATCAGAATAAAAAAGAAATCAACCATGTATGGAAAAAAATAGATATGCAGAAATGCCCACTTTAAAATCATCCACTGTTAGGGAGTTGACAATGAGCAAACGTATCGTGGAAGGCAGAGCTGCTCTTGGGGCTCCCTTGTGCAGGGGTGGCTCTGGTCTGGACACATGGACTCAGGCAGCGGCAACGCTGCCGCCCTCCAGCAGAGCCCACAGGAACAAGATCTATATTTAAAAAAAAAAAAAAAAAAAAAGAAAAAAAAAATCCCACTTGCTCATCTATCAAGAGCTCTGCTGCACCCAGGGCCCTTATTTGGACAGAGAGTTCGTGCTTTTGGGCCACTTCTGCTCCACTCAGCTGCAGGCAGCAGCTGGAAGGTTGGGCTGCGGAGCCAAGGGAGGTCCTGGGGCAAGAGATGCTCTGAGGAGCACACGGGGACGGTGGAGCGCTCCTGGGAGTTGGCTCAGCGGTACGGCCATGCTGACACCCTGCCTGGTCTGTAGAAAGCCTCCCCGAGAGCCTATGCAGGGCTCAGGTGGGAAACACGTTCAGCCCCGATGCAGGACACAGAGCCTGTGTGCGGGGAAGGGGAATGAGGTGCCAGCCAGGGCTGCTCTCTGCGGGCAGCTGCTGGACGCTGCGGCTTCAGCCCCAGCCGGCTCAGCAGGTCCGAGATCTGCTCCTGCCTTCAAAGCCACTGCAACAGGACCCTGGAAAGGCACCAGGTCCCCATGATGGAGCCAGGGGCCATCCCTCCCTGTCCGGTTGGGTCAAGGGCAGCAGTGCCGAGATGGGTCCTTCCACTGCAGCCCTGTACATCCCATTGCCACCCGCTGCAACTCTTCCCCTCCTGCCCCATGGCTGGTCGCTGTCACCCACCTAGGAAGATGACTTTTCAGGAGCTGCTGCCCAGGGTATCACCCCACTAATTGCCAGCAGCAAGAAGCAACAGCTATAACCTCTCCCCCTCACCCCCCAACACAGAGCAGCAGCGTGGCCCTGGGGGGCAGGAGCCATCCCCGTCCCTGACCTGGCAACAGCCCTCATGGGAAAATAACACCCATCCTGCAGGGGAGAGCAGGGCCACGGCAGAGTGAAAATCATCCGGTCTCAGCAGAGTGGAGAGGACGTTCTGGAGAGGTTTTTCTTGGCAGGAGTCGATGGGGCTCTTTCTTCCTGCCCGGTTGGGGGGGACATTCCCCACCCCCACCCCAGGGACCTGCAGGCTGTGGGGACAGAGCATCCCATGCCATGTCCTGCCTCCCCCATCCCATGTCCTGCCTCCCAGCCTTGCTTGACTCCAGCTTGGCCAGCAAAGAACAGGCTCTTGCCCTCCAGCTGCACAGGAACGCTGTCTGAAAAAAACAAACAAGAAAAAAAACCAACCCAAAACTACCAAAACCCACCAACAAAACAGGGACACTGTAACAGGGAAAACAAACAGCATGTGTGCTTTAAACAAGAATCTCTCTTCTCTCTGCCCTCCCCCTCCCCCCCAAATATATTTATAGTCTATGTGGGGGTCTTGTAGGCTTTTTGTTATCTAATGACCCTAATGCCGTTGGGAAACAGGCAGTAAAATTTAATAGTGTGATCTATATCTACATGAACAGCTTCGTAGAGAAATGGGAAAAGTTCTTCGAGAGGCTGATAGTGGACTGAAAACAACCTTTCCTGGCTCCGATTGTGCCAAGCAGCTGCAAGAAAGAAATACCAGCAGGAATGGAAAAATGTTTCCACTTATTTTCCTAGGCCAGCTGCCATCGCAGAGCCCCCAGAGTGGGGCAGGGGGCACGGCGAACCCCCCCCCAGGTGTTTGCACAATTCCCTTGGTCAGGAGGTAAATGTTTACAGCATCTCGCTGCAAAGCAGCAGGCAGCCGCTCGCAGCCTTGCCAGCCAAGCCGGGGGCAACCTGAGTTGAGTAAGTGGAAACCGGCCCCCGCTTTGCAATGCAGAAACCAGTAGCTAAACTTTAAACCACTTCCTCTACCTCCTAACAATGCACAGAGGAATTTCCACAAATCCCAAGGCTGCCCTGACTTCCATTTCTAAACTTGGAAAAAGAAATACCAGGACATTCCTTTGTTGTTCCAGCTCACTCACTGTTTGATCTGGGGTTTTTTTCTCCAGCTGAGCCAATTAAAGAATCCCAATTTCCTCTGGAAAAAAGCATAAACCAGTAACAAACAATGCGCTCCTTCTTTGATTTTTAACTAATTGTTTTTGAGTTGACTCAAAACCTGCCACCTCATTCTGGTCGGTGTGGTTTAATGCTTAAATACTATTTTGGCCAGAGAGAAGAGAGTGATAGAGGCACTTATATCTGCGTTCCTGCCCTCTGGAAGGAAACGGGCTAGTGCTGCATTTATTGAGCAGCAGCTATTTTGGCTCACATAAGCAGCTTGAAATACACCCCCTGTCCCCAAAACCACGGCCAGCCCTCAGCCGGTGCCCAGCGCAGCCCTATGGGCCCGCACTGGCTGCCGGGGCAGAAACTCCTTGATGCTTAGGCACGCTCCTGGGATGCATTTCTATCCCTCACTTTTATGTTCAGGGGGTTCATCCTTTTGTCTCCCCATTCCACCTGTTGTGCCACCCGCTCTGATCCCTCGCATCCCTGGGCACAGTCCCTGCCCCTTCATCCCCCCGGTACAATCCCCTGCCCCACTCTCCAACAGCTCCTTTCCCTGCTGCCTCTGGGAGCATCCCGGCCACCCCCTGCCCCGCAGCCATCCAGCCCCAGTGACGGCCCTCACCACCCATGTCTGTGACAGTCTGCCGTGGAAGCTCTGGGCACCAGCAGAAGGAGCTGGGAGCGAAAGCAGCGACACCCAGGAAGGCAGGGGTCCCTGCTCGCCCCACAGGAGCTCCCGGGCTATGCGCTCGTGCATGGCCAGCTCCTGCATGGCCCCAGCCTTTGTGTCCTCCACCATCCCCAAGGGGGTTCAGATGGGAAAAATGCCATTTCCTTGAACTTACAAAGAATCTATCCGTATAAATCACTGCGCTGCAAAGCAAGGTACGCACTCAGATGTGAAGCACTTAGCCTTCAGTTTACGCCAGGCGCTTTTAACAGTCATGAGAGAAACGCAAGGGCATTTTAGAGCACCCAGGATCAGACCTGGGTGCCCAAGCTGAGCAGAGATGAGCACCTTGACTCACAGTGAGCGTAACTGCTAATCAGAAACCCTATAACCAAAAATAACCCAAGCAGCCGCCTAACCACAAATAAATAGCAAAGCTAGTAGGGCGACTCTTGCCTCAAGTGTGAGGAAGCATCTATTCTTCTGCCAGGAAGAAAGAGAGACGCGAACCTTGAACTTGAAGAGGAAGGACCGGGTTCCTGTTGTTCAGCTGGAGTAATTAATTGCATATGTATCAAGAGAGGCCAAAAGGGGAAACGCGTGCTGTTCGTGGAAAGCCAGCACAGAGCCAGTGCCACTGGCTGGCGTTGGCGAGACGGCCTCAGGGAAGATGCGACTGCTCCATCATCTGAGCCGTAGCTCTGCCAGGAGGCCCCGGGGGCCCTGGCCCAGCAGAGCTGGTGGCCGAAGACCATTGCCATGGCCTGAATTCAGCTGGGGGCCCCGCATGGCTGGAACGAACCCCCCAGTATGGGTGCAGCACAGGCAACGAGCAGTGGCGTCCTCGGCAGGCTGCAGCCCGGGTAGACCATACGACAGCTCTGCTGCAGCGCAGCATCAAAGTGTTGTTGGGTATCATTAGTGAAATTTTCTTCTCATGATACGACAGAGCTGAAGCTCAGACCTCTGTCTTTTCCTTTTTTTTTTTTTTGGTGGTATCTTATCATCCAAGAGCTCATTAGCCAGGAATTCCTCATGCTGTTTATTTTCCATTTGTCCATATGTTCCCCACAAATTCAGCCTAGTCTCTGTTTTAAGTTTATACTTAGAAGCAGTAATTGGAAGGGATGAACAAAGGCACGAAGGAAGGCAACACAAGCACAAACAAACTTACCAGATGTTTTAGATTCCTGTATTTCCCCAAGAAGCAGGATCCTTAATGTTTTGATCATGTCATCGCAGTACAGAACTGTTGCAGTCCAGAATACAACTGGCTCCTCTCTTCTGACTACTGGCCACAGAGACAGTAATTCAAGTCACCACGAGCAAACCAAATCTGCTCTTGCCGGGAACAAAAGCAAAACCCTGGGATGTGCCTATTCGGCATCAATGCCTACAGTGGGACTTGTCCCAGGGATGGATTTGGCTTTAGGCTTTGAAACCACAGGGCAAAGCTGAACTCTTCAATTCACAAACCTACTTGTAAGGTGGACCAAGGGCTCACATGGCTCTGCAAGCGCCGAGCCGAGAGCCAGAAGGGAGCCACAAAGCCAGCGCCGGCCGCAGAACTGACCCGAGCCCAGCAAACCCCCCTGGCCCTTTTCTGGATTCTCCTATGCACTGAAGGGTGTAAATGCTCCTGACAGAGCTCCTTGCGGGACAGACGGCTGGCCGCCTGCCGGTCACTGGATCGGCGGCGGCCACGTCCCTGCGCAGGCAGCCCTATGCACAGCCCCAGTGGTTTTGGAGGTGCTGTCATGTGCACCCTTCAGCACTATTAATTGAGCTGATGCCACCGAGCAGCCTCTCCTTCAGGGGCAAGGTGTTGCCCCATGCTGGTCCGGGGAGCGGTGCCGCCGGGGTGGCTGAGGACTTAGGCAGGCTCCGCAGCATTTGGGCAGGTTGAGCTCTGCCTGGGGCACAGGCATGACCCAAGCCGCTGTGCTCCCATTTACCGTGTTTTAAATACACTTTATGGTTGGTTTATTTGCTGCCAGTGTAAACCCCTGTGGCCATGCTATCTCTCAGTGTCCCACCACCCAGGCTTGGTGCACCGTCCCCTCGATGGCTTTGTCTCACTGCTCCCCCAGAGATGCTTCACCCAGCCAAGTCCATCTGCATCGGGGATTTGCATCCTCAGAGACTGACACTGCTTTATCTTAAGAAGCAAAAGCAGCTGGTTCAGTTGTGAAGGTGCAAAGTCTTTTTTGTGTTATTTCAGTTCAAGAGTGCTTTTTTCCTTTAAGTTTTATGCCAATTCAAAATCGATGTAAACCTAACCAAAATAAAACAGTAGTCATCTGAAATGGGGCTTTGCACTAGTTAAATGAAAATGGTATATAGATAAGGATTTGTTTTTCAACACAGCTATTGTGAAACACTTGGGACAACATTGAGATACTCTACAGAATGGAAAGAATTAAAATAAATAAATAAATGGATACTGGCAATTGTGCATGGCCCGAGGAATAGCAGACGAGAGCTGCTGGACCAGGGAGATGGCATTTACATATGGTTAGAAGCCTTCCCTCCCATTCAGAGTGCAGCAGTGAAAACAGGCCGTAAGATTAATGAGAGGAAAAACTGTGACCACAGCAAATAGAATGACTCATGCCTACTTGATGGTCTTAATTTCTAATCTGGAATAGTAATTTTCTGCTGGACCAGATTAAAAATATTTCTCCTCCTGCTGAGCCCAGAGCCCGTAGGGATCCAGCAGCCCACACTCACAGCACCGGCCACTGCTTGGGTTTAATGGCTGAACGAAGCCAGCCTCAAAATTATCCAAGCTCTACCACAGTGATGGACCAGGGAACACAGGCTGGGGGACGGGAAAAAGAAATGCAAGACAAAAAAAATCCCTCCCGTCTCCCTTCCGGTCGGAAAAGCAACAGAGCCCTTCAAACACCACCACTGCAGGCTCGCAGAAATCGACTGAATACACTCAATTAATTAAAGGGAGAACACTAAAAGCAGACTAAATACTGGAAGTCATGTACTAAAGCACAACTTACATCATGATCGGAAGGGGAACTTCCCAATTTGATTGCAGAAAGCAATTTACTTCAATTAGCAGGGACATAAACAGAGTTCTTGCTTAATAGAAGCATTGCATCTCCAAAAAAGCAAGCTCCCTTAATTGCATCTCTCCTCTTGGCACTTGCTGAACTTTCAGAGCCTGTTTTATGAGAGGGGGGTTGGAATAACCCTTTGGTTGTCAGTCAGTCCTGCCTGCTGCGCAAACGCACCTTTGGCAGAGCAACACGGGCACGTTCCCCTTGGGAGATTTAAGCCCTGTCCCAGTAAGGAGGACACATGTTGGGCCAATGCATCTGCTCTCCACTTCACTGCCCTGTGCCAGAACCCAGCACTGGATTTATCCCAAGTGCTTTGGAACCACTTTATGCCCTTTGAGCTGCAGATTGAGAGGGCAGCAAAATTCCTCCAAGAATTTAGGAGCTTTTGCTCCAAACAAACTAAAATCAGCAAGAGATGAGGACACCGACATGAACACCCAAGCAAACTGTAGGAATTAAGCACAAGCAGCTCATTCTGAAGTCCAGGTACAGGGCTCTGCATCCCATGCCATGGGAAAACCATTCCCTAGGAACCATTTAAAATTCAAACTCGCATCTGTGCTGAGCAGCAGCCCCTTTTGGGCAGAGTGGCTGGGCAACCCCTGCCCCAGGCACTCGCTGCCCACCCTCCGAACCACCCTGGCACTGGGAAACAGCACCAAGACCTTTGCTTTTTGACTCCCAGACCCTGCAGGTCCTGGGCTAAGGAAGCAGCATCTGGGCAAGGCAATGGGGACTGTCCCTGTGTCACCGTGCCAGCACCTCTGCTGGTGCCTCAGCTTCTCAGCTTGGGAACGGCGACAATACGATTTACCTGAATGTGCTTCTCAGTTCCCCGATAAAAGCACTCTGCTGTAACAGACACAAATCACTTTATCTAATCAGGAATATTTAGGTCCGAACTCGTACTACACATCCACGAGGGAGCAGAGGGATGGATTTTCACAGGGGACACAAGGGGCAGCTCAGAGCTGCAGACACCAGGTCGCGCACCTGGATAGAAATCAGGAATCCATCACTTCACCCAAACAGCCAGCGCTCACTCACCCTGGGTGCTCACAACTTGCTGCAGCATCTGCAGCTCCACTTTCCTCAAACCCTAGCCCTAAAGCCAAGCCTGATTTGCCTCAGAGTAGGCGTTAGCAGAGACAGCTGCTTGTATGAACCAGACATTTTGGTCCCTCCGCATCGGTGTTGTGCTTACCTCCACCAGCTCAGCAGGATTTGGCAAAGCCAGGCAGGTCTGCAGCCTCCACGGCCAGGACCCGGCCCATCACCTCGCATGGAGACACCTGAAAATGAAGAATTAGTGAAATGGCTGGGAGCATCCCTCAGCGACCCCACTGGGAAGTGCAAGAGGAGGGTGTCAGGAGCTGCAGCTTGGTAGCCCAAACCAAGCACTGGCCAGTGCCAGATCCCACCCCTCATCACTCTCCTCTGGCAACTGGAAGAGAATTTACCCTTCCAGGCTCCTCAGTCCCCCCATGCCCAGCCCCAGCCTGATCCTGAAACCAAGGCTACCCTGAGGAGAGACCAGTCCCAACTGCAACCCAGAGAGCTAGCACAGAGATCTCCCAGCCAAACTCAGGAGAACCAGCTCATATCTACATCAGCTGATTATTCCAAACTGAACCCCAGATCTATCACCACTGCTGCAGTCATCACCCTGCACTTCATATCTCAACCTAGAGCTGTTTCAGTGGTTTGAATTTACTTTTACATTTTAAAACATCGTCTTGTCAAAGCCCAGCTCTGTTATTCTTTGCATTACTGATTGTACCCGCAGAATTCAACCAATCTTTAGATTTGCTGGGCATCGGTGGGTTGGGGTTTTTTGGGGGGTTTCAGGGGTATTTGCCAAGTCAGTTAGGGCTTTGGTTAGAGTTAGATTAATGGATTTTTGCTGCCCGTCCCCTGAGCTGCAGAGTGCTGCCACCAGCCACCCCTCCCAGCAGTGACCCAGCCCCATCCATAGCTTCACCACCCAAACCAGTTCCCATGCAGAGGGACAAACCCTCACAGAGCTCCACATTAGCAGTAAGGTTTTGTGCTGGTCCCACTTACCTCCATGCAACTTGGAGAAATAAAGCAGCAGCTCGAGCATGTCCTTGCACAAATGAGGAGTGCACCCCATGGCAAAGGATGGAGCTGCTGCAGGTTATAGCCAATTTGGGAGCCCCAGAGCAGGACTGGGGTGTAGGGGAAGGTGGTTTTCCCCCAGGCTGGGGTCCCCTTCACCTGCTGCAGGCACAGAGCAAGTAACAGCCAGGCACCACCTGGGCTTTTGGGCACTCCCGCCCTGGTCACAGCTGTGGGAGGGAGGCAGCAACGATTGCAGCTGTGTCGCAGCCTTTCATGGGGCCTGAGCTGCTGCCTTCCAGCCACGGCACTGCATGGCATCGTAGGGCATCCCACAGCATGGCCCTGCACAGCGTCCTGCTGCGGTCTCCCCTGGCACTGCATGGCCTCACATGGCATCACCACTCTCACACCGTTTCCAGTTTTTGGGCTGCTCCGTGCACCCGTCAGAAGTGGTAAAGCCAGTGGCAGGAGTCACGTCTGTAGTCACAGCGCTGCCCGCCAGCCCCAGCCCTGGCCCCCCAGCTCCTCTTGGCACCGGAGCCTCTTGCAAAGTGGCAGCAGGAGGGCAGCCACAGCTTCTCCATCCCCTGACACCCATAGCAGGAACGGCTGGTTTTGGGGCAGGAGGATGCTGCATGGGGGGGCCACGTACCACAACCCCGACAGAGCAGCTGGGACAGCCACCGCCTTGCTCCTGGCCCAGGACCTTGTGTTTCCAGCCCATGCAGGAGTGCGTTTGGTAAATGGCTACTGCAGCAAGCTCGGGGCAGCCCCGGCTTTCAGCCCTCCAAATTAAACCCAGGGCACAGTGCAGTAACACTCCATCAGTAACCCACCACCCTTTAATCAAGCCAGTACAGTGTGTGTGAGTGGGCTGGCAGAGAGGGGAGCAGCAACAAAAGAGCCTGAAAACATTAAACCAGTGCAATCTGTGGGCAAAAGTTAATGGAGGCATCCCAGTGAGGACAGGCAGACCTGCAGCAGGGAGGGACGGCCCCGTGCACAGCCAGCTGCATCCCGGCCCCGCGGTGCTTGACCATTGCACATCTGCAACCCCTTTTCTTTTCTTTTTTCCTTTTTTTTTTTTTCTCCTCCCAGATCACTTTAAAGGTCCAGATTAGGGCATAATTAAAAAAGCAGTTAAAGTGGCGACCTGGCGAGGGCAGTGACCTTCGGCGGTGGCAGGAAGCGGCAGCAGTGGGTGGGCTGGGGGTGCAGCCCGGCACCCGCTCTGCGCACAGCACCCGCCGGGCGCCCAGGAATTAGCACTTGGTTGCAAATGCTCCTTCTCCAACCCCCACCACAGCCTCAGTTTCTTCATCTGCTCAAAGAAAACAGGCATTTTGGTGGAACGGCTGTGCTGAGCAATGCCGAGCACCCCGTGCACCGTCCCATACGTTGCACTGGCACCGCTTGCTCAGGCACCCATTGCAGGCAGACAGGGGCTGCCCTGCCATCACTCGTCCCCTGGCACCGACACGTGGCCATGGAACCATCCCTGTCCGCTCCGAGCCAGGGCCAGCTACTGTGCCCCTCAGTGCTCGGTGCCAGACCCTCCGGAGCGGGTGTTTCCATACAGGGCTGTTTGCGGCCGCCGCACTCCCTTATCGCTGCCACGACCTTTGCTGGTTGCAGATTAGCGGCTGGAGCCAGTTGGATTTGTTTGATTTCTGTTGATGGTTATTAGGCAGAGGAAGTGCCAGAAGGGATTTTGACCTCGAGTTTAAACCTATTCCAATTAGAGCCACTGAGCCTTTAATTACCGCGCTCCAGCCACTTCAGTTAAAGCAACAACAAAAACAAACACAAAATCTGGGCAAAGATGGGCTTTTCTTCTCATCGGCTCTTCAATCTGCTGCCTGCTTTGTCCATGTGCTGTGGGACTGCAGGCATGGGCGTTCTGTCCCACGAAGCCCCTCGTGCTGCCTCCAGACCTGGCAGCTGCCAAAGGTGATGCCATTGCAGGGTGATGCCCATGGGCAGGAGGCACGCTGCCCTCGCCCACCACCCCAGCACATCACCCACCACCCCAGCACGCCACCCTGGCACACCACCCACCACCCCAGCATGCCACCCACCACCCCAGCACACCACCCACCACCCCAGCACACCGCCCACCACCCCGCCACGCCACCCACCACTGCCCAAAGGATGCTCCAAGGACCATCTCCTGGTGCCCAGGTGGCTCCAGCTGACACACACACCAGGTTATGGTTGAGGGGCCCATTAGAGCTCACTGAGAGATGGTGGCTGTTTTGGAAACACTCGTTTCTTACTTAGCATAACTCCTACTGAGTAATTATTTTTTTAAAAAAACAAAAAAGCAGTCCAGAGCACTCTTGTACTTTGCTCCACTTGGCCCTGGGACACGGAGGGTGTTTTACTCACCCCTGGGCACTACAGCACCTTGTGGGTCCCAGGTCCCCATCTGACGCTCCAGACCCTGGACAGAGATCCCCACCTTTTGATTTATTTCTTATATCCATTTCTATTAAGGTTTATTAACATACCTTAAGCTTAGCAAAATAAGGCTCCTAGGTGTAGGTCCTATGATTAAAAAATACTTTCTAGGATACAACCTGTGATTGATTTTTTATGTTAAACAGTGACTAAAGCCGGGTATTTTCCTTCCCTCGCTGGCTTTTGTCCATTCCATAAAAATTTCAGAGAAAAAAGCAAAATGGAAATCCTTGTCCTGAGCACTGCAGCAGGCGCAAGCAGCTGAAGTGGGGTGACAGCCCAGCTGAGCATGGGGGTCCCACAGGGGCTGCTCCCCCTGCCCACCTCTCCCGGGACCAGCTCGCCCCCCTGCCCACCTCTCCCGGGACCAGCTTGCCCCCCTGCCCAACTCTCCTGGGACCAGCTCGCCCTTGCAGGGTTGGAGCAGCCCCAGCCCCGCCAGGTCCCTCTCCAGCAGCACCGGTGCCACCGCGCTTCTCTGGAGACCTCTGTCATGCTTCCCAAAGGTGCTTTCTTTTACCCCAGCATCTCCCTTACCTAAGGATGCCCAAAAGCAGCACAACCTGACCCCCTGCAGCCCTTCCCTGTCCCCTGGGAGATTCAGTTCAGCGAGGTGGAGAAAAACCCAAAGCACAGACAAACACACAGGCCGTATTTTGTATTTAAATGCCTGGAGAAATTCGCCACCAGCTGGGTACGGCGCTCTCACCACAGGCCGAGTCCCAGTTACCAGGTGACTGGGTTATTTAGATGCTTATTGATTAAGTCTACATTTTGGCACCTCATTTCCCCTCCCCAGCTGCTGTCGTGGGAACTTTATTGCAGAGATGGAGGAGGGAAGGGAGTCACATGGTGGGAAAGGGTCCGTGTCCCCACCCGTGGCTGCGGGACGGGGGTAATCAAACCACAGGCTGAAGCAGGACGACTCCAACTACAGCCACATCGTGTAGTGCTTTTGTAAGCCTTACATTTTACTGTTACCCTCAGCAAAGTCTGACCATTTTGATCACCTCTGGTAGCCACACGATGGGAACGCTGCCATATGGGGAAGCCTCTGAGCGATCGTTTCCTGCATCTCTTTACCATTACCCAAACTCTGGAGCCTAATTCTATGTCCGGAGCCACTTCCTCGCAGCCAGCTGACTGGAATTTTTGCACCAGGCAAAGCCCAGGCACGGATGTGCAGCGGTTATCGCATGCAGATGCTCACGGGCACGACCCTGCGAGGCGGCTGAGGCGTTGCAGGAGGAAGCTGTACCAGCCCCGATCTGCTTCTCCTGGGGACACAGGGATCGACTGGAAGCCACTCTGCCTTCCCCATGGGAACACTGACGGACACGTCCGTGCCAGAGCTCAATGCCTCTCCAGAAGCCCAGGACCTCATGTGAATGGGACCTTGCTACGGAGATCCAACAGTTCATGAAAAAACAGAAAACCATGAACTTTCCTCAGCCAATTTCTCTGGCATTTTCATATATTTATGAGACTGATGAAGGTAAAGCAAGCCCAGGATGTTAATTAAAGTTTATCCATAGAGCGCACGGACCAGAGGGCGCTGGGCGCTCGGCTGAGACACTTGCACACAGTCAGCACGCTCGGCCGCAGGGACAAAGCTGATGTACCCCCCTTGCTCCAGAGGAGCATCGCTGCCCTGCAGCAAACACACCCGGCTGCACAGACTGCAAAAATAACACACCCAGCTGGTACTTTTGAGCATGACTTTTGTTGGTTCGAATCAAAAAAAAAAAGAAACACACACCAAAATGTTCATTGGTGTTTACAAGCAAGAGATCACCCAAAAAATGACATAGGATTATTTTGCAAGGAAACCAGCTAAGAACTATTTGCAGGAGAGAGAAAATCGTCATTGTCCAAGGTCACAGCAACTCTCAGCGTTATATTTTCTCAGCAATACACGTGACAAGAATGACTCCTAACACAACCCTTTGGACAAATGAAAATGAAAATATTGACTGACCCACTGTTGAGAAACAGATGCTGAATCGATATAAACTTACTAGTTGGAGCAGTGAATGCACTCAGGCGTTAACAGGAGTGGGCTGGGAGAGTGTAACGACCCTGCCAGCACCCAGACTGTGAAATGTTTTTATGCGATGAGCAGTAAGTATCACTGCTAAAACGGCCTTGTAAATGTTCTGCATTCGAGGATTTTTTAAAAAGATTCATTAATCCACCTGCTACCAGGCTTGGCTTATCACATGTATTTTTTCACCACATTTGTTTCTCTTTCCTTCCAGTTAAAGCTATGCCATCTTTTAAACACGAGGCAATGGAAGCAACAGTAGGCACTACAAAAACTTACTTCACCACATAAAAAAGCACAGAGGCACCACAACTGTGCACTGGCGTGGGCTAGGCTGGAGCTTTTGACTGAATTACGTTTTCTGGTCCTTTCAGGTGCTTCCTACCACCCCTTGCTTCAGGATCTCCGGGCCATCCCCTCTGCCATCACAAGTATCTTAAAAGAGGAGAGTGCACCAGCCCAGAGAAGAGGTCATGGTAATCCAGCCCATGAATCATTTCCGCTAACAAAGCCACCAAAAATGAGTCAGTCCTTGGCTTTGTGTGGCCAAAACACAAAGCCATGAATCCATTGCAGCATTTTTCTTTGCAGTAAAGCAAAAAGGTTTACAGAACTCATTCCTGAATCTAGCAGTATTTATCAACTTCTTGGAAATACAATTGCGTCTTAGCTAAAGCAAGAGGAGAGGGGAAAAAAGTTTTTTTTAAGTAACTGGGAGGTCTCCCATTTAGTGCTTTTATTCTTCAGCTTAATCCTCTATTTCACATGGATGCCACGGACAATTCGCACCAATCTTTTCACTGGAGGCCAAGCTCCCACCGGAGCGGGCGGAAGCCCACGGACAATGGACAGATCCCATTCGCTTCCTCTACGGCGGTCCTACCTTCTCCGTAGGCAGATCTGATTTCCTCCAGCACGTGCTGTTCTCCCTTTATCCGATCCTTCTCCCCTCGGACTGCTTTTCCTTCTTTCATGGGAACTGGAAATAAAATCTCAATACCTGCTTCCTACAATACCTGCAAAAATAACCTTAGAGCAACTTTCAAATGATTGTAATATTTTTTAAAAATCAATTGCACAAACAATTCTGGTATTTGGACCAAAAAAAAAAAAAAAAAGCGACTCCTCTGTAACACAGACGAGCTTTTTTGCGTGAGACTGTTACTGATGCAAAATGGTTTAACCATTTTCACCATGCCAACATCAGGAACCACCGGCACGTTTGCAGAGGAGTCTGCTCACCCCCGCATCCAGCACAAGGATGGCTGCAAAGGCCCCACCACTGCAGGAGAGACCTGGAAGCCCCCAAAGCACCTCAGAGCTGGTTTTGGAAAGGAACAGCAAGCGCTGGTCCAAGTGCAAGCCCTAACGCAGGCCGCAACGTGGGTGCCTGCCGCAGGTCCCTTCCCACCGAGGCAGAGCCGCTCGGCAGCCCCTCCGCAGCCCGCGTCCCCTCAACAGCAGGGAAAGCCTCCATCCCTCTCCCAGGCACAGCTAGCTAAAAGGAATACGAGAAACCTTGATGCTTCTTGCATAGAAACGGTGAGATTATTAAATTCAGAGTTATTTGCTACAGAACCTCAATCTCTATTAGCATTTCTTGTTATCCCCTCCAAGGCCAATGGCTAAAGGAGAGGTCCTGTGTTTGTTGGGATCACTCCCAACTGCATCCCAACATTTCAGTGGTCACAGCCTGACCCAAGAAAGACTCAGACGTATGGTGACAGTCCAAGAGATCCTGGGGTTATCAAATCAACTCTAAAACAGGGAGGGGGTGAGGGGGAGCAGTGATGCGATGCTGAAGGTTCAGAGATGCTGTTTCAGGCGCGTGCGGTACAGAAGGTGCGATGCAAACCCTCCCACTGAAGCCAGCTTCAGGAAAATCACCCCACTGTGTCTTCTGCAAAGGTCACCGTGCGAGGCAGCGCACTTTAAAACCTCCATGGAAATCACAAACGTTGCCCATGGCAAAGGCCGAGCCAACACGGCCATCTCCCCTCTCCGGAGAAGGACGGAGCATGCTGTTTTCCCAACCAAAAGATGAAACCTGTGTCTGGGAGATTAGCCTGAATCCTGTCTGAACCTGCTCAGAGGTTTACAACGCTGGAAGGAGAAAACAACCCGGCTGACAAGATGCAGGCAGGAAGGCCAAAGGTATGTATTTGGTCGCTGCAGATGACCACAGACCTGCCACTTAGGTGGTACAAAGTGGCTGAGCCGTCACAGACCCAAAATAATTATTTGAGCTTGGAGTCGGTGTTAACCCACGCCAAACACAAACGTGGGTTTCTCCAGACCCAGTCACCCACCCGCTTTTGGCTGCACATCCCTCCCCTGCGCTCCCAGCACTGCTGTCTGCAGAGAAACCACTGAGCTCTAGGTGTCTGCAGCTTCAGGCCACCAAAAGCAGAGGAACAGGAATGCCAAATATTCCGGTTCTCTGAATACACAAGACCAAATAAGGCCCAAATGCCAAGAAAGTAAACACGAGGCTGATCTACCAAGTTTGGGCAAATGTGATTCAGAGCCCCCTAATGCTACAGATTTTGCCTTGCAGGATAAACTTAATAATTCTCTCTGTGTATGCTTATTCTTGTTTAAAAAGGAAGTCTCTGTGTAACCTCCATCTATCTCCATCAGCCCCGACCGCTTGTTTCTGAGGGCTATCCATTTGAGTTCAGCCACAAACCGAAACCGCAAACAAACCGTTTCACAAGGCAGATTTAAGTTAGATAGGCGAGACTAAGAAAAAGCCCAACGCACCCCCCAAAACGTACGGAATCACCCTTTCCTGACCTGCCAGGCTGGCGCTGAAGGCTGTCCCGGGGTTGGAAAAGCCGGTTACAAAAAGGAGGACAGACACCTTGGAGAGGTGTGTTACACCTTCTGGGGAGAAGTAATGAAATTCCCACAGATCATCTGCAGTTGTAATCAATGACCGGGTGCAATAGAGCTTAGAAACTGAATTAAACACTGTTCTACAGAAAAAAATTGCTACATAAGTGACATTTATTAATGTTCTGCTATATTTACAGTTTTAACATAGTAAAACTCCAAAGTGAGTTACCACTTGGCAGAAAGCACAGAAGTGCACATTAAATCTACATTTATAACGCATCATAGTGTCTGCTAACACAAATTATAAAAGCAAGAATTACAGGTATGTTAGGAATTGTCTCAGAAGTCCCAAGCCAAAGAAAAATAAAAGAAAAGAAAAAAAAAAAAGGCCTTTGTTTTGCAAGGTAGTTTTTTTTATACAAAGTTGCAACATGATCTTTCATTTTTACACTACCAACGTGTACCGTGAAAACCCCTATATAGTCCAAAAAGTAGGTAGTATGAAAGTAAAGTATACTACAACATTGAGAATATAGACTATTAAAAAAGTAATACTTGTGCCACCTTCACAATACCCCTCGCTCCCAATCCCACCTCGAGAACCTGCACCGCACGGCCCCATCCTTCCTTTCCGCCCCAGACAGCGCAGGTGCTGCGGGATCTGCGCAGCAGAAAGGTGCGTAACCATAGCAATGCCATCACTTCAGCTTCTGAGATCATCCCGTCGGGCCGGCAGCGTGACGCAGGCTGTACAGGACAGACCAGAGCCCAAAATCCCGCTCCCGGGATGGAGGAAATAATGCAAGCCTGTCCCCTGCTGGCTCCGGGGGCAGGGCTCATGCTACCGAAATCACGACAGAAACTATCTATATAAGGCTTTATTAGCACGTCACAGACTCGACTGCAATAGCTTTTTCAAACATTAGCCACTAATGATTCAATGGTTACAGAATTCTGCATTAATTATTAAAATTTTACACCTAGAAACAAATAGAAAGAAATGCTTCTCCTTTTTTTTTTTTTTTCCCAACAGTACTTTTATTTATTTATTTTAAAGCAGGTGATTATTTTTTTTCTTCTGCTCCAGAGTCTTGATTCACTTCCTGCAGGTGTCTTGTTGCTTCTTGAGGGAAAATTCACTAATGCAGGAAGACATTTGCCAGAAAACATCTGTCGGAGAAGGATATTGAATATTGAAACTATAGTTAGATTGTTATTTTGGATAACAGAAGGATGTAGTTCACAAAGAGTGCAGGATGCCTAAAGGCTTCTGGACTACCTTGGTGCACAATGACGTGACTCTAGCAAAACACTTGGTACTTTTGTGCGTGTATTTACAGTTCTGAAGAGTTAAAATTCCTTAGGGGAAAACAGACACCAAATCAGACAATGCTCTTAGAAACACCGGCATAAAACCAGAGTGCTGCATGGAATTACACTGCGTTTGCACTGCAAGAACAGAATTTGACTGAGTCTTTAGTTGCTTTAGTTCACCCAGGGCGATTACAACTCTATTACGACAGTATCTTCCTGTCAAGTGCGGTGGCATGAGAGACACAGCAGCTCTCACGAGGTGCCCATTCCAGCCACGCCGGCCAGAGCTGTTCAAACCTGGGATCCAACACAAACGGCGTGCGCTTGCCCGTACGCTGCTGAGATCCTGCCAAGGGTAACGTCCGTTACTAGCACACGCCGATTACATGGTACACACCGAGCTTTCCATTAGATTCATTTCCACCAGCTATTATTTTCTGGTTAGCATGAATTATTCCTCTCCTCCTCCCCTCCTAATTTTCTAAAAATTATCCCTGCTCTAAAATTAAAATGATCATTCACTGTGCCCTTTTCATTACGCCCTACAGAGGAAATCTAATCTTAAGAACAGTAATACACTGAAAATCCAAGTCTTTGGTGGTTTCCCTGCTCCAAATCTAGGATTGAAGGTCTGTTTTCAGGGGAAGTGGCAAAGCTACAATATTTAGAAATTATTCTGGACACTTATCTCCATACATCTAAGGGAGAGAGTGCTTTTTGAAAGCTCCAAAATGACCAAAAAATAAACAAATAAATAAAAATTTTAAAAAACTCTACACCTCCATCCTCACAAGCAAGGAGTCAAGCAACATCTCTAAAATTCTAATTTCAAATTCCAAACATAGGGAAAACCTGTGCAACAAGAAACCACGCAGTTCCTTTAATAAATGAAAAAAATCAAGTTTCTGTAAAGAAGTAAAATAAAAAAATTGTTCAGTGAGAACAAACTACAGATGATAAAGCGGATTCTTAAACACTCATACTACCTGACCAGACAGCTGAGGGAAATAAACCCTCTGGTGATTCAGCAGGAATTTGAGAGGATATTACAAATCCTGGAGGAGGTCATAAACCAGAACTTTGTTAAACAGAACTGAAACAAATAAATTGACTGAACTATTTTTACACACTATCACCAGTGGAAAACTCAAGCTGGAAAACACTGCACAATGCCTGTTTTGTGTAGCGCGTTCTCATTACAGACTAGAAACGAAGCAGAATCTTACACAATTTGCAGTTTCTAATAAAAGGAAAGTGCGTTTGGAAAAATCAAGCCTCAGTTTGAAAATCTGAACAATTTAATGACTCCCAATTTAAAGCTGGGGTTTGTTTGGTTTCTTTATACCACTGTCCCAGCTGCAATTGCTTCAACCCTGTCTTGGGGAAATCTAGTGCTATTATGATATTTCAAAAGGGAGCATCACGTTGCACTCACCATCTGGGAAGCAACCTATTACAGGATTTCCTTTCCCTCAGGGAGGGACAGTTAATGTAAGGCCATTATCTGCTGCAAGCAGGAAATTATGCTAGAAGGGTTCAACTACTTAAGCCTCCTTCTTTAAAGCCCCATTCAGAAGGCAGCAATGTTAAGGTTCAGCCTTAAAGCAAAAGACTTTCAAAAACCTTAATGACTAAAAGATGTTCAGGCAGGACAGTACGTTCAAGTATGTGGGAGGGGTTTTCGAAGAGCAAAGGTGTGCGAGAGTTTTAATTTCTTCAGGAACTTGGCAGAAAATCCAAACAGCATGCAAAATTCAGACAGATTGTTCTTTCTGGGACATAAGCCAAAGACACTGGCACAATCTTCTGAAAAGATTTTGTGACCTTTACTCGTGTTTAGGACATACCACGTGCTTCAGGCACGCCATTTATTCTGAAAGACACACCTGCCAAATGCAAAGGGGCAGAGATTTTGTTCTTACAATTAGAGTTATGCAATCTAAAGAATACACGATTCCTCAAAGCAAAAACTCAGGAAGAAATGTCAAGCATTCCTCCGCTCCCCACCAAGTCAGTCAGGAGTCTGCAGAAACAGGAGCTGTGCATGGGATACCAAGAAACAACTGTTTTCTGCTGCCTTCTGTTCTAAAAATATTCAAGGAAATAAAAGGCTAGCCTAAAAGAGTCACTAAATAGAGTTAAAACCAAAACAGAGCAAATTCAGGAAAGCAGAAAGTTTACCTTTAGTAAATAAAGAGAACTCTGGTTCTGGGGAGAGTGGAGAAAGTATCTGGCATCTTCCTAACCTTTGCATAATTAATAAATCCTCTGAGAAACAGCAGAAAACCTAGGTGGAATAAAAATATTTGTCCAGTTAACACAGGTGTGGCTTCTTCAATTAGAGAGGGAGCAGTTCAACTGATGGATACTAGTATGGAGGGCCCTAAGTTGCTGGGATGCACAATAGCGGATTAAATGTAAGAATTTTGGGGGGTTTCAATTACATCTAATCTTTCAATTTCAGGCAATCTCAAAACCAAACTTTCCTTCACCAATCACAAGCCTTTTGACTCCAAATGAGACCCAGTCACTTACAAAGGAGGGGGGAAAAAAAAAAAAGAAAAAAGACCACAACCCACTCTTCTGTTTAAGATCTAAGAACAGATACAACATCAGTGAAGACAAGCATTGTTCTCTTCTTTACTCCTCCTGGATGATAAATAAGATGCTGCCACCAAGCAATGACAACAAAAGGACAGTATTTATGTGTACTTTCAAAATGTAGAAGGCATTAACTAAGAGGAGGAGTACTCGGAGGGTTACATTTCAGGTTTACACACATATTTTAAATAGCCAGTAAAGCTTTGCTCACAAAAGCCTTAATTGCACTTTACAGAGCTTTAAGCATGCATTCCCTCTTCCCCACAGAACAAACACTCACCTAGTACAAGGAAGACCCACCAAAGCCAATACTGGCCATCAAAGTAACCGGGAAAATAGGTGGAGAACTAAAGGAAAAGAGAAAAAAAAATGAGAAAAAAACCCAACAATTTAGAGCACAAGGCAATTTCTGAACCCAAATCTATTCTCACCAATTTCAGCAGTAACCAGATCAAGCCCGCTGCCTACAAGAGAGCTTGCAGAATGCTACGTTTCATCAGCTGCACAGGCTGCAGGGAACAAGCTACCTCCACAAACTTTCATTTAAGGTTTTTCTATACACACCAGATCAACTCTAACCAAGGGGAATGGAACAGATTCAGAGATTCAAGACCCAGCCATAAACTCTTGCAATCAGTGGAGCAGAAAGACACTACTGAGCAAATACTCCTATTTTTCCGGATGTCTTTGATGCTTACGAACTACAGTTGTGGTTTCTGAAAGGGAAGACCAGGTTTGCAGCAGTGCATCACGCCAATTACACTGCAAGGTTGGATAGCATAGCAAACAAAAGTAGAGCTGACAAAGAAATCCCAGACCCGTGGAACCCTCTGACAAGCTCTTCTATTGGGAAAATTACCGCCTGTTGAATGAAAGGGACCGACACTATTAGAGCACTGAAGTTCACTCTGTCAGTGTTAAATACAGTATAATTTTTTTTTTTTTCATTCTATTCAAGTTTAAAAACCCAACAAAAGGTAAGCTTGTTATCAAAGTTTAAATCAAATCCACAGTTATGGTCACCTGTTTCTGTCACACTTAATCCAGCAACTAGTTCTTAACACCACTGTCAGAAGATGACCATAAAAATCTTAACTTTCTACAGAAAAAGTTAACAGATACTGTATTTACAAATTAGAATTTCTAGCCCAAAGAGATAAGGCGTGAAGTGACAGCCCTACCACTACTTCTACTTGTGCACAGCTTATGAGATTTTTTGCCTGAAATTCAAAACCTGGCCTGGGAGGTCTGCGTGTCGCAGATAACTTCTTTTCATGGGCTCCAAATAAAGCTTTTCTGGTATTTTCTCACAGTCACTCCAAAAAACAGTTTGACTTTTTTTTTTTTCCGTTCCTTCCAGCATCAGCACATCTATATCCTTTTTTCCAGAAAGGTTCCTCTTTCTCCCCCTCCAAGTTTCAAAAATACTACGTCAGCCTTACTTGCTTCAGTAGGCAGAGGTCTGGGCCCAGCAGAGGCATCCAGGCTCCCACAATACAAACCAGTTCTGATCAGTCACCCCCTTCCTCTCCTTCTGTGATCTGGTGGAGGGGAGCCCAGTGGATGTTTTTACAACCTGGGATATGCTCAGAGTTTATATGGAAATAAAATAAAACAGAAAAAAGTGTGCTTCCTCCTGATCCCCTGCTGCTTGTGCTGCAGGCACATCACACCAGAGGGCACCAGCGGGCTTCTCCCGTCCATGTGATGAAGCGGTGGCTGCCTCTTCTTCCTCCAGCGAAAAGCAAACCTCACGCCTCCTAATCGTCAACTTCCCATTTCCCACTTCTCATCAGTCATGCTCATGGTTATCCCACATTTTAGAGAATCTTTTTTTTCTCAGAGAAGCACCTAAGGAACAACACACTGGGGAGGAACGTTGCTGTGCGGACGGCAGGGTTTGCTTTATCTGGATAAATGTTTTACAAAGATGTAAACCAAACATTTTTACAAAAACTTTCTACATTGTTACTGCTCAACACACAAACACATTGTGATCCAATACAGTGGCTCTGCCAGAAAGCGCCACACTTGGGTGTGCAATCTTTATTCTCTTTTATTATAATAATAATTTCAGCATATAAACAGGACAGAATGATGAAAAAGCTCTGTTCTCAATAAATAAGGTGCTCAAAATCTATCTCATTACAAAAAGCTAAATTTATAACTAGCTTCAGTATCAGTGAGATAAAAACAAGCTAGCGAAAGAGTACCAGTGTCTATGTATGTGGTTTTGCACTACAGAACTTACCCTGACAATAAGGATCCACTTAATAAGAGACAGACCAAACCCAGAAATGGCCCCATATCGTCCTGCAGCTGAAGTAGTCAGACAGAAAGACAGGAAAAATCCAATCCAGTTGAAGAGGAACGCCACTGAGAAAGCAGGAGAAAAGCAGCAGGTCAAGCCCTCTTTATATTCCAAGAAAAAAACCCATAAAACCCTCGCACACAGGTTTTTCCTGGTGCTACATAAACCTAAGTGTGAAAATAACTCTAGCTATTTTGGGTGGCTGCCTGGAAAAAATAAGTTCCATCATGTACTTACTGAAGAAAGTTAGCATGAAAATGCCATCATTTCCTATCCTCAGCTGGTCAGTGTCGTCAAAGTCATCCCGCGTCACAAAGTCGTCATCCTGCAAATCAAAGGGAGACAAGACACGTGTGGATTTAAGTCATAGAATCATAGAATGTTTTGGGTTGGAAGGGACCCCTAGAGGTCATCTAGTCCAAAGTCATCCCAGTCCATACAGCAATCCCAATTCTGCACGTGGCTCTTCAATGAAAGGGCCAGCAAATTGTGTAGCCCTCAAAAAGCAGCATACAACAGAGGGATACAAAATGCTTTGTTCACATTTAAGGAAAGCCCCCCATGGGATGGGGGGTGGAATCCTAAATCTCAAAAGGCTACAAATGCAAGCAGGAAAAATTCCTGCTTCTCATCCTGAGCTGGTGCAGGACATGAAATATTAAGTCACCGGCAGTATTTTTTTCTTTTAAGATAGTCAAGATCCATCATGTTCTTGTTCTCACTATAAAGAATTCCCCTACTCATAAAAAAATTAAACTTATCTCAGCAAGGAATTTGGCTTCTATGAAGAAGTACAATGAGCAGTGGATATGTAATGCTAGCAGGGGTTCGGGAAGAGACTGAACAAGAGAGAATGTTGAAAAAAAGAAAAAAAAAGAAAAAATGAAAAAATAATGACTGTGACAGGATGGTTTTATCATCCTTCTATCAGCTACACCGACCTCTGGAAAAAGTCAACTAAGTAAGCGGCTGGAGTATCAAGGGTAGATGTGATAGACAGCTGAACAATTAATCCTAAATCTTTTTTAAAAACAAAACAAAATAAAAAAAACAACGCCAGTGACAGTGCACATGGATACAGTACAGTTCCTCTGTCAGCTTGCCAAACTAATCTGGATAGCACATGCTGGCATTACTGAGATGTCTTACATCATCATAGCTGCCCAGAGGAAAATAAAAAAAAAAAAAAAAAAAAAATTAGCCACAGAACCCTTGGGAGTGTGTAATATCCCCAAAAAAAAAAAAAAAAATACATTATCACAGAAGTTAAACCAGAAATTCTACAGAAGAAATGTGAAGGACATAAAGCCAGCCAAGCGTACTCACCCTTCCAGGAACCAAGGGAATTGTGGCTTCAGCCTTGGTTCTCTCTGCCTCATCATAACTAGGCAGTGTTGTGGCCACGTTGTAAGATGGAGGCTTAGGAAATCCTGACTCATCCTTGTAATCAAAATAAGCTGCAAAAAAAGAAGTTATATAGAAAGGTAACTTGTCAGTTCATTAAGACACCATGTTGGGAATGAGAAGCGTTTCAGATGACTTCAGAAGACCCCAATATCCCAGTCTGTTGAAGCCTGCCCCTCCTGTCCCCAACCTTCTAGCCTCTTGCCATCCCAATCAGAAAGTGACAAACACAGGAGCACCTTCTCTAATATAAAGCAATATGCAGAGCACTACATTAGCATGCCTGGCTGTACTTATTTTTAAAACAATGATGCACACTGTGTTGCTCCTGACTTCAATAAACAGAAGTAGTCATATTTTCAAGTCAAAGAAGGATCACTGCAAGCCTCTGGCCACTGGTGACCAATTTTTCCACAGAGACTGCAAATTTTTTTCTGATGGAGGGGAAAGGGATTAGAACAAAAAAAAAAAAAAAAAAAAAAAAAAAATCAAACAGCATTTCTGAGCCCCAGCCACTAAGCCCTAGTAAGGAACCAGAACTAATGGGACATCTTTACGGTCAGCGTTCTAAGACAGGACAGTCAATAGGCAGCTTGAGAAACACAACATTCAAACTTTATCCAAGCTGGCTGGCTGCTCAAGAGATTGGCAGTGTGCTGCATTTGATTCACAAATCTTGTTTAAACAATTGACTATGAAAGTTCGGGGGGGGTGAAGAGATTTACCTAACCAAAATACTCTGATATATAACCAACACAAAACAAGCTCTTTTGCTAAAAGCTATTAGTGAAGTACATGACAGTATGATGGTTCAGAAGAAGTATAACCCTTATGACCAAGTCCTTAGTTATTGAAAAACTGCAGAAAGAGTGAATTCTTTAATCTGTTTTAAGTAACAAGTCTTTTTTGGAAGGAGCACAGCATCATCCAAATGCCAAATAATGCGAGGGGAACCACAAATCCTCACAGCACTTTGATTTTAACTGTCTTCAATCTACCAAGAACACTGTGAAATGTAACTTGAACACCACTTGATGGGATGACATCAGATGAATGTAGCCAAAATGCATCTTCTAAACCACAAGTAACAACAGTCTTCTCTGGATCAATTCTGATCCTTTGCAGCCTTAGTAAGGGTGCTGCAATGCCATCCGTCAATAAGGAGAACAATTAAGGAGGTAAGAAAGAACAACAAAGGAAACCTAGCTATTTCCTTTCCGTTAAATTTACCTGTATTCTCCGCAGAAATGCTGCTGTAAGGCGGAGGGGCATCATTCACCACTGGTGCAGTCTCACCTGGCTCCTCTTCATTCTGCAGCTGAACAGACCCATGGACAAAAGAGGTTAACAGGGTTTCTCAAGTTCTGTGAAATTACCCCCTTTTTTTTAATTGCACACAACAGACTCTTCTGGAAGAAGACTGTTCTACGGCACCACGGGACATTCGAGGAGCTGCTCAGCTTCCCTCCGAAGCACTCCCACTTGAAATGATCAATGTGCCATCTCAGATTTAACGTGTTCTTAAATTGTATCCTCACACACCTGGACTTCGACCAAGCACAGCTTACATCTTCCCAGTACCTTTCCATTTCCCTGGTGCTTCCCCAGATCGCTCCACTCACACTGCTTCAGAGCTGCAGCTGCACCTGGTTTAGCCGAGGGAATAGCAGGAGATAACCAGCAAAAGACTCCACTGCTGCCTCTGGCTTTGCTAAGGCAGGGTTTTTTCCATGGCTAGACTACATAATGATACCTATGAGTCTGAATCTTGCCATTTCCCTTCAACCTTTCACACTGTATGACAGCAAAGGAGACAGTTTCTTTTGCACACTGTGCTTCCCACAGGCTCTGTATAAATAACCATACGGCTTATCAAAAATCCAGTGTCACTTGCATGAAGCAGGTGTGCAAACGCAGGCTTTGATCAGAGAAGCTGACAATACCAGGCCAGAAGCGTTCAAAGCAGAAGGCACCAGAAAGGAATTTACAAATCAGCTGCCATCTAATTTTTTTTTTTTTCTTCTTTCCATTTCTCATCATCTCATCAACAAAGAAACTGAGGTTTTATGCAGAATGACAACTCATTTCAAAAAAGCACCTTGGGACTGAACCACGTGCCTGAACAAAGGGGTACTACCCCCTTTCATCATCACCATTAAACAAAAGCAACCCTGCAACTTCTTCAATATCTTCAACTACCCCTCCTGCACACCCCTGCTAATACTCTTGAAGCCACCCATGACATTTTGCTTTCTTTTCTCTGGGGACACATGTTGCCATTCAAGTCCTTCCCAAGCATTTAATGCAGGGAGGGTGGGGATATGTTCTTATTTTACTGTATGCCTTATCAGGAAAGGAAAAAAAAACCAAATCAGCTTTCACTTCTAAATGAAGGTCTTATTTTATACCTAACTGTTCTGCGTCTTGGGTTTTTATTCCTTTTGCTGCCTAAGAGCAAAGATCAGACTACATCCACGTCCTCTCTGAAAGTCAAAGTCAACACTTTTTCAGATGTCTTAAGTGCAATTCATTGGATGTTTGCATCCAAACCACAGCTGCATGTCTGAACCATGAGACATCAGAGTCCTGCAAGCTCACTGAGAAGAGCGTGGGTTGTTTTGTTTTCTCTGCCATTAACCGGAGAGCTGCACACCTCCATCTGCACAACCGCGAGCATACACAGAACGAGTAACTGCAAGTCGGGTTCACTGCACTGCGGCCAGACACAAGGTCCTCGCTGGCTTTCCCACCTCCTCAGCGCAGAGCTCTGCCCACCCTGCCAGCATAGCACCCGACACCAGCTATGTCAAAAAGATTTCAAACACACCTGCTGTTAAAGGAGTTTAACCTGGTACAGTTTAAATGACTTGGGTTATCAGGCAACGACTCAAGCAGTTCTGCTGGCAGGTCCAAGGGCTCAGCCAAGAGGGGGAAAAGGGAAAGAAATGACACTGGGAAGCACTGGAAAAAAAATTCAGCAGCACTTGTTACCCAGTCCCGCTGTACCAAACCAACAGCCCATCACAGAAACAGGTCTCTGTTTCGCCATCAGATGAAGATCACCTTGCTGCTCTAACTGCGAGCCTCCATCCTCTCCCCATTCACATTTTCTAGACAAGGAAGTTGGAAAAAAGAGGGAGCTGGCCAGGCCTAAGCTTCTGGGTAAGCGCTCCCCACACGGCACAAAGCTGAATCACTTCCTTGAAGACGGAGAAATTAAGTAAGTGATTTGGATGAAAATTTAATCCGTATTACGCCAAGAGCACCTCCTAGCACAGATGCTGTGGCTGTCAGCAGGAGACATCCAAAATGCTGGCCCCCGGCCAGACGTGAGCCCACACCAAACCAAGCCCTTTCTGCGCCCCAGGAGGGAGGCCGCGGGGTACCCAGGGCGGAGGTGGCAGGTACCTGCCTCGGTGGCTGCAGCTTTAATTAGCCTGAGGGCACCAAGCAATTAACACGATAAGCTGCAGCACCTCCTACAACAGCAACGCATCTTCATCCTTTTCAAACCAGCTAGCTCAGCGTGAGCCCTTACCAAGAAACAAAAATGCCTTATTTTATAAACCCCATGGAGTTCAGTCATTAGAAAAAAATGCAAACTAACTTGTGAAGTAATTGCCTATTAAAATAAGCTTAAAAAAAAAAAAAAGAAAAAAAAAGGAGCACTGCTGCAGGAATTCAAGAGCAGCCTGCACACAGCATGAGAGGGGCAACCTAAGAGATAATCCAGGAAAATGCAGAGTCAAACTAGCTGATTCAGTCTGTCCCAGCTCTGTAGCCTATTAATTTTCAGAAAATGCTCCACCATACTTATTTTCAGTCTATCCACGAAAATTCAGTACTTCTACACATTTTTTCTTCTGCCTATACAAGAATTAGTCTATTAACGAAGGAGGAAAAGCTCCGACAGATAAGGGACGCTCTGGGTACCGCACACCCTGCATTACCTGCTCTCCTAGTTGAGGGGGTGGCAGAAATTAAAACCCTGATGTCTGTAAGCATATACAACCTAAAAGTACAATCACCAAGGAGAGGGAAAGGGAAGCGCTAGATGTGACAACACTGCAAGAGATGAAACAAAAGAGGACACAGACAGGAGTGTAATATTAATTCCTATCTCTTGAATTCTTACCATGTTCTTCTTTCAATAGTAAAAAGAAATACATATTCTTGCAGCTACCTCATGTAGGAGAAAGCAAGCTGGTCTTACTGCTAGCTTCAAACCATTACAATTCAGGTAATGACACAAAAAAACCACAGTTACTTTTTGAAGTTGAGCTCGAGGCTGTAGGAGGTATACAGTTATAGAAAACAGATTTTTCTTCTAATGGACAAGGTACACAAATGCCTTCCAGCCTTTTTAACGATTCGAGGCATCTCAAATTCAACTAAGTGCTTATTAGCAAAGCAGGAAGGGTTCATGTGACAGGAAGAATGAGTCACCAGGACTCGCGTGGCCCAGCACCGCTGGGCCGCCCTCGCCCTGCCTCTTCCACCTGCCCTGCGCAGCAGCGGGTACGCGCCGCGAGGAAGGCTGCGCCGCGAGGAAGGCTGCGCCACTCAGGCTTGCAGGCAATTCCTCCTTGGGCCACCGCTGTGAGTCTTCAGAACCTGGAGATCTAAAGCAGCGTTTTTGGCTGAAGTCTGTTCTGCTGAGGCTGTGGGGTGTTCTTTCTTGGAGTCGCTGATGGATTTTAGCTTTTAAAGCTTGTATTTGTGGTGTTACAAAATAGGCAGTCTTCACAGCAATGCATACAGTTACTAAACCAGAAGTTTGGCTGTGATTTTTCACCGGGTTTCTCAAACAACAGAAAGTTGCCTGACAGAACGGGGTTAAGACCCGGGGACATTTATTTTCCAAAAAACACCATCAGAAGCTTGGCCCCAAGCAAGATGTGGCCTCTGTCTGCCACTTCCCCCTGCTTGAGACTCATCACGTGCAAATACACACAGCACAGTGGCATTACAGTTCAAAACTTACCAAATGTTTTGCAATATTTCCACATCAATTTTGAAGAAAGCTTTTCCAATATTTGTTAATTCTTCCAAATTTTCTAAAACTTAGCACGTGGGCTGCAGACACAGCTTTGGATCTTTCTTTTTTAACCTCCCCTTGCCCCAGGTTCTTATGCTACATGCAAATATTCTTTGTAACCAAATTGTGATTACTAGAAGCTTCACCTTAGCAATATATCATCAGTAATATATTAACTCAGCACCATATCATGAATGTTTACTGGGTATCAGTTCTTATTTTATGTTCTGGCAGGCAAGGCAGAACTGCACAGAAATCCCAGAGGAATCCTAGAATGAAGAGAACCCTTACCAGATCCCATTTTATTGTTACTATGGTTTCCATGAGATTTCAGAAAGGCAGATATTTAAGCTAATGACAGAAAGAGAATCAATTATTTTTTAAAAAGGTAACAGGATTGATTTTTTTCAGAACACTGAAATCATACCCTTTGCAAGCCAAATGTTTAAAAAAAAAAAAAAAGTGTATCACCACTAAATTTGAGAGCAACAAAAAGGTTACACCTCACTCCCCCTGCAACACCCCTTACTTTTATCCTTCCGTATCTTTGGCCTTTTGGAAGCAAATGAAAGTTTCTGCCATCTCTGAAGAAGAGAATTATTTTTATTGACTTACGCTTTACTTTAAACATACCCTGATTTGAAATCCTGACTTTTGCCCAATGCTGTTGCAGATTCCTCTAACTTAATATCAGCTTATTAATCAGCAGGAGTAGCGATAAGCTATTAGACAAGTCAACCCACGTGCATCAGCCCTCTCCTTGATGAGCAAATAACTGTTTTCTCCCGCAGGCTCTTCCAGTTCATTTAACTGAAGGAGAGTGACAGCCCCGAAGAGCGTGTCTACCCCAGCTACCTGTGCTCAGGCATGGCACGGTGTGTGCTGCACAGCTCTCAGGCGACAGCCTTGGCAGTCGCGCCGTTTAGGCAAACCCTCCCTCCGGCTTCTCCCTGCACCGGGAGATGCTGATGCTCTTGCCCAAGCTTCCCACTGGGGAATCGATTCCCCAGGGCTCTGAGCATAGCCCAGCTACGGGCAGCAACCTCCCGAGGTCTCTGCCAACCTGACCTACTCCTTCATTTTAATAAAGGACTGAAAACCTTGCCTCCCACCTCCCTCCACCCCAAAAATGTTTTTCCTTCACCAGCTCCCTGCCACGCAGTATCACAGAGCTGCACCCACGCAGTGGGATGCACAGGGCACGGACCAGAAACCAGCAGGAGCACCCGCCTGAAGGGTATGTTTGCAACAACCCTCCCAGCTACCAAGGTAAAAACACAAATCAAAACATCTTTTTTTGTCCATCAAAACACAACCCGCGCTCACTGATTCACTGCAGTTAACAGCCTGACAACATGGAAATACACCTCAGTCCTGGGAACCAGGGTGATCTAATTCCCTCGCCTCTGTTCAAATGGGGAATTATACTGGTCTGGCTAGACTGTAAACAAGCACTTGGGCCAGCACAAACCTGTGCCGACAGACTGTCCACAGGTTTGAGTGTTCAAGATCTTAATGCAGAAGTAGGTTTTAATCTTAGATAGCAGTCATTAAATTTCAAACACTTAACAAAGCCAAAGGCCTTACCATAATATTTAGGATCACATTAACCTTTTTTCTAGATATTAAGACATCAGATTAAGAATTCCAGATCTTTTAAGCATTTTAAAATATTGCCATTTGTTTAGTTATTGTCTGAAGAATGTTGAGTATCTCCAATGGGAAAAAAAAAAAAAATCCCATTGTGCCACCATGTATCAAATTTGGAGATCTCACAAGAGACAGACACAGAATGAATGGATACATGTTAACACTGGATTTTTCTTAGTAGTCCCAATGACAAAGAAACAGAATTCGCACACATGCAAAACTTTTGCTACTTGCTTTTGCTATGGCTCCTTTTAAAACGTGATGCCAAGCTGACATAAAGAGGCACCACATCTCCTGTGAGCCACTTAACAACCCAAAGGCCTGAGGGACTGCTCCTACATCTGCCTCCCAGATGGGGTTACTGAGCCCCATTGAACTTCAGTGATGAGAGAAAAGTCACCAAAGAAGCCCAAGTTAGCATCCAACACCATTCACAATATCCGAGATAATATTTTTTTTTAAAAGTTTCCATGCAAGGCTATTTTCTGCTGTAACACAAGCTACGTGATGATACTGGACTACTACTGTTTCACAGCATTTGCCAAGTCCTTTGCGTTTTAGAGATGGAATCTCTTTTCATTCTATAATTACTTTTTCACATAGACTAAAACCTTGCACACTCACCTGACAGGTACTGTTGCCTACAGAAGTGGGTGTTTCAGAATGAAACAGTGAGACTTCAGTCACCTGAACGCAGACTGGGCTGGACATCGGGCAGCTTCAAAGAAAGCGTGTGGCCCCCATCAGCCGCAGCCCAATGTTAAGAGCGGCGGCCATGCAAGAGACACGACTTCACTCTGCAACTTTTTTAAAAAATCTGTACTGTTATGTCAATGGACACCTCCTGTTCTACCCATACAAAAAAGAAAACAGAAAAAAACGTGAAAACAACCTACCCTGGAAATTTCCTTACTGTTCTTATCAGTTGCATGTATCTTTAGCAAGCACATCTTCTGCACACTACCGACACCTCACCAAGGAAACGAATAGCCAATGGCATCACTGATTCTAACTGCTGACATTAAAAGATACAGTATATTCTCATCTTTAAGTTTCAATCTGCGCGCCCATTTCAACTGAAAAATTAAATACAAGCTTAAAGTAAGTACAAGGTGACAACTGGTATCTGCCGCCCTATTTCACTCCAGCCTCCTCAGATATTAAGCACTGTGGTCCTTCATGGATTTAAACTGTATTCACGCTGTACCTTCAGCAATGTATTTCTTCTACAAATTCACTGAAAGAAAACCAAACAAATGGAAAAATCTTTCTTCCTCATGTTTCCCATAGACACCGCCCCTTACAAAATGATTCATGATCCATGTAAGCCTTCCACAAGCGGAAAAGGAAGAAGTACCACTGAAAAAGGAATGTGTCTTCATTATTTAACGTACCCACCATTTTCTAGGTGGGTTTACATTACTCATACACATAATTTTCAAATGCCTCAAGTAAAAAGCATGCCTCAGTTAACATACAGGGTAAATAAACCTATTAAAAGCCTGGCTATTTTTTCCAGAATGGAGGTTAGTTTCTATTTTAAGGACGCAATACAGTTCTGCCACTGAACTCACAACCCAGGGGTTACACTCAAAAGGCCTTAAGCCACCAAATCACTGTATAACTTTCCCAAAGGCAAGTCTAAAAGACAACAGCCTCCCAGTGTCCCTTTTTGGGACACAGCACCACCCAGAATAAGGATACCAGAGCATGCTTCAGCCTGCCTTCCTCCCAAACATCTCCTGTTCCCACTTCCAACAAGCACAGCCCGGTCACCCGGCTGGCAGAAGAGGAACCAAAACCAGCGATCTGCCCCGGTCACCCTGCCCAGCTCCTGCACGCTGCCCCAGCCTGTGTTCCCGACAGAAAGGGGCCAGGGGAAGCCGAGATCCTCTTTCTGGAGTTTTAGCTTTATTCTTCATTGAGCTGCACTTCCTCAGTATATTAGCTCAGACTGCCACATCATCCAAAGGCGTCATCGCAGGCTATTTTTTATCCGATTATCTAATGCCTGAACAAAGCACAGGGGCTAGAAAGTTAGCTTTAGAAAATAAAACATATGCCATCGCACATCCCTTTAACACTGCACATATCAGCGAACAGACACAGGCTGTGAGTTTGCAGCAGAGGAGGCTGCTGGGGGGGCACGGCTCACCCCCCCATCTGCAGGGCAGGGTGGGCTAAGGAACAGGGCAGCGGAAGAAACACACAGGCTTCAAACTCAGTTATCAATTTCTGTTGCCCTCAGATTATCCTCGTTAACTATCACCTTTTTTTGCTAAAAATGCACACACTCAGGCAATCCTACAAATATTTTTACGCTTTCAAATAGTGCCCACACCTCAACAGCACTGCTCTACGCATAGGTCGATACAGCAGCGACACTTCCAGGAGCAGGGGTTACACGACCCCAGCATGCTTGGATGGTATATCACATGGTATATCACATTTAGCTGCACGGGAACCACCTTGGTATGCGATAAACCCCACTAACACATTACCCTCTCCCCCCCCCCCAAAAAAATTATCGTTTTAAAATTCCCAGTTCTCCTCCACTGCCTCATAATCCAGTAACTTAAAGATTAAACACACTTGTTCTGAATTTCTACACGTTACCCCTACTTACTGGATCCTGTGTCAGCTCTAGCCTTCATGGTTATCAATTCACTACGAGTCTTCCTTCATTGACACATGCTATGTTCGTTAATCGTACATTCATACACACGGTAAGTTTCAGTGTATGGGAAAAAAATTCACATGTTCAGTGCTAGAGAGACTCTCCCACCCTCTTGTCTCCTCTTCATCTAAACACCAAACCTGCATCTTCAGTTCCACAGCTTTGCAGGGTTTTTTGGAGCAACACAAGCATTACGAGCCAGTTCAGCAGCAACACACATTACAACGTGAATACCAGGGTTCTGGCAGAGGGCGAGGAAAAAAAAAGCAATTTCTAAGCAGCTACACAAAAGCAGATATATTTATATAGGAGTTTCTGATTCTGCACTCTGGTTACACCACTGATTTCACGGGGCCTCCATTATCTGCTTGTCTTTAGCAGTATAAATCCTTTGGGGCACAGCCGGCCTCCCTAATCTCTGCAGTACCACGCAGTTATGCTCTACAGCAATAGCGGTGTCTGCTCCGTGTCTGTCGGATGTGTTAGCAGGATCTGGCAGCTTTGCACATTTCTCTTTAAGAAAACCAGGACTGTGCTTATCGGTCAGGTACCGAGTCACTGAAGAGCAACGCAATAGTGTCCTTCAGCACATTTTGTTACCTATCTCCACAGGCAGAAGGTGATGGGACGCAAAGCTAGATCCCTTTGTAAAAGACATTTGTGAAGACATTTGTCGGGGTCAATGCCAACAGCAGGACTCTGACGGGAAAGGCGATTAGTGAAGAGACCCGGTTATCTGTACCTACTATTTCCAAGAACAACAGTAAGAGATTTGGGAACACATCTGTTTTGCACAGAAAAAAACCAAAAAAAATCCCGAAGTTTTACTTAACTAGTATGTAAAAAACCAGAGATCTCCAGCTGTCATCATGAAACTAATAGCCCATCCCGATGGGAAGGCGCATCTCGTATTCTGAAGAAAGCGAGCCTACCCACGCTGAAAACGCTACCGAGGCAAAGTCATAACACAGTGATTCCTTGTAAGGCACTTGGTTAAGCAGGAGAGTATCGTGTACCCTCTTGAGGGATTTCTCTCCCTTCCTTTAAGTAACAAAGTCTCCACATCTGCATGTCAGAAACACGTGTGAGCAGGAGCTCGGTCACACAGCGGAGCCCAACTGACCCCTTTCCTTGAGGCTGATACTCCTGACAAAATATGTCCTCTCCTTCAGGAGTTAGGGAAGGAAGAACAAACCCAAATTTACGAGGGAGCTCTTTAAGGACAGCCTCTGGGGGCTTATGGGGATTTCGGTCTGAGCCAGAGAGGTCCACAAGCAAAGATGAAAGAAAATTAATGTAAAAGATGAAATAAAATTAACGCTGACCTCTAGACAATGGAGAACAAGTTCGCTCCTCGGAAGAGCCCACCCGAAGCTCGCTGGAACAGAGAGGCCACGGAGCGTCTCCGGGGCCGGCCCCGGGGGGGCAGCGCACAAGGTCCGCGGCGGCCGCGCGCGCAGCACGGCCCCCCCTCCGCACCGCAGCCCGAGCCCGGCCCAGCCGCCGGGGGGACCCACCGCGCCCCAGCGGGCAGCCGAGGGCTCCGCCCCGGGCGCTGCTGCCGCCGGAGGCCGCGGGCCCGGCCGCCGCCCCGCTCCCCCCTCTCCCCGCAGCGGGACAGTGGCCCCGCGCCCGCAGGCCCGGCCCAGGCCCAGGCCAGCCCGCGCGCCCGGCCTCGGGCCAGGGCTGAGGCGCCGCCCGGCTCCCCGGGCCCCTGGGGCACGGCCGCCGGAGGGAGGCGGCGGCAGCGCCCCTGAGCCCCACAGCGCGGGGGCGGCGGGTCCCTTGCCGGCCCCGGGGCTCCGTCCTCCCCGGCGCGGCCTACGGAGCCGCGGCGCTCGCGTGCCCGCCGCCCCCCTCACCTGCTGGTACCGGCCGCTGCTGGGCTCGGCGGCCGCGGCCGCCATGGCGCTCGGCGGGGCGAGGGCGAGCGGGCGGCGCGGCGGGGCGGGGCGGGGGGCTCAGCGGCGGCGCTGCCCGGCCGCCTCCCGACGGGCGCTGTGGAGGCGGAGGCGGCGGCGGCGGCGGCGGCAGCCAGGTCGCTTCTCGCTGCGGGCTCCGCTCCCGCCCTCCGCCCGTCACGCTCGGCCGCGCCCGCCTCCCGCCCCGCCCGCCCCGCGGGGACGGGCCAGGGCCCGCGTCCTGCCGCCGGAGAGCCGCCCCGGGGCTGAGGGCCGTGCTGGGCGGAAGGGTCGCCTCGGGCCGGCTCCGCTGGTGCCCGCAGGGCGACCAAAGCCAGCCCGGAGCCAGCCGCCTGTGCCCGGTGCGCCTCTGCCCACGGGGACGATGTGGGCCGGCAGCGCGTTCCCTTGGCGTTTCATGGGAGCTGAAAAAGTAACCCCACAAGCTATGTGCACTACATATTGTGCGACTTCATGTGCAATTCTTAAGAGTGAAAGCTTCCATACGAAGTCTTCAAGAAACCCAGGGAGGCGGAAAATTGATGTAAACCCATGTTGAAAACCAACGCTGCCTCAGCAAGGACCCACCAGGGCCAGTGCTCAGAGAAAGCAGCTCCGTCCAAGCCTTGGTCATGCACGTTTGGTCACCCATCCCCGTTGCCAACACCCCATCATCGTGCCAGCCCGCACCCGCACCCCCGTTCCCGGCGGTGTATCCATGAGGGCAGAGAAGAGGCCTGCGACGAGCTGCACCGCAGCTGAAGCAAACACGAGATGTTGGCCAACTCCTCCGAAAGCGCCGTCAGGTCTTTAATATCCACATAAAGCAGATGGCGTCGCAGATTCGAAATCTCGTTCCAAAAGAAGCACACATAGGAAACCACGCTGAGCAAGAAGTTTGTTTATTCAGAGAGTTTTTGCGTTGAACATTACATCGGTTAAGAGACTTTCCAGCTTGTGTAACCTTTATTTTCTACATGCACAATTCAGCTATAGTCAGGCTTGTACAAAACCACCCACATCGATCCCTAAGGTTGATGAGACTTAAATATATCAGCTTTAGGATGAGGAAGGCTGAATCAGCCCCGCTGGGATTCCAAGCTGCAAATTCAGAGAGTCACAATCGTTTAAACCTGAGGGCATGGTTTTGAACTGCTTACTCAGTCATAAATACAGGCTTTAATGCTCATTATTCAGTACCATAATCAGGTCGGGTTGTTTTTTTTTTTTCTGTATTCTGTTTTTGCAGGATAGTTCACCCACGTCTTAGCGAGATGAATGAACATCACAGTTCTCTCATGCTGAAGGAGAGGCAGGAATCATAAAGGATTTTAGCCAGGAATAACCTCAAAGAGTGACTCCTGAGAAATGCTGGAAACGCGAGGAGAATGCAGGTTTCTTGCAATGCAGGTACCTTTGAAGGAGCTGGAATGAGAGCTGCAGGCACTGGCGGGCTCTTTGCTTTCACCTCTCCACAAAATTCACAATTTGCACTAAGAATCTCTCCTGCAGTAAGAAGCCGACCTGATGATACGTGTGGATTTAGTTGCCATTGAAGGGGATTATATCCCTAAGTAAGGCTATAGCCACAGTGATAATTAGCTGTACGCTGATTGACTTGGACATCGTAGAGACTAAAATAAGAAGTAACCTGTACACGTCCTCAGAAAAGATGCTGCAAAGTGTCCTGAAGAAACGGTGAGACAGTTTGCGTCGCAGCCATTTTGGGGCCAGCTGGAGGCAAATCACCGCCTAATTAGGCCAGCTAGTCTGACCAAGGCTAATTCAGGCCGGGTAGTGGCAATTTCTTCTAGCTGCTTTCTGTGCATTGATTTTATTTTCTTAGGTGGGGAAGCTCTGTAGAAAGATGCTGCTGTGGTTACAGTGCATGACTGGTTCTGCTTTGATTTCCCACATGGGTTTAAGCAAATCACTTCATGCCTCTGTGTTTTTTGATTTTTTCCTCCAGTGCAAAATGTCTTTTCTCCCAAGAGACATTCTGAAGCTTGAAGTCATTGCTTTTTAGTGACTTCCGCACGGGATGTGCCGTGAAAGTATTTGAAAGTAATTGACAGTATTACAGAATGGCAGTGCAGTGAGTCTTCTGAAATCCTAGTGCTGCACAAGTGTTCCTTTAATTATCGTGTTTGACTGAGCAATGAGGGGAACACTTTTAATCCACACTTTGTAATAAATACTGAACTCTAAAAGCTAAATAATAAACCTCAAAGGCAGGGCGTTTTAAAGCTAGACTAATAAGAAATAAACAGGACATTTAAACTAGATCTTGCTTCTAATCTTTTAGTGATAAGTGACCCGATTAAGAAAAAAAGCAAAGATAAAATGTTCCCATAAGCTAATGGGTCAAATTGTACCTGTGAAGCTCTGCGGTTTAATAGCTTAATCACACGCAAGCAGGCTGCAACTGGCAGGTTAAGAAAAAGTGGCAGTGAAGTGTTGTTCACTAAAAGACTGGATTATCCACCCATTCGCAATGCTGGGCTCGAGGAAGACGGAAACTTTATTATGAGTCTGATCCAAAGACCACTGGTATCAACAGAAACTTCACTGTGCTGCCCATAAAACCTCGACAGGGTGCTGGGAGCCTGGCGGGGAGCTGAGCAGCTGCTGTCCCCGTGGTTCCCTCGGTCCCAGTCGCTGTTTGCAGTGTTCACTGGTTGTCTGTACATATACTCTTACTGAAAAAACTTTCTTGTCATCAACTATGAATAATAAAGTGAGTAGTGTTCCTGTGCCCCAGAGGCATACACACTTAATACGCAAGAAGGGGAATCATAGGGTTTGGATATACATACATGTCGTGTCTTCTTTTCAGACTGTGGAATAACATCCTGAATTATAGCTGTATAATTAGGCTGAAGAGATTTGTTAAGGATTAATAAATGCTGTCTAACAGATGTTCCTCCCCAAAACACCATGCAAGATTTCTCCAAGTGTGAAAATGTAAAGAAAGGAGAAGCAGCAGGAGATGGGTCCCTCATATGTAGTTAACTTTGATATAGCTGTCATTTATTTCTAGGAATTTACCGATATGAAATTAGTTTTAGTTAGAGACACCACTATATACCTTGATGCTCTTCAGTTTCTTAATATTTTTCACTCAGTACCATTTTGTATTTGAATCCTCTTTCAGCTTTTTGCTAGTTCAAAGCTTTATTGACACAGTATGGTAGTATGCTCATCTTGATTTGGTTTAAAACCACGTTACTGATGTATCTACAGTAGGACAGGGCCTCACTGGGTCTTTCTGGTTTTGCTGCCTCTTCAGAGAAACCATGGGCGATGACCAGAGTCTGTGCAAGCGCAAACACCAGCCATTTCACAGGCAGCATGGCTTCACACCTCTGGATGTGCCTGCCTTTATGCTGCCCGGTCAAACGTGCTCTGACACAGCCTCTAAAAGCTTGTGGGGGCCCCTGTCCCGAAGCCCCATGACTGCCCCTGGCCAAGCAAAGCTGCACCACACCTCGTCCAGCCTCGGCAGTCGGCAGGTTCCCCGGCACGGCAGATGCAGGCGTGGATCTCTGTGTGCAGCTTTGAACACGCACGCAGCTGCAATCTTCCATGACTGTTGTAACAACAAAAGCTGCTCGGTCACGTCGGGTCTGCTGTAATGAGGAGCACCTACACTGCAAGCACCGCTGTGCACGCTCTCACAGCCCAGGCAGAGCTACTCGTAAGTGGTGCCTTGTTTATTGGTGAGCAAAATTACACCCCAATGAGCCACGAGTATTGTAAGAACGGGGAATGAGAACAGCAGCAGCATTGAGATGGAAGACTTTCCCAGCAGGACTTCTTTTTTCCTGAAATTCAACAGCAGGAATGAGGTTCAGACTATCGAGTGATGAAGACGAGTCTGCTGACTGAAGAGGGCAAGGCAGGCAGCTGAGCTCCGAACCGCCTTCGTCTGGCATAGCTAACTCTGTTAGAGCTGGGCTTTTGGAGCCCTAACTCACTGATTTCACCAGTGATCTTTGCCACTCCATAATTTCTTCAGCCTACTGGAGAAATCACAATTAATCAATGGTTGATTTAATCTTGCTATCCAGTTTAAACCCCTTACTGCATAGACTAGCAGTTTTTAACCTGATGAGGAGTCAAGTTCTGCCAGTTTTCCCAGGGGAGCCTCGCCTGCAAAAATGGGAAGGGACTGGCATATGTGCTCTCCGGAGCTGCCTGCTCATACACCACCCTAGCATGTCAGCTTGCTGTGACCCCCCCAGCAAACTCCCAGCTGGGATTTGGGTGCTGCTGGGAGAGCTAAGCAGTGAGCCGGGCTTGTAGAAAAGAGCAGCTCCCCTCCAGAGCTATCCAACATGGAATCTTGTTTCTCCTTTTCTTATAAACACAGGGTGAGAAGGTAAAGTGGAACATGCTGGAGCAGGAAGAGGTGACAGATGGTAGATATTAAAAAGACTCTTTAATTACAGGATTTGGAGAGAGGGTCCTTTATGGAGATAATTTTTTAATTGTTGCTTTTTTTTAGGAAAAAAAAATCACAGTGCTCCCAAGCAGTTCCCAGTAGCGATAAGCCCTGGTCTCTGAGCACTGTTGACTCTCATCACTTCAACACAGAGAAAAAGAAAATGCTGTGCTTGTTAGAACTCCTTGGTTAAACTTCAACTTCTTCTGCAGAGAAGTGTTTTGTTTCCTTCCATCTGCTGCCTTTGCAAGGAAGGAAAATCAGCCTGTTCGGATACCAGGAAGTTCTTCAACATTTGAACAGCTAGCTGTAAACACAGAAACAATAACATGCATAAATTATCATACCTAAAAATACCCTGCATGCTAATCACACACATAACCCAGCCCTGGAGCAATTCCTAAGTAACCTAAGACTGCGTGAAGTATGCAGATACACGGGATGTGGGCAGAACAGGGCAGCTGTGGCAGCAGATGCACGTGCCTGGCTCTCTTGCACCATTGCAGTCTTTTCTTCTCATCAAAACATGTTTTGCTTTTACTGGGAGCTGCTGGCTGCCTCCTACGCCTTTGTGCATCGTATCTGCCAAAGCCACTTGCACGGGAGAGTAAAGCGAGAGTCAGACCCTTTGCAATTGATAAAGACCCAGAGCACGTGAATTTAAACCAAATCCATCCTGATGCTGGGGACTGTGTGATCCTCAAATGCAGCAGCTCTACACACCTCTGAGGGGGCAAAGTGCAGTAAAGAAGGCAAGGCAGGCGGCAGGGGATGGGGCAATGGCCGTCCACAGACAGTCTGCTGGCAGACAAACCTGACAACCCCCAAATCACCCCAGGGGGAGGATGTGGTTGTTGCCCTACAGCTCACCGCTGTGGGAAGTCCACCATGGCTCTTGCAATCAATTCCTATGCAGCCTGCACCTCCAGTATTTGCTTTTCAGAAATCCCCGAGCCCTCGCCGTGTTTCCGTGGTAACGCTGAGCAATCCAATGTGGGTTATTTGCAGAATCGAGGTGCTGGTGCATTCTCTCTTCTGAGCCCTGCAGCAGTTTTGGCTTTGCACACCAGAAGCTGCAGGTGTGCTGCAGTAATGGTGATGTGTTCTTCACTGCAACTCCCTCACTGGCGAGCAGGTCGGCGGTACGCTCACCAGATTCCCTTTGTGCCGGCAGGACCTGGCGAATGGACCAAAGTGGCCCCAGGATGGGAAGTGTTCTGACCTCAGCCAGGTCCCCGCTGCCCCTCCATCCCCATGCAGGCACAACCCCCATTTAGTCAGTGCCTCTGTCCCGTGCGTAAGAACCCACAGGCGCTGTAATTCCTGCTAGTGTCCATGGGACTGATGGGTCTAACACACCCATACAACCCCGACGGGAAAAGTGGAAAAGCTGTTTCACACAGCGCCAAAGCAGGAGAACAGAGGATGCCACTGCTGTCAGCTCTTCACCCAGCACTACAGCCACCAAAATACTTTCCTGCCTGCTGGCCAACCACTGCTAATGGAAACACAGGGTGCTTTCAATTTACTTAGTCTCTGTGGCCTAAAACTCTTCCCAGGTCTGAACACAGCCATCTGGCTACGGCCCGGCACACCCATCATTCCCCATCCAAATGCAAACCAAGCCAGGACTCCTCAGCATCCACCATGAGACAGTATCAGGAGCACTCAGTCTAGCCAGGTCGTTTAAATCGTTAAAATAAAAGGAACTGCATGGGCTGGATCCTAGCAAAGCAATTTGTGTATTATTCTTTCTTCTAATGTAAGTGAAAAGCTGTTGAGCTTTGAAGAATGAGGTTTGCATCTCAACAATGAACTGAGACTTTGCAAGGCGAGGTCGGGCACATTTCCATCACAGCTTGAAGACAGCCGGAACAAGAGCAGGAAGGTCTTTTTGGGATACCACTGCTGTCAGGAGCAGCACAAACATATGCAGGTCTCAGCCTGTTCACTGGAGAGGGGCTCTGCCCCTGCAGCCGAAGACCCAGAACAACCCCGATGGGCCCCAAAGCGTGTCCCTACAAAATGCTACAAGTGCCAGAGCTGCTCGTTCCCGCCTGGGACACAGCTCATGGCTTCGCTTTAGGGATCGTGGGTGGCTGTGAGACACCCAGAGCGGCTGAAGGGCCGAGTGACAGGGACACCCCAGGAGAAGCAAGAAAGAATAAGGACATTCAAAGGTCTAACTGAAGGGAGGCTAAAGGGTTAACAAAAAGACCTTTGTGAAGCCAACTGTAGATCCATCTTAAATTGCTAGCATTGTGTTTTAGGTTAACTTACTAATCATATGAAGTAAACTATAGATAAGAAACTAACACTGTAGGGAATGTGGAAGAGGAGAGATTAGTAGCAAATGGCCCATCTCTGTTACAGGCCTTGGAAGGCTGTAGGAGAACAAAGCCTCTGGCACTCTGTCGATATGAGGATAGCCAAGGATGGGGAGCTGGCTGGTACCGGCTGTATTGTTCTGACAGCGGAATAAGGGGAGTAGAAGCTGGAATTCACCAAAAGGACAAGGTGAAGAAGAGGAGTGGCTGAAGTAAACGACCCCTGAAGACCACCGACTCAAATCACTGAGCATGCGCAGTTGGGAGGGACTTATGGAAATGACCTCTTGAAACTAATTTTAATACGAAGCGGGGACAGGTTATGCCTATGTATAGGCGTATTGGGAAACTTCATGTCTATGTAACACTTTGCTACATATAAACGGGGCAAGCTGCCGTGTTGCGGTGCGCACGACTTTGGTGGGACTGCCCCCCGTGCTGCCCAGCGCTGAATAAACGTTACCTACTGTACAACCTTACAGATTGTGGAGTCTGTTTTCCAAACGTCATAACTGGGGAAAACGCATCTGGGGAAAACGCTGGTTCCCAAAAGCTTTGCCCAGGCACAAAGCACATTCTCAGCATTCATAACTTCGATTCATTTGAACAGCACTTCATCACTGGGTGGATTTAACCGCTTCTTTGAATTCTAACCCTAAATTCTAATCCTAAATTCTAACCCTAAATTCTAACCCTACGGTGCCCCGGCTCCCGGCCGCGGCCACGGCGGGGCCCCGCTCCTCCCGCCCCGCGGGGCCGCAGGGGCTCGGGCCGGCCGGGGCCTCCTGCGGCGAGCGGCCGCCGTGAGGGGCCGGGCCCGGCGCTCACCGCCCCCGGGCCGGGCGGGCGCGGAGGGCGGCCCGGGCGGTGCCGCTGCCTCGGCCCCGCCCCGCTGAGAGGATCGGCGGGCGGTGGGAGCGCGGCGGCGGGCAGGCCGGCAGGTAGGTGCGCGGGGCGGCGGTAAGATGGCGGCGTAGCGGCGCTCGTCAGCTCGGCTCCCGCCCTGCCAAGGCGGCGCCCGGCCCCGCCATGAAGCTCGTCATCCTGGAGACCTACGCGCAGGCCAGCGAGTGGGCCGCCAAGTACATCCGCAACCGCATCGTCCACTTCGGGCCCGGCCCTGGGCGCTTCTTCACGCTGGGGCTGCCCACAGGTGGGTGCCGGCGCCGGGAGCGGGGCCGCGGGCCCTTCCCCGGGGCTGAGGCGCCGCTTCCCCGCAGGCAGCACGCCGCTGGGCTGCTACAGGAAGCTGGTGGAGTACTGCCGGAACGGGGACCTCTCCTTCCAGTACGTGAAAACCTTCAACATGGACGAGTACGTGGGTGAGTGCCCGCCCGCCCGCCCGCCGGGAGCGTTTGGCCCCCGCCGGCCGCAGCCACAACGCCCGGTCAGCCGGCTGGAGGGGCCGCTGCGCCCCCAGCGCTCGGTGCCGCAGCCAGGCGGCCTCGTTCGGGCGGGGAGGGTGCAGAACATCCCTCCCGCAAAAGTTTTAAGGTAGGAAGGATAAAAATCTGCATGAGCCAAGGGAGTTAACCGGGACAACTTAAAAACCTAAGAAATCTTAAGAGAGTATCAGGTGTTGCCCGGTATTATAGGCGCTAGACGCTGCTGTATTTTACCTGAACTGAGGTGTTGATCAGCTAAGGATCCGTCTTATCATTGCGATCTGAGATAGTGTGCAATATTAACCACCACCTTTGCCCTGGGGTTATAATCCATGTCGCTGTAGCTCCAGGTCTCTTATGAAGACCGACATGTTATCTGTCCGAGCATGCTTCCACCACCGCCATGCACTCCTGTTAAGATAACAGAGGACGGTTTTGTTAATGAAACTGTGATGAAATGGCCCCTTCAGAAGAAAGAGTACAGAGAGATTAGTGGGCAAGCCTTAAGCTCCAAAGGTGAAAAACATACAGGCTAAATATTTCCTAATGCTAATTTTACTCTGGCCAAGAAGTTTTTCCCTGAACAATCCTAATCAAGAAGCATTAGGAAATAAGCAGTGTAGTGTGGGCTTATAGCATTCAAGGGGAAGAAAATGATGCAGTAAGCTATCTCCCACACTTCTGCAGAGCTTTTTAATCATTCTTGCTAATACAAACTGGTAGGAATGCTGAAAAGTTAGTAACAGATGAGGCACAGTGCACAGCTGCTTTGCTGGAACATCCGTTGCATGTTAGTATGAGCATATCTTTTAGGAGCTATTGTGATTGATGTAATTTTGCTATTTAGGGAAATGAAAACACCTTACAAAAGCTGAGGGAGTCACAAATGACAGAGAAAGCAATGCTCTATTGCCAAAGCCACTGCAAGGGCATATAGGTGGGTTTATGTTGCGTGTGAGAGTCTTTCAGTTGGTCTTAGTCCCATGCATGCTCTGTTACCAGGTCTCCCACGGGATCACCCGGAAAGTTACCATTCCTTCATGTGGAATAACTTCTTTAAGCATATTGACATCTCGGCAGAAAACGTTCACATTTTGGATGGAAATGCACCTGATCTACAGGCAGAGTGTGACGCATTTGAAGATAAAATCAAAGCAGCTGGAGGAATTGAACTCTTTGTTGGAGGTGAAAATCTGAAGGACTAGCGGACTCAGGCACTGCCTTTTCTCCACCAGCTATCTCATTAACAGGAGGGTTCATTTTCAGTGCAGTTCAGATTTGCAGGGAAAGCCAACCCATACGCCATTGCCCTGGGTGCCCATGCGCTGGCAGCCTTGTCTTCCAATGCACCGCTCCCCCAGTTTTAAGTCTTTCAGTCCAGTAAGTGAATTGTTCAGGAAACGATTAGCAGGAGAAGCCAGCAGGGCTGCAATTGTACTGAATAAAAAATGTATTACAATTGCCAGTGCTGACAGGAAACTGGTAGGAGTAGTCAGTCCTCTGAGCCCACAGGAGCTCAGCACAAGCTTTTCCCATCTGTTTGCCTTAAGATTCTGCCATCTACATGTCTTGGTGTCCCAGCACAATTAGGCAAGAGTCTTTGTTGGTTTCATAGGGGGCTTTTGCTGTCTTTCCTATCAGAAGCAAATCTGAGCTTGAGCAGAAAAATTCCAAGTGTTTTCCTCAGAGCTGTATCTATTCCTAAAGCACTGACTGTCCTAATAGGAGTGCTGCTGGCTCTGCTTCCTACAATAACCATTACAGCCATTGACCTACTTCTCAAACTGTCTCTGTCACAGGTATCGGCCCAGACGGTCACATTGCCTTCAATGAGCCTGGATCAAGTTTGGTATCCAGGACGCGAGTGAAGACCTTGGCTATGGACACAATATTGGCTAACGCCAGGTTCTTTGATGGTGACCTTTCCAAAGTCCCCACAATGGCTTTGACGGTCGGAGTGGGCACTGTCATGGATGCCAGAGAGGTTAGGAGAAACACAGTCACTCCATACAGTAGTTCTTGAGCTCGGCTTCCTGCAGTAGCTAAAGACTATCCAGTCTTGGAGCAGCATTGCACCCTTCTGGCATAGGCCAGCTTATGCTTTTCCTGACAGAGATAGCTGAATACCTGATCCTCCTGTTCTCTTGCATCCTGCAACTCTATGGAAAGGCTCTTGCTCTGTCTTCCATTTTTGCTCTATTAACGCTTACATTTGTGTAACCCTGCAGTACAGTTGTTATCCACAGGGAGCTAGAAAGGTTTGGGAGGATGTCTTTGGTTAAGAATCTCATCTGGGGAGATAACTGCAAGAATCACTGGTTGACCTGATGTTACACCAGCAGATCATTAAAACTGTATGGGATAGCTTTTAATGGAGTCTATACCTTGATTTATACTTGTTAAGTCTCAGCGTAGATGTGCCTAACAGGAGAGCTCAAAGGATCTGAATCATTGCAACGGTCCACCAGGCTATGATTTAATTGACAAATAAAACACAGCCAGAGCAAACAGAATTGTGATATGGTGAAGTGCCTCTGTGGAAGACGACGGAGATATCCCCCTGTTAGGGACCAGGGCAGCTCTCCCTTCGTTCAGCAGGGTGTGGGTGTGCTCTCTCTGAACGTGTCTCCTAGAGCCTAACTGCCATCCTCTGTGTCTCGGAGTCCAGGTGATGATTCTTATCACAGGAGCCCACAAAGCCTTTGCTTTGTACAAAGCCATCGAAGAAGGTGTCAACCACATGTGGACAGTATCTGCCTTCCAGCAACACCCCAACACTGTCTTTGTGTGCGATGAGGATGCCACACTGGAACTCAAAGTTAAGACAGTGAAATACTTTAAAGGTGAGTGTTTGACCAGACCAAGCAGCTGTTGTACTTAGTTTTTAGGTGGCAAAAGCCATGCTTTGTATTGTATGTCTCTGTTTAATCAGCTCCCAAAGGAATACATACCTTAAATGCAACAGCTGAGATGTAGAGCCATAATACAAGCGTAAAGGTAATGCTTAACTGTGTGGGCATGGGAGCAAAGGAACAAGGACTCTAGTAATCCCTAACTTCATGAGCATCCAATGAATGAGAATTGTGCTTTATTGCATCTACTTAAGTCATTTTTTTACTTGCTGCATTAGGTTTAATGCTGGTTCACAACAAGCTTGTGGAACCCTTATACAGCATGAAGGAGATGGGAGCAGAACGAAGCCAGCCTAAGAAGCCATACAGCGATTAATCTCTTGCTGTTCAGAGTAATGCTGAACCAGCTTTTCTGTTGAAAACCAGCTGTGAAGAAAGGGAATTGCTGCAGAAACTCGTCTCATATTTGTTCTTAAATTAGCAAAACAATTATGTGCTTGCTTCTTTCCATTAAAAAGACAGATGCACCTGCCTTAATTAACCCAATGAGGATGGGATCCAGTATACTGTGTTCCACAAACTTCCGCCACTAGCTGATTCTCTGAAGGTAAAGTCATTGGAGAAGTTGTTTCATCTATGAAGCAACTGTAATCACGTGTCCCCAAACTTAATTGTGAAGATACATGAAAGTACAATTTTGCAGAAACCAAATGGGTAATCCCTTTGGGATGTATTCCTTGCAATTATGACAAGTACCTTTTTGTGTCACTCCCCTTCCACAATACACTCTTACATTATAGACATTTAAAATGGGAACTGAGCTTGTTCAAGCTTGGAGAAGGGAAAGCTTCAGCGTGTCCTAATAGCAGCGTGCTTCACAGCTACAGGGAGGTCAAGAAGATGAAGCCAGGCTCTCCTGGGCAGCATGCCGGGGCAAGATGAGAAGAGACAACGGGGCTTGAATTGAGAAAAGATGCTCAGACTGTATAGAAGGAAAAAATGACCCAGGAGGACAGTCAAGCAGTGGGGCAGGTTCCCCAGAGAGGTTGTGCAGTCTCTATCCTTAAGAGGTTTTCAAGACCTGACTGGGTAAAGCCTTGGCTGAACCCTGCTTTGAGCCAGATGTTGGACTTGAGACCATCTCACCAAAAGGGAGACTACAGACAGCATCCATCAGTGCTGGATTAATAATGCAGTACCATTAATGCAGTTAATGGTTAGTTTATGCTTCCATATGATTTTATTTGTTGTCACACAAGCAGCCTTATGTGTTCAGTTTCAGGTTTTCTGATGTACTGCAGAAGAGATTGGTTCAGATTAAGCGTCAATGACTTCTGTCTGCTGCTCAGCACTCTGTTGTTGTGTCAGCGCAGAGCCTGAAGCACCAAGTTCACTCTCCCTCCTTCCTATGCTTTACATTGCAACAAAGAAATGCCAAATAAGTCTCAAAGGAAACACTCTGGTCCCTCTGGCCTCAGCCTGTGTTTAATTACAGAAGCCCCGCACAGGTGGACAACAGCCAGTACTGGCAAGACCCCAACAATTCTGAAACTTGATTGCTGGGTTTCCTATCAAGTGAGGGGCAAGACAAACAGGGGAGCATTTATTTTCTTTATGCAGAAATTTTGCAAGCTGTTGAATATAATGTAACTTTCTACAGTAAATGTCTTAATTTCTTTTCTAAATGGTCACATTGACCGTACCTGCTGCTCAGTGTCACTGTGCTATGGAAACACGCAACAGTTTATGTGGCTGAACGTGGCTCGTAACACCATCTTTGAACAGCAACACCACAACCTTCAAAGCATGAGAAAGACCTGTTAGTTTGCACCAGATTTCTCTATCACCTAGAACCAAAGCTGTATTGAAAGCAGTTTGGTAGCAATAGTAACTGCTGCTCCATACTTCCCTTGCCTCGTCCGGTGTTTGCTGGCAGGTCTCCACCAAACACCTGCTAGGGTTCTGTCCTGTCAGGCAGCAGCTGTTTAAGTGGGGATCTTTAAAGGAGAAGAGGTCATAGTGCTCTACCTTTTACCACAAAATGGCTGCAAATAATCTTAACACTCATCTGTGCCTGCACAGAAACAGAGAAAGTGAGGAGGTCTGCAAGAGGGAAAAGTACACACTGAAGAAGAAACTCTGCACTTTACCAGAGTTGCCTGCCTTGCTCTCTGTCAGTGAAGACAGGTTCTGGTTTTAGCTGTTCCACCTTTGCAATACCAGCTGATTGTCCTTTCCTCAGAGGGTCTGTCCTCTGCCTCACTGCAGAATACGGGAGCTCCAGCCCAGGGGTTCCCCGAGCACCCAGAATTCATAGACATGGTGGGGACTTCATTGCTGTTCCTCCTCTCTGTGCACAAAGTTCTTGGAAACAGAGGCACTTCACTGCAACATCTTCAAATGCTTCACCATAGCACTTGAGCTGTGGCAGCTCTGGCAGACATCCCCAGCCATGGCTTTTCGTCCTAAGGTACCCTTTGGCATCCAGGCCCTGCCCTCAGCCCACCTCTGTCATGGCAGGAGACTTGCTCAGCCTCCTGTAGGTTTAAGAGATCCAACATCATCTCCTCCATCCAGGCAGGGAAACTAGGTTTAAGCATATGCTTCTCCTTGTCACAAATATTCCCCATCTGCCCATGTCTGCAGCTTAGTGGGAAGAAAGCCTACTCCAAAAGCAGGCGGCATTTGGACTCATCCTGTAGAGTTAAAAATTGTGGCCAGAGTGGAAACTACTGTGGGGATTAGAGCTAAAATCTGGCTCCATCTAATGCCACGTTCCCGCAGTAGCATCAAGATAGCCACTGTGTATCTTTTAGGGGCTTGCATCTCCCAGGGAAAACCAGGGTTCTTTGGGTGTGAGGGCACTCTGCATACATAAACCTCCCAATTTCTAACAGCGGAACACATCCCCTGCCAACATCACTCGAGTGCTTTGTGCAGGCTCAGCTCTGGTCTGTGTCATTCTACAGCAGCCACGCGAGCGAGCACCTTGGCCCATGGCACACAAGCACTAGAGGTGATGGCTACCCAGATGCAGAAGAGAGCTCTGTCCCACACACTGGCCTGTGCCATAATGAAGACAAACAGGGAGACAACGATATTTACTGTCTTAAAGTGAATTTAGTGCATGTGAAAGGTGCAGGAAACACAATTTAAACCGCATACAATGTAAACTTTTCCTACACGCTGTCCTATAGCCTAAACCAAGACAAGAAAACCCTTCTAACCATCTCAATCTTTTTAATCACTGCCAATTCTACTAGTACAAACTTCCATCCTCTGTGAAAAGAACTAAATCAGCACTCATTTTGGCCAAATATCCAAGTATAAATTTATTTACTATCAGTCAAAACTGAGTGAGAAGTGTTCACCTTGAGTTTCTGAAGAGTATTCCAGCTCCTGAGCTATCCATCCGTACCCTGCTCTTTGTTTTGAAAAACTGCACATGCAGTTTTAATTTCAAAATAAGTGTTGAGACCATTCTGCAAGTGGAAAAACTTCTAAAAAACTAGTGTTTCCCTCCAGTAGTTACTTTCATGCTCACAAAACTACTTGCTGAGCTTTTAGGGGAAACAATTTGGGTTTTGAAATAATTTGAACTGCAAGGACAGTAGAAATAAGTGATCTAACCCAGAAGCAAAACTATCAACTAATCAAATCCCTTATATGAAGAGTTAGTAAAAAATAAATAACTTCATCATCTGAGAAGACAAGGTAATTTTCAATGTCTTGGAAGAATTCAAGTTAATCTCAACTATGTATCCATAAAAATGTGTTTCAATATCTGACTGATACTTTTCACATACTCAGTTCATTGCCTTAGCACTCATCACTGTCAACATAAGGAGAGGCAATGTGAGTGAATACAATAGCAACGCTGAGTCAAGTCATCAAACTGATTCAAATTTCTGGAAGCAGTTGCTGGTCATTTTCTGCCAAAGCATTTAGTAATGCAAAGACCCAGGCATTACAGCCAATAAGAAGGGGGTTAGGGATAATCAACTTCAACATCATTAGAAAGCATCAGTGACAGAGCAATGAGCTGCTTTTCAGAGCAATGGGTCAGGAAATGCTATAGAAGCAACAGGCTCAGTCGTTGGATACAGAAATTTTCTGTATTGTATCTGAGAACTTTTCCTGTCCAAGCAGCATCACTAAGCAGCTCCAGAAAGAGCACTACAGCTGTAATAAAACTGCCCTAAACCCCACAATTGATATGAGCCAAGATCCTCAAAAGGTCGGTCTCCCTAAAGGAAACCCCCAAATATTTCTATGACTTGGGGCATCAGTTTTGTTTGTTTGCTTTTGAAAAAGGGGTACCTCTTAGTATGTATTTTTCCAGTACCGTTCCAACTGCTGACTGGTTGTATTTGTCTTCAACAATCAATATTATTAGGGCCTTCAATGGTGATCCTGACCACAGGATGGATAAAATGGTCTGCTTTGGTTTTGGCAACAGCCTCTGAAGTGTGAGTATCCTGCAGTACAAGGTAGTTACCACTCTTCTATCACATAGTGGAAGCGAAAAGCAAATAAACTTGACACAAAAAATGAAAAGCATCTGTCTCTGGTTTGTTCAGCTTTTGTTGCTAGAGAAAGCTACTAGTCTTCATCTTCAGCTTCCCAGAACTCACCATCGATATGCATGGCTTGAAACAATCTGCAAGACAGCAAATCATTCACATCAGGTTGTAAAAAAGTAAAATGTGTAAAAAAAAAAAAAAATCATCAATCTAAATGTGACCAAAAATAAAAAAGCAAGTTTAACAAGTTTTTTCAGTACCATAAAACACTCTACTGCAATTGTCAGTTAAAACAAGCTACTCTGTATTTCTACGGCACATTGTACCAGAAGGTTGCACAGCACCTTACAAACACAATGGCTGAAGAAACCCCTGAAACTATTGGTAACCCAACCGTACTAAAAGTTACCTAGCATGCTGCCACTCCTAGCTGGTCTTTAGGCATTCTATCAGCAGCAGCCAAGCCTGCCTGCTCCAAACAGCTTACAGTCTAACTGGACAATACAGAGCTGGGCCAACAACTGTACCTTAGAAGCGAGGTGGGGCAACAAAAGGGAAGAAAAATTTTATTATTTTTTTTTATAAAACATATGAGCTTAGACAAGATAGGTAGAGGTTAAGCTAAACTAGAAGAAAAAAGAACACCAGAAGAAAAATAGAAAGGAAAACAGGGTAGGAAGTGAAAAAAATTACTGTAGGGATAAGAGGGAATGCTGAAAAAGAAAGGCTAAAAACAAGAAAAAAAATAAATCCTGTCAGCCACATCTATCACAGCAGAACAGACAGTGGAGGACTGAGTAAACTACTGGTACTTTGACTTTTGTCTCCAGGCACTATGTATCACAGCAATGGGCACACAAACCAATGGAATACACACAAGCTTAGAGGCTGCCATTACACCTCTCTGACCTGCCTGCCCTTTCATTTGTCCAGAGAGCAGCGGCATCCTTTGTCTCTTGATAGATAGTAACGATGTAAGCCAAGCCTGCAGCTTTTTAGAAGCAGCTTTTTTACTCAAAACCTTGTGTTGCACTACCACATACCTGAGCATCTGCAAGGAAACATTTCACTACAGGCTGTCTCTCAGTCACAGGCAGCAAGTAAAGCATCAGGAACAGGCCCAAAAGACTTCTCCAGAATTTTAAAACAAAAGTTCTTAAAAAGCAAAAATCATATCCTGAATCACTCCTGATTTTTTTATTGTTAGTGTCAGGTTCTTGTAAGTGTAAGTATTTGAGAGAAGAAACTGTGTCTTAAAACTGTATGCCTACAAATTTCAAGGTAAGAATAATCTGGGAGAGACTGTAAGAAAAAGTGGAAAAATAAGTGGTACAGCACTAAAATACGTCCATGGAAATACATACCTATTAAAGCACGGGGAAGATGGGTCACTGAAGTGCCTATATGGGTTCATCCTTGATAGAGAACCCATACAAAGCCAGCAGAAATACTGCATGCAGCCAGTACACGTCATTTTGTTACAACCATCTAGTTTCTGAGGGGAAGAAAACAAGAAATAGCAATAACAAAATCTTACCACGTCAGTCTTCAGGCCTCTCTTCATGCGGTAACAGTCCTCAAAAATGCATCAACTAATGAATGCATTTTACCCCGACTCTATCATAACACTGATATTTTTTTCACTGTTCAAAAGAAGTAGGAGCTAGAATCACTGAATTGTAAATTGCCTATAATACTAATAATTCTGGAAATTAGTATTTTTCTGAAGCTAGTTTTATTTCCTGGCTGTAGTCTGAAACACATGGAAACAAAGGGATTTATAGGGTTCCGTAGTCAACCTGGATCTTTTTAGTACTGGAGTCTGAACAATGCCAGGTGCTATATTTATTCAAGTCCCTGAGCTCCAGAAACATCACCTCACATATAACACAGACAGAAACGGGAAGTTATCCTACCATTTCCTAGAAATTTACCTTCCCTGGTGAACTTGGAGGCTACAAATAAATCTCTGTTCCAGCCCAAATAGAGAACTGACTTAATTTATGTTAGTTTCTGTTAAGAATTATGATGATTCTTCAGCCTTTCCCCCTCCATGCTTACCTCTATATGAGTACCACAGCAAGGACAAGACTTGGAGTTCTTTTCTAGCCATTCTTTACTCTCCATCTCCTCAAGGGCTTTCTGAATCACTCGTTTGCCATAACGTTGTTCCAAAAATCTTTTAGTTGCCTCATCTGCTTCTAAATACTCATTTCGCAAATCCTTTAATTTCTCTGGGGAATAAAACAAAACAAACAAAACCAAACACTTTTGTAATATATTAAAGAAGTCCAGCTAATAACAGCATAGTATTAAAAAAAACCCTAACATCATTAATTAAAAAGCAAGCAAAACATTAGAATACATAAGAAAAATATGAGAATATTAAAAACCCTCTACCTCAAAATTCAATGGTTTCATACTGAGAGATCAGTCAATGGAATCAGAACAAGTCTACAATGTAAAATAAACTGGAAAATGGAAATATTTTTTCTGAACATGTATGTAGTGAAACTTTGCCATGGGATTTTGAGGCCAAACAGACAGGGAAGCATCCACCTCATTCCAGTATCAACTCTGACAACAGAAAGCAGTGGATTCACAGGAAAGGTTAAATAAAAAAAATAATAAAAAAAAAATAGGCATAGATAAAATTATTCTTCCCCTCAGCATTCAGCAATCAGCGGTTTAGGGACCTCCTGAGCTGTGGAGTGTCATCAAAGGAGTAATTTTCAATTGCCAGCAACAGACCTACTCCAAATGAATCTGTCTGGTCTTTTAGAAAGCTCACGTGGTGGTGAGTTTCCTTGCTTAATTTCTAACTTTCTGTCTTTTTCACACAAGACTTAATTGTTCCTTGACCCATTTCTGAAATACGGTGACTCACCCGCAGTAACTTTACATGGAGAGACCCCATGATAAGTCATTTTACAGAGTGTACAAAAAGCATAGTTGCAACGGGAACATATGCCCATGGTGCAACCTGGTTCTTGCATGACTGGTGTCTGACAGCCTGGGCGAGGGCAATACACTACATCTGCCATCAGGTCCAAGCTAGACTGCAGAAGCAGGCGGTCATAACGTGCAAACAGCTGCTCTCCAACCAACTCTTTAACCTAAACAAAGATCAAAGAAAGATTACATGCATCCGAAAGTCTGAGCCTGCTAGCTTCAGCAAGAGCCAGTACGTCAATGAAAAAGTACCTACAGCTGGGATGCATCTGCTTTATATTCTCCAACAGGTCATGAAAATACTCCTAGAAACACTATTTTAATAACAATTTCTATAAAAATGGAAAGCATGCAGTGTCAAATGCAACAGGACGTCAATTCATAAACTCTGACCCATGCCAGTACTAACAGAGAGCGCAAAACATAAAAAATGTGCCAAGTGAGCCACTTTTAACTCTGATGCCTCTGTGTGACTCAGGAGTATGAAAAAAAAATTTCCCCGGGTACGTTCACAATGCTCACCATGAAAAGCCACACCTTGTCTTCTGTAATTATTGGTAAGTTAGCAGAACTCTACCATCACTGCTCGCACACTTCTATTACCTGGCCAGGAGTAGCAACAGAAGAACACTTCGGTTCTGGGCAGTTGAGGCAGTGGACCTGACCATCCCTGATCTGTATTTCAAAGTAGTCCTTCAGGCAAGCTTTGCAGTACACGTGGCTGCACTCGGTGAAGTACGTACACTCACTGCCCAGCTTCTCACAGAAGCAGATATTGCACAAGTACATCTTACTGTTAAAGCACTTCCTCCTCTGAGCCTGATCAAAGTCCAAGATTTCCCTGATCAGACTTGACAATGATTCCACATCCTGCACAGCTCTTGCATCGATGGTTTCTTCTTCAGCTGCTGCAGAGCCTGCTGCACCACCACAATCCTTCTCAGTTTCAGGAGGGACCAAAGGCATCCTACTCTGCCCATTCCCTTGACGGCACAGTCTTAGCTCATACGGGGAGGAAATATTCAGGTAACTCAGTGTTTCTTCCTTCAGAAACTGCATCCAGGCAAATAAGACCACACAGCCTCGATTTTCTTCCCATACATTGTCTAAGTGTTTGCAAAGAGCGCTGAGCTAGAAAAGAAAAAACAATTCCAGATTTCAGTAAGTTCTGACAACTTGTTACAGTTTTCCTCACCCATGGTCCCCTTTTGTGCATATTCAGATTTCAGATTCTAGAGGTTTTATATACACATAAAATACATATAAAAATAATACTCATAGATGCAAGCTTTCTTTCCTCAGAATGGGTGACCAAATTAAAAAACAAATAGGAAACAAAAGAAGAGCCAACTGAAAGAGCAACGTAATCGTTTATGCCTCAATTTTACTTTCATCTACTACATTAACATCCCCTGGAACATTGTTAATTAGGAACTTAGTCATGATCACAAAAGCTCTGTTAAAAGGTTAAAATTAGTTTGCAAACCTGGGCTTGGGAGAGCCATTTTCCACTGAGGGTAAATGCCGGTGGGGAGGTTGACGGGTAGTCTGGTGGGAGTTCGAAATTCAGCACAAGGGGAGGCAGAAAGCAGACGGTGTATTCAAACCCGTTGTTCTGGAGGCTTTCTGTGGAATTGCCTGAATCAAAGAGAATTGAGACAGTTCGAGAAATAACAAGAAAACGAAAACTAATGAACTGTAACTGTTTATGACAGATACCGCTTTTCATTTGATAAATTTCTGGGTTTAAAATGCTTTATGCAACCCTAAATAACAAAACTTAGTGCAGTAACATTTCATGGGGTTGTACGCGTATGGTTAAATCAGTAAACACCAGCACTATGAAATATCAGATCCTGCACAAACCAAGAACCTGGAAAGACGTATTCTCAAGGGAAAAAAAAAAAAAAAAAAGAACTTAATTATTTCAAAGAAACACTATTACTCATGCCTAATTGTGAAGTTCACTAAAGAGGTTATATGTATGAGAATAAAATCACCCATGGGGACATAAACCCCAGCAATACCTCAAGCACAGCATAGGGGCAGTCATGGCTTTCTCTGGTCAGTGTTCCTACAGGTCGCTACAGCAGCCACCATCTAAGCGTGTACCAGAAAATTAGCTTGGTAAAAACTGATTTTGGGATAACACAAAACATCTCAACTCACCACTCACAAAAATTTTGAAGTTTTGGGGCAACTCCAGACAAATTCTTGTTTCTCCTCCTTGGGCAGACTCAGCTCTCTTAAATTCATCTTCATCATAAATGCTGGCCAAGGCCAGCAGCTCATCCTCCTGAGCTTCTTTGTCTTCTGAAGACATTTAAATTTTCTGTGGAGTTAACATCACTCTACAAGATCAACTGAGTTAACACATCCTATCCAAATTACTAACTTGGGGTTTCTATTTTATACTGCTATAACAAGATTTAGAAACCCAAGTAACTGATATAAAACAATGTAAACTATAATTAAGCTTCTTCACAGGTTGAGAAAACATTGGTAGCTTTATAAAATAACCTTAACAGACCATTGAAAAGTCAAAAAGCAAAGTGTTAGTGGCTCAAGACAGCTGTAAGGGGGGAAAACAGTGAAATACACTGATGGCAAGGGACAGAAGGACATTTTGTTAATGTTTGAAGGGGAAAATATACTGAAAAACAAGGAAAAGGAATTAGTAACTATCTCTCATCCACTGCTTTAAAACAAACAAACAAAAAGCCCCATTTACGATTAAAGTTACTGAAGGTAAGAAGCTTTAAATCCTACACAGGCATCTTGTAGATGCACTCCTATACCATTTCAGCTCTAGATTTGGGGAAAGCAAGCCGTGTGTAATGAGTTACCTTTTTATTCACAACTGCGCAGCGGCAAAGTCGTCGGTACTGGTTACTGACCAAGGACAGCCAGGCTGGCAGGGCCGGAGCAGAGCCCCTGCTCATTCCTCTGAGAGAACCGGAGGTCATGGACTTTTTCTCACATAAGGCATTAAAATGTTGGCTTGGCCGTCAAAGTGCAGAGGGTTATGGCACTGGTACTCCGGAGCTGCCTGTAGCCAAACAAACGCACGCTCAGAGGGACTGAAGTCCAACCAAAAACCTTCCGGGGGGGGGGGGGGCAGCAGAAAGAATTAAAGAAAAAGCCACGTTTTCCGGTCGGGCTCCCCCACGCAAGCAGCGGTACAACTGTTATTTCAGGTTTCACCCATCCCCGTCTTTTCGCGCTGGCACACCCGCCCAGCACAGCCCCCAGGGGCGCCGGCCTGTCAGGCGCGGGGGGGCCCCCCCCAGCTCTGTCAGACCCCGCCCGGGGCTCTCGGGCCCGCCGGGGCGAGGCCGCGCGGGGCGGAGGGAGGCCCGGGCCGCCACCCCCCCGCCGGCCCCAGCCGGGCGGGCCCCCCCCCCCCAGCGCGGCCGGCGGGCCCGCGGCTGAGCAGGCGCGGGGAGGAGCGAGGAGGGGCTGCCCCGCCCCCTCGGCGGCACACGGCGCCCCAGCGCCCCCGGCGGCCGGGAGGGACGGCAGCGCAAGGCCGAGGGGCCCGGGCCGCGGGTTCCGCACGGCCCGGCCGCTTCCCGCGGGCCGAGGAGCCGCCCCAGCCCCGGGCGCGCTGGGAAACGCCGCCAAGGCCGGGGCTGCCCCCAGCCGCCCCCCTACGCTTCCCTGACAGGTACCCGGAGCTGGTACAGAGCCCCCCAAGGTCCGTTAGCTCCGCTCCAGGGAAGGGGGCTTGACTCTAACCCTGGTGAGCATTAACGCCAACAAGGAAGGAGACGACCCCGACACCCTTTTCTCTTCATAGCAATCAACAGCTGGAGAAGGTGATCCAGTAGAATCCAGTGCATTTATTTCTCGCAATATCTGAATGGGTGTTTCAGCTTTGGATTTTAACACATACAAATTAACGTTTGCAAGTTTAATGACAATCAGTACTAGAAGCAAATCATTGTATAAAGCTTATAGAAAAAAAAATGCCAAATGGGTCAGGTCTTTCTTTTCCAGGGGGGAACAAACAAAAAAAAAACCCCAAACATTCCAACTGAAGGCCTCATGGAAGCAAGCATACCTCCTTCAGAAAAAAAAAGTTATGAACAAGTCAGAATCAGCAGCTGAAATACAAGTATGTATTCTTTCTACAAGCAGCTAATTTAACTAGAGACAAGAAGTTTACACGATCTAATTAGCTGGGGCATTTGCCAGGAATACACTTTCATAGCTTAGAGCACATTCATAGTCTGATCCACAGGAGTGTGCAGTCACTATGCTACAGAATCCATTAATCCAAACCATCCACAATACGAGGGCACCAGCTAAGGAATAAACATGCTGATGCTACCACCCAGCACTTTGCAAACCTTGTGTAACTATGAACTGTTCAAGTTCTAATCAATATAAATCTAGAGTAGTGCATTAACACTAAACCAAGGGCTAGATTAAGATGAGCAAATGAAAGGCTGTGCCTCAAGAGGAGGAGCACCCCTTCTCCCCCATTATCTTCTTGCAGGTACCTTATACCAACACTTAAAATAAAAGATTGACTCACCCTGGACATTAAAAATGAAGAATCAGCTTATGGCTGTTCCTGTAGGCCTAGTAAGAATACCCAAACTTCTAAATACAGTCATAATGGCAAGAAATACTGCTTATTTGACCGAGTAGTTTGCTACCTAAGTGTTCTGACTCAATGCATTGATCAAACCTCTCCAAAAATTCCTAAGAATGCTGTGGTATTCACTTGCTTCAATTTGTATTCAGAACATACAAAGTTGACAACTTAAAGCTTTATTGTAGTTTGCAATAATATAAACAAGTGCTGAAATTCAGTCAATGTCCATTTCAGGAAGTTTCTTCTCCGTGGCTGCCGGGGCAGCAGTGGCAGCACTTTGTTCAGCAGCCTGGGACCCGCTGTTGGCTTCTCCCTGGCCTTCTACTGGTCCATTGGGTTCAGCTGGTTTCTGCTCCTCCTTGGGGAGCTCAACTTTGGGTTTTGGTTTTGTGACTATGGGATTACAAATACTTGTCAATTCCTAGAAAGACAGAGAAATAAGGCACTGTTAGAAATGTTTCTATCTACCACCAGTTGTACTTTAACCTGTTGCTCAAATTAACTTTTGACACCACCAGCTGGATGTTCAAGTTGACAGCTGATGTTCCCAAAATATGATTAACAGATTAATACCCAATCACTCTCCATCAGAGATTTCTCACCTCAGAGTCTTCCTTTGGGTACAAATAACTAGACCAAGAAACAGAGATCCATGGAAATTCAGCAAATTATGTAGGAAGACTTACTTTAGTTTTAGCTTGTATCTCTTTAGCTTTTATAACTGGGTCCAAAGTAAGACTTCTCTTGTTTTGAAGGTTAAGTTTATTGTTCATCCACTCCATAGCTTCATTTGCACTCTTCTCCACTTTTGCTACATCTGCTTCATCTAGATGGTCATACTGTTCATCCTGAAACAGCCAAATCAGTACTTGCACAGCTACTATTTGTGTTGAACAGTTAAATCACATGCTTATTTATTCAAACTTTTGGCTTCAAAATACTAGAAAGACCATTTAGCCAGAAGGTTGTTCTCATTAGCAGAGCAATAAAGCTGATCACCCACCGCTCTGTAACCAGAAAACTGAAGTTCTACTGCTGCTGGCATTTTACCTCCATGAGGAAATCAACACATGATTAAAAAAGACTGCCAGATTTTCAAGCCAACATCCACTTCTGAAAATAGGGTAAATAGCAAGCCCTCAGAAGCTAGCCAGGAGGTTGCACCAGCTTTTTGTTTGAAGGAGCTTATTCCAGAATGATTCAGAAAAGGTTTGTACCACTTCCTTGCATTTGCCAGAAGTTAAGTACAGCAATACCTTTGCTTTGAACGCATGAACAGTTTTCATGTACTGCTGAATTTGCTTCCCCAAGTCCTCGAATGCTTTTGGTCTTTCCTCTGATTCTTGGTATCTTGCCTGAATAGGCTGACCCAGGGTCTGAAACAAAGTACAACGAGTATCAAAACCCATGCAGCATCACAATGTTCCTGCACGATTTGATAAGGTACATCAACATTTCTGAGTTGCTGTGGTACTTTTTAAACTCATCCCTCCACTTACAGGAGGGACAGAGTCTCCCTCAGGTCTATTAGAGATTGGGTCCTCATATTTAATAAACAAACCAAGACATTTGTTACCAGTGCTAATCTCTGAATCAGTACACCTAAGATAGCTCCCCACTCAAACAAAGTTCTCTACTTTCAGAACCGCTTACCTTCAATTCCGTCAATTTATCAATGTAAATTTGTTTGGGTTGGTCTTCACCATCTTCATAAAGCCAATTTTCTGTATCTTCCAGCTTCAGTGTGAAACTATTTCGATCCTGAAGCAATCCATACAAAATAGGTGAGAATTCTATTAGATGGCAGATGGTATTAAATGACACCTGGAACCTTTCTGGAAGGGTCCCATTTTTAGAGTGTAAAGAACTAGCTGAAACTCTTTATCCTATTTTAGTGAAAAATAAGTAGTAAACTATTCTTCAGTATGGCTTCATGGTGGAGACTAGAACTAAGGAAGAACCATCTATGACACCCACAGTTTAGACCAATACTGTCACATAGCCTATTTGTTCCTTCTCCCCTCTCCATTTTCATCATCCCATATGAGCAAGTCTGAGACCAGAGTGAAACTTATTTTAGGAAAGGTGCCATGAATCTCACCTGACTTGTCCCAGTTTTAGCTCTGATGTAGGTACCTAGGCTCTGCAGACACCTTGCTGGCAAGGCTCCCGTTATAACCAACAGAGATCTAGTCAAGAGTTTGGAGCAATTCATCTGACTAGTGTAATCATCTGACTTAGAATTACATTAACTACATACCAAGCTCCTTTAGTACACCAGGCAAAGCTAATTAATAATACTGAGATTTTTAGGCAACCTGTTCAGACACAGGTGCCGTTTACTCATACTAGTCCCATCTACTATGTTCCTAGGTAGGGTTGTTATTTTGTGGGGGTTTTTTTAAAAACTTAAACTATTCCTAAATACTGACAAAGAGCCAAAATAAAATAGGTTGCCTTAAAATGATTGTGCAAGTGCTCCTAATCTGTTTCAGTCTGAAAACACATGCTCTGATAATATCATAGTTGCTGCAACTGTTTTGGAAAAAAACCACAATATATCCTAGGTACCATCTGCTTGTACTTGGGCCACATTTAGAAGGTTCATCTTCATAGCCAGAAAGGTTAAAAGCTGTTTCTCCAAATTTGAAGTCTGAAAATATAGTCTACGTAAACATAGTATCCAATACAGGTCAAGGGTTAGTAAAATACAACTGTTCATTGCAACAAAATATATTAGAAGACAATCAAGCCAGCAATACTTACATCTTCACTAACAAATTTCTCATAAATACCGCAGAGTTTGTCTCTCATATCATACACATATTCTTCCACTGCATTCTTGGCATCATTCCTCTCCTTCTCTAGCTTATCCTGCATTATCATTTTACCCTGTGAACAAGTTGTCAAATTAGTTGGGTAGAAAGCCAGGATACCTTGTTAGCAAAGGCTTAAGTTTTAAGATTTTAGAGTACTGTGGTTTACAGAACTGTTCGAAACACAAGCACATGAATAAGAACTAATTTCTATTTTGGTGGTATATTCAATGCAGTACAGAACAATCTTGCTCCAGTTGAGGAACCTTCACCCTGATGGTAGCAGCCACTGAGTGCCTTGTAACTGCAGCTCACTTTGGAACTGAATCACCTTGTGACCTAGCCTTCCTGCAGAACACCTCTTCAGTAAAAGTTACAGCATTCAATTAACAAGAATAATGTATTCTGGCTCCACAAGACACTGTTGTCCACCTCAAAAAAACTGATTTCCACCCATCTTTTCCTCTTTTCTTGACCACAAACCATCTTTAATGAACAGCAAAGTTTCTGGAGACCAACCAGTGAAGTTTTTTTTACTTGGGCAAGTAAGAGTTTACCTCATTCTCAATGAATAAGTTCAGCATATCTTTCCCTATCTGCCACACCAACTGATTCTCAATAGGAAGGTCCACGGTAGTAGTCTTTACTTTAGCTTTCTTGGCTTGCGGTGGTTGATCCACTTTCTTGTCTTTTGAGTCAGCCTGAGAAGTCTGCATGAAACACAGATTCAAAGTAAAACCAGCATCACTAGTCAGTTCAAACTGTGTATTCAAGACTTTTAATAGAAGAAGTATTACTGAGTTAGCACACTTCAACATCAGAACTACACACTACCTGTCATTCTGACACTTCAGCTGATGAAGTCAGAGATAATTAGACACAACTACTGACCTGTTCTGGGCACAGTGACAACATTCATGGGGGTGATAGTGCTCATAGTAAAACACTTTTCTAGTGCTTAAGTTATTGGAAACGAAATTACTATTCCTTCCATGAACAGAAGAGCTCACCCATTTTACCAGTACTAGGTCACTTGACAGGCCTGCAGTATATCCATGCCATTTATGTACTTCTAAAGCTCTAATCACAATACAGACTACCAATACATTCAAAGTTTAGCTTCCAGAGCTATGACAAAGGCAGCAGATAAGCTCACGCGCTACAGATTCTTACGAATCTTCCAGAAGTATCCTCTAAGAAAACAGAAGTCTCTCAGATGTTCATGTTACCTCCATTTCTTCAGACTCTGCCTTATTTTCAGGTTGAGCCTGCTGTTGTTCTTCAGTCTTTTGTTGCTCTTCCTGGTCTACTTGCATCTTCTGAAAGTCAAAGAGATCCAGTTTGACACATTAAACAACGCATGTGCAGATCATTGTTTCTTAGGCTGATCACTTCACTTAAATCTAACACTCTTTAGGCAAAAGAAGAAACAGAATGAAAGCTGAAGTAGAGTCTCAAGGCATAAATTACAAGCCTCTAGCCTCTGCTTAGGCAAGTAACAGCTCACTCCTAGCATGATTAAGAATTTCATCTATACCTCACAGTCCTGGTTTCAAGAGACCTGTCACTGGCATGGCATACTTCAATTAGTACTTAATCACATCTTCATATTTTAGTTGCTGGACACATGTACTAAATCCTTACACAAGTCTTAGGACATTCTTGGAACCCAGCCAGTTGTGCTTCATCAGTTTTCTAAGTAGCTAAGAGCAATGAAGTCTATTACCTCTTCCTCTTTTGCATGCTGATCTGTTTCCATAGGCTCTTCATTCTCATCAGACTTATGAACCTCCACTAAAGATGCACTTGAAACACTGAAGATACCATGGATATTTACTCTAACTTTGACTTTCACTTTTGAACTGGATCCATCTGTTTGAGGAGTGACCTTCTGAACCAAGAAGTGAGCTAAACAACCCCAGAGAGAAAAAACATACCATTTAATTAGCTTAATCACCAAATGTAAACCAAAACCTGACTGTTGCTGACAACAGATCATTACAATGTGCTCAGAGGGTATCAAATCCTACTCAAGCAAAAAAATTCAATTTTTTTTGCTCAGCAATGCTAGGACACACAGCTATTAGAAGTTCTCTACAGTATACAGTAAAAGCTGGTGTTGCTTCTATCACAGTAAAAGGCTGCACAATTCTAAGTATGCCCCTTTCAGGTTTGCTCCAGTATTCGGATGCTCTTATGTAGCCTATTTGTGCACAAACTTCATGTTACTCCAACCATTTTACTACAGATATATGACTTTGGAAACCTGTCCCTACAGCATTTGTAGTAGGTTGCACTTTCCAGACTATAATCAGACAGAAAGAAGGCCTGAAACATGTATAAGGCTATTAATAAAGCTTAAAGCTACAGAACGGTCCTAACCTATAGCAGGATCTGGGTAAGGCAACTCCTTGGGAGAACTGTAGTACGCCTCAAGAGTAAAAGGTTCCTTTCTGTAGAATGTCAGGACCTTAGAAAATGGAGCAGCATGGTTCTTGGGAAAGACTTCACAGTCACTGTAAGATAAAACAGAGCACTATCAGATGCATCATCCCACATACTGAACAAGTTAACAAAGCTTTTCCAGATACTCTTCCTCCTTAATGAAAAGCTTTTTTAAAAAGTGACAAGAGAGTCTAACGTTTTAGGTTAAAATAAGACCAATAGCCATATAGGAAGTGCTAAACTGCCACCCATCCTTGGTTTTGTTTTCTACAGTCATTAACTTCAGAAAAAATAGCAAAACTTGGAGTTGTTAAGTGGGCATTGTTCTAAAAAAGTGTTACTTACTCTAGTTGTCATCAGTTTGTTTTAAGCTGTATGCAATCATACAAGACAACTGAACATCAGGGTTCTTACCTCAACCCTTCCTCTGCTGGTGAATTCCATCGTAAAGAAATAGGATATGGTATCAAGTCTGTGATAGAAAATTCTCTCACTTTGAAAGCCGGGGACAAAATAGCACACTGAAAGAACACAAGAGCCGTATTACAAACATTCAAAATTCAGGTGAATAAGTAACTGAATTCAGCACGTAGCTATTTATGCTGCTTAATATGTAGCTTTACTCTAGGTTAAGGGAGACTAACACTGATGGAATTAGGACCTGCATAATAAGCACTGGAAGCTCATATGTACCCTTCCTTTTCAGGAAGCAGCCACAATCTGTTCACTCCAAAAAGGGAAATACTCAGGTTTTAATTTAGAGCCATCATGTTTGGCTTGCTATGGTTAGGCTACTGAACTAGTTTTAGTGCTAACATAAGAAATCAGAAAACCTCAATTAAATTACTTCTCAGAGGAACATAGTACCAGGTTTTTTTGCATACCATAACACAAAATTCTCTTTTTAAGCCGATTCCAATAGCTAGCTTGTACCACAGAACTGTAAGCACATATTAAACATTTGAAGAGAGAAGCAAAGCGATCAGAGAAAAAGTAAGGTGCATTCAAGAGCATTTACTACTGCTTAAACCATTCAACAGTGACCAATTCCAGCTCAGGACACAATTCCCCCCATTAGCAAGAACCTAAGCTTTCATTCACCTTCAGCAAGAACTTAAGCTTTCATTTCCATCCATGTTATTAAGCTATTGCCATATCACAAGTTTATTAGCAGTGCTATAAAATAATTTTTTCTCCTGTTTAACCTAGGTCCCCAAAGGAGCCTGGAGGAGAAAACATTATCACATGAGCTTTATCAGACTCCCAGTTTCCAGCCACAGCAGAAACAGAACATCAACAAGCTACGCTGATGTGGCTTAACAAACAAACAGCACAAAGGAATCACTTAAAGCTGCTATTCTCATTCTGCCAACCACTTCCCTGAAGCTTATTCGAATCCATTTCATGACCCACATGAAGTATCTTTCATGTTACCTGTGATCTCCAGCTCAAGTATTTATGGATTTCAATAAAAACACTCACAGCTAAAACAAACAGCACTTTTTACCTGCAGCGCACAACCTCGGGCAACAGCCTCATCTGCGTTCAAAGTTGTACTGACTTCTTTGCCAAAAAATTTACTGATCTTCTCTTTTACAGCAGGGATTCTTGTGGTACCACCAACTATCTCTACTGCATAAATATCCTCCTTCTTTAACTCTAGAAAGGAGTCGGACATAAATTTTTATAGATTAAATGTTTCCGTGTTACACAAATATACTGGATATCATAAACTAGAAGTTTTACTAGACCAACCACTATTTTTAAGCTTGTTGTCCAAGTTACTAAACAAAATAAAAATTTCAGATCTTAGCTTGTGTGAAAGTTTTAAAGCTTGCAACTGCTAAGCAAGAAATTGTTGGCTGTGCTAAATCCATCTGTCCAAGTACTGTCAACACCCAAAAGGAAACCTGTACCATGGATCTCTTTTCTGTATGCAGAATACAGAATGCACAATCACTTACTGGCTTGCTCCAGCACACTGCGAAGGGGTGGTTCTACTCTTGCAAGAAGTCCTTCACACATCTCTAAAAATTTGCTTCTGTTGGAAGAAGCCATAAATAAAGCTATAGCGTATTCCATAAGCAAGTTAATACCGCTAATACAACAGGATGCCAAAACTGAAAGAATGTCATTCTATGTACTACAAGGTTTTCTCTCTCCCCAATCCTAGTTTTATGCTTAATTAGTATATTCTCCTAGACAAACTTGGTTCTAGCAACCTAGGCACTCTTGCAACATTTACAGCTTTTCCTCCTAACTCAAGGCCAACAACCAGACTCTAAACATTGTCATTTTGAGCAGCACCCCTGCATACATTGTTCTTACATTTCCCACCTCCCTCCAGTCCTAAGACCCGGTACTTTGTACTACGTTTCTTTCTTGACTGAAGCAATCTGAATGAAGGGCACTCTAAAGCTTACCTTCATAGAAGTATAAACTTTACCTGTTCATTGTTCCAGAGACATCTATGTCATTCATGAAGCATTCTATGTTCATCGGGAGATCAGAGGCATTAGCGCTCATCAATTTTTTCAGTTTTTCACATTCCTGGTATAGCCTCAACAACGCACGAATCTTTGACTTTATGTCTAGTTTATATTTCTTTCCAAATTCTTCACAAAAGTATTCAACTAACATCTCATCAAACTTCCTGCCTCCAAGTGTTGTATCAAATGATGTAGCAAGAACCTTAAAAAAATTGAACTCTTCAGTAATAGTACAATTTGTCATTAGTTCAGTGAAACCAATTAGCAGTTAACATCAAAGCATTTCTTTGTTTCAAAGATAGTCCAACTTTAAAATCAAAGCAGGTATCACATTACTACAGAGGAAGAATTATACTGATGCAGCCACAACAGGAAAAATCCAGTACAGTTCATTTTATTCTGCCCTTGCCATCACTAGCAAGGAGTTTGATAAGCCTCGTCTAGAAGCCTAACCTATCCCAAACACTAAAGCTATGTCCCATACTCATCTTTCAGATTTCATGGATGCTGCTGGCAAAAATTAAGCTAGTCTTTCCATTTCAGAGCAATCTAAGTAGCAAATGCATCGCAAACATCTGACCATTCGTGTGGACTGCAACTGCAGTAGTAGTTGTACACATACTAAGAGATGCTTTTTTTTAAAGCCCACCAAGTCTAAGCCATTATTATCCTATACCCTTTGTAGCTGATATTAGATACGTATGTTCAAAACACTATTGCAGAAAGAACCACCATTACTGCAGACAAATTCTGGCAGCTACATAGATATTAGACCTCCCTGTGAATGGTAATTCTCTCAAGAATTACAGTGCATACATACAGCAGTTACAAGCTCCAAGAGAAAAAAAAATCTGCTCTCTCAATTGCTAAAAAGCATCCTTGGGCACCCAACTTTCCTGTAATGAGGTGACAACTTTTAAAAGAAATTTAAGATAGGGCAAGGCTTAGCAACACAATCTGTTCAGTAACTTATACTGTAAGCAGACCACAGAGCTTCCAAACTCTGCTTAGCCACTGTCAGTTTGACTTGAATCATATCCCAGTTTAATATTTGATGCCTCATAAGGGTGGAACATGCTTACACCAAGCTAAAAATAAAACATGAAGGGAATAAGTGTTATTAACTCCTAGATGAAGAATGAGCACCTATTTGCAAGAGTTATCTGCAAAGAACATCTGTAGCCCATCCACCTCAGCTGATTCTACTCTTTAAACATATTGGCAACTTTTTTTTTTTTCAGGAATAGAAATCAGTAAAGTATCACATTATTCTCAGTACTCTTTCACACAAAGTTTGGTCTCCACACTGTTTTAACTGCCTTGCTGTCTAGCTCTTCATTCTATACTCAAAAGCATCCGTTCAGTATTTCTATGGTTTCAAAGTTTAAAAGAAAGATCTGAGAGAAACACAAACTAAGTTCTGTTTCCTCACAAGAAGAAACAGAACTACAACCACCCTACTGTTTTCAGAACTCTTGCCTTCTCTTCATTTCACTACCCTTTTAAAATGTAAAATTTGTGTTTGTTTCTCTAGCCAATTAAGAGCAAGTTATTGGAACTGCAAAAATCCATATTGTAATTGTAAGAGCCAACTAAGAAATGTTAGTATTTGCTGGAAACCAGTAGTGCTTTGGCAACTTACACTTAGAAGTACACTGTAACTTGCTTAGCTTCCATCTGCAGCTTAAAGTAATTAAGAATGTTTTTATTCTTTTACATGAGCACCACAGTGCGTGTTAAAATGAAATGTCACTTACACCATTCTAGGAATTCCAGTTTTAATGCTCGATCTCACAACTGGAGTATTTTTTGAAAGCAGCATCCAGTCAGATATGATAATTTCTGAATAAATAATTTAATCCAGGTTTTTTTTTTATTCTTTGCCAAAGCCTGATGATTAAGGCATGTTTGCTTCCTCCGCATATCGCTCAAAAGCTCTCTAGTTCCCTGTCCTACTTTTAACTCCAGACAAAGTGCAATTTTAACATGAATTGAGCTGTCTGGACTTGCTTATGTAAAGACAGGCAAGCTTGCCTGTCACAGTCCATGTATGTACTGATGAAGATTTCTATTGGTGAATAAAATGGATACATAACAGATTGTTTACTTTCAGTTTTCCTTTGTTGAATGCACACACAGAAACTTGGAATGCAGAATGCCCCATATCCACAAAAACAACATTCCGTGGCTTCTCCTCCAAGGCAGGCAGGTCTTGCTTATAGATTCCATATGCAAGGGCAACTAAACATGAAGAAGAGTCAAAGAGTACAGTTAGGACATTCAGTTTTCTAATTCCTTAAGAAATGGTGTATCAGTAAACAGCATTAGCATTTCATCTCACTTTTCAAGCTACAGGAATGAATACCTCATTAAACAGAATTCCCAATGCTAAAGGAACATTGAACAGTATTAGCCCCTCCTAGTAGCTGCATTAAAACATATTCAAGAAGTATCTTTATGCCTTGGTAACGCAACGAAAAAATACCAGAGCTTAAGAAACTTTATGCTCAACTAATCTATTTTAAGTTTACAAAACCATCAGTAATTCCAGAGGGCATGAATCAACATCAGACTGAAAGCCCTTTTGTCTAATAAAACTACGATATTAAGTGTGGGAGAGAAAGGAAGTTATTACCTGCAGTTGTTTCATTTATTAATCTCAGACAGTTGAGACCAGCAATCTGTGTAGCATCCATCACAGATCTCCTTTCTGCATCTGTGTAGAAACAAGGAACCTGCAAAATCAGATAGCCAATATTAATCTTTAGAAGAGCCTTCTTTAGCAATTAGTTATAACAAGCCTGTATAGGGATTTGGTGTAGAGAACAGCTGAGGTATCCTTCAAATTTAATGTTCATTTCGGTTGCAACAGAGAAAGCAAGGAAAACGTTACATGAAAACAAAGTTACTTTCTGTGAACCTTCTTCCATTCCCTCTCACAAGACACATTTTAGGAGCAAAAACCAGAAACAGATACCAAATTTATTTATGCCGCTAATTAGCAGCAATTTAAGACATCTCACCATTAATGAAGCAAGTCTAGTTTTTAAGAGATCCAAGTAAGATTGTTTTAAATAGAAAAGACAAAGACCTGAATATTCAGGTATAGTGGGCAATTTAATGCTATTACCACAAATCTCTTCAGTTTAAGATAAATAAGTAAATACTTGTTTTGTATGATCACATACTTACAGAAACAACACAGTCAACTACAGGCTTCTTAAGCGCATTCTCAGCAGTCTCTTTTAATTTGGTAAGAAGCATTCCTGTCACCTGTTCAATAGTAAAGTTTCTTTCTTCTTCCATATACATGGCCTTCAAATAAAAATTGTGTATACATATTACACTACAGTAAAACCCATGCAGTACAAAAATAAGGAATATGGGCAAGAAACAGTCTTCACTAAAAGCAAGCTTCGGTAGTAATGCAGCTCTATGCAACCTTCCCTGACAGCTGAGCTTGTGCACAGCAAGTGCAAGATGATAATACATAAGTACTGGAATGCACATTTAAGAATTCATGTACACAAAGCTGCTCTGGACACAGATTTTTTTCTGAATCCTGATTGCTAGATGATGCCTAGGATGCTTTCCTCCCTACTGTTTTGGGGAAAGTTAATTAGTTATTGCTAAAATACAGATCAGAAGTTCATCCACTGTTGACAAAGAAATTTTTCACCTTTTCACCTGAAGTACTAAGCTGACATCTTACACCCTTGCAGTATCTGGATAGCAGCTAAATAAGTACACTGGTCTAGCAGCTTGTCTTCCAGATTTGCCACTGAGTTAACGAAAAAAGCACTGCTCAAACAGTTTGTGTGGGACTGGATTTGCAAGGCAGAGAAATTGTATAACTCTAAAAATCAGTCTCACCTAACACCTGGAGAGACCATCTCCATTATTAGTCTTCTATTCCCTATTTAAGATTTTTCCATTCACAAGAGAACAGAAACTACAGCAAGCAGATTCAAAATAAAGAGATAAAAGGAAACTTTATCAGTTTCCTCCTCTGGCTCTTTTTCAAATATGCCAGACTTACCTTGATGCCAGTTGAGCCTGTTGGCAGCTGGACAAGTTCATACGCAAGGCTTGCTTTTTCAGCTTGAACAAAGGGATCTGAGAATGCACGACCATGAAATCTTTTAAAACTTTGTACTGTATTCTTTGCATTTGAAATAACCTAGAGGAAAAGAAATCTTTAATACAACATGTCAGGGGAACATCTGCATTTCAAACAGAAGACAGTTTTGTTCTCATGCTTCCCTCGCCAGAATATTTTTGTCATTTCTATCTTAATAGTATCAGGGCAGTTGCTAGAAAGCAACCTCCCTCTGATAGCTCAGGTAACCTACAGGAATTTGAGATTTAAAATAAAATGTATGCTAGAAAAGTGAGCCAAGATTCTATCAAAAAATGATTAAAATAGCACTCAACTTTCATGGTGTATGTGTAGGACAATTTTAAAAAAATGTTAGCAAAGTGTCGTTCCCATTTACCCGTTTTCTACCACTCTACCTTTCTACTGCATTGCAGCCAGTAATTTAGCAAACTTAACAAGCATATTGATGTAAACTCCAGTTCGGGTTCATCACATGCATGTGACAGTCAACACACAGATATTCTCACAAAACAGCTCAAGGACCTTGTCATGAAGCTTTAAAAAGTCAGGAGGGTCCCAAGATGATACTGCCAACTTCACTGATAAAAGGGTAGATTGTCTTTTATCAATAGCAGGGATCAGTGCAAATGGAGAAGTGAAAAAGTCATTACAGCTTGTTTTCATGTAGTGCAAGTAAACTCATTTCATTTTCTCATTTATATTAGAGCAAGACACATACTGAAAAAAGCACAGAAATTGACAAAGCAGACAAGCACTGTACCATATAACATTTACCTGTGATTCAGTTTCAGTCAAGTGTCTATTTCCTAAGTAACCTGGTTTGATTTTCTGTAAGTTTAGTTTCTGCAGGACATACCTCATCTCTACTGGATCTCTGTATCAATGAATTTCTTTAAGCTAAGCAGACACTCAATTCCAGAAAAAACATCTGTATTTAGTTCTAGTACAGTTCTTCAGTTCTTGAATAATATTGTTGTATCCAGTCATTTTTGTATTCTAGATAATGAATCTTCACACATCTCTAGGTATTTTAGGCTAAGAAAAACCAAGTGTTTGAATAGTCACTTCCTGTAGAGGACTTCAAAAAAAAATCATGTTTTATAGGGGTTTCACAGCAACACAAGATATGATACAGCAGGACCCAAATGTCATGACCAGGACAAATCAGCTTAACTTCTTCTCAGTCCTTAAATCATAGTTACCTACCTACACCAGCAGAAACTCAGAGTATGAGCAAGAACACTCAAGACAGATATTTAGATTGTAAATCAACCACAAAGACTTAAGAAGGCAATATACATTTATACTCATGTCCCCTTTCTGCCAATATTATGCACTTAATGGAATTCTATAGAATGTACCCTCATAATTAAAAGCTATCATAATGCACGCCAACTGGAACAAGCTAAGGTAGGATGAAACACTATTGTTTAGCTTTAGAATTTACATTTGCAACCTAGAAAAGTAAGTATTCATCAGAATTTCTTTAGAGGCAAAGATATTTTTTTTTTACATTTCATTATGTGCAACTGTCAACCCTTTGATTTCTATCCAAGATGCAAAGCAGCATTGCATGCTGAACAGCTGAATTAAGCTCAGCTGTTCATTACAGTTATGGAGACACTAGGACACCAGCTCAGAGACATCTGTAATCTTCAGTAATAAAAAAAATACATTCTGCTAATCTGGTTTTTGAATACTAAAGTTGCTTTTACCCAAACTACATGCTCACCTGGCTTTTAGCTGCAGCACCAATCGAGCGATTCTTGGGTCCAAAGGCTATACATGATCTATAATGAGAAGAAAGGTTTCCAGTTAGTAAGCGATTGGTAGAACTGCGTTGCATATTTTTTTGTCAAAAAAGTGTTAATAGTATTAATTGGACTAGAGATATTTTAAACAGTATTTGGCTGGTCACTCACTGCAATGTGTGGAATGTTCTGTGAATTCTGGAAAAAAACAGGCACTCCAAGTTAAAACAGAAATGCTCCTCACTGTAGAACAGCACTAAACCCAAACTTATTCATGCTACTTCAAGTTTTACATCTAACTAATAATTGGGTAGACACACTTTATCTCAATAGTTACCCGTGTATCTAAGCCACTCAAAGATAAGTTGTTCACTAGTAATACAGGGAACATTCAACTGTTCAGAAGTACCACATGAGGTAAATCAGATACTAAGAAAATAATTCCTATGTGTCTGTACCAAATGCTAACAAAGCTTTTCAGTTTTAAAGCAAATCCTTTAAGAGCAGAAAGAAAAAACCTGCGGAGAAAGACTGGGGTTTATGAGTTTCATCTGTACCCACTGAAATAATGTAGAGTCATACTTTACTCCCAACTACTTTGTGACAGCTTGCAGTTCTGAAAAAGATAGAATAAAAAAAATACTCCATTTTGGAGAGATTCCTAGACTTATTAAGCCTCTTGATTTACATATTTAACAAACTATAGAAGCCCTACCAAACTTAAACCCAGCCCTCTAACCCAATATCCTCATACCACTGAGATAAATTTACAAGGGGAAAAAAAAAAAAAAAATCAAATGCTATTAGTCAAGCAGTTCTTTACTATTCACACAACAGTATACCAAGAGCATAATTAAGCTGCTCACTATGCAGCAGGTCAAGCAACTGCTTTACAGCAGGGTTATGCCATAGGGCTACCACAAGAAACAAATACCAACTCAGCCTGAGGTTCAGAACTGATCTTCCAAACAGAAACTGTCAAAAATAGAATTGAAGACTAGAGTGCTACAATTGCATTGGGTTTCTATCTTCCTCCAATTTATTAATTAAAAAAATGAAGCAAGGCCCACCCTAAAGCGTATGTAGCAATAGGATTAACATTTCTGAATGAATCTGTCATTACTTGACAAAAACTAAGCAGGGGGTTAGTTAACAAAAAGCCAGGAAGTTCTGTGCTATGCAGACCCTAAGGCCCATACTAAGAGAAAAGGACTGCAGAACATACAGCTAAAAATCTAATGAGCCCCAGGCAGGAAGCTAGTTATTAATTTACTCTGGTCTCCAGAAAGGAATTAAGACATGAATTGTTGCTTTTCTCCTGTATAAAAAACAATATCCAGCTACTCCACTGCTAAATTCACAAGCCATCAGTCCCCAATCACCACAAATCCACATTATAGAACCCTTTAAATCTGCCACACTAAAACCTCAAGGTAGAAGTCTGTCTGCCTCAACAGAAGGATACAGCACAGTAATCAAAAATACTGGCTTCCATGTGCCAGGAATAAAATCCTTCAGTGCATACATTCTTCTTAAAATATGCTTGCCTCCTGCTTGGCTTTATAAACAGGCAAGCTTCTCTGGGGAGCTGGACAGACAGGACGGTTCCCCTTGGCCCAACTCCTTCCCTTTCTGCCCATCCCAACCCTTTTCCCAAGTTAACCCTGGCTCCCAGTGGAGCCTTGGGGAGCCATGCACAGACCCAGTGCAGAAGTACCTTCAGCTGTGAAGAAAGAGGGAAGAATTTTTGGCCAGTGACATTCCCCAGATCAGTTCACCACAGGAACCAGGGCTAACTCATTAAATACAAATTATACTATTACACCATTTAATGGAAGCTGAAAAACTAACCACATCATTTTAAGTGGAAACATAATCACAGTGAAGGTCATCAGAGGTCTAACAAAGCAACTTAAGCAGAGCTTTGAACTTCCTTAACACACCTGCAGGCACTGCTTCACCCTTACCCTCCACTTGCTTTCACTTCCTCGGAAGACATCCTTGTCCCTGACAGGACATTTCCTCTACACTAAAAAACAGTGCTAGCATCATAAGATCAGTCACAACTATTTCACTTAATCCAAGTCCCTTCATCCTTATGGAGGCAATGAAACTACCTTAATTTTTGTTCCTCTCATTTTTACTAGCTTTCGGTACCATTATTCAATAACACCATATTCAAAGACACAACATGTTTTGTGCTGCTTTTGGATATGCAGGTTCAAATCTCACAGGATTCTGTAAGAACCCCAGTACAGAGCTGAAAGCAGATACAGTGAGAATTTCATCTGTGCCACTGAACTAAACACAGTGTGTTCAGTAGGGTTTACTTAAGACATACAAACAACTACAGTAACACATATCTGCTAATCCTTCCCAAAACTTGGATGTCATCATAAAAAAAACCCCATAAAATAGTGTTTAACCCTGACCATGAGCTGATTCCTGAAGAAACCCATCATAACACCTTACATGGCTTCCCAAAGGGCTCACTATAAAGAAATGCCAAGCACTGACTTTTTGAATCAGGCTGTTTCCAAGACAGACATTTAAAAGTCATTAAGGATTTCTTTTAATAGACATGTTCACTTGCAGAATGATTTTCTGCATTCCCTCAGAACAGTACTTGGAGATTAAGTCCTGTTAAAACCTCTATAATTTTCGTTATGCCATTTTTTTTCCCCAATTTCACTTCAGCCTTTCATAACTGAATTATCTCCTGAAAGATGCATTGTGGCAGGTTTTTCATATAGCTCATCTCCTTCAACGAGTGAGTTTTGTGTTCGTATCCCAAATATATAAGCAGAACCTCAACTATGTGAGGGCCAGATGCCTAGAGAGAAGACTGCTTTGGAATTCTTTACATGAAATATTTTTCTAGTACATCTAACCTTTACACTTCCGTATTATTGAGAATACTTAAGAGACTAGTCCTTACTCTAGCACACGTACCAAATTAAAGATTTCCTTCTCCTTTTTTTAATTGCTTAGAGATAGTAACAATCAAACAGAGCTGAGGTATTGTCTAATGAGAAGCAAGGTCATTTTATGCTTCTGGTCTTTTTAAACAGGTATGAAGGATCTAGGGGGGGAAAACCACAAGCCACACACAACACCCAATACAATGCAATTGTCTCACTGAGACAGCCATTTATTTCAGTATCTCTTTAAAATAAAGCTATAGTACAACATATAGTAAGCTGTAGAAACACTTTCAAGACAGCTTTCCAAACAGTTCCCCTCCAGGTTTGATGGATTCAAGTTCCTTTTCTGCCTTTATTTTGCAATTCATTCTTAGAAGAGTTTTATCCCAGGTCTCCCTCTCCTTCTTAGCAAGTTTCTTATTAAAAATAAACCATGCATAGTCTTCCTGAGAAATGCACTGGGAAACCTATTTATAAGTAGAATTAGAACATACTAGAAACATTATAAAGGTCTCAAAAATAAAGTTCACCAGTGAATTGCTCTGTTAGTCAGCCCCCTTCCCAGGAAGACAGATGTCTGACACCGGGCTGCCTATTCGCATTCTACTTCCCCACCCCAGTAGCCTCTCAATCTGGTGGCTAGCTGGTTTGAAGTGAAGGTTTAAAAAGACCCAATACTCAAAAGCAAAGTTTTTTTTGAGAATCCTTGCTGAACAGAGAAATACACAGACCGAAGGGAGGGCTGCTAAGCAGCTTTTCTAAGCTTTGACCCAAGGGTAGGCCAACGAGCTCGCAGGGAGCTCAGCTACAGCGTTCACCTCCACGGTGGGGCTGCACCGGGGGAGACGGGGCTTGAGCTGCGGGAGAACACGCAGGTATGCGGTCAGCTATGCCAAAACACGGCCCATACGTTTATTGGAAAGTAAGCTTCGCTACTTCCAGCAGCCAGAGACACGGTTGCCTCTTCTTATATCCACGGACAGCGTCCTTTCAATCGTAACACCACAGCCCTGCCTCAATGAGGGCAAACTGGCCGCGCTCGCAGCAAGGAAGGGAGCGCGGGGTCACCCGAACACCTCTCCACGCCTGCCGCGTGGTCTCTGCTCTTTCTTTAAGCACACACGGAAGAAGCCCGCTCCTCCCGGCCCGCCGCGGTGAGAAGCGCAGCGCAGCGCAACCCCGGGCCCCGGCTCACTTCCCGCCCCGGCCGGACCGGGCCCAGCGGCCGCCTCCCCTCCAGCGTGAGGCCGCCGCCTCAGCACCGCTCCTCAGCCCGGCGGCGGCGGGAAGGCGGCGCGGCCCGCCCCGAGCCCCACTCACGGCGTGCTGCGGTCGCTGTACTCATTAGCGATGGTCTCGATGCCGCCGGCGCGGGCCACGGCCACATAGCAGCTCTGGAAACCCAAATCGATGCCCACCACCGACATAGCTGCGACGGGGGAAGCGGCGAAGACGCCTGAGGAGCAGCGGCTCGGCCCGTTTAAATGCGCGGCGGCGGCGGCGGGCGCTGCCTCCTCGGGGCGGGGGGACTTCTCGAAAGATCCCGTCGGGCCGCCGCCGAGCGCAGCGCTGGGGGGAAACTCCGCGAGACTGGGCCGAGCGCGACCGCGCAGGCGCGGGAGCGCACGCCGGGGTGGGCGGGGCTGGCGGTGGCCACGCCCCCCCGGCGGGAGGCTGCGCCCGCCCCTTTTCCTTTGCAAAAAGTTGGTTTTCTTGCACGGTCTGGTAAGAATTGGAGAAAAATGCCATAAAGCCAGAACTCGGCAGCACTGCAGAGGCCTTTGTGTTATCATTTCCTGCTGGGTTTGAGGCTTTACGAAGGCGTTCGTGGCTTTCAGTGCAAACAGAAAGGCCTTTGTGTTTATTTTTTCCCTGTGAGGTAATCACCTCATTGTAACAGATGGGGTTTGAAGGAAAACAGCATGCCGTGAGATGTCAAAAAACAAAAAAAAAATAATCAGTTGACATGCGGAAAACAGACTCCACAATCTGTAAGGTTGTACAGTAGGTAACGTTTATTCAGCGCTGGGCAGCACGGGGGGCAGTCCCACCAAAGTCGTGCGCACCGCAACACGGCAGCTTGCCCCGTTTATATGTAGCAAAGTGTTACATAGACATGAAGTTTCCCAATACGCCTATACATAGGCATAACCTGTCCCCGCTTCGTATTAAAATTAGTTTCAAGAGGCCATTTCCATAAGTCCCTCCCAACTGCGCATGCTCAGTGATTTGAGTCGGTGGTCTTCAGGGGTCGTTTACTTCAGCCACTCCTCTTCTTCACCTTGTCCTTTTGGTGAATTCCAGCTTCTACTCCCCTTATTCCGCTGTCAGAACAATACAGCCGGTACCAGCCAGCTCCCCATCCTTGGCTATCCTCATATCGACAGAGTGCCAGAGGCTTTGTTCTCCTACAGCCTTCCAAGGCCTGTAACAGAGATGGGCCATTTGCTACTAATCTCTCCTCTTCCACATTCCCTACAGTGTTAGTTTCTTATCTATAGTTTACTTCATATGATTAGTAAGTTAACCTAAAACACAATGCTAGCAATTTAAGATGGATCTACAGTTGGCTTCACAAAGGTCTTTTTGTTAACCCTTTAGCCTCCCTTCACAGTTTCTGGAAACACACCCAGGTTTTGCAGAAAAGGACCCAAACGCCTCCTGAGTATTCCTCTTCTGCTGCTAGCACATTGTCATTTTGTGTCCTGTCAGTTCGAGAGGACCGCGCTGGTGATTCTGCCTTGACCCTCCCAAAACCACAATGAAATCTCTCTCCTCTTTTTCTATTTTAACAGCCTCGAGTACTACAAGAATTAACGGAAACCCTGTTGATGTTGTTCCATAGCTATCTTAAGGCTACATCGATAGCATCCGTGTCACATCTTTTACACATCTGCCAACTTTTACAGCAATAAGGAGGTAAGCCATCATTTTCTGTTTTTTCCTAGACCTCCTCTGCAACACCAAACAGAAGGTGCAGGGATAAAAATGCCACATCTAAACCATACCTATGCACACAGAGAGTCCTTCATACTCATTAAACCTTTCCCTGTGTGGGAATTCTTAGGTGAAACTTGGGAGACCTCCATGGTTCAAACATGATGGGGCCAAGTGACCCAACCCGTGTTCTGATTGTTTCTGAATTACAGAAGAAAATCCAAGGCTGGGTTGCAGTTTTGTACTTCGAGAATATGGTTAGAAGACAGTTTGGTTCCAACTATGCTACCAATAAAAATTAGCAAGTGATTGCTTTATATCTAGTAGGATTTGCAGTACAATCGGTCTCAAATCAAGACATAAAATTTTAGTATTAGTACATCTGTCTTCAGGGCTTGGACCGCTATCACTGCATTATGTATTTGTGTAGCTACATCGTGTTTTCCAGTGCAGTGTTTGGCCACCAAGGGCTTTGTGAGTGTGCTGGAGAAAAGTCCTTTTTAGGCATCAGGAATCCCTAAAAAGCTAAAATTAAGGAAAAAAAAAAAAAATCCCTAAAAGCTCCAGCACATTCCGTAGCCTCAGTAGTGGTGGGAGTGGGCTGAGGGTGGCAGGGGCGGTGGGACTGACCGCTCTGCGGGGACCCCAACAGCGGTGCTGCTCCTCCCCGCAGTGAGGAGGTAAGGGAGGCTTCTGCCCTGGGGAACATTTTGGGAAGAAAGCACAAGGGATTGTCTGAGTCATCCTAACACAAGCATAATTCTGATATTTATCTTACATTCACAGATTTTGTGAAACTTAATGTTTGGGAATCCTTTAAATTCTGAGATAAAACACGCCTAGGATACGGCAATGTACTGTGTTATAAATAGTACGCTTCCAAATTCCCAACCCTATATTTACATCACTGCTCCTTCTCTTAATGATACAGAAAACACATGGCAGAGAAACTCAATATTTAAAGCAGGAAGGACTCTTGCCTCAAAGGCTGTTGAGTAGCCTCAGCCCCGCGTGTTTGCAATTCCTGGCGGTGCGCTGAGTGACGCCGCTCTGGCAGCTGTCGGTGGGCTGGGAATTGCATCACGGTGCTAATGACAGAATAATAATGAAGTGTTTCACCTCGGACGTCCTTGAGCGTAGAGCGAGGTGCCAAGGAGTGAAACCAGCCCGCTGCTCCACATGGAGAATATCGTACAACACGTACCCGCGGCACAGTGAACAGCAAGAAGGAACATCACCCAGTTTCCTCTTCTTTTTTTTTCACCCACTTTCATTTTCAAAAGGAGAGACCCTCCCAGCTGGGGAGCAGAGAGCCTGGCGTCAGAGGGGATTTGTCTCGGATTGCCTGGAGCCCCGGCGCTCCGACGAGCTCCCACCAGCTGCGGGCCACGTGTGACTGGGTTGACCCTGGGCTAGGACACAGTCCCAGGACCTCACCAGGGATGCTGCCCGTGGGGGTGGGAGAGGGGTGGGAGACAGGGGCCCTGCCAACCCCAGCAGACTGGTCTGATCAGCACATGCAACCCCCCGCTGAGGGAAAAAAAAAAATTGACACAAAACCAGAGGTGTCATTATGTAGTTGTCTGACATGGAACAGATTCCATGATTCTCCCCACTATCCTGTTTTCTGAATGTTTTTCCTGTAAAAAGTGAGACTTTTAGTGTACAAAACATGAAAAGACTGTAATAAACATTTCTAAGAAATAATTAGGATTTTATGACAGCTGAAAGACACATCGCTTATCCTGAACTCTTGTAATATATATTCTTTAATAAGGCTTTATCATTTCTTCCCTGGTGAAGACTGTTTTGCAGTAGAGAGCGTGACTGTAAAATGAAGCAACAAAGTACCAGTTGGGGTAACTCAACGTACTGGATTTTACCTACAAGTCTGATGGCGCTTGACTTCTGTAGGCATGAAAAGTAGCTGATTCTGTATGTGCTTTTTTTTTATTCTATATAAGCTTTTTTGATACTTTTTCTCCATCCTCTAACTTCTGATGAATCCTGTTTGAATCCAGACTGACTGTTCCTTCTGCCACAAATTTTTTGCATTCAACATGTTATAAAAACATAGCCATTGCTATGGGCAGTGGGAATCCCATAGAAAACTGCGCTTGTCACCCGGTACCAAGGCATTTATACTTAATTTGGTGACTGTCCCCTTCTTCGGATGTCAGTAAGGTGAAGCAGCTTCCCACCCTGAGCTTGCAAGAAGCCGTGTGGGTCAATGGTTTCAGGAGCAGTGCTGTGAGCCAACTCACCAACGGTCCGGCCGCCTTTCTCTGCTCTTCTGCTCCCATATGGTTCACCTTCCCCATGGGGGCTCAAGGTTGTGTGTTCGACCAGCTATACATAGTTGACAGGCTTTGCATTTGGAAAGGAGTTGGAATAACAGAAGCATCTTTGTCTTATCTGAATCCAATTTCCAATATAGATATGCCCACAGAGACCAGACCTTCGTCAACATTTCTAGCCTTCAGAGTAGCAATGATCTTTCCAGACAGGAGTTCAGAATAAACCGATGTTTGTTGTCTGCTAAATTTGTAACAGCCTGAAAATATTGCTATTAGGGAGCGACAATTACCCTCAGAAGAGCAATCTAAAGACAAGTGATACTCAAAAGGTACGTCTTAATTTCTTTATTGCTTATCTTAGCATGGAAAAATAAACCAGGAAATGAAGCCAATGTGGTGAGTGAAATGCATGGAGAAGGAAGGAGAAGATGTGAAAAGTGAGAGGAACAAAAAGGAGAAACAAAGAGTGGGAAGAAAAAGTGTCTGGGCAGCCTGATCTGAAAGCACATTCTCCAACTGCATTTCTGTCCATTCCCCAGTACAACGGTAAGGGACTAAAGAAAGAATAGACACAAGTTTAGTTACCTTTTATATCCCTTGTGGTATGGGTTTGATACCCTCCACCCACAGGACTGTCGTGTTCGGTCGGGGGTGCGTTTGACCCGGTCCCCAGGACACGGATAGGCGTGCCTGGCCTGCTGTAGCCCAGTGAAACACCCCATTGACTCTGCTGCTCCACCTTCCCTCGCCCGGCAAACAAATACAAACTCTTAGATCCAAGACAGAGGCAGAAAACTTTGCTGCAATTCTCTCCGGATGCTTGGGAAGCATGACTGGAGCATGCAGATTTGTTTCAATTCACTTCAAAGCTGGGGTTTGCTTCGTGGTGTCCCATAGATAGGTCCTCTCCTCACGTGTGCACTGAAGTCATTACATCGTTTAAGCCTTTCTGTGTTAAACTGCCCATTAGCTTTTGATATTGAGTTATTACCCATCCGGAGTTGCCAGGAACTCCTGAATTTTAAGTTCAGTGGTTTTCAGCTTTTAATTAATAGAGGTATTTATTATATATATATATAAAAACGTGTGTGTGTGTATATATATATATTATTTTTAGAACTCTGTCACAGGATCTAATTATTCCAGAAGACCCGGGCCATGAAAATCAAGAATAAATAAACCTGACATGCTGGAAATTATGGGGAGAAATCTGCATGTTTATCGTTGGTTTCACAAGCTTTCTAGCACATTTTCAAATTGAGCTTACAGCACTGATACATTTGCTTTTAACGGAGATGTATGACTAGAAGAAATGTCTCAGTACATTAAGAAATATCAAGGCAAAATTCAGCTATGAAGTAGCATAGCACCTTGCCACATTAATTAAAGGAAGTAATTTCATTTCTTACATCAAGGTAGACTACTTCTTCTGAGCAAGTACCTTGTCTTTTTCTTATGCACTGAAATACATAATCTGTGAATCCCTATCAGACATAAATTTTCCTTATTTGAACATACTGTGTTCATCATTTGGAGTGTCTTGTGTATGGTGCTACTTAGTTGCTTATCAGTAAAGTGATAAGTAGCTGAATAGTTTTTGTTATCACAATAATCAGTAGTTTTATTTTAAATTAAGGAGAAAAACCCAGAAGAAGAATCATCAGAAAAGGGCTGTTGAAGATGCCAAATAGATGGCAACTATTCTAAGAACACGTCACAGAAATTCTTAGACTTTTGAAGATAATGTAAGAAAACAGCAAAAGCATTAAAGTTTCATAATTCCATCAAATGCTCAAGACTTTCAGAATTTGGTTTTATATTTGATCAACTACTGCTATATATAAAACACGAGTCAGTGTTCAAAATGTAATGATAACATGGCCTAAAACTCATAAACTCATGGCTATTTTTTAAAGAAGGAGTAATTTGCTGTTGACATACGATACCATTTCACTGCTCCAAGCTGCGGGTTTTCTGTAGCATGGCAGGCATTACAAATATCTAATCCTCAAAAAACACCTAAATCTCAAAAAAAAAAAAAAGGAAAAGGACTGATGCATGGCTGTTACTTTGTATGCTGTGGGTGATTTTTGTCTGTTCTTCAACGCATCCTCATCGTACTTTCATTTGGTGGATTGCTTTATCTGTGCCTTAGTCAGTCCTGATCTCAGTCTGCAGCCTCCAGACTTTCCCAAAACTTAAGCCCTCTTGGGAGCTGCACTGATAAATCCTTGTCTGGCAGATTAAGCATCCTCCTTTTTCTATTATCTGTATGTGAAATAGATGTATGATTTCAGTGGAAGTGCTTACACACGGCAGATCTGGCACTACGGTGTATCTCAGTGTATGCCCAGTATCTTCAGACTGTTTACAGTGGCATGTCTCGCAGTTCATCAATGCCGGCCAAACACAAAAATGAATATGGGCTTAAAATAAGTCCTAGCTGATATCTGTCACAGGCTATTCTTTGGGCTGCTGTAAATAGTCATTGCATGTCATCTAATGTATGATTCATGGTGCTATTCTGGGATATTCAAATAGAAATGGGCTTTGTGATCTCCTCGGCTGAGGGTATCTGGAGTATCGTGTTGCCCCCAACTCTGACATGAATCATACCCCATATAACAGAGTTCTCAGAAAATCCTACCTCTCCGTGCTACGGAAGGTTACTCGGGAGCCGTTTTCACCAGTGCAGTTATCTCAAGAATTTGCAGGGAAATAAATGTTTAAAAGATAAATTTCCCTCTTATTCTGGTCTCCATAGTTTTCCATCAAGCTGGAAAGGTATTTAGATTTCATATGTTTACAAATTAAGCCATCACAGCTACAGGAGTATCAGAGATGGATAACTGCCCACCAAACAAAACCCAAAACAGCCAACTGAAAACTTCCCAAAGAAGCATAACAAAAGCAAATAGAAAAAAGGAGGAAAAATGAATACAAGAAAAACAATATTGGAAAGTGACGGGCATGGTAGCGACAAACATGTAAGGCGAAAGGATATACAAATGTTTCCCAAAACAATTATTTGCTCCTGGATGTTGTGTATTATGCATACATTATAATTGTATAATTAAGGCTAGTTCATAGTTTTCCATGTACTTCCTAACACTGGAAATTAGTGCCTTGAGGCAGCCTGAACAGATTTGAAACAGGTAAGATACTTCTTAGCATTTTGGTCCATGAAACATGGCAGCAAAATGGGAGAGGCTTTATTCGGACAGGTTGTAATTATGGTGTCGGCCTCCCCACCAAATTTTGGAGGCACTGAACTGAGCTACAAGTCCAGCAGGCAGAATTTTTAACATATTGATAAAATAAGGATGGCATCATATGATTTCAGAATATAAAACAGTGACTACGTTAAAGAAAATAATATGATCAATGCTACATGCAAGTGTACATCCCTTCACAGAATGCAAGGCTTTAGGAGAGAAATTTTAAAATTGTGATTAAGTTTTTTGATGTGGCATAAAATTAGGAGGCATTATGAATGAAAAACTGCATGATCCCAATGACTGGAGTAGTAAGACTGGCATGAAATTCAGTGGTACAAAGATTAAAGTCATGCACACATGAACTAAGAGCAAAAATATGTTAGAAACTGGAAGGTCATCACTGGGAAATAATGGCAGAGGACTTGCATGTAACCAGGCTGACCAGAGAATGGCAGTGGGTGGAAAGTGTTGTGCAAACATGAAGAAAGAAGTGTCCTAAGATGCCTGATGTGTCTCCAGCTGAGACAGGGAAGTGTTAGTGCCATTTGTATGTGGAATTGGGGTGTTCAGAGCTTATTCAAAAGCATTGAGGAGACCCCCAGAAGGGACACTGTGATGGTCAGGGGAACAGACAGTTGGTATTGCGGATGGAGGTTGCCCAACATGAGTGAAATGAATACAAGAAAGGGATATGATCACAGCCTGTAAACACAATGGGGATGGGAATAAGTACTTAAGCTAAAGAAGAGCTGACATGAACAAATGGTTAAACTGATCACTAATAAATTAATTCAGAAATTAGAGGAATCTTGGAGCAATTGGAGCAATCAAGCTGTGGAAAGCCTGCTAAGGAGAGCTGGGAGGAAGAAAACAAACAGCTTTAAAGATGAATCAGCAGCGTAAGTGTGTAGATGGGATTCTGTGAAATGGTTCCCATGATAACTGAAAGCGGCAGCAGTACCCAGTGGGTAACTTTGAACTCTGTAATCCGAAATCATCCAAGTCCCAAAAGACTGAGGATTGAGGCTGCAATCACTCCTTGTCATGCCCTTCCCCATGGCACCTGTACTTGTACTGTTGATGAGATCCAGGAGTTCAGCCCCATGAGCCCACCTCAGAAGGGCGAAGGGCTGTGGCTGGGCACTGGATGGAAGCTCAGCCCTGTTTTCTCCATCCCAACTATCCACAAACCTCCCTCCTAAAAGTTCAAGCAGTTTGTGTGGCATGCACACCTAGTCGGTGCAGGTGACAGCCTTCCCCTCTCATCCCATTCGGGTTCGGGCTGCCCCGTCCCGTGCCCGGCCGTCAGCCCCAAAGCCCTCCACCTGCCCCTGCAACTCCTTTGTACACTACAGTCTGCTGGCTGCCTGCCTAGGAAAGAAAAACCTCTGAATTTGTTCTAAATCAATTTAATACCTTCTAGTGACATATTAAATGATGTAAGCTTCCACAAACGGCACACACAGATGACGTCCCTGCTACGTCGACATGCTTTACGCTCCATCAGGAGACATGCGGGATCTGTTGACACGCAGAGATATTTAGTGTTCGCTGAAATGTGAGCTGAGGATCTAAAAATAGGGCAGAGTTTTCTAGGCTGGAGCAGGGAACAGTCACCCAGCAGGCACTCGACGAGGGTACCGTCAGAATAACACCACCACCGCCCCATAGCAACGCCACACCAGTGCTACCCTCTCGAGAAAAGCGGTGTTTGTCTCAACTTCCCAGATCATAAATTAATTTAAGTGCATTCTAATAATAAAGCCTATTCTTTACTTTTTAATTCAGTGGGAACTGTGGTTGGGCATCCATACAGGTTACAGATTTTTGGGATGCATTACCCCTTCCAATGTATTTTTCAACACCTGACCTAACGAAGACTAATCAGATTTGAGGCTCAAGAAGCTTCCTTCGTGTGAATGTCAAGTTATGGTTCAAACTGGCATTTCTATCTTTTTTCTTTCAGCTTTCTGTACTATCCTCTAATTGTCTGTTTATATGGTGGATACCAAAGGAGTCTGGCATTATGCAAGCCTGGAATTCTAACACAGAGCCAGAGTCTGCTCTTAGTTGTTGGTATAAATATTGAGTATCTGCATCGATTTTACTAGAACAGACCTACATCCATACTGGTGTTAAATTTATATATATTCTAAATACTTTCATTTGGCCAGATCTTTCATGGCCTGTTAAATAGTTGAAACAAATACTTTTTGTGACTCTTCTAGGAGAGGAGACCCTTTTCGCCATGCAAATACAATCTCGTAATACATTCAGCAATTTCTACTGCAAGGAAAATACAGAGGGAATGAGGGAACCCATCTTACTTGGGAAGTTAGGAGACAGAGAAACATAACTGAGACATTTTGAGTTTTACTTTATTTTATGCCTAGGGAGGGATTACCGTATTTCTGCTTCTCAGAAGTAAGTCATCTGAAATATCAGGACAGATGGGATCTCACCTGGAGTTCCCTACCCTGATGTGCTACCACACGCTGTGATGAGGCCGCTTCACTGAAATCCGCCACTCAGCACAACAGGAGAAACCCATCACATAAATGCAGAGCACAGGCAACACTCTGGTGGGAAATAGGAGTTTGGCTCTTTACACCACTTGTGAGGGACCAGCAGGGTACCACGTTTGTGCTTGGGCTTCACTGCAGCGAGTGCCTGTTTCTCTTGGCTGCTCTGGTTTTGCTTTTGTGATGAAGAGAAACACTGGGATTTTATTTACTTTAGGTTGGCTGTTTTTTTAAGGAAGTCTCTGTAGTTACAGACAGTATCTTCTATTAGGCCAACCAGTGTTTGGAAATAGTAGAAAAGCTTTGAGAAAACCCTCCTTTGCATTTTTTGTAAATGTTTGATTCAGTCACCCCAGGTGGATTGAGACCCAGCCGAAATGCACAGCAGCCCAGCACCGATCCAGGCTTCCCAGTAAACCACTTTCTATCACGTCCTAATGTAAAGCTCCACCACCCCGGGCACCCTGCCCTGCTCTTGGATTTCAGTCTGGAGCTGTACTACAGGTGTGGCATTGATTCTTGGGAATAATTAGGTTATTATCTGGAAATTCAAACTCCAGATACCCCAGCAAAATAATCACACCAGGGAAAGCTTTAATTAGAGAAATGTAACATGTTTTGGTAAGATCACTTCATTGCTTTCAGACATTTTATTTCATAGGCAGTGGTCAAAGTTTTTACCTCTTGTTCTGAATTAGGAAACGCAGAAAACAGAACAAAAGATTTTCCAGTATCTCGAGGTGTGTCTACATTACGACTGTAGTGCTGTTTAGAAATACCTGAGTCAAATTTAAAGAACTGGTTTGTGTACCCAAAAGCAGTAACATGGAGCTTCATGTGAGCTTGTTTCCTCTGCAGAGAAGCAAAGCAACCTGGCTGACTCTTAACATGTTACCTTAACATACTACCCCATGTAAACTTGCAGTTTATGAAGGTACAACTGATCGGAGGTAGGAAATCCTAAACAGGGAGTGATCCAAATCTATTGACTATATTCCTTACCACTGAGATTTTTTCCAGCCTACAGTTTTGCCTGAATACAGACCTTATAAATGTTTCTGTCTCTCACTTTTAGTTTTCTCTGATGCTGAAAATGCTAGCGGCTCTACCTACAGGAATTTGGTAGCCAGTGTGGCTGTTTGTTTCGGTTTGTGGGCTTTTTGTTTGTTTGGGGTTTTTTTAATAATTATTATTTCTATGTCAAATTTGAATTGTGTTTTAATTTGTAATTTTCTTCAGTACAGAATACATGATGTGACTCATTTCTCTTTGGATATGTTCTGCAAGAAAGCTAGGGGAAAAAAGTAAAATGCACATTTAAGAAATGCCAGGTGGCACCGTCTCTAGTGCTCCCAGTTTATCGTTATTATTGTCCAGCATTCTCATTGCCAGCTACTTCATTGCTTGTCATTTTGGGAGACCGATCAGAGTTTTGGGTAACTGGCACTAGCAGCCAGCAGTCTTGGCAATGAAGTTTTAACCATTTATTCATGGACTCAGTTCCTCCTAAGCCACGGAAAGAAAGCTCTGGCGACATTTTTCTAGTTTCACATACAGACCCTTAGCAAATAGTGTGGCACCTTCGTTTCATAAGCACAGAAAAGTGCTGGGGGGTGGAAGCAGAGCGAGAAAGGTCTCTGAGGAGGTGACCCAAGGCAGCTCTGTGTTGGTGCCACTGAACCTTCAGTACTTTCCCCATTTTTTTTCTCCTGTGTCATCCGCATACCTCCTCCCTTTCCTGCTTAGAGAGGGGCACATTTTGGAAAGTAATTTCTCTGCCCAGCATATTTAGAAATAGGCTAGTGACACTGCAACTTTAAATAGCAACCTAATGTGCAAAGGCAGGATTTATGGGCACTGTCAGTTCATTGAGCAGCAGCAGCTCCCTGGAACCGTCCTCTCCTGACAGCGAAGCCAGGGCTGTGCAATGACTCTGCACATTTAGTCCGGAGAGTCTCGGAGTCGCATCCTCCGGTGTGCTCATCAGCCCCATGGGGAATCACCTCTGAATGAAGGAATGGCTGTGAAACTGAGATTCCAGGCTGTAGGAACCTGCGGACTTCGAACTCGCAAGAACACTTTCAGACTCCTCAGGTAGAAGGATTTTAAGTGGATTGTTCTAATAAAGGTTACATCTTTAAAGGCTCTGTGTAAGGAAAAGCCCATACGCTCCATGGAGTAATCTGGCATATGATCAGAAAACTTGCGATACTGGCCAATTTAGGAAACTCTCGTTCTGCTGCGCTAACCTTAGGAGAGTTGCACAGGTGCTGGAAGCACCAGATGTTGTTAAGTAGAGTGCAGATATTGCAATCAGTGTGTAACTTACTCCCAGATTTTAAGTGATACTGAGGTAAAAAAGGGGTGAATTTATTCAGGAATACAGGAAGTGTTATTTATTCAGTAGACAAGAATTTATTATGAAGCATGGATTGTTATAAATAGCTGTTCTTAGCTATGTTGTATTTTTAAGAAAATGGCTTTGTCGATCCTAAAAGAGGAGATGCTTCTGTCTGACTTTCTCATTAAAAGTGAGATGCCAGACACCAAAATTCAAATATTGAGGCCAAACTCCACTGCGTTTATAGCATACCAGGCACCACACATCAGAATTTTGCTAAGGTGCCAGATATGATCAATCCAAAACAGGACAATGATCAGATACCGCAAGAAGTGCCAGATATGGAAGAAAACATGACGCATACAGGAAGAGCCACTAGCCTTGGATGTTACAATTCCAGAGTCTGGAGACAGGAACTACCAGAATATCCAACAATTAGTCACGTGGTAATTAATCCTGATGAGTTGGAGTTGTTTATGTCTAACAGAAACCCTCACTATCTTACCTTCCCAATGTGATATTTAGTTGGTGCCATTGTACCCAGCAGATGTTGTTGCCATCCCTGTTATTATAAATATTATGTGACATACAGCAGGAGGTTCCAGCTCTGGTATCTCCTGGCTGTGACTTGATCATGCACCATTGGAGGTGAAACACCTCTATAGCACACCCCTCCTAATTCAAGACCTGGGATACTCATCACCTGAAAGCATTGGATTTTTATTGCTGTATTATATGTGACATATAACTATATTTTATTTTTATACATCTGTGAATTGCTTAAAATATAAACTTGTATAGCCATCTGTTCTCACTACTGTTACGTTGCTATTTTTTCTTCCCACGAATTCTGTTGTACTGTGTTCCCACCTTGCATCTTGTCTTGAGGTAAGGCTGAGCTTTTCTCAGCAAGGGCTGCCCTTCACCCTATTTCTGCAGTTCCTCAGACAGTAATGACCCAGCTGGTACAGTTGGATTCTACTGAACTTAAGAAGATACAATATGTATTTTTTTTATATTATATAACAAATGGATACCACCAACTCACAAGCCGCACATTTTAAAGAGCTACATAGCTGATGCTAAACTACTACAAATGGGTAGCAATTAATCTGTTCCACTAAATGTCAGTGTCCAGTGCAATGCCCATTTATTGCCTATCAATTGTCCCTGTGAGAGGATGGGTCTGAATTAATACTGAAAATGGTTGGATATAAAGTACGTCCAGGACACTAATAGCAGGAGTAATCACAATTCAGCATTAAAAAAAGTTTTCTTGAGGATTTTTGTCACAAAACTTAAGATATCATTTTAAAACTGATCCCATGAGATAACAATGAGTTTTGATAAAGCCAATATATGAAGGCACATTCCTTGCTTCCCTGAATCCAGGATATTGGCTGCTCTGCTTGTGCCAGCTGGCAAAGATTCGTAAGGGGCTGTCTGCCAGGTATGTGCCGTCAGAAAGCTCCAGCCACTGCTACTCTTCTTTTCTGTCCCCAGACCTCTCCTCCAGTGCCAGAGACTATAAGGAGATGATGTAGGAGCCAAAAATAGTAGCTGTGGCTGGCACAGCTGGGGGACTACAGTCTTGGGGTGAATGGAGTGGAAGGAAGAATTTGCCTTACGAGTCCTGGATGTATCTGAACTGTATTTCCTTACAATCAAGTACAGAACATGCTGGGTCAACATGAGCATGGCCTATCAGTATCCTCAGGCCCTGAGGTTGTTTAATGGATTGCTGAGCCATGGTTATGCACCCATACCAGGAGCAGAATTAATCTTCTCAATTATAGTGAAATTTCTTTTTCTGTCAGCGTGGGGTATAAAAATCCGACTTGCTAAAAATGAATGTGTTAGTAAATGCTTGCAACTTTTTAGGAGTGATGATGAGTTCAGTCATTCCTTTCTGAAATCTAGCTTTTCCTAACGTTTTTTCAGAGCCTTCAGGTAACGGCCAGAGTGCTATTACCCTTTCCATCTTGTCGCACAGCTAAAAGCCATTGAGAAGCTGCAGCGGGCTACCCGCAGCTATGTTGAATTATTCATGCGGACTAAAGACGGTGGAACGACCCAGAGGCCACCCTGCTCGCCGGCTGAAGCAGCTCGGAGGTGGTGCCCTGTGGCCGGAGAGATCTGGGTCAGTCACCCTCCTCTTCCTCACCTCTCCCACTCCCTTCTGCCGGCTGGCATCGGCCGTGAAGCCTTCAGCAGCCGCCTTCCCCCAGCCACACACTCCGTGGGCTCAGTTACAATCTGCTCCGCTGCTGGTTTCGGTATTTCGAATTCTGAGGAAAATGACACGGTTTTAAGTGAGAGGCAGGTTCTTGCAAGGCTTTTGCCTGGAGAAGCGGCGGCTAGGCACTGACGGGGCGCAGAGGCTTTCGGCGGGGCCGCCGAGGGCCGATCGCCCTGAGGAGACGCTGGGCGCCGCGCCATGGCGGGCGAGCGAGCGCTGCGGGGCCAGCGGAGCGGGCAGGGGGCACCTCGCCGGACCAGGCGGAAAGCGCAGGGATGGGGCGGCGGGGACCGCGGGCCGCCCGGCCGGGGGCCGTGAGAGACCCCAGGACGCGGCCCTGCGCCCCCAGCCCCGCCGGTGCCACGACAGCTCGTGAGGAGGCGAGAGGAGGCGGAAAGCGCGACCCCAGGGGGCGCGTCCGCTCTGGCCGCAGGAGGGTTTACTCTCTGTGGCGGCCGCTCCTTCCCCCAATGGGAGCAGGCGGCGGGCGGCATGGCCCGGCATGCAGCGCGGCCCGCGCCTCACTTCCCGGCCCGGCCGCTAAGATGGCGACTCCCATGCACCGCCTCATCGCCCGGAGACAGGCGGGGGGGCCGGGGGGGGGCGCCGCGGCGGAGCGGAGGGGGGGGGGGGCGCCCCCGGGTGGCAGCGTGGGTGCGGCGCCGGGGCCCGGAGCTCCCTCCTCGCAGGCGCTCCGCGTCCTGGGCGGAGTGCTGCCGGTCTGTAAGGAAACCGCCGCGAAAGGCGGCCGCCGTGACCTGGTCCGTGACCTCGTTGCCGTGAAACGATGAGCACGGGAGCGGGATTGTGGAGCGGGAGAGGACGCCCGCAAACTTTTGCTGTTGAGGGTAGTTAGCAGCGTTTTGGGAAAAGGCAACCTTGCAGGTGTCGGCATGCCGTAGTTCTCAGTGAAGTGCGTAGGATCCCGTGATAGGGGTGTTCGCCGATCTCCATTGCAGAATTTCAACAGTCAGATTAAGAAAAACATAAATTCTGGGTTTATGCTATGATACTTTTATGGAACTGTAAAAGAGAAGCAAAAGAAAAAAAAAAAAGAAAGCAACGTTTGCTCAGATATGGATATTGCATTGAAGTGATTGTCTCAATACCAAAGAGATCTGGTTACCAAACACTGAAATGAGGAAAAGCCAACATTTTTGCTTGTTTACGTTAAGTCCAGCAAATTTCTCTGTTCCACTCTCATGTATTACTTGTGTTGGCTTTTTGTTTATTTGTTGGTTTGGATTTTTTTTTCCTTGGAATAATTTTTATTTTTTGTGTTTCAGTTTTTGGAGTGTGTTTGGTTTTTATTGTCTGATCATAAGAGTTGGAATATTTTTTTTTATGGAACAGTTGTTCTTCTAAGTTGCTATTTTATTATGAGCCAAGGAATGGTTTCTTACATTTCTTGTTATGACCTCTCTGTGCTTGACGGGTCTTTGCTGAATTGTACATCTGCCAGCCTTGGCTTCTAGGTTGTGGTCATTGATCCCTGTGAAAAGTTTACTTCAGTCTCTTGCTTTTCATTAGAGTTAAAACTTGCTAGTGCTGATATGGTATTTATAGATATGTAGTTGTTGAGCTATTTTGATCTGTTTTCCTGGTAATTACTTACGTTGCCTGAGCTTATCATATTATCTTGCTTAGAATTGTCTGCCCTGGTCATGAGAGTAGTACTAAACCCCTGGAAATACTGAGCTCTATTGCTGTTACTTTAAACTTCCATTCTGTTCCTGGGAAGACAGGTCTGGGCTAGTCTGAGACAGAAAAACATTCACTTTTTGGGGTTCGTATGTTGATGAAGAGGAGGGAGTATCATCATTCTGCTTATATGTAACTCTTGCGGCAGAGCCAGAAGTCCAAGGCAAGACGAAGCAAACCGTTCAAAGACACTGGGTTTTTTTGTATGTTACTAATGGTCAAGTCGGAGTTAATGGTGCAGCATAGGTTGCAAGTCAAATTAGTTTTCTAGTGCTGATTTAGATTAGTATTTCTAAGGCTAGATTATGAAGCCAAATACACTTTGCATTGAAAAAGCAATGCATGTTCAGAACAAGATTCCCTTCAAGCTGCATCAGAACTGTCACAAAAGGTGATGGCTAGAGTTGAAAGAGAAGCAATTCACACCTTGCCTTGAAAAGCCAACTCCTGAGAGAAGAGTGCTCACTACAGGTCTGTCACTTCATGCTTTCTAAATACTAAATGAACAGTCTAGGAGCCTCCTCCTAGTTAAGACACGGCTTTTAATTTCAGATAGTTTAGGTGGGCTGGCCTTGAAAAATTAGTGTTTTGGTGCTTGGAAAAAATGATAGAAGGTGGAAATCAGTTACAGCAGTTGCAGTGAACTGTACGGGAACTCCAAAGTCCTGATTTCAGTGCTGGCTCTAAAACTAATTTGTGATTCTGACCTTAAGTGAGTCACTTGACCACTGTACAAGTTTCCCTGTTTGTAAAGGAGGAGGGTGTCTGTGAGAAGATAGCAAAACAGCTTTTGCAAAGCTTCAGAACAGTGGAGTAAGAGCTAGAATATGAAAATACATGTTTTCTCCCTTAACTGGCTTCTAAAAATGATCAGAGGATTTTATCACAGTATGAAAACTGAAATGTGGATGTAAAACACTCACTAAATACTTCAGGTATCTGGATGGCACAGAGTAGTAAGTGAAGTCCTGCTTGATTTACATTGCACAGTGAGCGAGAATCTGACTGGTCTTATGAGAAACCTTCTACCAGCCTTTAATGAATCATAGTAAATTCAAATAAGCTACAACTACAATCATCTGTTTTACTTGCTCAGAATCCTAGGCTGTCTGTGAGAATTTGGTGGTTTGGTACTTGGGTTAAATTCTAGGATTTGGAAATGAAGCTGTCTGCTTTTTTCTAACAGTATTCCAAACCATAATATTTATCTGGTTTTGGATCATAACAATTTGTATGCAGCGTAATCATTCCCAATAACAGTTGCACAATTTTAATCTCTTAATGCTAAAAGCTGTGCCAGTTAGGTTGACCAAAATGTGATTTTGGTGGTAGGATTAATCTTTGGTCGCTGACAGAGAATGATCCTAGTAGTGTTTCTCAAAATGTTTAAGTTGTTTACAGTATATGAAGGGGGGGGGGGGGAAATTATGGAATCTTAAGAGTGGGGGAAGACTGCAAGGTCGGTGAACCAGCAGCTAATATAAAACTAAAAGTGAAATTCAGGCGCATTTGATGACTGTGGTGACAGTTCATGTCAGTAGTTAAGCACTTGCTACTTTAGCAGAAGATGACTTAAGCTGAAGCTCTGGAAAAGAGCAAAAGCCTCTTTGTTCTCTTTCATGAATAGTTGATATGAGAATGTTTTAATAAATGGAAATGTATTTGCCTGAATTCTGTTACTGTTCTTGTCCTGATTTAAGATGTATAATTGCTAAAGCACCCATGAATATCAGTCTGCTTTAATCATAACTACATATGCTGTTAAGAGTCTGATTAAAAAAAAAAATATTTTTTTAGTAGGTAGAATAGACTTGGAATCAGTCTCTTAAGCATTTCTGCATTTTTATAGGGAGGCAAACAAGCAGCATGTAAGATGTCAAAAATGTTTAGAGTTTGGACATTGGACGTATGAATGTACAGGGAAGAGAAAATACCTGCATAGACCTTCGAGGACAGCTCAATTAGCGAAAATTCTTAAAGAAAAAGAAAAGCAACTATTACTGCAACAAAGGTAAGATTGGTGGAATGAAAATGTCTAGTTTGTTAATGAAAAGGTAGTTTTGTATGTGGGTGGGAAAGATGGTGTTCTAGACCATTCGCTGTCATCTTTTCTTCCAGACTGTGTGATGCTTGCTTAATATCGGAGCCATTTTGTATGGTAGGTGGAATATGTACATTCAGGTCCCACAACATTAAAATGTTGTTCATTAACACCTGCTCATGTGAAATACATTTAAAGCTTTTTTTGGCCTGTCTGAAACAAAAAAGGTTCACTAAGCTAAAGTTAAAATAGTTGGAGCCTTTTTTGTAATGGAATACTGTTTCCCGAATTCCTTGGTTACTTGGTTTCATATGTTGATATGCTAGTACAAGCAGGTTGGTGTCAAGATTGTAAATGTATTTATAACAATGAAGCAGTTCTTTCACTTCTGTTTAGGTTTGCTCTTAGACTGTGCAGTTAAAACCTGGTCTTCTGGATAGGACCTGACAGCGGATCTGTGCCAGCACAGCTCCTGTATATTGCTCATTATGAGCTGTAACGATTAAACAGGTGAATGAGAGTTGGATTATCAGGTGTTTTTAACTCTCAAGCATAAAATAAAAACATCTCTCTGAATTGTGTAATTATTTCTCTCTTGACATTTGAGAAAGTGAGATACCTGCAACTAAACAGAAAAATCAAAGCAAAATTCTACATTTGTGTAATACGATTTCCTTTCCACTTTGCTCTGAGTAGGCTTTAATGCTTTCCCCAAGTTTAATAATTGTTTTAACAAGCAACTCCTGCAGAGGACAAAGTAAAAAATAACGTGGTAGATTAGTTTTCCATTAAATTCCTATGTACCTAGTTATGGTAGGTGAAGAGTTGTTGCCTCAGCCCCGCTGAGGGACAGTATCATTTACAGCCATTGCAGCTAAAATTGTTGCGGATTTGGAAACGTAGCCTCTGCTGCTGCCACTTGCAGCTCAGTATGTTGGCTGTAGGTCATTACTGCTGCCAGGATGTGAGTTATGGAAGAGCGTTCACACCTTTTGCTCTGTTATCTTAATGGGGAAAGAAAATGGGTGGTACCCTCTGGCAGAGAGGTCTGATTTGACTTCGTCAGCCGTTTCAACTGAAGCAGCAATATGAATCAGTGTTGAAATACTGACGTAAGTGGAAGCCCATTAGCTTGTGTTAAGAGTGACATAAAATGTTTGATTTTTGAAATTAATTTGGATCCAATGAGTAATTCTGAAGCAACTGTTATCCCCTAGTATTGTAGATAAAAATCGTGTGTGCTTAGGCTCTAAAACTTGCTCCATTTGGGAGAGAGTTTGGAAGAATTCTTCAGAGACTCAAGATTTTTAAGACAAAGGTCGAGTTTAAGACTCAGATTACTTCCTCATTCCTTTTCTTCCCTATTTCTGTTAAATTCTGCAGGTTAACATTGGAGGATAGTGAAATGAGGGTGAAATTGCTTGTTGCGTGGCCATTGTCCATGAGTCTGTGTATGGGATAATTTTATATAGGAGTTACAGGACTGTCCTGTGGCTGTTGTGAAAGGAGTTTTTTTTGACCTAACAGCCCACAGTGGGAGGGCTATGTGGTGTGAAAAGTCATCTCATAAAAGGAAGATTAAGTAATCCTTAGATGTGAACAGTTTTTAATCCTGGTTAAACTGGGCTGGATTCATAGCAGTTATATAACCATAAGCTCTCTGAAGCTGCTTAACTGTGCCATGAGGTATCCAGTTCCTTAGGTGACAATGTTATACTTTCAAGGATGAAGCTTACTCTTCATGGAAAGAACAACTTCCTAAGTCACACTTTTACTTTTTGTATAGCTTGCTTTGGAAGGTTATTTCTTGTCTGCAGAGAAGCCATGTCTTCTACAGGTCTGCTTCAGACTATTTGTATCATCATCTTTAAAGAACTAATAATGAATCACTAACCAGAAGGCAAACATAGGCTAAGAAGGTTAATTATTTACTTTTTGACAACCACATACAAGATTTTTTCAGCATTAACTCATTTCAGCAGTTGTTCCAGGATCCTTTTATTTGTCCAGTGTTGACCCCACCATTCTGATGGACGTTATGGTGGTTTCGCTTACAGGCATCAGTAAAGCCCACTGCTTGCCCGTCCTAGAGTAGGAGTTGGGAGGGGAGGAAAGGTGAGAAAATGCTTATTCCTTAGTGATGTTACTGCATTGAACCAAAACCAGGACGCCTGACTCTTATTTATAGTTCTGAAGACAGTGTGGTGCCACAGGGATAATGACCAAGTGTCATGAAGCAGATCTGTTTGATCTGCAGGGGGTTGACCCCTCTGAGTTGTGTAGTTCCACAGAGTGGTGAACTCCTATACTTGTCCATACGTTAAACGCTAGAGGGAGGCATAGACCTGTGCCACGGCAGCCTGGGTTACTCACATGCCGAATTAGGTCCCATCTTCCAAAAGTTGCTTTGGGATCTAATTCTGTTTACTCACAGTGACTTCTCTTACCCGTGAGACACCTGGTTACCTACGGTAAGGGTATAAGGCCTTAATAATATAAATATTAATGGCATTCAGCAATACAGGAGGGATTGTAATTTGGTTCAAAATTTGAAGGTCAATGAATCTTCCTCTTGCCCGCAGGAGATTGTGGGGAGTGTGGAAAACTCTTCTGTGTAATTATAATATTTTTCTGGCATACACATGACATTGTGTACTTTTACTGAAATACAGTATAGTTTATACTTCATGTTTTTTTCTACCCTTTTCTCGAGTCTTTATTAACACATATTGCTGTCTAATTTCTAAATGAAATATATTTGCAGTTCATACTTTTATTTCTGTGTATTTAAGATGGCTTCCAATAATAGGCTTCAGTTCAGGAAAAAGTAGCCCAGTTCATGAAAGAACGTACGACTTCCTCATATATCAGGGGCACATTAAGCATGTTTTAAGTATACGATGAGGGACTGCTTTAATCACGTGTACGTTCTAGGTTGAATTATGTGCTATATATCTGCAATGCATTGAGAAGAGCATGTGACTGGTACCTTTGAATGGAAAAAAAAAAAAAATTTTCTTAAAAAAAAAAATCCCTTAGTGTTTTGTTAAAAAACTTTCTTCTGTGTTCACTTTCTGTGAGTGTATGAATACACGGGAATCTGAAAGACAAGTAGCTGGAAAGCATCGGTATAAATGGATTGTTCTGTGTCTTTTTGTACTTGGAAGATGTACATGGTGAAAGCAACAGACTGATTCAGTATTTTACCCTCATTTCAATCAATTCAGTTATTGCTAAATACAGGTACACAGAACTTTTTTTTTGTATCCTTATCTCCTCTACTTTTCCCATCCCAAAATGTTGTTGTCCATATAATATGAAGAAAAGGGTAAAGAATAGTAAAGCATACTTAACACAGAAAATTAGAGGTAAATTGTTGCCTTTTCTTCTTTCTATTTGTAGATATTGTTGTTTTTCTGGTTTGAATAGTGACTGAAGATAGATGCCAAATGAACTTTGGGTGGTGAGGCTCTCAGCCAGTGGGATACCAGTTTTCTAATATAAAACTTGGCCCTACTGTAGTGTTACATATTTAATTTTCCTACTGCATTAATCAAAGCCATTGTTTCTCCCCCCCCCCCCCGCCCCCCTTAATTAGCACTGGAGAAAGTACTGCGGAAAGGAAGACCAAGAAAAAAAGGTATGTGGGGAACGATGACAAACTGTGCAGCTGTTTCAGTGTGTGATCTTGGACTGGGCATTGCGGCAGGCAGGTTGGAGGGGGTGTGTGGGGAAAGTCAATATTGCAAGTACAATTTTGATTTTACAGCTTTTAGCCTGTTACAGGCATTTGTATGACAGCCATTTGGAGAATTTCTGCTCCTCCCTGTCCAAAAACTAAATTCTTTGTCTTCTGCTTTTCTCCTTACCAATTGTCCTGTCTCTACACGATCTTGCTTTCATAATAAAAATCTTCCTATTTCTGCCTCAAAATTCATCAAGTGTATTTTAAACAATTGTGCAGGAGTGGCATGCTGTTTCCTAGTCTGTAATCGCTCCACCTACCCATCTTGCTCTTCCTTTTGTTGTTTTCATTCCCTTCTTATAGTAGCTGTCTCTGAAGCTTTGTCTAGTGAATGAAATAAAGCATCTAAAAAAACCCCAACCCCCAAACCAAAGAAAAAAACCCCAATCCCAGACCAAAATGAAATCCAGCAACTAAACCTCTTCCCTTCCCCAAGAACTAAGTTGAGCCAAGAACTCTTTCTCTTTTGGCATTATTTCTACTTCACTTTGCAGTAATGTTTGCTTGGGAATCCGCAATCCGCTTCTGTCTTTATTAGCAAAACCCTTTCAGGAACAGCTAGAACCCTGGCTGTAATACTGCTAATCACGTTATGAGTGTTACTTACGGGGCATGTCTGTACAGTAATAGCCTCATTATCTCTTTGCTTTTAGTTGACTGTCCTCTGCATCTAAATCTGATCTTCTAAAAATGGTTTTCAGAAGATTTTTAAAGGCTGGGCCCTTTGTTTTGTGTGGTAGTCATTAAATCAGCCACAGCCATTTTTTAAAACATGCCTTTATTTTAGGCTATCACGTGGAATGTGGCTTTATTGGAATACTACTTAGTGAGCGTCCTAGTTCTGCTATCAGAATGTTTTATCAAAGGCTCCTTCCTCAGTAGTGTCCATTTATTGCTGGAGTTAGTTAGGACTAGTGAGATCATAAATTAACTGATTTCCAAACAATGTAGTTCAGACATCTTCCTGCCTCAGCTTTCTCCCGTGCTGCAGTTTTTTACTTGGCATAATGATTTTCAGAGTGTTTGACCTCTAAACCAATGCAAAAATGAAAAGAGCAAAAGGATTTAGGGGTGAGGGGGAGGTTTGCTCACTTTTTCCTTAAAATTTTAAAACTCTTCTAGTTTGAATTGTTATTCTGTTTTTATGCAAGCACCAAATCCATCAATATAAATTCCTTTCCAGATCATTTGCTATTTAAATTTTTATTGTGACAGAGGAAGAATTAAATGCAGAAAATTCAGCAAAGTGTAACCAGTAAGGATATAAGATCCAGATTTAAAAAAAAAAAAATAAAAATTGTAAAAGTTAGGGTTCTGGCAGTAGTGAGCACTAACCTTTTACATAGTGTATGTTTGTTTTGATATAAACAGTAATAAGTAAGCTACAGGCTTAACCAGAAAAACAGGAACAGGCAAAACAGCTGTTGTACAATCTTGTGACCTCAGGTGACACAGAGTCTTCTGGGTGCCTGCTGGCTTCAGTGTTCCCATACGGCGTACTTTGGTTATTAATTAGAAGCCCACTTCATGCTTGGATCGCATGCAGATCTACCTGTCTGAAGGGTAAAATCATCTCTTAATTCACTTATTTCTTCAGGCACCCAGCTGTGGTTGTGCCCAAAATTGTAGATTTGTTTTAAGTAGCAAGTTTAAAATCACCTGCGGTTGTTAGATGATTGCAGTAGAATTAGAAAAGAAAGAAAGTCTCAGAGAGGGGTGATAGCATGTGTTACAAAATGCAGCAGTTCTTCCACGATTGGTGCATGGAATCATACAAAACGGTAACATTTGTGACCTTGTTTTGAGGTGAATGGATGCTTGTCTGCTGGAGAAATTTTGTACTTTCACAGTGGTGTAGTAGACCCAAAGATCTTGGATCTACCCATCTATAGCATTTGGGTTGTCACATTGCCTAATTAGGACAAGGTGAAGTAGATGAATTTTATTTGCTCCCAGCTCTATCCTCCTTCTGTAACTACCAACAGGCCAAGTGTTGCATCACCTGAAAACAAGTATCTGCTTGTTTCTTCTCTCATAGACCTAGCTATTGCTTTCTTCTAAGAGAAGCAGTATTCAGTGTTACATTCTGATGTTTCTGTGAGCTAGGATTAAAACCTAAACAGTGGAGGTCCATGGACTGCTGCTGTGGATTCTGTGAAAGGTGATTAGGAAAAGAAAGTTCAGCCATAGTTATCATTCAGGGGATCCCCGGATTGATTCTTGTCCGTATAAAATGGGTCTGCACATCTAATGAAACTGTTTAGATTTAAACTGCTAGTCCCATTTTTTTTTTGTTTTCCTAGTCTTAAGACTGGTTTTTCACCAAAAATAAGTCTGTATTTAACCAACCCTTATGGATTTGTCTTTATTAAATAGCCATTGTGTCTGCATGCGTAGAGATAAGAGATTACAGATGTATTATGAAAATGTCCGTGGTTCATAGCTTAATACATGCATCTAGATTTGTCAGCTGACATGACCATGGCTGATACGATGAAAAAACATTACTCTTTCTCTAATAGCCTTAACATAGACATTTCCTGAGTTGTTGTGTTGTATTTAACCAAACCCGCTGATAAAACCCACTACATTAATTTTCTAATGGAAAGAAGATTCAGCGTTACTATATCTAGCATTTTCACATGCTGTTCAGTTGACTTGGCGGGAAGTGGGGTGAATTAGTACCTTTACATTTTGTTTGGAGAAAGATCTATGGGAGAATTTAATTTTACTGTCTTGGAATTCATCCTGTCTTAAGCAGAGGCCTTGATCTTGAGAACAGCCGCCTCGGTAAGGGCTAAAAATTATTTAAAAAAAAAAAATTGCAGAGGATACAGAAATCCACTTTGCTGTGTTCATAATTCTGTCTTTATCTTGGACTGTTGCCACCCCTTCTCCTCCACCCTGAAAACATAAGCATCCTGTAGTGGCAGGTAATTTGGGTTCTTTTGCCAGGAGTAATCTAAGAACAGTTTCCGTTGAGTACAATTCTAACATTTGTGAAATCACTGATGAAACTTCCACCGACTTGTAAATTGCCAAAATTTCATTCCTTATTACAGTGGTGTGCTAGGGAACTGATCTTTGTTAATTTTTCCCTGAGGCTTCAGTAGTGCAGGGCATTGATATTTCTGCAGCCTTGTTCTTCTATTTAGCCAAGTCAGTAAAGACACTTGTTGTTACTATGAACGAGATCCTTGCCAGCTTTCAAACTTAACCTCTTTCTGTAGTCCTGTTTTAGTTCAATACATCTACATGGAGTCACTCTGCCATTGCTCAAATGGGCAAAATGCATTTTTTCAGAACTGGGGAGACATGGGAATTTGTCTTGGATTGTCGGGTCTGGAAATTTTCAGACCAAATAATTGATCTTTGGATTGCAACACAGTATAAAGAACACTGTGTAATGAATGCTGTCTCCAGCAGGCCTGTTCTCATCTGTGTATTTGCTTTCTTTCAGATCTAGAAGTGTGACCAGTTCCAGCAGCAGTAGCAGTGCCAGTTCGGCTAGTGATTCCTCATCTGACAGCGAAGATTCTTCTACCTCTTCTTCTGATGATGACAGTGACAGTGATGAGAGCTCCTCTACTTCCTCATCTTCTCCATCCTCGAGTAGTACTTCCTCTTCTTCAGAGTTTGAATCAGATTCTAGTTCCTCCAGCAGTAGCAGCAGCAGCACAGACAGTAGTTCTGATGATGAGCCACCAAAGAAAAAGAAGAAGAAATAGTGTGGTACAGTCTAGAACTGTTGTTTAGTGAATGGTAATGCTCTTCAAAGATGTTTTGAGGTTCCAAAGGTTTAACTGGTCAACGTTTCTACTGCTAAAACTTTCTAAATGTTTTGCATAGTTGTTCATAGGACATGAAAGGTATTAAATGGCACGTGAGACTTATGAAAGAGTATTTTTGTGGTTTATCCTTTGATGGAAAATTTTACTTTTTTAGTTCAAAAATCTATCATCAGATTTGTTTATATGAGCTAAGGTCCAGTAACCTGGATGTTTACATGCTGGAAAGCAAAAGCTTTTTATTGCAGATCATGCCGTGCATCATATACTACTATGCCGTTTATGACCGCTTCACTTACATTTAGAAAATCCTCTAAACTGTTAGGAGCAAAAGTTTTACACTGCTGGCTGTAGAACACTGTCATTGTTGAAACTGAATGCACAATGTTGCACACAGAGGGCCTTCCATCTCACTGTTAACAAATGTATTATATGCTGCTGAGCTTTTTTTCTGATGGCTTTTCCTGATGCTTCCAGGTCGAGTCTTAACTGCAACATAAAACTTTAAATAGTGTTCATTTGTTAATGATCAATATACTACTTGTACTGTACAGAGGCTTTAGTCTTTTCAACTCGCCTGTTTCCTTAGCTCATGTATTTGTAGTATTTTCTGAGACACAGAGTGTCGCTTGCAGCAGTGTCCATGTGTAAGAAAGAGGAGCAGTGCACAGTGGAAGAATTATGACTGATGCTGCTTAGGAGTTTCATCTTTGTGCCTTTTTTTGTAAATTAAATGTATCCTAGTGAGAGAAGGGCTTGAGTGGGTGTTTTTCAGAACTCCATTAGCTTTCCGTACAGAATATGGTCAGTAAAACCAGAGAAATAGTAGTAGCAAACAAAAATAGGCACTATTTTCAAGGAGATAAGAAAAAGGGTATTTTCACTGGATGGTCAGTAAGAGAAGGAGTCGCCTTTAAATAGACGTCCCAAAGGAAAGTGTTTCCCTTTTGATATTTTTGCAAAAAATTGTTGTGTAATGCAAGACTACCAATCCGTGTTGTTGGGCACATGGTGACTGGCATTATAGTCTGCGGTATAATCAGTCCATTATTTTTATGTAACAGTGTTTACGTGTCTGTGAAAACCTGGCATGGGGGAAGCAAGTTAGTGCAAAAAAAAAAAAAAACCAAACCCAAGAAAAGCAAAATCCAAACATACTGCAGAGCAAGTATTGCTGGTTGCAAATTGAAAGTTATTTGTTCTTTTGGTGGATTGAAGCAGTTGGCATTAGTATTTTAATTTGTGATGCCGTCTCCTAAATTTCTTATTGTTGGAGTGCCCCTTTTTGGGGAGGGGGCATCACATGTGGAAGAATCCTTAAATATCTTGGTTTAGGTAAATATAGTAACTAAGCTATTTTTTATATTTTTATGGAAAAAGTAGTGTGTAGAATTACTTTTGAATAAACTGTGCTTATTTAAATGTTTGAAAATATGTATGTTGTGTGTTTTAGTCTGTAATCATTACTGTGTTTTACAGAACACTCTGCAGACTGTAAATAAAATTACCAGAAAATTGTTTAAGTCTTCTTGAGTGAATGTACCATTTAATGGGAAAAGTTAATAAATTATTAAACAGTAGTTGCTAAGTTCATGCTTACTGCAAATCCAAATGTGTGTATTGGGTTTGTGTGGCAAGGTGGGCTACAGGGGTGGCTTCTGTGAGAAGCTTCTGTGAGAAGCTGCCACAAGCTTCCCCTGCGTCCAACAGAGCCAACACCAGTCGGCTCCAAGAGGGACCCAATGCTGGTCAAGGCTCAGCCCATCAGCGGTGGTTTGGGGTTACCTCAACAGTTCCAGCAAGCCATGTGTGATGACTGAAGCAGCTGTGGTGGCAAGCGTGCTGTTGACCTCCCTTGTTGCATGGGGGCTGTGGGAAGTGGGGTGTGGAGCCCATCTGGGTGGAGGTCCCATGCTATGAAGGACACAGGCTTGAGTTTGGTTGGCGCTGAGCTGGGTGGCAGCAGCAGTGTGGTCATGCAGGGGGACTGTGATGAGGAACAGGCGGTCATTTGGATGGGAGAGGGTGGGGATCAAGGCTCAACTACCTTTGCCATCCTGTTAGGACCATGTTGTACATCCATTTCTTTAATGCTGCTGGCGTTTGTGCGTAGATGGTTTCGTCAGAAGTTCACTGCTTCACACAAGTGTATTACTTCTCCCCGTTAAGTTGTCTCTGCCAAGCAAGGAGAAGTTCAAGATTGTTAGGCATCTAAGTACTAAAGCTGGTCATTAAATTCAGAGGGTTGGTCTCTTCATACATCTGTTTCCATTTGGTGTCTACAGTCAGACAAATTGGGTCCATTCATGAGGCAAAAGGAAATGCGTGTGCATGCCAGGTTCTATCAGCAGGAGCTAGGATGAGGTTAATGTAATTGCAGATGATACCAAGGCGACCTTAATTTAACTTCTGGTCTGCTGTTGGCTCATTGAGTGGAGGTTCAAAGAGATGGTTTACTGCCTTTGCTACTCTGGTCCTGCCCACAGCTGATTAATCAGAGACCAACCATAAGTCCCTCCATACTCAGATTTTTTTTGAAATGTTTTAATTTCAGAGAGTATTTTTTTTTAATGCCCTTTCCTTTTAATTTGACTCTATGTGTTCTTACTTTGCAGAGTAAAACCCATCAGCCTGTCAAGAGCCTTGCCAGTTCATCTTTCACTAGATCACGTCCTGATTTCTTACTGGATGCTTTGATTCAAATGTTTCAACAGGAGAGGTATTTCTTTAATTACTGTCTTCCAAAGCTCTAGGTTAAGTACAAAAGATCATTAATTTTTTCTTTAAAATCCCAACTAGAAATTATTATATTTACTAAGCAGTTACATGAGACCTGCGTAGCTCTGAACACCTCAATTTTAATCCCTCCAATTAGGAGTAAAGCTGCCATTGCTAATTGAAGGGAAGCAATTGATGCAGTCTAGTAGAAAAACAGCCTCAGGAAAAGGCATCACATTTCAAGGAGAAATGCTGGGAACCGGTGGGAGAGCAGGAGGAGGGAGAGACAACCTGATCTTCTAGTCCAGGCCTTTATTAAATGGAACATCTGCCAGTCCTGAACGGGTTTTTGGGTGTCCACAATGAGATTGCATTGTATGGTCTCTCATGGATTGATGGATTTATTTATTTTTTAGGGAGGAGTCCATAATAAATAAGGCTTTTGCTATCAAATGGATTTGCTTCATAAAGAAGCAATTCGACATACCTTAACCCCATGGGTTTAATTTGCTTTATGAAATTATATTAATCCAAGATCTGCCTTTATGTGGACATCGGGACATCAGTTGTGTCCGAGGCAGATCTTCACAGCCTGATTTTGTTAATCGAGATGTCGGGGGGGGGGGGGGTGTAAATATAAAATGGTACCAGAATAGTTTTGACTTTTGAGACGGGGTATTTTTATTATTTTCTGTTCTTTTGTTATTTACAGTACAGTGTTACTGTCTCAGAGAAGCTGCCTGTGCCTTCCCCGCCCATATCAAGGAGGGAAGTTATAGGTGCATTTAATTTTCAGGTAGGTGGAGGTTCCACCCCAATTTGCTCAGGTTTTGTTGTAATGTTGATCGTATTTCAGTGTCGTGACAAACTTCATGTTTTGCTGACAGTCAATATAGTTCGGAACTGTTTGAGATTGGCTCTAGGCTTAAAACTGTCATTGTGCCTTTTTACAGCATTTTTTTATGAAGGGTCTCTGCCATCGTAGTATCAGAGACTGTATTTTTGAAAGATTCAGATTCTGGAGTTTGTTAAGCAAAAAAAAAAAAAAAAGGGTGTGTTTTTGCACCATTGTGCGGCACTTTACTCGCAAATTTCAAACAAATAATAAAGTATTACTTTTTAAAATACGAACCCAAAGTAGAATTACATTCCAGTATATTTCAAAATCAGTTTATGTGGGAAAAAGTGGGTTCTATTCAAATTAAAAATGTTCATATGGTATAGTAGTAAGTTTCTCAAAAATAGCCTCTTTGGGAGATTATTTTTAAAGCCAATTTTGGAAGTTTCGGGGTTGTCAGTGTGGGATGTCCTGTGCAGTGGCTTGCGTCTCCGTGGGTCTGTCCCGGGTCTGAATGCTGCGCTCCGAGCTGCTGGTTTAGGTCAAAAACTGGCAACATGATGCTCCGCTGAGATGAAAAACTGAATGATAAACCAAAGCAGCCGAGTTGCATGGAAGAGCAGGAGCGGTTCAAGAAGCTGCAAATCCCCCAAACGTGCCGAGCACTGTGCGAGGTGAGGGCTGGCTTTAGGGGGGGTTGGGGCTTGGGGGGGAGGGCTTTGGGAGTGGGGAAGGAGCCTGAAATAATTACTCAGAAAAAGTGAATGCTGATTCTGAATGCTGATTCTGAATGCTGATTCTGAATGCTGAGAAAAGGAGGCTGAGGGGAGACCTTATCACTCCCTACAGCTGCCTGACAGGAGGGGGTAGGGAGGCCCACCTCACTGCAAGAGGAAACGGCTTCAAGTTGCGCCAGAGCAGGTTTAGGTTGGACATTAGCAAAAATTTCTTCACAGAAAGGGCTGTCAAGCGCTGGAAGGGGCTGCCCAGGGCAGGGGTCGAGTCCCCATCCCTGGGGGGATTTAAAAGCCGGGCAGATGAGGTGCTTAGGGCCAGGGTTTAGTGGTGGGATGGCAGGGTTAGGGGAATGGTTGGGCTTGGGGATCTGAAAGGGCTTTTCCAACCTAAATGATGTATGATTCTGCGCGTCAGAGCACACTGGGAAGGGGCCCGAGCCCTCTGTGCTTGGAATTATTTGTCGGTAATTATCTCCGGTGCAAGGCGAGTTCCTGCCAAAGGCACCAAGCGAAGCCCTGCACCGCAGCGGCAATGCCCATCGGCAAAAAAAGGGAGCTTTGCTTTCCCGGGGGGCGAGGTGTTCAACCGCGGCCCGGGCACCGGGGTTTCTAACGGCTTCAACCGCCGGGGGGGGGCGGGAGGGGGGAAGGGGCCGTGTCCCCGCCCGCCGCCGCTAGGGGGCGGAGCGCGCGGCAGCCCTCCCCGCGCCCGGCCACGTGACTCCCGCCGCCTCCCCGCGCCCGCGGTCACGTGCTCGCGGAGTCCCCGTCGGCGGGTCACGTGAGCGGCGGCGGGGCTGCGGCGGCGCGGGGGCTGCCGGGTAGCGCGAGTGCCCGGCTGCGGGAGGAGGGAGGGAGGCAGGCCGGAGCCGGGCGAGGGGCCGAGGGCTGCCCAGGCCGACGTCGCCGGCCCTCCCCGACTCGCCTCGCCGCCAGCCCGGCCCCGGCCCGCGATGGAGCGGCGGGACCCCTGGGGAGCCGCCGTCGCCTCCCGCCTGTGAGCCGCTCCCCCTCCCCCGGGCCTCATCCCCCCGCCGGCGGCCGGGCCCGCCCCCGCGCTCCCCGGGCGGTCGGTGACTCGGCGGCGGCGCCCCCGCTCCCTCGGGCCTCTTCGTCCCCCCCACCCCCCTCCCCGCCCGGCGGGCTGGTGGCGGCAGCCAGGAAATGGTGCGGGCCTAGCGGAGCGGCGAACGGAGGTGAGACGCGGTCGGGGGTGGGGAGGCGCCGGGGCCGGCCGCGGGGCAGGGCGGGGGGGGGGCCCCGCAGGGGGGCCTACCGGGAGCGGCCCCCCCGCTGCGGCCTCCGCCGGCGAGGGGCAGGGCAGGATCCCGGGAGCGGCCGCCGTCCCGTCGGACCCGCTTTGCTTCCCCCCTCCCGCCCCGGTTCGCCTCTCGGGGAGCTTTCCCGGCCCGCCCTCCCCCGGCCGCGGCCCGGCTCTCTGGGCGGGGGAGGGGGCCCTTCCGGGCGGTGGGGATCGCCCGTTTCCCGGTGCGTCTCTCCCGCTTCAGAACGCGGGACCGCGGTGTTTCCCCTCACGCGTCCGTGGCGGGTGACCCGCCGAGGGGAGGTCCGCGCCCGGCGGGAAGGCGGGCGGGTGTCTGCCGGGCACCGCTCCCGCGCTGCCTGTCCCGGGTGTCCCTCTCACCAGGGAGCAAGCCCCGGGTGGCCCCTGTCACGACAGGCGTTTGGGGTGGTTCTTGGTGCTAACGGGGTCAGAGCATTCCCCTCTCCTGGCTGGTGGGTTTAATCCTTTTCCAGTAATTGACGTCAGGGCTTTGTTCCTTCCCCTTTGCTCCCTGCGTTTTAGGCCCTGAGCTGCTCTGGGGATGGAGCGGGCAGGGCTGGGTGCTGCCGGGTGCTGCGGTGGTCGTAGGAAACGGCTTCGTGTAGGTGCTGCCGAAGGTCAGGAGAAGGGAAGCTCTCGGGGTTATTGCCATTGCATCCTCCTTGCGAGTGACTGGATAGTTGTTACGTAAAGCATCATCCCTGGTGAGGACCGTGTTACATTTTGTAATCAACAGGGCAGTCGCTTAACGTTCCTGGAACCTGGGCTGACAAGTGGTTGGGTTTTTTTCTTTCCTTTCTTTTTTTTTTTTTTGGCCCCCCCTCCAATGAACAAAGCAAGAAAGTGTTGAGGCGTGTAATGTGGATGTTAGTAATTTAAGTTGCTGTGTCTTTCATTCACTTCTTAAAACGAGAAAGTGGTTAACTTCATTTTGGGGAGGAAACTGAGAGTGCTTATACTCGAATCTCAAACACGGCCTGAAAAGATGATGCTCTAATGACGAGAGAGCTCCGCTTAGCAGGTGTGAGCCCCTGTTTCACAAGCCCGGCTCCTCAGCTTATTACAGTCTTGTCTGGTCATTTACCTTATGAAGACTGTGACAGCTTTAAATGTTCACGTTTCCACTGATGTCAGTCAGACATCCCACTTGCCTCCGTGTGAGCCGAACAGGCACTTACTCAGCATCAGTACTCTTTGAAATGAGCTTGTTCTGATCAAGTCTGCACTTTTATTTGTCACCTAACTGCCAGCTCCCTTCTAGCTACTGAACTTCTCCTCAGGGATCTATTTCTAGTTCCTTACATTTCTTTAAAACTTCTGAACACTTCTCTTAAGTCACTGGAACACAGTGCTTCGCGGCCCGGGGGCGTTATTACGAAATAGGGTCTAGTCAAGTGCTTTGGAGGAGTGGTTGTAGACCTGATTTGTCATTGCGTTATCTCCTCTAATGAGAGAAACATTATTAAACTCACAGTGCTACTCTTGTGTCGTCTGCCTCAGCAAGGTGTCATATATACAGTCTTAGTCACATAGCTACTGTGTATGGGTATTATACCGGAATTATACAATGGCTCATAATGGTAATCATGCAGTTCTTGTTGGTCAGTAACACAAAAGAAAATTTTACCTTTTGGCATTGTTAATATCTTGGCTTTATTAACGTATCAATATTAATTGTGATGATTTCCTAGCTGCTATACAATGTATTTGCAGCTTTGTGCTAGAGCAAGCTCTCCTCTCTTGAACAGTTTTCACAATCATGAAAGAAAACAGTAAATTTCAACTCTAGTCTTAAAAACAGTTTTGGGTCCCTAATATTTCCTTTAAACGTCTTGGCACTTCTCATTTTATGACTTTTTTCCTATGTCTCAAACATCAAGAGCACGAGACTGAGCTCCTTGGGTAGGTTTTTGTGCAAGAAGGCATGCAGCAACGAAAAAAAATTTGTGTTTTGCATTCTTCCCAGTTAAAGATCTGAACTTGATAAAGCATGATAAAACTTCAGTGAAATATTTCTTTGATTTCTAGGTTGTCTTTTGAGTAAGCTGGAATGTGCAGATGCTTTTGCATGGTTATGACCTGACTATTTAATGAGAAGATGCCACATGTTTTTATCTGCAAATGCCATACACATCGTGTTGTTCGGGCTTTGTAGATAAATAGTTGCAGCAGAAATCTGTTCTGACATTACAGTTGGTAGATAATAAGTTGGCACGTACACAGTTCATTCTCCTTTTCTAGCTCACAGCTGCTAGCAAGGATGTTCTGCTGCACTTTGTTTTCCACCGTGGTTGCTCCTGGATGTCGGATGTGACTAAAGACTTACATGACATGTGCGTTACTCACTGAGAGCGCAGTTCACAGCATCTTTTGAAGCAGACGGGGAACTCTGACCAAGTGATGGTGAAACTGCTGTGTCCCCCCCACGTATTTTCAGTGCTTAGGAAAGTTCCCATAACTGCTCATATCTGCTTCGGATGCCTCCCTTCCTTTCCTTCCTGTTCATCCTCTCCATTTGTGAGTTTTATAATTCTTGCTACTCCTACTCTTTGCTCCAGATAAACAGAAATCTATGATGTTGAGAGTAGAAATACCAACCAGCGGTACCCATGTCTGAGGCAGTATCTTGAGAGTTGAGACATGAAATGAGCAGCTGTCCCATAGGCAGAGTTTCCTTCTTGGCCACATGGAGAGAGTATGAGCATCTTTCAAGAGGCCGCCTCTACCAGTAGCACTATGTATGTAGAGCTGGGAGGAAGACTAGCCGCACAGTGTCTTATCTGGGGTCTACCTGTCGGAGGATGTAAGAATAGTATCGAGATTTTAGTGAGTTTGAGGTTTCTTTGCTGCTACAGTAATTGTTCTCGGCCACATAATTTCAGATTGTTACTCACATGTGGTTTGTTCTACAGGCATGTTTCCTTCCTCTCGTGTTACTGTAGTCTCACAGTTACCTTCAACAAGAGGCTAAGCAATAGAGTCCACCTGCCTTGTCATTTGATTTTAACGTCTGTCTTGGAGTTTGTATCAAGAAAGAAGCGATGTTGGTGTCATCTTTGCTAAGCAGTGAGAAAAGAATGCCCCAAACTGTGGGGAGATGGAGAGGCCATAGGATGAAGAGGGACTGCCTGGAAATGAGTCAGGAAACTTTTAACGGATTACATTTAGGTAGAGGAAGGTTAGATGTGTGTAAAATGTATTGCTAACTGTGTTAAAATAAGAAAATAAGAAATGGGGTTCATAGAATTGCAAAACTAAAGATGAAAGAACTTACCTGGCAATTATTCTTCTCTCGCAGGATTGTTCCTTCTCTGCAGTTACTAATGACTAACAAGATGCTCTCCAGCTTGTGAAAATGGTAGGGGTTCTGTCACTTCTTAGGAAGTATAACTGCACAGGCTCGTACTCCTTCCTGTCATAGAGCTTTTCTCCTTAGTCAGCCTGAATTTTTGACGTAGTATTGTTCTCTTACTGTATATTTTTCTCTTATGGGAAGATTTATTCTCTTTTTAGATACTTGAACTAGATGTACATATCCTGTCAAATTAAGGTTTCCCATTTTGAACAATTGTATCAGTGCTCTCTGAAATGAAAGTCTGGTGTTGCCTATGACTTTTGTAGAGGTGCCTAGCACAGCACATAGCTGCAGCGTAGCACGGCTTGCTTCCTTGTCTGGTTCTGTGCCAGCTTCGTATGTGCCGTCCAAAATTCCATTTTCCCCGTAGCTGTGATATTGTTTGCCTCATGCACTCGTGTCTAATTTGGTTTCTGCCATCTCCCCAGGCTCTCAAATTCTTACTACTTTCCAAGTTTCTTTCTCCAACTTTGTGTTTAAACCTCATTTTTTCCCTAATGTAGTGAACTATGTTTTCTCCCCAAGTGCATTAACACTTCTAGCACTTCTGCTAGAAGTTGTCATGTCTCCTGTTCTTACTTGATTCATTAATTCTTGCTGATGAATGTAAAACCTGGTTTATTATCTGGCAGTAGTGCCAGGTACCAACAGGAAAAAAAAGAAGAAAAAAAAAAAATCTTCTTGTGCTCAGTACTGTACAAACGTTGAATATGAGAAGTTCTTGCCCTGAAGTCTTGAACTAATTTTCTTCTGTTAACAGCTCATTAAGAAAAGTTTTCCTGCACTTCCTTCTGTTGAGCTATGGTATCTAGTCCCAACAGTACCTCACTAGGCAGCTTGTAGCCCCCTGTTATTGATCTCTCTCCATTACAGTTCGTCATACTTTTTATTTGTGTCATAACATTAATTGATAATTTACTTGAGTGTGTTGCTTTCCATGTTTTATAATTAAATATAGTGTGTACTTTTACTAATATTGTAATCCTGTAAAGATCGTGTTTTTCGGGACAGTTTTATCATTCCAAATCTCTCCCTGTGGATAAATCCCCTGCGATTTATTCCCAGTACTACACTGGGGGCATAAAGACTAGACGTAGTAGACAACAGTCCAGAATAATGGTGTGGTTTGCACTGTGTTTATTTTCCTGCAAAGGATTGATGTTTCCCCCCTTATTTACAGTTTCCAAGAGCAGCTTTAAGGTGCGTGCCTTTTGGACTGGACTCAAAACTCCTCAGCTTTTAAGTTTAGTGGCTTATTCGTGAAGGGTCAGAAGGGAGCCCTGAAAAATGCGTGTGCTCCTCCTGAAGCTCCTGGGAGTTGCTCTCTTGGGATTGGGAATAGTGTCAGAGAATGCATCAAACCAAAGTGGATCCCCCAATTTAGTGCTTTTAAAAGTCTGTAACTTTTACTGTATATGGTGTTAAAATGAGCAGGCACCCAGGTTTTGGTATGCTGTGACTTTATAGTCTCCTGGAAGCGGAGGTGAGTACTTGGTATCTCACTATAGTTGGATCACAGATCATTTTATTTACATATGTTTTCCAGTTTTAAGGAAAAAATAGTAGTATGTTTAATTTTTGGAACCAAACATTGGGAAAATAGTGTTTCTAACCAGCGACCAGTTAAAAAGTACTCTTCAGACAGGAAAAATTGTTCAAACTTGCCCTTAGCTCTGATTCTAAGATTTCACCACAGTAAATTGCTCCCTATTAGATGCTTTCCTCAACAGTTTTGGTTCCTGCTGAAATTTCCCACCAACAAATAGTCTCTTTCCTACTTTTTCACTGAAATGTAGCAGGTACACATCAATCTTTACTTTGAGAGTTGCATTGCAATCTGTGATCAGACAGTGGTGTGAGAAATGGCGGTGTGTTTCAAATATAGAAACCAAATAAATAAGAGGAGATTGGAGCAGATGTTTTGTTGCTCTTCTAGCTGCATATAGTGTGGAGATACCGAGGTAGTAGGCACCTACCCATAGATAGACATACTCCTAGATAAATGTACAACCACCCTGAAGCCATTTAAGGCAATGTTAGTGTAACTGGTCCTCCAGCATCAGAAAATCTGGAAACAAGTTGTGATAGCTTTATTTACCCTAGCAGGCAGTTATATTCGGTGCTTTTTTTCCTCTTGTGCTTTAGGGCTGTGTAGAACAGTCAGAAACTTAGAATGCACTTTCCTTAGTGTGATCCTGTTGCAAGTGTCTGTTTTTAAATAAATACTTAAATATTTTATATTGGTTGTCTGCAATATTTTGATATAAATTATGCTTCCAAACACTAAGCGTGTGCTTCCATGTATGTCACCTTCTATGCTAACAGTACTATAAAAGCTCAATAGCTGATCATAATTGTACACCTTTGTACACTCATGTTTTTTTTTGTTGTTGTTGTTTCTGCATTTAATTTAATTTCCAAAAGACGTTAAAGAGATTTCAGTGATGGAAGTGCTTAAATGGTTTTAATTAGGCTGTGATGTGCACAAATCATTAAAGTGAATAGGATGAGGAGATAAGAGTCCACAGTTCTCTTTGTGTAGTTTGGCTGCAGAGCAACTAAGGGAGTATTTTTTCCTATAGAGGAGGGTAAAATCAAACCAAAAAAAGCCACATCAAAATGGGAATTTAGTTTTTGTGTGATGTTATGTATTTTTGTGGGCAGAGGAATAACCAGAGTTTCTGGGGAAAAAAAAAATGAGAAATGTGCCAATCTCATTTTCCAGTGCCCCATTACTATTAGCATAAGCATTTCCTTATTTAAAGATAATTTAAAAATTGCTTGGTTGAAGTCCAGATTGGAAAAAATTGAGCCATTAAGATGAAAATTTCAGAAAAATTGAATATGGAGAAATGGGTTAAAGGACTTAATGGAGGAACATGTTACAAATTTAATTTAGCAGTTGTACTGTGTTTTGGCATAAAGAAGAATAGTAACCTAAAGGAAGTTGCTGGGATTGAAAAATGCTTGATTTTGCAAAGATGTCTTAATACTATTTTATTCTTGTAACTTCAAGGGCCTTGAAGCATAAAGATTGGCCAAGACGAGATAAAATTGATATTTTTCCTATCTCTTTTTTTTTTTTTTTTTTTTTTTTTTTTGATGTGCTGGGAGTTCTGTGTGGAAAAGAGCTCACTGATAGTTTTGCTTGGGTGTTTTGAGTAGGTTTTTGTGTATTTGGGTGGGTGGGGGCCTGGTGCTGGTGGTGTTTTCTGTTTGAGATTTACCATTAAACCTTCCAGTTCGCATGTGGTTTATATGCCAGTGACTTGTGGGGGTATGTGGGTACTGCGATCCACGCTGGCTGTAGGCAGTACAGCCACAGTACCTGCTGGATATATTGCTTTAAATTGACTAGGGAAGTTTTGGAACCTCTGTGTTTAATTTTTTCTGTATGATGCTGATCAGATAAATTAGCATCATATTAAAACCTTGATCTAACACAGTGAAAACTATGGTGTAGATAGCCTTTAGAAGACAAAGGGTGAAAAGGTTTTTCCTGGAGCGATGATGACTTCTGCTGAAATATCCGCACCAATTACATTTAATGAGGAAAAAATACAAGTAAGAAGTTTGTATAGTGTCACCTTCTTAGCCAATAATTACTAGAAATATGTTTTACTAGGAGAGAGTTTTAACAAGTAGTCTTCATCTTAAATTTGTTAATCACTAATAACCTCATAAAAAGGACATATTTTTCTTAATTTTTTCTCCAAATTCCTCTTTTTTTAAGAAAAAAACTGCATTCTTTTATGCCCACATGAAGCAAGATTCATGCCAAATTCACATTTAAAGATGTCTTCACAGCATCTTCTTCACATACGTAGCAGGCCCAAATAGCTTGTGTTGGGCTTTTTTTGGTTTTTTTGGTGGGGGTTTTTTTTGGTTTTTTTTTTTTTTTATAAATTTGCTCTGCCGATGCTGAGAAGCTGTGCAGTGTCGGGGCGGGGGGGCTGGGCAGGGAGCTGCGTGGCACTCCTCTCTGCTTCCATGGCACGTACCAGCATGCATTTGTGCAGAGGAATGTTAAAATATATCCTGTCATGATTTACTGCCAGACTGGAAAACTAAAACTGGTCAAAAATGGGTGTGGTTTAGTCTTGGTTTCTATTTAAGAGATGATGAGTACAAAATTTGGCTCTCATTGGCTGGTATAATGGGGTGATTTCTTGGTAGCAGGAGTGTACTTTGTATTTATACAATTTATTTTAATCCATTATCCAACTTAGTATTTTTTAAATTATTGTATGTAAGTAAATAGTGAATCATACCTTAAAAAAATTAATCTTAACGTGTACTTAATAGAATTCAGTTAATTCAGCCAACAACGAGGAGCTGCCATCCATGCCAGGTCCTTAAGGAAGGCAACAAAACTGTTTAATTGAAGCTGGTTTGTCCACCGTATCCTTGGAAGCTTTAGCAATGAGAAGCATTTCTTGCCATGTAATTTTTGTAGCACTTGAAGGCAGTTTTATCCGTTAACAGAGACGTTATCAGGTTTAAGCTTTGTAACAAACTGGAGTGCTGAAAGTCTGTGTGTGAACTGGCCTATTGCATTAAGTGTTTTGTAATTCAACTGAATTTTGACAAGACTTTTGCAAGGTTGCTTGTGTTTTTTTTTAACTTCATACCAGAAGCAGCTTACCTTCTTTCTCTAGAGGTAGGATTCATTGAGTCTCACTGACTTTAAATTAGATATGTTGTTAGGATTCTATGTTTTGCAGTTTCATGTCTGTCAAGTCTTTTAGCTTATAGTTGAAAATACGTTGGGAACAGCAGTTCAAAACCAGCTTGCACAACACCTTTGCTAGTTTATCAAATGCAGAAGTTAAGTGTTTGGTCTGAGTAGACCAGAAACTCCTTACGTGTCTTCTGTGGAAGATAATTCATAATTATTATTGTTCATAATTATCACATCTTTGCTGTAACTGTGCGGTCCTTGGATGAGAGCGGGTTGCACACGATGCTGGTGCTCTGCGGGGTTGACCACGAAGGCACCGTTCAATTCCCAGCTGCTGTGCCTGGGACAGGGGATCCCTGGGAACAGGGAGCAGCACAAGGCACGTTCTGTCTGGGCTGTCCTTGGTGGCTCCATCTCTTTTTGGTGCCTAAATCTGACAGACCGGTGAACAGCATGGCTTTTTGTTTTAAGGCCTCATCCAGAAAATTGAGAAAGAGCTAAGAACTTTTGGGGAAAAAAAAAAAGACCCAACCCTGATGTCATTAGGGGGAAAAAAATGTAATGCCATTTTATTAAAAAGATTTGTACAGCTAGATTAATGTTTATCAACTGTTTTCCTGAAGTAATTGATACCATACTAAATGTCTTCACACTCAGTGGCTGCTGAAATTTTAATATTTTTCTCCATCAGTTTACAGGGATTATAAAATACAGGTGGCCTTTAATAGGTAGGATGAAAGGTTAAAACTTTCTAACTTTTTAAACTAGTGTTTGTTTGGAAGCGCTGCACATCAAAGCTGTGACTTTCCTGCTGAATTTCAGCTTACTGCTGTAGATAGTTCTGGTCCCTTCCTCTTGGTTCAAATTTTTTTTTCGCTTTGTCTGCGGATCTTAAATACTCCTCTTCTCTAGTGGGTTTTCCCAGATTTTAACTAGTATGTACTTAAATTTAAAAAGAAAGTTTTAAGTTACCAGAACCAGGGGCTTGGAACCACACCCATACTATACTCTCAAATTTTAAAAATTGCCTTTTGCTTGAAGTACCAAGTAGAACTAGGCACAAGATGTATTAATAGCCCCAAAATATTTTATTACTGTTATTGTGTTGTGAAGATGTATCAAATAAAAGTTGTGTTTAGAAAATAAGCCGTGCTTGAAAGAGCAAGGGGAAGAGGCAGAGATGTTACCGGTATTTATACAGCGTTGTCATGTGGAAGAGACCTTACTCCTGCAAGCAGTTACAAAAGAACTGAGTGGTTTATCCAGTGGCAGAATTTATTGTCACAGACCTTGATGTTCATTATAGTATGTTATGCAGCAGGGCACATGAACCTTGGTTATGGTAGGAAGACCGAGATAAATGTCTTGTGAGGCAGTGCAGACAGATTGATCTTTCGGTAGGGCTGGAGGAAATGGCAGTTAAACCTGGGTGATGTACGTGATAAACTTCTCTCCTTGCTTTTTCTGTAGTTCTGTTGAAGTTGGAGAAAGATGTGAACCTTGAAATGAATGTGATTTTTCCCTTTTGCCTTTTCACTCTTCTAGTTTAGATGGTACCTCACTAAAACATTGTTTACTGTTTCAAATCTTATACAGAGCATATTTATCAGAGAATATCAGAAGTGAATCCTTAATCCTAATGCTGTAGAGTTCATAACATTCAAATGTAATGATGCCTTTTCTGAAAGTACATTAATGTGAGGAAGTCAGGACTATAATAGCCAGGTTAATGTTGGGTATCTGAATAACTATTGCTTAATAAAATTTAAACATCAATTGTTTTGTCTTCAAAGTTTAAACAGAAGAACATGTAGACACAGGAATTTGGTTATTAAGTTTCTGCCCAATTAAACTGCAGAGTATTGTTGGGAAACAGAATACGCTTTGGTTAGCCTGTGTGGACATGAAAAGATTGCACGTAAAAATTTTGCATTCGTGATGCTCCATCTTTGCACTGTGCAAATTATAGAATCTACAAGCGATGGAGAATTGAAAGGGTGAGGAGAATGTTGTCTGAGTGTGAGACTGAACTGGGTTGAAGTTTGCCAAATGGAGATTTGCATGAGAAACAAATTTGTGTTCCCAGTGAATGGCAGAGCTCTGAGTTCAGTCTGCACTGTGGTGCTTTTGTTTTTGTTATCCTCTGAGCCATAGGATGTCTGGGCTCGAGCTTCAGATCATGTTAAAAGGCTGTTGTCTTGGTTAAGAAAGCCTCGTATCCCTCAAAGTAGTTTTGACATTGCAAGATGAAGCAAATAGAAATGCAAAAACTTGGGAAGGCAATGTCAAAATTCTGCTTCACTTAGCAGCCGTGAGCTTTACTTCCCTCTTCTGGCTCAGGCTCAGTTATTGATAGCAAGAATACATTGAGGCTTCTCTGTCTTACCTGACTTGGTGTTGTGGTAGATGCAGAAAATAACAATTTTAGTAGATTGTGGCTTTGTTGTATCACAGTGTTCAGTCTTTGAGGTATTCTTTTCCTTCGAGAGCCAGTAGTGCCACTCTTGGGTCGTTCCTCGGTGGAATCTGTGCCATCTGCATGTGCCTTTGCTTTGCGGGAGGTAGAGGGACAGTTGATGGAGGAATGAACCTTACTCTGCTGTTTGCATCCCCTGAGAGAGGAGAGGGCAGGGAGTTGTGCTGTCACATCCTAGACTTCCCTGTTCCTCTGCTGTTTCTGAAGAGACAGGACAAAAAGGAAGTGTTCGAGGTATTTAAAAGCCGGGCAGATGAGGTACTTAGGGCCAGGGTTTAGTGGTGGGATGGCAGGGTTAGGGTAACAGTTGGGCTTGATGATCTTAAAGGTCTTTCCCAACCTAAATGATTCTATGACTGGAGTCAATGTCCTGTGAGCAGCTCTGTTCTCTACAAAGAAAAAGAGCTGGGAACTTTGTTTCTGAGAGCCAGGCATCTGTTCCCTCTTCCTGTCCCTCTTCCTGTCCCTAAGTGGGATAAGAAAAAGAAAAATAGGCAGAGCTGATAGCCTCAGGTCTGCTTATTTTCAGAGGAGATAGGGGCTGTTTCTTTGGAACAGCTCTTTGGCTGGGAGCTACCAGCCTTGCAGAAGAGTCTGGGTGCTGCAGTGTGGTCCCTTCATGGTTTTCTGGGCTGAGCCAAGAATGATCTGTGATCGTGGCTGTATCCTTAGAGCGTGTCCCTGACAGTGACACAAAATAAAACTGACATCTGTGTAAGGTTAATCAGGGAGAAGGGGGGACCAGACATTTTCACTACCCTGTAATACTTTTTTTCACAGAAATACGACATTTAAAGAACGGGAAGTTTTGGATTTCTTAAGATCCCTTGAGTAAATTACATCAAGCCAGTCTTGCAAATTCTTCCTGGATGTAAACAATCCTAAGCTATTTTAGTAGTATGTTTTAGAAATGGACTTAAAACTTGGTTTTAAATGAGCTGTATTGCAGCTGAAGTTAGAAGTTTCTTCCTTAATTTGGCTTCTAAAATCCAGTTGCTGGGTGTTAACTTTTACCTTGGTCAAAATGCAGTCCTTCTATGTGCTGAATCTCGCGTATGATGAATAACGTACCTATTTCTGATCTGAACTTGTTTAATGAGACGCTACATTTATAGAGCCTCTTCAGTTCTAAAGGATCCCCAAGTCCTTTTTCAGTAGTTAGTGCTGAGTTACAAATCATCACTATAATTCTTAAGTCCATCGTTGAGGTCTGGTGGCTTCTCAAGTAGATGCTGGCTGGCTGGTACTTGGGCAACCTGATACAGCTTTGGGGAATGAAGGGGGGAATCTGGCAGATAAAACTAAAGAGCAGGATGCAATTACTTGCATCGTCACTTGACTGAGACACTGGAATTAACAACGTGCTCTTACAAAAAGTACTGTGAAATTTTTCTCGACTAACAGCGGTGAAGGATTTGTGCTCATTTGTCTGAGAAGCGGCGGCAAGTCCAGGCATATATTGCTTTCTTGGGGATTTCTGCGGTGTTTTGGAGCTGAGTAGGAAGGAGAAGTGCCTATACAAAGTGTGAGTTCTGCCCTACCTGGTAGCTCTTATCAAACATTAACCTGACCTAGGCCAACTTTGTTATTTATTATTTATTTTTTTTAGCGCTCTCCCACCCTCACAGTACGTACAAAGGAATGCACATCCAGCTCTTGCAGTACTTTCTGATCGCATTGTTGAATGTGCAGAAGGAATCCCTGACATGAAGGGTGGGCTAGAAACATTTATGTTTATGTTAAAGAAATGAGAAACATTTATATTAATGGTGAATCACTGGTTTGTATTTGTAAAAAATTATTTTGTAAAAAAAGTGGAATACTCCATCCTTTTGAAACGTTTTTTTCCTGTTTCTTGACATGTACAATTATTTGATTTCTCGGTAAACTCTTCTTAGTTTTGTTCCTTATTTCAGTGTTATGAAACTTTATGATGACAACTTTGATGGTTGTAGTGCTTCTATGTTTGCAACATTGCGATTGTCCTTTAAACTGTACCTGGAGAAGCATGCTATTTTGTGCAAAACTGTCATTTTAGGAGGAAATGGGTTGGTTGGGTTTTTTTCTGCATTTTTTTTTTCTTTACCATAACATAGAAATCTAGAAGTTAAGACTACATATTCACTTTTATATGATAAGTATTAAGTAGTTCTTGGTGACACTAAAGCATGATCCTGTTTTCTGTGTTGGTGAGGTTTTCATTTTGTTGTTGCGGGGCAGTTATTTTTTAATTTCTTCCTTTCTTAACAGCTCTTATGTGAGTGCATTTGTATTAATAGCTGACAGAGTAGCATTTTAGGATTGTGTATATGATTTTAATGACAGGATTAGTAGCAATGCCATATTCAATGGGAGAAGCATGCCATGCCACTTCCTTAGATGCTCCTTGCTACTCATGGTACAAGTAAGAAAAATATTTGAAATAAGTAACAGGTATCTTTGGGATGGAGTTGGATGCAGCAGTAAGGCAGTTTCTCGTCTTTTTAAATGCCTTCTGAAAACATGTAATTCCTTATTACAAGCAGGATTTCAGGCTTTTTTTTCCCCTCCTTTAAAAAAAAAAAAAAGTGTTTTGAGCTGTGTGTGCTTTGCACAGCTGGGTGTGCCCTGTACGAAGCACTAGATACTGTGTGTTCTCTCCGAACACTGTTTATCATTCATGGCCAGATGTTGTCAAACAAAATTTGTGTTTCATCACAGCCAATTAACCCGCACTGGATAAATGAACTGTTTGATTTCTCTTGCTTATGAAACCAATTGAGTTGGAAAAAAACCCCTTCAGTTAAATAAGGATGTCCTGAAGGAAGTCAAGGTGTTGTAAACATGCTTTGAAGATCCACTAATGCCTGGTTGAAAAGCGGTGGGTTTGGATCACTTTTTGACGGGCTGCGCACAGAGGGTTCCTGGGGCGGACCTTCACCTTTGATGGTTTTGCCTTACGGTGTCTGGGAAGATGGAGTGATGCTGCAGCTGGTGAGGGTGCTGGTGAACTTGTGCAAGGACAGGCTCTTGGGTGCCTGATGTGGTTCAAGAGAGGGGAGAAGTAGGCTGTTTGTCCTACGCTTGTACACAGGGGTTGGCCATGATCCTCTTTCCTTTAACAGCATTGCCAGTAAAACTTTGGCAATGTGGGTGTGTTGGGTTTTGTTGGGTTTTTTTGTTTTTGTTTTTTTTTTTTAAGTGTGGTCCAAAAGTCCCATACCTGGGATCTGTCCCTCTGCCCCAGAGCTGAGGGGGTGGGAGGTGGGAAGCAGGAGGAACGCTGCAGCAGGCGGGCAGGGCAGCAGCAACACCGCAATTTCATAATGTGAGTTGTTATGAAGTCCAAGATGATGATTGCTTGAGTGAACTCTAGCCAAAGCCATGCCCTTTTTGGTTGAAGGATGAACAGAAAATACCAAATAGGATTTACTAAGATGTTGGAATGAGAAATGAAAATTGTGTTTCTGGTATGGACGACTTGAATGACACTCAACTATTTCATTTGCTCAGTACATCTAGATCAGCAGTTGGCAGTGATTAAAGTGAATTTCACAAGTGAATTTTGTGTCAGAAGTCTCCGTGAACTTCCTGCTGAATTTCTGTCTTTCAGCTCTTTGTATTGAGCTGAGAAAAGGCACGAGATTTGAACAGTCAGTCATGTAGCAAAGTCATGGACTGTGCAGAGAACAGCATGGCTAATTGCAAAAATAATGACTCAAACCATATAGAATTCAGACTTTCTAAAAATGGAAATAGTATGCTCTGCTTTCTAATTTCTAGGCCTGTTTTCTAATTTCTTTTCATTTTTGAACTTCTCTTTCCCCAGATGTAGAAATTAAGGTGACTCTGTCCTTGCTTCAGGGGCATTAGTTTTGTCTCCCTTAGCCTGGCTCTGCTCCTCCTGGGAATTCACACTTCTGCTCAGGCCTTCTGGGAAGAGGGAAAGGGAAATTATAGCAGCATCCTCTTGATAGCGCCAGGTACAAGTCAACAAGGTCTTAATCTTCCACTTCCAGGCGATGGTGTGCAGGGAGGGAGGAGCGGAGATGCTGTCCTGTTGCCCAGAGGGTGGGGTGGGGGTGGCAGGAGCTCGGCTGCACCAAGCCTCTCTGGGCACTTTTATCTTGCGCAAAAATGTTTAAATTTGGGGAGTGAGTGTGGATGTGGGAGAGGGGGAAGCAGTTCTGCCTCCGTGCAGCTCTGGCTGCCTCTGCAGCAGTGGTGGGAGTGGCGACGGAGCAGAGCTTGTCCCACCAGTCGGTGATGAAACTGGGAGTGAATGGAGCTTCTCACGCCAGTGTGAGATGGGGCGGGTGTCCACTCTGACTTGGGGCAAAAAAACCTGAAGACCCGCAAATAGTCCATAACTTTGATCACAGTAGTAGAATTCTGGATAGTGGATTGTAAAGTTTGTTGTAATTACAAGTGGTCTGAAAACTTAGTTTTGTAGTTTCCCTTATGCTGAAGTTAATTGCTAGCAATGTTGATTTAGTAGGCATGCCTTGGTTGTCTGCTTTTCAGAGTACCCCTACTGCTTGCTTTTCCTGAGCACAGGCAGATTTATCTTCTGTTAGGTTTCATGGCTTTGGAAGGTAGGAATTTGCCTAGGAAGCTGTCTGAAGTACAGAGTTAAGAAAGCCCCACTAACGTCATTTATTTACACATTTAATGCTATTGTGATTTTAATAACTTGGTACATATTGTAGGCACTTAAAATGTCTCTGTGTAGAGATTTAGAAGATTAGATAGAAACAAGTCTAGCTTGGATTACATTAAAATTATTGACTCCAATAAAAAGTTAAAAAACCCTAAACCCAATCCCTGTACAGTCAAAACGATTACCCATGAAGATATTTATCATTCACTGTACTACAGAAGACTGTGGAGGAGTGGTAAAAGGTGTGATTAGCTGGTGTATTTCTGATGATTAATTTTGCATTGACCTGGCAGGTATAGCCAGATCAACTCTGCTTTTGGCTCCAGCTCTGATCTCAAGTGGAACTTTGCTATGTTCCTTGCATGCAACAGCATTGGTACAAATGGTTTATTTTCCTCAGTCCTGAAGAGTTATAGTAAATGTTGATAAAATTTTGAAAGATTATGCTTGTCTCTGTAAAAAAATTGTAAAGGTCCTTGTTAATATTTAACCCTCTATTTGTAAAATATAGATGTAAAATTCTTAGTTAAGATTATAATTTTCTAAATGTATAGCTGTATAGAATTCACAGTCTTAGTGTTTTGATGTGATTGAACTACTCAAAGATAGGGTACTCCTATTCCTTGCCTCACATTTTGCCTTTAATGGTAAAATGGCATAGATTCAAACTGTTCCGGTTGGCTTTAACTGATCAATATCTGTAATTAAATCTGATATTTGTCTCTGTTTAAATCCTACATGTGTAAGAAAATGGGCTGCAGTCTGACAAATAAGCTTTTTAAGCCTCAAACTTCTGAAACAAGTTTGCCATTAATGTTAAAATGATCCAGGTAGTTTGCTTGCCGTATTCCAGTACACGGGTCCCTCTCTCAGTAGGCAGCCTTGATGTTCGCTTGCAGTTACGTGAGTTCAGTTGATTGTGGGATAGCTGGAGGAAAAAAGTGGTTTTTCACATATATTTAAAAATTACTGTATTCATAGGCTTGGTATCAGCATTGAGTTGGATTATGCTAATGCTTTTACCTTGTTTACAATGCAGGGAAATACAACAAACCTTAAAAAACAAAGCCTTAAAAGGTGTCAAAGATTTAAACTTACATGGTGGGTTTATTCTGTTTTTGGCATCCTCTTAGATTTCACTATATTTGGAGTAGTAGACAAAATGAAGCCAAATGAGTAAGAAATTACAGTAAGAGTTAATGTTATTAAAGAGTTAAAAATTTTTTATTAAAGTGAAAAGACTAAAAACGGAGTGTTAGGTTGAAGTTGTCTTATTTGGAATGGAATAGCTGGTTTTGCATAGCTTTCCAAGTAATGCTGTTTTGGTTTTTAAATCATCAGGCAGCTGTCTAAAAACATGAAATAATGATTTTCTAAGCAGACAACATCTTCATTTTAGACTGTAAATTATGTGGAGAGACATTTATTTCTTCCCTGGAAGCACCTATCATACTTTTTGCAGATCAATAAGGCACATCTATAAAACTCTTGATACGAAGTATAGCACATGTTAGAAGAGTTATCACCACCTTTTTTATCATCTTATTTTGTTTACTCCTTTAAGTCCCAATGCTTTATCAAGCTCAAAGGGACTCTCTTCCAACTTTCTTTTTTTTTTTAATGTTGCAACAGTCTGACATGTTTCTGTTAACTCAAGCAGCAAGACCAAACTCCAAAGTAAGATTTGTAAGAGGGGAGATTGGCAGTTTTTTAAACTGCATTTTTGCCGTAGGAGAACACTGTATGGTCTAAGGCAAAAGATGCAACATTGCCAGAACTTCACTGAAATTACTGCTTCGAGTAGAAATGTCTTTTGGGAGTGAGGGAGGAAGAGAGACCTGGAAACAACATCAAAGCTTGAGGTTAGAATATGTTAGAGAATGGGTTCCCATAAAGGTATGGCAGCAGCAAAAATAAACCCAAATCTACAGTAGAAGTCAGGCACTGAATTGGTGGGGGGATAAGAGAGTAAAATTGCAGAACATTTGGGGGATGTGCAGGAGAAAAAGTATTTTAGAAATGAATGGGAGATGTATAGCGTGGGCTGAAAGAGCTAAGTGATTCAAGCAGGTGAAATGGTTTTAAATAGTTACTTGCCTGAGGACTTTGTGGATTTTTTTCATTTTTTTATTACTGCGTAAACTTTCCCTGTTAAAAGCTAGCTGTAGGTTGTGGGTTATATCTCTTCTAAGTGCGAGGTGTCTTAAATTGGACAAACATCTTTTCAGTTTTGAGGATTTATGCTCAGCGGGAGGTTCTTAACCGAGATCACTCTTACGGCAAAACAGGTACAGGGGTGAACTGTGTGCACTTGCATCCCTCCTCATTTCCTTCCATGATCAGAAATTATTTTTTTATTTGTAGCAACATGAACCGTGAAGACCGGAATGTGCTGCGTATGAAAGAAAGGGAAAGGCGAAATCAAGAAATTCAACAGGGTGAAGAAGCCTTTCCACCTAACTCTCCTCTCTTTGCTGAACCATACAAAGTTGTGAGTTTATGCAGTTCTTACAAATGCAGTTTTTATAGCAGAAATCTTACACAAATTTGTGTTTTAAATTTATTTTTATTTGCATTCTTTTTAGATCCACAGCTCTTAATGTCAATCAAGTATTTAAGCAGGGCTTGAAAGAAAGGGTGGACAGTTATTAACCAGCTCTACTGGAAGATATATAATAATGCTTATGAAGGAGGGGCTGATTTGCAGGGAGTGAGAAAAGGGATGATAAAACCATAAAATTTTCTGGCTTTCTTCTCTGCTTTTGCTACAGTGACTTAAAACAAATTAAACTGTCCATTGTGTCATGCCAAACTGCTTTTTTTTGGGTGCTTTAGCCTGTTGCTAAACTTTGTAATCTTCAATCAATGCGATCCAGACCTGGGTAAGTTCAGAGAATGTTTAAATAGGAGGTTAATTTTAAATGCTGAAGTGCCTGATATGATAGCATTATCAGCTTTAACTAGTATGCCAATTGTTTGTATCTGATTTTTTAGTTTGTTTTGAAGGAGTTGACTCTGTTTATGATCTCATACAGCTTTAAACCTGTGCAAGGTTTCCTTCTGGCTTTGATTTGCTGAACAGAACTGGAAAAAATAACCTAATTCTGGGATGGCTTAAAAAGTACCGTTTAAGATATTTTCATTATGTAGCTCAAAACTCACTTTGAAAGCAAACCCATGCCCTTATCACAATTTCAGCTGGTTTGCAAGAAGTAAAATGTTGTGACTGAAAACTGTCTTCCTGCAGGAGGAAAGTTGAGAAATGTTTTTCTTGATTCCTGTCCTCCCATCACTTTACTGTGCTTGATAACCAAATCCTACGTGTCTGAAGTTAACTAAAGCTGGTTGGCATATGTGGGTAACGATACAGTATACCTGCTTTGGAAAACAAACTGGTTATATAAGAAAGAAGCCTTATAACTGTTGGCAACAAGAATTATGCCAGTATAAATACAAATTAAAAAGTACATGCAGTGGTGAGGTTAAGCTGATTTTTATTTTACTGTCAATTAAAACTTTTTAGGACTAATGCATTCTGTATTAGCGAAATAGTCTTTAAGGTGACAGTAGGCATCTAGAATTTTTAAACTTGCATGCAGCTCACCAGTGCATTAGTTGAAGCACTGATTAGTGCTGTTTCAACTGTTTGTGCTGCTGAAGCAAATCTTTTCCTTATGCTTTGGGGGATTAAATTACTGCTTTTAAGAACTAAAATTGGGAATTGGAAACAATGACAAAAGAGACATGGATGCTAGTCATGATCTTAGCCCTGAAATTTAGATTAACTGCAGTAGTTGTCAAGTCAATTAACTGAAAGTGAAGTTATGATTTTTTTTTAAAGCATTATTTTTTAAAATTATTTTCACAGACCAGCAAAGAAGACAAATTGTCTAGTCGTATTCAGAGCATGCTTGGTAATTATGATGAAATGAAGGATCTTATAGGAGATAGATCGCTACAAAAGCTTGTTGGAATTCCCAAACCAACTGTACCATCAACACCAGATGAAAAATCAAACCAAAGTTTCTTTGGTGATCAGAGACACAATACTAGCTCACATCAGAGCAGCAAATGGACTCCTGTAGGACCAGCACCTAGCACTTCCTCGCAATCTCAGAAACGGTCCTCGGGTTTACAGAGTGGACATAGTAGTCAGCGTGGCAGTGGCAATAACACTAGCAGTAGTGGCCAGAGGCATGACCGTGACTCGTACAGTAGCAGCAGCATTCGCAAAAAAAGCCAGCATGGGTCCGAACACTCCAAACCCCGTTCTTCCAGCCCTGGAAAACCATCTGCTGTTTCTTCATTGAGCTCCAGCCATTCCAGATCTCATGGAAATGATCACCACAGCAAAGAACATCAACGTTCAAAATCTCCCCGGGATCCTGATGCCAACTGGGACTCTCCCTCCCGCGTACCCTCATTTTCAAGTGGACAACACTCTAATCAGTCTTTTCCACCTTCCCTAATGTCCAAGTCCAGTTCAATGTTACAGAAACCCACTGCGTATGTAAGGCCAATGGATGGACAGGAATCCATGGAACCAAAGTTATCCTCCGAACACTACAGTAGTCAGACTCACAGCAGCAGCGTGAATGAGCTGAAGCCTAGCAGTAAAGCACATCTAACCAAGCTGAAAATACCTTCTCAACCACTAGATGTAAGTTGCTGTCTGATTCCTGGCTTCTTAAATGTACATCCCTTTTGGCTGGGATTTTCCAGCCTCTTTAAAATCCCGGTCTACATAACCGAAATTTAGTTTTTAGTAAATGCTGGGGGTTTTTTGTTACACAAAGCATCTTAAACTTATGCAGTGAAGACCTGTATTTTAAATGGTGAATGTACAAAAATAATTACTTTTTCCTTCTGCTTTTTCCATGTGGATACTGTTGATTTTTATTAAATAAAGGCTATGAGACATTCATAAAGGCTAACTTAACCCAGAGAGGCTAATTTTCATAGAGTATTTCTGTAGTCAGAAGTTAGTGAATAGTAGGCTATTCACAAATATTGTGACAAGCTAGATGCATATATTGTCATTACTGGGAGCCATGTTGTCTTACACTAGTGATACTATCTGCATGTATCAGATTTTCTTTTGAAGTGTGTAGCAATTACTAGATGTGATTATTATACCTTCACCTAGGGAAAGCAAGCTAACCCTAAAGCACACCAGATTGAACAGGGTTCAGAGCTTGTATCAGGTATGCTGGATACAAAATACTATCGGGTTAACAACTTTTAGTAGTTTGGTAACTCCTGAATTGTTAAGGCACAGGTTCTGACTACAGCTCACAAGGAGAGTGACTTTCTTAATAATAAAATGTCATTGCATCTCCTGTTTAACTGATTGAATCATGGTAGCTAGAGAAAAGCATTTGTTCCTGGGATTTCAACAAATAGTAGTATAAGATCCAGGACACAGGTAAGGAAATTGGAAAATAAATTATTTTCTTATTCATGAAGACTTGACATGCTAATGCTGATGCAGTGAATTGTATAGTAGCTTTGCTTCTGTTATGCTTGTAGCAGTCAGGGATGCAGAAGATTCATAGTTTCATAACTATTGTTGTTTCTGGATTCATGCTCTAATGTATGTTTTACTTCATAATGCAGTTTTACATTACTGTATATTCACGGTCATGCTTTTGAGTTCAGATATTATCCAGTGGCTTCTTCCAGGAAATGACTGAAAGCTATGATTCTCTCTCCTCTCTCTCTAGAAGTTTTTAATATCACTGACTGCCTATGATCACTTTAGCTGTCAAGTGAAAAGTAAGAGATTATTGTGGCAGTTTTATAGATCTCATGTATCTGCTTTTCATAACTGGATGTGACTCATACCATAAAAATACGGATCTATGATATTAAAATTAATGTTGCTGAAAAGAATTAGCAAGGTCTGTTTGTATCTATATAGAGTCCATATGAATCATGATGAGGATTGAAGTTTATTTTTAACTGTTTCTAGCCCCTGGGATCTTTTAAGGAAGATTTGCTTTAGCAGACGTTAATCTTGAGTTTTGATTTGTAGGCATCAGCATCTGGTGATGTGAGCTGTGTGGATGAAATTCTAAAAGTAAGTTCTCTGTGCTTTTGTTCATAATTTATTTGTTGAAAATACAAACATTACTAAGGAGGTGGAAAGTACTCCACAGTTGATTAGTGCCTTTTAAATTGACTTGGCTACAAGTTGTTACTCCAGGGCTCTTCAATTACTCTTCCAGCACAGGTAGACTGGGGAAAACTGGAAGCAGAGCTGTGTGTGAGCTGGGCACTGGGCGTTGCTGGGTGTGCACATCATCTGCTGGATATCCTCACGGCATTCCTGTTCTTCTAGGCCACCTCCCTGTTAGTCTAACCAGAATTACCCATTTCTTCCACCAAAATACAGTCCTTACATTATGATATCTTTTTAGATTATAGTAATTTTTTTTGCTACCCCACAGCAGAACTTTCCCTTCTCTTTTACCTAGGTTATTTTCTCAAGTCTTTTTATCTCATGTTTGATCCCCTGATCATATGTCTACTTTCACAAAAGAATCACCAGATGCTCCCTGAGCATTTCCATGGCTTACCATTTGCTCTGACCTTCAGTACTCCATGGGCCTTGGAGATGCTCTGAGAGAATACAAGCCACTTTCTTTCCAGCTTCAGGCATTTGGTTTTCCCCTTTTTCTTCAGACTTTATAGGGCTCCATTTCCTAGGATTCTTCTTTCTACCCCTGTATCCTACATGTGCTCATGTAGGATACATGTGCTTCACAGTCTGAAATGATCAGACTATGACTTCTACTGCAGTTTATGTTCAAGCCAACCAATGTTATTGATTTATGCCTTTCTGCTTGCTATTATATCTTAACTATCTGTTCTCATGGGTAACAATTTAAGATTTAGGTTTATGTGTGAAATTTTGGTTACACATAAGGGAAATTAAGATTTGAATATAAAGCTTAGTGAAGTGTGAACAATGAACTGAAAATTGAGAGACAGGGTTACCATTTGAATCAAGATTGTAACTTGAAGTTTTTGCTTCAATTTTGTTCATGCCTGTTCTTTTTTGCTCTGGTTACAGGAGATGACCCATTCTTGGCCTCCTCCACTGACTGCTATTCATACGCCATGCAAAACTGAACCATCAAAATTTCCTTTTCCAACAAAGGTCAGTCTTGTAGTCAGACAGTGAATGCTGTTGAGAGAGTAACTCCTATTAAAGATCAGGATTTTGGAACTCTTAAATTCAATTCTGTATAGTTCTGGGTTTGTTTCGGTGCTTTGTATCTCTATATCTTGCCTCACAAAAACATTTGTCAGCAGTTGCCTTATGAAGAATGTCATCATTTTTCCTCTGGTTTACACACACGCAGCAGTCTGCAAAGATGGCTATAATGCAGCTTTCCTTTTACTTTTAAATTTTTGTTTCATAAATTCAAACCTTCTTCAGGATGCTTCTGAAGCTTGAAAATGCCATTGAGCATTTTTCCCTATTAGGGAAACGCTTTGCACCATTTTGTGTAGAAGCAAGCAAGTGTTGTGTTTACCTCCATCTAGCAAAGCAATGGAAGACTGCCTGGTAAATGCTAATAAATGTAATTTTCTGCATAAACTGAATTTTCCTTATAATTTTGAAGTCCATTAATAGTTCTATTAGATCTTATATTTTCAATTAGAAAAAAATTAAAACCGCTTTAAAATCAGATGTTTTGCTAAAGAAATTTTCAGATCACTTCCTCTGAAAGATCTCTTCCTAACCTCCCATACGCGTAATAACTACTGAAATGTTTAAGCTATTAATTCTGAAGAGAAATCAGTTGCTCTCTGCTGCTGTTGACAGCACGGGGCGCGTTTCCAGGAGACCTGCTTGAGCTGACACCTCTGAGGAAGGAGTTCTCTTGCTCTCAGCTGCTTGCTCCCTCCCCTGAGGCTGGATCTGGCAGCCTCAGCTTGCAGGCTTTGAAGGCAGACTGGCACTGGTGATTGTTTGCCTTGAAATACAGCTCTGCAATCTGCGGTATCTTGGAAGCTGATGGGTAGGCAGGGTAGATAGCTGTGGGTAGCAACTTTAGCAAGTACAGTTCAGCTTGCGATAGCTGACTCATTCAAGAATTCATGTTTTGCTTCCTGTATCTACTGATAACCAGTAAAAGATTTAACTCGACAATATAATTTTTCTCCAGACTCAACATATCTCTGAAATGGATTGGGGTACTCCACCCCTAATTTAGCATAACTTCGGAGTGAAGAAATTATGCTGTTCATCTTCTAAAACTTACTTTCACAACAATTAAGACTACACTTCTTCTGACCAGACTGCTGTTCTAGAGCACCACTTGCTGCTATCAGTTTCCTGTTTGATCCAAACTGATCCCCAAAACAGAACAGTTCAGTGAAGTGTTTTAAGAAGTGTTGTCTCACTGACGTCTCTAATCTGTCTAAACTGATTCTTATGCAAATGCTTTGACATTACCTTCTTCTGGCCAAAGGTTCCAGGTCCCATGTTGTAAGTGCGCATCCTCCACCGCAGACTGGTGCAAAGTTAAACAGTTCAGGTTCTTGTACTGGCTAAAAATCCCAGTGCTATGGGCAGTCCCGTTGTCATTGCCCTCTGCCCTGTGTGTTCCTGTCTTACTGCATCTTGCTTCTCTCCAAGGAGCTGAAAATGCAGAGCATACTATACAGTTCTCAGCTTTACGTTTGAAGGCATATCTAGAAATAAATCTTGTCTTCTATTTTCTTAACATTAGACCAGTATTAATCTTGTGTATATTACTGAGTCAGGGTTTATTTGCTGCATTGCATAAAACTGTGAACTTGGAAATAATTCTTACCTTTCACTGTGAAGAAAGAAATTCCCCACCTTTCCTCTTCAACAAAGGTACTTACCGCACTGCTTTGAATACTTACTCCTGAACCTTTGGGGAGATGCTGTCCCTTCACACACTTTTGAGTGCGCTTGATTGTGGGGTTTGCTAGAACTGCTCATTTCTACATTTCTCTGGTATTTGACTCAGTTTGGGAAGAAAGGAGGTGCGCAGAGATGTGTGTCTTTGTGACGCAGAGAGAAACTATGTAAGATTGCACAGTTGTGTTGATGTTTGAACAAAAAAAGTAGGTTGTGGTTTTTTGAACCTATCAACCTGGATTGTGTTTCTTCACCCAGTTTGCAAAAAATTCCATTTATGGCTGCTCTGAGTCTTTTGACTTTTTGCCAGCTTTTTTATTTTGTGGCTGCACATCTTAGCCATGGAACTTTGTCAAATTCTCTCTCCGCATCCAAAGCCTATAATTTCCTCTGCCTTCTCCCCTCTGTCATCCTTGGCAGCAGGATCTTCGCAGAATTCCAGTGAGTTAGCGAGCCATAGGCTTGTACAGTCTGGACCCAGAGCAGAATTCAGAAAACAAAACAATACTGTGGTTTACTTTAATCAAACAGTACTGTTCGAGGAAAACTTGTTCTCTTTAATACTCTGCTCAATTTATTTACAAGTAATACGCTGCAGTGTTTCACAGCATTCCTTTTGTGTGCAGAAGTTGGGTATGTGTTGCCTGCGCGCATAAAATTAAGCTCTCTTTGGTGGAACAGTCGATTTTATTTGTAAGACTGTTGGGATAAGATGATTTTCCCTATGTGTAGACAGTGAGTAGCTTGAAGGGACATAAACTCCTGACTGGGGCCCCTCTGCATTACTATAAATATATCTAATAATTATCAGGAAGTCTTTGAATCAGATGATAAAGCTTCATGAAAATAGGTCAGGGAAAGTTTTATGAATGCTATGAAAAAAATGTAGATTCCTGAGTCTTGATAAAAAAGAATGTTATCCAGTGACCTAACACTCTATAATTTTACCCTATATAACTTTTTTTAAGCCATGGGCTCGCAGTCAAAAAATTCAAAAATACTAGCAATGTTTGTAAAATATATTAAACCCCCCCACACCTGTTTCTTAGAGGGTGGAAGTTTTTTGTTTCAAAGCAACGTGAGAGCATTGACAGTGTTTGTACATGCATCCCTGTGCAGCGACCTTGAGGCATCCCTGAAGAGGCAGATTCTGTCTCCAGGTTTGTTCAGTGTCTATCCTGTGCTGGAGTTACCAAGAAGGCCAGCGGTCAGGTCCCTTGATCTGCTGTAATACAGAAACTTTCTTCTGAGAAATAAAAATGAGATTTGACCTGAGATTCCGTACATTAAATGGAAATGGGTCCCATTCACCACAACTGGGACTGCAGCCAAGCTGGTAACCTACAAATGAGAATTCAGTACCCGACTGCCGTTCTATCCAGCCGGCGAGTGTTTTTCTTTCCACAGTTTTTGTGTTTGAGTACAAGCTGCTATTTTGTTTCCTGCTTAAGGGTCTTCACTACCTAAATTCAGCAGTCAGTTTCCTTCCTTCAAATTATTTTTAATTTCTTCTCTCTGAAGTGTACCTTTAAAAGATACTACTGTAAATAACTTTGGAGTTGAAAGTGTAGCGCTTTTTTTTTTTTTTTAATCTTGACTGTCTTAAAGAAATACTTATTTAAAGACAAAATACATGGCAAGAGAGTTGGAAAAAGTTGCACATTTAAAGATAACACCTCGTTAAAGTGCGCTTAAATGAAAGACTGCACTGTGCCTTAGAAATAGGAAGTTGGCTAAAGTGAGCAGTTCAGCAGGTGCTTTCTGCAGAATTTGTGATACATGTGTTGGTAAGAACGAGTGCCAGTTCCTCATCGTGGGCTCACCCCAGCACAGTTGCTCTGTAGATGTGGTGTTTGATTACTGCATGGTTTTTACTTCTATTTTCACTTACAGTTTGTCAGCTTGTGTAAGTTGACAGTGGAAAAACGCAATCGGGGAATCGCACTTGCGCTCCTCGTACCTATGTAAAGGATAAAAATAAGTTTTTATTCTGAAGGAAGCATAGCCGTTGCTTTCTATTGAAGACACAAGTCTTTTCTCCAACTTCGTCTTCAATTTAAACATAGGTTAATTTTATTTTTATTGTCCCTTTCCTTCAATTACTAAAGATTAGAGGCATTTGAAACACCTTACAAGGAAAGTTCCCTATCAAGTTCTCTATCAACAAAATACTTGTTCAATGCATTATTGCAAGTGCTTTCACTTTTGAAATAAAAAGTTAAGGGAAATTAGAAATACCTTAAGTGTGCTTTTCTGTATAAAGCTTTTTTGTGTTTAAAAAACTAATTTTTGTAAATTGTGTGTATAACTTCTGCATGTCACTGACTTGCCTAGTTGGGAAGACTGGTTCACAGGTATACCAAAAAAGCCTGGAATTCATTGTTGAATTGTAATTCTGGTTTGCCACTGCCAGAGCATTTCAGTAAAATGTGTGTATATAACTTTGTGAATCAAGTCAAATACTTTAAATTTTTATTTATGGGGTCAGCATTTGTCCTCATTTTAAAATGAGGTCAGGAAGGTCCTATTTTAAAATGGCAGTCTTAACCTAAAGTAGGTTTTCAGTAACTCAGTAGCCTCTGCATATTTGTTTGTTACAACAATATTTTAAGGATTTAAAAAAGAATTATAATCTACTGTGTCTTGAAAGCCAGAATTGGGGTTTATGGAATGGGAATACTGAGGATCATACAAGTGCTAAAATTTGCAAGGCTTTATCTTTACTCAAGTTAGATGTACAGGTAACAGATTCATTATATATAAAAGGAAGTTACATATCATTGTTTATTAGCTTTTGTACAAGCAAATTGTCCAATTGCATGAAGCTCTGACCTCTGCAGGGGGAGGAAAGATGTGTTGGCCAGCTGTGCCTGGTTGCATTTATCAGGGACTCTCCTGGAGCTGCTGCGAGAAGGGGGTTTTGGGCAGGGTGTGCAGAGGTGTTCAGATTTTAAGTTTCATTGTTTCTTGGGCTCCTTTGCAGCTTTTTTTTGTTGTTGTTGTTGATAGGTTGTTACTATATTCGTTGCTTGTCCACCATGATGCTGTATGTGTATGAAAAAGAAAAATGCAGAGAAAAGAATTTGAATGAAAATGCATAAAACTAGCAGTAAAGCTTCTCCATGTATAAGATAAGGAAAAACACTGGACGGTTCCTCTCCATGCTAAACATACATGATGGGATTTATAGAAGTTACATAGGGATTTTGGAGTTTCAGCTATCATGTAGTACAACTGCACGTGGCCCTTCTTAAAACCAAGCAAGTGGGAGAGCTGAGCTAAGGAAGAGGAACGTGAAGTGTTGTGCCGTTATGGCTGGTGAGAGGAGTTGGGGCCCAGATGAAGAATCACTCTTTCTGTTTTGTTGTTAGGTTTTTTTTTCCTTTTTTAGAGGATAGGTGCCATCCTTTCAGTAGAAAGAATTTCTTGCTTACAGCATAGTTTTTGATATCTTAAAATTCCCAGTGAAAAAACCACTTGTGATCTCTTATTCCCTTAGGAGTCTCAGCAGTCCAGTTTTGGCTCTGGAGAACAGAGTAAGTATATTAAACTTCCTGTAAGATGTTTAATGTTTTTGTTGTGATTCAGCATTAGTGTCTCTTAAGATGTCAGGCTTTTTAGAGAATGAGATTCTCCAGATTGGTCGTAGGATGGAGTCTAAGTTAAGATTTTCTGTACTTTGTCAGGTTTTAAAAAAAAAAATGCCTGTAGATTAAATTAAGTCCCTGCTTGAGCACTTCTAATTCTTGAAAAAATGCCTCCATGGTTGATCTAATTGAGAATAACTGAGTGCTAAACCAAAACACCCCTAAAAAACCCAATTCCCTGCTTGAGCACATACTAGAAACCAAACTAGCGCTTATGCTTATATTTCGATAGAAAAAGCACATTGCAGTTTCACTGTTCGTTTTCACTTTGCCATTTTAAAATCAAGAGAGAGAACTGGTTAAGGACTCATAATATGCTTAGGAATATTCTTGAATTTCTTGTCCTAGAATGCATTTTCAGATTTCAGACAAAAGCAGCTTTTATTTCTCTTTAACTGTATGGTTGCTTTGAATATTACTGAAATGAATAGTTTAACACTGGTAATATACCAGGTAAAATTGAATTAGATTTGTGCTGTTACCTTCCAAAAGCCTTCCCACTCCCTCTTGAAGTGATTAACAGATTAAATAGTAAAAGAATCGTTTGTTCTTATCTAAGACTCTCTACTTCTTACAACTTGGGAGTGACTTATTTTGCTGGCTGAGTTTTCAACTGTGCATTTCTTTTTTCTTCTTCTAGAACGATACAATCCTTCATCAAAAACATCCAATGGTCATCAATCCAAATCGTAAGTGGTTATTGAGAAAACATTTTTCCAAACAAAATTCGAATTTTAGGAGACTTAGAAAACAGCTGTTTCTTCTACTAGAATGTGTCAGTTCTTGCACACTCTTTAGCGTACTTCTTCTTGACTGGCAGAAAGAGGGGATCATTTTTAAGCAGCCATTTCCTGGGACAGTAGACCAAATATGGCACATCGGAGCGAGTAACAAATACACTGTGCCGCTTTTCCGTTCCTCTGTTTTCTTGTCAGTTGTCAGCATAGGTGTGCAAGAGTTTGGACCTCAGAACTGGCTTGTGAACCAGAAGAGTATTGGCATGTAACGATTGGACTTGATGATCTTAAAAGTCTTTTCCAACCTAAACGATTCTGTGTAAGAATGGGCAGGGTGAGATGGGACTTAGCAAACATGTGCATTGCAGTGATGTCGGCTGGAAGCAGCTTGTAGCAGTTGTGCAAATAGACAGAATGGGGAACTCTCCTGTATTGGAGAGGATAGCAAACTGCATTTAGGATCTAGTGAAGTTTATTCTACTCAGTCTTTTAACTGACTGGCAAACATTTTTATTAGTTATGCACATGGACCCAACATTTTACTTTGTCAGTCATGCAACTGGGACAAAAAATAAAAAGCAACTGGAATTTTCTAGGTGGCTGTAGTTCACCTTTCTCGTACCTGCAAATCAATTATATGCTGTGAAAAGATTGTTTTCAAACAAATATGTCCATGTACATAACGGTTTACCAGCTGATTGTATGTTTAATGAAAGTGGCTGTAGATTCTGCAAACTTCTTATTCTAAGTTTTAACATTTGTTGTGATGCAGTTACAAAATGAAGTCTAGTTCTTCTGCTTGTCTGTGCATGCGTTACACTATTAGCAAGGTTAAAAAGCACATGACCTATAGGAAGGGAATAGAGCAAAAAGAAACCCCCCCTCAATTATTGTAGACTTACAGTCAGTTTCCCAAAACCATGTAGTTTAAGAAGATGCTCATATGCAGCCAGTTCACAAGTGGTAGAAATAGAAGTTCACCTTTTGGCTTTGCTTTTGTCATAGCAGTACAGACTGCTAAGAAGGAACTGTGCTATTTCCAAAGCTGGGGAATGTGAGAACATCTAAGAACAAGAGGTAGCATTGGACATGTGTTGAACTGGGATGCATAGGAAGAAAGCTGAGATGGTGTTTACTGTGACAATACGGTTTTAAATAATAAAAAAATAATTGTGATCTGGTTAAAAAACATAAAAAAGGAGATAAATGCATATTTTGTAAAAGGACAGCAATTAAAAATATTTCAGGAACGAGATCCTAGAGGCTGGTGTTTCTTTTCAGATCATCAGTAGAACAGCTATACTGTGAAACTCAAAAGTATGAGACTTCTAATCCTTTCTCATTTTCTTTCTCCAGATGTGAATCGAACCAGACAGAGTAAGATGTTTTATTTCTGTAATCAAAGGTGTTTTTCAATAAGCACAAAGGCCCTGTACCCTGCTCTATGTTTTCAGTGTGTTCACATGTTTTCAGTATTGTGAAGTACCATGTGTGTGTATGACTACCATAAATAATTATGGCTTTGAATAATAATAAAATAATTATGGCTTAGAACAGTTGCACTGTTGCCACGAAACAGGAAACAGCCACTAATGTTAGCTTTCTTGATTCTATTTAAAACAGTATTCTTGGCCGTTGTATACAAGAAGTTGAACATGCACAGGTTAGCTCCTCCTGCATTAGTAGATTGTGTCAAATTTTCTTTCTAAATTTAACAGAAGGGACTAAGGAATCAAAGTACTAGAATCCTTATTCTTCTCTAAACAATGGCTTAACTCACCATTCTTAAACATCAGATGTTAGAATGGTATCTCATGGATTTCACCAACGCAGACTACTTTGTAGTATAAACAATAGTGTGTTGAAATATAGAAGAATGCTTTGAAAGTAATTAAGGTACATGGAAAAACTTGTCTCACTTTCTCCCTTTTACTTAGTATGTTGAAAGATGACTTAAAACTTAGCAGTAGTGAAGACAGCGATGGAGAGCAGGTATGTTGATGAAATCAGAGTTTCAGAAAAACGTAGTGAATGTACTCAGGTTCAGTACTTTGGCAGTGTTCAATTTTCTAACAGCAAACTGAGCAGCTTAAGAGGAGATTTATGATTATGAAACAAAAATCAAATGTCATGTTTTTAGACAAACCTCAGGTATTCCTAAATGTAAATTTGGGGAAAATTATCTGTTTTTTTGAAATGTACACTTTTATCTAGGAAGTCTTGTTTTACTATTGTCAAGTGAGCTTTGTCTGAACATAACATGCCAATGGTGTACTTTAAAACATATGTAATGGCCCGCCATTTCAAGATAGAACCCTCCATGTTTTGCCGCTCTGGCTAAAGAGTACATGGTGTGAACATTTCTGTGCATTAGTAGCTTGGGGCTGTGTCTGGAATGATAAGGGATACTGTACCTGTAACTGGGAGTATAGCAGCACCTTTTTTAATCAAAAAGTCTCTTTTTTCCTCTTTGTCAATATTAACTTTGTGCAGCTTCTCCCACAAGTGGCATTTAGCATGCTAAATTAAAAATACCTGTAGGGTCTGTGCTACCCAGCAGTAATCCGCACTCCCCTTTTGTTTCTTTTCTTCCCATTTCCCAGTTCCTAATACCCGATATTCTTCACGTGGAAAACTTTGAGATAGTACATTTAGTTGTTTTTTATTCCTAGTACTCTGGGCATCTCAGGAATAGCACTGTAAAATGTTGAATCATCTGATAGAAAAAGATGGAAACATGGTACTAGTGAGTGTTGGAAACAGGAACTCTTAGGACTATGGTCAGAATATATAGGACTCTGAGATAATAAGATTTGTGGTGAAAACTTGAAGAAAAGAACTCTGGTTTTCTTTCTGTATAAGGAAAATGCAGACAAATTTAAACTGGTGCAAGTACTGAATTAAGATGCTCTTCGGGCTAATTTAAAACATGTAAAGGCTCTAAATTGATGCTTTGCAACTTAATTGTATATACGGTCCTAAAATAACTTCCAGAATCTTCATGCTCTTTTTCTTAATTGCAGGATTGCGATAAGACAGTGCCAAGGAGCACACCTGGAAGGTAGGCGTTCGTGGTAGATGGCAGCATAGAAAGTAGAGTGGTGATATTCAGCCCAGTCAGCACGCTGGACTTGATCTCATTTTTAAAATTCATGTTTGTCTTTTGTCTTGTGTTAAAGCAAAAGGTGATTAGAATTTAATCAGTGATTAAATAGCATCTATGCTGCAAATTATACTAACCACTTTGGGAAGGGGAAAAAAACAAAGGCTGTTGTTTGTTTCCAGGGTGAACTGTGTTCAGTTATGTCGAATTTTCTAGAAAATGTTAATTAGATTATTACATTTTATTCTTTCTAATGAAAGAACTCCTAGGATATGTTTGTGCCTTGGGTAATCTTAGTTTATTTTTTCTCGTTTTTGTTTTCAGTAATTCTGAACCTTCACAGCATAACAGTGAAGGAGCAGATAATTCGAGGGATGACTCGAGCAGCCATAGTGGATCTGAAAGCAGTTCAGGATCTGACTCTGAAAGTGAAAGCAGTTCCAGTGATAGTGAAGCTAATGAACCATCACAGAGTGCATCCCCTGAGGTAGGATTTGACTTGACGTGTATTTGGGCTGTCTTCATTAGCTTGGCATTAATCCTGAATTTTAAAAGCAGAAAAAAATAAATAAATTCTCAAACTGCTTAAAAAAAATTAGATGTAAAAACATGGGATCACTTTCAAGGTGGAATATTATTTTGCTGAAGTACCTGTAATTGGATATGGTAACAATTCTTTATACAAGCACACATTTGATGTTTGACTTTGAGGTGATTTTTACCACCGGTTATCTATTGGGAGTGCAGAAATTGGATGTAGTAACAGTATCTTAAACTGTGGGCTTTTATTCTGGAAAGCTGTGGCAGCAAGTATTGCCTGTTGATAGCAGCTGCTCCAGATGAAAGAAAAATGAGAGCTGTTATTTGTTACCTATATTCATCAACCTGTATTTCATTTGTTATTTGTCTCGGGGGTTTTGGTGTACCTCTTGTTCCGGCATGCAGCATACTACAGCTGTCCCATGGAAAAGATGGAAGAAATGTGAAATATTTTATCTAATGCTGGGTTTTAATTTGTTTTTAGCCAGAGCCACCACCAACAAACAAGTGGCAACTGGATAACTGGTTGAACAAAGTTAATTCACATAAAGTGTCACCAGCTTCTTCCGTGGACAGCAATATCCCATCTTCCCAAGGCTACAAAAAGGAGGGACGGGAGCAGGGGACAGGGAGCGGGTACACTGATCAAAGCGGATCCAAAGATTCGATTTCTTCTACACCGGGGCGAGATTCCAAACCCACCCAAAAGGGCTCAGAGGGCAGTCGTGGCAGGCAGAAATCACCTGCCCAGAGTGACAGCTCAACACAGAGGAGGACTGTAGGTAAAAAGCAGCCCAAGAAAGCAGAAAAGACATCTGTTGAAGAGCCTAGAGGAGGTCTTAAAATAGAAAGTGAAACCCCAGTAGACATGGCAACAAATATACCTTCAAACAGGCATAAGGCAGCCACAAAAGGCTCCAGAAAACCCAATATAAAGAAAGAGCCCAAATCTTCCCCTCGGCCTACCACAGAGAAGAAGAAATACAAGGCTTCAAGCAAATCTGCCCAGAAATCCAGGGAATTCATAGAAACAGATACCTCATCCTCTGATTCAGATGAAAATGAGAGCCTGCCTCCTTCATCACAAACACCCAAATACTCTGAGAGCAATAGGACTCCTGTTAAATCTTCCATGGAGGAGGATGACAGCTTTTTTCGGCAAAGAATGTTCTCTCCTATGGAAGAGAAAGAGCTTCTTTCACCACTCAGTGATCCTGACGAAAGGTACCCACTTATTGTGAAGATTGACCTGAGCCTCTTATCACGAATACCAGGGAAGCCTTACAAGGATGCTGACGCACCCAAAGTGGAAAAGAAAAACGTGCCAGAGAAGCACACGAGAGAATCCCAGAAGCAGCCGTCTGACAAAAGTTCTGCAAAAGGCAAAAGGAAACATAAGCAGGTGATACTTTTGTAGACAGAGATTTACCTGGTATCTCATCCCCTTAGTGGATTGCAACTGGTGTCAAGGGTGTAGCCCAGCAACCCGGATCATACCTCGGTGTAGTGATTCTGAGCAGTTTAGGAGGTGGCGTTGGCTAACTATTTTGTGTAGAATACATTGATCGTCCCTGTGCTGTTATAGTAGGGACTATTGGCGTTTTCTTTTGGAGTGAAGAGGGGGAAGGAGAAGGTCACACCTGTAGGAGTGTTAGCACTGCAGCTGGAGCTCATGGAGGTAGCACAGCTTTTGTACCTCTGAGCATTGCATCTTGCCCTCTCGTGCCTCCACTCAATCTAGAACCCGCCCCTGTTGCATTGCAGGCCAGTTCAGGCAGCTGATCCAAAGGAAAATTCACCTGGCTAAAAAAAAAAAAAAAAAAAAAAAAAAAAAAAAAGCGGTTTTCAGCTGGATCAGCTCCTTGAACCAGTGAACCATGCGATTGCGTATCACCAGGGCCAGGGATGGGGCAGAAATGGGCCTGGGGCATGGCAGCAGGAAGAAACCATAATCTCAGGGGTTCTGCTTTACTGGGAGCAGAGGGATCTCTCCATAATGATATTTAGTCTTTTCTAAAAGAAGATTTCGTCTTTTCAACTATAAATAAAAAGCAGGAATGCCCGGGGTAGTAAAATGCACAGGAATCAATGGGGGAGCTGAATAGAAGTAATATTCTTGGGGGGGGGGGGGGGGGGGGGAATGGTAAGAAGTAGTTGATGGTGTAAATTTAAACTGCTTTGAGAAACCTCAGAACATAGACGGTCTGTATAAAGAGCAAACCTGTGACTGTCAGAAGGACTCAGTGATCCAATGAGTTTTTCTAAGTTTCTGGTTTCCATGAAGTTAGGACTGCGAAGCCCTGGTTCAGGCATTCAAAAATTGCTGTGCTACTCTGGATTTCATTCTGAAAATTTAATTTTGACAGGGATTTGGCAGTGGTTGTAAGACTTTGTTGACATGTGGAATCAAAGGATTATATGGTATCATTCAGAGAGTCAGTTGTCTCTCCAGATGAGATAGATAATTTCAATTAAACCAGTTTTCCTACTGAGCAACCTAAGTAAACTTGGTCACTTACTGAATTAGTGTTGCCTGGGAGACTTGACATGTAACTGCAAACAGAGGTTTCTCCTGTACTGTTCCTAAGATTCCTGTTTTGTCTGGATAAGGAAATGAAGGGAGAAAGTATGAGTTTTTGTAAAATGGGAATAACTCCGACCAGTACAGTGATTTAATTATTTTTTGCAAGTGTTACTGTATAATTCCTAATGTATGGGAATGCACTTGCATGCTCCAGTGGCTCTGAATACACTGACTTCTATTTCTTTGACCAGTTATGCCTTTCAGTACGCATTTGGAGTTACAGCATTAAAGATCTGTGCTCTTACATCTAAACCAGAAAGATTTGCTAAGACCAATTAAACTTAGGCTTTATCCCAGTAAATACTCTGGGTTAATTGTTGTTAATTAATTTGAATCCTCAGGTTACTCTGCTGCATACCAGAGAAGTTGCAAGCCTGTTTGAGGCGACTAAAACAAAACCCATCTTTTCCCCATATGCCTCCAGTTTTTAGGTTTGTGAGTGCTCTGTACGCAACTGTCACCACTTCACTTCTGCATGTCATTTGCTCACGTTTCCTTGATCGTAGGGCTCAGGATTACAGCATTGGTGTAAATAAAAATGAAACCTTTGGGGTTTTAATCTGGGTTATGTTACCAGATGACTTCTTCTGTGAGGACCTATTTTCCATTTTATTCACTGTATTGATACTTCTAGTGCTTGCTGAAGACGGCTTAGAAATTTACCTTCAAGACCCTTTGACTTTAGGATTAAATGTATATAACAACATCTCTGAGCTTACTTGAGTAGCCTGCCAGACTTACCTTTTTCTGGCATTTGTAAGACATTTCCGTTAGGCTCCACAACGTAAAATCTGTCTCCTGATCTCTTACTGAAGCCTTTGGCAGATTTTTCTGGTATTTCATGGTGATAATATATTTGTGCTAAAATTAACAACTTAGCTGCTACTTCTTTTATGCAGGTTGGTAATTTGGAAGCCAAACTTTGTTTTTCATTATGTTCTGATATCAGGGTCTGGTCAAAATTTGATACAGGCTAGATGCTGTTGGACATGTTTATGTGACCTGTACGTATCTTGCTCTGTACGCTGCCACTCTCAGTGAAGCTGTAAATGTGGACGTTTGCCTGGATGTATTTCTTCTTTTCTTTATTCAGAATGAGGATGAAAACAGAGCCAGTGAAAGCAAGAAAACGAAACTGGAAGAAAAAGCTCCATCAGGACACAAGACTTCTAGCAGTAGGGAGTGAGTATCTTGGCTGTGTTCTCAACATTAAAGGCTCAGGGTGATCAAGGAGAAGATGGGTGCCCATCTTCCCGTGTCTTTTCCTTCTCCTTCTCTCCCCCAAAGTGTCTCCTCATTATTAATCAGTGGGTACAATTTCATTGCTTCTTACCCTTCGGACAGATTCATTTCAGAGTTTCTACTAGTAGTTGGTGGAAATTAATTTCCATAACCAAAAACATTGGCTAAAGATAATTGTTTTACATAACAGAAGTAAGGTAACCCCTCATGTGGAGGGTTGGTCTATTATGGAATATATGCTTCCTGTTTTTTCTCTAATATACAGTAGGGTTTGGTTTTGTTTTAGAAGTCAGCTCTGCATCAAGCTTTTTGATCGTGCAACATCTGTACTTTTAAATCGACCCAATCTGGTAATTCTCCATTTAGTAAGTTTGTAAACCGAGAATAAATTGCTTAACTGGCATTGTCTGGGAAGCTGATGGCACTGAGATTTGGATCCGTGGATTTAGCCTCACATTTGCCTGATAGATTAGGTAAAGAAAAGTGCAAGTGACACAAAAGCAAAGTAATACAGAATTAGCGAATCAAGAACTTGTTTAATACTCTTGTATATGTTATTTCTGTAATTTCCCATGCTTTTTGCAATAGCTATTATTCTTTTATTTGGTTTATTTTTTGGTCAGTGTTAATCCACAGGAAAGAGTAAGTTTTTTCCATTGCTTTTTACAACTCTGCTATTTCAGATCAAGCAACTGAAAACTGGTTTAATTGTGTCATGGAAAATTCTTCTGTATAGTGAGTAATTGCCAAATTTACAGATATGTGAGAAGCTGCAGCACATCAGATGCTAGAAATCTTGTTTGCCCATTCTGAAATAAACAGTGTCTTACTATCTGTTAGGAAACAGATGTAGAATGAATGGATGCATTTCTATGATTATCCTTCTTTTACCTGTTATTTCTGATATTTGCTTGATTGCCAGTGCAGTTATCTGTAGGACATTTAGACATTTAATTAAAATGAAACTGCATGATTTTATAAAAATAATGGGTAGAAAATATTATTATGGGAAGCCAGGAATAGTCAACAGTAGCCCTCAGCAGCCAAGGTAAGAGTGTACTGAAAGGCTATGCTGAGAAAGCTTTCCAGTTTCCTGGGTTCCGGAGAACATTTATCTGGGCCATCTTTGTTCTGAGCTGTTAGGCTGACTAGTCTGCAACAGACAGGCTGGCGCTAACATTGGCCTTAATTTCTTACCTTGTAAGTGTTGGGGGTGTTTTTTTAAGAACAGTTGTAGGGATGTGGTTTTATGGTTAGAACTTGTCTGCTGTGTTTTCAGGTCAGAACAAAAATGGTAAAAACGAGTTCAATCTGGCTTCGTAGAAACCTAGTCACCGAGACACCAAGATGATTATTCTCTTTCTTTTCCTCCATATCTGTTTTTTTTTAAAAAAGTTTTGTGATGTTGGTTGGGTTTTTTGTTTGTTTGTTTTTGTTTTTTGAGGGGGAAAAAAAAAAACCAAAACCAAACAAACCTGAATTCATTCATTTTGTCCAGGTCTTCAAAGCCAAGTGCTGTTAAAGAGAAGGATTTACTGCCGTCTCCTGCTGCCCCAGTCCTGCAGAAAGATTCCAAGCAAGAACTGGGTCCCGGGCCCGAGGACGGTCAGTCAGTCGTCATCCTTAAAGTCCAGCAGCAACCTTAGCAAGGAGAGTGGCAGTGGCAGTAAAAGCAGCTCATCTTCTAAACAAAAGAAGACAGAGGGGAAGGGTTCTAGCAGTGCTAAAGAAACCAAGGTAAAGGGCTTATTCTGTAAATGCCTTAAGCCTGTTTCTTTGCTTTGCAGTTTGACGTGCTCAGTGTGAGCTAAACAATAATTTGCAGTTCAAGTTAAAATGTAATTAGTTTTAGATATGCATTGTTTCATGTCATAGTGCTTAAGTACCTTGGAATTCAATAAATTCGAAAATAGCGTGGGAGAGATCATGTAATGCTAATGCTTATTCCTACCAAATTCTTACATTAATTAGTGAAATATGTTTAGTCATCTTCTGATTACTGATGCTGCTTATTTATTAATTTGTTAATAAGAAATACCACTAGAAAGCTGTTTACACAACAGTAAATGGAACAGTGAGATTGCTCTTGTCTCATCAGAGCAGATACAGATCTTGCCCTGAGTTTTTAAAGAGAGCAGGAGCTCAGTCCACGCTCAGTGCTAGGATGCGAAGCTATAGCTCTCATTTTATGACATTGTGGGACCCCAGAAAGATTATTTTAACTCCAGCTCAGGAACATACATCACTCTCCATAGTCAGGAGTGGAGTAAACATGATTATAAAGGTGGTGCAGAAAATGGTTTTTGAGATTTAGGTTAGAAGATATTTAGATGATGGAATTTAAAAATTTTATTATGATGATGATACTCTTAGGTCACTAAATTGTAATGTGCTCTTTCATCAGTATATAAATATGTATTACTGGACGGAAATTAGCCTGTGAGGACATCGGAGGGTGTATTGTTGAATACCTGTGAGCAGTTTCTATTGTGTAGCCAGTTGTTGAGCATAGCATGTTAACTGGGAGGGATTTCACCTTTGTCTTTGCAATTCCAAGGTGTGCTGCGGATACTGGTGTGGCTGTCTCCAGAGTCCCAAAGCCTCCGACAGCCTGTGGAAGCTCTGGTAGTTTAAGCAACTGCTGAACCTCAGTAGTTGGATTTGCAGTCTCTGAAAAGCTTAGAAACAAAATCTAAAAATGTTCAGGAAGGATAATTGATTTGGGGAGGAGTAGAGCAGCAAATAGACATGAGCAGTGGCAGACAGTAACTTAGTCATCAGGGTGGAGTTAATGAATATCTGAACTGGGAGGCATGCTGTATTACTTCAGATGCCAATATCATGAGATTTTAGAAGCCTGGCAGGGTTACGTATATTGGTGGCTGCGTAAGACACTTCCAGGAACTGTAGATAGTGCATTTACCTTACAGGCTGAGGCTTTGCCCTTTCTTTATTTGTCAACATAGAAATGTCCCTAAGCCAGTTGTTAACTTGTTAGATGTTTATCGTTTTATACTTCAGATATGCTTAGTCATGCCTTCTTAAAGCAGTATATACTCTTCCTGCATTGCGCTGCATGTTTTGTCATTGTTTCTGCGTTACAGTGGTAGATGGTACATTGCTGTGCAAATCTGATACCTTGCAACTCCAGGATCCTTCTGGTTAGCAATAATCTGATAAATGTAGGTTATGAAATACAGCTATATAGATGGCCTTTGGTCATGATAAATCAAGAGAGCAGGAAACACATACGAAGCTGGGGGAGTTGTTTTATACTGTTCAGCTGCTAAAAATGGATTCACTTGCTATTCACAGAATGTTTCTAGTGTCCGATTTTTAGTCTGAAGTGTCATATTGAGCCGTGTATAATTTAAGGGAGCAAGGAGAGTGTGTTGTGAAGACAGCTGACTTTTCTCCCTTAAGATTATGCTTATCCTTCCAAAATACTTTTTTTTTTTCAAGGCAAAGACATTCAGCAGAGTTCAGTGTTGGTAGAAATGAGAAATCATAAAAATATTCATCATCTCTTTGTTAAGAGTGGAAAAACAGGACTTGCAAACAGTGACATGGGAGATTCAGGGAGGGATTTCCTGGACCCAGGTGTGTCTAGAAAGCCTCGGCTGCATTCTTTCCTCTGATGGAGATCTCCTGGTGTATTAGAGTGAGGAGCTTGATTATAGCCTCTGTGTCTACCTCTGTGCCAGCATTAAGTGAAAGCCTCTTGGAAGCTGTGTTACCGTCTATGGCGAATGGCAGCTAAAGCAGGTGCAGAACTGACCATATTGCATATAATGCGTGAAGTCATGGGAGAAATTTATGCAACAAATGCTTTTCTTGAAGGCAGGGAAGACTTAACTGTTCTTTAAATTATGGTTTGCCAACAATTCTTCCTTTCAGGAAAAGATTCTGAACAATTCATCAAACTGCCCTCCTGTGTCTGCTCAGTCTACGGAAAGTTCCAAGTCAAGAAGAGCAAAACTTGTTTTTGATGACAGGTAAGAACAGCAAACAATGCCTTTCCCTTTGTGGGGATGTGAATCTCGGAACCCAGCCAGCTACCCTTGGAGAAGAGTTCTCATTTCACTTCACAAGAGATGTTAAGTCAAGCTCACACAGCTACTCATTGTTCCTGCAGCGATGTGCTTGTCTGACTGCTCCCTGTGCCATTTACTTGGCAGACAGTGCGGTCCTTGAGAAAGAACCGTAGCCTGCCCTGTACATTCCTACCGAGCAAAGAAGGACCACACAGCAGACTTAAATAGCTCAGGGTTGTTTGTTTTTAAATGCTGATGGGTCCTTTTCACCTTACCAGGACATTGCTGCTATCTGTCTGCCTGATCTCTTCTCGACATGGCCTGCTTCCTCTAGAACTAGGAGTGGTAGTCACTGATAGTAGAGAGTAGCCTTTGTTTTTGAAATTCCAGATCCACATGTGTGGGATTGGGATTGAGATTTAATCCTGTGGGTTCAAAGAAAATATCTTGAAAAGAAAATAAAACAAGAATTTTACTGCCTTGTGCAAACTTTAGGTTTCACTTGCACCGGTTCAAATCTCAGCACAATGCTTGCTCTTAAAGCATTTATCTTTGTTGTTCTTTAAATTCACTTTACAGATAAAATTGTTTATACCAAATGTAAAAGTAACTTCCTGGTTTAGAACTCTTTGGAAGTGGGCAAGCTAGCTGGTCAGTGGTTTTTTTCCTGATAGTTGTTCCTTAAAGGACAAAAAAAAAGAAAGAAAAAAGTGAATTTGATGATTAGAAGTACACTATCAATCATTTAGGACAAAACAGTTTACTGGGATCTTGTAATTATTCCAAGACAAAACAGGGCCAAGAAGTTGGGATAAGATCAAACTTTTACAAAAAATAAAATCTAAATGTGTATCAAAGTATAGGAAGACATGATGAGAATACCCTCCAAGGAAGAGTAATTGTGCTTTGGAATGGCATCACGTTATAACCTTCTGGTTATGATTGAGACATTTTAGGGTTTCTTGGGCCTAGAATTGATTGAACTAATTTTTTAGGTATACAAGCTTTTTAATATTAGCTGTTGCTTTGTAATAACATCAGTTTCCTGTAAGTAGATTGTTAAAAATGTTGATTTCAAATATCTTTATTTTTTGGACAAGTGAGATAGGGTGGATGGGAGAGTTTATTTCAAACTTTAATCAACTCATAGGTAATATGTTAATATATCAAAATGTATAATTACATTTTTATGATTTCCTTCTGTTAATCTAATTGCAAAAGACATTTGGCATGGATTGTCTTGAGTGGCTAAGCAAAAGCAATTAACAGCTGAATGTATCTTGATTATTTTGTGTTATTGTCATAATTTTTAAATATTTCACATGTCAGTATTGCCAGTCTTGGAGGCACTGGATTAATTTGTCCTCAAATTTTACAGGTTGTTTTTTTTCCTTCCTCCTGTAGTTGGTCAAGCATTTGGTTTGCTTGACTATCAAATGCAATAAATTTAACCAAATCATGTGTACTTATCAACTTGCTTGAAGTACTGTTTTGAATTACCTGAAACTAGAGAACCAACTTTAAGCTATTTTTAATTATTTTATCATACTGTAACTAATCATACTAGTGATGTGGTTTAACCTGGCAGGCAGCTGAACACCACACACCCCCTGAAACCACATCACTCGCTCCCTCCCCCCTCCCCCGCCACCCCTCCCACCACAGTGGAATGGGGAAAAGAATCAGAAAAAAAAGTAAAACCCATGGGCTGATATAAAGACAGTTTAATAAAACAGGGGAAAATAACAACAACAACAACAATAATAATAATGGTAAGAGAATATACAGAATATTCAAAACAAGTGATGCACAATGCAGTTGCTCACCACCCACTGACCGATGCCCAACCTGTCCCCAGCAGCTATCACTCTTCCCCCAGTTTCTATACTGGGCATGATGCCATATGGTCTGGAATATCCCTTGGGTCAGTTGGGGTCAGCTGTCCTGGCCGTGCCCCTTCCCAGTTCCTTGTGCCCCTGGCAGAGCAGGGGAAGCTGAAAAGCCCTTGGCTGGTGTAAGCACTACTCAGCAACATCTCAAACATCAGGGCATTATCAGCATTCTTCTCATCCTAAATCCAAACCACAGTGCTATGCCAGCTACTAGGAAGAAAAGTAGCTCTGTCCCAGCTGAAACCAGGACAACTAATTAACTGTCTTAACAGCTTTTTTAACAGTTTTATCAGGGTGTAGCTCCTGTAAGGTAGACAAAAAATACGAAATTTGGCAACATTAAGAAACTTCAGTCATAAAAGGAAATGCAGTATGGGTGGGGCTGAGTCCATAAATCTGTGTCCTCTGTTGCAGGACTTATTCAGCTGATCATTATTTACAAGAAGCAAAGAAGTTAAAACATAATGCAGATGCACTGGTAAGTAAATCTCCAATACTTATCCAACATTTGCACGTAAAACTGGGGCTTGTTTACTGCTTTTGCCATTTTGCTGCCCTTCTGTATGGGAGCTTTCTTGTACTTCCTCTCTGTTTTTTGTCCTTAAAAGTTTTTTCTAATCTCCTCAGTCTGACAGGTTTGAGAAGGCTGTGTACTACCTAGATGCTGTAGTGTCATTCATTGAGTGTGGGAATGCATTGGAGAAAAATGCTCAGGAATCCAAGTCCCCGTTCCCTATGTATTCAGAAACTGTGGAATTAATCAAGTAAGCATTGCAAAGCATATACAGAAGTCAAGTGGGTGGGAAAGAGGTGTGGAAATCAGAGCTGCTAGATTTACTAAAGTTTCACTGCGAACTTTTGAGATCTCTTATCATTCTCCGATAAAACTGAATCGCTTACCAGTTCATTCCAGTTGCTGAAGCTTAAAGTGTTTTCATGAAGGTTGAGATGCTTTCTGCTAAGGCTCTTGAAGTCTCTCTACAATGCATAACATGAGAAGCAAGGTTATTCCTAGTCAGCATTTTGTTTAGGGTGTGAGAGAGGTTCCTGAAACGGTGAAGAACATCAGTGTTTTGTGATTGATAAATGATACTGTAATATTTATTTTGTTGTTTACTTGACGTCTTTGTGTGTAGATACACTATGAAACTGAAGAATTACTTGGCACCGGATGCTACAGCTGCAGATAAAAGGCTAGCAGTGCTTTGGTATGTGTATTCTGAACTTAATACAATGTACTGATTAATTTCAAATTTTTTATCTGCATGAAATGCTGTATTACACTGAGTTGTCAGGTGTTTCTGAACGAAATACATGAGCTTTCCACTTGGCTTACATAAAGATTAGTGCTGTTTATCTGATTATTGTAAACTGGGGCAGAGCAGATGGTGACAATAAGGATGAAGTCTTTGAAATATTAAGGAAATTACTAGATTTGTACAGAGTAAAGCAGAAAGAATGGGGGTGCTTCCTATGTACTCATCCAGTGGTAAGTCCAAATTTGGACTGGCTGTAAAGAATTGTCATTACCCTCCTAGATCAATGAAATGGCTGCAGCAGGTGTAGAGGACCAGAACCTGTTGGTGTCAGGTGGAAAGGAAAGGGGAGGCCATGGCAGAATGCATCGGACTCAGTATGTCCTGACACGAGTGAAAAAGAAATGAAACGCTTGTCTAGGAAGTAATTTGGTATTGTCTTCTAAGCTGAGAACTGGAAAGTGATTATATTAGCACAATCACTGTAAATTATAGTTTCAGCTTAAGGCACACAGAACTGGGTTTATATCCTTGAGAATTTAAAGTGCTTATGGGTTGTCTGGTAGACCTACAACTCGAGAATTAGCAGAGAAAGCTTTAAAAACACAGGTACTAGATTTTGAACTTCACTCTGTTGTGATGAACTTGACTTTAACTGTAAATGTTTTGTTATTCTGTCTTTGGTCAGTCTTCGGTGTCAATCTCTACTATACCTAAGGCTTTTCAAACTGAAAAAGGAAAGTGCATTGAAATATTCTAAAACTCTGACTGAACATCTGAAGGTAATTGCATGTGTATTTTCTTAAAATTAAAATTTTCTTAAAATTGAAACCTAATCAAGTGTATAGGTCTACATCACTTAAAATTCCTGAATCCATTTTTCAGACTGCTACATGTAAACTTAGAATATACTCTGTTTAGAACTGGACCTTGAAAGTATATTAAAGTTGAGTAGTTTAAAGCTGGGAAGAGATGGCATGGCTGTTGTAACCCTACTGGTCCTAGCATGATAGCGCTCTATTAGTAATTTCATCTAGCTTTTGTCATTTAATAAATTTAGTAGGCTTCAAGGAGGATTTAAAAATGTTTTTCTTGCTGTGGATATTAACAAGCTGAAACTTCACTTTCATGTTTAAGTCTAAGGAAATTCAGGATTGAGGGGTGTATTACATGGGCTGCAGCTAATCAGCCTTCGCAAAAGCTGGCACCAGAGTCAACTTCTAATTCAAAACCAAATTGGTCTTTCTGAGTTTTTGTTGTTTGTACTGGGATGTTTGATTCTGCCCTCTCTTGTCTCCGTCCCCCATCCCCCCCAGTGAATTTATCTAAATTCCTCTGCAACTGATTTAAAAGTGCTGTCGGGGAAAGGAGACAAGCGACACATCCTTTGAGTGAATGTATTTGAATCAAGATGTTGCAGATGAGAAAAACAGTTACAATACTTGTGTAATATTACTCAGTCCTTAATCTAGACTGAGATTTTCAAAGGAATACTTGGGAGCAGGTAACTAATGCCATTGGGTTTCTCTGAAACTTCCAGCCATCGATACTGGGAGGAAACATGCTTGTCACGTGCCTGACTTCTTGGAGTTTTTGTGACACCTTTAATTCTTCACTGCTAGTAATAACAGAGTTTTCTTCCTGTTAATGGGCTGAAAAAACAAAATGTTATCATAAGAGGCAATGGGATCTAATGATTAGAACAAAGGACTACTCCAATCCTATATATATTTAGTGGCTGCCTTTGTGTTGCTTTACATTGTGTCTTAGTCATCAGTGAAAAAGGACACTTTCCCAAATTTGAATTTACTTTGATATTACTCAGAATTTTGGTTATTACTTCAAGGAAAAACTACAATAATTAATTTGGTCAAAAATAGCCAATTAAATAACCAGATGAAGTATAACTAGTTGAAGTATAAACATAAATCAGGTGACAAATTTATTTTTCCCCAAACAGAATTCCTATAATAATTCTCAAGCACCGTCACCTGGCATGGGAAGGTAAGTAGTAAAAGCTGTTACTTGTATTTCTCAACTTCTAGCTAATTTTCTACATGAACTGTCGGCCTGGGGTGCTCAAAGAGTAGTTTTTCACTCTGTAAAGTGTTGGGTTGATAAGGGGGGTCAATTTTGATTTAGTTATTTGCATAATTATTCCGCTAAAAGGTTTGGAAGACTGCTGCTTGTGATAGTGCTCTGCAGAGAGTTTGTCAGGCAACTCCTTGTTGCAAAAAAATGGGTCAGTGTGTCACTGACACACAAGTCGCTTATCTCTTTGAGTTTGGTGGTTTATTTAATCTTTTCCCTTCAAAACAATAGCTTTATTAATGCTGCAAGCCCAGAGGGCTACAAGTATTTTCAGGGTTGTCTGTGCCATAGTATGGCAATTTACTTCTATTCTTGAAAACCTAACAATGGCCCTTTGGTAGGTTACTCCATGAGTTTCAAGTGGGCATTTCAGATTTGCATCGTGTTATCTGAAAGTGTAATGTGGCAGTATAGTTACCACGTAGTTGTAATGTTTTGGTTATTATTCTTTAAGGTTCAATTTATTTAAACAATGAATTTAAGATTTTATTGACTTAGAAGATGATGAGGTCTGATGATTAGGTTTTGGCTAAAACATAAGGGTTGCAGGGTCCTCAGCAGTTGTTACCAGCTCCTGCATTTTGTGTGTTGTAGGGCAAATCCTGACTTCTTAATGTGTAAAGTGGAAGTGCTTTAGCATCTCACACCCTGAGATGTGGGAAGAGAGGTCTTGGAGAGTATTAATCTTACAGCATGATATGACTGAAGTACATATATTTGCATTTTACAATTTAATATTTTTCTCTGGATAAGCAGCAAGCCTGTCGGTATGCCGTCTCCAGTCTCTCCAAAGCTGTCTCCAGGGAATTCAGGAAATTACTCTTCCGGGGCAGCCAACCCTTCAGGGAGCGGGTCTTCGGTGACGATCCCCCAGAGGATCCATCAGATGGCAGCCAGCTATGTCCAAGTTACATCTAATTTCCTCTATGCCACTGAAATTTGGGACCAAGCCGAACAGCTGTCTAAAGAACAGAAAGGTAAGGGCTGGCACAGGTGGATTATAACTTTGGATGTACCAGAGTGTGCTGAAACACTCGTAGGCTTTGACTTCTGGAGTTGCAGTTAATGATGCACAGGATGCTTAACCAGGTCCTCTGCAAAAGTAAGATGGAAAGTTAGACCTTAGATTACAGTGGTATCCTGGGCTGGTTGTTTTGGTTGTCAAGGTGGTGTTGGAGAGGTAATGCTTCCTACCAGCTATGTGCTTTAAAAAAAAAAAAGTCTTAGTTGCATTTCCTGTAAAATGTTATGTGTAGGAAGAGGAACTTGGTACAGTTCCATTTCTGAAATTAAGTGAAATACACATTTGAGGGGGAAAGCTGAGGAAGTTTTACAATAGTTTAACCATACTCTAATTATTCTTATCAACCAGTCTTCTGCAAGAGAGTAAAGAAACCTATTAGAAAGGACCTTTTTCCTTTATTCTTCCATTGTTCAGCCATCTTTCTTTTCTTCTATCTTAATCTAAAAAGATGCATGCTGAAAAGATGAGGAGTTTGGGTGGAATATTTCCCATGTAAAAATACATGCATGACTTAACTTGCGTTTCTGTTGTTTTAGAGTTCTTTGCTGAACTGGATAAAGTTATGGGCCCTCTGATTTTTAATTCGAGCATCATGACAGACCTAGTGCGTTACACCCGTCAGGGATTACACTGGTTGCGCCTGGATGCCAAGTGATACTTTGAACTGAAGGAATGGAAAATTGAACACATTTTTCTCGCTGCCTCTGATTTATCTCCACAACACTGTGTCATGTCAATAAGGAAGACTGCCATAACACATTGCTTAGTTGACACTAAGAGCAAGGAATGCTTTCACATGTCTCCCATCCTCATTTGTGTTTTGTGTTTTAACCCCGAATAATCTGGTTAATGGACTTCTTCAGTATTCCCATTTTAAGTTATTTAAATATTTTAAAATTTGCTACATATAAAGGTGTAGTTTTGCTGATCTATCATGGATAGATCATTGGGATTCCAGTCATTATACATAAATAGTCAGTTTAAATCATATTTATTTTATTTTTTTTTAATTTTAATTTTGAAAAGCCCAGTTTGGGGCAGGTTTTAGCTATTTCTTCCCTAAATTTACCCTTTCGAGTACTTAGCAGAAATTAAACATAGACACTTTATTTAAGTACTTTGTGAGCTTTGTTACTCTGTAATGTCTTGTGGTGGTAGAGCCTGTGAAAGGAACTAGGGTTGATAGGTTCTAACGTGTAGGGACACCATACTTTTCATGCCTAATGCCTATGAGTCAACTAATAAATGACAACTACAGATTTATTATTGCAGAATTTGTACTAAATAGAAAAGTTCCAGATATTCTTCTACGTATTAAGATACTTCATTTAAATGAATTATAAAGAAATTTATATGGAAAAGTATTTAGCTGGATCTGACTTGGATTGTTTTCAAGGCAGTTTCAAAACATTGATTAACACTATAACAATCACAGAACATTACAGTAATTTGCATTTAATGTAATATCAAAGTAATGGTGTAGGAATGAACTTCAATCTGATAGGTGTGATGCATACAGGAGAGGTTTCTGAAATGGACAATCTTGTGCTTTTTTGTATCTCTTCATTTAAAATACATTCTGTTTCCTTGCTTGTCATTTTTTGACACTTACAAAATCAGTGAACGTTGTGGTTAAAAAACCAACAACAGTTAAATTCCTACCAGAACTGTCATTTGCGTCTTCTCCATTGACTGAGAAACAGGAATCTTAAATAGAAATCTAGGTCCATTTTTTTCCTTTTAGGGTCTGATAGGTAATGGACACTACAGGATGACAGTGCAACAGCCATCGTGGGGTGGGAGCACACCTGCTATTACAGGGAAATTATCTGACTGTTCTGATGCAGAATGGATTTAAAACTTGTATTTACCCCGTGTTAATGAAGGTCCCGCTAATGTTTGATGGAGCGTAATATTCGCTTGCAAGGGAGCGACTCGGTGCAACAGAAGTGGTTCATGGAGTTGCAGTTGACTGCTCTCAAAAAGTGTAAACCAAAGTACCTTTCCACATAAGGTGCTTGTCTGAGTAAAAGGTTTAAAATGCTACTGCTTTCAGTATTGCTTAGTGCCCCTAACATGTCTGGTGTGCCTTATGCCTTACTTTTAGATGAAGATTTTATGAACTGTTTACAAGATGTTTTACAGCAGGACCAGGTATACTGTATGCAGTGGTCTTCTGCAGTACTTTGGTAAAATTCCATTTCCTTTTTAAAAGTACTAGTGTCTGTCACATAAACTGACTTCTCATTGCGGTGGTCTCCTTTTGAAGAGTCAAACTCTGAATCCTTTGGAGTGAGATTGTGGAATGCTGCTTTGTTTTCTCTCCCATTTAACCCTTTATTCTATACCAGATATGAACGTGCATGTTCAGGAAAATTATTGCACTAAATTTTTTGTGTAGTTGTAGTAAAGTGCCAAAATCATGGCAACCTCGAGAGAAGGAATAGAATTCTACGCTACTTAGTACTGCAGTATGTCCTATGGGCTTTAAGAGTTTAGAAGTTTTGCAAATTAGTAACCTACTAAAAGGTAGCTGCATATTCGTAGAGCTTCCTTTGCGTTCCAGTGTGTTTTGTACTTCCAGAAGAGCTTTGCTACGTACGGATTAATACATGGTTAACAGACCTGTGACTTTTTCCATGATAGCTGAATTTACTCTTCAGGTCTGTTGGAGCATCTTTTTTATTGAATCACTGTGCAAGGTCACGTTTCTGTTAGTGTTTGCTGTTCGAGACACAACTCTGTACCCTCAAACTCCGCATCTTGGTTAATGGGACACTGTCAACTATTTTTCTTTTAATACTCTAAAGTGCCTAGCACACTTTTGACGCTATATAAAAAATACCTTTGTAGAAGTTGCATTCATAGTTTATTTTTTGTGTAGTGCTGCACTAGCCAGCATGGCTGGTTTTTGGCTTGCTCCTTCGTGCACAGTTACCATTACTGTTAGCAGGAATGGTCTCATCTCTGGGAATTTTTTTTCCTTAACTAGAGTCCCACAAATACCTTTTGGTGTCACGCTAAATTGGTCTCTTATCCCTAGATCAGTGGATCTTTAAAAAATTGTCTTCAAATGGCCAGAAGACTTATTACATTGTGTCAAAATGTGGACCTGAACTGGTTGAAAGTGTCCCACCTCAACAGTATACTTCATAGTAAAATATCCTTTAGAGTGCTGTCCCAGGTCTTCTGTCTGTACGGAAGATATGCGGTGGTCTTGTAATTGAAGAGAAATGCCTTACTGCATCTGTGGCTATTTCAAACAGATAAATTCAACCTTCGCAATTCCAAAAGCATATCTTAATTTGGGACTTACCATTGTTTCTGAGAGAAAAGTTATGTACTTTGTCAGATTTCATAGCTAAAAGAAAAAAAATGCAAGTACGTAATAGGCTTCCATCCCTCTGTCAAAGTGCCGGCGAATGGTCTAAACCTGTCCTTTCGTACCTCTACACAACAGCAGTGGAAACGCATGTCACTTCAGTACTAGCACGTCGCACTAGTAACTAATGATGAGGGAATCCCTAAGTCCTGGCTTCCTAAATGATTCCCTAGACAATTCTATATTAAATACATATCAGCGCCATAATTTTAATTCCCTCACTGAACGCAGTCCCAGTTGGTGAATCTTAAAAATGGCTTAATCAGACTAGGCTTGCTCAGATATCAATACTATTTGAATTTGCTGTCAAACTTGCAGGTTCCTAGGTGATAAGGTGCAACCATTTATAATTATAAACAAATCTTCAGGACACCAGAGTAAAACAGCCCGAGACTTTTATTTTGATTTGAAACTCTTAGCCATAAAGCAGAGCATATGAATGGCTCTTCTTGGCTTTTGATGGCAGTATGCAATTTGTATTGTATGTGTCTTTTAATATATATGTATATATATATGAACTCAGTCTGTCCAAAGTATATGTTATACTTGTTTTTAGATTATGGTGCAACTGACTATATTGATATATTATTTATTGAGTGCTGAATCACCATCTTCTTGGTGATAAATCTTGCATATTATACAGGAGTGCAATGTATATTCCTTTAGATTGCTGAGGCTTGATTGCTGTGATAACAAAAAAAATGCCCTGAAATGTATTTATGAATGGCCCCAACATACAGAGAGTCAGTACTTTTAAAGAAATAATGTAGCGCTTGCCTGGGGCAAGTAAAATAAAGCCGTAGGCAGATAATTATGTAGTTTGCCAAAATGGCAGACGACTGGAAAGAGAGACTACCTTTGCTGTATTTAATATTTCATTTACCTAACAGATATTTGCCGTCACTGCAGTGTTTATATTAAGGTAGATACAAAACGGCCTGAGCAAGTCAAGTTTGAATTACCCATTGGGGAGTAAGCAACTTCCAAATTCTTAGATTTCTGACAAATACTTTGGTCAGGGTTTAAACTACTCCATCTGATGAATCAGTATTATGGAAAACCCCGTGTTTCCAAGTTAATGCTAGACATCTTTAAGTCTAAAGAGTAGCCAAAGCTTTTGCTAGCCAACTCAGACAAATCCAGCCCTATTCCAGGAGACAAATTTCCTAAGTAGGAAAGTTACGTAAACTCGAACAATCAGGGAATCATTATTATGTCCAGCTCCATTACTTTTTCGAGGAATTGGTCTCTGCTGCCGTGATGCCGTTTGAAAAGAGCAGTATTGGGGCAGGGGAGGTGGAAGGGTCAGCTGGACAGTCGATAAATTCTGCTCTGGCAGCATCAGCACTCTGCTCTCTGCCAGCGCTCAGCTGAGTTTCACTCGAATACACTGTACGGAGCAATTTGACATGCTGTGGTACAGCGTAGTGTTTATGTAGGCTATCTTTATGTAAATGCTTCCCGTTTTAACTTAATCTGGAAACTCAATGGAAGCGTATCCATTCCTGTCGTAACTCTCCGCACGTGCTAACGGAGCTGATACAGGCAAACTGGAATGCAGTGTTCCCTGTCTTCGGTTTTTATATGCAACCCTGATAGTTGATGTAGTTGGGTGCACAGTACTTCTGCAGCGTTTGGTTTTGGCTGCATTGGCATTATACATCTGAAAACTCAACTCTAAGGACCAGGCATGACTTTTGCAAGCACAGTTCCTGACATTTGTATCTGGTCCCCCTTTTAAATTGTTTTAAGAAATTTTGTATATGGAGGATAAAGTGCTTATATATTTATTAAAAATCCTTTATCTTATTTGAAATTATTATTTGGTGAAGAAGGGTTTTTCTTTTGGGGGAGGGCTTGGGGGGGAGGTAACTTTTAACTTGTCACTTATAAATGAAGCCCTTATTAATCATACGGAAAGGTACTGTTAGTAACTAATGGGATGTCTCTGTTTTATGCTTTGTACATGACAAGTCCATGTGTTACATTTTGTTTCTATCAAAATATTTAGGCATCTGTCTTCAACCAAAACCTAAAAAAAAAAAACAAACTGTGATTTTTATTTGTTGCAATACATTTGAAATTTCAAAGGGTACTTTGGGGCTCAAAATTAGGATTTCTAAGTCAGTATGTGCATTTCACGTAATAAAGCTGTTAATGGTGAGCAAAGTATTATATACTAACTAGATTTTTTCCACATCTGTATAGTATATTCTATGTATTTTGTGGTATTGAGATTATAGAAAGTTTAGTGTCTGAAACATGCGTTTAATGTGTATTTTTAAACAAATTTATGGCAATTAAAATATTTGGAGAAAAGGGTATCACATTTCAATTTGTAAAGATCTTTTTAACTACTGTGTCATTAAAATGCTTTGTACAATGCAAAACTGTAACTGGAGAAACTAAGTTTAATAAATATCAAATAGATTTTCTGTATTAAACTTCAAAACCACTGTGCTGTTATCTGTTACGTGGGCTTTCTCCTCCCTGGTATTGCATTTTTAAGCAGAGTTTTCTTTTTTGACCCTAGTGCCCTATGTATAACAAAAGGAAAATAGCATTCAGTATTTGTGTCCTAGACATGTTGATATTTGTCTAATCGAAAGCAGCTTTGCTTCTCTCAGCCCTCCAGGTTAATATGCATCTGGTCAAAATTGGATTTTGATCAATTTCTTTTAAAATAGTAGATACTTCAGTAGCAAAAAGTCAGTCTAGGACATTGATTTAAGTAAATTTGATTAGAAGTAATTACAAGTAAATACTTGTCTTTCCAGTTATCGCTGGATATATTTGGGATGGTGAAAATGCTATCAGTATTATCAGTTTGTTTGCTCCCTCTTTCTAACAGGCCTTTATCTGAAGTGCTGATAAGAGTTCAGCTGTCAAGACTGAAATGAGGTGGAAGCATGATCTACTTTGTGCATTTGCCAGGATAAATGTCTAAAGTCCAGTTTGAAATAAGCACTCCTACTTGAAACGCCTGATGTGCGCTCACCATACGCTTTGCTCACTGGATACAAGGAAAACCAAGGTGGTTTGCTGAATATAAATTTTTAATTCACGGCTTAAAAAAATATATGAACCATTACAAAAAACCAAAGCGAACACGAGATGCAGAGTCCTTTTATTGAGCTTGGCCAGAGAGTCATCCTGAAGCGTGTGCTGCAGAGGTACAGCCTCGGTTAGGAAAAGCTCTCAAGCTCTTTGAAGTCCTTTTATCAGTTCATATGACAGAAATGTTAAATACACTTATTGCTCTATTCACTGTCGTAGCTTCTGAACGGTCAATAAATATTTCACAAGTAGAGCAGAGCACTGTCAGCAGTAACAGCGAGGGGTGCTCTTCAGCGCGACGGGTCACTCGGAGGCTGTTCTGAGGAAACAGCGGTTCTTCCTGGAAAACAAACGCCATCGGGCACTGACAGCCCCGCCTGCCAGCTGTCTGGGGCTCAGATACACATCCTCTGCTACCTCCTTAGCTACCTCCCGGCTGTTAGATCAGTGCTCGCATTCAGCTCATGTAGCCCTGCACGTTGTATTCACCTCTTTATTCCATTCATCTCGATGCATTTTTACGTTTTTTTGCTTTGCGTAACAACTCCAAAATGCATGTTGCCCAGGGCTACGTGGTCAGGCTGCCGTGTAGAAATTGCATGCAATAGAAATCCCTTTCTCGATATATCTTCCTGTAGCTGCTGTTCAGTTCGCCTCTGTTAATCAGCAGAACCAAACGATGCATTTCAAATGCATGCAAAATAGCAGCCTGCCTACCATGTCCTAATTATATTTACCTGTAGTAGAAAATGAATATATTCTACCCTGTCTCTGTTTGCTTTGTGGTATGTGTACAGTAGATGCCACACAAAATCAGCTTGCAGTCCCCAAGCAGTAATTTTAACTGATCAATTGAACTATTTGCAGTTGGACAATTTGCTCATATCTAGTGTTTGAGAACTAAATGGCTTTTAATATTTTAGTTGTCTTTTAAACTGTGAGCTTAAGTAAACACCTTCAAGTGATTAATTTAGGGTAAGATCTGCTTTTAAGTAATACATGCTTTAAAGTGAACAATGTTGGCTTTAAGAAGGATTAATTTTAAGGTGTCTAGGTGATTACCTGAAAGCTGTCTGGAATCCTGTGTTCTTTTTCGAAAAGACAGGTTATTTGGGGTTGCAATGAAAGGACCAAGGCTTGTAGTCAAGGGAACTTGGACTCTGCTCTGTTTGCATTGCTTACAAAAGAGGTCTAAATCTATTGCCCCATCCCCGTTCCTGGTATCTTTTTTTTTATGCACAGAATTAACTCCATACCTTGTTTGGATGAGAATAAGAGAAAGCTTCCTCTATGTAATCATGTCATATTATTATTTTGTTATTATACTTAATGTTATAAGTGTCACTGAGCCTGACCATTGATCAGGATTAGTTACCTGCACAGCATTGTAATGCATTCACTGTTATCCCTGCACGAAGCTCCAATGGGTCTCAGTGAGACTCCTCTCCAGAAAGGCGTCATCCGCTTCTGTCTCGTTAGCCACGGCTGCCGGTGGTGCAAGGAAGCAGAGTGTGTCTGAAACGAGTTGTAGTGCGACTGTCAGGAACACGCAGCAACTGTCGGCGCTTGGTTGTTCTGATGCTGAGGTCAGTAGTCTTAAGTGAGGAACCTGAAATCTTTTTCATTTTCAGATCCTAGCTTGCTCAGTTAAAGTATAATTGCTCGTATCCTAACCCCAAAGAAGGAAGAAGCATAAAAATGAACCACGTTTTTTTTTTAACCATCTTGAGAGGGAAGGCAGAATTACTTGTGAAGTTACGTCTCAGATTAACCCAGTCTTCACTAGGCAGTCACTCTACCTTTTTATCATGTTGAATCCTCTAGAAGAGCTCTACTGTCACCTCTAACTCCTGCCAGTTATTCTTATTCATGAAAATCATAACAGTTTTTATTAACTGCCTGGCCATTTGCATGAGCGCTTTAAATGGTTATCTCTAGTTACCTGGCTGAGCAGCAGTGAGCAGAGCAAAAAGACTGCCATCGTTTTCCAACAGTGCATCTTCACAGTATGAGCTGTCACTTCGACCGTAGGACCAGCCTCGGGGGGAGGAGGTAGGAAGAGCCCCAAATAGAACTTCCCAAGCTTCAGCTAGATTTTTATAGACTTCATTCTCTTATCGTTGCATCAGCTGTCAGTCATTGCAGGAGCAAAGTTCATTTCGGAGCAAGAGGGAATGACTAAGTTAGCATCTGCTGAAGTGATCTGGTTCAAGGCCTGTCTGTCGAGCTAATGATTTACTCTCCTTCCACTTGTACTTTGTCTGGTCTGCTTAGCCGTCGTGCCAACTGTTCCTTTTTTTAAAACCTACCTAACGTTACCAGAACTCCGTGGTGTATTTGCAAGCAAAAGGGTGGTTGGCCCAAAGTATTATGGTAAAGATCAAAAGCCATAACCCTATTTAACTTCTGTGACATTCACAGCCTGTGCAGTGTTTGTCAGCTGGGGGTAAGTATTGGCTTATCAAGCAGACTCATGGTTTAATTCTGCTTCTCGGTACATGAAAGAATCATGAGGAAGTTACTTAACCTTCCTTGCCACGCGCATGGTACTCAAAAAGCAGATGTAATACTTTTCAGATGGGTTTTGGCATGTAAAAAGCATGTTACATGTGATAAATAATAGGCATCTTCTTCCAAGGATCCTAATGTGTAGTTAAAGATAACGATCTCTAGATAGCTAATCTCAAAAGCAGAAGAGACTGCTGCAAGGGTTTTGTGGAGCCAAGATGCTCTGTGCAGTGAGACTCTGGTCTCTTTAGATGAGCCATCTCTGCTATAGTCTGCCTCTGTGCCTTACAGTGTAACTCATGAGTAGCCACCTAAATGGTGCCAACAGCTCCCATCGATGTGGGTGGGCAGTTTGTAATTCAGAGGAATCTTGATTTTATTTTTTTTTTTCCCCTTGTGAAGTAAGAGTGCAACAGCCTAGAGAAAATAATGTTTAAGAAGAGCCATCTGATACCTCTCATCTCTATAATCCTCTCAGTTTACAAATGCTGGGACCAGTGGGAGAAGTGTATGTCTAAGATTCCCAGTCTGTAAATGGACCTTGCTGGTACTTGCTGCTGCTCCTCATCTGTGAGATCTTGTGCATCTGGCTCCCACATCTGGCCCATGTACATCGTGTCTGTCAGGTACAGGATTTTTGAGATCGCAGCGTAACATAAAGCAAATACCAACTTACTCATGTCAAGTACGTGTAGGTTTTGGAGCACACTATGTTTTAAAGTTACTTCCAGTAGGGAGATACTGTGTAAAATAGTGAGCTGTGTTTTAGCTAAATTGTAAATACAAATCTGTGTGTAATAGGCTACCATTTTCTGTGATTGCTTAATATGGAGGCATAAATGCCAGCGTGGAAGGCAAGTTACTTAGATTAAGATAATGCCATGTTGTCAGGTTCCTCTCTACAGATGATTACGCCTTAGCCCAAACTTCACTGGGATTAAATACCAACTCTTCCCAGCATATTGTCTACAATTACTACTGGAAAAATCTGTTCCTTCCCTCGGGTGGTTCTTACACTCTTTCCTCTACCCTATTTGTCTTGCTTCCCTGCTAGGAGGAACCAAAACCCTGCATTGTTTCACCTTCCTGGGTCTTATGAAGGGAAGGAAATGGGACAGTAAATCATGGCACATCAAATAGCTGAACTCAAAAGTGTCTTTCACATTTGGCTGGGAATTTCTCAGTTGTTTTTCCCATGAAGTCCTTGCTTTACATGCATCCAAGTTCTAATTTCTGCTGTTTCCATTAGGCACTAGTATAGAACAGAGAAAGGAAAACAAGAGGTGGCAGCAGTAGTCTTGACTTCATCTGCGGAGCACAGGATTTGAAATGACAGCTCTTTCACCTCTGACAGCAGTGCCCTCTGTAAGTTGTCCTTTCTCAGCTTTTTTGGCTAGGTAAGACTAGCACTGTGTGACGATACCTCAAAATTGTTTTGTGTCCTGGGTTACTAATAGCATCAGCATATACCTTTCAGGCATCAATCCATTCACTCTGTGCAAGAAACTGAGAAACAGGACAAATAATTGAACCAGTTGCATACCTGGAGACAAGTCCAGCGCAGCGGTAAAATGCCACAGCAGAGATGCAGCTTTCAACAACAAAAAAAAAAGCCACAAAGCACTGCTACTTCTAACATTGAGCAAAGGGAGAACAGCAGTGAATCAGATGATGGAGGAATTTTCAAACACCTTGTTCAGATTCTGAAATACCCACTGGCCGAATTGCCCAACGGTTCTGCATCCGGCTCCCTGCCCGGCAGGCGGCCTGGGGGACGGCTCGCGGGGTTGCGACAGGTTGGCGGTGGAGCGAAGGGTGAGGAGGCCCAGCCCGCCTGCCGAGCCGCTGCCGACATGGAGCAGGGCCGAGCTGCTGCCCCAGCGCCTGCTCGGCTGAGGTGAGGGTGCTGTGCTGTTTACAGTAGCCTGCCAGCTGGTTCATCAGTTCAGCCATCTGTGAACAGGGGCAGAGACCTCGTCAGAGAGACCGAGACAAGCTGCTCGCCTCCAGCAGAGCTGCTGAGAGGAAATGCATTGAAAAACAAGCATTTACTGAAGCTACCACCGTGAAAGCTCACACGTGCCATCGTTCAGGCTGCTCATCAGCTGCCGTGGGTGCGCCTGGAGGCTACATAAGCAGGAGGCAAAGTTTTGAATAAAGCCAGCCTCTAGACATCTTTGCCAACTCTCGCAACCGTAGTAGCCAGTTCCTTGCTCCCTGCTTGCTTAAGCTGCCTAGAACATACCAACGAACGGGAACGCAGAGTTAAATTTAAGGACAGAGTATTTTTGGCACAGCTTGCAGCACTGGATGGCTTGTATTGCTCCTGTTTATGCCAAACTCAGGCTGCATTTGGAATAAGCACAAGAGCAGTAGGAACAGCCCTAAGACTGAGCTTAATCTCGTGTGCTTCTTAATCGTATGTTAAGAGCCCCTAAGGAATAAAGCGTTCAACTATAAACTTCACATACACCCCCTGTGCTTCCTGAAGCGAGAGACTGAGCAGCTTCATCTTCCGGACAGCTCAGCCCTGAGCACACCGAGGAACTCTCACAGGGAAATGTTGCTCCAGCCCAGTGGGTAAGATAAACTCAGTACCAACTATAGGAATAGCACGACAGGGAGATAAATGTGTTGCTTGGCATGGGGTGTGAGACTGACACAGTCACCTGAAGACTGAAAGGAAAAAAAAAGGATAAAGGAGCCAGCCAGATGCTCTGGACTTGGAGCAGTGAAGCTTGTTTATCTACTTAGAGCCTGAGGGCGAATTTCCTTGTCACATACTTAAGTGACTTTACCGCTAGCACTTGTTTTTAAATCATCTTCAGGTATTAAACAGTCTTGTCTCTCCTGGTAGTTTCCAAGAATCACAGAATGGCAAGGGTGGCAAGGGACCTCGGGAGATCACCCAGTCCAACCCTCCTGCTAAAGCAGGTTCACCCAGAGCAGGGGGCACAGGACATCATCCAGGCAGGCTTTGACTATCTCCAGAGGAGGAGACTCCACAACCCCCCTGGGCAGCCTGGGCCAGGGCTCTGTCACCCTCAAAGTTCTTCTGCATATTCAACTGGAACCTCTTCTGCTTCAGTTTGTGCCCATTGCCCCTTGTCCTGTTGCTGGGTGCCACTGGGAAGAGTCTGGCTGCGTCCCCGTGACCCCCACCCTGGAGATATTTGTAGGTGGTGATGAGATCCCCTCTCAGTCCTCTCTTATCCAGGCTAAACAAGCCCGGCTCCCTCAGCCTTTCCTCACAGGGGAGACACTCCAGTCCCCTCATCATCCTTGTTGCCCTCCTCTGGACTCTCTCCAGGAGTTCCTCATCTTTCTTGAACCGGGAAGCCCAGAACTGGACATAGTGCTCCAGGTGGGGTCTCACCAGGGCAGAGCAGAGGGGGAGGAGAACCTCCCTCGCCCTGCTGGCCACGCTCCTCTTAATGCACCCCAGGATGCCATTGGCCTTCTTGGCAACAAGGGCACCCTGCTGGCTCATGGTCAGCTTGTCGTCCACCAGGACTGCCAGGTCCCTCGGCAGAGCTGCTCTCCAGTACAGACTGGTGCATCGGGTTCAACCTCCCCAGGTGCAGCACTCGACACTTGCCCTTCTAATCCAGCCTATTAACACTAATCAGATATCAGAATTGCTGTTAATCATGCAATTAACATAACTAGGTAATTAGAATCACAGAGTCATGGAACAGCCCAAGTTGGAAGGGACTTCAAACAATCATCTGGTCTGATCTTCCATAGGAAGGGAACCCAGTATCCGGTGCGCTGTTCAGTTGCACCTTGAAAGCCTCCAGCTGGGGGCTCCCCTGTGTCCCTGGGGGGGTTGTTCCAGTGAGGAATTGTTCACACTGTAAAAAATTATTAAAGAAAAAAAAACAAACCAAAAAAAAATCCTCTTCCAGTGCAGCATGTACCCACTGCCCCTTGTCTTCTGCAGGGGGAGCCTCTGTACCGAGGTCAAGGTCCAGGTTCAATCCTGAGCCAACAGCCAGCTCATGCAGTTTTGGTCAATACCACATCAGGTGGCCTATTTATTTTTCACAGATATCAAGGTTAGAGAAAAATGAACTGGCCAGTGATGGGAATTTAAAGGGAGCAATGAACTGTTATTTCAAATCATCGCTGGCTGTAGGCAGCCCTTGCTACACTAGTTAGACAGAGAAATGTTTCAAAGAAACAGGAGCTAAAAAAAAAGCTGCAAATGCTCTAATGGAAAAATGTCTGAGCACGCAGAACTTTAGCCTGATTATCTCCCTGTACAGAGCGAACCAGACAGAGATTTGATGCTACTCCCCTTAAACCAAGACACGGATTTCACACAAAGTCACGGGGCAAAGTTTATTAGACAAGACTTATCTCCCTCTTAATGCCCTCCTAGGCATGTGAACATGCTTTAGCAACACGAGGGTGATAATACAGTGAGGTAACAGTCTCCTTTTTGACTCGATCACTGGTCGTTTTCATAGTCAGCGGGGTTCTTCCTCTTCAGTCTCTCAAACTCTTGTGTCCCCCAGGAGTAAAGGAGATAGGCTCCCAGAAAGGCTGGAAAAGAAAAGGGGGGACACTGAAAAGTCGCCCTGTAATAAGCATAGGCGTGGCGCAGCCTAAATCACAAAGCTTCTGTGGTAAGAGACAGGGCTACGGTCACGCAGACGGTCTCCCCCATCCCCAAAACGACGATGCTAAAGGGGGGAAAAAAAAAAAAAAAAAAAAAAAAAAAAAAGAGGGGTTCGACCCCCTCAGGCCGCGCCTGAGGCGTCTCCCACCGTACTCACGGGGCACCACCTTGAAGACCTGGGAGCTGAAACGCCTCCAGACGTTGGGCAGCCCGTGCGAGAAGACGTTGGGGAAGGCGCGTTGCTCGAAGGGCGAAAGGCTGTAGGTGATGACATGGCGAACCCGCGCCAGGTTACCGAAGTGAAGGCCCATGGCGTCCCGGTGTCACCTTCCTCACACAACGCCGCTGCCGCCGCCCTGCCCCGGAAGCGGAAGAGGCATCTCCGATGCCGCTTCCGCTTCCGGGGCAGGGCGGTGGCTGTTTCCTCAGTCGCTGGTTCCCTCAGTCGCTCCCTCACGGTTTAAGTGGGCGACTTTCTGGCCGCTGCCGCCTCTATAAATTCACACTTTATACACTGTATTTGGGGAAGAGCGGCTGGAAAGCTGCCCGGCGGAAAAGGACCTGGGGGGGGTTGGGTCAACAACAGCTGAATAGGAGCCAGCAGCGGGCCCAGGTGGCCAAGAGGGCCAGCGGCATCCTGGCTTGTATCAGGAGTGGTGTGGCCAGCAGGAGCAGGGCAGGGACCATGCCCCTGTGCTGGGCACTCCCCAATGCGGGGTCAGGGTTGGGCCCCTCCCTCCCAGAAGGACCTGGGGGGGCTGGAGCGTGTCCAGAGAAGGGCAGCGGAGCTGGGGAGGGGTCTGGAGCCCCAGGCTGCTGGGGAGCGGCTGGGGGAGCTGGGGGGGTTCAGCCTGGAGCAGAGGAGGCTGAGGGGAGCCCTCATCGCTCCCTACAACTGCCTGAGAGGAGGGGAGAGCCGGGAGGGTTGGGCTCTGCTCCCAGGCAACGGGCGATGGAACGAGGGGAAGCGGCCTCAAGTTGTGCCAGGGCAGGTTTAGGTTGGACATCAGGAAAAAATTCTTCACCGAAAGGGCTATCAGGCACTGGAAGGGGCTGCCCAGGGCAGGGGTCGAGTCCCCATCCCTGGGGGGATTTAAAAGCCGGGCAGACGAGGTGCTTAGGGCCAGGGTTTAGTGGTGGGATGGCAGGGTTAGGGGAACGGTTGGGCTTGGTGATCTTAAAGGGCTTTTCCAACCTAAACGATTCTGTGATTCTAATAAATTAATCCCAGTGACATTTCCCCTAAGTGAAGGGGCGTGTGAATGTTCAAAAGCAGGTCAGTACTGGGTTGTTTGGTTGTTGGTTTTTTTTTTTGGGGGGGGGGGGGGGCGGGCAAAGAACAGCAACACCTCAGGAGCGTTCAAAAAATCCTGTCATTGATACCAAATATAAGTTTTTTGTCAGAGAAGAGGCCGCCTTCTTATGGCCTCCACAGCAAAAGGTCTTGCATATTAGAATTACTATTAAAATAAAGCATCCCAGCAGACTGAAAATGGTATAGCGAGAGAAATCCACCCTGGAAAATGTGGTCTCAACCTTTAATCCATTACTGAGGTTACCTATTTTTGAAGTTGCTTGTATTGCAGCTGACCCCAAAATGCAGTTTCTTCAGCGTGACTTCAGCACTTTTATCTTCAATAGGCTTTTCTCTTTGTGCCAAAGATGGAATTTTAACTTTTATGTTCTTCCATGGTGGCTTGGTGAAGCTAAATTCCTGCTGTTTGAAGCGACTGGAGAGAGTGACGTTGTATTAAGCAATTAGAATTAAACTGGTCAAAACATAGCATTGACTGTGGGCTGGGATTATTTTGTCTGACATTGAGATATTTACCTCGAGCTTCTGGTATTTATTCCAAACGTTACCTTCAATTAAAGCTGACATGAGCACTATTTTTATTTTAACAGTCCCAGGCTAATGCAATTTTCATTTAGGGACTTCATTTTGCTTGAAGTTAAATGACTGTCAGACAGATCGTACCCACACCTCCACAGAGTACTTCAAACTCAGAGAAGCATCCTACCAACATCCACCAGTTTTTTGTTAAAAAAAAATATTTTTAAAAAATCCCTACCAAAGCTGGTTTTTGTGCACAAGCCCTGTCTAAAGCCCTCTTAGCTTGGGTCCCCAGCCTGAAACCAGCATTTTTGACAAAGTTCTCTAAACTAGAAAAGTCTAGGAGAAACTAAACAAATTGTAGTAAAAAATTTAGTTTGAAAGCATATAGAATTAAGGCACAGTTACCTACAATTTTATTGCTAGAGCAAAGGAGACTGTGGCCCCATATTTTCAGACTACCAGATCAGTTTAGCAGCATTTAAATTAATTCATTTAATAGGCTTGTAAAAGCCTTTTTTCTTTTTTTAAGCTGACTGCATTGAACATTTCTTCATAATTCAGAAGCAAGTGGCAGTGTAGTTCCACATGTAGAGTCCAGTGCCCTCACCCCATGAACAGCTTGTGATTTGTTCTTGAACTGGATCAAGTGCGTTGGTTTTTAATAGCTCATTAGTAAGCTGGTACTGGTTCTTACTGAAATAGTTCAGCGATTTAAGTTGTTGCAAGTTACCACACAGCTGTCCTTAGATTCTTGGTACCCACAGCTGAGACAACCCAAAGAGCACAACAGAAGAAAAGCGAGAAACAACCTTATCACAGAGCCACGAGGAAGAGTTGTCTTCGTGCTTGGGGAACTGGAAACATGGTAGGGAAAAAGAATGAAAACCTGAGAAAGTGATTTTAACACTAAAGACCTTCCTCTCTTCCTAGCCACTTGCTGGAGATGTCACACAAAAGATTTCTTTATGTATAGAGGAAGACTAGCAGGCATTGAATGTAAGTGGTACACATGATAGGCAGTTATTTATTTGTTTAAATCTGTAACAAAACAGCTTAAAATAGACATTCAATAGTTGAAACCTTTTCCACATTTTTAAATGCAAAGTTATTCCAATAAAAAGATTTTATTTACATTTCATTTCATATTCTAGAAAGGCTGAGTGGCTACAAAAATAAGTGCTATGAGGTAAACACCTTCTACTAACTCCACGCTAAACCCCAACCGGTTTTTTACAGAGCTATTAGAATTACACAAACGCTATTCAGTTGGTTAGAGCTACAGATGCTTTGAGAATGCAAAAATACCCAAACCCGGAGTAAAACCAATTAGGGTCCACCCACTACCGACAAGTGCACTTGGTAGCTATCATATCTTCATACTCTTTGTAGACTATGGAGCCGTCAGGCTCTATGGTTAGGACACTCAGTGGGCTGTATTCAGCAGGAACACAGGAAGGCTTTGGGACAGTCGAGTCCAGTTTCTCATATATTATGTTCTGTACCATTGTGTGTACAGGAGAGCCGTAACGATGCCCGACTACCCTGGGGCAGTCACCTTTGCAATACTGAGGGCTGTACCTGTGTGGTGCTATTATCCATTTGTCCCATTTTAGCTGGCTGAAACTTAGGCGGAAGCTGTGAAGCTCACACTCGTTTTGAGGGAACAGAAATTGTTTGAAATACTCACTCAAATTATAAGGTGGAGTTGCTGGCGCTTCTTTCTGATTCCCATCTCTTCGCTGTCGAGAGGCCCTTTTACCCTGTGGATTCTCTTTTCCTTTGTCACCCGTAGGACCAACGAGCAGACTGTTCCTTTGCCTGGGCTGCACTGGGTTTTTCCTTCTGTGTCTAAGTGAGTTCCACCTGTGATAAGCTTGCTCACTGGTATCATTCAGATAAAGAAGAAGAGAAGGGGGAACCAGTGCCGTATTAATGGGATTTTCCAGTTTAGTGTTCTGCTGTGGATCGCCCATCAGACAAGTGAAGTTCACAGCCATATGAATATTCCTTCTCTTAGTAGCAATTAGAGGCTGGAGAAAAGAAGTCACATCAGTCTCAACCCACTTGCGTTTTCTAACTTCAAAGTGCAGGCTAAAAGCTATAGAGTGTGAAATGCTGGGACATACTTGGCCAGAAAAATCATGCTCCTTAACAGATAAATGGCACGTGCACGTAATGGAAGAAGAAATGGGAACTGATGTGTCAAAGGAATAAAGCAAGACAGACTTGAGTAAGTGCTCCAGAGCAGTAACACGATCCAGGTTGAAGAGTAAATCCACCGAGTGAATGTCTCCTGAGAAGGGAAACAAGATCTTGTAGAATTAGTGCATCTTAATTTTCCACCTAGGCATAAATACCATCATGGAGTAGATCAGCAGAAATAATTCAGCAGCAGCAACCAATTTAGACACCCTCGTTTGGTAGGGACATAAATTTTAAAATTAAAAATAAGCAAAACCAAAAACCCCTAATTTTAAATAAATTATTTCGTTAAAAAAAAAAAAAAAACAAACCCAAACACAACAGTACAGGAGGAAGTTGGCAGTTGTCTTTTCAGTGTTGATATGTGGAAATGGGAACTCCACACACCGGATCATACAAGCCGTGAAATGAAACAGCTGAAGTTTTAAAATGTATGCTTTTGGAGCTTTTTAACATTATCTGTAGTTATTCTTTTATTATTACATTGCTTTCTCCTATTTAAGTCTCTTGACCAGCAGCTGCCAGCCAGTCAACTGAGTAATAGCAAGGCACAAATTTATTTATTAGCACTACTTCAAAAAAGTTATCATTCTTTCATGAGTGTCACCTTCATTTTCTTTTATGAAACAGAACCAGAGCTTCCCAGTTATTCTGAATGCACATTTCTGTCTCATTTACCCCTACTGTAAGATTTACTACTCTTATCCTTTCCCCTGATGTTAAGAATTTTTCTGTCATTCTTTGAATTTTCTCTAATTTCCATCTTATTTTTGAGATTGATGAACCCATTTCCTGGCCTGTTTTCCAGATGCGGACATAATGTGTGTTTAATATATTGGGGTTTTTTACTACTCAGCACTGTATTTTTTTCTGTAAATTAGAAATTGTTCATTTTTGACCACACAAATGCATTAAGTGATCCCTTCAAACTTACGTAGGCCAAATATTTGGAAATCAGATGAGGGCTCTGTAGACCTTGATGAACTCTTACTTCCTATATTAATGATTTTTTTCTACAATCATGAATTTGAATAGCCTCAATAATTGTAGGAAGTTGGTTCAGATTCAGGCTGCTACTTTAATTATTACTACATTTAGGATATGTAACCATGATACTAACTGTTCATTGTGAGTATATTTCTGAATCAGTAGATTACACTATGCCAGGAAATTTTAGTCAAACTTTTTTATTTTTCCATAGTGAATACTTAACTGAACCTCAAGTGCTGTTACTGTGCATAAGTACAATGTTTGTGTTTAAGGTTATCTGTCTTTCTAAGTGGAAAAAATCCAAGCCAGAAGAACTCAGACCACTTGTCAGCAGTCGCATAAGTAGAACTAAAGGCCAAGGATTTCTGCTGCTGTTGCTGTGACCAGACCACATTTGAGAATATTGTGAATGCGTGGTTAATTTACAATGTGCCCATCCATCCTATTTTTTCAGTCCTGAGCCTGATTTACCAGTAGTTCTACTCTTCCCCTCAGGATATTCACACATTTGAGTCATAGCAAATATAAAAGGCAAAGGAAGATAATCTTGAAATGGGATTCTGGCAGTTTGCTACGAGCCTTATCGCAGCGCTATGTTTTTATGGCCTTGAAAAAAGCAAAACCAAGACAGTAGAAGGAAATGCGATGCCCATTACGCCTAACCATTTTTTCCATTTTTCTTACTTTACTTAGAACTAATTGTAGAGTTTTCTCTGACTCATGCTGAGATGAGTCAGCCTGAAACACCAGTATCATCTTGAACATAGAACCATTTGTGTGGCAGTTCCCAAACTGTGGTAAAGTCTGTGTCTAATGCCATTCAAGGAGAAGCAAATTAGGAAAAACTCCTACAGTTTAAGAGAAGAGCCATCAGGATTAAAATAGCAACAACTCTAAAGAAATAAGGTATTTTTATATTACACTGCAAGCACAGAACACATGGAAACCCCCCCGTTTAACCTTGCAACTCAGGTCACCCCACACCTACCTTTCATTAGGTCGCCGTGGTGGTGCTTGCATTCAGAACAGGGAGTGAAAAGTCGAACAGTGTTATAAAGGTGGCTTTTGTTAGCCTTTGGGATTCCCTCCTTGGTAGCAGACATTTTGTATAGCCTCTTCATGTACCGAAGGGCCCTGGAGTCTGGCTGCAGCCTGGGGGGCTCACTTTCCCAGTTCTGGTGTCCCCGGTCAGACAGCACCTTGAGGAGGGGAGGCAGGAGGGCATATCCACGTCTCGCACCTTTCGGCAGCCGTAACAACGGATTTAGCTCACTGGCATTGTCCTCAGGAGCTGCCAATAACCCAGAGGCCTTGTCAGGGACCACACGACCCCTGGAGTGGGGGGAACACTGGATGCTGGAAGAAAGCCAATGTAGACAGCAGTAGAAACAAACACAGATTCTCCAAGTACTCTCCATGCTTTTTAGGGTTGCAGTCAAAAAAAAAAAATGCCTCCCCTAAAATATTCAAGGAGAAAAAAAGAGTACCCATCCCTTATATATGTTGCAGCTGTGGAATGGGAGGGAGGTTTCTTTCTGATTGGAAACCAAAGAGAAAGATCTGCAGCTGGCTACTGAAATGCTTGTTTGCATTTAGGCTGGGGCCTTTGCCCATGAAAGCAAATTATAAACAAAATCCCTATGCTGAGAGTTAACCTTTTTCACATGGTAAATTACAAACCAAGAGTGAGTGCCAGCCTCCAGAGGGAGCTGGGGGGACAAGCTAGTATTGGGTAGTATAACTAAATCCAGGTTTATTTGCAGAATTATATATAAAGATAAATATTATTGCTCTTAGCAATAGTAAGCTAATAAAAAAAAAGGAAAAGGTTTTCATTGTCTGTTAACGTATTTCTCACATTTCACTTCCGTGTAGACAGCAATATCCACTTGAGAGAGAGGTACCTGTGACTGTAGCACCATCAGATTCATTTTCATTCCAGCACACAGCACATCTTTCCCTCCAGTCTGAGGTAAGGCATCCCAAAAGCAGGGTACTTTTTCAGTCGGTATCAGCCATCTGCTGGGTGTGCTCCAAAAAACTGAGTAATATTGATTGCATCAGAAATATTCAGAATTTCTTGTAGCTGAACATAACTAAAGGGATGGGGTTTAGTTTTATTTAATTAGGAAAATATAAGGGAAAAGAAATCTGTTTTCATGAGAGTTGTTTTTAATTAGAGCTATGTTATCAATAATCTAGTGAAATGTCACCCATAATCTAATTTTCACATTTTAAGGCTTCTGAGTAAGGATTGCTGGTTCCGAGAGTGTTTAATTAACTTACAAAAATGTCAGTCTGGCATTCTTTGATTTGGAGTGGAAGGTTAATTCAGATAACAGTCTATAATATGAAACAATATAACCTTTTCTGTTAGATTTCTTAAAGCTGCTTTGATCGTGATAAGAAGGGGATACGGTCACTTCTCAGGTCAGCTATGTTTAAACTGTTTTGAATAAGGTGATCTGTACTTTGATTCATTTAAAAAATATATCCTTCAGTCAGGCATGCTTATACAAAGCAAGCTCCTCTGCTCCCTCCCCTGAACTAGTCTCACTTTACATTAGTTTCAAACAAATTAACTACAGTTTCTGCTGTTCCATGACAATTTAAGGTGCCCTTTAACCCTATCCTCTTCCACAAACCAAATGTGCATTCCTGCTCTCTCCTTTGCACTGATTTTTGATGTTATCAGATCTTGCGGTGGGTCCAGTTGGGGGCTGAAATGGTAGGAAAATAATCTAACAAAAAGCGAATATTTGCTTTACCTTACTGAAACCGCTGGACAAGCTGAGAACAATTAAGCCTATCTTGAGTAATTCAGGGCTCAACAGGGCATGAGTGGTACTTCTGGATGCTAAAGGCATAGCAAATCCTTACTATTATTCTGTATGGTGAGTGCCAAAATAATCTTACATATGCTTGTATATAGCCAGCACTGAAGAGGGTATTCTTAAACACGTAGCTTTTGAAAATTTTACTTAAGTAGACTGAAAAGTTCATGAAACAGATTAAGGGATATGGAGATTTTTAACTGTAGCTTTAAACCTAGCCCTGACCAGATATATTCTGCTCTTTTGCATAATCCAGTGGCCTGATTGTAAAACTCATCCACATTTATTAGCTGTCTTGTTGGAAATCTAAGCAGAGAAGTCAAAATCCAAATATATCCAACTTGAACCAATAGATCAGGCACCTTCACTGACTGTAATGACAGGGAGAAACAGAATGCAAACAGCCTGGTTCTCTCTTGGCCAAGGCTGGGAGCTGCTGCCATGATGGCCATCAACACAACTGCTTCTCATCTCATTGTCAGGCCTGGCGCTGATTAGCATCCTGTGATGCTCTGGGGTAGAAGAAGGTTAGATCTTGTTTATTTTCCTTCATCCTGGTGTCTGACTGGGTGGACTTGGTAGTGGTAGGTTTACGGTTGGACTGGATGATCTTAAAGGTCTTTTCCAACCTAAATGGTTCTATGATTCTAGATGCTCTGGAGGCTTTCAAAGGATCTTAGGGCTAAGTGTTCACAGTTTTAGTAACTGGTTGGTCTAGACCGGTGGAAATGTTTAATGGGTCAGTTGATTTGCCTATGGTGTGTTGACTACTAGACCCTTTAGAAAATGTGATCATTTTCAGTGCATAAATAGGAGCTGAAATGCTCTGAGAGTGGCTACAGGAATGCGGGGATTCTCAACATTACTGAAGCCTTAGAGTCTTCCCATGAACTTAGTTATAATTTCAGGCAATTCTTGAGCAGCTTCTAATAAACTGGACTTCCTCCGCTCTGCAGTAGCTTATTATAAAGAGGGAGAAAACTGGAGTTTATGTTGCCATTGATTTTTTCCCCTGAAACCTAGTTCCCCTGAGCAGATTACTGATCCAGCGCAGTCACAACGCTCCCTGCATGCAGAACTGAAGCCTGGTGGCTTGCAGGGGAGCGGGGAGCCAGGGGAGGGAATGAAAGAGGAAGGAGAGGGCCCTGTAAGCCACACTCGCTGCCAAAGCCAGTTTATCATCCAAACTGTGACTTTTTACTGGACTTCAGGTTTCTCAATGTTTGGACACATTTGCTGAAGAGTTATAAATCACAGTTATATTTGAGTGAAGAGGCTGGCATACCTACACTTGTAGGTAGTTGCAAATAAATTTGCGCAAGCGTTTAAGATATCAAAGACTTGTTTAGTAAAACACAAGGTCAAAGGAGATTAGTTTCATCTTATCTTTTTAAAATCCAGACTGTTATTAGATTGCTTGATAGTCTCATGTTTTATATATCTTAAATATTTATTCTCTCTATTATTAATCATTAGATTGTTGCAGCAGAAACTGTATTTTCCTTTTTTTCCCTGGGAAACGGTGAGTGAGTACCTGGTCTGTATTACCACAAACTAATGATCATTTTTAAATTCCTATAAAACGGAGCTGAAGAGCTTGTAGCTTTGCCCTGTAGCTGGATAGTGACGCTTGTTTGTTTCCACAAGGGAGCAAAAGCATTAATCACAGGTAGAGCTTGTTATGCCCTGATAAACAAAGCGTGTTCATTTTGGCCCATGGAGCTGATCCAGTGGACTTTGAAATGCAAGAAATATCAGGTGCTCTCTGCCGGGCCCATTAATAATGTGGCAGAAACTTAGCTAACTGCCCATGCAGAGTAACAGCTGAGTTACGTGTGCTATACACATGTGAGCTGTAGCAATTTCTAACAATTTAAAAAGAAGGAATGTTTCCTGTTAGTTTTAATACCTTCTTCCTGCCATAAACCAAAAAGTTCAAACAAATTATTTTAAAGAACCAATGCGTATATACATATGCCGTTATGGTACCTAGGTACCACTGATTTTATGACTACAGTGTAGAACAGAGATTTTTATTTTTTTTTATCACTGATGATAGCAGCCTGTGCTCAAGCCAGCCCATTTTTATCTCCTTGATGATAACATCAGCAATCCCTTAAACCAGTGATAGCCAGAAGACTGGGCTCCATTTGCCCCTCTGTTCCTACCTGCCGCCTTGTACCTGATCCTTACAGCGGTCTGTGTAGCCATACCTGCCATTTGAGCTGTTTTTCACAGATATGGTGGATGAGATTTTTCCCATTTATCATATTTGTAATTGTCCCATGGAAGACTTACTTTCCTAGCTGAAAGGTCAACCTTCTTGAAGAATTTGGAAAAGAACTGAACTGTCCTCGCCATAGATGTACGCTGTGGCACTGATGGATAGTTTATGAATTCCTTTTTTCTTACAGACTGCTTCTACTACTACCTATGCAGCCTGGCATGTATCATTCTGAGAGGTGCTCAGCAACAGGACAAGGGGCAATGGGCACAAACTGAACCTTTGCCATTCTGTGATTCTGTGATTTGTTTTCTTTATGTTTAAATTTACCATCACTTTATTATAATTATTTATAGAACCTAGAAATTTCCCTAATGGACCTGTGAGCCCATTTTCCTGTGTGCTGCATAAATAGGGATTAAACTGCCCAGAGAGTTTGTAATCTAAATACAGGACAAAAGTAGGGATAACAACAATTATATTGTATTTGTTGGCATGATAAAAGAGTAGAGTCTTAGGGATTTAAAGGAGATTACAAGAGAGCATTGCTGCTGTTTGCATCAGGGGGAGCATGAAGATTTGTTTGAAAATGTAATGGGTGAAGAGTGGAAGCTGGGCCCCTGAGAGGGGGTTGGCAGAGTGCACCAGAACGTCCCTTACCTTATAGGGGTGCTCTGAGGGTGAATGTACTGGGCATTACAAACCATTCAAGCACTAGGATAATGATAGTTTTGTAGGGACCTGAAATAGATAAACACAGCTAGGCACACGGCCACGATCGTGACTGCATCTCCGGTATTGTGCGGTGCCTGCAGTGTATTGCTGGAATAGGTAGGTAAGAAGCCAGCAGTGGTGGTGATGTACTTTAGAGAGATGGTGAAACACTGCAGTTTTTCCACAGTGATCAGGTTTTAAAGCCTAAAGTAAGGCAAAACTGACAAGGTATAATTGTCTCAGTTCCTCAGGCAAAGGGAAAACCTGCATGAGGAGGATATGCCCAAGAGGGCTTCTTGCTTTGGTTATGTGCCTACCGAGGTCCCCAAAGCATCAGGATGAGGATGGTTGACTCCAGTCAGGAAGGTGAGAAGGGGAAGGAGGTGAGCTCTGGGGTGTACCTGGCAGCAAGGAGCGCTCAGAAGAGAAATCCCCCCTCCTTCGGGGGTGTCTCCATGTTTCTCCATACCTGAAGACAACTGGATGCTGAGCTGCACCCTGTGCGGTGGTGTCGGCTGCTATAAAGGCAGTGGCCGGCTCGGGGGGGCTGGGGCAGGACAAGTCGCCCACCCTTTTGCTTTCACAGTTGCCATCTGTGGCCTCTTTCTGCCTCAGCTAAAAAAGATTGCCTTCTACTACATCCCTGTAGAGCTAAGGGGACCAGGTATATGCTGTGGATTCATCCAGTGCATAGTAATAATATGTTTTATTCTCCTGCCATGGGCACAGGAGTGAGTCAACCAAAAAGAAGAAAACTACTGCCTCTGCCTCTGCCTGCTTCACTGAGGCATCCATGTCTAACTGCATTCCCACTTTACAAAAATTGTATTTTAATGGTGCTTAAAGTTAACATACATCATAGCTACACTTCCATTTTTCACAGTAGGTGTATGTTCTTGGTAAAAGATCTAGCTGTAGATGATCCAACAGTCAATTTAGTTCTTCTACACAGAGTTTCTAGATTTATGAAAATAAATTCTAGATTTATGGAGGTATCATTTTACTAAATGTTTTAAAATCTCGTGCATTCTGTATTGGATTAGGATATTTGGAGCAAAAGTGAAACTCATCTCTGGTCTATTGCACTGTTTATATGTCAATACAAATAAGTAACTCTTTCAAGTGTCACAAAATATTAGCTGATAGATGAAGCAGCTTGGTCTGAGTATGGGGTTTGCTGTACAAAGATATAGGGATAAAGACAAACGTAATGGCTTCTTAGAGGATGCAGAGGAAGGCAGTGCCAAGCTGGAATCGTAGGACATTTTGGAGCTTCTGCTGCCATTCCTGTGGGCACGTTACCTCCCTGTTACCGTACGCGGCGCTGCTGCAAACTGACCGCGTCGTAATGCTGAGGAGAAGTGACCTTGTGGACACTTTGTCCAACTAGAATTAATAAATGTTCTTGACAGGGTAATCAGTTAGTTGGTTCATTTAGTACATGATTTTAATGGCTTAATAGGCAGCAGTGTGAGAAAAGTTTTACTTCAGCCTGTTGTGAAAACAAATGATTAGCAAAGAGCAACCTGACAGCCTGGCTCAGCCGCTGAAAACAAGCCCGGTTTTTCCTTTGCTGCTGGTGGCCATCTGGATGTTGGTGCGATGTCTTTGCCAAACCTCTCCCGTTTTACTGGCGTGAGGGTACGTGCTTCTGGAGTGCTTTTCTTACAGCTCTTTCGCGTCAAGAGTTCAGTTTACAACTCATTCACACGCTACTTTTCATCCTCCACATGCGATGGTTGGGGAAGAACGCAGATACTCAGTGCTGAAGTACGGCACTCATCATTTCACCTGCTGAGCAAACAGCACATGGAAAGCTGGTAGGTTTTGCCTTGTCGTAATCAGATATTCTTTAAAAAAATAGAGCGGGTTCATTCTCTGCAGAGAAAGAACAGCTGCAGGAAACAGGCACCGTAGGCAGCAGAGCAAGGTTCCTGGCGGGGCCCTTCAGTAGAGGGACACCCCCGTTTACATTATTGCTGGGCTGTGTACCATCTGATGGGTGCATAGCAGAAGTATAGAAGTTACGGGTTTGGTATGTGCTATCTGCAAAGAGGCAAATCTGTGGCGTTGATTTATTTCACATCAGTCTTCGAACAGACATTGTAGGGGAAGTTGTGTGCACGCTTACAAATACGACTGCCCATGTGGCACCTGGCTGACAGTCTTTTAATATATTTAAATTTTTATTGAAATAAAACTTCTGAAGCTAATGAACAAACTGTCATTTGTTTGCTCTTGCTGTTTCTGTTACAGGCAGGTGTTATGCACATATCTATAAAATGTGGCTTTCAGGTCAAGTTTCAGAATACATTTAATCCAGTTTGAGGGCTACTGCTATCTGGGGCGGGTTTTTCTTTTTCCTCCTTGCCTTTCGGCCTTTCCCCTTGTGTTGGTGGAATAGTTTTCACCTGGTCTGTGAGCTGGATGGCTCAGCCCCCAGCTGCACCTCAATATAAAGTGGGGCCGCCCACTATGTGATCTTTGTTGAGGGAGAGGGTTGGAGGTAGTGACCTGTTTGCTTTTGAGAGCATCTTATAGTTAGTTTAATTTGGGTATAATATGAAGTTATACAATACTATTGTCAGGTACGTTTTAGATACTATAGGTATCTAGAAAGATTTAGTGAAGAAATGTAAAGGAGTAGGTAGAACTTAGCTGGGGTTTTTGTTTGTTTGGGTTTTTTTTTTTCCCTTCCTCTTCATAAACATGCAGGCAGGATTGTGGGAATTCTCTCCCTTCCCTTTTTTCAGGAGAAAAAAAATACTTGGAACAAATTATTTTAGAAACTAGGAGACTGGGGTATTGTGTTGGATATTCTTCCTCTTGCCTTGGTGTGCTGGTATGAAAAGCTGAGTTTGCTAAGCTTGTGATCAGCGCTTTCAGCTTTCCTGGTGTATTTTTCTCCCTGGCAAGCTCTTGTTTATGAGCTGGAGAGCAAGAAAGCCCTGAAGAACAAAAAGAGTGAAAAATGGAGAGCCTGCTGCTGTCACTCCAAACCTCGTCTGAGACCATGTACGGGGTGGGTAGATCACTGTATACCAGATGTGATTCCCTCCCCAGGAAATGTTTTTACTGCTTTTAAATAAAACAACCATTCTGGCCGTTCTTGCAGCATCTCGGCCGTAGGGTTCAGTTGTGGCCATAAGGTAGGAGTTGAGAAATTGCGTTTTTCATTTTGTTGGGACCTTGTTTAGTTAAACCTGCTATCAGGTATGGTTAAGATACAAGTCCTTATGTGAGAAAACCACTAAATTATAATTTAGCTTCTTAAAATTGCAGGGAAATAAATACCAGAATGATACTCTTTCCCAGTCTCTCTGCTCTCGCGCTTCCGACCTGGACGTGCTCCTGGTTTGCGGCTATGCGTTAGCTTTGCAGTTGGACTCGATGATCTTCAGATATTTCTCCCCTCCCCCCCCCCCCCAAATGATTCCATGACCCTCTCCTGCAGACCCTGGCTGGCAGCGAAATCTCGATCCCTACCGTGGCTTGCGGGCGGGGGGCTTGTGCTTCGCTTTGCCTGGTGTTTGCTTTGCGGGGTTCCCATGCCCAAGGCGATGCGGCTCAGAGCAGCCCCGGCGCGGGGGTTTTGGGGCTCCTTCCCCTGACCCCACCTCCGTGCCTCCCCCTGGGCAGGGCCATGCCCGCTACCTTCGCCGGCTGCGAGCAGCCACGGAGACCTGGGCTGAGTTTTGTCCGTGTCCCAGCTCGGGAGGAATGTTCTGGCCTCTGCTCCCTGCCGGGGTCCAGGTAAGGCTCTGCCAGGATGGGGGGCGATGCTCGGGGGCGGCCCCGGCGGAGGAAGGTACAGCCCAATGCCACGAACACAGGCGGCGAGGATCCGTGTTAGGTTAAATTCCCGCTGATTTGGTTCAAATGCGTGTGCAGCCGCCTGGAAATGGCTGGGGGGCTTGGGAGGGTGGGGGGGGGTGCTGGAGGGGGCTGAGCGCTGCCGCAGCAGAGCCCCGGGAAGTTCAACGACCCCTTAAGATCTTTGGGAAGCTTTGCAAAGCAGCGTTGTCACGAACCTGGATTTGAAGGGAAGTGGTGGAGTCCCCCCTCCCTGGAGGGATTTAAAAGCCGGGCAGACGAGGTGCTCAGGAACAGGGTTTAGTGGTGGGATGGCAGGGTTAGGGGAATGGTTGGGCTTGGTGATCTTAAAGGGCTTTTCCAACCTAAACAATTCTATGATTCTATGAATTACGGGGAGAAGCTGGTGTGCGGCAGCCCTGGCTCCTCTGAAGTTGCGGATGAAGGAGCGAGGGGGTTCAGCTGTGGCTCTTGGGGTGCCACTTCTAACCAGGCGTGAGGCGCTGGGGGCACGCTGCCAGGTAGTGGCTGCGGAGAGCAGGAGAGTTTTTTTTAAAAATATTTTAATCGAATCATAGGATACCAGGTTGGGAGGGACCTCAAGGATCGTGGCGTTATCTAACTTGGTACTATTTCAGTGGTAAAAAGCATGCTTTCATAGCTTAGAATACGTGGAATTACAGTGCTAAACCAGTTTTGATGTGTCACAATGTGGCTTATTCATACCATCTTCAGCAGGAGGGTTTTTAATCTTTTCTATTAATTTAAAGACCTGAGCTACATAATTATTTCCTGCAAAAATCACGGGGGCAGTAATTGCCTGGACCCTTCTTTTCCTGTTGTGCAGAGAGCTGTTAATGGGATTCTTCTCTGGGAAAGAAAGGTCTCCTTAGCAGCCTTTAATGTCAAGAATGAAGCAGTGTCAGGTAGAAAGCGAATGTATTTCAATGAAGAAGTGTGTTCTAAAGGATTCCAAACTTAACTCTTGAGCATTCAGTGTTCTGCGAAACATTCATGATGTATTTAAAAAGCAGAAATGTCTCCAAAGGGTATACAGTTAAGTGTGAAAATGAATGAGAAAATATTAAGGTTAAAACTTGAGAAAACAATTTGAGCGTGCATTTAGTAAATAGAAATCCAGGTTTGAATAAATAAGGGAGGTGAGAGAAGGAGGAGTATTTTCAAGTGTGTGTGGGAGGGAATTGCAGAGGCTTTTTCCAGCCATTTGCAGATGGTGAGAGAATATGCAAATGTATTTATGAATTTGCCCAAGAGGGGTTTTGTACGCGCTGATGTTGTCTCGGGTTTGGCCTTTTGTAGTGCTAAGGTGCAGGTCCAAATGCACACAAGGGCAAATTCGTACTAAGGGGGCTGCTCCAGCCCTGCCAGGGTCCCGCTGGCTGTGTTTGTGGCGCAGGGCAAGCTGGGGAAACTGGAGACTGCATCTGAGCACCCCGTGAAAGAAACTTCAGCGCTCAGACACGGCCTCTCGACCTTTGGTTCTGGCTCAGGGGAAGGATGAGTGACTGGTACCTTCACACGCCACCGGGTGTCTGGAGCTTTCAGCCCTAACACGCTTGTTTCCTCATTCTGGCTGTGCTGGAGTTTCTCATCTGAGAATTTGCATTCTGTTTGGTTGTTTTGCCTGGAATTTTGGGAAAACATGGCTAAAATGAATCCTGTATTTCTAAGAACAAGTTTAGAGGGGAAAAAAAAAAGGAAGATGTCTTGCCTGTTTTCATTACTTCTGACCGGTTACTGAACAACTTTGTTTCCCACGCTTTGGAGAAGGGAACTAAATTTTGTTTTGCATGAATTTGCATCAGGGATGTGCGTTTTGTTGTTCTCTCTGAAAATCTCCCCCAGTCTGGGCAATTAATAAGTCTCTGAAAAATGCACGTGCTTTGATTTTTATTTTTTCAAGTAACTCAAATGCCTGAAGATTCTGTCCTCACCATACTGGAATCTCCAAGAGCTTCCAGTCATGGCTGGGCTGACTCTGTGCCAGCCCCAAAGCATAAATGAAGATGCTGCCTTTGACCTGTGGCTTCAGGTGATAAACCAGGTTGTCACCATTGTGGCTGGTTCCAGTTGGCCTCAGCCAGTTTGGAGCTGAGAGCTGGCACTGGCTGCGCCCGCTGTGCTGACGTGATGGGAGACGCGCTGGCATAAAACAGCGAAAATGGATTTGTAAAATAATTGAAGGGTGGGGCAGATACAGAAGTGAAACAGGAGTTCTGAGAGTGTTCTTTTAACATAATTTAATATGTAGAGAATTTTAATACAGAGTGAACAAAAAGCAAAGGGGGGGAACTAATCCTAGTTAGTTCCTCTTTGTTTATCATTTATATATATAAATATAATTATTTTCCTAAACTTGGTTATTAAGTTTTAATTTCTTTAGAAGTTATTTGCAAAGGAGAAACTCTGTTAGATCATTTGAATATATCTTGTAAACTTTAGTCTTTGAAAAATTCCCTTTAATTTCTATTACCTGGGTTTTCATCTTTTTGGTGTAGTGATATCAGCTCAGTGTTTCTGCAAGAATCTTGCAGGATATGTCGGAGAGCCAGATTTCCACTGCTTGTGCTGGAAGAGTTGGCCAAGCATTACTGATCCCAGTGCCTAGGGCTGACTCCAGTAGCACTGTGCTCCCCGACCACAGCGCTGCATTCCCCAGCTACCGCCCTGCTGCGTTTCAGCAGAGCGTTTTCCTCTCTTTCTCAGTGTACCATTTGCACATTCAAACAAGAGAGGGCAAATGTAAACTTTCTTTAAACAAGGGATGTGTTTATCTCGAGTGTATGCAAAAGATTAATCACTTTGGATATTTCCTGCCCATTCCTTTGGGTATGACTTGGGTCTGATTCAAAACAGTAAAATCAATATAAAGGTGTCATTTACTTCAGTTGGCCTTGAAAAAACTTTTTGAAGGACAGCAACAGAACTTAAGGTTGTTGTGTCAAATGATGTATCTCTTTAAAAGTGAATAAATTCATTTAAATATTCCATAAGAATTCTGGCACACACGTTTTCTGGTGACCTGGAAGACCCTTCACCATCAGGATGATTTCATGGCTCAAAGTGGGTTTAGTTTTTGGCATTGAATAATGCTGGGTGCCAAGGTGTGAGAATCAACATCTGCCAGTGTGACCTGGAAGTGAAATTGGTTTGTATCAATACTGAGGATGATGTCAATACTGAGGATGATGCTCCTGCTAATTCGGGGGGTTTCCTGCTCCTGTGGTTACACGAGGCACATCAAGCCAGAATGGGAACCAGACACTTGGAAATCATGCCCAAATACAGTCCTGTGCATCATGATACACAATTATTATTTTTTTTTTTTTCTTGCTCTGTGTGCATGCATGGGTGTAGACTATTACACCTCGGAATGAGATTTATAATTTTTTCAAATGCAGATTAACAGAGGGCCTGTACTTGCTCTTGTAGATACGCATTGTTCTGCAGACTCCAGCGTGGCATTCCTGCCGGAGTGGTGGTTAGTTCGGGGAGGGACGGGGTGCAGGGTAACACAGGCGCTGCCTGTGCCCCGTGCCTGCCCGCTGGCTGAGTTAGCTCAGGGATCAACCGACAGCCCTTTGCCAGCCCCAAAGGCTTCTCGCATCCGACACGGGAAGCGCTCACAGAACAAGGAGGAATGAGGGAAGGTGGTCCAAGAATAAATACTTTCAAACTACTGCACAAGAATATGTGAAGCGTTTGAGCTTAGGAAAAATCTCCATACAACAAATGAAGCGCAGAAGATATGCAACGTGAATGAATGTAAATAATCAAATGAACTGATCGTAAGCCTCTGTAAGTTAACAGACTCTTTCAAAACCTGGACTTGTCATCAGTGACAAGGTCAAATCAAAGTTAAGCCAATTGGATGCTTTCTCTCTCGTTTCTCTCTGTTCTTTCCAGCTCGCCCCCTTCTGCCAGGCATTTTATCTGACTTTCTTTCTGTCTTCTGTGCTGTGACCAGCTTCCATCAGCCCTTGGAGATAAAAAGAAACGGTCCTGAGGCTGCTTTAGCCAGGCCTTTAAGTATCCTGGAGTGAAGTCCATCAATCAGACTTGGGCAATCTGAGGACCTGTAATTTATTCAGCTTTCTAAACTGGACTTGCCCTGTCCTGGGCTGAGTTCTTACACTGTGGTGGTGGGTTTTAGGAAGGACCAGAATGACCAGCTCTGTTTTGGCCTTTTGAACAAAGACTCCAGCGTAACTTAGCAAGAATGCGCTTCCTACTCACCGAGTCAAGAATACTTAATACTTCCCTTGTTTTTCTTAGTTTAATTTTATTCACGGTGGGGTTTCAGATTTTGCCCATCTCCCTTTTTGCCTGAACAGCCCTTCTTTTCCCGCTGGCTCTCACTGTGTGCCGGTGCTGCAGCTCTTCCTTGCTGCTCTTCTACTTCCAAGCTCCAATCTCTTTGTCAAAACAAGTCCTGACTCCCCTAGTTGCCCATCTGATCTTCGTCTTCCTCTTCATCCTCCCCCACATCGGCATTTCTGGTGCCCCTCTATTTCCTTTACTCGTTCCTGTTTCAAGCCTCCTTCCTAGGACAACCTTATCCATCATTTTCCCTCTGGTTTGCCAGTCCAGCCTCAACACGCTTTTACTCTGCTATATTCCACCTGATTCTAACTCTTCTCCGAATCTGGCAATTCCTTTGCTCCACCAGATCGTGATCCAAGCAGCATGGAAAGGAGAGCAGAGCTGAGACGTGCTCTGGTTTCACTAGCTGTGGATGCTGCTGCGCTTCCAAAAGAAATTCCAGGAATAGCCTTGTAAGCTGGGGGTTGACTGCCTGGAAACTTTAGTACCTCAGGTCTCTACTGAATTTATGCAAAGTGATTGGTCAAGGATTTAAATTCAGTCCCAAATTTAGCTTACCTAGATTTCACAGATAAATGAAAACCGAGTACTTGGTGCAGCAGCTGTTCTTTGCCAGAATTTTCGTCTGAACTTCAAAAGACAAGAGCTACTGTTTCATAAAGGATTGTCAGAATCTTTTTTAACCTTGAGAAGACAATGTATTATCCTGAGGCATGTCCCTGGCCATCTGGAATGCTTCATCTGACCATTTAAAAAACCCCACCCGAACCCCATGAATTTATCTCCAGCTGGAGTATTCCAGTCAAATGGATAAACATTTGTCATAGGAAGTACCTATAGCAGGGAATATGAAGCAATGCCGATGCACGCGGGACCTTTCTAGGATACACAAACCTGTCTGGTTTTCATCCTGGATGGGTAATGGCATCTCTCTTCTTCGGGAGTTTATTCTTGGTGCAGCATTCCATGTGTGGAGCTATATAAGATTATTTTTTGGATCACAGAGTGTTCTGCACCTGCCCCTGTTGCTATACAGGTTCCTAGCTTCAAGAGCGGGAAAGAAGTATAATCAGAATTTGAAAATAACATCTTTTTGCTCCTTATCTGTCCAGGAGTAATTATGCACTGGGCTGTCCACTGAGCCTGTATCTAATAAAATTTCAATCCTGGTTCGAAGCAAATGTTTCTCAATTATTTTTTATGGTAATAAATATAAATCAGTGGGGGTTTTTGTTTTCTGAAAAAAGCTACTAATACAAAATTGCAAATAAATATTTATTTTAAAATTATCAACAAACTTCGCATGAGTTGTAAAACAAACAGTCTAGATCCTAAATGTATTCTTCAAGCTGAGTTTTACAATAATCTTGGAGCTTGTAAAATTGAAAGGTTTGACCCAAGGATTTGTGGTACTTCTGTGACTAATCACCATAAGGGTGATCTCTGGCTTTTTGCTGTTCCGTCTTTGAAATGGTGACCTCATGTTGCATATTTATTGCTAAGGTTGAATTTTCTGGTATCTAAAGTATCACAAGCCGTTTTTACAGGACCGTTTGTAGAAGGCTCAAGAATGACTTGACTTCGTATCATATACTGCAGAAATCCAAGGGTTAGCCACGTGACGCTGCTTGTGTATTACTGACAGTGTCTACAGTGTCCTGAGAAATAACCAGTGCCTCAGGTCTCCGAGTTGCCCTGACCAGCTCTTCACCCCATCAAACCTTTTAAGGGAACAATATTCCCAGTACCATGAGGTCTGATTTAGGAGATTTATGCAAGTCCACCCTGCTTCGGCACATCCAAAAGAGCAGCGATGGGATGCCCCGGGATCTCAGAGGGCAGAAATTCTCTGCTCCCTCGAATGCCGATGGTGAATCTCGGGCGGTAGCAGCTTGGCTTGTGCCAGGAATGTTTGTTTCGTCGAGGCTGGAAGGAGCTCATCTGTGCTGGCTGCCCATGGCGGCTGTAGGCACATATTCCACATTGCTGAGGGCTTTGTACATTCAAGGGTCCTTCTAGCTTGTGATCAGATGAACTCATAGGATTTGTATTTTTGGCTAATCCAGGCACAGCGGGGTCTTTCTGCTTACAGCAAATGTGCACTTTGCACCTGTCCCTGCCCCCCTCCTTTCATTCCTTCACCCATCCCTGCTGCTGAAGACCATTTGTAGAAGAACCTCTGAGACGCTTTAATTGTAAGATTGTAAGGGTAAGAGCCCTGTCCTTGTGCTGTCTGCTGCTTTAGCTACCTCTGGTGCTGCTAGGAGACCTCGGCAGGAGTTCACCGCCCCAGAAAGTGTCCTGCTTTCAGGTGCATTTTGCAGCCCTTGCCAGGTGATGCGTTCTCCAGTTGCACCACTGACCGTGTCTGCAGTTTGGTGGTTCTTTGATGGTTTTGCATGTCCTGAATGCCTTGAAATAAAATGTTCGATTTGGGGTAGAATTGGGACATCTTATTTGGTGCAAAACAGGGGCTTGTTTTTAAGTTTTTTGTAGAAGAGCTGAAAAAGTGATTTTGCTTATGAACTGAAGCAATTTGAACTTAAGCGATTCAGTTGTCAAACTGAAAACATGTCTGATGGGATGATGCCAGAAAGCTGTTCCTGGCAGATCTCGGCTGGCAAGGTTCACATCTCTGACACTTCTACCAGTGTGAAATTTTGAGTTTCCAGTGAAAACCTCATAAGAATTCCTTGCAAACCCTTGACGGAAGTAAGTTGTATAACTGGAGAATGTGACTTTCTCCGTAAGCAGCATCTGTTCCTCAGGAAGCTCAGCTACAGGAAACCTGTTCTGGTCAACAGAGCAGGGAACTGGATGGTAGACTTGTTCTCTTCCCACTTTTGCCATTAACTTACTGCGTGAATGTGGTTAAATCGCTGGGTAGCCCCAAATCTGTCCATTGGATAGCTTCCGTCAGCTCTGCATCTGAGAAGTGTTGAGTTCAAAGCACCTTTATTTATATTTATATATATATGGCAAGTAATTTTGTCTAAATTAAATAAAACAGACTGGTACAACAAGAAGGATTTGCTCATCTTAAATAAAAAAGAAACCCTTTCCAGGTTAGTGGGTTTTGCTAGTGAATTGTCAGTCATTAGATGAGACAAATAGAATTTCATGTTGTATACCTAGGAAAACTGCTTCTTTTAATATATAAAATGATATTTAAAAAGCAGACATCAGTTGTAGCATCTTGCATATCCACTTATAGGAGTTTCCAGAACAGACACCTTCTGTGCTTCCCGTTTTCTGTTAATAACTTCTCACAACTTTAACACATGAAAAACATCTTGAAACTCCTTCCTGAGTTTTTTCCATAGTGAAAACTCCCACAAAAGCTGTTGCAAAATTTCCATCGTGCATAGCTTGCAGAATAAGGTCCTTACTAGCAGAAAAGGTTCATAGAAAAGAAAATGTATGCTTCCTAAAATATTAATCTTAAATGTAAAATGGCTTTGCATATTATTCTGTCATCCCAATGCCTCCTGAAGTTCAGGGAGACTCTAGGATTTAAATGATTAACTGGCATTTCCAGACTGCTAGCCAAACGTGAAGTTATGTGATTCATGAGCCAGGCTTGCTTGGAGACCTCTGAAACACTTTTTAGCATTTGATTTTTTAGAATAATATCGCTTTTACTTGTGAAAATATGCGGGCTCAAGTCGTGTTGTGAGACAGACTGATTTTTTCGAAAGCTACATTCAAGAGACATTAGTTCAGATCCTGCTGGGTTTATATATTTATAGGCTCCGCTGCAGCAAACAAAAGCATATGAGAAAGAAATACCCATTAGCAGACATTGTTCTGAACTGAACTCTGCTTAATGCCCGGACCTTCGTGTTCTCTATCTCTGCTGACCTGTGTAATTGTTGCCTTTAAAAACCACACGCTGCTGGACCGAGCTGCTGGCAGAGCCCGCGGCTCCCTTCGCCATACCCTGGTTTATCTGGAAGCGTGGCAGAGCTGCCCCACTCTGTAGCTGGAACTTAATCGCGTAATGCGCCTTTTCTTTACGACATCTAATGGCCTCATTATTTATTTAGCCTCCTGGTAACAAAGACACCCTTGTACTTGAGTGGTGTGAGAGAAAGCAGAGCGCCTGCCGCTGCCTTTGCTGGGTAACTGGACCGACATGCCACCAGCAGCTCTTGCTGGGTATTTATTTGCCTAAGTGCAGAACAGAGGAGCGCGTTCCTGATGACAAAAGCAGGCGGCAGCTGGCATTTTGGCTCTTCAGCTGGACCCTTGTCCCAGGGGAGCCGTAGCGCCCCTCTCTTCTTACTGCTCTCACGTTTTACTACGCTTAAAAGATAAACAAATAGATCACTGTTTCCTTGGGAGCTGATATTAACAGCCTGCACTACTCTTTAATACATAGATACCAGGGTGACTCCTGAACAAGTTTTTTTAAATGTAGTGACAAGCCTCATTTAAATGCTAGTTTTAGAGTTATCTGTGGAAAAAGAAAGCGTACCAACTCCCGACAAGCGACACATTGGTGAGACAGAATGCCCTGCTTCTTTTTTGAACGCCCTTTCCTTTAGGCGATATAAAGAAAGAGTTTTGCCGTTGATTTGATCTGATTTCGATATCAGACTCGCAGTGGATTCCTGGCAAGCCTCTGTTTGCTGGCCAAGTGCTAGATACACATTCCTGTTGGGGGTTCCGCACCTGCGAGGGTCCACCCTCGGCTCAGGTGGGCACAGGTCGGGGGGACCAGCCCCAGTGCTTTTTGTGTTTTGCACCCAGACTCTTGTTTTATATCGAGGGAAGCTCAGCACAGCACTAACGCTGTGAGCATGAAGTGACTCAGGATGAATTTCTGTTAGAGCAGAAGCTGCGGGGACGGCCGGGTGCTGCTGGAATGTGGCCGCCCTGCCCTGCTCTGCTCCTCTCCTCTCCCTGGCATCAGCTCGACATTCACCCCGTTCCTCTGTGAACTCCTTCAGCTCAATAAGCCAGCAGAAAACTAAATAAAAACCCAGAATAACTTCTGCCAGCTTAGCAAATGGAATCAACTCAGCAGAGTCCAACGAGCAGCAGGGCTGCAGCAAGGCCGGCGTCGGGCGTAGGAAAGAACGAACTGGGAGGAGAAGGAGTGAAGGCAACCTCTCCCCTTTCAGCAGCAGCGTTGACTCAGCTGCATTTCCATTTAAATGGTTTGAGCAGATTCTGCTCTGAGGCTCGGGGATCGCTGGTAATCTATGACCCATACAAAATGAAGTTCAGCTGGTTTGAGAAACAATATCAAACAGTACACTTAAAACCTCTTATCCAGGCTGGTACAGCCCCTTGATCCAGAAACTAAAATGTCCCTGTGTTGTGTGGTATGGCATTCTCTAAAGATATCCCACGCTCTCTAAAAATCTAAAGATTTTTCTATGGGTTCAAAGAGCTCAGGCACTGGTGGTGAGAGCATTGAAATGTGCTTACAGTGTGGTTTCAGCTGGAAACCTCATTCACCTAAATATTGGTTTACTTTTCTAATGCGGCTTTCAAATATGATTTGATTGCTACCATTATATATTTTACCAGGGACAAATCCTGTAACCTTAGCCAAAACTCCCAGTGAAGATTTATGTGCCTAAAAGCGCGGCTGCGCTCCTGAGCAGCGATACCAATTGAAGGTAATTCCTGGCAACTGTGCTTGCCCCCGTGCACAGCTGCTTGTTTCTGCTCCACACTGCAACAGAAATCCCTGCTCCTCGCAGCTGCTTGTATTGCTGTGAGCTGGGAAACCAGCCTTAAAGGGAGCACGAGCAGAGGAAACTTCCCAAAGCTGCTTTGGCTGCAGAACGTTTTGTATCAAGTCAGGGGCTGAAGGAGCACGGGGACCTGTCTTTGATCCACGGAAGGTCTGTACGATTTAGAACAACAGGAGTGGCTTTGTGTTACCTTTCTTTAATAAGCTACTACCAAGCAATTAACTAAATAATAGGAAATGCTAAAAAATATTGATTATGTTTGCTGTAATATCACGCAGAAGGATTAGCTCCTATAGGAATTACTGGATTCTAGTGAAAAGATAATGAACCTGTCTGTAATGACAGTGAATCCCCTTCCCTCTAACTAGTCTGGTTACTAGGTAGAGCAACCACATCTGCGAAGTCTGGGATTGATGAGCTCTCTCAGGGATATTATTTTGTCTATCAGGCTGCTGTTATCGGGATGGGTTTGGTGGGTAAACCCCAGGATTTTTATTTTTACTTTCTATCTGTGCCACCGCTGACCTAGTTTTTGAAGCCAGTAACTCCGAGCAGCCATCTGTATCCCTGCTGATGCCAGGTAATGAAAATAACATCGAAAGGTAACGGTCTGCGGGTGATGGGAGGGTTTTATGGGTAGCGTTTGCTTTTTGTGTTGCTTCCCCTTTTGGATTTCACTTTCCAACACCCAGTAAAAAAGGCCGGGAAGGCTCCCGTCAGCCTTGCCCGCAGCTCTTCACCCGTGTGAGACGGTGAGGGAGCTCACCTCAGTGACCAGTGACCCTTTCGGTGTATTTGGGGCTGTATGAAAGAAGGCTGTCACAGCCATGGGAAATTACTTTAATGTTGTGTTTATCTGATATCCCTATAGTCTGTAAATGTTAATTTTTTTTGTGATGCTGGTACTGCACAGCTGGCGCTAAGCGAGCAGTAGCAGGACACGAGATGCCGGTGAGCAGCAGGCAGACATCTCCCTGGGTGGCCGTTGATCACTGATGTTTTGTGCATTTATGCAGAGCTACAGGCCCTTGCCTTCAGGAGCAGCGATGCACAGATTAAGCAGAAGATCTGTAAAGTTAAGGGCAAGTTTTGGCCCATAATCCTAATTACTGCTTTTCTACTTCCAAGCAGTTTTGTGCAGTGACTGCGGCGCTGTTCAGAAATGACAGGCATGCCAATGGCCATCATGGACAGCTTTATCGGGAACGTCAGGAGATTTTTAGGCATCTCTGAAAGCATTAGCTGTAAAAATTCAAGGGTTCCCAAAAAGTCTTAGCTCTCAATTAATAAATCCACAGTGTATATCGGTGTTTCTAGCGGTGAAGAAGAGTTTGAAAACATAATGTAAGTGCACTCTAAACATTTAGGAACCCCAGGACAGATAAAATGAACCTCAGCTCTGTTGTTTTTACAAAATCCTTTGATTGTTTTTACTCTTGGCCCTGTTTATTATTGTTACCATGTAAGTTTGTAGATAACAAACCTAAGCATGCTTTTTCATGGCTTGTAGATCTCCCGAGAGTACTTCAGCTATTCCCAGTGGCAATGAATGAACGGCTGGTATCCTCGTGTCTGACACCAGAGCAAGGTTTCTGCCTTGGTTCTGCCATATTCTCTGATTCTAGAATGTTGTAGTGTTTTTAATTGCCAAGAGCAGGTAAATTCTCTTTTCTGGGGTCTCTCCATCACATCTCTCTCGACCGTTATTAATCAGTAAATGTATTACCCCATTTAGTCGGGGCAGGGCTGTGGTTAACCCCCACCTTTCAGGAGTGCATTTTTCTTGCTGTCCCTCCCGAGCAGCTGGGCTGTTCTGTGGTTGAATCTGAAGTTAGAGGAAAGGGCGGTTATTCAGCCCAAACCTACAGGGCTTCCTGCACAGGCAGTGGGAAGGTTTAAAGTTGTTAATACTTGTGAAACATGGATTTACTGTGACAGCTGGGGCCCCAAAGGAGCTCTAGCCCTGCTCCCGGTTAGCTCTGCCTGGTGTTCCGCAGCAGGCGAGCGTGGCTGCACAGCCCTGCCCGATGGCGAGACGGCTGAATCCAGCCTCGCAGCAATTTGCCATTGTGAGATACAGATCATTAGAGCTGCGGACCACATATAATATTTAATGACTTCTTTACAAGGCAGCTGGTTTATAATTTAGGAGGAGCATTTTGAAGCATGAGATTTATATTTCGAAATAACTTTCTAATTAGTGAATGCTATTATTGTATGCATAGTAGTGTGTATTATTGCACGTTACTCGTAAAACTGCTGGTTTTGAGCCCCAGGTTACATGATACAGTGCTGACAGGGCTGTTTTCCTGAGGCTTTGCACCATTTTGCAGCGTTTCAAGAGATTTGCTCCAAGCTGTCGCTGACGCTCTCCACCCTTGCAGGGGCTTTCGGCACCCTCAGGTTAGGAAGGAAGTTGTGTTTGTTTCCGAGAGTCTCATGGTTTTTAATGGGTTTATCCTGACAACGGTGTGGCAAGAAGAGTATTTTTTAACCCCAATTAACGCACAAGATACTTCATGTAAGCACCCTTGAACTTCCATGTCTGTACAGTTCTTGTCCAGAGCAGTCAGGAGACAGAAGTTGGGCACTGTGCTGTGTCTGGAAGAGTCTGGACACTTACCTCAGTTTTGATGTGCTCAAAGGTCTTTAAAAAAAATCTCATCCTAATATAAGGGCCAAACCTTACAAAGATCTGTGGCAAATCCTGGAGCTAAACCAAACTCTCCAAAGGGAACAGCCTGGCCGCTGAATTCGGCCATCCCCACCGTGCCTGGGTGTCAGTGTATTCGCCCTCTGAGGCGCAGGGTGGAAAAATGATGACTTTGGTTTTCTGTATTTTCTCATGTGGTACGTTTGAACCTTTATCATTTACATAGGACTAAGGTCAGAGTTCTGTCTGCAGCGCTTCAACAAATCGCTCATCTCGATGTACCGGCACAAAACTTGCCATTACAAAAGAAACACACAAACCCTCCTGTGCGGAGAAGGCACGACCAGCGTCGCCGGCTCTGTCCCCAAGTGAGACCTGGCAGGAGGAGTTGCTCAGGTTTGTCTTTTTCCTTCCAAGCTGGCATCACATGGTGCAAGACTTTTTTTTTTTCTTCTTTTCATTTCTCGGACCATTGGAAATGGTCCCCTCGCCTCCTGTTGCAGAACACTTGACTCTATCAGATACCAAGGCACTGCTTTGTGAAAACCATATTTAATGCAATGACTAAACACCGACTTAGTTACTGAGTAACTTCCCGGGAGCCCTTCTCTATCCCCTGGGAGTTACTGATCACATTATGTGCTGGTGGAAAAAAAAATTGGGCTTAGGGTTGGCCTATCTGTGTGCAGGATTTTGAAGAGGAGCCCGGATGGCTGCTCGCAGAAAAACCTCAAACATGGGTTAAATGAATAATCAGTGAGCTGTATTCCAGAGGCTCTGGTGTTCTCATGCACAGGAGATGTGGACTTGAGATTTTCCCAAGAAAACATTCCCTGTCACCTCCTGCTGTTCAGTGAACCAGGGATGAATTCTGAACTCTCCGTGGTGGCTTTGGCACCGCCCGGCTGGAGAGTGAGGTGAAGCCAGGCAAAAACCAAAGGCTGAATCTGTGTCCTGCTGGAGAATAGTTTGCTCCTTGCCATCATGTGAAAACTGAACATAGCCACAAGCAACTGGATTATTTCTGTAGGAAATGTGGAAGGAATCCCCAGTTTTCCCTTGAGAGACGATACCTAAGAACAAAGCCGAGTGCAGTTGCCTGCGTGGCATTATCCCGTGGGCAGCTTAGTTTGAGGAAAAAAAATAGTGGCATAAAATCAGCTTATTTTTTAAACCCAGCTGGAAACTAGTGGGAATTCATCTCACCAGATAAGGACATAAGAGTGGTAGTATCAGGCTCCATCGCATATATTTGGAGGCAGGAAAGAATTTATTGCAGAGGTTGATTCAGTCTCGCACAAAATAGATTAAAGCCTCAATCTGTGTGCCTTCTGTGCTGGTTTTTGGTGGGTTTTTTTAAAGTGTGTTTTTCATAAACATTTAAAAAAAAACTTGCGGTATGTAAAACATAGCTTCAGTGTTTCCTTGAACCGTATGAACTTTTATTGTATAACCCTTTTTCTCTCCCCCTCTGAAAGTATATAATTTTTAAAGAAAATCAAATCAACTACTCTGTTGAATTAATTGTTTTCAGTTGGATTTAATTAGCTTTTGTCTAGTAGTGGTACTTCACAACTGCCCCAGAGCAAGGGCTCTTGCCCGGTGCTGGGGACAGCGAAGGACGAGGTGCTGCGGAGTGAAGGATGCTCTTCTGGTGATGCCACCCTGGTGGGACTGCGTTGGTCCTGGGGGGGACAAGGGCCTTGCCTGCTCTCTCCACTGTGGCCTTGGCAGCGTCTTCATGGAATTTTTCAGTTGTGCCCACGCAGGAGCCGTGGCTGCTGCCCAACGGCTGGGCAGCAAAAGCACCATCGTTAATAATTGACTGGTGAGATAATGAAATAGCCGAGCCCGCTGTTTGCTTTCCTTCCTTCTCCGCTGCCACCGTAACGCTATGCACGGCGGAATGTAATAAACCAAAGGGCAATTTCCACCAGCGAGGCAGAGGGTTTGTGTGTGAGAGTCACTGGTGCAGCTTTGATGCCCGTGCTGTGCGTGGAGCCGCCCGCTGCCTCTGAGATATCCCGGTCGTGTGGCAGGGCCAGGTGAGAGATTGGAGAAATCGCCTCCGACACGGTGCCAGTTGCATTGAAAACACTTCGGATTCTGATGATTACAATTTCTTTTCCACTGACTTTCCAATATTTATTTTTTTTTTTTCTTTCTGCAGACGTAGCTGGAATGTGGGCCCAAAGCATTAGCTTTTGTTTTCTAAAGGAGGTAAAAAATTTGCGCTAGCTCTACTTACTGTGAACGTGCGTTCTGGTCTCTAGAGGTACCTCTGCCAAACATCATTTCAGAGTGTGTGTGTATATTTTAGGTTGCTGTATAGGTATATATAGTCTCTCTGTAATTCAGCGGTTGCTGTGATGCCTATCTGTATATTTGCTTTATGCAAGCAAAGAATGCAAATAACATTCTGGTCATTCTGTGTTGCTTGAATCTTGTTTGCTCTAAAGCTGGTAGGAAAGGACTCGGGTGTGAGCTAGCAGAGGTGGCAGGAGAAGAAAGAGTAACGTTGGAAAACACGGTGTCGAAGTGGTGTGTTTTCTATGGATCCTTTCTCCCCACCAAGGACTAACTTGGCTCCCTGGTTTCTTCCAGAGCATCTACTGCCTGTAGCAGTCAGCAGGAAAACAGATGTGGGACATCTTGGAAAATATTAAAACCATGTTTTGAAATGTTTAACCCAGGGTTCCGAGCAGCCTTAGGCATGTGTGATTACACAAGGCAGCCTGAGCTTTGGGGCTTATCCTCTGTGCCTCTGCGTGTGCCAGGGGACATTTTTCATAGGGAAATGTGTGACTATAAGCAAGCAAATGAATAAGGGCAGAACTTAATTTATACCAGAAAATTTATCTTTAAAATGCTAAAATTATTCCTCTGTTATAATGTGTAAGGGACCAGTCTCATGCCCGTTGTGGACACGGACAGTCCCGTGTGTCACGTCTGTGCGACCATCGGTCTAATAAACGTGCAGGAGCTCTGCTCTACCCTTGGGCGTGCAGATTAGCTTGGTTGTTTTTTTTTTTTTTCAGAATAAATAAAATCTAGGTCCATGTTAAATAGAGGTGGTTAGAGGTCTGGCAGCTAGACTTTCTTACACAAAAGATAGTTACCTTGGTGCAAATGCCTGTAACGCTCCTCCAGCATAGGCAGCGATGAAGCGGCAAGGCTGACGATGATGAAATGCAGGTTATGGATGACCAATTTGGGAGCCTGAAGGGAAAACTTCCATAGAACAGATTAATACAGAAAGCCACGTCTGAAAAAAACTCTCACCTTTTGATTTGGGTAGGGACTAACTGGTACGAAGCGTTACAGGCAGGGGATCGCTTGGTCTCTCGTTTATGTGCTGACCGGGCGATCCTCTAGGTGAAGCTTCCACTTCTCTCTGTTGCATTGCTCCCCTGATGTCAGGGGTTGAGTGGCTGTCCTGGTGTTGGATGCTTTTTGTAAAGTCTCTCTCGCTATTGCACCCAGCACTGCCTTTTCCCAGAATGAAGTAAACTCATGCTTTCCCCAATCTTTTTCCTACGACTTCTTCTGTCAATTTGGCACTGTGTCTGAATACCATTTGCAGACCAGGTGTTTAACTTCTGCCCATGATTCAGAGGAACTTGCACCCCGCCTCTAAACCTGTACTAATACAACTACCAGATATTGCCAGATGAGTTTTCACCACTGATACGGTTTCTCATTGTTTGTTATGGAAACCAGGGGTAATAATATTTAGCGAGAGTAAGAATAAACGCTTGTGAATTCTGTCCAGATGAAAGATATGGGAAAATACCCCAATGCAACACTCGCCAAAGGAATGGGCCAGTCTGGTATGTTGTATTTCTTGTATATATTTGGTGGTTTTCTTTTATTCCAGTGGAATGTTCTGTAGTAACTGGATATTACGTTACTGTCTCCCTCAGCCCAAAGGCAGGCACAATTATGTTTAACATCTGGATGAGTTAGACTGAAAGACATCCTCTGGAAAGGAGTAGTTTCTTTTGTCAAAATAAGAAAGTTAAAAGGCTGGTGGCTTTCAAAATACTGAATTAACTAATATCAATTCATAATCCTTAATTTGTATATAAGAAAATGGAAGTGCTAGTATTGTTTGCTCACTCCATTTTAGACTGGCAATGGGCTGTGAGAGAATAGAAGAGTCACATGCTTTATTGGGGGTGTAAGTTATTAAAAAGTTGATGTGTAGTTAGGAGAAGCACTTAGGCAGCAGGAGTGCCTGGTCCTGTTCCCACTGTAGGACCCTCAAACAATTTTATGGTAAGGCAATAGTCCTACTGGTAGTGACAATATGTGATTAAAGCCTGTAAGATACACTCGGAGGTGCAAGGAGGTTGCTGTGTTAGGTGAAGCTCCATTGCCACATCTCTGCTTTCTTTCTCTCTTTTTCTATTATTTTTCCTCACATGCTCAACCTCCTCCTCACCAACGTTCTCTGTTACGAAGTTTTCCAATTAGCACGAGCTGATTACTGTGTGCTCCTGCTGGCTGGGAGAATCTGGGTGAGCCAGCTTGGCTGTGCCATCCCTCTGCTCTGGGAAGATCCAGTGGGATTTTCTGTCCAACATTTCATGTGTAGGCAGCCCTTAGGTGGGAATGATTTTGGGAATGTAGTGAAGGGAGCATGAGTGTTTCTGTATCGTTCGTGAAGTTCTCAGTATGCAGTCCAGAGCTCACCAAGTTCTGCAGAAATCATTACCTTTAAGGAGCAGAGAATGAATTGTTGAATCCATCTTTATTACATCTAAAGGCCATAATCTAAATATATACTCACACATATAGTTATGTGCACAAATAATGTATAATCCCGCTTGATTAAGTGCGAACCGTACCCTGCCCCTTACCCAGCCTGGTGCCTCTGGATTGATCTGGTCTAAAGATGGAGCGGCAGCAGCAATGTTTGTTCTCATGGCAGTTTTGCCTGTGGAAAATGTAATTACAGCACAGAGAAACTGGAGTCTACAGCCTCCTTCTATCTGGCCCTCTTGGACTGTAGTGACAGAGCCATCCATTAAGCTTCTGAGAACGGTTTTATATTGGAACGGAAGAAAGCAGACACAGCTGCCAGAAAACCACTGTTTTTCAAAAGATAAGATGACTTTATGGCATTTCCCAGCCAGCCAACTCTCACTCATAAGCTTGAGCGAGAGTTGGCTCTCCCAGAGCAATAATAAAAGCCCAGGAAAGGCAAGTTCTGATCCCTATAATGCTGTGAATGCACTTGGTTTGGGATACGTGGCAGTTGCGGGAGCTCCCTGCTATAAGCACTTGGATTTTTCTAATTACAGGCTGTTAATAATGGACGTAATTTAAAACTCTGTCCTGCACAGAGAGCTAACAAAGTCTTACTGGTAGTTATTCTGGACCACAAGTCCGTGGAAGGAGATGGTGAATTAGCAGCCCAGATTTCACCTATTTAGAGGCCAGTTTCTTCTCTTGCGGGCTTGACTTAGTGTCTAAGCTGTGGGAGGCTCAGTGCAGTCCATAGTGGGTCAGGGGACTTACGAGCATTTTATTTTCCTCTGGTATTTCTTGGACAGCCTTGCTGGCAAGCAGTCAACAAGGTAGAAATGAGAAAATGTCTTCTGAGACTGCTCTTGCCACTGATCTAGAGCATGTGCTCACGTTGCAGCTTACTCTGTTCTGGGAAACCAAATCTCTTTTTCCTAGCTATCTCTTAAAAATACGATGGCTTATCCATTGGGGAGAAAGCAGCCCTCTGAATGTGTCCTGGTCTATTTGAGATTTCTTGCCTCTCTATTTGTATTGAGTCAAGTGAGAAGGGCAGAAAGTATTTTTCTGCCCTTAAAAAGCAGCCTTCTTCCTAAACATTTTGGGAGAGGAAGGAGGATAATGAAGGCTTTTTACCTTGAATTTTCTTCTGTGATCTCTAGGATACTGGATAATATATACTAATTCTAAAGGCATATATGTAAAAATAAACAGTATTGTTAGGTTTTTTCTCTTTCTGAAATTTTGAGTTCTTTAGAGTCTGTAGTTCTGTAATGCTCTTGAATATGTTTTAGTCTGCTCTTGTAGACTGTAAAAGCAGTATGGGTGGTAAATTTATGCTATCAAACAAACTTGATTAGATTTTAAAAGGGAAAGAAAAGTTTTGATGAAATGGAAACGACGGGAAAGAAATGCATACATTTGGGATGAAGCTGTGATTTCTGGCAAAAGCATTTTTTGTGAAGTACTTTCAGAGGTAGAAACAAAAATAAATGTTTGGTGTTTAGTAGGTTAGGGACTAACAATGATGGAAGCCAAGAGAAATTTTTGAGGCTGAATAAGGGAAGTCAGGGAATTCAAGGACAATGGCAAAGTATGTGGTGGGTGACTGCTCTGATTAAAAGGTCAGGCTCTGTTGGGTGTTCAGAAAAGGTCTTTCACAGGGCTGTGAAGAATTGCCAAACCTGATCTTCCTCATTAAATCCTTGGCCAGAGATCGGACCGTAGTCCTCTGGTCCAAAAGCGTTTTATTTGGGCCTCAGCTCTTCATCAGCTGAGTATGTATGTTACTGAAATGCCAAACGTTCACGTCCAGCAGTGAGATGCCACCCCTGTATGGGAAACTACTCCAGGGAAGGTGTGCGATGGACCCATTCTGGCATCGCGGCTCAAGCAAAGCTCCTGCACTCATCCGCAGGAATCCCCTCCTTCTCTAGGGAGGTAGGCACAGCTAGGGAAGGAAGTTTTGAAAGACTTCTACCGTGCGTTCCTCCCCTCAAAAAAGGGGGATATTGAGATGCATTATTATTTTCATCCTCCTTTAAATTACTCAAGGCACTTCCATAGCTCCAGAAAGCTTTAAGTCTGTATCTATGGTTTTTAGTGGAAATGTTTACATTCCTCAAACTGTGGTGAAATTTATTTCTGTGCACACAAGGCATAAACCTCATCTAAATCCCTTTTAAGCTGTGTTTTGAGAATGTCTGACGCTTTGACTTTCCCTGGCTCTCAGTAGCAGGGTAAGTTTCCCACTGGGTCTGTGTGAGCCAAACTTGGAAGTTTCTTCTTGGGTTTTCACGTATGATACCCTTGGCAACCGTTAGCTACCTGCGTGATAGCTCTGGAAACTGCACTAACTGAGAAATCTGGGGTTTTTTAGAGTCTGTAGAAAGCTTTGCAAGAAAAATACAGATTAGCAGAATGTGTGTTTTCCAGTCATCTGAAGGGGATGTTCTCTTATGTTGCCTTCCTGTTTGAAACCTAAAGCTGAATGTCCTAGGGGATAATTTAGATTGGATATTGGGAAACATTTCTTCACTGAAAGGGTTGTCAAGCATTGGAATGGGCTGCCCAGGGAAGGGCTTGAGTCCCCATCCCTGGAGGGGATGCTTAGGGCCAGGGTTTAGTGGTGGGATGGCAGGGTTAGGGTAACAGTTGGTCTTGATGATCTTAAAGGGCTTTTCCAACCTAAGCAAGTCTATGATTCTATAATATTGTTGGGGGGGGGGTGTGTATATAATTAAATAAAAAAAGCTAAGCGAGAAACAGTGGCTTTCAGAGATGCTGGGCACAAAGTTGATCACACAACCACGCTTTCTTGGATGTGATATCTTTCCCCTTCTCTCACCCTTTCAAGAACCATGTGAAAGTGATGGAATTTGAAGACTTCAGACATTTGTCTGGAATTTCTGGATATTTCACGGTCTGGTCAAAGAAGCAGCTCTTACTGAGAAGTGAGATGCCTGGAAATGAGATACAGTCACTGAGAATGCATCCATGTTGTGCGTGTACATGGATTTCTGTCCAGGAAGACCTGGATGGAGATCTGGGAACCTATGCTAGATCAACAACTGATGACCTGCCAACGGTGTCTGTGATACCAGAGACTCTGTACCCGCCTTCCCCAGGATTTCAGACTCTCCAGGCTTTCCTGTCCCAGGGAAGCCTGCTAAAGCAAATTGCCTGCTAAAGCAGGTGTCTCACAGATGGTGTTTTTGTAGCAATTAGATCTCATGGTCTGTGAAACAGATGGGTCAGGTGCTGTGGACTGTGCAACTGATTGGAATCTGAAGAATTTTGGCTAATATTTACATCAGGTGTTTACCCTTTGATAAGAAACGGGTCATTCACAAACATGTACATGACATAATATTGGTAGGTTGGTCACGGTGTTTGCTTTGCATTTCCCACACTTACCGTTCTTGTTGCTTGGAGAACAGCTGCTTATTGTAGTTTGATATGGATTTATAGCTGTGTCTTCCCCCTTTATTTCCATGGAGCCATTTGTTTAAGAAGGGCAGTTTTACAGAAGCAGACTATGAAGTTTTCCACATGCCAACATATTAGCAGGGTGTTGCCTTCGTCTCTGCAGTGTTTTGGAGGAAAAATCCTGTTTGGTTTTCCAAAGTTCCAGTTCCTCACCCATAAACACCGATAGCCCTGTCTCAAAAGAAGGTTTGAACTCTGCTTGTGTTTATTAAGGAAAATACTCATTCTCTGCTGGACAGGTTTTGTTGGTAAACTTTAAGGGAACTGCACTGAGCACTGAACTGTGTTCAGTGCCAGGGACTGTTTTTCCTGGGTTGTTGACAATAAATCAGAGGCTTGATAAAGAAAATACCTGTGTTTCAGATGGGTGACACTTTGGGCAAGCTTTGTATATAACCACAGGTGAGTTATGGATTAATTAGCAGCACCTAATACAATCTAAGTGAGGTCAAACAAGAACAAACTGTGAGTAGAAGAAAGCTTGCCTTAAAAGCCGGGTAACTCGTTAATTGACTGTAGTCTAGAGTCGCTGATTTTTCTCTGTACACAGTTAATTTGCCAGAGACATGAGGCTTTGACCTGCTAAGCTGGTTGCAAGGAATTCAGGGTTGTGCAACACAAACCACCTTTCCCTAGAATTAAGAGGTTGAGGTGGTTACTGGTGTTTTAACAGCAGCCTGTGAGGGACTGGAGGCTTCAGCCAGACTCAAACCTGCACTGAATACTCAGGGACTGGATTTGATAAAACTCTGGGTGAAGAAGTTTTAATGCAAGCACTGGTACCTGAGCTGAGAAAATGTACAGCACGGGCTGTAATGGTGTGAATTTCTTGGCGCTGCCTTGCTACTACTGGTTGGTTGTTGGGGTTTTTTTCTATTATATTATTATGGTGGAAACTTGGAACAAATCTTGTTTTGAAACATAAGACGACATTCTCTTAGCCCAGAGACAGCCCAGCCGAGCATACACAACAGCCCGTGTCATCTGGGTTTTGTTCATCCTCGGCCATCGGCCCGCTGTGAAGCGTTAAAGAATTCCCCTTCCCTACGGAGGCCCTGTTTCTCTTCCACGCTTTTGCTGATCTCCTCTGTCTGGTTTGTCAGATCTATAGAGCAAGGAGTGCGTGTTTTATACTTGCAAACTATTTTGCATAGAGGGCTTCACCCTGTGGGGGGTTTCCTAGGTAGAACTGGGTTGGACTAGATGACCTCTAGGGGTCCCTTCCAACCCAAAATATTCTATGACTCTATGAAATATAATAAATAAGTGGATGGAAGTCAAGTTAGCCTTAAAAAAACAAACAAAACAAAACTCCAAAACAAACCAGAACCAAAAAGCAACAATATTTTGGATCTTAACACGTTTGTTAGTGGATTTGTTTCTTCCTTGGGCATGGAGTGACACACTGTTAATACGCTTCCCTTCATCTTCCAGTGTTTTTGGTTCTGATGTACTTTTAATCTAACATTTTTTCTTTTTGCTTACAGAGGTTTACAATGAAAATAATGTGAAAATAATGTCTGGAATGTGCACACTGTATTACAGCCTTGCCAGGGTATTTCTAAGACCCAGAGGCAGTGTAGTCCATGAGGGTGCTCTACCACCTACCAGCTGAGGACAGCAATAACATCACTGTTAATGTCAGTGGAGGTTTAAGTACATCAGAGTTTTTCCTTTCCATGTGAAAGAGAAGGCAGCTTTCACATAGTTCTTTGAACACATTGAAACCAACGATTTCAGGGTTTAGGAAACATCTTCCCCAAAAGAAATATGGCCGGTTTTCCCTAAGATGTGTTTCAGTATCACATTACTTAAATTTTAGCAGAGACTTCTGGAGAACAGTATATTACTTCAGTTCTCACAGTTTTTCAGTCACTTCAAGGATGTGAAATTGTAAACTTGGTCTTAAGCAAAACAGATCCACCAAAGGCAAGCCATGGCGAGAGTGGGACGAGAGGGCACCCCGTGCAGGGAGAGGTCCTCTTGCTTGTCTGAAGCTTCTCCATGGAGCAAGAAGGAAAGGATGCAGGTAGCACAGGAGGAGCAGTCCTCCTGGTGCAAACAGGGACTTGGTGCCTGCTGCTGCTGTTTCCAAGTCAGATGTTCTTACCTTGGTCTTCCAAGATTTTGAAATTATATTTCCTATTACTTCTGGCATCATCATAAAAACCTGAGACAAAAATTCTTCACTCTGTTATGGACCTCTCTGTAAATCATGAACAGGTACCTTGAACGAAGGGGGAAAAGAGATCTTGGGAAACACTGGTATAGGAAACCCAGAGAGTACTTTCATTGATACACATAAACCAAAGCACAACTGATATTTAAATTCTACACATAACTGTGAAAAGTTAGAGCCAAGTTCTCGTTGTAAATCAGAGTAGCTCTAACTTCAGTGGAACAGTGCCAGCCCATCCCAGATGAAGACTTGGCTCTGTCTATTAATAGCAACAGTCGAGTAATGGAGCTGCTTGGAGAAGTTCCACTGGAACAAAACTTTGATTAAAAACGTGGAGATAAGGATGACAGAGGAATCTGCCTCCTGGTTCTCTCATGGAATGTGGCCTCCCATGGGGTTTGATCCTGGGCACCTCCCAGCACCTCTGGATACCACTGAGCCGCGCAGCTCGGTGAGCCCCAGCAGGTGCTGCGGCAGCCTGGGTTTTCAGGTGCAGTCTGTTCGTTTAGATAATCTAACAGCGGTGTGACAGCAATTGTGGTACGGTCTGATTCTGCATTTAGTGTCAGGGCAATCATTCTCTTGGCCGCTCTTCTTTCTCTAGTTTCAGAAAATCCAAGGTTTTCCTTTCACCAGATATCTGAGGTTTTTATTTCTTCAAATTTTTCAATACACCGTGGTGAAAAGGATGGGGAATGTAGTCATCAGCATCAATGCTTCACGTTTCCTGTGTGACCCTGTTATTTGGGTATAGACCATTACATTTCACAGCTGCATTTTAGATCATCTCTAAAGAGAGAGAGAGAACGTCTCCAGATGTCCTTGAGTCACTCTCTTACTGAAATCTCAATAAAAGCCCAGCAGAAATTCTTACTGTGCAGTGTTACGCTGTTTTCATTTCCCAGAAACTGGTTAACTTATTTACTGTGCCCCACCAGTCCAAGTTCCCTTTCTGGATTATCTTGTGTATTTTGGCTCCTATCCACCTCTTCTTTTGGCTCACAATGAATGATACCAGGGCCGTCTTTGAAACGGGGCAGGAATGGGAAGTCTTTTGATGAAACAGCAGCACCACCCCGAAATCTCTTTCTCTGCCAGCTTTATGAGGCCCCGCTGCAGAAGTACGGCATTGGGAATGGCAGACTTAAGGTCTGGTGAGTTCAACCTTTTTGAAGAAAACGGACATGTATTATTCTGGTAGGATTTGGAAACCGTTTGCATCTCTTCAGAAGATGTCAGATGGAGCAGCTTGGCACCAAAGGTTTCAAAGACTGTTTGCTTTCTCTTAATAACTAATCAGTCTTTTAGAACTGATTTAAAGGAGAATTACTAAACAAGGCCACTGGCTAGTACCTGTCTGGCTTGTGAGGTTCAGCCTTTTAGTGCTGCTAATAAATGCAAGCTCTCTTCTAGTCTCTGCAGAAGTTGTGTATTTGTTGTACGTGAACTCTAAGCTGGTGCTTTTTCTAGTACGTTTGTTTGCAGGGGAGTTTTTAGCATCAGTCATAAAAATATTTGGCTGTCTTAAAATCTATGATTTGTTACTGACAGCAGAATCTCTCATCGAGATGCTCTATCAGTCTCTCATCAAGCCACTTTCTGTAAGCCTCTGGGAAGGGTTTTTTCCAAGATGTGTATTTCTGAGCACAGATGGGAATGGCATGGAAGCTCACTTAAATGACAAACCATTTTCATCATGTTCATGAAATAAAGTATGATTTGGTTCTTGCTTCTCTGAGAAACTAATGGAAGCCTTTAAGGAGGGGGGAGAAGGCTGATAAGACTGATTATAATCCTGATTTCTTCCTTTCTGATAATTTTTCCGGGTTGATGTGTGCACTGCTTGTTTGGTACAGCTGTCCAGGGGGCACTGATGTGTCCAATTAACTGTCCCTGTGTCCATGTTTCTGTGCGAGACTTTCTGAAAGGGAAGGTGGAGGCGGTGGTGGGGTTTGGGGCACGCTTTGTGAAATGTCACTGCAGTCATGTAGCTGCAAACCCCTGTGCTGCATCCATCAGGGCTGCATCCATCTGAATGAGAGGTAGGCACCGATCCACAGTTGCGAGCATTTTTGGAAGCACAACTCTAAGTCACTTTGAAACTTCAACCAGTTGGGTGCATGTCGTATTTAAGCACCTCCAGGATTAGGCAGCATCTGAACTGGGATTTTCAACCTCTCAGATTTATTTCTAGGCGGATTCAGAAACTAGTTTTGATTCTGGCCCTTAATATTTTGCAATTGTAATGAGAGGGCATCTTCTAATTGTATGCATAGTCTTTTAGATTTAATGAAGATCTAGACGACTCTTGTTATTAAAGACTTAGTTGCTCTGTTTGTGACAGAGGAAATTATCATTCCAAGATCCCAATAATTACTGAAGCCAAAAATTTACTTCTAGGTACTATTTTCAAGCTTTGAGCATGTGTGATGCTTGCTGCCTGATCTCCCCTACTGCAATCAGAATCCTCCCACTGAGTCTTTTTCACATGTTTCTCTTTCTTTTTAGGATCCTCTAGATGTTATTGGAATGGGACCACAGGAAAAAATGTGCTTTTCTAACAACTCGGTTGTGGACATTTAATCAGACTTTGATTTCTGGAAATGTTACAACATGGCTTCATCTGGGAATGAGGTAGAAAGATGGACTCACAGGCAAGGTGGTAGAATTGGAGAGCTGGCAGAGCCTGAGACCCCTCCTGAAAATGGTAATTGTCTTTCACCAGTGAAGTCAATGGGCAGCATAGATCATCTCTTGCACCTCCCTGGAAGGGTAGACTCTGCTTACAGCTCTTTCTCAGGGGGATCAAATGTTCCGGAGTATCCCACCCCATCATGCTATGGTGAGAATGACTGTTTGCCTCCAGAGCAGGTACCGTACATGGACTCAGAATACGTAAGAGGTATCTATAATCTCAGTGTAGCAAACTCTGATGTCAAATGCCAGCATCCCTGCAAGGCACCAGACTTTAGCATCCATAAGAACTCTCACAGCACCGGTCTCGCTGAACACTGTGGAAGCACTCCTACCCAAGGGACTCTAAATCAGGGACCGCTGCCTCGGACTGCATCTCCACCTTCTCCTCCCATGCGACTTGATAGCTATAAAGTCACCAGACACCTTGAAAACTCAAGAGGGACACACAACTCTGGCAGTCGCAGTGACTGCGGTGTGCAGCCAGCTCCTTGCCTGCAGGACAATCACCTAGCAGATAGGGATGTACCACGGAGTCAATGCAGGGATGGAATTACTGAGCAAGATATAGGAGCTGCTAGGAGAAAGACTCTGGAAAACAAGGGCCTGCCTTCCTCTGATTCTACAAATGACATGTCTATATCAAAAATTCAGGGGTTAAAGATGGAGGAAAATGGAGAGTGGAGCCCATCCAAACGACCGATAAAGAGAAGCAATCCACATATTTTCAGCAGACCTTCTTCATTCATTTTTCAAGAATATTTAAAAACTGACTCTGTGGCTAATGTCCCTAAAATACTTTCTGCTTATAATTCAGTTCATGCTTATAAAATTCCTGAAGAGGTGAACTCCAGGTCTTATCGCCTGGTGCATACCAACCCTAGCACTGTTAATGATACACAAGAAGGCAAACAGTGTCCCTGCAGTGCGTGTAAGCCACCTTTCAGAGAAGCAGATCTGCAAAGCACAGTGCCAGAACCCAGCCAACAGGGCCTGCTCTGTGCCGAGTTGCATTCAGACTTGGATCAAGATGTGTTTGAGGACAGCTGTGACTTGACATATACGGAGAATGCTCTTCCATTTAAAAATGCTTCCAGAAAGCTGAACGGTTGTACAGATGAAAATCAGTGCTATGACTCTGAAGGAAAAAATGGGGGTGATGTTGGGGAACTGCTCCTGAATCAGCAAGCCAAACCACAGAGATCATCGCTGTCCTGCAGCTACGATACTGTAGATGCAGAGCACCCTTGCTGTGAGGAGTCAGATCAGGGAAATAAGCAATGCTATGATAATAGTAACCAAATGTCTTTTTTCAGACCAAAGGAAGATTCCACATCTCCATTTTTACATGAAGTCAAGAAAGAAAAACAGACTAGGAACAGTAGTCCTGACCCTAGCGCGCATCTAGAAGAGGAGGAACCTCCTGTTCAGAAATGTCAGCCTGAATTCCAAAACCAGCTCTTCAGACGGCTTCAGGATGATTCTGCTGGTGAACAAATATCCAGGCAGGCAACTCCCATGCTTTACTATCTTTCTGGGGGGAAAACCACCGACATCCTGCACCACAACAACCTTGCCCAATGTCAAGAGGGCTTGAGGAACTCGCCAAAGGAATTTCCAGCAAGCAGCTACTCTGCCACAGCATGGTGCCTAGAGATACAAAGGGAAAGCAATCAGCTTCAAAGGGCCAACCACCGCAGTCAGTGCAGTGCTGATGATCTCCTGCCTGAGAGTGAAGATCTCATTCTCGGGAGTCCTGCTTCATCCACGGATGAGAGCTTCAAGAATGACTATAGGGAGAAACTTAAAGTGGCTCAGAAAAAGGTTCTGAGAGAAACCTCATTTAAAAGAAAAGACTTACAGATGAGTTTGCCCATTAGACTCAGACAGAAACCCTCTGAAAGGCCTTCAGTTGAACACCTTAGGTCTTTCTCATTATCCAGTGCAAGTGAGGATACCAAACCTCTTCCTCGTTCCCCTTCTCATCTAGAATCCTTGGAAAGTTTCAAGGGAGATGAAGAAATCAAGAGGCCACAAGCAGGTCGAATAGGAGGAAGGAAAAGGGTAACAAAGGAGCAAAAGAAACTGTGTTATTCTGAACCCGAGAAACTCGACCAGCTGGCAGATAAGGAACTATTGTGGAGTCAAGTCACAGATGAAATCACCAAGCAAGATATGGTGGCAGCTAGGAGAAGGTCTCTGGAGAACAGAGGGAGGGCACTTTCCAGTTCAAGTATCTCCAGGATGGAGCTGAAACAAATCCAGCACACTGCACTTATTGAATACATGGAACGAAAGATTAATCAAAGACCAGGTAGCTCGCAACACCTCCCGCTGCATAAGCCTCCCCGGCAGAAGAGGCTGTCACATCCCAAATGGCTTCCTGGCAAGGCTGCCAATCCAAACGGGAGCAGGAAGGTGCAAAACAATGAGGTTTTCTGCCAAGTTTTCTCTAACGAAAAATCACCAGATGTTTTTCCTCCTTTGGCTTTTGTTCCCCCACTGAGTGTGACCAGTGGGTGCGATCCCAGCTCTGCCACCCTGAAGCACTACCCCGCTCCCAACGAAGCCGATGGGAGCTGCACTGTCAAGGGTGCCTCAGCTGAAAGTCTCCAGCAGGCAGATGCTCCTGCATTGGGGAGAGCTCACGGGAGATCAAAATCAACTCCTCCTTCCACACAGGTAAGAAAGGTATTAAGATAGAAATTATTGTCTGAGTCCTGCTTATGACTGTCTATCTGTTTTGGAGAGCTGTGGGACTATTCACATGGAAAAACTGCTGAACATTGTGAATGAGGAATTAAGACTTTTTTTTTTTTTTTTTTTAGCATGCAATAGAAAGATGATAGATGTGGAGGAGAAGCCACATTTGCTTAATCTTTAAGAAATGCTGTGTAGCTGTTTGAAATCAAAATGCATGCGCTGCTTTGCAGGGTGAGAAATTATTTGGGGGGATTTTGGGAGAAGTGCTACCAATTTAGGACAAGAGGAAATGGCCTCAAATTGCTCCAGGACAGGTTTAGGTTGGACATTAGGAAAAATTTCTTCCCTGAAAAGATTGTCAGGCACTGGAAGGGGCTGCCCAGGGAAGGGGTCGAGTCCCCATCCCTGGGGGGATTTAAAAGCTGGGCAGACGAGGTGCTTAGGGCCAGGGTTTAGTGGTGGGATGGCAGGGGTAGGGGAACGGTTGGGCTTGATGATCTTGAAGGGCTTTTCCAACCTAAACAATTCTATGACTCTATGATTTAATTTCAACATGTTAAACATTTATGATTAATGATAACAATTCATTATTTTTGAAAGTATTTTGTAAGAAGGTATTGCAGGCAAACAAGCTGTTCTTTAATGTGAAAAGTTACAAGAGAATTGTGTAAAGGTGGAAACTTCGTAACAGCTGACTGAAACGTGTGCTTGGTCTGGGCAGTCATTTGTTATCATTCAGCAAATGCACAGGTAAAGCAGGGAGGAAGAGGAGTGTCTGCTTCAAGGGACGTGCCGTGCAAGTGCCGTAGGCTCTGCTCGAGGGCTGGGCAACACCGGGCTTGTGCGAATCCCTTCCAGAGCTACGGAGGGGCGTGCGTGGGATCTGGCACTCGGAAGAGGAGTTTGCAGAGAACACGTGCTGTATGCAGGGTGATGCTCTTTGTGTTTCAGCAGTCGCTGTTGTCAACTACGGTCCCTTCATTAGAGCACTATCCCAGAAAAGGTTGTTACAGAGGGATTTTTAGAAGTGACCAACCTTTTTGGCTCCTGAATCGGAAGGACAGTAGCTGTCAATGTTGTTGTCAAGGAGAATAAAGAAGACAAAAGGGTCAGAAAAACAAATAATCTAATATGCTATTAAGTTACCCAACTGAAGAGGCTGACAAACTTCCACCAATGCTGCCTGCATTCTGAATTGTTATGAGAGTCAATGAGAGCATGTATTTTGTCGCTAGCTGTTCTTTGGGTTTCTAGGAAGAAGAGATGGATGCTACCTAGGAAGAGTATAATAGCAACTTCATTAATAAAAGGAGATGGGCAAACTCAAAAATAAAAGGCTTGGTGAACCTACTCAGAGATCTACCTTTGGCTTCCGTTTCTGGGGGTAACAAAAATGGGAGTAAAATGGAACAGCTGCCTGGCCTGAAAATGCTGGTTGTCCCAGTGTGCTCTTTTCTTTTCCAGGACACCGACAGATGCGCTGGTGGTGCAGCGGCACCGTCTCGGCGTTGTGAGAGCTGTCTCTGCACCCCCAGGTAAGGCTGCAAAGGCTGTGCCAAGGTAGCGCCTATGCCCAAGATGCAGGAACTCCAGTGGCAGCTTCTGTCCTTCTGCCTTGGGATTCTTCGTTGCGCATATGGGAATGTTCATCCACTACGCTCTTTGTTTCATTTTGAGGGAGTCTTTAAAATAATTTCTACTGGGTAGAGCAAAGGTGGAAAATGCTGAGTGTCCCTGAGCTGCTCTCCCTGTGGCAGCCACTCTTCTGAAGATATCTGAGATTGCAGCTCCCTCATCTGAGCTCTGGTAAAAACAGCACCTGCAACAGCTCGGATATGCCCAGTCTTGAAAAATATGTGTAATCAGAGAATGGTGTCTTAGGGGCTTTTGGTGTGGGTTTTTGGTTGTGGGTTTTTTTTTTTTTTTAAAAAGGAAAAAATATTGTTCTGTTCACACGTAGCTAACTAGAAAGTTTGTATGTTAACTCTCGGTATTTGTTTTGCTTGTTTGAGGAGCATCAGGGAGAAAAAGATCCAAACTTTGCCTCAATGAGGCAGTGAGGCTGACACTTGTCTAGTGATTGACTTTCCATTGTTTCAGTCATTCAAAAAGTTCCAAAGGGTTTATGGAGGCTTGATTATCTGAGCGGGGGTGGGGGGGGGAAGTATTTTTAGTAAAGCCTTTGAAGTTTTTCTTCAACTTCCTAATTTAGCTAAGAGGCTTAGCAGGTCAGCATGAATATCACTAGAGGGTCTGGACAGAACAGGACCAACAGACACATATTTGATCATAGCTCTAGAATATGTGCTAAGTAATGAAAAGATAATAAATCCAGAACTGGTTTCACTAGTAATTAATTTAGATTATCATCTTTGGGAAATAGCTCTAAGTACAGGTTTCATTCTGTTACAGTTGTATCTCATTTTTTCTCTTTGTTTTCTTCCACAAGAAAGTGCTGTTGAGCTGTGGTAGAAAATCCAGGCTAGACTGGGCATGTTTGCAGTGTTAATTACTCAAATAAAAGTTCCAGCTGGGACCAGCAGGAAGAGCAACCTGTGATCATTACCCACACCGATAGCATCCGTAGGTTGGTGGAAAAAAGCTTGAGAACATTGTTATGCATCTTTTGCATTCATTCAATTACAGGATATAATTTTGGGGTAGTTTTCACTGATCTTACTCCTCTTCTGTGATAGCTGCTACAGATGGTTTGTTTAGCCCTCAAGCTGGTCCTACCCCCTGCCCTTGCGATGGGGCCTGAGAATGAGTAAGAATAAGGCCCACCAATGTTTGTGGTGATTTTCTTGGGTGTCTCTGTATCTCTTCTTTTCATCATCTGTCACTCCATAAACATTTGTCAATCCGTGATCACAATATTGCATCATCATCAAGTTAATTTAGCTATCACTGTGCAGCATCCCATTGCGATGCTGTGGTGTTTTGCAGGGGGTGTTTCTAGCACCTTTTTGGTGGAAAGGCTGGTAACGCTGGTAAACTGGCATTAAGGGCATCACTAAATCACCAGAACCAGGTGGTTCAAGTCAAGGTCAAATGAGATTTTTAGTTTTAATTGCAGTGAAAAGGTGCACATACTAGATAAGGTATCTCTAAGTGACATTGTTAGTCATTATCTAGTACAAACTACAATTAAGCTTCCCTTTGCTGGGCTGACAATTTTTTTTGACGGAAAGCTAAAGTGACTGTGTTAAAGCTGCAGCATAGAGCTGGAAAAGGGAAACTATGAGAGAAGATGGAATTTCAGAAATAGCAAGGCTTTCATTGCTGAGCTGCAGGACAGCTCAGTTTGGCCACGGGAAAAGCTTTGTATCTTGCCAGCGCCTGCTCGAGCCGGGTAAGCAGAGCTCGGCTGCCAACGGGCCACGCTCTCCAGAGCCCCAGATCTGCATTGGAAACCTGCCTGGACAAGCAACGGCTGGAGATAGCGTGGGGCTTGTGGGATTAAATGTAATAGCCCAAGCATGTGGAAGCTTTCCTAGGACCACACAGTCTGTTGGTACTTTCTTAAATCCAGAAACTGTTCTCAGCGTGTGTCTCTTCACTGGGGGTGCTGCAGCCTCTGCTGTTAGCCATTAAGTCTCTTCATTGCACTCCACTGCCCCCATTTCTTTCAGGAAAAGAAAATGCCTTCATATCTCCACCTATGGCTTAGGAAAGACTCGCACCATCGTAAAGACAGGGTTAACCAGTGCTGTTAGGGGAGGGGAGGACCGCTTGCTGCATTGCTTTTATACATGACCTTAGAGAGAGTGAAACAAAGGTGGACAAAACCCACAGTGAACTCTCTATGCCTGTTTTGAGGGAGAAGATTTGTTTTGTGCCTACAATTTTGAAGCTGAGATGTCAGGTTAACATAATCAAATTGTGGCTTATAAATCTTCCTTCCATCTAATCCTTCTAGCTTTCCTCTCTCCTGTCCCCTCATAATCCTGTTAGGTTATGGCAAATTGTGCTAGCGGAAAAAATTCAGTAATGATTAATACGACAGTATTTATATATACAGATGCCCCAACTGTTTTCACAAGCAGTTACGTGGATGTATACATGAACATTGGTGATTGCAGAAGATGGCCTACGCATATTCGAATCACGCTGTGTTCAACAGCGCCCCTGTATTCTTGCAAATTCTGGTCTAAAGTGTATTTTTAAATTACATATATCCACTTATTCTGTCATCAGTAATATAATTATTCATGCCCTGCAGGCAGTAGTAGCTGTTTCCATCAAAATTTATTCTCAAGCGTTGCATCAGACAACTCAAAGCGCTGGGTCAGACGTGCATGGGCCAACTCAAAAGTAGAAGTTTAATCTCAAAATGGTTAACTGAAAGGATTTAATAAAATTTTTATTTAAGTCTAATGGCCATTTCAAAGCAGAAGCCTCAGATGAACAGCGTTTCCTCTGTGATGGTATTCAGTTTGCCTAAAGAGAAGGAAGCATTTGATGCCTCCTCTAAGAAGGACTGAGAAGTGATGCGCGAGACTGCGACGGCGTAAGCCGGTTCTCGCTCTTGCACTGAAACTTTCTCACTGTAGAAATAAGAAGGTGTAGCGAACAAGATGGTAAAGGTTTGCCCTTCTGCAATAGAGTCACTGTGCTACAAGAGAGCTGGTGGAGGAAAATGCAAAGTGCAAATCATCATCCTCCTGTTACTGCCAGGTGGTGCCCAGCTGTGGCCTGAGGAAGGAAAGGTCTCGGCAAAGCCCCTGGTCTCATCCCATCAGCAACGTGCTCGCCAGGGCGGGTGGGCTGGCTGCGTGCTTTTCATCCACTTGTCAAACAGCATGAGTGTGATGTCTCAGGGCACTTTTTGCAAAGGGTTTATTTTGGAAAGCATGTATGTTGGTCATAATTAGAAATTGAGAAATTTAATGGGGAATCAAACAAGGTGGAGTGGTGCAGCTAGATGTTTTACATACACTTTTTTTTTTTCCCCAAGCAAAATTAATAGGTATTATGGAATCTGAATTTTAAAAACTTTAATAAAAAGAGGAAGCTGGAAAGATAGTGACAATTACCTGTTGCTGCTTAAACGGTTTGCAAAAATACCCGTTGTAGAGGAATTGTCTGAAACAATAGAAAGTGTCTTCTGTCTTGTAGTTTCCATGATCCTGAGAAAGATGGATGCAAGAATCTTGAATACAAAGACAGTGACATAACTGGATGTGCGTGTTGTCAGGATACTGTGGAGCTGACTCCAGAAACCTCCATTCCTATCCCAAGAGGTGGAAGCAAGGAAGATGCTCAGGTAGAGGAGGAACGCAGAACTAAACCTCTGAATGGCGATGCTTTAATGAAGTGTCCAGAGCAGCAGCCTCCAGCTTCTCCAGAGCAAGAAACGTACTGCCACGTAGCGCTAGCTCAGCTTCGCCAGGGAGACAAACATACAGCCAAAGGTTCAATTGCAAAGGACACATCCGTGTGCAATAGCCAAGACGATATTCTCCCCGAGAGAGAGACAAATCTGCCCAAAAGGAGACTGCAGTCTCCTGAAGACCAGCGATACGAAGAACTTGCTATGGAGATCGTTGCCAAAGACAATTCTCTGGTTGATATTCTCATGCCTCATCCTGTTAGAAAAACTGTTCTAGACCTGATGGAGGGTCTCTTTCCTGTTAACATTTCCATCCTGGATAAATCCCACAGAAAAAAGAGACACGTACAGCATGCGCAGGAGAACGGGTAAGTAGACAAAGCCAATTATCTCGTATATTAAGCCCTTTTAGTGAATGAATATCATGTATATACTACTAATAAGGTGATTTGCGCATTTTTTTAAAAATTTTTGTTTCATTAGTAAAATATTTTAGCTTCCTGATTTATGTATCGAGAAATATGTGAGGCTATACGGGTATCTGACGGAAGAAATGTGGTTCAATGATACCTTATTAAAAGGGGCTGTGACAAGCCTCGGCTGCAAATCTTTTGCTCTGTATCTTTTAAAAACTTAGAAAAATTGGTGCTGTGAGAAGAGAGGAAAGTGATTCTGAAGTTGAGATGGATAAAACCATGACCCAATGTCTGTGAACAAAACTCTAAGTGTTTGCCGCAGGTATTTATTTTCTGTTCCAATAGCAGGAAAAGTAGTAAAGATGCAAGAGAAGCATGTCCGGTATCTGAACACGATGCCAAGCAATGCAGTGAAGATCCTACCTCCAAGGGAAACCAACTCCTGAACAGGAGCAGAGACAGCACGAACGACCTAGATGACATCACGTCTAAGAAAGTATGTAGATGACCAGCAGAGGAACTGCTGCTTCTTCACCACAACAAAGAAGTTTATTAATAATGTCATGTATATTACTGTGGATATTTTTATTCATTACTTTTATCCCAATAATAACGTCCCACCGATAACTTTGAATCCATTTTTGCCAGTAGGTGAAGTCCTGGCAAACTGGCATAATGATCATAAATGGTGATATTTAAATCCTGCCTGGCTGGATTCAGATTGCCTCCCACGTACCTGCGTGACCTTCGGCAGGTCATCGGGGATGGGTTGTATCCGGAACAAGTACGCAGGGTTGGTTATACATTTCCTTGCAAGGGCAGCTCCTGGGCAGCAGCTGACTCCCAATTCAATACTCAAATGTGGTCTCGAAATCTGTAAAATTTATTACAAATGGCAGCCTAAATAAGAAATACTTGTTACTCTAAGAGAACTGGCAGCGGTGCCTGTACACTACGGTGCCCTATTAATTTCCATGCGTGCAGGGAATAGTGGTAGCTTGGACATAGCTGGACTATGATAGAAATACGGCAGCTTGGAAGGGTAATACGTAGCTTTGAAGAATTAAATAATTTTTTTTTTTGCCTGTAGCAACATGGCCATGCTCCATCCCAGGTAATGACAATCTGCCTTCCTGAAACTCCTGCTGCACATGTGGTGATATTTTGCATTACCCACTGTCTAACTATCGCTCCTGTTCGTGGTGGCATTGGCTGATTTCCAAAAAAAGCTAGTAGGGTTCTTCTCCCGCTCCGATCTCAGGGCCTTTTTCCATATCAACATTTCTGTATCAAACAGCCTCCTCTGCTTGTTTTGCTACCCAGGTACTGTGGCTTGCTTGAATCTCCCGTGGGACCGATGTTTTCTGTGCATATTATAAATGAAATTCCGGTCAGTTCTTGTAGAGCTTGGTAACAGACCTGTGACTTCATGCTCGTGTCTTAGAGCAAAACCGTGTGTAATCACGTTGTAATTTTTATTGCAGTTCACTTCTGACTGATTGGAAGCTCTTTGAGCTAGGGATTATATCACCAGTTAAGGCGATTACCCGTGATTTGCTTTTCAGAGTTTGAGAATTAAGTAGAGCTTAGGACATCTTTATTTTTTCCTTTTTCTTTCCCAGAGCCTAAAATAATTTTAAAAGTCTAAAATTTGGTTAAAGACAATGTGAGGAAAATCCATTATCTCAAAACGATAGGGATTCTCTTTGGCAATAAAGCTTTCTATGATTTTTTTTTTTTTTTTTTTTTTTTTTTCCCTTTGCAGCTGGAACTCATCTCCAGCCTCCGGTCAAAGCTGCAGACCCTGTGGGAGGAAAGGGAGCTCATCCTCTCTGAAGCCAGGGCGTGTGCCGAGCGAGGCGAGGAGCTGGAGGCAATGGTGCAGGACGTCTGCAAGCCCAATGAGTTTGAGCGCTACATGATGTTCATCGGTGACCTGGAGAAGGTTGTGAGTCTCTTGCTCTGCTTGTCCAGCCGCCTTGCCCGAGTCCAAAACGCCATGCGGAGGATAGACGGCAATACAGATGCTGAGGAGAAGGTGAGCGACGAGCGAGTAGGGTATTTAATTTGTTTGGTTAACTTCTTTCCAGGTGGGGCTGTGGTTGCCTCGTTCATCTGGCAGCTCTAAACCAAAGTTGTAAATTGTACGTGAATCCCAAGCAGCCGTTGCCCAGGCAGTGTTTAGTGCCACACGATGGGCTGTGTCTCCATGGCCGAAGCAGAGAGGAGCTCTGGTGCAGGCCACAGGTTTGGTGCTGGAGTGTGAGCTGGGGCGGTGGCAGCAGCAAAACCCTGAGAGGGTCCAAGCCAGAGGGTTGGCCTTTGAACCCTCAGGCTGCTCCCTGTGGTGTGGCTCCAAACCTGTGCTTCAGAGGGCTTTTTGTTGGTTTTTTGGTTGGGTTTTATTTTCTCACTGGTAATTTTAATGTGGTAATTACTGCCTTTGAAATTGTCTTTCACTTAATGCGCTTGTCTTAACTGTAGCAGGCAGGAAGATGATGTGGTCGTAACTTGAGACAAAATTCCCCGTAGTTTAACTCAACTAGCCAGCTTTGCTGGAAAATTAGGAATTGCCTCATGTCACGAGGAAATCTTTTCAAGTCTGAAAAGTCTCTTTTTTGCTAGAGGAGACAAGCCGAGTTTATCCCAGGAATGATGCTTTCCTGCTGTCCTTATTGCTTTTAGACGTGTTTTTATTAATACAGTACCTGCTGTTATCTCTCGTTTGGAAATTAGAAAAGCACAGAGTTAAAAAAGCTGGGATTTCCTGGAGCTGTGCTGCCACCGCCCTGTAGCTCTAGAGGTTTATCGTAGTGCACATGCAGAAGGGCTCTGAAATGTCAGTTGTGTTAACATTAATGATTTTGAGCAGTATTTCCCACTGACTTTGGCCAGCAGATTTTGTGGTTGGCAAGTAGCCGCTGCTTCTTTAGTGTTACGTTTATACTCTTCCTAGTAAAAATGTTAAAAGAATTTATTCAAGAATTTGAATAACATGCTCAGTAAAGACTTGGTTACGTCCCAGCATTTTTACAACCATCTTACAGTCACTGCAGTTGCCCCGATGTCGGCAAAACCAACAGTCTCCGTCTTTGACTCCGTTCTTAGGGTGTCGATGGTGACAGTTGCTGTGTGGTGCATTTATGGGCGCAGTCCTGAAATTGGGCATTTTCCAGTGGTGCTATCCCTGTGAAAATCATTACAGTTGAAAGAGAATTAGCTAAAATGTGGAAGGCATTAAAATCCTGTAGAACGGGCAAGGCTTGATTCTCGTGGGTTTGTTAAAAAGAAACTTTGGGGGAACAGTTACTGTCTGCTTCAAAGTTATTTTAGCGCAGGTACCTCTTAATAGAAGTCACTCTGTCTTTTTAATATTACATGGGCACCCTGGCCACACGCAACTTGCAAAATACAAAAATATGTGCCTTAAAGAGCTTCTAATTGAATGAAGACAGATACGGGATACTTTAAAATTACCAGAATGTTAAGTATATTGATTTATTTTCCTGAGGGCAGCATGGAAGAAGCGAGCCTTGATGGGGTTTACTGGGTGTCTTTACCTTGCAAGCCACAAGAATGAGTAATTCAGTCGAGAGAAAACTCATGTGGAACACAAAGCCCACAAGAGGAAGTAATTAAACTAAATCGACTGTGGCTTCCAAATGAAGATCTAGAGTCTGCCAGGAATGATGGGGTTTCATAGTGTGCTGCTTTGTTTTTTCATCCTATTAGCAATCGCTGAACGAACGGCACAAGCTCTTGTCCAGACAGCGGGAAGATGCAAAAGACCTGAAAGAGAATCTAGATCGCAGGGAAAGAGTGGTCTCTGGTATCCTTGCCAAATACCTGACTGATCAGCAGCTCCAGGACTACCGACGCTTTGTTCAAGTCAAGACCTCCTTGCTGATTGAACAGAAGGACCTCGAAGAGCAAATTAAATTTTTCGAAGAACAATTAGAAAATCTTGAGCAAAGCATCCCCCTCTAATACCCACCAATGGAGCATCCGTTTTCACACATCGTCATTTGTGATGTTTCCCTTGAAATCCACAGGCGCTTGCTGCACTGGGCTCACTGGTTTGGTGAATTCTTGCAATCCTGTTAGTGCCACAGTATTGACAAGTCCTTCGACGCTCTGGGGATGCTCTAGGCACATGCTGGACGTACCTTTGCTTTTGGATGGGCCAGCTGGCACCATCTCACAGTATGTAGCAGACTGCATTTTGGAAATGACTGACAGGATGTGTTGCTCCTATTAACTTGGTGTGTATTTCCCCTTCTTGTTGGCTGTCCATCTGTTTCCAGATTGACATAATCTCAATAAAAGAACAATAACAAATCTTTTCATCTTCTGGGTGGGTTGAGTGTTTGAAAGGAAAAATGATGTGAGCGTTCAAATTTGAATTGGAGATTGCGCAAAGCCATAGGAAATGTTATGGGCCGTTTCAGTGAAAACTCCTCATTTCTACTGTTTATACGTATGTCACAGTAAAAATGCACTGCATTCCTCATACTGATGGAAGAAAATAATTATTTCCTTTCTTGGCAGTTGCCATCCATGAGCCTTTCCTGGCTCTGCGTAATCCTGGTGGGCTGTTCAGCAGTAGGTCTTAGGAGGTCAGAAAAAAGGGTGGTCCTGACTGACATCAAAACGAGTCGATCCGTGATGAAGCTGACTTAAATGAACGCTTTCGGGGATGATAAACTCTGAGCTTATTCCTGCACAGTCATTTGCAAAGTCCTCGCTATGCTTTCGAAGAGTTTATTTTTCAAGCAGCACCTTCGGGGGGGGTTGGTTTTAGGTAGTGTTCAATTGTCGGCACAAGAAGTGCTGAACGTGGGGGGAAAGCTCTGCTGCAGTGCGAGGTAGGTGGGACGAGTGGAGGAAATTATTCAGTTTCGATGAGGCTTTATATAAATCCCTTGGCAAAAATCTTTTAAACTAATGTTGTGTGTTGAGTCAAACCAGTGATCTTGCTATATTTAAAAATTGAGTGTGTTTTGTTTGTTTTTAAGTATTCAGTGAGAGGAATATTCCATCTGAGCTACATACCTAGACCATGAATAAGGAGGCTACTAATCGAATTGAGGTTTCTTCCACAGGTAAAATAGGCATTCGTTATTCCATGATGTTAGACTTTACCAAGAAACGGTTTACTAATGGTGTGTGTCCTGACGACGTGAGTATCATCGCCACTGGGAGAAGCTGTCCTGTTCCTGTGGCATCTTCTCCTTTGGGATTGTGTGAGCGTTCAGTGAACACACAACCACCCAGGATGGGGAATGGGCAGAGGTTTAGATTGATGGTTTGGGTTTGTTTTACCTCAGATCCCATTCTTCACCTGAGTTTACCCACCAGGCAACATGAACTGATCAAAAAATGACAGCGTACAGAAAGGAGACCACTGTATGCATTCTGCCCGAGTGATGCTTGTTAGGGATAACTTGCCAACGCTCTGCCTGCTGGAAGAGAGCCCCAAAGCGGGTACAGTGTGCTGCACTTGCCCATGAGCAAATTCGGAAGTGGCCTGGGAGTTACACAACAGTGCAACAAAGCACAAATAGCTTGCCAGCCTTGTCAGCTGCTCTGTATTTGCCTTCAGAATAAAGGAGAGTATCATCAGGTGCTGTCCAGACTCCAACAAAGCAGCGTTGTTCTGTTCTAAGTTTGCATATTTATGCAGAAGTACTGGTATCTATAGCCCTGCTCACATTTCAAGCGAAACAACGTAGTACCCTGAGTAAGGCTGCGAAGACTTGGTGCTGGAAGTCGGCTTTGTGATGGGTACCAAGTATCAGTAAATATATTTGCAATGAAGTGTGCAAGCGGATGGTACGTAGCAAGGAGTAGTTTTGTGAACATTAACATTTTGTTCCAGCGATCTGAACAAACCAGATTGTGCTTAATGCTGAAAACAACATTTCTCTGGGCACAAGTAACTCTGGGAGCACGGTGACCAAGCTGCCATGGGTACGGTGGTTATTGCCTTAATACCTGGGGGAAAATGGCCAGGCACTGTAGATCCTGTGAGTAGATCTGTTCACTGGTTCTCATAAGGCCATGAATACGGGCTTTTAATATGTAAATCTGAAAGCTGCCTTTTGAAAATGGTCTTTAAAATAACAGAAGTGATGCTAACGGAATCGATGGAGAATTTAAAAAATACCAGCTGTGCTAAATGAGCTGTTTGCATTATTTGAGAAGCCTGACATGAAGGTGCAGTCTGTTATTACTATTCCTAGTTGAGGAAAATCCACCTGATTGCAAATAAATGTTTGATAATTGAAGCTAATGTTTACCTTTAAGGGAAAGAATGGGTCTGCCCTGTTTATTTTCTCTTATCTTCTTGGTCTTTTGTGTCCTGGGGAGGATGATTGCTGCTCCTATCACACTGGCATTCACAAGTGTGCTTCAAAGAGCAATTAGAAATAACTTTTAGTCTATTTTCCCAAAAGTCACGTATCTGCACTCCTTGTTACTTTGTTAAACTGTGAATTTCAGGCAAAGCAAAAAATGAATACAGCGATGACATCGAAACCTCTTTGCTGGCAAGCAGAAGCCCCCTTTCCAAAGGCACCAGCGGGTCTGGACTGTCAGGTGGGTCTCAATTTTGATACCAATCGTTAGTTATCAATTTTTAAGTGCAAGGTCATGGTTGGAATTCACACTGGACCTAAGTCATGTGCAGCATTCCTGGCACACTGACATACTAAAATGTGGGCTTTTAAAACCCCAGGCTGATGTGCAAAGGCAAATAATTATTTAATCTGATCCCATCTTAATTGCTTCACAGGGGGTCCTTTTTAATAGCCAGGAGGAGCCCTGTGTACCCCCAAGGCTGGTGAAAGGCTCTTTGGTTGCTCAAAATCGCAGCCATTACCTGCAGGAGAAAGGGATGCTCTGTTCTTAGATGGGTTTGTATCTCCTTTTGGCAGCGTGGAGGGGCATGTGCTGGCCAAGAACTCCCTCTAGAGAGGCCAGTGCTCTTTCATTCTTAGCTGCTGGGAGAGAGGACCACATCAGGCAGGTGGTTGTCTACATCCTCTGGGTGGTCTTCACATCAGTTTAAATTATTTGCTTAAAATTCCTTCTCTGAAATAGAGCTTGCAAAAACTGAGCTTGTTTGTGGGGCTTGCAGGATACTGTCCCCGTGAGCAAGACCTTGAATCATCCTGCAGCTCAGCCAGTTTTACATATGGTAAGAGTCCCTCTCTGCTCGGGTCAGACGTAGTCTTTAGAAGTACAGACTGAAGTCAAGAAACGGTTTAAGTACCTGCTTTTGAATCCTCTTTGGGGAAAAAAGAGGGGTTGCCTTCCTCTTAAGGTTTAGTATCTCACGCACTGATTACATCCCCATACCAATAACCATTGCTTATGTGGCAGCTTTTTCCCAACTTGAAGTCATGCAGTTTAGCTGATATTCCCTTAACTTTATTCTGGGGAATAACATGAGAAGCCTTCATATTCCAGCCTAAGCTGCCTGAAGAGCTCTGTAAACAGATTTCCTACGGCCTTCCCAGGCTCTCCCTCCTCCAGCCATGGTGCCTCCTTCCACTGGTTCCTGCAGCAACAGTAAGAACACAACCCCACGTACCCGCACGCATCTGCCATTGCTGCAGCGCGGAGGCAGCCGACCCTGGCCGGCACCGCTGCTGTCGGGCTCACGCAGCTTTCTTCTGCCTTCCTTTCCCGCCTCTTGGAGCACAGAAGCCAAGATGGCCAGAAATGCAGAGCACCTCCTTTTTACAACACTCTGACCCCACACTGCTCCCCACAGTTTTTTCTGACCCTATACAGGCAGAAGGCAAATTTAGGACTTGAGCCATAAATAGCAGTAACTGGTGGTTACTGGGAAGCAAATCTTGCAAATGTGAGGATTATGAAAATGAAACCCTGGTGCTTGCGCATTATTAATACCACTACCCACCAGCCTTCCATTTGTGACTTCTCCAGCAATGATACTGAGTTGTTTCTGCCTTGCATGCGTTAGACCCAGGAAGCCTTAATGCTCTGCTTCCCAACTGCTGCCCAGAGCCCTGGAAAGGTGTTGGCTTCCAGCGCCTTGGCAATTCACCAGTGCTGAGACTTGCTGAGCTACTTTTGAACAAAGTCAGGAGTGTGTGTGTGTTGGGGGAATGTAAGGAATGAAGGAGCTCCCTGCTACCTGACCCTCTGGGGAGAGCAGGCAGGAAATCCCCGCTGCTGCCCAGCCGCAGGCAGCGGAACGCTCGGGAGTCTCCTGTTGCAGCCTGCAAGCCTGATACTTTCTAAACATCCCGGGCAGAAGGTAATGTGACCCCACCACCATGAGAGGACTGCTATGGGAGACCTGCGGTGAGCTGTCTGTATGAATTAATTACAGCTACCTCCAGGAGAATGCAAAATAGCATTGCCGAGGAGAAGGAAGAAGGTGAAATAGGCAAAATGCAAGAGCCTCGATCCGCCCCGTGGCGTGGTGTGCCGGCTGCGGGGAGGCTGGTGGGATTCCAGGAATGATCTCTGTAACTCATTTGGCCATTTGCACACAAGCAGTGTGGGGGAAGAAACTGCAGTAGCTTGTGTTCTGCTAAGCAAAAGCAGGCGGGCCTGATTTGGGGACAAAAAGACCCCTTTATTGCCTAGAGCTAGAGAGATGAGCGAGTGCTACAGGTGTGGGGTAGAGCAAGCGGTCAGTGGAAGCAGGCAGTGCATCGTGCCCACCTGACGGTGTCTTGGCAGCAACTGCAGGGCTTTGAGACAGAGCGGCTCATTTAGAATTGGATTTAACACCCACAGCAATGTGTGGGAGTCACTGCTGGATCAGGAGCTGCTGTTTCAGCTTCTCAGGCACTAAATTGAAGGATTTTTAAAATTATTTTTTTTTTAAACCCCAGCCTCATTTTCTTCACTGGGGCGTTATGCTGTGGGACTTTTGCATGTGGAGCTAGTTAAAGAATGGAAGGGTGCAGGGGTTAATGTAAATGTACTCTGCAAAAGATCCATTTGGTGCTTGTGAGAGCTGCATTTAATGAGGAGAAGGATGTTCTTGCTGTTTTGGGAATTCATGGCAACCATCTGAATAAAATTTAAAAAATAAACTCAGAGCAGCATTGCAAACCTAATCTTCTGTGCCTGAAGGGAGCCCACGTATACATTAAAGAATAATCAGGCTGTAGGAATCATGCGACCTCTGGGTTTCACAAAATGCACTCAGGAAGCAGCACATGAATTTCACTGCTAAATGAAGAGAGGCATTAAAGGTTATCAGAGAGACTCTAAAATGTCACATGAGCCTTGAAGCTGACTCATCTCGTAGATAAAGCTACGGAGAGAAAAATCAGGCTGAACTGCTAGTTTTGATGTAGAGAAGAAGAGACACCTCAAAAATGTGCACAAACAGGCAGGTGTCTTTCTAACGGCCTTCAGCCCTTGATGTAAGAGCAAGGACATCCCAAACTACCTCAAGAAGGAAGCACTCGTGAAACAATCCCTCCCGAGATCCCTGCCCTGTGACAGCTCCTGCTGGGAAGGCTGGTGGCTCCAGCACTGCTTTCTGGGGTCCAGCTGCTCCTGAGCCCAAGGTCAGTGTCACCCAGTGTCATAGCAGGAAGCACGAGCTGGTGGGAGGAGAAAAAGAGGTCTGAGTGATTCTCACTGATGGGCAAAACTCTCTAACAGAGAGCAGGGGTGCATGGACAGACGGCTGCTTGGAGAGGAGGGAGCTGGTCCAGCCCCAAGTGGACCCCAGCGCGGAGCGGAGCTGTCGTGCTTTGCTGCAAAGGGGAAGCCACCTCAGGAGAGTGGTGGGAGAAAATACAACACAAAAACCGTGGTGGAAGAGTCTGTCTGTACCACTGTGGTTTGTCATTGTGACTGTATTGAGAGCATTTCTGGCAGTCGGGGATGCAGAAGCCCCCCACTCCTTGGAGCACCCCGGTGTCAGGAAGCCTTTGGCAGTGGGTGATGATAACTGCGCTGTCTGGAGGCACTCTGGGGAGGGCCTGGCACCCCGATAACGTGACCTTGTGTCCAGGGCTTGTGCATTTAGGCACTGCATTTTATTCAGTGAAAACGAAGGTTATTTGGTTTGCATCAGCCGTGAGCCCGCAGTGCCCACTGTGCTTCTCAGCGGGTGTCTCTTACCTTGTCTGGAGGGTCTCAAGGGGATGGGGATGGAGGTGGAGGAAGGAAACAGGGCAGGATGAAAGGAACTCCTCCCTAGAAATGGTGGTTTGGCTTTGGCTGGAAACTTGTGCTCTCAGGTGAAGAAAAAGAATAACGCTCTACCTGCGGCAAACACAGAGCAGAAGGCCTACATGGGAAGGGAAAGCTGAACGCTGCCAGCATTATGTTTGTCGTGCACATCCATAGTTTTTTGTCCTTCACAGAAAGGGAAGAAGACACACTAAAGCTGTGCTAATATTAACAGGATGGATCTATTTTGCCTGAGCTCAGAGGCAGATTATTGTTTTAATTTAAGATCGGAGCTTTTTGTCATCACAGTAATAATTAAAAAAAAAAAACAAAAAAACCAACCCAAACCTGAATGTCCTGAGCTGAAAGGGTTCAGATTCACAGCGCTGCGTGACTGGCCGAGCAAACCCTGCATGGACAGAGGCAGCGCAGCTTTGCCTGCAGACGGTGGCTGTAGGGAGGCTGGAGCTTTCCCAGCCCGGCCGTGGTGGTGCTGGTCCACACAGCGCCCGGACGTGCCAGACCCGCCGAGGATCGTGACACAAATGAGGGTGCTTTCAGCACGCAGCGCAACATCGCGGGCAGGGTTTGAGTGCGGCATTATCACCACCACAGACCTTTTAAATCTGTGCTTTGTTTCAAGCCTGATAAAGCACAAATACACGAACGCTCTTGGCTGGGGCTGTCTCAAGTCAGCAAAAGGAAGGATACTGCGGAGGCCAACCCAAACTGGACAAAGAGACTACATAAAATGATGGGTGCCTGGTGAGAGGAGAGGTGGGGGCTCGGGAGATAAGCGGTGGGCACAGCTCTGGCTGTGAGTCCCGTGTGTTTTCAGAGAGGTGGCCAAGACTCAGGCTAGCTTAGGGGGTGTTACTGGCAGAGCTGCTGCGGTAAATCCTGTCCCAGCCCCTATGCTGGGTAGATAGGTTCAGATTGGCCAGAAAATCTTATTTGCTGGTATGTTTTATTCCACCTGAGGAATGCTGTGAGTTCTACACAGCGAAATAGCCTTTCCCTTGTATAATCTGCATTTCTACCAGAAGCATTTGTTGATTTACCCAAAAATGCTTTGCAGTGCAATTGGCTTTTTTTTTTTCCTTTTTAATGTCCTTTTTAGGGGCAGTGAGTAGGACCAGATGGCTTCTGACAGGGCCCACACTGCGTGCTTCTATAACAGGTCTGTACTAGAAATCTTTGCATGTGTAACACTGTTGATCAGTGGAATGAGTTTGGTGAGAGCAGTTTATCTATTTCTAAATGCTTTTTTTGAACTGGTCTAGGGTATTTGGCAAGGTCACTCCCTTACTGCAGGCAGCTGCATCGCCATTAGAAAGTGTCTCCTGATGGGACTTTTCTGGCAGTTCACTCCAAAAGGGCCAGTAGGTGACCAGCCCCCATCGTTTAGTGCCCAGCAGTTGGTGATGGTTCGATCTGGGGTTACACGCACAGTGTAAGGGCTAGATGTGCTGAATGATTTGCTTTGTCTTGTGAATTAGTGAAATAAACCTTGGAACTGGAATAGAAAATGAATATTCCTCCTTAGGATGCAGAGCTTTTGATCTGTGCCATCCTGCTCCATCCCTGTTCTCCCCCTGCAACAAACAAACACCATGCTGTTCGTGCCCGGGCTACGTGCTGGCCAAGTCCCTGTTAACAGCCTCTTAATTTGGGGGGTCCCACATCAGTACAAATCATTGGGAAGAGTAAAAACTGCCATGCTGCCATTTTACTCAGATTAATATGCAAATCAGGAAGCAAATGCGTCCAAGGAATGTAGGTCACAGTGGAAACGTGCAGAGCAGGAGAAGGCACGAGCAATGGGGAATTGGGGGACTGTCTCGAAAGGTCCTCCTCTACCTTCAGCTGGTGGCTGCAACTCCCATTGGGTCTTCTGGATCTGTTGGAATTATTAAGCAACTCTTCCGCTGGACCTTGGTTTTGTGATGAAGCCGAAATCTCGTAAAGACTCCTCTGCAGTGCAGGAGTGGCGTTTCCCAGGGCTTTTGTAGAACAGGTGTCTCTATGTGGCACTCACAAGGGAATGGAGGTGGCCAAAAAATCGATGTGAGCCTGACCGCGACCGCGTTGCCTCATGCTGCTCAAACAGCCGCATCCCGGAGGATAAAGTCTGTCCCTTCGTAGAGAAATGCGGCTCAAAGCTTGTTTGCAAACCTCTTCAGTACAGGTTTACGAGCTGATATTCCTCAGAACAAAATGTGACGAGGAGGGGATGAACCGATTTATCTTTAGAAAGGCGGACTGAGCCAGGGTCAGACAAACGTTAGCTTTGCTGATCTCTACTGCTGCTAAACTAAAATCTGAGCCAGTTTTGTTTGCATAGGCGCTCCGCTGAATGCACAGCATTCACAGATTGCGGATGACAGTGCTTGTGCTGCCTACAGACCTAAAAAAAATTATCTTGATTTCAGTTTGCAATATCAGGTCTAACTGTGTGCTTTAAAGAAGTGACCATGGTGATTATCTTCATTTTATAGAAGGAAAACTGAAGATGTGGCAAGTAGGCAGGCTAGTAACCAAGGCAAAATACAACCCTGAGCTCCTGAATCCCAGTCCTGTGCTTTATCTGCACCCTCCAGCTCCAGCCTTAAGCAGCTGCCAGCCTTCCCCCACCACAGAAGCCTCCCCATGGGGCAGAAGCAGAGCCCAGGGCGCTAGGGTTTTTTGGTTTTATCCTCTTCTGCAATCAGTTTTGATGAGGAGGAAGGAAAGGCAGCTCCCGGCTCTGGGCTGGGCCAGAGGTTCAAAAGGCTGCTTGCCCAGCCCGTGGCACAGGCTGCCACCCAGCTTCCGCCCCGGGCCAGAGTGGTGACAGGAGCTGCAGTCCTCTCGGTGGCTCTGTTGCTTGTGAAAGCATCCTAGCTAAACCTGACGGCTCTCATTCATTCACATGGAAATCCCGCTGCGTTCAGCCAGGTTTGGGCTTGACAGAGTGACATTAAGGAGAATCTGTCAAGCTGAGGGATTCATAAAACAGTCCTAGCCTTAGCCTCTGCTAGGAAAACACTCCCATGATCGTCCTATGGTGTCCCTTCCAGAGTGTAAACAGCAACATAAGAAACCGAAACCCAGTAAGGCCGACGGACTGGTTTTACTTCAAACTAAAGGCAATATATATTTTTGTAAGATTACAGCAGCGCATTCTCAATACCTCTCAGTATTTGTTTGCACCTGAAGTCATATGGCACTGGGTATACTAGTCATGCCCTGCCTAAATACTATCTTTTCCTTAATCTGCTCAACAAGGAGGAGGAATGAGCTGAGTCACTGCACAAACTTGTTGGCAGAGCCTGGCCCACCCCACCCACAGCACCCAACCTTGTGAGCTCCCCACCTTCGTGTTGTAACCTTTCTACCAAGCCTCCGAGCACCTCCCTGGGGAATGCTGTAAGGACAAGGGCTCTGTTGTTGTTGCTGGGTGTTTTTCTATCACACTAGCTCATCGCCATGATGCCTCCGAGGAAGGCGTACGGAATTTCCTTGATATGTGTTGCAATGAAGCCTTATCTCAGCCGTGACTTCTTGCTTTTCCTCTGACACAACAATACAGGAGCGATGAAACCTTCTCCCTGCTTTCCTTATGGTGAAGTCATAACCACACTTTCCAGGTTGATCGGCTGATTTTTTTTTTTTAAGCAGAAAACACTCCATCCTTCAACCTTGCCTCTGACTCAAGGAGGTTTTACTCAGAATTAGCACTAAAAATTCAGCTATGCGATTTGAACAGGTATCAAGCATATATCCATAACTCATGAACTAACTTTCCAATAAGGTAGAGTCAAACTAGAGTGTTTCCAATTCACACAGAAACAGAACACTTTTACCAGGCAGCATCAGTCCTGCTAGCACCTCAGACGCAACACAAACGCAGATGTATGCGTCTGTGGTTTCAGGAAATACAGAAAAAGAGTATGTAATGTCAGTAAACTTGGAAAGACTTTTTAAAACAGAGTAAGAGGCCTTTTTTTTTTTTTTTCCCCCCCTGGAACTCTGCGAGCTGACATAGTGCAGCATATACCAAGGTTTCAAAGGACCACGCTGGTCAATGGTCACACCAACAGCTATGCAGCAAACAGGATTTTATTTTCTTTTTTAAACCCTACTCCAGATATAGAAATCATGAGGTGGTTGATCATTAACATTTGCTTAACAATTTAATTAGTTCAATATGAAAGCACGCTGGTGCAGAATAACCCAGTCCCTTCTGAGAGCAGGTGGATCTGACCCCTCTGCAAGCGCTGATGATGCTCGCAATGAATGTCACCGACTTCAGGGAGAACGTTTTAAAGTAAAAGAGGGCAGTGCCTCCACCTTCAGCACAGTCCTACAACATTCCTTGCCAATTACAGCCAATTAGAAGTACTAGGCTTAATTCAAGGCTGAAAAAAAAAAAACATTCCTGGAGTCACTGACTTGGAAAGAAAGGTAAAGCATGCAGCAAGTGTTTCAGCAGGGAAAGAGAAACACCTGACAGGGCTGAAAAGCAGAGCAAGCGCAGTATTGCCATCACCTTCATCACCTCTGAATTATACAGGTTTTTTATTTCTGTTTTTAGAGAAAACATGATGGTTTAGCAGACTGGCCCCAGGAGTTGGACAGTTTCTGTTCTTAGCTCTGCCTCTTCATGTTAACTTTAACCAAACAGTAATTAAAAAAAATAATAATCTCACTGCAAATGTATTAACCTGCAGTTAGCATGCTTTTTGGAGCTACATGCAGTCCTATATAGAGAGCAATTATGTTTATAATATAAAAGAAGAAGAGTTAGTTTTAGATCAATGATTCATGCTGCAAACCTTGCTTTAAGAGATCATGCATTCTATCATGAAACACCTAACATAACACCCAATTTTTATAAATATTTATTGTAAATAGGTCAAAAATCAAAGGCTAAGTTTTAAACAAAAAAAAAAAAGTCACAACATACGAGCCTAACTTTGTTTTAGTTGGCTACTCACAAAATCTGGAGGATCCGATTCGCCGTTTTTCAGTTCAGTTTTTCACTACCAAACATCAACAAGGTTTTTATTCAGATTAAGTGACTGAACTATAGTCAAGTTTAAATGTTCACAGTATCATCAAGACATGTGGTTAGTACCACCTGGTTAAAGAGTCTTTCAGGAAGAGGAAAAAAAAAAAATTAAAATGCTAGCCTAGCTTTCAAACTGAGGTAGACAGGTCATGGTGACTTGAGCGCTGAGGGTTGGGTTTTTATTTTTTTTTTAAATCTGTTCATCTAATAAAATGCTTTAGGCAACAATTGAGATTATGTTAGCATTTCTGATAGCGAGAAACTTTGTTTTGAAAAAGTACACAATTTTTTAAATAGAAATATTCCTCTTCTGTTACCAAAATAATCAGAAACATCATAGAAAACTATGCATCTTTCCTCTAATAATTTAAGCCTGCTCTATAACAAGCCATGTTAAAGTAGCCAGCTACCAGCTCGCTGTTCACAGTGTAGAATATGCAATTCTTTACCTTACTTTTGTTCCCCAGCTGAGGAACACAGATCAAAAAGGCTGTACCTTAAGCATTTTTACCTGTCTACACACACAGAGGTTGTTTTCATTTTTCAACCATTAAGTAGAACCAGCAGTATTGGAATCAGTATATCAGCATGATGGTACATACAGCATTTATGACAGTCCCTGGGCAGCTCCCTTTCCACAGGTGTCTGTGAGCTGGGTTTCATCCAGTGGCATTTGGAGCCAGACCCTATCGCTGATTTAGTTAAACATCCAAAAAGACAGACATGGAAAGAAGAAATCCAAGCTGCTTCTGTGAGAGAAAATGGGAGACCCCAGTCACATTATTAAACAACATCGATCCCACAAAGGCAGAGGCTAGTGGCCGAAGAACAGCTCAGAAACAGGTCTGCGTTTCACGATGACCTCTTCTTCCTCTTCTGTTACCTCAGAGAGGGAAGAATATGAAGGGAAGCCCCCTCTGGTCTTTGGCTTCCTCCTCGGGCCTGTAGTGGCAGCCAAGAGCTTGTTTAAGGACGAGGGCTTCCTTAAACCTTTGGTGAGATCATAGAAAGCCATGTCATCAGATATGACCCCCAGGAAAGTGCTAGTGGAGCTCAAGATTGAAGCCGCAAGCTTTGTGCTCTTCTTGATGGGCACAGAGGGCTCTGCATTGTGGGAAAGGCTAGGGTCCCCCAGCAAGCGTCTGACTGTAGAGGAGGTCCCTTCCTTTAAGTACTGGTGCGGCTTCTTCCCACTGTTGTCCCTCAGGTCGATCTTGGCATGGTAGCTGTAGACCAGCATGGTGATGATCTTCTCCTGGCCATGTATGGCAGCCAGGTGGAGCGCCGTGTAGCCACTGTATGACCTGGCGTCCACATTGACGTGGGCCCCCCCCTTCTCGGCCACTCTGATGATATTTGTCACCATGTCGCAGTTGCCACTCTTGGCGGCCCAGTGCAGGGCGGTGAAGCCCGAGATGAAGTCCCTCCGGGCTGCCAAGCTGGCGTCGCCCAGCAGCAGCCCATGGAGCTGCTGGGTCCACTGCCCGTCGGCCACCATCACCAGCCACCGGTGCTCGGCCTCCTCCAGGGGCACCACCGCCGTCTCCTCGCTGGCACGATGGTTCTTGGGCCCACGCCGCAGGCCGGGTGAGCGGGACCCAGCCTCCTCCTCCACTGGCGAGGGTGACAATGGGGACCCCGGCTCCTCAGGGGGCCCCGGGCGAGCAGCAGCGGGGGGCGGCACGCAGCGCACCGGCAGCATGCAGGGCTTGGGGGGGCCCCCCCGGGGGCACCCCGCCGCCGCGGAAGATGTGCTGCAGCTCGGAGAAGGCCAGCGACGAGGACGCCTCCTCGGGGGGCGCCGGCGAGAGCCGCCCGGCGGGGACTGGGGCGGCGGCGCCGCCATCGCCCTCCGGCGGCGGGGCGGGGCGCAGCTCCCGCTTCAGGACGACGAACCGGGCGCCGTCGCGGTCCTTCACCGCCGCCACGGCGTTCACCGCCGCCTCCGCCGCGTCCCCGGCCCAGCGGCCGGAACGCGCTCACCAGCTCGGCGTTGCGCACCTGCCCGCCGCGCTCCCGCAGGAAGCTCAGCACGGCCGCCGGGCTGATATCGAGCTCCGCCATCCCGCCGCCACAGGTGGTGGAGCCTCCGCCGGCTCCGCGGGGCGGAGGGAGCCCGCCCGCCCTCGGGGGCTCGCCGGGATTTGCAGGCAGGAGGAGGAGGAGGAGGCACCTGCGGCGGCCCCGGTGACCGGGCCGCCCCGCCCGGCCCTGCCCGCGCCGCCGTCGGGCGCCGGCCGCCCCGGCCCAGCGGGCCCCGGAGCCGGTGAGGGGCCGGGCGGGAAGGCGGGCGGCCGGCGGGCTGGCCCGGTCCCGCTCCGCTCGCGGCGCTGATGTCTCCCTCAGGCGACTAAGGAGACGCGTGTCGGTGGGGTCACGAGCGTGTCGCCTCCTCGGACTCCTCAGGCAGGGGCAAATGCTTCATTGATTGACTCCTCATCCAGCTTCCTAAAACGATGGGTTTTATTTTTTGTCTCAATAGCAAGTAAGCGGTGCAGCTTTAGGTAGAAATCGCGCTGCAAAGTCAGGTCTCCGTTCCCTGAGAAGCCTCTGGTGCTCTCTGGGAGCTGCGATTCTTCTGGGTTAGAGTCTCGTGCCTCAAAATAAGTCAGAAGATGGGTGGATGGGTCAGTCTTTTGAAATATATTCAACTCTATGTGATGCTGTATATATTATTCTCTATATGTCTTTTATCTACATTGCATCTACAATGTACATATGTGTATCTTACATAAATGATGAAATCTTTACAACATGCCTGCATCTATTCATGGACACCTGGAGAAGACAGAGCTGCTTTTTTTTATAAAGAGAGAAGCCGTCTCTGCTGCCATATCAATTACTTCTGCTTAAGCATTTAATGTTGTTATTGTTCTCTATTCTACAGGGGGCGGGGAGAAAAATCCCAGAGAAATGCCTTTCCCCCGGCAAAGGAGAAGGACTGAAGACCTCCTGGAGAGGTGACGTTCAGCGTGGAAACTTGTTTTCTCCTCCAGTGAGTGTTGCAATTGAGATCACTAAATTGATTCCTGAATGACTGAACAGTTTGTCTAGGAAAACAGCAAAAGAGACTGAACACAGAAAGAACAGAGTCAGTATGGTATGAAGATAGATAAAAGTAACTGTCTGTATAAGGATGGATAAGAAAACAAAATAGATTCATTTTCGTTGTCTTCAAACTTGATTAAAATGGAGTATCAGCCTGTGCCAAAGTCTCCATTTTGAAGGCAATTCGAGGTGCGTCGATCCCCACGCAGTGCGTCTCTCTCCCCTCTCGTTGATGCTGATCTCCCTTCTGCCTCTTCACACCTCTACTGGTGGTGGAAGAGCCTCTGCCCACAGATTGCTCAGTCTTCATTTGGCAGTCTTTCCCCTTCTCTCTCCATCTTTGTCCAAATCTCTGAAAAGCTATTTTATCTCTCGCTAACAAGCTGGCGCTGAGACAGTTCCTCAAAATCATTTTGCTGCTCTAATGTTCTTTCACATAATAGCGTGTAATCTTCATGCTGCTTGTAGCAATTCAGTATTTCTACGTGAATCGCACACCTCTTATTATTGCCCTTTTACATGGCATACACAGCAACCTCGCTCTCTGCTGAGGCAGCCACTTGTGTCTAGTGTTCTACTGCGTTAGCAATGCTTTCTAGCTTACGGCATCGCCTGGCCAACTGCAGAGAGCTAATAATGAGTGTGCATCCACACATTAATTGCTGTGCCTTGCTTTCAATGTTGATTTCTTTTCCTTACTAGAATCCATTGCAGGCATAAGGAAATCTCAGCGGTCCGTGATTTTTGCATTGCAAACTTTCAGCTGTACCCTGGGATTATAGTTCATATCTGCAAATGAGAGAGAGGAGGAGGGAAAATAATTCAGAAGAATAGGCTCTTTTAAAAAAACATTTTCTTAGGTTACAAATGTTAAGGGAGAAGTTTCTTCTATTGCTTGGGTTCGTTCAAGCACGGCAGGGCATGTCCTTGGGCTCACTGCTATGCTGAGGGTGTTTCTGTGGGTGCTCGCAGAGAGGTGCTGCGCTCCATCCCTGCCTGTGCCAGCCCCCACACCCAGGTACCCTTTGAGACCCTCAAGGGTGCTGTCAAATCCCACCCATTTTACCCCCAGCCTGGCACTTCAGAGGGGTCTCCATGCACCAGGCCCCCAGGAAGTCTCACTGCTCAGCACCCAAGGGGGCAACCCTTGGGTTGCCAAGGTCCCATCACCTCTCCGGGGTCTTGCATTGGGTTGGGGTCCCGAAGGAGGGGTATTACTGAGACTGTTCCCCACTGCAGATCCTGGCGTTCCTTGTGGCCGCAGAGCAGAAGAGCACATCCCCAGGAGGCCATAGAAGAGGAGAGAGGATGTTACAGGTGCGCCTCGTGCCATGCCAAGCATCAACCGGTTGCTTTCATTTAACTGCCCTGATGCAAGAAGCTCTTTCCCCAGGTAACTTTCCAGCGATGCATCCAACTGCCTGTCCCACATGTGCTCACTTCATTTGTGGGTAACCCGTGCCGTACGGTTGTGCTCCTTTTCACAGTCTGTGAGCGGGTGTTCAGTTACGCCTGTTTTTTCTGTAACTGAGAAGAAAACGACACCTCTGTCTAATCCTCCATACCATTTCCAGGCTGCAGCATGGAGTGCATCCTGTTTGCCAACCTTTCCCTTTATCTGTTGATGCCTTTTGGTTGCCCACCTTGCAGTACTGGGGGACCAGATCCCAATGAGCTGCTCTTAGTTTGCTGAGCACTGGTCATATTCTGATCAGATTGTGCAGCAAAAATTAAGCTGTTTGAATGAATTTTATTAATGTAGACAATAAAAGCCTGGAGCATTATGGGTGTTATCCTCTTCAGTCATCTGAAATTTCCAGCCTTAAAAAGCATGAGAAGTTTTGCCTCTTTTTCTGTGTCACCAGAAACCTCGAAAGCAAGTATTTTTTTGTGGGGTTATTTACGGAATACTGTGGGCTGCTTCGTAGGAGATTTCAAGCCAACTGTCTTGATATTTTTAATTTACTGGCTGGGACAAAAACAATGTACAGAAACCCGTGATTAAATTAATTTACTACTACTTTTTTAAATGAAAATAGTGCAGTTTGCTAGTTCTACGTCATAAGCTGTAGAGAGCTGGCCTCTATTTTGAGCTGTGTGGCTGAGGAGAGTTATCTTTCCCGTGAAGAAGTTTCACAAACTTTCAAACTGTCAACATTACAGTGGAATAAACGGCATAGAGAGGCTGGGGCCTTTTGCCACCCTTTCAGGGGAGGAAGACAAAGGTTATATGACTATAATTATTCACACTGCACGCACCCAGGAAATAAAGTGGGAGGTCAAGCACAGCATCTAGTCAGAGCAAAGATGTTTCTACTGCCGCTTCAAAACTGAAGGAGGTGGTATCCCAGGTCCTGCTCCTTCCCGCATGATATTCTGAGAGCCACAGGGAACGTGAGGTGCCAGGTTGGAGGCAACGGAGGAAGAAAAAAGGAATGTGGGGGATAGTCTCAGTCAGACAGGATGCTGCTGCTTTGCAGAAAGGTGAAGCTTAGGTGCGATTGACTACAGACAGGATTTGTACCTCAAGGAAAACTTATTTTCCTCTGAAATGAAACAGGGTTCCCAGAATAAATAAGATGACAAAAGCCATGATTTTCCACTTTCCTTGTTGATATTTTCATGTGAAACAAAGAGCATGCATTGTGAAGGAAAATAGCTCTTCCTTTGTTCCATGGAGAAATGCAGTAACCTCCCATAGATAAACAATTGAGCAAAAGTCTCTGATGGGGCAGGGAGAGGGGGAGAAGATTATTTGCAGATAAAAGGCATTTTCTCATAAATGAGCAAGGTTCAGCTGTAACTCAAGGACCTCAATAACCAGTTTGGATGGTGTTTCTCCACAGCAACCACTCAAACGCAGTTTTCCATGCATCTCAGAGTTTGTATTTATTAAATACTGCTTGTTCCACACAGACAATGCAAGGGACCCATCCCACACATCCTCCGGTTTTTAGATGGTGTCTGTGAATTTGATGGGATCCTAGCAGGGTAATGCAAACCTGGCATGAGGTACAGTGTGGTAATAAATACTGCCCTATAACACAAGGAGGCAGGGAAATGCGGGGTCTGTTTCCAGCCACCCCACCTACATTCACCAGGACTGCTCAGTGTGTGTAGGGGAAATGGACCTACAGCCCCCACTGACTTTCGGCTTGGAAGGATAGCACTTCTGTAGAAGAGACTTACAGGCCCCATATATTGTCAGTATAACCAATGGAAGTTTAATAAGGTGCTTGGTGGTAATGATGCTAAAAGAGCAGCTATGAAGCCATTCGCTTTTTAAAAGTCCCCAGGCAGACCCATTGCGAGAAATGAATAGTTACCAATAAGCTGGCCTGCACTAAAAAATGTGAAGGCGTTCTGCTTATCTGCACCACCTGGATTTGCAGATCAAGGATTTTACTCAGCCCTGAAAGATGCAGCCCTCTTCAGAAGGCCTTGGCCTTGCTGCAGTATTCATGTGGCAGGGTAGGATGATCACTTGCGGCTGTGTGTGAAGTAGAAGGGGCTGTGGTAGTATTTATTTCTCTCCACTTTCATTGCCTGTACCTAGGGTCACAATGCGAAGAAGTAAAGCAGCTCCTGATCTCCCCGCCATCAGGACTGTGCTGCTGCAGTGCCACCATCCATGCTGTGAGTGGCATTTTCCTTCCTCTTCCCAGGATGGAGAGCTTCCAGGGACACATTTGTTCCTCTCCAGTCCTTTGTATTCTCTGCCCCAGCTCTTTACCTGTAGAAAATTCACATCTCATCTAAATTCACTGTGGATTTAGCAGGTACAAATATTCCACAGAGTTTAAAATTCTTGCAGGAGCATTCAGCACTGTAAAATATGTTTAATTCCCGAGCCATTAGGAATAATTTGCATAACAACTGATGTCTTAGTAGTTAAAGGAGCCACCAAATCCAATTCTCTTGAAGCAGTTTTTATGCATCTGACGCTTTTGAAATTAGCAGGGTTTCTCTTGAATTGGCATTAGAAATAGTGTGCTTTTTGAAATAACAAGGTGTTTAAAAATAACTGCGAGCTTTTGCACAGTGCCCTCCTTTCGCAGAGATCTGCCCCATGCTGGTGGCAGTGCTGATGGACAAAGGGAGAGAGGGCTCCAGCTGCAGAGCTGTCCCTTGATCTGTTGCAATGTCTCAGAATTTCCTTTATGCCGCAAATCTTTGCATCTGACCTGCAGCTCACAGAAACCAGTAGCTGTCTGGGAATCAGCTTTTGTCAGCCTTGTGTTGTTACATTCTGTACTTTATTGGCAGGGAAAAGAGCTCTTAATGAATCTACATCAATCACTCCTCCCAAAGTACCTGGCATAATGGCATTTAAGTGTGTGTTAAGCAGGAGTTTTACATTGTCTTAAATCAGGACTCCAAAACTTGCCTATAAAATAAAATAAAATGTAACTTTTTAACCTTTTTATCTATTTATTTTTGCTTCTTTGTGATATATAAAGGTGGCCTAGAAAGTTAACTCTGCTTCTATATAAACTATTCTACTTGCCTCTGGACACAGAAACACCAGATTTTAGCCTCCCCATTGTTGCTGAAGAACCCAGGGATAACTGGAGAACCTTAGGGAATCGGCCAAAGAAACAAGATGGTACAGTCAGTGCCTGGTGTGCACACACATCCCACTTGCAAGGGATAAAAGAAGAAAAGGTTCAGCAAACTTATACCACCGCTGCAGGCGGAGGGAGACCCAGCTCCAGATGCCAAAGGCCAGCTTTGCTATCCCCAGCAGCTCTGGCACAAGGCAGCATTAACAAAGAGCTGTGGCTGTGAGAGGAAGAAAGTTGGTTTTTTTTTTTTGTCATTTTTGGTGACCCAAGAAAAGAAATTAACAGATGGCATTCAGCAATGGCCTTTTTAGAGAAATACAGTGTTTTTAACAACCTGTCTTTAGCCAGAACTAATGTACGGATTAGCAGAATTAATTTGGTCACAGGCAGTCCACTCAGGAAGGACAGAAGACCAGCTTTTCTGACCTGCATGAGATTTATCACTTGGCTAACACCTCCTCAGAAAATGCCTTGAAATTGCTTCAAGGGAGAATACCGCCTTCTTCCTCATCTCTGATCCCTCTAAGCACTTGCATCTGATAACCCTTGCCCTCTCCCGTCAATATCTACATCTAAATTTCATATCCTGTTTTATTTTTCCAGCATAAGCACAGTCCCCTTCTGGGGTGAATAGTGCTTCCCAGAGCTCCTGCAGCGCAATGCAGGTGGATCCCAAGGAGTCTGGGGAAGAATCAAAAGATGTGGAGACGTAACGCGTGATCTCGCAGACCTGCTGTAACACAGCAACTCTGCGCCCACTAGCCCAGCGTGGTCTCATTTATTTATATTGCCGTGGGAGCAAGAGACCTTTGTTAAGATCACAAATAGCGGGTAAAGGAGAAGACAGAAGTGAATACAAAATGGAGTCCATAGAGTATTGTAATGAAGTACAAGTTCTGTTTTAATTTGGTTGCTGAGGTTTGATTGTCTTTGAATTCTTCAGTCCTGCTTTAGGGCTCTCCACGGACTGTCCTTTTGTGGGCGATGCATAAAAGGAACTGGGTATATTGGGTGTCTTTCCTTTTCCTTACCTTGCCAAAAGGTTGAAATTTGGCAAATCTTTTGAAACACGTCTGGAAACAGGGCCTAGGCAGAGTTGCTCACTGTTTCCTAAGAACTGGGGTGGGGCTTGGAGCTTTAGCCATATCATAATTAGGTAGCAACTGTATTTGTGGCGCTCTGTTGTGCAGGATGCTGGAGGTGATCTAGGAGCACCCGCATAGGCAAGGAAGTCTCCTGGACAGAGTCACTCCAGGTGAGCTCTCCCTCATCCATTCCCTGGGAGGTGGTTATATTGTGCAGCGGGATTAGCATAATTTATGGAAGTCCAGGCTGTGAACCAGTTCTTGAAGAACAATTTTTGCCAGCGACAACAAAGATGGGACAGCAGGTTCTGGCCCTACCCAAGCAAGGGAGTGGAGCATCAAGCCTCAGCCCACACCCAAAGTTCTCTCAATTCCTTAACGCTCCCTGTAGCTGGTGTGTGCGCTGCGTGGAGAAGCAGCCCTGAGGATGGTATTTGAGGAGCTGAGCCGATGTGTGCCTAACAGCAAAGAGAGGGCTGAGCACGTGTGTCCAAAGCTGCTGGGGGGGATTTCTGCTGTGCCCTTGGGAATTGCACAGTCACTGCTGCCCTTTGCGCAGACGGTAGCTTTTCTCTGGCTCTCCTGTGTTGTGAGTTGCAAGATGGCTTTGCTCTTCTTGGGGGGTTCAAAATGACCCTCAGCAGTCCTCTCCCCGCACAGAGTCGGTGTTTTAAGAAGTATTTGATCTCTTCGCCCAAACTCATCTCTCTGGCTGGAAGTACGTGCTGCTTCAAGAGAGGAGGGTGAGGAGAAAAGATGAGGATGCGGTCAGTGGCTGGTAGGAAGACTGGGGAGAGCCTAAAACAAAACCAGGGCAGCAGGCAGATTAGGGGTGTAGGTCTGGCCTAGTGACCCAGCTGCCTGACCGAGAGGACGTGTGGCTCTGGTAAGCTGTTCCTCAATAGCTGCACTGCAGCAGAGGGCACCAGAAAGCAAGAAAAACTTTGCTCTGTGCTAACCAGCTTGTGAAATACTCATGTCTGTGTGGGTTACAAAGACTGAGGGTGCTGGTGATGGGGTCGGCCTTGTGCTTTATGATGAAGAAAGACCCGACAGTCCTCTGTGGCGTACTTTAACTTACCATAAAGACAGGCAGTGCAGCGGCCAAGGGGCTCTCGGCATCCCGCCTCAAACCCACACCGTGGCTGCAGCTTCGGCGTAGCTCTCGCGTGGGGCAGAGGCACTTTTGGGCAGAGGCCCTGCTGCCCTGTGGTTCCTGCTGGCCTTCCAGAGCCCCCAGCGCTGCAGAGCTGCTCCAGGCGGGGCGGTGGGTCTCGATGCAGAGGCGCATCTCCCGACCCTGCAGGGGATGCTCCCGTTAAGCTTTCCCGTGTCGGGGGCGATGCTGTACGGCTGCCTCACGGCCCTTCTCATCCGCGGGCCGCCGTCCCGCCGACACGCTCACCCCCGCGCCCCGCCGGGGGGAGGGTGAGGGGACCACCGGGGCCTCCCCCACCGCCCTGCCCGCTGCCCAGCCCCGCTGCCCTTGCGCGGCGGGAGGCGGGAGGGAGGGGGCCGGGCCGAAGCCCGCCTGCCCCCGGCCCGGCCTCCCGCCTTCCCGCCGGGGGAGGTGCCGGCCGCTCCCGCCCCTTCCCGCCCCCGGCCGGTGCCGGTGCCGGGTGCCCGTCCTCCGGTCCCCCCGGTCGGGGGGGGCGCCTGTGGCGGGCGGCGGGGAGTTCCAGGAAGTGGCCATTTGGATCCATTCAGCCGCATCCACCCGCGGCGGGGAGAGCCGCGCTCCCGCCGCCGGAGCCGCGCCAGCGCCGGCCATGGCCGCCACCGACCTGGAGCGCTTCTCGGTGAGCAGCGGGGGGCCCGGCCCCGCTCTCGTACGCGCCTCTCCTCGGGTGAATAACTCGGGTTTTCTCCCTTTGGGGTGGTGGTGGGGGAATAAATAAAAATGCGGCCGCTGGTGGGGATGCGCCCTCCCCGTGTGCGCGGCTGCTGCCCCGCCAGCCCCCTGCGCGGCCGCGGCGAGCGGGTGCCCGGCGGCGGCTGAGCCGGGAGGAGGCCGGCGGCTGCGGGAGGTGGGTTTTTCGGCTGCCAGGGGGGCTTGGGAGAGGGGCGAAGCGGCGTCCTCGGCGTCGGGAGGGTGCGGGGAGGGTCCTTGCGGGAAGGTCCTGCCCTGCGCTGGGGGCACGGCGGGCTGGGAGGCTCCGAGGCCTCGGTGCTCGGGCTGATGCCGAACTCTTTCCGTGACCCCTGTTCGGATGTGCGAGCGGCTCCCGAAGGGTACCCGGTACCCCTGTGCCCGCCGAGCGGCTCCCGAAGGGTACCCGGTACCCCTGTGCCCGCCGAGCGGCTCCCGAAGGGTACCCGGTACGCGTGGGCATCAAGTACCCCACAATAAGGGGTGGAAAGAAATGGGGTCAGACCTTCCTAAATAAGAATTATTTACATACCGCTGGTATCCAAACGCTCTGGAGCCGTGAGTAACTTAACGGTGTGTATACAATACTGAGAGAGACACAGCGATTCAAACCCGGGTAAAGTAAACCCTTGAGGCTAACTGGTCTCTGAGCCAATGTATGAAGAATGCTGTACAGCAAATATGGAGCGTGACCTGTCCACCGCCGCCTCTCTGCAGCTCACATGTTGTATAACTGCTGTCGGAAGTCAATCTGGCTAAAATCTGCGTCGGCTTAAAACTATTCTTTGTCTAAGGCTTGAATTTTTGGTTGCTGTTGGAAGGCTGTTCTGACTAAATAGCTCGGTGATGCATCCTGCAGCCTTTCAGAGCTAAAAACGTTTTTACCACATTAAATAGCATAGCTCTCAAAAGTCAAAAATGTCTGGTGTGATATTGCTAAATAAATGGGAACAGCAGTGGTGGTTGTCTGAATTACAGGCATGCCGTTTGAGCACAAACAAGTCCCTGCTACTGTTTTCTCTGTAAACTACTTTTTGCCAAGAATCTCAAACTCCACTTCGTTTCCTTGAATCCTGGCCCAAAAGTTTCCAGCTCAAGAATGAGTTTGCAAGACTGTAACTTGCTTGAAACTTACATAAAGGAAAATTGATCTTGGGCTCTTATTTAAGAAAGCAAATGCTTCTAGACTCTGGGGAGAGGGGATTAAGTAGAAGCCTCAGTGGCAGGGAATGGAAACACCATAGCTGTCTCACTGCAATTCTTTCTGCATTTGTGTCATATATAAGTACTTTTAATCTTCTGCGCCTACTGGTGCCTGTGCATAGGTGTTACAGGAACCTAAAATATTGCCTAGCCCAGGGGAAAATTAAATTTAATCTTGCATTCTTTGGTGTGGGTACTTCACATCGATACCCTGTCACTTTTATTTAAAAAATGAAAGGGGAGAGAAGGGGGGGGAAGTTCCCAAAGGTGCTTGGCTCTTATTTGGGCACCACACTGAAATGGCTGGGCTCCAACATGACTTTAGTGCCGAGCTCCATTAGGAGACAATCTGCTTACTTTGTGCAGGGAGCTAGGGTGGGTTTATAGGGATCTGCAGGTCCAGTAGATCTCTCTGCTGATCTTTGCCTTTGGACTAGTCTGCCCTCCACCTGGAGCCATGGATCTGGCAGAAGTGGTTGGGAGAGCAACATCTCGTTTCCATTCGATGTGGGGCAGAGGGCTGTTCCAGCTGCTGTTTCCTTCACCCGCAGCGTGTGTCTCAGCTCTGATGCTGTTCCTCCAGCAGTATCATGGAAACCTCATGATTAAGGTGTTCCGAGTTGTTCTTTCTGCAGGGTTTACAGCTTTCTTGGTGTTGCTTTATATCACCGTGTCTCAGTTTCCTGAGCATAAAGTCTGGGTGGAAATAGCTCGTTACTGCCTAGAGGAGGTGATGATAAATTCATTTATTTTTACCAGCTGCTTGTATCTGCAGTGGGAAGTAATGTTGAAAAAGCCTCTGAAGGAGGTTTTTGATATACAGTAGGTCATGCTATTCAGATTGGTGAAGCTATTTATAAGTGTCCAGCTGACACTGACATCCTGGAATGTAGTGACCCTTAGGTTTGGATAATGCATTTTCAAAACTCCGCAGATGCATGCTTCCCGTGTACAGTCCTCCAGAATGCCTCTGTCTCCAGCACAATAAAGTTCCCTTGAAGTGCTGCTGTTGGAAATGACCAACAAAAGCAAATGAAAGGAAGCTCGCCCATAGAAAGCTGCCTCTAAGGCAGCAGAATCACACCAGCGGTGCTCAAGACTGCCTTTGTTTTTGTGAATGTAGTGCTTGTGAGAGAGATTGGCTTCGGCCCTTGGAGGCTGAAGTTTTCTGCTGCTCTGCCGTGAGAATGTGGCTCACCACCATCATGTTCAGGGCTCGGTCTGCAGGCATCGCTTCTAGATAACCCAAGACCAGTTGTCTTCATTATGGTTACCACCAGAGCGGAAAGCAAGCTGATAAAGTTTGGTTCAGTTATGAAATACTTTGATTTGTCATCAAAGCTCAGAGCTCCTCCACTGCCTGTTCTGACCAGTGTTGAGCTAGCACACGTGATGGCTGTGTGCTGGAGCAGACACTGGCAGTATTAGCAAGGATGTTGGTATGTTGAGTGGGAAACAGCCTAACCACCACGTGGAAGTGGAAGCCAGAAAGTGCGTGAAATGCAGCAGGGAAATGCCAAAGCTCTGGAGGAAGCCAGAAAGGCTGGAAGGAGGAGAGGTGACTGGAGATGCGTAGGAGAATAAATGGGATGAGATGCGAGACCGAGACTGTAAGACTGTTTTGCTTTTGAGAAGCTTTTCCAAACTCCCAAATCTGTTGCTTTCGCTCTTTTTAAAGAAAACCTATTGACCTCCCAAAATGCTGCTGCTTGACTACCTGCATTATCCCATTGACTCGGAGGTGCAAAGGCAGTCGCTCGGGCTCTAAACTAAGCAGCTGCGTGTTCTCAGACGTGTGCATGTGAGGAGAGCAGGTGTTCTCAGCCTTAAGGTTGGGCTAGGAATTTAACATTATGTTATAAGTTTTGGAAGTGTCATGGCTGATTGCTTTGGGTGCCTACTGTGACTGTGTGCACGGACAAGGGATTTGTGAGCATTGACACCCAGTGAAGAGAGCACTGGGTGCATGCACGTAGCTGTGTGTGAGCCATGGTTGCAGGGTGACTGTCTACACGTGCTCCTGAGAAGATGTCCCTTCATGTTAGTGATCGACAGCTAGGCTTTTACTGGTAGCTTTACTATGAATTAATGTTCCGTAGATCTTGCCAGAAAAAACACCACTTTATACAGGGGAAAGCTGAACATCTTCCAATGGGATTTTTTTGTTGTTGTTGTTGCATTGAGCTGCTGAGGTGGGGGGGGGACCCCGGCCAGTTTGGCAGCTTCACGTGAGAGTTACCTGGTGACACACCATTGCCTTCTTGTGACCTGCTCCCAATGCCATGGGAGGAGAGGGACCTATGAAGGGTGCAACTGCCTGGGTTGTTATAAACTTCGTGTGTTTGTGCTGCTGCTATTTTCTGTAAGCTCATGTCTTCTCTTATTGACTGTGCAGCCTAAGCCCGCTCCTCCGTGTGAAAGGGCCAGCGTTATACCTTAGCTGGTGAAAGATGGGCATGAGGAGTGGGCTGACAACAGCTCTGTGTACTGTGGCTAGGGCAGAGCGGCTGCCAGAAGACAGCATTGCAGGTCCTAAGCATAGGCTTACGCTTTCTTTTAATCAAACTCTCAAGGAAAACGTTTCTATGGCTCAATTCCAGTGGAAACTGGGGTTTGTTTGGATTTGGACATTCCCCCTGCCCTGTTTTTTTTGCCCAGCACAGCGGCACCATTTGGAAGTTCCAGGGTTAAATTTCCTTGCCTGTTTTTGTCGTTCAATTATTTTACCTTTAGCCTGGAAAAAATCAAGTGATCCCCCATGCAGGGTGGAACAGAAGTGACAGATTTTTCTCCAAGCTGGTAACATGCACCAGGAAGCGAGCCCAGCGGGAGCAGCCCTTTCCTTCACTGCCCTGGCCAGCTCTTCTGCCTCTAGTGTATACTTTTTTTTGGGAAGGAGGGAAAATGGTCTTCCACTGGAGGAGACACATTGGTGCTTGCCTCTGCGAGCCCCGCAATCCCTCCCCAGGAGGCTCGCCTGTGCTCATACAGGAAGCCAGCTCTGACTCTTTCAACCGCAGGACCAATTAGCTCAACCACACTCCATTGCAGTTGAACACTTATTTTGAATGTATGTGCTGGGAACAAATGTTGCCCAGAAAAAAATTTTTGGTTTTTCTTTTTTTTTTCTTTTTTTTTTTTTTTTTTGTGGTGGTGTTTTTGTTTTTTGTTTTTTTCTTTTTCTTCCCCACTGTGGTGCTGTTGCTGTCAGTGAATCCGGAGCGTCTCTTCCTCTTGTAGCAGAGATGCAACGTGTTGTTCTGCGTGGGAGCTCCAGAGCTGCTCTTAACCGCTTGTAATCGCAGCGAGCGCCGAGGCAGTGGGTGGAAGGACATGAGCTGGCGAATGCTGAAGCCGTGTGTGCCCTCTGCATCGGCAAAACAAATGAAAGCCTGAAGAATAACTCTCTTTCAGGAGGCCGGCGTGGTGTCAGGGCTCGTCGTCAGTGCTGTGGTGGCAGCTGTCAGCCAGTCTCCAGCGTTGCTGAAAGGCCAAAAGCTCCCTAAATATTATCTTCTGTAGCAGAATACCAGTGCTGTCACCAGCTGCAGGGAGAGACGCAGCCCTGTCTCCGAGTGCCCCCGCTGTCCCCAGTCCAGTCGTCTCGAGGCACCAGTGTGTAAACGATGTGCTCTGGGGCCTGGGCTGTTTGTCTGTCTGCAGGAGTGACGGTCGTGCTTGTCTCCTTTCCTTCTTGTGCTCCTTTGGCTCGGAGGTTGGGAGGGGAAGAAATGGCATGATGCTGAATTGGCTTTTCCTGGGTTGTGCAACAAAGAGGAGGAATTTGGGAGGCTGTGGGACTGAGGGAGACATGCAGGGTGTGGGCGTGCTCTTTCTACCCCGCCTGTGCGGGGTAGGGGCACATTTATGTGATTAACTTTGATTATTCAGAACATGTCCTGGGCACATTTCAGGCTGTGGATGGGAGAAGCTGCCCTGCTTGTTTTGGCTTAGCTGCAACCCTTAGAAATAATGTTGTCCTGTCCCATATTTGTGTTTTGATGAGGTGGGGCCTGTGTGTTCGTGCCTGCTTGTTTCTCCCCTTCTCCACATCTGCGTAGCTGCAGTGAGCTCTGGGTTTATACCTGAAGCTTTGCATTTGCATTCATGTATCGTAGAAGTGTCAGATGGGTAGGAGAGCCCATCTCTGCTCCCAGAGCAGCTCAAGTGAGGAAAAAAAAATCCTGAAGGTGCTTCTTCTCCTCAGTCCCAACCGTGTGCTTTCCTTCCAGAGCCTCTTCTCTGGTGTAAGTGGCCCTGCTCTCCTCCAACTAGTGACATTTGGATGCAAAAGGTGGAGCCAGACAGGGAATTGTCACCTTTCAAAATGGGGTGACAGTGGAGATTTTCAGAGGGCACGGGGGGAACAGTGTCAGTGAGAACCACAGGCTTCTCAGATACATCCCTAGCTGCTGGGCTCGGCTTGCAAGCTGACCAGGGCCCATGGGGTCAGGGTTGTGGAGGCACCACTTTGTTTAGATGTTCAGATTCCTTTGTGAAGCCAAAAAGCATCGGTCTCCCACACACATGAAATTCCAGAGATGTCAGACAGCTAGAGAGAGGTTCCCATGGAGCGCCCCGCCTCTGGCTTGCACAGCCTCAAAACCAGATTGTCGCAGGGAGCTGCGGAGCGAGAGAGGCTGTGCTGGGTTTCCATCGAGGCATTTGGGGCTGCTCCCATCCTCTCCTCGCTGCTGCATGAGGTGCTGTGATGAGTCTGTGCCACTGCTGCATTACGTGTGCAAGGAAGCATGCGGGGAATGCATCCGGAATCCTCCGCAGGCGACGAGCGTTTCGGCTGGTTCTTGCTGTAACAGAGAGGCAGGACACATCCCGCAGCTTCTGCTCGGCTGAGTTCATGTTTGCCTGCAAAGGACTGTACAGGCATGCCTTCAACTGTGAGCTGGTGTGAAGCATGTTCCCAGAGCTCACGTTGTTCATGCTGGAAAATCCAATCTTCCTGCAGCAGCAGCCAAGGTTGCTCAGGTCGGTCACTGGGAGAGGAGGCTGACAGCTTAGTGTTGAATAGCAGATACATTCCTGCGGGTGCCCAGCGTGCGTAGGACAGCGCTGCGATTGCAGGGCAGCTCAGGTCAGAGGGACATTGCTGGGTGTCTTATCCAGACCCTGCTTCCAGCAGGCAGCTCTGGACCTTGGATCCTAATCCAAGTTGATCCTGGCTTTCAGCTCTGCCACAGTAAAAAGGTTGCCTGAGAAAGGGCTGCCAGAGCTGGCCTCCTAGGAAAGCTCTCCTTCCCCCATCTTCTGCAGCAAAGACGTTTCTAGCTTGAATTAGTGAATATGGATTTATTCTGTAGCTTCATACAGAATGAATAGCTCTTTCGGCTTATTATTTTCCTATACGCTTCTTTTCAGATAGAGGCTTTCTTTTCTTTTTTGGTTGCCTTGAGTCTTCAGATTAAAGGTATTCTGTCTTAATACACTTCGAGGCTTTCTGGAGGCACGTGTTAATAGGATGTATAGCAGTCAGCTTATTAGCATGATGACTCTGATTTAGCTTTTGGAGCTGCGTGGCCATGGTATGTAATACTTCTCTTTCTGGCGTCTTCCAGGCAGTATCACCTTGAGACTTGTCCAGTAGCTGGAAGTGTCGTTTGTGGAGATGCTGCGAGATGGTTGCATAAGGCAAACTGGGAAAAAGCATACAGTGGTGACCAAAACTCTTGGGTTCCCGTTATATCTCTGTTCCCTTGTCTAAAAATATACTGAATAATAGTATTTATTGTAATCAGGCACTAAATTCTGAAAACGTATGTGGGAATTAGCAATGTTTATTTTAAGTGGTAACTAAAATAATCTTGGTGGCTGATATCCAGCATGGCTTGTTCGGCATGATGGGGATCCAGGCCCTTTTTCCCTCTCCAACGTTTCTTTTAAGCTGCCCCAAGCGTTTTCCATGTCACTCCTTAGGGGTCGGCACTCAGTTTCTCTCCTGGCTTTGTCCCATGACCATTTGTATTTGCCAGGTGTCTCCTCCTCTTCCTCGTGGTAGGATGGTGGGGAAGGGAAGAGGTCCTGCTGGTCAGATCAGTTGAGCGCAAGCTGGGAATGCATCTGCTGCCTTGGGTGAACTTGGGAAAGTCTCATACTAGATAAGGTGATAAGATTAGTCTCTTGTTAGGGTTAATTGTGAAATTCCATTAAACTAAAAGTGGTCAGCTTCTAAATAAATACATTTGAGAAGAAACAAACTGGGGTAGTCTGGTGTGTTCTTGTTTGTCTATATTTTGGGTTCTTTTTAAACAGACTGAAGGAAAAGTTATGTTTGTGTTTTGGACTTTGCTTTCTTGGTTTTGAATAGCTCATGGGGGATGGAATTCTCAGGCTGACGAAAAGCTGAACTTTCTCATCCTTTAAGGTCATTTTGGAGGAAATGTCTCTCATTTTTGGTTCCATAGTTTTCTCTGTTTTACCCAACTTTCCTTAGTCTCAAAGGCAACATTCATGTTTGCAAAACATTGTGACCATAATGCCTGGCAAATCCTGTTCTGCCTCTTTGTAAACTCTCATCCAGAGCTTGTGATAGGGACAAAATGCATGTTTAATCCTTTCTTAATTAAGAAAGACCTCACAATTAATTAACTAGGCGTCATAAATGTTATAGGGAAATTGCTAAATAACAGCTTAAGAAAAGGAAGCATGTGGGAATTTTGCTTTTAGTGTAAAAACTCAGAGAGGATTTTAAGCCAGAAACAGTCGGTTTGTTTGCAGGAAATTAAAATTGATGTTCCATTCACAGGTTGTGAATGTATCATCTTGGACGTATGCTGTATAAGAAATGATGAGAAGCTTTACTCTCCCTTCGAACTTCTCTCTGAAAGTCAGCAAAAACTGATGTTTTAAGCCTGTGCCATTCATTTGATTCTGTAGATGTGCGTAGGATTTTTATTTTACATTTTGTGTTGGGTTTTGTTGTTGGTGGTTTTTTTTGTTTTTTTTTTTTTTTTTTTAAAGGAGGAAAGGCTGCTGAAACTGAAGCCAAGCTGAAGGCAGTGTCTGCAGTTGAGCTGTTTGCTTGCAAATGTGAGTGAGCAGGCTGGGGCAGAAGGGGAATATGTCGAGTGTGCAGATCCCTGCTCCTGGCTTGCTGCTGGGAGAGCTCAGCGTCCAGGGTATTGCTGGGATATCGGTACAAGGTGTGTCACAGGAATCAAACATCAGTAGCTTGGGTACAGGGAAACAGTTAAGGAGTTTGCCTAAGGAGTTCCTCCCTTAAAAGGAGTTTTGCTTTCTCACTTGAATCCCCGTCCTCCTTCTTATGGGTAGGTGACTACAGCGCATGTTCAGCACGCTGGATTTTTACAGGTTTGCAGCAGAGCACTTTCTTCCCCGAGACCAGCCTGCGGCATATGGGACGTTGTGAAACGTTGATACTGGACCAGTGATTTATTTTTGTTTTGTCAAGATGCTGAGCATTGCGTTTCATAATGTCCTCACTGGTCTCAGGGTTTATGAATCGTTCTTGAAAATGGGTCCAAAAGCTTTCAAGAAAGGCATTGTTTCAGGGAACGTAACCTTTAGTTTAGCCCTAAAGGAGGGACTGAGCGTTTGAGTCTTCTTGCCCCAGTGGCTTTCATTTTTATTTGGCGTGTCTTGGTGGTGACTCCATATCTGGTTTCTTCAGTGATGTTTTTGCCTGCCTGGAGTGCAGCTGGGAGCCAGGAGGGATATGAATAAAGGCTTGAGTGTCTGGGAAAATTCTTGGCATTCTTAGGAGAGCGGTTTAAAGGGGGGCTGGGAATTGTGTTGGTGTTTTTTTTTTTTTAGCATGAGGTTTTTCTTGGGGGAGACTGCAGTGTGGGCTGGGAGCTTGTTGTGAGCATGAAGCAACTGGAGATGACTGGCTGAATGGTGTTGTGTACATGGAGGGATGGTTCAGACGTGGCTGTGCTCTGCTGTGCTGTGTGCTGGAAAAGTGAAGGAGGCGAAGGCCACTGGGGCTTTGTCCTACCATTGAGGGAGGGAAGAGCGGTGTTAGGCATTGCAGTGTTACAGTTTGCAGTTCTTTAGGGCTACCACAGCAGGGAAAACACCGTTTGCCCTCCGTGTAGTGAAGGCAGAGCTGCTCTTGCTGCCTGAGATGTGTCCTGTTTGACTGGCCATGTACCACCACCCGAGTGCGAGAAGCTGAAGCACAGCAGGTTGCTATTGCAAAACAAGTGGTAAATTAGAATAAACCCTACATCTAAAATTATCGTTGTAGGGTTTGGGTTTCTTTCTTCTTTCCCCAGCGTATTATTAAGTGCTCCACAATGGGTATGTGGAATTTTGAGCACATGTTTAAGATTAACTGAAAACCTTGAGTTGCGTATGTGCTTGCACTTTACAAATCTGCTTGAGATTAGGTGGCATTTAGGTGCAACAATTTTAGCCTAAGAGGTGCTGAGATGTCCACTGGCCAGCCCCAGCTGAAAGCGTGCTTTCTGTCATCTCCAGTGCCTAAAGCGCCCATGAGGTCACGCTTACTGCACCGAAGCCCTCTGTCAAGACTTACTATGCTCAGCATCCCCTGACTGTTGTTAGACAACATCAGATCTGGTCTCATTACCTCTCTTGGGCCATGTCTTTCTGCTTAGTAGTGCAAGCTCATTCATTGATGCTGTAATAGATCTAATAGTTCTTAGCCTGGGAGTACAGGAAAGATAATATTTTGATGTGTGATAATGTCTATTTTGAATGTTGCTAGCACTGTAGAGGTGCTTTTCGAACATCAGGTGTGGTGTTGCTGTTACTGCCCCTCAGCTGCTGAGCTTGGCAAAAGAAATGTTTTCTTCATGGAAACCTGAGTCTGTACTTACTGCTGTTTCTTTCAACAAATGCCACTTGACATTTACAGCCAGTATGCAGAGGTGGAGTAGGATCTCCTGACAGAGGTGATTTACCAGATTTTTCTGCGCTGATCCAGAAACTGGGCCAAACCCCAGGGAGTGCCTACTTGGACAGAGAAGCTGGATTTGGCTTCTGACACTGTTTGCCCAAAGGTCTATAGGCAAGTACTCAGCTGCTCCGTGACTCAGTTTACTTGTGAAATGAGAATAAAACTACCAGCGCCTGCGTAAGGAATCTTGCAGATTGGGGGAGGTCCCCCCAGCATCACACGGTTGTGTGGCTGGGGTAGGGACCCTGCCTGTGCTGGACCCTGAAGCAGACCTCTCTGTTCTGTGGGTTTGTAGGCAATTTGTTTTGCCCTGCCTGGTCTGAGACTGCTCGGAGCACCAGTGTGTATGAGCCTGTACGTGGGACCAGCTTGCTCCGCTTGGATTTAATAAACAGCCAGATCTCATTCAGTCCTTTCTCTGCTCAGTTGCAAATGAGACTCCCTGCATCAGGACCGAATCATTTCCTGATTCCATGCATTTCCATTCAGGAGACAAAGGAATAGCATCCTACAAACCCCACTGGTATACGGATTAATCTCTGGTGCACGCATTGTTGTGGTGGTGGAGTGTGGATGGGAAATCAAGAAGGTGAAGTCATTGCTTTGTGACTAACAGCAGTCCCCAGCTGTGCCGGGTGCTGAGCCGGCCCCTGCAGAGCGATGACCGCTCCGTCCCGCCATGGGAGCTCTGCCAAAGGTGCCACAGCCGTGCGGAGCGGGGCCCGCGGGAGCTTTCCCTGCTCTTCCTCTCGCTGGCCTCTGAGTCACGCTGATCGGGGAGCTGCAATCTGTCTGCTAGCACTGTTTTATCTTTCTGTTTTGATTTGATTGTAAATTGGAAGGGAGAGGATCTGTCTGTGCCCTGCACTTCGCAGGGTGCCTGGCACGCTGATCTGTGACTCCACGTCTGCGTGAGCTCCTGTAGTGCGAAACGATGTGCCCGGGGGTATATCCTTCGCTACAGAGCTACTGCAAGGCATTGGTGTGAAGGTAACAAATGGTACTCAGGTTGGAGGGGGACCATACTGCAAAGTCCTGAAGGATTTGGTATTATTTAAGGTCAAGATGTCCTCCAGGACTGAGGAATTTATAAACAAAAGTGTGCCTTGGAAGTGGGAATTGAAGCACTATGGAAAAGTGCTGTGCAGATGTTGTGTAGCCTCTTGCTATTTTATAAGTGTGTGTGGAAAACGTAAATGGAAAAAGCCTGGGAAGAGAGGGACCTGAAATACCACTGCCTGTGAGCTCTTGGAACAAGAAAGCCATCATCCGAACAGCCGTGCCGCTGCCCGGTGTGTGGGGTTGGCATCTGGGGAGCTGCAGCCTGGCCACAGCTCAGGGAGACCCCGGGTTGCTGATGCGAAGCCTGTGGAGGTGCTGGAGGGAGCATTTGGGAGCAGCAGGTACCCTTGGGGTGAAGGTCATTGCTCAAGTGTAAGCCCTTTTCATTGAGCAGAAAGAAGAAAGGACTGAGTTCCCCTCCTTTTTCCCCTGTAGGCCTTTGCTGTTTTGCCTTGGAAAATGTCAGCTGTTCATCTTTCTCACTTGTGTTTTGTTGGGCCATAGAAATGGGAAAAGACACCTTAGATACAGAAAAGTGCTGCGCTGTCCCTCGGGGTTTAAAACCAGGAGTCTTCACTCCAGTCATGGTTTAGCTACTTATCAGCTAAACAGTGTGATTTTTTGGTTTTAGCTCTTGGTTTTACAGGGCAGATTCGCAAGTAGCTTGTATGCTGATCAGTCTGCCGTAGCAGGGCCCAAGATTTACATTACAAGTCCCACCATGCCAAGTTCTTAAAAAAATAAATATCACCATTTAAAAAAATAAATATCACCATTTAAAAAAAATAAATACCACCATTTATGGTTGTGGCATTCAATTACGCTTTTGTTTACCCATATGCTTTCACTTGCTTCATTCAGGAAAACAAAACTGAGGGTTGTCTCAAGTAGAGAATACGAGCATATGTCACCAAAGAGCATTTCTTGTTGAGATTAATTGAAAGATGATACTTCTCAATATCTTTTTTATTTCTTTTTTTTTAACCAACTGATGCCAGAATGGTTCCAGTCTGTTCATACTGCTCCTGGTTGTGGAAGCAAGGAGAACAGGGGCAGCACATCTAAAAGCAGAGTGAGCTGCTCCGCCCTGCACCAGAAGCCCCAGCTGGGAAAACTATGCAGTTGAGGGGCAGCTGAATGTGGAGCTGATCTTCTCACTGCTGACATCCCCCATGGGTTGCGCAGGCAGTGTTAAAGCCACTTTTTCTGGGAGCAGTTGCTGAAAAATGTAATGACGCAAAGTGAAACTGATGCTAATTTGGAGGTGAAGCATGAAGAGACTAGAAGAAGAGAAACTGTGATCAGATTTTTATTTTTTAAAGGATCGTAGGCATGCTGGTTGATGCTGTAGCCTGTGCCACTTCTCACAGGTTTCTTTAATCCCTCTGTCTACTTGGAAGAGCCTAATTAATATGTGAATACTGTGTCGACCCTCTTATAGAGATCTGGATTTGGTGTCTCTGATTGTATTTCTCTGCCTTTTCTTGTCTTGCTTGCAATAAAGGGCCAAATAACATATCATCTTCTATGGATGTGGTTTGTGGCCAGATGCCTGCAGCGTTGCTGCCCGTGCCCGCAGCGATGCTGCTGCTGCTTCCTCCCAGCCCCGTGGTCCCGCTGCACAGCACGGTTTGTGGGACCCTGCTGTGGATGGGCTTAGGAAGCTGATATGGGTTTGAAATGCTGGTTTCGGTTCCCTGGGCAGCTTTGTGCTGGTGTGGCCGCAGGAATGGGCCAGCGTGCTGTTGTGCATCCCAAGTGCATCCCCAGCCTCCAGCAGAGCGTGGCCAGGTTTGAAGTACTATGTTTGGAGCTTTCCTTTTCAGTTCTTGTAGTGCTCGGCTAAGTGTGTCCATCTGTGCTACCAAGGGCATGTCTGTCTGTCTGCTGCATGTCAGGAGAAGGGTCCTGTGACATTGCTGTCAAACCAGAGCCAAAGATCGATTTCCCTCTGCGATGGCTGTTGTTCCTGTGGCCGTGCCCCCAGATGCCATTTGTGCGCCTGTTGCCTTGATGGACTCTGCTTCTTGGCCCGGCTAGAGCATCTGTGAAAATGCTTAAAGGATTTTGGATTAATAAATTCTGCTCTGACCTTCAGATGACTCTTTTGAATCTGGAATTTGGTGGGAAACAAAATACAAATTATCCCCTTGTCTCTCTGCTTCAAGCCCTGAAGATCAGCTCAAGGCACAGAAGCTCTTCAAAGAGCATGTTACAGGCTCCCAGTGAAACCCTGGTAGCTGCCCATCATAGGATGTCACTAGTGACCCAAGAAGTGATGTTCAGGGCTGCAGTGGCTGTTTATGGTGGGTGTTTGTGCTCGGAGCCATCATAAACACTTAATTATCGTGTTGCAAAATGACCAAATGGGCTTCAGGAAAGCCTGGTAAGAAGCAGGGGAGTTGCCTCTCCAGGCCGTGAGATGAGGGACCTAATGCTCATCGGGCCTTGCAGAGGGCAGGAGGGTTGCAGAGACCAGTGCAACTGGAAAGGGCAAGGCTGTGTTTCTCCCTGGCTCTTGCCATGGCCGATCCCTTCCAGCTCTGCTATGTAACCTGCCTGCTCCTGTCCTGCAGGGCAGTTGCATCACTGACACCAAACGTGGAAAAAGACCTACAGAAATTCTTAGCTTTTTTTCTTTAAGCAAAACCAAAACACACACATATATTGCTGCATTACTGCTGCCCTCATTTATTGCAGCATTTATATTCTGGATTGATTATTTATGCTGAGCATTGCAGGCTGGCTCCTTCTGCTGGAAAGAATTCAATTTTGAGTGTGACTTTGTTGTCTTTACTAGCAGGTGAAGCGTGTCCAGCTGTCCTTGAGCTAGCCTGGGTGAGCAGGAGCTGGCCAGAGGGTCAGTCATTTGGGGTGAGACGCGCGAATTGGTTGCAGGTAGACATGGGAAGTGCCAGTGGTTGCTCATCAGGGTGGTAGGCAGGTTGCTCTCCAAAGCACCAAGCACCAAAAGTGAGCAGAAAAATTGGTTGTATTCACAAGGCTGTCGAGTTTGTAAGCTCAATGGATTGGATGGAAAGAATAAAACGAGAGAACTTTTTTCTTCCCTTTCTTTTCTTAGTCTTATTACTTTCCAGCAGTTGTTGCCACTGTTTGTCCTAACACAGCAACAATAGCAAAATCCCTTTGGAGGCTGAATGACAGCTGAACGCGCTGCAAGCCCAGCAAATGGTTTTCTGCTTTGGTATCAGCAGCGTCTTGGACTTGAACCAGATTATTATCGCTGCTTACAGAAATAAAAGGAAACCGTGCATTTCAAGGTCACGGATGAAAATATTTCACTGAAGTTTGGCTCATTGGTTTAGCAGCTGTAAGAGATGGCGAGCAGTTTTGAGTAAGTGTATTCTTGTCTCATAACGAACAGCAACCAAACTCCAAAAAAAGAAGAGAAAAAGAAAGCCCTGTGCGAAGGCATTTGGGTTTCCTCTGGCCAAAGCATGACTGAGTTCTCAATGCAGCCTTGCCTAGCTGGAGCCTATTTTAAAATGCAGCCTTGCCGAGCTGGAGCCTATTTTAAAATCCCGAGCAGTGGTGCTGCCTGTTGCCTGGAAACCTCCTCCCAGCCTCAGGCGCTTTCAGCCTAATCGTAGCCATCGGCAGCCTTTATTTATTTCCCATCCAAAAATGTCATCCCAGGCTTCTGGTTTGTGTTTTTGTTTTCTTGGTATTGTTTATGATTTAAAATGAAAAGACACAAAGTGTAACCATCAAATTCGGTGACTTTCTGTGGGAACAGCTTGCTTGGCTGTCACTGCATTGCAGTGGTGGGAACGGGCATTTTAAGCTCTGTAAGGTGGTGGCTTGGAAGGTTGGCGGGGGGAGAAAAGTGTGGGCTGAGGGACAAGGCTGAGAGCCCGAGGAAGCCCCCTGAGCTCTGCTGATGCTGGGTCTCAGCCATGCAGTGGCTTTCTCTGCCTTGTGACAGTCTCCTCCTTAGAAGGAAAAAAAAAAAAACCAAAGCCCGAACCCAAACAACTCTGAGCCCTTTCCCAGCACATATGTCCAAGTTCCCCTTTGGGGTGGAGTTGTACCATCCTGTGCCAGATCCATGGTTCAGCGTTGGGCTGCCTGGTTCAGCATGGACTCACTTTTTTCCCTGTGTGCTAGGGAATCGTCCTGCAGTTGGGGTCTATCCCTGCAGAGGTTGTTAGTCTGAGCTTTAGCAGCTCAGTGTGGCAACAGATGAACAGAATAAAGTTTAACTTAGAGGTTTCTCTGTCTTTGGGACCCTTTTTAGTTCACCTAAGCGCTTGGCCACCTTAAAACCTTAATTGATGCCGTCTCTCCCACAGGAAAACTTTAGATGATTGCTATTTCCGCTTAGTTAGTGAGCATGATCAATCCTGATGGGATGAAGCAGAATTGATTGCAGGATCCCTGCTATGATTTGGTTGTGTTTCGGTCCGAGGAATCCCTTGGGAGAGCAGTGGGCTGAAATCATCTGGAAGTTGGTAACACATGCTAAGCAGGACAGCCAAAAGAATTGTATGTGAGGTATAGGAGCTGCTTCAGCTGTTCACAAGTTGTTACTGTGATTTAAATGGTTTATTTTACAAAGCTGAGAATATTTGTTCTACCAAAGGCAGAACTAAAGGAGGCTTTGACTCGATGCAGTTGAACAAAGGTTTGTGTTTTGTTTAGCAGTCTTATTGCAGGCGTAGAGCAATACGCAAGGCTTATAGCATCATTTCTTCTATTTTCCTCTTGAGTTAATTTAAAGTTTGACAGCCAGCTTAGGCTCTTCTCCCCGTATGCTCTTATCTCGCAGTCTTAGTGCTGGGGCATTAACTCCAAATTGTCAGGGACAGACAGAAGAACCAGAGCCAGGCAAAGGGCAGATGCTTTTTCTATCCCCGTCTTCCATTGTGTGCTGGTGATTAAGAAAAACAGAGCCATTTACCAAAGAAACTCTGAGGGTGAACAAATCATGCTCTGAAATCATGTGGCCTTGCTTCTCCATGGAGGCATAAGAACACTTGAGAGGCTGCAGGGGCAGTGGTTTGGTCACTGGGTTTGGGCAGCGTTGTTCAGTTGTGTAGAGAGGTGGCCACATCTCTTGAAATATTTGTGGAAATCCAAACTCTACTGTTCGTAACCACTAGAAACAGAAACAACCCATGTGTTGAATCCTCTCTTCTGGAATTATAGCTGACCTGGTCTGCCTTTCTGTACAACACTGGGCGTAGACCTGTTGTCTCCTCAGATGTGTTTTGTCCTAGTTTCTAAGCAAAGCTTCCTACAGGTGATCAGATTTGTCTTCCTCTGGGGGAGGGAGGAGACAGAAGGAAGAACAAAGTGCATATGGGGGAGGCAGGAACAGGAACAGCAGAGAAATGGTGGAAGGCTGCATGGTCACAGATGGTAAAGCAAGAGGATTCCTCACCCTGCCTGTGTGACCAGCACCCCTGGATACATCCGCGAACAACACCATGCTGCTTATGGCAATAGCAAAGGGAAAAAGATCAAGTACTCGGGGGGAGGAGGGGGAAATGCAGAGTCTCTCAAGCTGAATTCAGTGCAAGAGTGTTTAAGAAAATAAAATAAAAAAGGTTGAGGAGAAGTGAGTGCTAAAATACATGGTGGTGGGTTTTCCTTTGCTAATCTCTCCCAGCTGCATGTAGTTGGACCTCATGCTAGTGTTTTACTTTGTAGCCTGGTAGCTTAGTTCTCCCAATTCCCCATTAAGATCAGTATTTCCCCCTCTCTTTTCTGCTGTCGGAGGGTTTGAGCTGTGGCGTGCCAGAACACAAGCTCTTGTGGGCAGTGTTAGGATTTCTGTTGGTACCTCTGCAGTGCACGGAAGGGTGGTTATTTCTTGGGCTTGGTGGTTCCTCTCATGTCTCTGACTTGCCTTCTCAATGCAGCTCTGCTAATCTGGTTTCTTCTCCCTACCAGAATGAAGAGAAGAGGAACCTTTCCCTGGGGGGCCATGTCGGCTTTGACAGTCTCCCTGATCAGCTGGTCAGCAAGTCCGTCACACAAGGCTTCAGCTTCAACATCCTCTGTGTGGGTGAGCATGGTCTTCTGGCAAACAGACATGGGCTGAGCTGGCGGCGCAGTGAGGTTGGGACCAGGATTTCTTGTGTCCTGCTGTCCCAAGCCTAACTCTTTTTAAAAATGAATAATAATTCCAGTGAGCTTGAGTTCTCTAGAGCTTGATGCTTCTGAGTTGTGACTTTCACAAGTGACCATTGGACACTCATTGCCCAAAAGCAGAGTTTTGGGAAAGGCTTTAATATATGAAATTTCTGCCTTTGGTGAGGGAGAGTGGAAGGAAATGGGTGTGGGACTGTCCAGCTCTGCATTGAGCTGAGCTACTGGTGCAGGAGCTGCAGAGAGCAGCAGGGAGGTCCAAGGTGGCTGAGCCTTGTGGGTCAAACCAGAATTTCTATAGTCAGTGAGGTGTTGCGCATCTCCTCTGCTGCAATAGCTGTGCAATAGGAAAGACTATGTGGCAAGTTAAATATTTCCCTTTGGAAACTGGGGTGGCTTCTCAGTGAATATGGTGTCCAAGTAGATGCAGTCAGAGGCACCATGTGTTAGCTGGGACCTCGCTTGAACAGAAACTTGCTCACCCTCCTGCTCTTCCATCGGCACGTCCACTGTAGGGCTTCTTGGAGTTGGCTGGGTTCAGTGAGAGGGGCTGCACCCAGCAGAAGGTGACGGTGTAGCGCAAGGCACTGCCTGGGAATGAGCGGGGAGGAGTAGGCTATTTCCTTGGGTATTGCCTCTCTTCACTCCCTTGGCTTATAGGGCTGCGTGTAGTGAATGAGGAGTTTAAATGGAGCCCCTCGTAGGCCAATCTGGAAAATACCAGAGTCTCATTTAGTTACCAGGAGCAGCAGTTCAAAGCCTCTCTGGCTCACAGTCAGCCTGTGAGCCAAATATTCTGGGATGGAGCTTGGTTTGTGATGCATCCCAGGTGTCCTTCAATGGCTGTTGGAACGGGGGGGGGGGGCTACAGATGGGCAACTTCTCCTAAGCTTGCTGGTTCTCCAAGAACTATTCCCTACCAAGTTTCTCTGTCATCCCCTCTTGACTCCATGTTCTCTCCCTCTGTGTATCTAGGAGGTTCAAGTTGGCAGAATTTTTTCTGCTACTGGAAAGATGAAGATGCCTCGGAAGTGCCCTGCTTCAGTGCTCCAGCACAGGGCTCTGCTGAGGTCTATAGTAAAAATGTACCGTGGAACGTGGCCTCTGGAAACATTATCATGCTTTGGCCTCTGTGTCACAGACACTATATAGCATTTTGGTGTTGGTTTCACTTTGGTTTCCCCTAAACAGCATTCTTGTCTCCCCTTGCCTGATCAGTATGAAGAATCATGGGGCAACAGGGCAGCCTTGAAAGAAGCAGAAATACTAAAGGGAAACTCCAGAAATCAGGAGCAATATGAGATGAAACCGGCTGTGCTGCAAACACCATCATCTGGGCTGGGTTGCAAGATCTTTCTGTGCAGCTGGAGCTTTTCAGGGCAGAGCAGTACCTCGTGCTCTGTCAGGCAGCTGCTGTCTTGCTGAGGTGGCCTGGATGGCTGTGGAAGCTCATGCCTGATGTGACAGAAGAGTTTGCTGCTTATTTCCTCCAGTTTGGCCAATTCTCTTTGCTGCATAGGTAGCCCTATCGTCTCAAAGCATAGACGTGCTGCTGTCTGTGATACATCTGTGCAGAATGGGACCATCTTGGACAGTTTGCATGTACCGAGCCAGATCTCAGCAGCTCACTGAGTGCCTTGTGCGGAGCTTGTGGTGCTTTTCAGAAGGGAGAGTAAAAGAGCCACAAAGCTGACTCTGGTGTAGCTGCTGTGTGGAGGGAAGGGGAAAGGGTTACAGCAGAATGGGCTTTAGTCCTTTGACAGTTACTAATGGGACATGTGGGAGTACAGGGTTGAGGCTGTGGAAGAAGGACAAGCTGCTTTAGGGCTTCCAGGCAGACCAAAGTTCAGCTGCACAGTGAAATCATGAACCCTTCACCCTGATGACAAGTTGTCCTAGCAGGTCTGGAGCTGTCTGCCTGTTTCTCTGTACTGAAATAGGCCTCCAGATTCTTTCCTTACAGGGGTCTCCACTCTCAAAAAAGGCAGGTCCCCAGAGACCTTCATGGCGAGATAAAGCAAAGAGAGAAAGTGGTAAAGAAGCCTGTTCAAAGTTGGGAATCTCAGGGAAAGGAGTGAGAGGAAGCCTCATTGTCAGATTTCCCTGTCCCCTCCACAGCACACCAAATTCACCCATCGCTTTGTGCTGATCTGCAGTGTTATCTGGAGCTATTGCTGCATTTAGGACAGCCAACAGCTGACCCAAATAGTCCTTGTCAGTAGGAGCAGTCAAGTTTTATTCCATCTCATCTGAAGACTCAAAAGACTCCACTAAAATTGTGCTCTCCCCAGCTTCTCTGGTGCAGGATCCCAAGCAAAGTCAAGGTACATGGAAGGGAAGATAGTGTGTTTTGCTGTGCTCTATGATCCTCACTGGGGAGATGAGACCAAAGTGCTCTGTGTTAGCTTTGCATTAAGCATGGGAAGCCTTCAAGAATGCAGTTACCTTTGTGACAATTGCATGTCTGTCCACAAGCAATTTGTAGTAACCTTTCACAGTATAATTTAGTTCTGCACTGTAATTAGTGTTCTTTGAAGTACCCGTGGCAAATTCATGCTGCAGTGAGCTGATGATTTCTCCTTCCTAGGTGAGACTGGCATTGGGAAATCCACACTAATGAATACCCTCTTCAATACCACCTTTGAGACAGAGGAAGCCAGTCACTACGAGAGCGCGGTTCGCTTGCGGCCACGGACCTACGACCTGCAGGAGAGCAACGTCCACCTGAAGCTAACGATTGTGGATGCGGTTGGATTTGGAGATCAGATAAATAAAGATGAAAGGCAGGTCTCGTGCCATCTGCTTGGCATTTCTGGGCTTGCCTCTGATGTTTAGACATAAACTGCCTGCAGTCCTGCTTGCAGCGTTGCAGAGATGTCTGTTTTTCTGTTAATGGAGTGGCTCTGGTTCTGGGGACTAAGTGTAGAGGGAGTTGGGTGAGGAGCCAAAAAAAGAGGTCAAAGGAGGTCTTTCCAGCAGAGAATGGTGTCTTCCAGGAGCGTGAGCAGTTAACAAGCTGTCCTCAGTGCAAGGTTGGGAATTATCTGTTCTGGCAGTGATCAGTGTCTCTGGACCTGTCTCGTTTAATTACATAGACATCTTGTTCAAGCCCCAGGTAAAGGCTTTCTGGGACTCCAAGGTCTCTCCTTGGTTATATTGCATTGCTACAGCCAGATGGCTCAGCCCTGAGATCTGGGCAAAGTTTGATTTGTGGAAATAGTCATCTTTCCATGCTCCGCTGTCCTTAGACTTTGCAGTGCAGCCTCAGGAGACTCCAGCAACCTTTGGATTATAAGCTCTGTGTGTAAATGCCGCACTTTTCCTGTTGTAAGGTTAAGTTGTTTGAGTCTTATCACTACTTTTTAAATGATACCATGGTATGTCTAGAAGAACTCCTTAAGCCTTCAAACTGTTTAATTTTGGGCTCCAGTATCTGGGTTGCTAATGGTATGGTTTTAGTTACAGGCCGATAGTTGAGTACATTGATACGCAGTTTGAAAACTATTTGCAAGAAGAGCTGAAAATCCGCCGCTCTCTCTTCAACTACCATGACACGAGGATTCATGTCTGCCTGTACTTCATCACTCCAACCGGGCACTCACTCAAGTCCTTGGACCTGGTGACAATGAAAAAGCTGGATAGCAAGGTAAGGGGTTGGAGACCATGGACGCTCTTTCTGGAAGTGGTGAAGCTTCTGTTAATATTGATTGTCATGTGGAAGTCTCTGTTCCTTCTGTGTAAGTGCTGGGCTCCTTCCTGCATGTTAGCCGAGCTGTTTTTAGGACACTGGTATACCTTAGCCTGCCTTGGTGGGTTGCTGAGGTCCTGTGCTTTTTTTCTCACCAGCTTTCCTGAAAAATGTCAGGTGAAAAACCTGTTTTCCAGCTAGCTATGTGAAATCTAGAGTGTCCATCACTGTAAGAATCTTACCTAGACTAGTTCATATTTATCAAAGCCATCAGCTGCATCTTTATTAGCTCTTTACAGGCGTGCACATAAGGATGTGTTCCAGCTCCTGCAGTTGAACTGTGGAAACTGCAGAGCCACCTCTGCTGTCCTGACCTGTCAGCAGGGACAGAGGGGCTGAGACCAACCAAAACTGTAGACGCCCTAAGATGGTGGCCAGTATAGAGGAGACAAGGGCTGAAGAGAAGTGTTGGCTGTGCACGCTGGCACACAGGGAGCGCATGAGCTGTCACTGTTGGTAGTGCCAGATGAGCTGGAGATCACAATGTCTTCTGAAAATGTAAATATGGTGAGAAATTCTCCAGGTCATAGGCATCGTAAAAGTGGGTCATGAGAGGGACTAGCTGGGGGTTGCTTCTCTGTGTGTAAACTGTTACGGCCTTAGGGGGCAGTGGGTTACTTAACTAGTTACTGCTGATATTCCTGCAGCTTGGAGGAGGTTTCTGACACACTTTCAGTTGTTCCAGCTGGCTTCCAGGAAGCTGCAGGAGGCTTCAAAGGTCACTAGTGACAGCAGCATCTCTTTTTTTTTTTTTTTTTTTTTAAGAATTTCCTATCTTTCAGAGCAGTATTTTAGCAGCAGGGGCAGGCAAGGTGGCTGGGACCCTGCAGTAACTGGGGATCCCCTGGATTACATTGAGGGAATGTAATCTTGTCTGGCTGTTGTCCACCTGCAGCTCTGTCAGACTTGCCTGGCAGGTAGAGTTCCCCCTCACAGAGTCCCTTCTCTTTGCCCTTGCCACCCAGGGCTGTTGGCCTGCTTTTTCTTGGCCTCACTCCACAGCAGGCGCTGGCTTCCCATTGCAGTGGGCTGTTTGTAACCGTGGTGGCTGTTACACTGACTTCATCAGGAATCCAAAAACTTTTCCTTAATAAACTCTTGTCTCTTGGTGCGGCGCCAGCATTACATGTTCCCAGAAATATGTTTGGAGGAAAGCTTTTGCACGATTCCCCTTGGTGCTGGCGGTCCCACAAAATTTTTCTCTTCTTTTCCTTCTTCATTCCCTACTTTTCACATCTCCCTGTGGCAGCCTTTAATGTGGTCCTTGGGTAGTACCAAAATAAATCCTTTGTGCTTGTGTGGAGATGAGAACTTTGCGTGCATGCAAGCTTTTTATATTTCTAAACTTCCACTTAAATACTCCTCTTTGAAGTCATTTTACCCCTTTGCTCTCATCTCCCTTCTTACCACAGTGTGAGAACATCTTGGATTTCATGGTGTGGTGGTCTCACACAAGCAGGCACATGGCAAGGAATAAGCAAGTAGAGACCATTAATATTTTCTGGGTGTTGGGGGCTTACGTTGCACTTCTGCACTGGTGTCATCCCAGAACATCAAGGTGCTTTCCAGGCACTCCTTGAAGATTTGTGTGCTGTACCCCTTTCCCAGGACTTGTGAACCATTTGTGCTTGGGGACTAGTGTGTGGGCAGAGTGAAGTGGGGTGTCAGCAAACCCCGGGCAGCTTTCTGTCTGCTCCAGACTGGTAACAGCGAGTGGTTACCGTGGCTGAGCAGAGAGGTGACGTGCACTGACTCACGTCTGCAGCCGTGTGAGCACACATGACCCTGGCTTTCCTCTTGGGAAGCTTTATGTGGCTGGTGGCCCCTAGTTCACAGCTGAAGAATGGAGCCCATGGAGATGAAAGGTGTATCGGAGGCAATGCTTTGCTGCTGGCTCAGCCTCTGAGACTAGCTTAATCAGGGTTTTGTAGGAACCTGGCTCAGTTACACAAGGCTTTAGCACACCAGTGGCCTGGCATCAGGCGTTGGGCAGGCTTTTGAATCTGTGTCATGATTTCAATAATGAATCTTGCTTTTAGCGTAAAGTTTACAAAATCCCTTCTGGGTAAAGCTGTTTTCTAAACAAAATCTTCCATTGTACTGTAACGCAATATTTGTTTGGCTGAGCTCATGGCCAGCTGTTGTCTAGGGTATTTAATTACAGCTGAGAGCTAGAAGCATCTTCAGAAGTGGTTCTAGGTAGATGAAATGTGGCTGGCTGGTAGGTGGGAAGCATGTATGACCTGGCAGGGGTTGGCTTTCCATTGGGTTTAACCCAGGAAAAGGAAGAGATAAATAAAATTGCGTCTGTATCAGATGAGAAGGTGATGTATTGATTTAAACCACAGCCCTGCCCTGGGAAGCACAGCTGTGCACTGCCATGGGCATCCCGGGGCTCCCTGGTTGTTGTCCCTGGATGGTTTCCAGCCAGCGTGTGCTGTTTACGAGCTGTGGCTAATTGCTTGTCCTTTGTGAGCTGACACATCCTAGGCAGGTCAGTGGCCAGTGGGGACACTTCAGGCCAGTTTGTGCTTCTGCTGTTTGTTTTCCAAGGTAGGATTTGCCTGTTGGCTTCACTGGGACTTGCATTTGGGAACACTTTGGAGATGGGGAAAAATCCAGCTGTATTTCACAGGGTGAAAATGCATGTAGCCTTATTACATTAGCAAAATTATTCCCTACCAACTGACTTATTTTGGCACGTTCTTCTAAGTTGTATTTTTGGAGATGAGAAGTAACTCTGTGGTCAGAATGAGTTGAGGAGGAGGTGCAATTTTAGTGTGTGCATGTGAGTTCACTGTCTTGTCTGAAGCACAGGCTTCCTCTGGCTGTAAGTAATTCCAACTTCAGCAAAGACTTCCAGCACATGGATGGCAGTCCAAGTGAACCCTGCACGTCTGTCCCTTTCAGTGGGATGACACTCCAGTAGTTAATGATTGTATTATTATAGAGAATATTGCTTTTCCACCATGAATGTTGCTCTGGGATTTTGCCTGCAACCCAAGGTAAATGTTATTTGTGTAAAAGTAAGAGTGGAGAGAGAAACCTCACATGGTTCTGGCATCACTTCCTTTTATTGGGTTTTTAAAACCTGTTCAGGAAGGAGAGGAGAGGTCAATTCTCTAGCTAGTTGTGTATCAGTTTATTTGGCACTAATCTCTGTGCCACATGCTGTGGCCTTTGCATAGAAATGGATGTGTGGAAGGTGCTGTAGGAGGGCAGGATTAGAGACGCAATTTAGTTCGGTAGCATCTTGTATCTCATTTGTTTCATGTGTCCAAACTTTTCCATCCTTTCTCCTTGTTATAAAGGGATGAACTCATTCTAGACTTAGCTTTTGGGTGCCAATGCTCAAAATCAGAGAAAGGAAAACGGGAAAGTAATTGTATGGTGCTCCGGGTATCACTTGTTAACTGTGGGATTCAAGCTTGTGGGTTTCCAAGGCATGCATGAAATCAAAATTTAAAAAGTAATATTTTAAAAAATTAAGGAACTCACAAGGGAAGACGAGAGAAGGAGGGAGATACACCCGAATGGCATTTCCAGGACTCCACAGTATTGATGTTGGCTATTGATTACTGGAAATAAGACAACTTTTAAAACCCTTTTGAGTTTTGAACTCTGTGACAGCAGGTGCTGACTGAGTTGCCTTTTTAAAGCATGAGGAACTGGGCTGGAGAGCCAATCTCGGTTTGCACCTTCTTTGAGAACTGCTGGGGCAGCATCTGTGACCACAGAGCCTGCCTGCTCCTGCTGCTGGGAAAACCGTGCTGAGCTCCAGGCTCTGCACCCCTTGTGTTGCTGTAAGCAGGGCTGAGCTGGTGGTTTTTGGAAGAAGAGGGGGAAATTGCTCAGGCCAACTGAAAATGGACTAAAATCACCTCTTGTGCTGGTTTGTCCGTGTGCCTGGCTGGATGGAGAGTGCAAAGCCCTGCACGTAGCAGCTCCCTGGCAATGCCTTCCCCTCACAGATACCGCTCCTGAGCGTGTGGCACGTGAGCCCTGAGCTGAGCTTTTTCTGTGTGAGGCAGTAGATCCAAGCTGCCTCAGCTCTTAGCAGGTCAGTGAGACACCCAGCTGTGGTCATGGTCCTTTTTACCTTTGTAACGAGGACATTGACCTGCTGAGGAGTGGAATGAGACCAGCAGACCTTGTTCTGTGTGGGTGTTTGTGGTCCTTAGCAAAAGAGGCCACATCAGTGGCTGAGAAAAATAAAGAATTTATCCTCTCAGATAAATTTGCAGTGAGAAGATTAAGACAATTTTCTTTTGGAGCGAGTAAATGCTCTTGTATTTACTGACTGCTAAACCAGAGTGGGGAGAAAAAAAACAAGAACTGTGGAAAAACCACTGAGCTACAGAGAGAACTTGAGATGGGAAAGCAGAGTAATTTATTTTAACAGGCACTCATTGGAGACCAAATGGCTGTTATGAATTTCTGCTCTGTAGGACAAAAAGCATTGACTCTTGGGAAATGTTAGATGGCAAATCGGACTTTCCCCTCGTTTGTCTGAATTATTCTGTTTTACTGCTACGAATCTGGCTGCTGTTCAGACAGACGAGTTTTGTTGTTGTTTGTTTAAGAAGTGGTTTGCAGTATTGCACGTGGCTTTTCTGAGCACAGCAGCATTATCTAATAGAGGTTCCTGTGACCTTCTGAAGGATGTGGGATGTGGCCCTAGTTTGCTCTCGATCTGGGTATGTACCGGGCATGGGGGGACCTTCCCATCCTGCAGCTTGTGGGTGGCTTTGAAACCTGGGTTGGTGAAGCTGCGCAGGGTACTGTGCTTGGCGACTGCTGATGTGAAACCAAAGCCAAGCAATGACAGCATGAAAACAAATCTCCTGTCTGCTGTATGGCACCCTGCTCCTTTCCCAGGTGGTGCGTATAATCCACACAGAACGCCTGAGTTGTGATCCTCATGGAGAGGCTCAGGGGGTCCTCAGGAAGGATCCGCAGCTGCTGTGAAAAGCGTCGGAGGAGCCCCTGCTCTTTCTGCTTAAGCATGGGAAGGCTCCACATCAGCTCGCTGCAGCATTTCATCCCTGCACTTGTCTTCTAAAATGGCTTGTCAGCACAGCCAGAAGTGGATAGGCGATAATTCGAGATGTGACAGTTATGCTGTCTCTGCCTCCCTCAAAGCGTGTAACAAAATATGTAGGCAAGAGCAGAGGCTTTGATCTGCTCATTGTGTATTTATTGCAGGGTGTTCGTCTTTGGTTTATCTGGAAGTCTTGTAGCCAAATCAGTCCTGGAAAACTCTTCCCTCTAGTGTTCAGCTGGGCTTGTGCTGCAGCTCACATGCAAAATGTAGCACCTTTGTGGTTTTATGAAATGTAAAGCAGCCACCAGGGTAGGACCCAGGCCACCCCGCGGGCACCCATGCTCCCGACAGAGCTGCTTGCCTGACTGATGCTCACCTGATTACTTTTCCTTCCTTCCTTCTGCTGTAGGTGAACATCATCCCAATTATTGCCAAAGCAGACACCATCTCCAAGAGCGAGTTGCACAAGTTCAAGATAAAGATAATGAGCGAGCTGGTCAGCAATGGTGTGCAGATCTATCAGTTCCCCACAGACGACGAAGCAGTCGCTGAGATCAACTCTGTGATGAATGTGAGTAACGCTGCCAACCGCGTTGCCTCCGGAAGTTGTGACAAGTTACCGCACAAAAATGCGTTTGAAGGGCAAGTTTCACTGGGATTGTCCAGACACTAAATCTGTTTCGAAGTGGAGCTGTGGATCTGACAGGCGCTTAAGGCTGTTGCATATGGAATTAATTAAAATGTGTGGGCTCTCTGGAGAAACTCAGCTCAGCTCTAAAATTTGTTTTATTGAGTTTTTGAAAGATACTTTCTTCAAAATACATTCTGTCTGCTTTTAGGCTAATTTTCATTTGAGGAGGAAGAAACTTTGAAAAAAAATTTTGCAGTTAAGATTTACATTAGCCTTCTGACTTAAGGAGGCCAAGCAGAGAAAACCCAATTTAAAACAAAGAAGAAAAATCGCTAGACTCTGTTTTGTCTTTTTTGAAATTCAAAGGTCAAATTCAGACCTGGATGAAGCATGTGCAAAATTATTTCAAGCTTTCTGTCTCCCATATCAGAGTGTAGCTATTGCAGTAGAAACAGCTGAAATGTTTCCATGGTATTTTTTTAAATAAAAAGTAGCTTTTTCATCAAAATTAACATTTTCCTGCATAGCTGTCTCTGATTACATGCTTTATCTCTTCTTTCACACACATGCCCCCTTATTTTATTTTTTTTTTAAAGTTTCAATAGCCAATTGATTTTGGGGTCAACTAGATATGTGTTTTCACTATAATAGTGCTTTTTTTGCTGAATTAATGAAAAATTTGGAGGATGCACTCTTTTTTACTGTCGTCTTAAAATAATTGCACGCTGTGTGCATTGGGGAGAAAAACAGGAGCCATGCTTGCTTGGTTTTTCTTTTTCTCTCCCCATCCCCCAGTGAAAGTATTGCTGGCCACTTCTCTACCAATTCCACCATTCTGGGTCCATTTCCTCCTAAATGTGAAGGTTTTTGTCAACCTTGTCCTACTGAAGCACCTGCTCAGTGGCTCCTCTCCTGCAATGCCTGAGGACGGTGCCCTGCTTCCTTACTGCGCTCGATGCTTTGCAGGCTTGGAGAGCAGTGAGCACATGTTGTGTCCTGTATGTGTCCCTTCCAGTGCCCACACACAAACTGCTCTGCCAAGGTCTGTTTATGGATGTCTTTGCTTGTGCTTTCTGCAAGGCGGGGATTGCCTCGCTCTTGGCGTGTGGCGAGTCTACAGCTGCAAGAACAACCTGACAAACAGAGAGAGGGAGATCAGTAATGATCATGGTGTTCCTACAATATTTCCCCAGCTAGTTCAGTCCAGCCAGCATTGCTAGTAAGCTGTGCTGTGGCCCTACGCTGCTCTCTGTCATAATATCCCAGTTCATAGTAGAGACTGCTCCGAGTATTGGAGATTGACAGCTTCAAAGGAAGGACTTCTTGAAGTGGATCCTGTGCCTGGGTGAGGGGGATATAATGGTCAGGCTGTTCTCTGAGGGGTTAGCCCACGCACTGAGTCCCTGGCCTTGGCTCTGTTTCAGGCTCATCTGCCCTTTGCTGTGGTTGGCAGCACGGAGGAGGTGAAAGTTGGGAACAAGCTGGTGAGAGCTCGGCAGTACCCGTGGGGAGTGGTGCAAGGTAAGGTGCTGTGAGCCAGGCACCCACCATGAACCTCCCCTGTGCGTGCATGTGCACACGCTGGCATGCAGGTGCCCTGTGCTAAACGGTGCAGAAATGTCCTGTGCAGCCTTTTGTGGGTTGGCCAATCTTTCCTTTGGATTTCCGTTCCTACCGGCCAGTAATGGTCAGTGGGAATCCCTGCATCCAATGGGCTCTGTTGTGCCCTGTGTGGGACAGCAGGTAGACGTCCTTGGGAGTCTGGAGTTAATCTTTATGTGCATTTGTCTTCCCCACCACGTGTGCAGTTTGCTGACTTCTCCCTTTGCTTCCATCAGTTGAGAATGAAAGTCACTGTGACTTTGTGAAACTGCGGGAAATGCTGATTCGCGTCAACATGGAGGATCTTCGGGAGCAGACTCACACGCGTCACTATGAGCTCTACAGGAGGTGCAAACTGGAGGAGATGGGCTTCAAGGACACGGATCCAGACAGCCAACCCTTCAGGTAAGCGGCCTTCACATCTAGCATCGATTTAGAATAATAGTTTGGTACTGACACCTCCCAAAAATGGGAGGTTTGTAGGTGGTATCCACAGTGCTGGGCTGGAAGACGCTAGCACCATATTTGAAATTTGCAGCTGACTTTGGTGGCGTTCCCTTCCATGCCTGCTTGTCTTTAAGCAACGCAGACAGGCGTGCGTTTCCCCATCCCTAACTCATTGGTGTCCAAAGAGTCTGGATTTCATTTGCTTTCTTCCCCAGCCTCCAAGAAACATATGAGACCAAAAGGAAAGAGTTCTTGGGTGAGCTCCAGAAGAAAGAGGAAGAAATGAGACAAATGTTTGTTAACAAAGTAAAGGAGACGGAGGCAGAGCTGAAGGAGAAGGAGAGAGAGGTGGGTGTGCCAAAAACCTGTGAGAGCAGCCCAAAATACAGCCAGCATAGGATCTGGGTCTGGGCAACATATGAATCCTGGAAAGCACATGCAGCTCTTGAGCAGACCTCACCAGCCAAAGCACAAACACACACACACACCTTCCCCCACTCAGAGAAGGGGACATGGGGTAATGTTTTCAAAACAGCATCACTGGTTTAGGTGCCTCAGAAACAACAATCTTCCCCATCCTGTGCAGTGCGTAGGAGACTCTGCTGCTGCTTGGTGAGTGAAGGGCGATGCAGGACGTTTTGGTGAGCATCCATGTTGGGTAGGCGTCACCCCTGGAGGCTCACTGGACAGCAGAGTCAAGAGGGCAGCTGGCTGGAGTCCCCCGGGTCAGTGGTATGGGCAGCTGCCATGACTGGGGAGGAAATAAATGAACCACAGCATGGTGGGCTCTTTCACTCCTCACTAGATTTGAAGATGGTTCATTTATTTATTGTGGCATGAGCCCTGGAGAAGTGCACTGAGGATCTCCGCTTGCTCTGCAGCCCATGCTTTCTCCTGTTTGATATGTGCTGTCAGGCAGAGCTGAATTTATTGTGTCTTCACTGCTTTTGGTGAAGAGGCTGTGATCGCCCAGAGGTCAGCTCTGCCGAGGGGCTTTGCACGGTGCAGGGGTGCTGGCTGCCGTACCCCACCAGCTGGTCAGTCTCTGTGGGGTGGTGGGGATTTGTGCGGGAGGTGCGACTGCGGCGCCGGGGGGAGTGCAGCCTGACTGTTGTGCTGGATGTGATGCTCAGGGGGTCTGTCTCCTACCAGCTGCATGAGAAATTTGAGCACTTAAAAAGGATACACCAGGAAGAGAAAAGGAAGGTGGAGGAGAAGAGGAGGGAGCTGGAGGAAGAGATGAACGCCTTCAACAGGCGGAAAGTAGCGATGGAAACCTTGCAGTCCCAATCCTTGCAGGCTACCTCACAGCAGCCGCTGAAGAAGGACAAAGACAAGAAAAAGTAAGTGAGTTTTTCTCCTCTGCTGCTGAGAAGCTGGGTGTCTGCTCAGATGCTTTAATGTTTGGTCAATTGCTTAGACAGCAAATGGAAAAGGGATTTTGGAATCCTAATTCCTACCCTTCTGACACTGCCTAAAGTGGATGAGACACAGGGTCCACCCATGCCCAGGCACTGCCCTGGGGAGGCCCTTGTGGCTGCAGGTGGGAGGGATTTGCAATTTGGGACCATTCTCTAAAGGCTGAGGGTCCTGTGGGGTTTGCCCTTGCCTCTGTGACAGCCAGCTCAAGGGATCCTGCGAGCCATCTGCTCCTGAAGACAAGACAGGAAGGTGATTAGAAATAAGCTGCACCTTCTCCCCAGCAGAGAGGAGTGGGGACAATCTTGACACGGTTGTAATATCTTACAGATGAGGTTCCCCATCATGCGCTACCTCACTGCAATCTATGGGCTTGGGGTCCTCTTTGGAGACTGCTCTTACTTTTATTTTTAAAGGCAGAGCTGTAAAGAAGGCAACAGCAGCTTAGGGTGAAAATGCATTGGAAGTTAGGACTCGGTGTGAAATAGGCTCCAAGACACAGTTCTGCTTACAAGAATGCTCTTTTCCCCTAAAGACAGAATTCTTATCTTACCTTGCTGCAAGTTAATTGACATTGCTGCAGCCAGCAAGAGTGCGGAGCGAGGGCATGTAAATAATGCTCTTTCAGCTGCCTGGTTGTGTAGTGATAGAGCAGGAATGGGGCAAACAGGCTGAAGAAGAAAAGGTGGCGGTGGTGGGGTGATCCTGTTTCCATTCAAGCCAGTCTTCAAGGAACACTGGCTAGGGAGCAAAATGAGAAGCGCCATCATGCAAGCTGGTAATTCTGTTATTCCAGTATTTTTTGTTACTTCCCCTTGCGTGAAGGAGCTTGAGTCTGAACTGCATTCTGTCAGATCCAGAACAGGCTGGTGGCAATGCTTTCTGAGCCTTTTAATGATGAAAAAAAGACCATCGAGAGTAGCAACACCCGAGTTTGCTCTTGACAGCACAACATTCAGCTTCATGTTGCTGATGAGATCTTGTGCTCTGTCACTTCTCTGCTGTGAACTGCAGCACTAGAGAAGCTCGTCCTGCATGCTGACATGCTAGTAATTTGTTTCTTCCTATGAAAGATGGCAGTGCGTATTATTTAACGTATTTCTTTGGAAGGTAAATGTGTTGGTGTTAAAACAAAACCAAAGCACTCCCTTTTGCAGACCTCTTAGCATGCTCTGGGCGTGTCCCACCTCATGCAGAGAGTCCAAAAAACTTTTGCTGAAAATAGCTTAATCCAGCTAAACTCACACATGAATTTAGGGGCTGAATACTGGGGCAGCCTGGGGCCCAGGTCTGCTTTGAAGAAGGTGAGCATGCCAAGCCACATACTGGTAACTTGCATGAGGGATGCCAGTTGCTGGGATGCTCCGGCCGTGATGTACTGTGTGTGCTGGCCAGGCGGAAACGCTGCAGCTTCCCCTCCGCTCCGTCTGTCTGCAATAGAAATAGGTTTCCTGTGCTTTGCTGGTTTTAGCCCACCTGCAGACATGAGTCTGGACACCCTTCCTCTTCTGGGTGGCGATCAGAAACTGGCTGCGGCCAGAAGCGGGGCCAAGAAAAGGCAGCTTGGGTGATATATGAGGACCAAGAGGCACCCATGGCGCATGCTCTGCACGGTGGGGACCCCCATGCAGTGGTGGGGACCCCCATGCAGTGGTGGGGACCCCCATGCAATGGTGGAGCATGGGGGCTACCTTCAGCTCCAGAGCACGGCTAGGGGAGGTGTAACCTCACTAGGAATAAAATTCATAAATTAGGGAGAAGAAGTGGGTTTAGTCTGGGTTTTGGTGTGTGGTGGGTTTTTTGGGGTGGTTTTTTGCCAGTGACCTGTTTTCCCAGACCACCTCTTCATCTGGGGAGGCATCAAAAGGAGCAGGGGGGTCTTGTGAAACCTCCTAACCCATCCTGCTGCCGCATCCCAGGCGGTGGGTTTGATGTTAACCCTACGGGCTGCACGGGCATTAACAGGATCCGTGTATTCCCAAGGAAGCAGCAGGAATGTCTTTGCCAGCTTTCTTACCAAGATCTTTCAACCAAACTGGACTGGAAGGCAGCGGGGACTTGGGGAGCTGGTGGCAGGCAGTGTCCTCCCCCGGGACCCGGCAGCAAAGCTTTCCCCGGCAGAGCGCAGGGTTTAGGCTGTGCCCGTGGCTTTGCTAAACGAGAAGCTGGTGCTTTACAGAGCAGAGTTTAACATCAGCTTGGGGTTTGCACTCTGCTTGCACGGGGCTGGTGCCCACCCGGGGCGGTGCGAGGGAAGCGGGACCTGGGGGGATGCCAGGGGAGCATCGCTGCCGGGAGAGCCCCCGCAGCTCCCCCCGGGAATGGGGATGCGAGGGGGTTTATGGGCAAGACGCTGGGACCTTGCAGGAGCTGGGACTGTATCATGAGCTTGGGGAGGGGGGTGGGTTGCTTGTTTTGGTTCTTAGGAGAGCTAGTTGAGCCTTTTATCATCTCCTGTTTCAACACAGCGGTTTTAGTAGTTTTAATAAGTAAAAAATGGAGATGGAAGAATTGCAGGTGTCGAGGGCAAATAAAAGTGTTTGTGCTGAGGTTCACTTCCGCGCTTGCAGCTGCCAAGCGGGTCGCGCTCTGCGGCGCGGAGCTCACCGTGCCGGGGGCTTGCTCTCATCTGTGAGTCTTCAGATGCCTGAGCAGTGTTTGCCCGTCTCTTCCTTTTTTTTGTTTTTAACATATTTCGCTACATTTTGCTTTTGTTTTAATTTTCACAACTTTAATTCATGCTTTCTTTTTTTTTTTTATGTTTTGTTTCTTTCAGTTAATCACACACAGACTTTCAGGCCAAGAGTGGACTTGGTGCTTTCATGTGTTAAGTTGCTTGAGTTTCCCACCCTGTGACCCTTCTCATAACATTGTGTGAGTGGACCAAAGTGAAAGAGAAAATGAGCATCTTCGGTGGTTGCAGTGTAACGACTCGCTGTTATCTGTACAGAATTTATCGGGAGGTTTTAAGGAAGTAACCTTACCATGCACGTTTTGTTAAGCAAAGTCAACTAATCCCTGAAGTAAGATGTTTTGTTCTAAACCCAGTGACTGAACAGCCGTGTATAAAGTGACCATAACTGTTTGTCTGAACTCATCTTACCCACCAGCTAAATAGTTGCTTTCTATTTTTTTTTTTTTAATTGGCTAAGGTGACTGCTTGAGGCTCATCTACCTTCCCCTGTACACGCGTAAATGTGAGGAGTGGTATGAAGAATGCTGAAATGTTTATTTTTCTAACAAAATTGTCGAGTAACTTTTTAGAATGGGTGGAAAACCCCAGTGCTTAGACTTTTTGCCCTGGGAATCTTAGTAGGAGTAACCCTCATTCCAGTAATTATATATTTTAATCCCGAATTACTCTAAACACTTTCTACATCATTTATAATATATATATATATTAAAAAGAGAGAGAGAGAGAGGTTAATAAAATTCATGGGACAATGTTTTGAATTTTCTTTACTGCTAAAGTAGACCATTTATATAGAAAGTTTTTTCATAGGAATTTGTTGTATAATGTGGAACTACAGGATTTGTGTAACTCTTCACTTGTCATTTACCAATGTATTTTACTGTTGTGGAAAAACTATTTAAGCGGTCATCTTTACTTTTCCTCTTTAATCTTAAACTTATAATGTGCCTAATAAGGAGAATCCCCTGATCTTGAGCTGCACACCATATTTATACTGATAGGCTCTGTTCCTCTAAGAAGGTGCTTCCTTTAACACCCCCCATGCCTAGAAACCACAGCCTTGTTTTCCTGGGCAACTGAGCTTAGAGGAATAATTAGGATCAATATTATTTTTTTTTCCACTCAAACTGTTCTGTGATAAGGCAGGATGATAACTGAATAGAGACTTACAAGCTATGTTGTCATGGAAAAATAGTTGGCCCCAATTCCTTCCATCCATCAGATAATAGGCTAAAAGAAAGCAAATATTTTAGATTAACTCCACATAGTGTCTTTAGAGGTTATAAAAACACTGGCTGGCTAAGTGTTAGTTGTGAGTGTGTGCATTTTATTTAGTTATTAATGTTACAGGATTTCTCTAATTTTTTTTTTTTTTTTCGTAAAGGCTTGTCTTTAAGCTAAGATGTCAGCAAATTCCTTATCTGACTTGCAGGTGGAGGTGCACAGCCTTGCATCTGAGCCATCACAGGTCTCTCTGAGGGTAGCGTTTTGCTGGATCGTAAAACGAGGTTCTTCAACTTGCAAATCCCATTAAAGCAGCTTTTTTTTTTTTCCCCCTAAATACCTGCTCAGGTGTTAAACTGTTTTCATATGGACATTGGCCTTTTACATGGGTATATGGAAAACCCTGTCAGTGTTACTTGATGCATGTAAGAAAGAACCTCATGAAGATCTCGCAGGTACCTTTCAGAACAGGTTCATTTTTCTAAGAGTAAAAATGATGGACACTTATTAGGAGTCTGAAAGCTGAACATTTAATTTTTAAGGCTGTGCCTCCAATTTAGATGTATTTTAAAGAGTAACTGTCAAATGTTAGGAGGGTTACTGTGTTTTTCTGAGAGAAACGTACAAGGAACCCAACCTATTGTTGCATGCCAGAAGGCAAGTCCAGCTCACCACTGACTACAGGCCAATCATGTAGCAAATTTGATTTTTTAATTTTTTCCTTTTTTTTCTCCTGATGAGAGAACCTGATGCACTAACTGCATGAGTAAGCAGCACTGTTTGGTTCATCATTTTGCTTCTCAAGGCCAATGCTACGAAGGCTGGGATAAAACAATAACCGATGATATTGGGTATGCAAACAGCTGCCTGGCCAGCACTCTTCCAGTCAATAGTTTTCTCCCGATCTCATGGTGCGGCCAGCAAGATCTATGCAAATGATTTCTGTCTGCCCTGGCTCGTCAGAGATCAATTCTTTTTTTCCTAGAATAGCAGGTAATTACAAATAACGATAATGAAAGAGTAAAAACCTTCAAATCCATGGGCATTGTGGAGAAATTTCCAGCTTTTCCTGATGAAGACATTCAGAATGTATGTAACAATATTTTGATGATGATTATGTATACATTGACTTTATGTTGTGATGGACGTACCTTTTCCTCCTAGTTATTTGTTCTTTAGAGCAGCCAACATCATAATCTCCCCAGTGGGACTCAGTAAAATATTTTTTTTTTTCCTCTAGTACTCTATTTTTCCTTTTGGCTGAGACAAGATTTAAGTATGTGCTATAGAGGGTAGTTCTGTCTCTTATTTTTATTTAACAAGTCACAAATGCACGGTGATGCTAATCTCACTCCAGTCCGAAGATTTACAACTCGTAGGCTAGAAGTGAAAGAAAAACCCTTCAGACATGACTGAAGCTGTTCAGTTACACATCCTTCAGCTGGTTTATATGCTTAGCCGTAAAAGGTTGGTATTAATGGGAAAAACAATCTGTTTTTTTAATCATTTAAGCATTTACCATCATGTATGTTGTCTGCTTTCTAATTTAAAATGTGTTTTGCGGGGCTCTAAGCTCTGTAGGCTTCACGTCTGGCTGTGGTGGATGCCCCAGGGGTGGAGATGGGACGGTTGGCTCGGAGCACGGGGAGGTGCCCCGGGGACCTGCCTGGGGCGGGTGGCAGCCTCTCAGACCTGCTGCGTCCGTTCACTTGGTCATTCCGAACCATTCCAAATGTGTTGGGTTTTTGGTTTTGTTTTTTTGGTTTTGGTTTGGTTTTTTTTTTTTTTTTTTTGACTTTCAATTCTTTCCACTCACTTTGTACTTTTTTTTTCTTTCATTAAATCTCACATGTATTTTGAGTTTTTGTGGTGTCGTTTATTTAGCGGTAGATTTCCTCTGTTATCTGGTAGACCTCTGTTGAAATAATAACGTGTAATGATTGAAAGCTTACCGGTCACAGGATGCCTTCTGGCGATTGGGAGCATTCAAAAATAAAATTAGCTAATTAATTAACAATTAGCTAATCATACAGTATGCCGAAAAGCACCTCATCTGTAATCTGGGGAGAAATTCTAAGGTTAATTAATTCAAATGCCATCCCTATTTGGGCAAAAGTTGCCTTCGGGCTTATTTGTACTTCTCCTTTGCGGGATCTGGTGACTGAGCGGGCAGATTTACCAGCGGTTTCGCTGTTGTAATGATGCCCGAAGAGGCGATTTAAGGGCAGAATGAAAAGGGAGCAGAGAGGGAGGGCGATAGTTTCCTAAGGGTACTTCCAAAGCTGTATGCTTTTTCTGGAGAGGCGTATCATATGCTTAGATCAAGGCCAAGAAAAAGAGCACAGCTTTACTTTGGGGTCCTTTTTTCAGAGAGAGCTGCTGCTGAAGCTTCACCTGAAGGGCCCGTTCCTGGTGTCTGTTCTGTTGGGGCACTGCTACGTATGAAGTCGTGTTCAGTTAATTTAGGGTCTCTCTGGGTTTTATTTGGTATTGGACTGAGATCAATGCTGCGTTTAAGACAAAACCAACCAGTGGGGTTCGGCTGATGCACAGTGTTTGCTGAAGTGGTGCTTCTGATGGGAGCTTTTCCTGCAGCCCCAGTTTCAGGAGCAAAACCAAGTCGGTGATACCGGCTGCTGCTGAACGTTTTAGAGATGTGCAGAGGGACTGTGCTACTGCTGCAGGAGTTGGCTTGTGTAAGAGACCTCTGCTTTTTGCATTTAATACGCAGCTTGCTTAAAAGGCAGGGGGCAGTTCTGGTCATATGTGCTCTTGTTTGTGTCCCACCTTCTCACAAGGCTGGGATGGTTACCCCAGCCACAGTACCACGCCATACGGACACTGTATGTCCACCTGCAGAGAGCTGACCAGCAGCGGTGGTTGGAGCTGCTGTGATATTGCCTGTAGCGATCACCGACAAAGAGTGGGGGTGAAAAGTCTGAGCCTGCTCTGGGTTAGAGTTGTGTGGCTTGAACCTGTTATATTTTTCAAGGATAAGCCTTCGTGGGGACTTAGCAGTTGATCCCAAGTGGTCTGTTTGAAATGCTTTACAACCTTTTCCATCCCAATACTTTTTAAAGCCAAATCTTCTAGGAGGCCAGAGAAGAGAAAGCGCATTCAGGTACATAAGCATTAATTGGGAAACTAAGGTGGCAGAGGGAGCTGGTCACTGTGAAGACAGGCCGCCTGGGGATTTAGGATGACATACATTGGCAAGTATTTTTCCACAGGAGCAATGTTAAGATCATTCATTAATGTTCGTGCAAAGCTCCTAGAGGTGCTTGCAAGAGAATTCGAAATGCAAAGCGTTGTTACAAAAGCCGTTCAGCAGTGAGGTAGGTACTGTCTGTGGTTTGCAGTTCCAGAGCTCAAGCCGGGTGACCAAGGCCCTCGGCCATGCTGATGCTTTCCATCCAGGACACAGCCCAAACCCAGCCTTGTCCTAGGCTGCTCGATAGGGAGGACTGTGCCGCTGAGGGACGTAACCTGCGAGGCCAGGGCAGAGCAAAGCCACCGGCTCTGCGGGCTTGGAAGAGCCGGCTTGGGCTGCCCACGCTGGTCGGTGGCACCTGCAGTCCTGGCTGAGCTGGAGACGGCTCCGCACCTCTCCCCATCCCGTGTCTCCCTATCATGTTGACTTCTCAGATCTTCCCTTGTCAGCAGTCTTTCCTCATTAAAATTTGAAATCAATCCTCTGATTTCCAGTTCCAAACAACATCTCAGCAGCCACGAGAGCTGCTCCAAGTTGTGATGGTTTAAATTCAGATGCCTCCTATGTCGCCAGCCCCCCGCACTATCAGGCGGCATATGTTAATTTGTACTTTGACCTTTCATGCTGTCTTTAATTAAGGTAAATAACTGAAACTTAAATACTGATTCTCTTTTGTTCTCTCTGTAGCTTTTTTAGTCTTCCCAGTGCGTGCTCCATAACATCAGGAAGACATGTTAATTAGAAGATTTATTAAGGCCAAAACATCTCATGCAGAAGAAATTAATTGGTGCTTTCACCTTTAAGCTTGCCATGTATTGCACAGAAGAGATTATAGAGCAAGGACTAAGAGGCACCGTATCTTTTGATTGGGAAAAGTTTGCTTGATCAGGTTTCTTGATAAAGTCAAAATCTAAGATACTTGCCAAAAGATAAATTGCTAACTAAGGCTGCGGCATGGCTTACACTAAAACCGAAAGGCTAATCCCTGGGCGAGAGCCCCTACAAAGCAGTTAACGCTGAGCAAACTTCCAGAGAGAGAGGGACAAAGCTGGGTCAGCGCGAGGCGAGGTTTCAGCTTGCTGCTTGAGCTGCTGCCGGCACGGGGTTTCCGTGTGTCCCCTCCTCAGTCTGGTTTTGGGGTGTAACTGGAGATCCTCCTAACCTCCCTAACCTTCCCGCTGGATTTTCACGTTTCTTAGCAATAACTCTTCCGTGTAGCTGTTTTTCTGTAGCTTTACAGGTTTTATAACCCAAATCCCCCAACCTTCATTTGTTTTTAGCTTTCCTAGGGCTGCCCATGCGTGCCTCACAACTTAACCCCCTCCCCAGAGCTCCCTGCCCACCTCCCCACTCACTGCTTCGGGGATGGGTAATCCCGCCTGGCCAGTCTGGACTCCGGCGCGTCCCACTGGGATGTAGTGGGTGAGAATGGAACCATTTTAAAAGACAACTAAATGTTATATGTTAACGGAGGGGAAGTGGTTTAAAGCTGGAGACTCGGCGTTCCTGGTTGTGAGTTCTGTGTTTGTAACAGACTGATTGCCCCTTACACAAATACCTGTTTAAAAGGGGGGTAAAAAAAAAAAAGTGTGATGTCTGTGCCTCAGTCTAACTTCACCCAGGAACAGGGAGAGGCCCCAGTTGATCTTCGTTTCAAAACGACCTTGTAAATGAATCTCAGGAATAACCTGCTTGTACCAAAGTTGGGTTTAATAAAAACAAAACTGACTTGTTTAACAAAGAGCTGTTAAAAACAACTTTTGTATGCCATTTGTATTCACTGGAACAACACAGTGCTGTGTCCAAACTCCTAACCCTCGCTATGACTCCAGTTTCTCTCTGTTAACCCCCTTACCCTGCATATCTGTGCTTAAAGTGTGACGTCCCCTGTGCACCCCCGTACATCTGGGGCTGCTGTCAGGAGCCTCCCTCCCTCCACAAGGATGCCGTGGGGCTGGGGGTGCAGGACCGGCAGGAAACCCAGCCTTGGTAGGAAGTTTGAAAGAAGCTTGCACCCCATCCCCCTACCTTGTGCTGGGTGGTGTGACCGGAGCGGGACAAGATCCGGCTGCGAACAGTAGGGTGGGTGGCAGGAGCCCAGCGAGGCTCCCGCTGAGCAGGCTGGGTCCCCAGCACCACCCAGGAGTTTGTTGGGACAGAGAGGATGGTGCAGAGGCACCAACTGCCGCAGGCACGGAGCTCCTGTCCCCGGGGCGTGTTGCACGTGACAGTCGCTGAAACCTCTGGATGCCCTGGGCATAAATTAGAACTTGGAAATAAATCTCAGCAAGTAACAGGCACGTGGCCTGAAAGTAACCCAGCTGGGCACACGAGGAAGTTCTGGAGACGCCTGCCACTTGCAGGCTGTAGGGACAAAGCCCCATGACAAGCACGTTCATCCCACGTGGCTCATCCCTGCCTGGCCCTGCTGCCGCGGCATGGGGACGAAGGCACGGTGTGCTGCGGTGGAAGTGGGAGCTGGGGAGAAGCAGGCAGGGTCAGACCAGGCGGTGGGTTCAGAGCTGGAAGTCCACTCCGGATGGCTCTGTCTGTCTTCATGTCTGTTGTGCCCTGCAGCAAGCAGGAGGAAAGCTGAAGCAGCGTGCGACCATCAGGCTGAGCTGAGCAACGAAACGCCCTTTGCTGCTGCTTTGACGACCACTTTAAACTTGCCTATGTTCTCTTTTGAGGGAAACCCATCTAATTCCTTTGGCCAAGCTTTAATCCGGTTTGGAGCTATTGCCAAGTTAGGTTCCCATCTGGATAGGTGAATGGGGAATAAAAGCTTGTCTGGGGTATTTTTTCGAAATTTCTCAGATTTGAGTAAGTTCTGTTTGCCGTGACTGTAGTGTGGTCACCAATGGGAGTCAAGCCACACGCCTTGCTGAGGAAGAATGAGGGGGAGCTGCTGAGACCTGCCAGGAGTTAATGCATCACTTGGTCTAAGCGTACTTTTCTGCATTCTTAAAGAATCGAACTGTAAGTACTGTTCAAATGGAATTTAAAATAGTAAAGCCAATTAGGGGGAAAAGAACCCAAAACAGTCAGAGAGGTAACCCCACAAATGAGATATAGAGGCAGCCTGAAAGAATGAACACATAAAAGGTTTTTACACGTCAGAAAGCACTTGGTATCGGTAACGTTCTGCTGGGTGCTCCAAAAGAGCTTTCTGTCATCCTGGTGCTGGTTGCTCTGCAGCGCTTCTGTGAGTTTCTTTGATGTCTCCACAAATTTGTCAGAAACCTGTAATACGCTAAAACAACCATGGTATCGCTCTTCCCTCTGCTGTCTTGTATCTTGACCAATTCTCTGACCACAGAAGTTTCTTTATTTGTGCAGCTGTGCAAATGAACTCTTCTTCTAGGTCATCGCACGCCCACCGTAAGTAGCACCACCGAGTCAGGTTTATTATCTGAAGCATGCTGGTGAACACTGGCCCGCAGCAAGGCAGCTCCGTCCTTGCACATCCCCGTTCCTGGGTGACTTGCTTTAGCTCTGACACGTTTCCTTCTGGTGGTGGTTTGTGAATGGGGGATGTGGCGGTGGCTGGGAGGTGACTCTGAATTGCTTCGCTGTGTCTGTAGGTGACTTTATTGTTTGGTTTATGTTTTGGTTCCGATTCAGAATCTGAGCATCCGTGTGCAGCAGCGGTGTCTGCCAGGAAGCTTCTTGAAGGACAGGACAATTCTGAGGATACTGTAGGGGATTTTGGATGCGATTGCAGTTTTGTTTACAAGGTGGTGTTCAGCTCCAGGCATCCGAACAGGCTGCCCAGGGAAGGGGTCGAGTCCCCATCCCTGGGGGGATTTAAAAGCCAGGCAGACGAGGTGCTTAGGGCCAGGTTTAGTGGTGGGATGGCAGGGGTAGGGGAACGGTTGGGCTTGATGATCTTGAAGGGCTTTTCCAACCTAAACGATTCTATGATCTAGAAATCTGGCCTGAAGTAAGGCAATAGCACAAGGGGTCTGGGTGCCTCACCTGGCCGAGGCGCCTGCCGGGAAGGGATCCTGCCATTGCTGACAGAAACCAGCCCTCGCTTCCCTGCGGAGGGCCAGAGCCCGGGACAGGGAGCTGTGCCGTGCTCCTGCTCTGAAGGAGGGAGGAAGCAGCCTCTCCTGACCAGGACAAGATGAAGCACTGTAAGAGCTCTTTGAACATACTCTGTAAATGTTCTCTGGAGTTTTACAGGGACCAAGTATGCTCCCCAAAACAACAATCCTCACAAAACTAGCCCTGAATGCATCAGATCTCTGCCAGCACTCGCTCTGCCAGCTGAATCTGGCACTTCCTCACCAGTAACGGGTGCATAGCAAAGTGGCTACGGGACCCACAGCGATGAGCTTAGCTGCAGGTAGAATAAACTTGTGTCTGCAGCCGTGTGCCATGCACAATCCAAGCAGACAGGCAGAGAAGCCAGACAGTCATCATCTGGGAAACTCAGCTGGGGAAAACGATTGCTCCCGTTACTGCTGTCGCCTGGGTGTGTGGGACGTTCATCTTGTCACTCCTACAGCCAGTAAGGGGGGAGATACTGACAGTCGCAGACTCCGTTCTGCCAGGAAAAAGGGAATCTGTGCAGCTCTTCCTACTGAAAATGCTTTTTCTGTAACAAGAACGATCCCACTGCAACAGCAGCTTCATCGTGTAGCTTGCGGTTTGTTCTTTAGGGCAGGAAGCTCTGTTCTTAATGCAAAGGTAAGCGGCACTTTTAACCTGCTGAGGCAGAAGTGTTCGTTCCTTTATCCTCAGTGGAATAGGTGTGCAGAAAGGACCTGTGCTGCCAGGGAGAAGCAGCGTATCCTGGGAGAGTGGGCAGCCTCCAGATTTACTGTTCCCATCCCAGTATGGCATCTTGCACCCAGACTGGGAACACGGGACCCTGGTGGGCCTTTCAGCAGCGCTGACTTGACCCCCTGTTAATGTACACTTTTGAATGTTGATCATATAGGTGTGCAGAGGTTTTGAAAAGCAGGTTCATTCGTGGCTTTTAATGTGTCATCCACCTTATGGGCGAGAAACTACGTATGTAGGCTCAAAGCTGGGCGAAAAGCATGAGCTATGGTTGTGGTGGTATCATAGAATCACAGAATGCTTTGGGTTGGAAGGGACCCCTAGAGGCCATCCAGCCCAACCCCCTGCAGGGAGCAGGGACACCTTGAACCACATCAGGTTGCTCACAGCCCCGGCCAACCTGGCCTGGAATGTTCCCAGGGATGGGGCCTCCACCCCCTCTCTGGGCAACCCCTTCCAGGGTTTCACCACCCTCACTGTAAAGAATTTCTTCCTTATATCCAGTCTAAACCTACCCTGGTTTAGTTTAAAACCATTACCCCTTGTCCTGACACAGCTGGCCCTACTAAAAAGATTTTCCCATCTTTCCTATAGGGCCCTTTAGGTATTGAAAGGCTGCAATCAGGTCTCCCCGCAGCCTTCTCTCCTCCAGGCTGAACACCCCCAACTCTCCCAGCCTGTCCTCATAGGAGTGGTGCTCCAGCCCTCGGATCATTTTTGTGGCCCTCCTCTGGCCCCGCTCCAACAGTTCCATGTCCTTCTGGTGCTGAGAGCTCCAAAGCTGGACGCAGTACTCTAGGTGAGGTCTCCCCAGAGCAGAGTAGAGGGGCAGAATCACCTCCGTAACCTGGTATAAAGTTGCAGCATGTTAATTACTGTGTGTAGAGGGTTTTTGCTGGCATCCCCACTGGTTAACGCAGCTGGTGAAGATGCTTGAGATACAGCAAAGGGATGGGAGGAAAAGCAGAACCAGACACGCACCCCAGCTTCCTGCGGGGACCTTTGTGGGCTCTTGGCTGGACTCCTCAGGGAGCATGCTGAGAACGCGCAGACCAAACTTGTATTTTATTTAATGAAAACTACAAAAGACAACTTGCCTCCTTCAAAAAGTCAGGCAGTCAAGTCACAGCTTGTGATAGAAAAGGAAGGTGCTGCACTGGGGGGAGGGAAGAGCCCTACCACGAAACGAAACCTTCTCTGCAGTACGTAGGCAGGATGAATAAAGAACATCTCCCACGCGTGCCGCTGCCTGGCCCCCGGCTGCGTGGGCACCTCGTAAACCTCTGCTGGTCTAAATCTGGGCGCCAGGTCCTGCTCTGGCACGTCCCCTGGCCGGGGCAGAGGCTCCCCCCGCAGCACAGCGTTCACAGTGTGCGGCAGCTCTGACTTGCCTCATGGGACCTCCTTCGGTTTCGCTGCAGGTTCGAGTCACATCTGCTGTCATCCACACTAATTCTCTGATACTGAATGTTTCTGGAATGCTTAGGCACCACTTTCTCTGCGGTTTAAAAAGAAAAGCATGGCTTTCTCCCTGCACACATACAAAGCTTGCTCTGTTCTCGGTGCCAGTTCTGGCAAACTAATACTTTAGGAAAGTGTTATTTGCTAACGGAGCTGCTCAGGACATTGGTCCTGCACAGTTCAATGTTCAGGAATTCCTCTCCTACAAGGTAAGATGATGAACAAGGGAAGGCAGGCCAGAAACTCTGAGGGCCTCCTTGCTCCTGTCTCATCCCTGTCCCCTATTTATTTACCCTGTGTTGTTACATGAGACACCAGCTCAGCATTTAGCTGGTGCCGGTCCATCTGAAACCTCTTCCTCTTCTGTGACAGGACCTGCAGCTCTGGTGGTGGTATTCATCCAGCACTGCCTGGATTACACCTTCAAATGGGGATAACAATCACCTGAAGCTGCTGGCCCTATCGTTTAAAACAAAACAAAATGTAAGAAAACCCCTATTTTAAAAGAATATGTAAGGCTGATTTTTGAAAGTGCAATAGAGGTTTAAACTGACCTTGGTAATTTGTAAAAACTGCTTTGCTATAGAGATTAGCAAAACTAATGTGGTGATGATAGTGGGAATTAATTAAAGGCATTTTGTATTGTCCAGTCTGGTAAGACAGAATAAATTTAAAAAAAAAACCCTAACGGCACGGACTGGTTGGTGAGGGCTGGAGGCAACTGTGATTGCGGACAAGAAGCAATTTCCCACAGCTTGTAGGAAGTGGGGTTGGGTCTTTAATGGCTTAACTGGGAAGGAGCAGAGAACTCAGACCCCTGGATTCCAGGGTAAGGCCTGAAGAACAACTGGAAGGTTTGGTTCTCGGACTTCTCACTGCTCAAATCAAAACCTTGGTTCCACCTGAGGACTACGCCTATGGAGGCAGCAGTGGGAGCTCCCCCTTCCTCGAAAGCAGCTCCTGTTTGTTCTCCCATGGGGCAAGCCAGATTAGCTCTAGTAAGAGAACACTGGAGTGAGCTGGGTGACAGGCTCAATCTGTCACACTTCATCACAGCTATTTTTAAAAAGTAAACTCTGAGACGTTTGGTTCTCTCTAGTGCAGTTTGTAGCCTTCTGCCAACTTGATCCCTGAGTTGCAGGAATGTGACCAAGTCCCTCCTTTCCTCAGCTTTCTGAGGTGACGTGATGTTAAAAACTGTGGGAGACCACACACTGCTTAGGAACGACATAAAAAATAGATTCAGACCAATTTGTTATTCTCCTCTGAAAAACCCAGCAGCATTTTGCTCTGTTGTGTTGGCAGTTCTGTTCGCTGGGACCTACTGGTTCTGCCGTCGCTGCTTCCGAGGCAGTAATTCCCCACTAGTCCCTCTCAGGTGGCTGCAAGGGGGGACATGGGGAGCTGCCTTCTCCAGGCCTCGGATGAGGGCACGAGCCACCCGTCCTCACCCTCCCACCGCTTGCTCCCCCATCCTCACTGTACAGGTGTCTGAATCCATCATAGTATTCATCAGTCTTCATGGTGTCATCGGGAATTTGGGCTGCAGTAGGTGTGAAAGGTGCTAGAACGGGCTGGCTTACAGCAACCCTCAGCCTCACGTGATGGGAATTCTTCAGTCCAGAAGGGCCGTGGTAGGGCAGCCTTGCCCTGGGATGGCCCCCGATGGCTTGACTGATGGGATAGAAAATATAAACAGCATTGGATGGCTGCAAGTGCGTTAGCTTTTGATCTGCAAGCTCTTTGCAGTGGATGAATTCGGTGCTGTTAACCTGTGAGGAAAGATGCGGATTTTGTTGTAAGTTGACGATAAATGATTCTCTCTTCTGGCCACTGCTACTGTAACTCTGTAATTAGGGGGAGGGCAGGGACAGGCTGTACTGGATGCCTCAGTAGATGCGTATCAGCAGTATGCGTGTTGGCCCTGATGCAAACCACTTCACCGGGAGCTCCTGGACTACTACACAAAAGGTGGGCAAGCGTTCCCTCTTTTTAGGAGGCAACAACAGTCAGGAGGGACAGCGGGAGGCTAGGTTATTTCAGCCAAATTCAAGAGCGCAAAATGGGTTGACGGTAAGCTGACAGCCTGGGTCTTTAGCCCTCTAGGTATATTCTCTTAAAAAGCATGTGTTTTATGAAACTGGAGAAAAGCTTTAAAAAAAAAAAATGAAACCAGAAACCAGAGCTTGCCTTTGGTATCTATCATTAGAAGCCAAATTGATTATATTTTAAAAGCAATGTGGCTGTACTTAGGAAGTTCTCGCAGCCTTCAGTGGGAGGCTGGGGACTCAGTGGGCAGGTTTTTAGGTGCTCTCAGACACTCCCGTTGTGGGAGAACCTCTCCTTGCTCAGCAGGCAGGGAGCTATCTGTGGCCAAGCAATTTGGAAACCTCCCTTCCCTGCCCAAGGGAAAGCCCTCTCCCCGGTCCTGGCCCTTAACTGCAGTTTTATTCCCTCTCTGAAGTGCAATGTTGGTTGTAAATACATGTGCGCTTTATTCATTTCTCAGCGTCCTGGCCTCAAGATTTGTGACCAAAGGCCATTTTGACTCCTACCTGTGCTTTTTTTAGCAGATCAGTAATAACAGGAAACCAATCAGGAGTCAGCCTCTCCAGCTCCAAGGTGATGATCACCAAAGCCAATGTGGAGCCCTTAAACTGCAATAGTTGGTGGCACGCCATACAGTGCTGTAGCTGTTTGGTCAAGAACGCAACATGGCGGGAAGGATTCATCTGAGGCAGCCCATGTAGTAGATGGGGCCAGTTGGACATCACCATGGCATGGAACTGGAGAGAAGATAAAGTATATATATAAAAAACAAAAAAGCAGAGGTCAGTGAACTTTGTATGTTTTCCTATGTCATCAACCAGAAGTACAGACTAATTTCATCTCATATCAGGAAACCTAAAAGGTTCCCCCCCCTTCCCCCCCCTTTTTTTTTTGTGTTTTGTGTTTGTACTTGCCAACCATTGAACTGTTTTTTCGAGCTTATAATGAATGTACAAGGTCTGTGTTTCCTAACAATTTCTGAAGTTTCTACGTTACCCAGATTGCTATCCAGGAGATTCAATTCAGGCCAGCAGACACGAATAGAGCAAAACCAAGAATAATGACTGCACTCTGAATTTACTGAGGAAACAAGCACCTAAGAAAGGCAGTTTTCACAATCAGCAGCCTAAGATGGCTTAATATTTGCACATAACCTTAAAAAAGGGATCCAGGATGTGTTTGTATCACATGATTTTTGCCTTATTAGCACATGATCGTTTCTTGAAGACAAAGTTTAATTGTTTCTATCAAATATTTAGTAACTGCAATGTGAACTAAGTGCCAGATTGGGGTCGTCTCATTGCCTGAAACAAGGGTGAATGATTAGCGGGATGAAAAGGAAAATGGTTTGAGAAAAAAAAAACCTGTGTGTGAAATGTAGCAAAACTCTGACAGCTTTCTATGTACAGTATTAATAGAATGGAAATAGTTAGAAATATTTTTGCAGTGTGTATTTAAAAATATAAAAACAGCGTATAGTTGTGCATTATGAGAATCTTTTTAACGTCCATTTTATTTGTCCTTTAAAGATGGGAGTAAATTTTTTGAGTAAAATGAAAGATTTTAAATAGTAGGAAATTTTAAAAATAAATAAAAAAATCACTGTAACGTTCTTCAAGACTGGCAGATAGCTCAGAACAGGTAGTTTGCAAAGCATCTTGGGAAGGATGTGTGGGTGTGTGTATGTGTGCGCATCTGTGTTTTCTAGTCTTATTTGATAAGGAGCTGTTTCTTTAAAGAAAAAAAATTTGCAAAATTTAGTGCTTACAATGTTTAAGAAATCCATTGGTGTTGCTGTGTAAAGATCCCAATGAAGCTTATCTAGTATAATTCTTTCCATTCTCAAGATCTCAGCTGGAGAGCATTTACAGCCACTCTGCACTGCGAGCATCTTCACCGATGGTATTACCTGTAAAAAAAAAAAAAAAAAAAAAAAATTTAAAACCAATAAAGAAGCCAACATCCTGCACAGTGCTGTGTGTGTTTCTCTGTATTGCAAAGGGATCTGACAAATTTATACACATCCCAAAGTGCTAAGCAGGATGCTCCTTCAGGAGTCCACTTTCCTAGATAACTCCCATCCTACATGAAGACCAGTCCATGCTCGCCACAGTGCACCTGGCTACGAACCCACAGCAAGAACGATGCCAGTCACCTCCTGGGTCCCTGCGAGCTTCTTAATGCTGCATTGGTGATGCACGTTCCCTGCTACCAGCCTCGTTAGTTTTGCTCCTCTGACAAGGAGGCTTCCTGCTGGCCTGTTTTACAGGGCCTTCTGTGGTTGTCTGGCTTCCTGTGGTCATTGACTCAGCTTCTCCTTTTTAGCTGAGAGCAAACGAAGAAGAACCTCAGCATGACACATTCTAAGAAAGGCTATGAAGAGCACGTCACTACAGCAGACGTTGTTCAAAGAGACGTGCAGGTTTGACTCCTACTCCTCAGTTTCCTATTCTTTTTCAATGCAGAATGATGAGGAGAAATGCGATCTGAAATGCTTTTGGCTCATGTTTGTCATGTCTGAAGAAGCCTGTCAGTGCACTTCTGCCACAAGAGATTATCTGGTGTGATCTCACACTTCCATGAGTAGTCAGTCGCTCATACTACATGCTCACCTTGAGGTGCAGACCTGAGTCATTTCCTCAGCAGGTTTAGGAACCAGTTCTGACTCTAAGCAAACTCATCTATTCTAAACTTCCTCTGAAGAACCTCTGCTTTGTCTCGCCTACCTTACCCTCCCAGGACCTGTAACAAGGCATTACAGCACTCTGATGCTGTGTGCACAAAACTCTGCATGTGCATCTTGGCTGTCCCGCTCCAGACTAAGCTTTACTGCACGCTGCGGATTCTGAAGAGAGGTGAGAGATTTAAAGGTAGGAGGAGGGAAACGCATCCATTACATCAGCAAACACAAGTCCTTCATCCATAAAAGTCACAATTCTTCTAAGCAGCGATGAAAAGGGACTGAAAATGTTACCCCTTAAGGATTACTTAGGGTAAACAAGTTAACATCTCCTCATTATGCCCAAGTTGTTGAAAGACCTGGAAACATGAAGAACTTGAACACAAAAGAGGGGTTTAGTGTGTTTAAAATAAACATACAGACCTCATCTTCTTCATTGGTTTTTGCTGCAAGGACGAGGCAGGAAATTGCTATGCACTGAAGATATTTTAATTGGGCCTGAAGGGAGAAGAAAACAACACTGAGTGAAGAAGATAACAGTCTTGGGGGAAATAACTGTTGTTCTATGACAGATGCACAAGTTTCAAACTTCCATTTAAATTACAGTTGCTTCTGAATTAGCTTAGCTGCAGAAAGATTAATTTGAAGCTGGAAACAGAGCAAGGAAATCCAAAGTGAAACAAAAGAAATCATCTTCTCGGTGCAGTTCTTATTCACATAGCCCGCAATTTTTAGACTACGCAATGCCACAGCATTTACAATGCAATGCTGTTCCTCTTCTCGGCTGAGATACTAATTAATATGCTTTTGCCAAATGTCAGTATCGGTCTAAATAGAATTGAGAGCTGCAAGGCTCAGTTTAACTCATACCTTTGTTGTTACTTCAATAGCAGCAAAAGTTGGCCCCACAGTTTGGCTAAAAATAGTGGTTTCAAAACTAAAATATTAAAAGTAATAATGAAAATGTTTTCTGTTTAGCAGGGACAACCAGATGATAATGAGTTCTTTGTACTTATCACAGCTTTTGGACTACAATTCACACAAACACTTCTACCAAGGACTCTGAATCAGTGGAACTTCATCAAACACTCAAGTTCATATACATATGTATATATATGTATGTGCTTAAAAACCTTCCCCAGCAAAGACCCTGACTGCTCCTTAAATCTGCTGCCAAACATAGTACCTGCTTTGTATATAAACTGATTACAGACTCCTTACATCCCCAGTCAGTAATCTAGCTAGGAAAAAAGCTGACGGAGATTCTTTACCTTTACTGATGCCAATAACCGGTTAAGGATGCTGGTAGCTAAGGCAAATGTTTCAGGGTAAAACTGGAACTGAGAGCTTATTTCTGCAATCCAGAGAATTGCTTTCTTGTAACGCGACAGAGAGATATCTGTGCCCTCAGGGGAAGAAAAAGTTAGAAGAAAAATACAGTTAAAGCTTTGATGATTTTGTTAACATATCTCCAAAGGAAGACTCAAATCATTCCAAGTGCTCTAATTAACACTGCAGATGTCTGGAGGCTTGAAATGAGGGAAGTTGTTGGCTGTGTCTACAGAGGGAGGGCAAGGGCAAATTTCAGAGCGGTTTAAAGCATCCATTCGTGCTGCCCACCCAGTCAGGCTCTAGCTGTGCTTACGAGGGCCTGGTACTGGGTGGTACTGGTTGTACTGAATGGGAAGCATCCAGCCCTCCCCTTGCACAGTGGGTATGAACCCTCGAACTGAGCTCTTACAAACAAGGTGCATTATTCCCCCTCCTGAGAAAACCGCAGCCTCCGATGCAGCAGTGTTTCACTCAGCCTCGACAGGGAGAGAGAAACTGGAGTCAGGAGCAGGTTTTGATTTACTTGGCAAGATTTCTTTTTTAACAGCCCTCGAATTTGCTTAGCGTTGGGACCACGGAAGCCAGGTTTATGACTCCCCCAAGGCACAAAGCAAAATGTACTCATTTTTTTTCTTTCTTCTATCTTATTTGAAGATGCATTCAGGTGAGAGGAAGGACTTTACTCTGGCTGCCCTTACAATGCCACACGTTACCCATGGCATGTATCTGAACGTCATTGTAGAAGAACTGAAAGGGCTGAGCAGCTACACAGAACAGACAACATTTACCACCAATTACTTTAACATTACTCATCACATTATCCATTTCGCTGTTTTGCTTAATTTGGTAGTAAAAATATTTGGTAAAAAATAGCATTTCTACACTATTGCAAGAAAGAGACAAGGCTGGCAGGGCGCTTCTGTGCATTATTCCATGGTTCTGATGCACTTTACAGAAGCAGCTGAGCGTAACTGTTTCCAGTTAAGTGTTGTAGCTTCCTAAGGTAGCAGACCAACTCACTTTAGCAGCCAGGAACAGGGCTGAGTTTCTGTCAGGCCTCAGCAAGTTCCCTTTTCTCCCATCTGAATAGATGGGACTCAGAGATGGTGCCAAGCACAGTTAACTCTAACATGATATATTTATGGCTTTACCATCAATTGCCTTCTCTTACCTGCTCTACCAGATTTCCCAAAACTACCTGAGTCAAAACAAAATGCAAAGCACCTGGTTTACATGGGGCATTAATAAGATGCAAGATGGGACAAATACAGACCCTCCGCCCCCTCCATTCCTTAAGCTTAGTCTGCGCAGGATGACTTTGGCATTCAGGTGGATTAGATGGCAAGACCAGCACTGCTTCTCTACAGAGTCCCTCAGGCACCTCCAAAGAAGACAAGGGAAAATACCTTCAGGGTGAAATTCTGGAAAGCTGGCACTTTCCAAATCTGAGCTTCTCTGGCTAAGGCATTTTCCAGGAAGAAGGCAAGTCTCGAGCTCTCTGGAGGTCCAGGGCACTTCATGGCAAGTCTTTGAGCCAGTTTCCCTGATGGGATCTGCTGTCAAAACCAAGAAAATAATTATAACGCAACATCCCAGCTCCTTGTACAATTTCCTCTTGTGATGCCTTCCCAACGCTGAGAACTAAGTCGGGAGCAGCCATGCGACTTGTTTGTTTGCAGACAGCGACCCTGTCATCTATTTTCCCAGGGGGAAGCTCATGATGAAAGAAAACATCAGATGGCTGAACAACAGTGCAGTCATGCTTTTTTCCTCTCCAGCTGCGTAAAGGCTTGCTTGAGTAACCTTGGGTGAGCGGTACGTATTACTCCGTTTACCTTGTTTCACGTTCAGCTCTCCATTTGCAGACATATTAAATTGCAACCCGTTACCACCCAATTTCAAGTTTCTGGCAAATAGAGGCCTACTGTTTCCATACAAAAGCTCAAAGACGACTGTTCTTAGGAGGTTTATTAATTCCCAGTTAACCATTTCCCTTAAAGCAGTCCAATCTTTCTCTGTTGCTGCTGAAGACATGCAACAGGAGCACTTGGAAATCCCACTCCCTGGATTAAGCACGTATTTACATCAAATAAAACGTTTCTGTACGGTATGATGTAAGAACCAAGCAGTGAGAACATCTCAGCCCGAAACGGAGTATTTCAATGCTTACATTTTGATGTCCCTCTAACAGCGGGAAAAAAAGATGTTACTGGCTACAAAATCCCTGCTTTTCTTTGTAAAGAGCAGTGGACGCGGGCTTCCTCATCAGTGTTTTCTGGACGCTCACACCATTATCTCTACAGTTCCATTAAACACCCCAAAGGGACACGAAGCCTCTGGAAACTGTTCTATCCTGCTACAGCTGAAGCTCTGCGCTGCGGGTGTTTCACCGACAGCGGGAACCGCACACGCACGACTCCGGCTTTCACCGCCGGCACCCGAGCCTGGCTGCCCGGGAGTTACCTGTCCAGGCACTGAAAAGTTTTGTTTTCCCGTAGCCGAGGGGAAAAAAAGAGAACTGAGTAAAAGCTTCCCCCCGCCCCCGCCCGGCTGATTTGAACGCGACCGTCCCCGAGAACGGCACCGAGCGGCTCCCGCACCACCACCCTCCGGTCCCGCACCGCCACCGGGGGCGGCGGGGAGCCCCGTGCGGCCCCACCGGCGGAGAGCGGCGCGGCGGGGCCGGACCGGGCGGGAGGGACCGCGCCGCCCGCCGGCATCCGCGGCTGCGCGCAGGGCCCGCCCGGGGGGGCGGGCGGCGGGGCTGGGCGGGCCGGGCGGGCACCGCCGCGGGTGGCTCAGGCGCTTCGCCCCCCGCTTCGGGGCCCGCCGAGCTCCCCGGCCCGGAACTCCTGTGCCGTAAAAGCCACCGGAGGGGGAACCACAGCGGTCCGGCGGGCGGGACGGGCCTCGGGCTCTGAGCGCAGCCTTCTCCTCCCAGCAGGGTTCGTCCTAGCAAAGCCCGGCCTTGTGCTGCTGGCGGCCGGACCGCGCGGGGAAGGGTCCCGCTGGGTCACCGGGCCGTCTCTCCCGGCCCGGGCCGCCTCGGCTGCGTGGGTCGGTCTGACCCGCGCGGAGACCGCCGCAAAGCCGCGCGTTCCCGGCATCAGGGCGAAGTTCTGCCACGGTGAAAACCACGGCAACCTTCGGCGCAGCCCCCAAACTCACCCTGCCCCCCTTCCTGGCATCGGTTCTTACCTCGAGAGAGCAACACGGCAAGGTTATTATCTTGAGAGCCACAAAGCTGGGGGGGGGGGGGGTCTGGAGCACAAGGCTTACGAGGAGCGGCTGGGGGAGCTGGGAGTGTTTAGTCTGGAGAAGAGGAGGCTGAGGGGAGACCTGATCGCCCTCTACAACTGCTTGGCAGGAGGGGGGAGCCGGGGGGGGTCGGTCTCTTCTCCCTGGTAACGGGCAATAGGACGAGGGGGGAATGGTCTGAAGTTGTACCGGGGCAAGTTTAGGTTGGACATCAGGAAAAACTTCTTCACCAAAAGGGCTGTCAGGCTCTGGAATGGGCTACCCAGGGAGGTGGTCGAGTCCCCATCCCTGGAGGTATTTAAAAGAAGGGCAGATGAGGTGTTTAGGGCCAGGGTTTAGTGGTGGGATGGCAGGGGTAGGTTAAAGGTTGGACTCGATGATCTTAAAGGGCTTTTCCAACCAAAGTGATTCTATGATTCTCGATGAATGCAGTTCTCCTGTGCAAAGTGCCCTTTGGCTGCATCTGCACCATCCCCAACGCCGGACATGAGCCGGTTTCCTTCCAGACACTGGGAAGGATCCCTCCGTGTGTGTGTGTGTGTTCCACGGAGCGCGTGCAGCCCTGTCCCCCTCCCAGGGCTGGGCCGCTCTGCCAGTGTCCGTGTTTCCCCCTGTGTTTGCTTCCACCCAGGGCTGCTTCCCTTCTCCCCACCACTGCCCTCAGCTTTCCCCTCGGCTCCCAGCTCCCTCTGTTTTTCTCAGGCAGCATTTTCTGTGGGGAGCTGGTTCCGATATTTTACATTGAACTTTTTCTTGTTCCTCAGCTTTGTCTGCCCACACAGCACTCTCCCATTCTCTCAGCAGCCCTTTGGGTTATGCATTTTTGGTGCTAAGTTACACTACAGGTCTACAAATCTTTAAGTACAGAACAGCGCTGAGTGCCACTGTGCTAGTGTATAAATAGCAAAGCGACCGTGTTTGCTGAACACCTTGTCCTCCAGCTTCCTGACTCACCTGGTGATGCTCAGCTGGGGGCAAGGGCACAGCCCCATCCTGTCATTACTGGCCTGTTCCCGGCCCTGCGATGCCCCAGTGCATTTGGTGGGTGAGATCAGAAACCCTTCGGGAAGCCCCAGCTCAATCCTGTCCACATTCCTGCTCCCGCCTACCGCCCTCTGGCAAAAATACAGCGCAACTGTCTGACAGCCCACAGTTTGTTTCTGTGCTTGATGCTTACTGCTGGTTATTCCTGGCCTTGCTCTGAGATCCCAGGCCTCCGTGTCCAGAGCAAAAGGAGCACAGGGAGGCGTGGGATGGACTGGAACAAGGCCCTGTGACTGGCCAACGGAAGGATTTGGGTGTGCAGAAATACCTGGCTGGCAGGGGAGTGAGCTCAGTGTTCATCAGGAGAGGAAGGAGATGGATTTTCTGCCTGTGTGGAGAACAGGCTGGGGCTGCAGCTCTGCCAGCTCAGGAGCCCTGCCAAGAGCCCCAGAGCCCTGCCAAACCCACCGGGGCCCTGCCAGAGCCCCAGAGCCCTGCCAGACCCACCAGGGCCCTGCCAGAGCCCCAGAGCCCTGCAGACCCACCGGGCCCTGCCGGCCCGCCAGAGCCCCAGAGCCCTGCCAGACCACCGGGGCCCTGCCGGAGCCCTGCCAGAGCCCCAGAGCCCTGCCAGACCCACCGGGGCCCTGCCGGAGCCCTGCCAGACCCGCCGGGGCCCTGTGAGGGCCACTGAGGCCCTGCCAGTCCCCCCCCCGAGCCTGTCAGTCCCGGAGCCTCCGGCCCCGGGCCCCCCGCGCCCCCCGCCCCGCCCCCGCCGCTTCGCCCCTGTCATTGGCTGGGGGCTGGGGCCCCCCTTTCCCCCCGGGTTGGCCCCGCGGGGAGGGGCCGCCCGCAGCGGGGCTCGGGGGGCGCGGCGTGACCGGCCGGCCGGGGGAGGAGGGGGCGGCGGGCGGCCCGGCCCGGCCCGGCCCGGCCCTGGTGCCGCCCGGTTCCTGCGTTCCTCGGCCTGACGCTGACAGGAGCCGCGGCGCCCGGCGCGGGGGGGAGGGGTTCGGAGGCCCCGCGGCCTCTGCTCGTGTTCCCGTCTCGGCGTGGGAGCCGCCTGCGCCGCGGGGTGGGAAATCGCGGGCGGCGGGCGCCGTCCTGTCAGGCTGAGCGGGGCCGGTGGGGTGAGGGGCTGCGGGCGGGGCGCGCCCCCCGGCAGGCAGGGCTGCGGCCTGGCCTGGCAGGAGGGTCCCGCCTCTGCTCCCGAGCCTCCCGGCCCATGCTGCGCAGCCTTACTGCGCCGGCACGGCCCGCTGCTGCCGCCGCGGAGCCCGGTGAGGCAAACGGCCCTGACCGGGGCAGAGCCAGGCAGGAGGGGTGGGGGTGTCCGTTCAGCGCTGGCTCGGGCGGCGTCTCAGCCGGCGTGCTTTCCTCTGGGAGGCTGTGGATGACAGCGCAGTGGAGAGGTAGTGTGTGGCTCGGCGTGACTCACTAATTCTGTAGCTGATTTCGGAAAGGCTCATGCACCTACGGTTGTAGAATAAGAGTGTGGGCTCCCTCCTCCACCAAGATGAGACTAATCGGCTCTCTGCTTTCACCAGAGCTGTTTCTGGCCGCTGCTGAGGCCTGAGAGGAATCTAGGCAGGTGGCAGCTGGTGGGAGAGGAGCCTAGAAACAGGATTTGTTTCTTGTTGACATCCAAGACAGCTGCTTTAGAAGTAGTTAAATGCTCAGCTACAGCACCTATCACCAAGGGTAGTGTCTTAGACTTCACTAGATCAAATGGAGTTTAGATTTATTTAATCAGGAGAAGCACGTGACATCAAATTAATCGGTAGTGCTTCAAAATTACTGTTTGTAACTACTTCATGAAAGAGAAGGTTTGTGAGGTTTTATAACGCAGCATTTGGATTTTCTAAATGATTAAAATTCAGCAAGTACACTGAAGCTTGTAGCTTAAATTAACTCCCTTCAGCCAGTGCTCACTGGTACCTGCTTATGTCATCTGTAAGGTTTGGGACTGTGCTCCAGTGAGAGAGCAGGGTCAGTGTTAATGTAAAAGAATGGCACGACTGCACCGGCTTCCAACAAACTGCTTGCAGATTGTTTGCAAGCATGAAATTGTTTCTTGAAGAAATTAATAGATGATATTGAATGTGAAATTCTCAAGTTTCACTCGATCACTTTCCACGTTAGCAAGCAGAAGAAGATGGCATTGACTGAATTAGTGTGCATGATTCTCTCAGCTCTAATGATAAACCACTTCTGGTTTTAAGTCCCTGAGTTCATGATCTGATGGAGATGTATGCATCGACTTTAGTTGATTCAACAGTGTTTGTGTTTAAACACACGGGTTTGTTAACTAGTGTAACAGCCTGTGTGTGGGTTTTTTTTTTTCTTTTTTAATAATTACAGATCAACAAGCCCGAGAAGCTGGACAAGCCAGAGAGCTGTGATAATGTCAAGGTGGTTGTTCGATGCCGGCCTCTTAATGAACGAGAAAAAGCTACAGGCTACAAAATGGCAGTCAATGTAGATGAAATGAGAGGAACTATAACTGTTCATAAAACAGACTCATCCAATGAGCCTCCCAAGACATTTACGTTTGACACAGTGTTTGGACCAGAGAGTAAACAGCTGGATGTCTATAACCTAACTGCAAGACCTATTATTGACTCTGTCCTAGAAGGATATAATGGTAAGTCCCTTGTTGTTTTAAGTCAAGGATTTCATCTCCTGTTGCAAGATTGGGATATTGGACTCTTTGCCTTGTTAGAGTTCCTGCTGATCTTATTTAAGGGAGTTTCACCTTCCAAGGGCTATAGCCCTGCATTGTTTCTGTTGTGGCCTCTAGCTTAAAAGAGCCTGAAGATACTTGCTGTTCTGAGTACTGAGTGGCTGTACCTATTATGATTGTTAACGGTGGGAGATCGGTGATGAACAAGACTTAGCTGAGGTCAGTTAGCTGTATGTTTTTATTCTGTATCTTCTGTTTGCAAAAGATATACACTTTATCTCATTATCAGAATTCTCAGCGGCTCTTCACTATACAATTTCAGTAACCAGGCAGCTGCCACGGTCCTGCAGTAACTAGGTATGCATACCAGACTTGTGCATATAACTGCTGCATTTTCTCCTCTAAACTTTGCTGTTTTAAACTAAGATAACTAGTTACACACATCTGCCCTACACCACAGATAATCTTGCTTCCTACAGCTGGGAAGAGGATGACCATGATTTGTGTGTGTGTCTGTTATGCATGTAAATGCATTATGTAAAGGAAAGCAGATGCCAGTAAGGAAGCAAATTGCTGCTTTCCATAACAGTATGCTATAAGCAACAACAGATTACAAAGCTTTTAAAGGTTGCCTAATAAGCTCTTGTGCTAACACACCCAGGTTTCAGCTGATTAAAGCTTAGCTTTTCTGAACTGTAACATCAGTGGTTTGACGATCAAAACTTGAGTGTTCAGCAGTGCTAGGCTAAATTTAAGAACCAGTATATTTCTGGAGTACCAGCATCTGGGATCTCAGTAAAGTTTCTGGGTGTCTTTCTGTGCAGGCTGATTATTTAGTCCAAACTGTAGCTGCTTCTGCAGGTTCAGAACTGGGCTCGTGCTTTGGCCTGTGTTGTAGAAGCCTCACGCCGTTTCTGCTGTGGCGCAGAGCACTAGCAATAGTTGGTTTTGCAGTTGGTATATAATCATCTTCCTCTAATTGACCATGTTATTAATTGGGCTTGCCTTAATTATTTGTGTGTGAGACCTAAGTATACTAGCACTCCATACTTTAATCACTCTGCACAGTTAAAACAAGCTGACTGTCTCTTAGGTATCCTGCAGGCTGGATAAAAAACAGTGGCTTGTCCCTGCTCCCTGTGGTTGTCCAGCATTTCCGTTGCTCCTAGCCTTGTACAGTATCTACTGAAGTGGGTGGAAAACTTCAACTCTGTAAAAACAGGTGTTCAGTGCTATCAGGCTAAGAAGGGGTGAAGTAAAACTGCAGTTAGCAACTTCTTAAGAGTTTGTTCATATATCTTCTTACCCTTCAGGTACTATTTTTGCATATGGGCAGACTGGAACAGGCAAAACTTTCACCATGGAAGGGGTCCGAGCAGTTCCTGAGCTTAGAGGCATCATTCCCAATTCCTTCGCCCATATATTTGGTCATATTGCCAAGGCAGAGGGGGATACAAGGTAAACAGCTTCTCTTCACTGCTTCTGTTGTCTTTTGCTTGTCCATCTGTGGTAGGAGCCTGATTTTGGCAATGGCAACTGAAACAGTACCTCTGGCCCTATCTGAAAGACTCCTACTTAGGCAGTTCTTGACGGGGTGGCAGGGTTGTGTTGGTATATTGCTGCATTTTCTTTGCACTCTGTGATTGTGTGTGTTGGACTTCAGCAAATGTCTTGCTAAGAAAGCTACCCAACTGTTTGTCTTCAGGTTTTTAGTTCGTGTGTCTTACCTGGAAATTTACAATGAAGAAGTGCGGGACCTGCTAGGAAAAGACCAGACACAGAGACTGGAGGTGAGCGTGCTATTCTGAATGTGATGCTTGCTTTGAATCAGTGTGCAGTATTGTATTTTAAAGACCAGAGAAGCACTCGAAGGGAAGTGGGAGGTTGGGCTCCTCAGTGCATGTACTATTTGCTTTAAGACACAGTAGCTGGATATCACTACTGACTTCTGTAATCTTCTCCATGTGGTCAGTTGCATAGTGAGAAACTGGCCATTCCATTCGAGTCTGCAGTTCTACCCCAAAGGCCCCTCAGCAATCTTTCTAGGAATTGGAGGCTGAGATCTGAGGTCACTATTTGCCACCAGGAGAAACCAGTGGAATATTGTCCTGCAGGAGTCTGTTCCTTAGCTGCTCTGAGTGTTGAAGTGTTCCAGTGTACAAACCAGAACCCGGAGGAGTAAATCAGTGTACTATTACAGTGCCACTGAAATTTCCTAATGGCGATGTCCTAAGGATACTCAGTCTAAACTGTTTCTCTCTTAGGTTAAAGAGAGACCTGATGTGGGAGTTTATATCAAAGACCTTTCAGCTTATGTCGTGAACAATGCAGATGACATGGACAGAATCATGACTCTGGGCCACAAGAACCGTACGTAGCCTTGCTGTGGGTGGGTTTATAGCTTCGACAGAACAAAGGTCTGTTATGAGACCACATTGAGAGAGCCTAGTCCTAATGCTGGAAAGATTGTTCAGCCGAGCAGAGCAAAAAGGGTATCTCTTCCCGAACCTCTTTTTGTGCAGGGGTAGGTAAAGAAGGCTGTGCCTCCCACATCGGCCAGTGCCAGTGGGGGAACAGGCGAGGGGGAGGATGCAGAGGACAGTCAGCGTTGTCGGAAGTACTAGCATGTGTCTTGGTTCTTCTCCCTCTTCAGTTCTGATCAGGATGAACAACAACTAGCACTGTGCTGTGAGTGCAGGGTGGCTTATGTTTTCTGGAAGTAGTCTTAGTTAAGCTCAGATCCTTTTGTGACCTAAAGTTACGACTACTGTTGCTGTTGGCATGGGTTGCTGTGTTCTTATTTCTCAAAATACAGCTGTGAATGCCTTAGGCTACTGATCTTTGTAGCCTTAAAGAAATAGATGAGAGCTACTGCTGCTCTTGAGATGGCAGCCTGTGGTTAGCTTAGAGCTTCAGCAGGCTGTAATGCTTCTGCTAGTCCAGACTGGAGATGTGCTGCAACTTCAGTCCCTAAGAATACAGTTTGCTGAGTCTGAACATCCCTCTTCCATCTTCTGAAAAACAGGGTTGGGTAAAGAGGTGGTGATAAGTCTCCTTTGATACAGGAAGAGTGTTACAGGAGCATATGATTCTTCTGAAGATGACATTGCTTTTTCTCTCCATTACAAAGGTTCTGTTGGTGCCACAAACATGAATGAACACAGCTCTCGTTCACACGCCATCTTCACTATCACTATTGAGTGCAGTGAGAAGGGGGTTGATGGAAACATGCATGTGCGCATGGGCAAACTGCATCTCGTCGATCTTGCTGTAAGTTGGAGCAACCAGAATGCATGGTGGGCATCGCTGCTCATGTATGCGCTGTGGAAGGCACAGTAAAGGGCATGTCCCCTGTCTTACAGCTAAAGCCCATTTCTGTTTGACACTTGACTTTTGTAAAGTGTTCACTTGGGGCCTGAAATAAGAGGTGTACCAGGAAGAGCCTTTAGTGCAGCTAGAGCCTCTCCCAGTAAAAGGTCCCTCTTGCGTCTATGAATTAATCATTAAATGGATAAATTACATTGGAAAGAGCTCTCTGGACAGCCAGAACTGTGTGTTTGCAAGAGGGCTGGGTTTTTTTTGGTGTGTTTTTTTTTGTAGAGGGTTGTGACCATACAGTTCACTTGCAGGTTCCCTCCCTCTGTCACTCACTTCAAACCAATGTAATTGTGCTGGTAATGTGTGTCTTTAGCCCAGACTTTACAATGGAGTATCTTTCCTAAGAGAAAAATCAGGAAAGAGGAGACTAAAGGCATTTGCTGTCTGCTTGTTAATTTTATTTACAGGATGTATGTTCAGGTTGCTCTGTGAAACTTGAAAATAATGGCAATGTTGCTTTTCTCCCTTGATCTGCTGATAGGAAAGGCTGAAGATGGTGCTTAGCAGCTCCAGCTGAGGTGCCTTGTAACTGCTGACTTGCTCCTCATGAAATTTTTGTTCATGGGGACAAATTCTCTATTTCCTCAGCTGTATTGCTCTGAGCAATCCAGAATTTGCTGGCATTCAAAGCTTTAGCTAAGACCTGTTTCACTTCTCTCTTTAGCAATGTCTGAGGTACTTAGCCAGATTATTGACATGGCTGCTAGCAAGACTTCAGCTGTAGCTGATCCTATTTGGAGGAAGGAGATATATTAAAGGATCTGTTGTAACTTCTACTTCCTGTTCCCTTTCCAGGGTTCTGAAAGACAGGCAAAAACTGGAGCCACAGGGCAGCGGCTGAAGGAAGCTACAAAGATCAACCTCTCTCTTTCCACACTGGGGAATGTTATCTCTGCACTGGTGGATGGCAAGAGCACCCATGTGCCCTACCGTAACTCCAAACTTACGCGGCTCCTTCAGGATTCTCTGGGGGGCAACTCCAAAACCATGATGGTAAGCTGAGAGATGCCCTTTTCAGTCCAGAAACTGAGCTACATTTTTACAGGGATAGCGTAGGGACTTTGCCTTGAGAACAGCCTGGCATTTACCCCTCTATTTCAGAGCTGTTTGCAGCTTAGAGAGCCTTTTCTGTGCTTCTTTTTTCTATTGTTTCTCTTTGCCTCTGTACAAATGAGGTTCTAATGTAGCACAAATGTACACAGGTACATAAGATCAAATAGAAGCTGTGCTTGGGTAGCCAAAAGCAGCTTTGGTGTAGAAGTAGCAGGAAAGCTTGGAAAAGAGTAGTGGTGTGAGGTTGGCGGAGCTGGGGATGGGTCCCTGTGAAACTACTTGTTCTGGGCTCTGACACTCTGTCCTTCAGTAATTCGGTCTTCCATGTGTGACAGTGTGCAAACATTGGTCCAGCAGACTACAACTACGATGAGACTATCAGCACTCTCAGGTATGCAAATCGAGCCAAGAACATAAAGAACAAGGCCAGGATTAATGAAGATCCCAAGGATGCTTTGCTCCGCCAGTTTCAAAAAGAAATTGAAGAGCTTAAGAAAAAACTGGAAGAAGGTGAGATTCCCCTTTGCCCTAGTGTTTCTTTCTATACCAGTGCTCATTCTGTTTGAGTGTGAACGTTCTTTGCTGTTTGAAGATGTGTCACATGAGTTTTAGTAGCTGGTCACTGTCCTGGTTTCGTTTGCCCTGCTTGGTCCCAGGAGAGCTGGCGGGGCCTGGGCTTTGCCCACTAGGTGGCACTTGGCACTAGGGTAAGTGGTGGCCTCTGGGCTGCATTTGGTATGTCCAGGCTTGCCTGGTGAGCCAGAGGGCTCTGGGCATCCTGTAGGTAATTAAAATGTACTGTAATAAAAGGTCAAATGTTTTCCCTGTTTGAGGAAGAGGGATGCATTTTTCGGGAGAAAAAAATGAACCAAATTTGTGGTGTTAGAACTGGGGCTGACTTTCAAACAATGCATAAAGAAACAAGAAGCTTCTTTAAGCCTTAAGTAACTTCATGGCCTTGTGATGCTGTTAGTCCATCAGCATTGAAGGGCCCTGCCAGAGGGGTGCTTACTAAACAGTGACCTTGGCACAGTATCTCTCTCGCAGCGCAGAATAGCTGTAGCAGTAACTCCAACATGGCTTGCTGTTTGGGGTCTGTCCTGTTCAGGAGAAGCAGGAAATGGTCAGTAATCCTTTCTTCAAGGGAGCTGGGTGTAGCTGTTTCATCCCTGGTGGGCTGAGGGTAGCTTCTTAAGTTTTAGACTCTAAGCTACAGAACGAACAGCTTTATATTTGCTAATATTACTGTGAGGCTGGGATGTTAAGTGTTGGATTCTATTCAGTCTGGTTTCCAAACTCAGCCTGAAACGTCTGAGCATTGTGTCTGCAGTGGCAGCAATGAGAGCTTGTGAAACAGGCCATTTGCTCAATTAACAGCCATCTAGCTTCATGTATACAGATGTCTGATTAAGTAGCAAGTCTATGTGAACTTTGTTCATCTGACTGTTTTTTCCTCCATCTGAGATGAAAGAGAAGGTATGGGGAAGTCCTGCTAGGAAAACTCTGTAGGCTTAATGCTTCAGTAGTGCAAGGATGCTCTATTTCCCATGAAAAGTACCACCCACTTGAGCTTTAACATATACACACTGACTTTGCAGCATAAAATTGCTTATCTTGGTTTTCCTTAAGATTCCTGAGCCATGGCAAGCTGTCTGTCCGCTCAACAGTTAATGAATGACTTCTGCAGGTGCTCATAAGCTGATGTCTGACACTACTGAGTTTGGACAAATGCTGCTGCCACAGTAACCAAGCTGATATAAGGTGAAGGAGAGCGCACTGAAAAGCACACTCTTCTCTTCTAGGGGAAGAGATATCTGGTTCAGAGACGAGTGATTCTGAAGAGGAGGATGAAGATGACGATGGGGAGATTGGAGAGGATGGGGAGAAGCGGAAGAAACGGCGGGGTAAGGCAGTAGAGACCCCTGTCAGTACCACCAATCTCCTCTTAACCAGCAGCTGATGTCAGAAACTAGCCAGAGCCAGGAGGGGAAAAGTGGAATTGTAGAGCTGCCCTACTGCCGCTGCAATTATCATGCCTCTCCTAGAAATGAAGCTATTTGGTGCCGTCTCTGTAGATGGACATCTCTGAACCTGTGTAGTATCTGCTTCCACTTGGGTAGTTGTGCTTGTGGTAACATCTTCTTTTGTGGTGGCTCCCTGGTTGCCGCAAGGTGGCTGTGTATGGCTTGTGACTGGTGTTGTGGAACTTCCCCTGCTCACAGAGGTGGGAGGAAGAAGACACCAAAGATCAATGGTAGGCAGATGTGGGGTTTTATAACCATGGGAATGGTTGGAGGGGAATTTTGGCTGTGGTTTAGGCAGAGGATTCATCTGTCTTATGGATGTTCAGTAACTGACTCTTCTGGTGTCCTGTTCTGTGTTGATAGAGGCAAAACTTGACTTTTGGGTGCCTTTGTGCAAGCTGAAAAGCTGAATGGGAGCTGCACATCCCTTGTTTGGGAGCACTCTGGAAATCCCATGGTGACACTTGCTTTGTCCCACACCAGTGTTAAACTACTGCATAACATCTAAAGCCCAAGGGATGTTGCTGAACCTGGAACTCCAGATCACTGTACTCTGGGATGCTGTGGCTTCCAGGGAGCTTGCTATGCTCCCAAGAGGAGACCACCTTCAAAAATGCTGCTTGAAAGGAGTAGAGGGTAAATAACTGACTCAGCTTCCAAACAAGCTACTCCAGTTAAGTTCCCTAAGTAAGGGTGCTGCTTGGCAGAAGTATGCACAGGAACAGTCCCTGCGTAAGCTGATTCTGCTTTCCAGAGAGAAAAGCACACATTGCCACGTACATAAGACTGGAAAGGACTCCTGGTCACTGAATCCTCTGCTCCTGCAGATATCCACAGCCTTCTCCACTATGGTTTTCTGTGCTGTTGTTGCCTGAAATGGAAGCTGCCTTGGCATGTTGTTTTAGGCTGTAGGCTGGTTAAGAAGGGTTTTATCTGAAGTCTTTCTGAGCATGCTATTTTGTGCTGGGAAACAGTGGCTTTGCAAGCTGAGTCTGGGAGGGATCCTAGCAAATGCTTCCTAATGGGATCTTGTGCCTTTTTGAACTAGGTTGCTGGCCCTTCTGGGTTTCTTTCCTTTAGAACTAACTTCCCATCTGCATGTTTCTTCCTCTCTGGGTTTTTCTGTGGGACGCATTTCTGTTTTCCAGGCAGTAGCAGCAGCAGTAGTTCAGACTCCACATGCTCTGTCATAGAGAAACCTCTGGATAAGTCCTTCACTAGTGAGTGGGAGCTCTTAAGTCCTTTAAGCTTTGGCCTTTCCATAATCTGTGCACTCCATTTTGCAATGCTGCACTCTTCCCTGCTATGTTTGTTGGAAAGATGAACCTGAACTTTTAAAGCATGCCTTTCCTTTGCTGCTTCCATGCTTGAAACAGTTGTTCAATGTGCACATTGTTAGCCAGATATGTGATAGAATAGGAAGAAATTTAGTAGGCTGCATGAGCAAGATTTAAAGACAATTGAGAAATAATAGGTTAAAAACCAGTTTGACTTCCATGTTAAACATTCGCTCTAAAATATCAGGAAAAAGTCTGAGCTAACTTTTTTGTGGGAGTTGCTACAATAGGAGTTCATAAAAAGGACAGCTGGACAGGTGAAATGGGTTGTGCTATCTTATATTGGACTCTGCCTTCTCAAAAATAGTTTTGGAGAAAATGAATGAAGCAGTCACCAATCAAATAACATGAGGCTTATACTTGCAAAGGAAACATAGTAACTCTTGGTTGATTTGCTTTATTTTGGCAGAGAATTAAAAACAAATCCTTGGTGGTTGGGGTTTAACTGCCTCATGAAATTAGGTTCTTGATCATGGTGGGACTTAGTTCAGAGGAACAAGGGCTCTAGATTTTGGTCTAGCAGTGAGGAAAGTCTGGTCTGCTCCTGGTCAGAGAGAGGGCTCTGTGCCTTTGAAAACCCTTATAATCAATTAGTGATATTTGAAGAAATAAATTGCTTCTCAGGACTTGGCTTGTAGAGACTTTACCACCTGTGGTTATCCTGTATAGATGCAGTCCACTCTCCTCTCTGTGTGGAGAGAGTCTGGGAAATATTGCTTTGTAGGTCAATCACATTTATACTAGTTATGTTAGCGGGAAGCATCAGCTTGGAGAAAGTGTGGTAGCAGGTTAAGAAGGATCACAGCCTAAGGGAGACCTTTGGTGGGTCATACGATGTTAGGCTTGGAATCTGCTTGCTTCAAACTTGCTCTTTCAAAGCTTGCTTGAAACCTGAGTGTTTTATTTGGATGAGGACAGTTAATAGCAAACTGCTGATGTGGCAGTGGGTGGATGAGTCCATCTCCTGCAAGTTTGGAGACAGCTCTGTTGTGGAAGTTGCACTGGGCTCTTAATGATTAGGATAAGTGTGGCTATGTGTGGTTTGGGATATTAACTGTCCTCAAGCGTGACCCTTTTGCATGTAGTGTCTTTCGTTATCCCTTTCCTGTCCTGCATTTTTTTGCTGTACTTGCTTGAATAACCAAAACTGGCTATATACCTCTATGGAAGCATCAGTTACTGCAAATTAACCTACTAATACCTTGTGTAATTAAATGGAGAAATCTTGTGCTGAGACTCCCTATGTGCAACTGTCATGTATCTTGCAAAGAATTGGCTTGGAAACGTGGTTAAATCTTAGAATGAGTCTTCTGTATGCTAATACTTTATAGGTAATATAACAGAATTGGCTATCTTGAGGGGGGGGGAAGCATTAGGTCTCTTACTGAAGAAGAAAACTACCTTCTTAATTGTTTCTTAGGGCATGATCTTTGCGGCAGGCTTATGTTATATTTAGATTCTGCATTGCATTGAATGGGCAGAAGAATGCAAGAGTGAGCTGAAGATTATCCTGGGTATGCAAAGCACTCTGAAGTACAGAAACTTTCTCTGCTTAGCATAAAATCATGATGCATTAATGTTTGCTCTAATGGAGTTTTTAATGATGATTATCCTGTTTTCTACTCTAGAAACTTGCATATGAAATTAATGCTTATTCTGATGCTGATGATCTTTGTCCAAAATGATCAAAGCAATAATATATTTTTCTTTCCTCCTCTTTTTATGCATATGCTGCCTCTCTACGATTTGCTTTCTACTTCCTCTTAATGCAAGATCAAGCAGGTTGGTGTAATTGATTTCCACCTCCTTATAATACAATTGCAGAGCTTGTGAAAGTGTCTTACAGCTTGGTTTAGTTCACCTTTTTCCCCTAAACTGAGAATATATAGGGATGTGTACTAACAGTAAGAAGCCTCTATCTGGGTTATCTGTTCTATATGATCATCTCTGTATACCATATTCAGAAAGCTTCTTACTCATACTAATTAAGAGACTCTCTCACCACAGATCCAGGAACAAGTGCTTATTATCTGATTCCTAAGTTCAGCAAATGGAAACTAAGATACTGTTTGCTGTAGTGCTGAAGTCCTTACCTTGCCACAAATCCAATTAGTCTCTTCTGTGCACATAGTCTCTTGTGTATGCATACGTACGTATGTGTGCATGTTTACAAATGCAGTGCATCTTGTCTGTCTTGCTAGAGGTCATATAGGTATATAAATAAAGCTGAATGCTGTGAAGACTGAAGGGAACGCAAGCCTTTTATTGAGCAACATGTTTCTTGAGCATGTTCTGACCGTATGAGTTATGTCACTGTGAAAAACCATCCCTTGACAGTCGATGGCTTCTGTTAGTTTCTAGGCATGTGGATTCTACAGGGGGCTTTTTATGTCTGGAGAAGAAGAGAACAAGAAAATGAAGGATTTGCTTGTAGCGGTTAAAGGGAGACTTAGGACTTGTGGGAGTCTTGTGGATTTGAGGGAATGCACCTAGGCTGGGCTTTTTCTCACTCTAAATAACTCCCAAGAATTCAGGTCTTCACCTGCTTTAGGCACTGTTGGGATTACACTGAAAGTTAACTTGAAACTTGCAGAGTGACTGCCAAGAGCAGCAGCCTCACACTTTGTTTCCACATCACAGATGTTTGGGGCCAGCCCTTCAGGCTGGTAGGTTCAATGAGTTGCGCTGGCCGCTTCCTTTGTCACCCTCTATGAAATGTGCCTGGCTTGCTGTGGTAGTAGTTATGTTGTAAAGACACAGTTGATAAGTCACAGAAAACCTCAGTACTTTCAAATCTGTGGGTGGTCACTGTTACATAGATCAAGTACCATCAAAAAGTTTCTCTAATTGCCTGTTTTTCATAGGGCTGTTCGGAATTTCTCTAGTCTCTGTATTTTCATAGTAGCGTGTTCTTAAATTATCTACGTGTTCACTTCACAATAGGTAAGCCTGTAAGGAGGACAAGGAACGAGGGGTGTGGTGGCGGTGCTAACTTGAAATTTGAGTACGTAACTCTTGGTAGCTTAGCTCTTGCAGCCGTAGCTTAAGGCAGTCTTCTGTTTTCCTTCATTTGGCCTAATCTGCATAGTTAGAACATCTGAGTTTCTAGCTCAGACTTCTCTACAGGCAAATGTTCCTTCTCCAAGTGTTCTTCATATGTTTTCTATTCTGGGGGCATTATTTTATAGTGTTAGTTATATAGCATTCCTTCTCCGTAGGAACTAGTGACAACTGGCTGATGTTAAAATGGGATTTGAAAGACCGAGTAGTTGTGCCCAGCTTGGTGCTTACTTCTAATTAAATTAATTTTTGTTAAATGCAAGTATTGAATCTGAACTTGGAAAAAATGCTGTGATAAGAGGCTTATTTTCCTGTAAACTGATTTGTTTTCCCTATCTCTTCCAAAGGCAAAAAGAAAGTTTCCCCTGATAAGATGGTAGAGATGCAAGCAAAGATTGAAGAGGAGAGAAAAGCTCTTGAAACTAAGCTTGATATGGAAGAAGAAGAAAGAAATAAAGCCAGAGCTGAACTGGAGAAGAGAGAAAAAGACTTGCTTAAAGCTCAGTGAGTACCCTGCTCTGAGCAGTTTATCTGGTTGTGTGGGTTTTTCTTTCCTCAGTCTGCAACTCAGTTATGGATATCTGGAGATGCATGGTGAGGTGCCTGTCAAACTTTGTATAAACTGAACATCAGCTCTTGCTTTCAGAGCTTAGAGCAGATGGAAAAGACAAACTTTATCCTTTTGCCACTTCTTCTCTTTATCTAGTTGTGCAAGATAGCCTAGAAACATAAATGCATCCTCCAAACCCTGGAGACCTGCGAAGAGCAGCAGTACTGCTGTGCTGCTTGGTCAGTGAGCAATTAGCTGTGTAGGAAGCCATGTTTCCTGCAGCACATTGTACCCTTTGGGTGTAGGGGTTCTCCACTCTGGAGCCGAAAAGCTGCTGAGATCACGCTAGCCAGCATTCCTGGTTTGCATCTCAGCTGCCCTGCCTTGATCTCTGTTCACTCGCTTCCATTTCTGCAGCTGCCTCTGGGCATCTCTGCTGGCAGGGCCCTCAAGGAAGGGGGTGCCTTGGGTAGCCTGGTAGTATTGCTGGTGCCTTGCAGCCCCTGATAGAGGGGACTTGCAGCAGGAGAGACTTCCCTGCTGACCTGGTTTTGCTCGCAAGAAAGCCATGGGAGCTGGAGCTCGGGGAACTCCCTGTGTTCATTTGCACTGCCTCACCCTGACTTAAACCCTTGGCAGCTAGACAAGTTTTTCCAGCCCTGTGAATGCTGTCTGGGATGTAAAACTGAGCTGGACCTGCTGCCTTGTGAGCACTGTAGGATAAGAAGTCTTCCATCTGCCTGTCTCTCTAGACAAGAGCACCAGTCCCTGTTGGAGAAACTGTCTGCATTGGAGAAGAAGGTGATTGTGGGAGGAGTGGACTTGCTGGCAAAAGCAGAGGAGCAGGAGAAGCTTCTAGAAGAATCAAATATGGAACTGGAAGAACGAAGGAAGAGAGCAGAACAGCTTCGCAAAGAGCTTGAGGAGAAGGAGGTGGGATTATATGCTGTAGCTGTCTGAAAACAGCAATGGCAGGACACACCATGTTGTGTGTCTTGGCGTTGCTCACGTGGATAAATGTGGCTCTACTCTGAAAGCACAGCAGAAGCTAACCGCTTTGGAGGCCACGTGTTGGCAGTGCAATTACTGTGGGTCTGAGCCAGCCTGGCTAAGCCCTTGGCAAATGCTTTGTTTTGTTCAAGTAGTTTCTCCTCTTGTTAATAGTTTCTCTGATTATGTTAATGTGTGGATGTCTGTGCTAAATGTTGCACACAGCAAGAACGCTTGGACATTGAGGAGAAGTACACCAGCCTCCAGGAAGAAGCACAGGGTAAAACCAAAAAGCTGAAGAAAGTTTGGACCATGCTGATGGCTGCAAAATCAGAGGTTAGTGTCTGAAGTCCTCAGCCTGTAGTCACATGAGGGACTATAGCTGTGAAGGGTAAGCAATCAGCTTTGTAACACTAGAAAATGTACCATATCCTTAGAAATATCTTTCTGTGCTGTCCATTTGGCTCACATCATTCAAAAAGATGTAATGAAGTCTGGTGTCAGAGCTTCACAGAGGCATGTTGTAGAGCTTTTCCCCAAACCAGGCTGAGAGAGCGTATGTGCGAGATACCTAAATATCTTAGATATTTAGGTAACTTCAAGGAAAAACACTGGCTATTTCCAAAACAAAACAAAACTTGTTTGCTGGCAGCCTAATCTCCTACTTTGCAGGAGCCCAAATGTTCCTCTGCTCTTGGCTGTTCTGTCCTTTCTGCCTGTTGCCCTCATCTCTTCCTCAGTCCTACTGGATCAGTGTGTCTTTTGGCTGGTCTCTAGGGTTCTCACTTCACTAAACATGCATTTTTGTCTTTGGGATCAGAGACTTTCCTTGAAATCTTGCCAGGGATATAACTGGTCTGCACAGTCTTCATCTGCTTTTAGCTGGTGCAGAGCTTGGATTGGCAGTAGGCCAGTTTCATTTTTATGAAACTGAGAACTTAATGCTATTTTCAGCCATCTCTGAGCTGGAATGTTTCAGAGGGTTTATTCTTCAGAGATAAATATTCTAGTAGTTATAACCACAGTTTGCTTTTGTTTCCCCAAACCCTCATATAGGCAGAAGACTGTTCTTTTTTTAGGCTGTTACCCTGTCTTAAGCTAGCTCTGCCTCTCAAATGCCTGGTTTGTCTTCAGATGGCAGATCTGCAACAAGAGCATCAGAGAGAGATTGAAGGATTACTAGAGAATATTCGGCAGCTGAGCAGGGAACTTCGTCTTCAGATGCTTATCATAGACAACTTCATTCCTCAGGACTACCAGGTAAAGACAAAGAACCTGAGCCTGATGTGGGATCATGCTATGTGTGCTGAGCCCTCTAGCTTTTGTCCTGGCCAACAAATGGAGTGACTTGGCTTCTTTTCTGTTTGAAATTGAACTGTATTGACAGTGAACTGATTGTCTGCAAAGTCGTACACAAATGAGTTGGTGCATATTCCTGTGAGCCTTTGTTCGCTGTGGCTCAGCCGAGCAGGTGCAGCTTGGCTGCGTTCATGTGTTTGTGCCATTATCTGGACTGTTAGAACCAGGTGATGTTAAAGCAGGAAAAGATGCTTTTGTCAAGTGACTCTTGTAACCTGGTGGACTTCTGCTTGAAGTTCAGTTGGAAGAAGATCAGAGTTAGTGGGTGTGTTTGGCTCCAAAACCGGCACAACGGTGTGAATAATGCATGCAGAATGGCTTTATTGTATTTTTCAGGGGTTTTGATAACTTTAGCTACAATTCCATGGTTATGGAAACTGTTTTAGGGAAGCAGTGTATAGTGCGGTAGGGGTTGTAAGCAGAAGGATATACTAATCTTGGTTCTCTTGCAGCATGTTTTCCTAATGGTTTAAAAAAAAAGTCACATTCACCATGTATTTAAGTGGTATATTCACTGTGTGCCCATGCTCTGGATCTGTTCAAAACCTTTTTTCCCAGTGTTCTTGAAGTTGTGCTTGCTGATGTCTGATATTAATACAAAGTAGTCAGACTGGACTTGGAACTCTTCACTTATTTTCTGAACCTTGGGGTCACAAAGAAAACTCATGATAAACTTAAATATGATGTACACTATTTAGTAGAAAATACAAAAGCGATTTCCCTTAATATCTCATTTTTTACATATTACAATGTGTGTTGATTGCTATCCTGATGGCATTGGCATCATGGGAAACCTATGCTTTAGTGGGAACTCCAATGCATACTGTTTGGGAGTGGTATTTTTCTCTTCTGTAGTCTTCAGAGTGTAAATAGGGATTTTTGAACATGGTTATGGCTGTTCTGATTGATAAAAACAACTTGGAATGGTCAAGACTGTTCTAAAGCAGCTTGTCCAGGCCTATTGGTATGTACGTTGTGGGAAATGCGTCTGAAGTGTAGATTGTGCAAGTCTATAAAAATTGCTATTCTAATTTTTTTTCTAGGAAATGATTGAAAACTATGTTCACTGGAACGAAGACATTGGAGAATGGCAGCTGGTAAGCTAGCTGACTGGCTCACATAGAAGCGAATGTTAGCATGAGCTTCTGAAGTGTTTAACTGAGCCTGCAAGTAAATTGATAAAGCTGAGTCAGTTCTGCTGTGCACAGTAGATTTTACTAACAGACCTTTCCTTCTTTCAGAAATGTGTTGCATATACAGGAAACAATATGAGGAAACAGACGCCTGTCCTGGACAAAAAAGAAAAAGATGTGAGTGACTCTTTATAAGCATGTAGTGAACTGCATAGGTCTCAGTTCTGCTGCCTGTGCTTGACACAGCATATTTATAGGGAAACTGTCCAGTTTCAATTTTCTTTTGAAGAGATGAGTCTTTCTAGAGTTACAAAAGCACCATTGATCAGTGTATAAAATGATTCTGATGTTTTTGTTTTGGGGGGGGGGGTTGTGGGGGTGTGTTTTTTTTTTTTTAGCCCTTTGAAGTGGACCTTTCCCATGTTTACTTAGCTTACACTGAAGAAAGCTTGAGGCAATCTCTGATGAAGCTGGAGAGGCCGAGGACTTCAAAGGGAAGATCCAGGCCCAAGACGGGTAGAAGGTGACGAACTTTGGAGTATCTATATGTAATGGGGGATTTACCCAGGGGAAGGTTTAAGTTTGTGCATGCAAACTTACCACAGGTCTTCAAACACTTGCTTACTGAGAAGTCAAAACCACTAAATTTTGCACTGTATAAAGTTTACTGGTGCCAGGTGTGACAGAACCAAGTTGAAATCTCTCTACTGCAGTAAAATATTGCCCAGAAAGACTTGTCTGGGGATTTTTCTGATGCCCTTTTGCTGCATTCCCCTCTTCTGTCATCTTGCTTTATTTTCCTGTATTTTGTGGTTCACTTTAACGTCTGGCATGCTGACAGTGCATATACTGTTATTACTGGAAGTGATGGTGGGGGAGATTTCAGCTAGGGTTTTCTTGGTTATTTTTGGTTGGTTGGTTTTGTCAAATGCTTGTGGAAGAGTAACATTGTGTAGTTTTGACTTGAAATTTGGCTGGTCCCTGTCTTTCCTAGACAGCATAATGATGTGTGTATGGTGTTATTTTTCCCTTTCCTTTCTGCTCTCCAAACAGAAAACGTTCGGCAAAGCCAGGAGCTGTCATTGACTCTCTGCTGCAGTAGGTGTGACCTGTTCAGAATTGCCGTAAAAAATCAGTGAGTGTATAGGATTTGGCCAGAATATGGAATTCAAGAGATGGCATAGTTTGACATGGCTATAAAATCCATGCCTTGCTGGTATGGAGCTTTATTTTAAAAAAATGTATTTTTCCTTAGTTGCCCGTATATTGTATGTTATATTAACATAATATTAAACTGGTATATATGATGGTTGTGAAATTCTATGTGTTAAACGTGTTGTGCAGGGAAACTATTGTTGGCAATCCTTGTTGAAATGTATAGAAAACAAGGGTTCTAGATATGTGTTTAAGTGCTAGACGTGTTAGCTCAAAAGGGTTGATGAAATCCTAAAATTTAAGGCTGGTAAATCTGATTTATGCCCTGCTTTGCACATAACTGGCAGCTTTCACCATTGTCCTCTGTTGCACTGATCTGTGTGTGAATGTTGTTGCTGCAAACCTTTGAATTGAGAGCATCAAACCCTTTTATTTAAATATCCATTGCTGTGACTATTAACCTGATCATATTGTGTATCAAATACAGTCTTTTTCCCTTAATTTGCTGTCTTGCTGTATAAAGAAAGTAGTTGGGTAGAGGAAACATGAACTACAAAAGTCTAAGACTTCTGGGAGGGACCATGCTCTGTTTAAGTGCAACAGAAAACAAGCGTGTCTAAGTAGTGCTTTTATTTTTGTCTATGTGTGATCTGCTGGCACTGTGGAGAATGAGGCCTTTGATGCAAAGGCAAAAGAGCTTTTTTCCCCCTCTTTTTAAGGCTGTGTTGCAGCATTGCTTTGGCTGCTTTTTATGCTTCTGAGATGCAATTTTTTTTAAATGTATGTGAACTGTTTTGTGATCTGAACAGCAGAGATTATTTAAGGGGGATGCTATAATACTAGGATGTGGCTTCAGCCTTGGGACTGAGTGTTATGGCTCAATCTTCTCATCCCTGGCTACAAGGGCACTGGACCAGTACTTTAAGCTGAGGGTGAATTTGACTGCCATTTATTACAGGCATGAATTGCCCAATTTTCCCAGAACCGTAACATCCCCTGAAATAGCTGATGCTGTTCCTGTATCTTCTCGGGTTTCTGGCTATGCTTTGAGAGGAAAAAAATTCTGGTCACATGATAACCATTTATTTGTGGTGGCTGCTCTTTTTCTTTGATATTTATGCTGCTAATAGACACATATCACTTTAATACATTGCTTTTGTGTCACAGAGAAAATGCATCTCCTTTTGGATTGTGTGTGTGCTTTGTAACTCATGCTGGAGCACATCAGCTGCAGGCATCTTAATGGTTCCCATGCTGGGCGGTGGTGATTCGCTGTAACTTCCATGTAATCTTCGTGTTACCTAGAGGTTTAAAAAGCTGTGATTACTAATAGGAAAAATTGAGTCCTTAAGCATGACAGAAGGAACAAGACGGCTCCTTAGGTGTCCTGAGTTCTTGCTAGTAGCCACGTTTGCAATTACCAAAATGTTCTTGTGAAGTACTTAGAGTAGTTAAAAGTTGCTATCCCCTTTCTTCCTGTCGTGATGCTTAACTGGATGTACCTTGTGGCTCTAAATGGGACAGTAACAGGATCTGTAATAGTTAAAACTGGTGTTGTAAGGGCATATTTTGCTCTGGAGATATATTCAGTGCTATTCTAATGAGTTTTAAGCTTTTTCCTTTTTTTTTTCCAATGTGTTTTTTCAGGCTCATGATCTAGGAGAACATACTACCCTCTATTTTGAAGGGGCGGGGGGGGGGGAGTATCACCTTAGTTGATACAAGACCTGGCTTTGTCACCTAAGTTTATACAAGACAAACACTGGCACTTGTTTTCTCTAGCCTAGCATTTAGAGATGGATACTCGGAGTTTTTGTCTGATCTAAGCTGTGGCTGGTTTCGCCCTTGAAGAACTGCCCTTACTTTGAATGTGCTTGGATCGAGTTGGGTTATCTTGTGTTGCACACTTCTCACCGAACAAGACAGACTGAAAATGGCTTAAAGGTTGTTTTGTCTTAGGCCTTGTCTCAGTTCTCAGTCTGAGCAGATGCATAGGTTTGGCCTGTACGAGTTCTCAGAACCAGGGATAACTGTTGTATTTCCCTTTGCATTACATCTTGTTGTGCTGAGATTTGTTGAGTGATGTGTTTTTAAGGGAGTTTCTCCTGAACTGTGCTTTCGAAAAGACTGTTGAAAATTCTTTTACCTGACCGGTATCAGTGGCTTAGAGATACTACTGTGAACCATAACACTGCATTTAAAATATTTAAAACTTAACTATAAAGGCGTATGCTTTATGATTTAATTAATGTTACAGTCCTGCTGCTGAAAACTATAGCACTCTACATATTTAAGTGAGCCTTGGGGCAGAGAAAACGCATAATAAATAAATAATTGCTTGCACACCTTTGGCAGATTAGAGAAACTGGTTGCAACCTCCTGTTATAGGGACTTGGAGGACAAATTATCTGTTCTTACAAGAGGACTTTTAAGTGGAACACTATCATGGTCATGATGATCTATCATGGTCATGATGATCTATCATGGTCATGATGATCTATCATGGTCATGATGATCTATCATGGTCATGATGATCTATCATGGTCATGATGATCTGTCAGCTTGGCTTACCTTTTAACTGGTGTTTTGTCAAAGTTCTGGGAACTGTCTTAAAACCAGGGAGTCTGGCTTGCAGGTTTACCGTATGGGCCCCCTCTGTAGCCCTGGACAATCTGTGGATGTCTAATGGGTCCATAATGTGTTTTAATGAGGAAAGGGTTTTGAATTGTGTGTGGGGTTTTAAGAGCTTAATACAGCCATTCTCATCCCAGGTTAGTATGAGCTCTATAGTATTTATCAAAAATCATATTACCTTAATATATATATATTGTGTGTGCTCATCTTAGCATCTTGCTACCAGAAGATTCCCCTCATTCCAGAACATCGACCTTAAACATTGAGGTTTTTGATGCTTTATGTTGTGTAAATGAATTGTTTTATATTTAACTTGTTCCTGATCCTTTCTTTAAGAGGAGGGGAAATGGTCCTTAGTGCCTTTCACTGACTTACACTGTCTGCACGTGTCCAGCTCTCACCTTTCTCAACAGTTCTGCTTAGCCAGTCCTGTATATAGGGGAAAAACTGCTACTCTGTATAATTTGTCTTCCTATTTATTGGTTTTCTAACTCTGTTTATTTCTGATTATTCTTTGTTTTATTATTAAACTTTATTCATTATCACTGTATATATCAGTATTGTGTCCCTGGAGCATGTTCATACCATGAAATAAAATTCCTGATTCCTAGTTCCACCTCTGTGCATGTTTTTCAAACAACTTTCTACATACAGCATGAGTCAGAAAGATACATTGGGAAGGGTAGCTAAAATGGTCTGTATAGCTCTGTGATGTACAGCACGCACTGGAGAAGTTAGAGAAGTGAGTTTGGGGTACGTGGGGACCCCTGTTGCCAAGCCCTGGGGTAGTGAGCAACAAGCTCCTGTGGAAGAGGTGGACAGGGCAGAACAAGAGGATGCTTTGCATGACTCCGGAGAGGATCGGTGGGATGAGGCCAGTATGTGGATCACGAGATGTGCCCCAATGAGCCCCTTGTTGAAGCCCAGCCTCTGCTGGCATGGTCCTGAGCTGCCCTTGGGGAAGAGGAGAGGACTGCAAGAGCAGCTCCTTGTCCACTGAAACAGTCAGCGCTGCCTGTGTTCTGCCTCTTGCGTTTGTGCACTGCATGGGTGGTACAGCTGATGGGGAGAAGGCTTTTCGCCCTGTCCTGGCTTTAAGTGTCCTTGTGCTATGTGGCAAGCCTGTCACGCCCCGTGTTCGTGCAGATGGTGTGAATTTACCTGCAGTAATTGGAAACGTTCAACTCTGTTTTTCCTTTGCATAAACTGATTGGTCTGCAGTGCGTTTCTTCCTCAGGAAGACATTTCAGCCTGCTCATGCAGCAGGTAACAGGTTTTTTGTGGTCTAACTCTGCAGCTCCCCTGAGTACTGTGACTCAGTTGATGCACGAACCAAACCCTGCACAGTCCTGGGACTTTCCAAAGTGCTCTCCCACGCTGTGCCAAAGTAAGTTGCAAAACGGTAGACACCTAAATACCTGCAAGATGCCAGTCCGCTGTTGCTAGAGAGACTTCAGCCACCACCCAGGTCTGCTGCAGTCAGCCCTTCAACAGTGCAGTTTTGCTCCCTGCTGCTGTTTTACTGCTGTTGCTGCTGGAGCTGCTTTATTCCTGGGCCACAAAGGGCTATGCCATATATAAATGGCATATATATAAGCATGGTTATAATATAAATATAGGTTATAAATAGATTATAAAGTGAGGGGAGAACTAAGGGCCTGCTGAGCTTATGGACCTGGCATCTCCCTCTGCAGTGCTAGTGCAGGCTTCTGAGTTCACGGCTTTCAGAGGCAGGCCCCCTTTGTGGCCTGTCTTCTCCACTCTGCCTTCTCTTGGGCTTTTTCCTCTGCTTAGATGAGCTTTCCTCGTGTTGGTACAAGCCTTAACCCCACAGCGGGACACATTCTTTGCTCTGGCATCTCTTGCCAGCACCACCCTTGTGCCCGTGGACTCTGTTCGTTATTTCTTGCAACTTATATGGCAAAGTAACAAAAATGATTTCTGATTTCATGGGTTTAAACACCTTTATTTCTAAAGCCCTTGTTCTACGTAGGAACCTCCAGCTCGGCTCACTGGAGTCAGCACTGTCCCTCTGTGCCCTGGCTTCTACCCCAGTCACAAACTTGCCCCTTCCCAACAACAGGGATAGAAAACACCCATCCTTCCTTCCTTCCCTCCTCTGCAGTTTCTGTTGCCATCGGCCTGTTCCCCACTGCTTCTGGACTGGCCTTGGTGCTCTGTCCCAGCCATGGCCTCCTCCCAGGCCCCTCGGCATTTCTGGGGGTGGTGGGAGAGGGCTGAGGGGATCTCCCCAGGAGCTGGGGGCTCCTCTGCTCATGGGTGCTGCCGGCTGGGTCCTGCAGCCCCATGCTCCAGCTGGCACCTTTGAGCTCTCAAACATACTCCTCTGCTTTCCGGTTTCTGGCCAAGAAACAGCTTGTGCGATGCCAACATTTAATCCAAAAATACATTTATTTAAAGAATTATTATAAATAATCTTTGAAAAATACAGTGTCTTTATAGCTTAAAAAGAAAACAACGAACAAAAAAACCAAATGGTGTTTTTTCACTTCAAGCTCTGGTCTTTTACTAATTGTTGGAGGACTCTGTGCAAGTCTACTAGGAACTGTTTCAGTGAAGTAGTGTTGCCTGCTGCCACGGGACATGGTGCCTGTAGTAGGAGGAAAAAAAAAAAAGGCCTTTAGGATGCTTGCTGGGGGAGGGAGCTGGTTCTCCAGCCTGGTTTTGGCTGCTCGGGGTGGTGCGGGAGAGGGCTGGGTGAAAGCGAAAACGGTGATGGAGGAAGGTGCTGGGCGTGCAGAAAGTTTGAGGGCTGTGTGGTGCCTGTGCACGGTGAGGGCAGAGCCTTGCCTTACCTTGTAGGCTGTGCTCTTCCTTTGGATGAGACTGAGCAGGTTGAGGTAAATGCCCTCCAGGTGCATGTGGCAGTCCCGGCTCTCCAAGGCGATTGTGGCAGCTTTGCATAACATCTCTGTATCATTGGCTCTCTGGAAAAAAAATATCGCATGTCACTTTTTTAGAAACCCTTTTGTACAGTCGCGGCTTCATTAGCAGCAGATTAAAACAGCACAAATATTACATTTCTGTTTTAAAGGACAGACACAAGGTACGGCTTGAGATGTCAAAGCCTCCCCTGGAGCTTCCCAGCCGCCTGTGTGCACACGCGGGTCCGTTCCCGTCCCCAGTGCCAAGGGTGACATCAGCTGCTGGCGAGATGTGGTGGCAGAGTTTGGACTGCAGCAAGCACCCACGTGCTTAGAGCATCGCGCTCCCGGCGTGGGTACGAACGTGGGACCCATGGGTGGGACCCTGTGCTCAGGGAGCTACTCCCTGTGGGTTCCACGGGAGTGAAGCTGGTTTGGGCAGGCAGAGGCTCTATTGGATTATTCCGGTGGAATAATAAGAAGTTTTTGAAGAATCCCCTTTGCTGGAAGGAAGAGGTGCCTCTGTCAGGTGCTTTGAGTAGATAAAGCCCTGTCACACGTGGAAGATGAGGAGGTAATAAGTAAAGTGCTGGTGGTAATAAGAAAATGATCCAATTGTCTTTCCTGGGGGGCATTCCCGATGGCACAGTGTGAGCAGGTCCCTGAGAGCTCTGTCCTGCTCAGACTTCTTCAGCCTTCACCCAAACGGCACCACCCAATGAGACCAGCCTGTCCCCGTGAGCACGGCCAGGTCTGCGGGCACCGGGTTGTGCGGCATTCCGGATGTCTCCTCTCACTCCCAGGGCTGGTCCCTGTGGCAGGGGGTGCAGGGACCCCCCCCCCCAAAGGGGTGCTCAGCCCCAGCCCCACGCAGGAGGCTCCTGTGTCCCTTGGCTGCCGCCCACCCGTGCAGCACGAGGTGAGGGCATCGGCTTTCTGTGAAAACAGGAACTCTGGTGACGGGGAGCTTGGCTTAGGCAGCAATTTTCAGAGCAGAAATAGGCTTTATTATCTGCTATTAAATCTTCTGCTAACTGAAGAGCCTTCCCCCAGATAAGGGGCTAAAGAGGGATAGTATGTCTAACCGGAGCTCGAGATGCTGTGCGATAGGCACGTGTGGGTGTCTGTGAGACGGTGACACACCGCTCCAAGGCAAGGGAAGAAGTTCCTCTCCTCTGCCTCTCTGGCAGCCCCTCTGGCCTCCCCTTGCCTCCCGGGTGGCCGGGAGCAGCGGATGCTGCTTTGACTGGAGGTGGAGATGGGTGCGGGAAGGTGAGGGCACCCATGCTGGGCACTGGGAGCAGCAAGGACCAGCCTGGCAGCCCCAGCATCACTGCTCGGGGCTTGTGCTGGGCTCCTTGCTCCCGTGCAGCACCGCACCGGGACAGGCAGGACTGCCAGGGCTTCTCGGCTGCCTCCTGGCTGCCCCATGCTCTCCTCCGGCAGCCTCTCCCAGTACCCATCGTGGCTGTACGATTGTTTTTGAACAAGGACAAGTTAGCTTTTTTCCTCTCTTACCTTATCGCCAGCAAAAATATTTGTCACGTTTATCTTGTCACAGGAAACCTTTATCAAGACACAAAGGAGAGGAGCGATCAGGCTAGAGAAACCGCTCACGCGGATCCATCCTGACATGTGCACACGCAGACGCGCACCCGCCCGCCCTCGGCCCCCCGGGAGTGCTGTGAGCCACGCGCTTTGCCTGGGCGCTGCACGCTCAGCACCTTTCTTTGACTCAGCATCGTTCTCGCCGAGCCCGGCGAAGCGATCTCTCCCTCCCCGCAGCGGGTAAAGGCTGAGCCGCGCAAACGAGCCCTACCTTCATCTCCAGGTTGCTCAGCAGCCTGATGCTCTCCTTCAGCAAGGTGGAGGTCTGTGGCAGAGTGGCCGTGCGGCCCTGGCAGGCTGACAGCGCCAGGAAGGTGAGCAGAAGCGGGACCCTGATGCTCATGGCCTGCTTGGTCTGAACCCCCTCAGCTCGCAGTTTCTGGATATTTGGGTGATCTATACCTGTGTGTGCTTTTCTGGAAGAAACATCTCAATTTATGGCTGTAAAATTGCTGAACCTGTAGGAAAAACTTATTTTTCCCTTATCTGCACTTTCCAAAGTTGCTCCTATCCAATTAGGACAACAGGTCTTTTGTGTAAAAGTCAAGATTTTCTTCTGATCTTGCATTACGTTTCAACGTAGGAAATTTCCACCGTAAGATAACAGTGGTAGGAGTCAGGTCACGTACAAAAGAAAAGTATCTAAACTGCCTGGTTTGGGGATTCTTCATTTCTCCGTATGCCAGGACTTTCTCTATACCGTGAGGTGAAAGTGGCCAAACCGGGGAGACCACGGATCCGGACGCACTCAAATAACGGAGCTTTGCTTTTTTTTTTTTTTTTTCTCTAACGATCCTGCGACCTCTTCCATCTTGCGTTTCATTTGAATATCTCCAAATCATGCAAAGCATCCTTCATCTGCATACCATTTTCTGTCTCCGGGTATCTTAACCTGCGCTCGGGGAGAAACAGAAAGCGTGGCAGAGCCCTGCCTGGGGCCCGCGGGGACAAAAACTTCCCGGGCAGGAGCGGGGCATCGCCGCCTCCTGGGGACGGAGGTTTATGGAGACCTGGGGGCCCTCTGGGCCAAATGGGACCCCCGAAACAGCGTGATCCTGCCTGTGGGGACCTGGGCAAGGGACGAGGAGGTGGTGGTTGTGCAGCATTGATGCATGGGAGCGCCAGCACTCGCAGGGGAAAATGGGATTTTGTGACTCTGCTCCAGTGCCCGGCGTCTCAGCGAGCTGGAGGCCATCCCGGCCCGTCCTGCCCTGCTCGGGGAAAAGCCTGTGCGAGGTTCAGGCTCTGCCGGCACCACCGACCAGCGCTGCCGCAGGAAATCACGCTGAGAAATTAGCTGAGCGGGGAAACTTTGGAGTTTTGTAATAACTAATAGGTATTTTTCTAACTCAAATAGCAACTTGCCATCAGATGCTTGATAAGAGTTTGCGAGTGTTCAATTAATCCAGGAGATCGCAGCCAGACTGAGAGTGATTTTGTTTGTCTAATTACGAAATGCCCCAGATGAAGTTGGTGCCACTGACTCAGAAAGACCTTTGCGAGGGATTTGCCAGCGGAGTGCTGCGCCGTTTCCTACCTGCCCCGCGCTCGATGGAGAGCAGATAAGCGAGCGCGCTCTGGCTGCGGCACGGTGCCACGGCGGCTGCGGCTTCTGTGGATGGTGGCCGTGGTGCCGGGCTCCTATCCAGGATGCCCGGGGCTACCCCACTGGTTCGGGATGGGCAGTGGCGGGAGGCTCCCTGCCTAAAAGTGATGCTGGAGAAGCAGGGGGGAGGTGGTCCTATCCCGCAGACACCATGGTTCCCCCAGTGATGATGGTGGAAAGCTCTAAACCTGGAGTAAATGAACAGAAAATGCTAAATTAACAGGAAAAAATGTAACCTTTGAGCTATGTGGGCTGAATCATGGGGGAAAACTGCATCACTGTGCGATGGGAAAGTTACCAGTGAAGAGAAGAATTCCCATGTCCTTTCCCGAGGGTGGGATGTGGCTGATGGTAGTGACGGCCCCATCGCTCGCTGAGATGGCTCCAGCCCTGGCATGGTCCCCATCTCTGCCCATGCGGGGTCATTTCCAGAGCCCTGGCTGTGCCTTTGTCCCAGCCATCATTCAAGGGATGAACCTGCTGCCATTTTTCCTACCAAAGGAAGGTGCTCGATTCAGAAACGTGTCCTCAATTTTTCTCTACTGCCATTCTCGCCCTCCTGCTCTGTGGGTTGGACTTAGATGACCTCTAGGGGTCCCTTCCAACCCAAAACATTCTATGATTCTATGATCTCCCCATCACACGAGATCCTGCCTGGGCTCCCAGTGCCAGCATCCATGCAGGCACCAAGCCCAGGGGTCCACTGAAAGCCACAGCCACCGCCTCGGCTTTCCCCCTCTTTCTTTGCCCCAAACCGGAGCGATTCCAGGACAGCCGCTGAGAAAGGGCCCCGAGGCTTTGCCTGGCCATAACCTGCTGCCCGGGGTGAAGTTCGGCTGGCAGCGGCAGGGGCGTTCTGCCGTTCTCATGCATTTCTGTTGCCTGCCATGTCCGGTGCTGGTGCTAATAACGCTGTGGTTTATCCAGAGCAAATCCAAAGGCTGCAGTTAATGCCCCATCGCATGCATTCATAGCAATTTCCTGCATTTATAACAATTTCTAACAGACCATTTGCCTATTTCTTCCCTACCCGTGTACTTGCTGCTGCCGGCACCCAAGCAGGCACTCATCCCCCAAGCCGGCCCTGTCCCTTCCCTCGCCCACTGGCCGAGCGTGCCTTCCCCTGCATTCAGCGCCGCTTTGCCGCCTGCTGGCTCCCATTTCAGCCCTGCTGCCCGCCTGGCCCCGGTCTGGCCCCCCCCCCCCTGCGCGCCCCCCCACCCCCCCCCCCCCTTTGCCCCGGTTCTCCTACGCCCCAAGCCGGTGGTCCATTGGTGCCTTTTGCTTTCTTGAAAACTTGTTCTCAACGGCAGGCTGGGTGGATTTGCTGTGTGCTGCCGCAAGAAATGCCATCCTTCCCCACCCCAATGGCATCCTTCCCCATCCCATCCCCCCCGCGCCGACCGACCAAGGAGGCAGCACCCCCCGATGCTCCTCATTAACTGCTGAAGGTAAGGAGAGGGGAATCGGGAGCATAAACCATTGGCACCAAGAGCTTGTTGTTCAGTAGTTTATTGCTTAAGCCCTGAGACACTTTTATAACATCAGTGCAAAGTTGAAATGAGAAAAAAAAAAAAAAAGACATCCAAATACATGATAATTTGAATATATTAACTCTCTGGTAATACAAATATTTTAAATAGAGGGAAGAACAATAAATTACAAATCAGCACACATTCATTTGTTGTCGTGGAAAGGCGATTAGGCAGTAATAGTTCCCTAAGAATGAGGTAGCGGTATTTTAAATACGACTCTATCCCATAGAACTACTCTTATATAAGTTAAAAAATAAAACAGCTATTCTGAAGACCGGCTTTTCCTTTTTGTTTTTGGTCCCAAGCGAAGAAAAGCTTTCAAGAGCCAGGACTTTTTGGTCTTGAATCTTTAGATTACGCAGTATAAAAATAAGTTATTTAAATAAAATATAATAATAAATAAACTCTAGAAGGATGGTGCCAGTGAGCACCCGTTAGATCCAAAGTTGTCCTACAGACTCTCCTGGCCTTCGCTATTAATAACTTAAATGCCCACCACTACTAATAACTTAAAAGACAGTATAAAAGACCCATTAAAGGTTGCGCTTGGCTGGCGGTGAGGCAGCCCCCTCCCTCTGCTGTTTCCCCTCCTGGCTTTTGCTCTCGGATGCTGCACTTCCCCGGCTCTGCTCCCACTGGGCACCCATGGGGAGTTCCCCCCCCCCGAGCTGCTGTAGTAACTCGTTAGTGAAAAATGCATCATTTCTACCTAGATTTTGATCTCTTTAGGAAGAGAAGACGATTATGAAGAAGCCTCTCTTCATTAAAAGGAACAGGAAGCAGATAATTTGGTTTTGGTTTTGGTAGGCGCTGCAGGAGGAGGTGAATGAATTAAAAGCTCAACCTCCTCGGCTGCCCCGTCCAGGCGTGACGCCCGGATCCTCCCAGCCAGGCAAACCCTCCCGCCAGCCTTCCCATCGGGTTGCAGCCTTCCCAGGGGGTTGCAGCCTTCCCAGGGGGTCACATCCCTCCCGGGGGGTCACAGCCCTCCCAAGGGGTCGCATCCATCCCTCCCGGGGGTGGTTGCATCCCTCCTGGGGAGTCGCATCCCTCCCGAGGGGTTGCATCCCGCCTCGTGCTGGCTGGAAGAGCCACAGGGCTGCGAGGGAGTGCGAAGGGCAGCGTCGTCTGGATGAGACCTCTCCTGCAGAGGCTGAGCAATGTCTGACACAAGGCATTTGGGCAGAAAGCTTGGGAGATGCCAGGCGCCTGCGGGGAAGGGGACATTTCCCATTGCCTGGTCCTGGGCAGGCAGCCGAGCGATCCCAGGGGCCTGGTGTACCCACAGGGATTTGCTTTTAGGATTGCATTGGGTTTAGGAGGGCTGGGGCAGAGCTGAGGAAGTGCATGCAACGAGGAGCAAAAAAAAAAAAACACTCTGCAAAACCTATTTTAAGAGCTACCAATATTAAGGTCCCTGGCTTGGGGCTGGCAGCGGCGGCTCTCGCTGGAGCGGCGCCCATCTCACTGCGCAGCCGACGTGGCCAGGCGCCTGTACATCCCCTGGGTGAAGTTTCCCAGCTCCGGCAAGAAGTGGCGCAGGTAGATCTCGTTTTCATTGCTCAGGGAGCAGTTCTGGGGAAGGAGAAGCACAAAAGCGTTTAGAGCTGACAGCAGGATTTAGCAGCAAAGACGGCGGGTAGCCAGGCTACCAGCCCAAGCAGACGCTTTGTTTCCATTGCCTCTGTCTCCCAAAGTGATTAATTCGGTTAAGAGCTGTGAGGATGCTGCCCTGGGAGGTTGGGAATTTGTCCTTTGCTCAGGACAAGCACCTGGCCCCTGTGCCCAGCTGCGTCATCCCCATGGCCACTGGCCTGGGGTGGCCAGGGCCGGCGGGGACGTTCACCCTCTTCCCATGGAAGCAAATTGTCCTGCAGCACTGCGCAGGGCTGCGATGCTCAGGTCTGGCCCCGTGCAAGGTAACGAATACTGGCTTGATCAGCCCCGTGGGTACATTTGGGGAGCTGGCTCCAAAGTGGGGCCCGTGCTCGGGTGCGGCCGGGGGCCGGGGCCGCACAGCGGGGCGGCGAGCGGGGAGGCTGCAGCTCCTGCTTACCGTCTTGCCGTGCAGGCTCTGCAAGTTGATGATGAAGAGCTCGTAGTCTTTCTTGCACCTGGTGACTTTCCTGAGTGCCGTGGCAGCCTGGCACAGCAGCTCCTGCTCCGACAGCTGGCAAACACCGGGGGGGGGAAGGAGGAACATTATTAGAACCAAACAGTTGATTTAAGTTGATGCTACTTATCAAGCTGTCCAGGATGGCTGGGAGATTTCACAGCGACTTCCTAAACTGCTTTCATTTTACGGCTGTAATCGCAGCCCCGTGCGGTGGCTCGGGCGCTGGGCTGTGCCCCAAGGCTGGGGTCGGGGGGAGCTGGGGGTGCTGGAGCCTGGTCCTCGGGCGCAGCCGGCACCGAGCCGTGTGCTCACCCCCAGCGACTTGCACTTGAGCAGCTCTTGCTCAGTGACTAATAAAACTACTTCTGCTACGTGGGCTGTGCACCGCGGCGAGGAGGGCGCTGGCTATGTCTGTGTTTATTACAAAGGCATTTTCCACCTATCTCTCTGTCGTCTTTTACCTTTCGATCTGTGAAGGCGACCTGTGCCACTCGGGTGTCATTGCAGGGGACCTGGAGAGGTGACACAAGGGAGAGGCATCATTAGGAGACCATCATTACGAGAATGTCCCCGAGGAGCCACCAGCTGCGCCCTCCCCTGGGAAGGGGCACCGTGTCCCCGTCCCTCTGCAGCAGGACACGGCACCAATGCACCCCGGGTGCTGCCACCACCACAACCAAGATTTGGGTTTCAGCAAATTGTTTTGAAACAGGCTCTTGGGAAGACGGGCCCTGAGTTTGCACAGCACTTGCTGTGCTGTGCACTTCCAGCCAAGCTGTTTGGAAAGGGGCGGGAGGGTCCCTGGGTGCTCAACTGGCACAGAGCAGGGACCCCCTGGTAGCTCACATAGTGCCAGGCCACCATGTCCCCCATCGCCAAGCTGCCATGGTCACCCCAACACAGCTCAGCATGTTGGGCAGGGAGGTTTGGGGGAGGTTGGCTTGTTCCTCAGCGTTTTTTTTCTGCAATGTACCCAATGTCAGGTGGAAAACTTCACCCTGCCTGACCCAAGCAGCCTCTTGTACCACCAAGCCAAGCGCTGAGCACCCAAAGTCTAGGCTGAAATGGGCTGGGGTGCCCAAAGCACCACGGAACATCATCATCATCAGTAATGTCCCTCTGGTCTGCAAGCAAAGAAATGCCAGGAGGTGTAGCGGCATTTACCTGCACTCCTGAGTTGAGCTGTTGGATGCGGTGGGTGATCTCTGACAGCTTTACTTTGGGAGAGATAGTCGTCAGTGGGCTGGAAGAAATGAGCTCGAGCAGGGAGAGGAGAGCAAAAGCAGCCTTCAGCGAGGGGAGCATCCTGTCACCGCCGTCCAAGCGCTTCCCGTGCCGACTGGGCTGGCTGGCCAGGGCCTCTCTGCCTCACTGCTTGGCAGAGCACCATTTTTATAGTCTCCATTGACTACCAAATATAGGTCTCTTCCTGTGCTGATCAGGCGAGACGGTGGGAAGTGCCATTCGCCCCAAAGAAGGGCATTATGTAATGACATGTAATGACAGCGAAAATTTTTCAGCCTTAACTGTTATCTGCTATTCAGCTACCATGCAGATTTTAATCACCTAATCGATAGATGAAGTGATACCGGGATGAGAAGGTGAGAATTTCTCTTTGATGTTTGAGGATCTATTTACTATCAAGTGTGTTTGTAACATGCTGCATGTGGAAAACCATGAACATGTGCACAACTTAACCAAGCACTGCAAGACTTGAGTAAAGTCAAGCCATGATCTTCTGCATGCAGAAATATCTGCCAAAGCTTTCTTTGTCTCGCCAGCGCAAAAGACAAAGAGTTATGCAGAAGGCGTGGCTTCGGGATGGGTATGGCTGGATGCCTATTGGGCTCACGGCTCTGACCCTGGATGTCGATGTCTCGTGGGGGATGGCACAACCCCAGCAAGTGTCTGGTTGAATTTGGATCCTGCAGCCGACTCAGCCCCAGGGATGCCACCATCACAGGATCTGAGTGGGAGCACCCTGGTGCATGGTGCTGCCTTCCAAGGCACCCCAACTGCTTGCTCTCTTTCCCATTGACGTGGAGGAGCTCTCCCCCCCACATGGCTTCCTTCTCCCCGGTGGTGGCACAGGGGGTCATGCCAGGACCACAGTGCCCTGTGCCACAGCTTGGTCATTGCCAGTGGTGACAGCAGCGCTTTGGAGAAGGAAATGCTGTCGGAGGGGAACAGCTGAGCCATGTGTCACAAAAAACCTGACGTCGTTTGGCCATAATGGCAGCAGCTCCTGCAAGTTCAAGTAGCCAAAGTCAGCTTTGAAAAAAAAGAAAACCTCAAAACTTATCAAGATGTTAAACATCTGCAAAGAAACAAAAAAAAAAATGCTCTTGCATGTAAAGGAAGAGTAGCTGAGGGGTTTTTCTGCTGTGTGGGTGTTTGGGTTTTAACTAGGGCTTGCTCAGCTCTGTAGCATGTATCCCATCTTGCAAGGATGGCTCCTGCAGTGCCCGGCTCAGCACAGCACCTTTCAGCCCTGTGTAGTGCCATGCCCATGGGCCACAATGTCCCACACCATCCCATGCCACCCCATGCCATCCCATTATGTACCCCAACTTCCCCCCCCCCAGCCATCCCATAATGTCCCTTGTCATCCCATGCTGTCTCACACCATCCCAGGCCATCCCATGCTGTCCCACACCATCCCATGCCATCCCATACCACCGCACCCATGCCATCCCAAAAAACTAACCAGGGATTCCCCACCGCATCCTTGAGCAGAAGAGCGGACACGAGCCTGCAGTTATTTCCCACCACGGCTGAATGGTGCCGTTAGTGGGAATTTTGTGGGGAAAAAAGTTGGCTCACCAAAACGGCTCATTTCTTCCCCAAATTCTTAAATGCCTTATCCCAAGCTCTGCTGCAAGCACAGGTGAAGCGGCTCAGGGCTCTGCTCATGCTAACACCCAATGCTGTCGGGCAGCCCCGCGGTGCCACTGCCCCAGCTTGGGCAAACCCCGTCCAGGAGAGCCCCACACTTGACCTCATACCTGGTTAGAGGCTTGTAAATAGTTGTAAATTGTCAAATTCATGTACAAAATGTAGAAACATTTAAACTTTAACCATCTCTTTTTTTTTTTCAATAAAGTCAAGGTGTTGCATAGCCCGAGGAAGCGCGGAACTTCACGTTTCAAACAAATCGCTTCCCATTTCACTGCATTCTTTTTGTATTGGAAGATCTAACATTACAATGGCAGGACTAGGCTGCAGCACTCCAGTTTCATTGCTTTTATTAGCCTGGAGAAATTGGTTTTCCTGGAAAAAAAAAAGACGGTGACAATTCCCAATCATTGAATTTCCTGCAAAATCGAAAGGCTGGGTCAGATCCAGATGGGAGCCTGCAGGTTTCCCATTGCAGGCGTTGGGAAGAAGGTGTGGGAGCTGGTGTGTATCCAGGGCAGCACAGTGCAGCGTGCGTGTGTCCGTCTGTCCCAAACCCAGTGTCCCTGGGTCCCTTGAGCCAAGCTGCTGGAGTGGGATGCCCCATGGCCCCAGGGAAGACATCTGTGCCCTGGCATGGGGTCCGGCAGCTCGGGAACACCCCATTCTGCAAACCCTACACAGAGAGCATGTGTCACCTCCCCCAACGGCAGATAAAATCGTGCCTCCAAACTATTGATATGGTAACGTGAACCTGATGATGGGAAAGGCTGACATGTATCAATTCTGCTCGTGTGGGTGGAAAATGATAGGGGAGCCCAGTTCTGAGAAACGGCGTTGACCCCAGGGGCTTGGGTGAGAGGCGGGGTGGCAGAGGGGGTGACAGCCTTTGGGAACGTCACTGACCTGAAGGGAACTGACAGAGCTCATTCAGAGTGGCTCCGGCTGCTCTGAGCGTTAAATCTGGTGGTGATTGTGAAATAATACGGGAAATTTCTGCCTGTGCATCACCCCAGCGCTGGTGCTGAGACGGGCGCTGCTGGCCAAGCTGCCCTTCCCTAAGGGGGGGTGGTGGGGGTGCCTGGGGCTGGGACACCACATCCCTGAGCCCGCTGCTGCTGCCTGGGGTGGACGCAGGACCCCGAGCCTGTGAACCCAGCCTGAACGGGGTCTCCTCGTCAAGAAAGAGCTGGTTTTGGTTCCAGCTGTGGCCAGAGGCAGAGCACAGGCAGGTCCCAGAGGTGCAGCAGCTGCGGGGGGGTGGGGGGGGTGGGGGGGCTACCCTGCCTCCCACTCTCACCCGGTGCTCTTCATCCCTGATTTAAGCCACACCAAGTCAGTCCCTGACTAATTCAGAAAAATGAATCCAAGTGGTTAATTTAGGTATTGCAATTTTGCCCATCGGGCTCCTCTTGCCCCCACACGGAGGAGAGGCTGGGGGGCTGTGAAGGCACACACCGGGCTGGTGCAGGTTGGACCTTTCCAGAGCTGCATGTGTGGATGATGACACCAGAAGACAGAGGAACCAGCTGAGGAGACCCTCAGCGCAACTAAACCCAGAAATTTTGCTTTGTTCTGTGTCTGAAGCCATGGCTTTTTTTTCTCTTTTTTTCTTTTTTTTCCAGCCCCAAGCCAAGGTTGGCTGCCCAGAATCACCACACACAAACGAAGAGCGGTGGGGTAGGCTGGAGGCACAGGCACCACCGGCATGGGACGACATCAGCGGAGATGCGTGGAATCGATGGAAATTAATGGAAAGAAAAGGGTATGGCTGATGGGTAAGTCAGATTTACAAGGGCTACTGCTCCCTTTGTCAGAGTCCCCTTCTCTTTCCTGACTCTTAGGAAATGGGGGAACTACGGTCCGTCATTTTAGATGGGCTGAATTTGTGCCTTTCCAGTCAAATAGGCGGCAGGCAGAAGGAGCGGGAGGTTCCCACCCGGCTGCCTATGGCCATCCCCGCTCAGGATGGGGAAAGGAGCCCGGCACGGCGGGTGGGGAGGGCACCCGCTTCCCCCGAGCGATTCCCAGCCCTCGGCCGCCTCGTCGCCCCTGCAGTTCCTAGCGCCCAGCGTGCCTCATCCTGGCCGTTTCAGCACGGGAGGCAGCTGCGACGCCACTTCAGCAGCCGAGTTCACCCCTACGGCAGCCCCAGCTGCACTGAGCCAGAGGTTTTGTGGAGGGACAGGATGGGATCATGCAATTAAGGAACAGAGTCAGAACTCATAAGGTCCAGCGGATGCTATAAATGAGGTGATATAAACAACTTCAGGTCTCTCCTATCATTTTTGAGGGCCTGATTTTGGACAACCCTACTAACCATTTTCTTGTTTCCGATACTATTCCAGCTTTGCCATTTATGAAATCCTCATCGAGAAACCACAGCATCTTTTTTCCAGGCTGTTTGCTCATTCCTTACTTGCAGAAGATGGTGGAGAAGTTAAATAAAGCATTTTATAAGATGAAAAAAAAGACAAACCCAAATGTGGGTCATCATATAACATCTAGCATCAGCATATGCAGTATCTCTTGAATCAGTGGTTGAGTTTACAAACTGTGAGTGTTTCAGCCCCTGTGCTGGGATGGCACCGCAGCCCGGCCCGACGCTGGGGCCAACCTGCTTCCTTCAGCCGGAGCTGGAGCGAGAGGTGCGCTGCAGCTACAGCAAAGTCGCTTGGGTTTTGGGGGTTGTTTTTTTCTTTTTTTTTTTTTTTTCTGCATAAATCAAATTACACGGAGTAGGATGAAGCCGGATGAAGGAGAATTTGCAAATTGCATCACATTTCCCGAAGGTATAATCTTGCAGTAAAGAGAAAAAGTGCTGGCTCCTGGCAGCCTGCCCCGGGGCCGGTAGTAAACAAACTGTCATACTGAAATAGATTAGAAATGATATTTAGTGTGACATTTAAATGCTAACAAAGTTTCATGGAGACATTAAATGATTAAGCTTTTTGAAAGCATCATCTGTATTTATTGGTTTGCTTTGTGGTGTTTATTTGTAGATAATCACATCTGTTTGGGGTTTTTTATTTTTAATTTTTAGGGCATGCAAAAAAAAAAAAAAAGGGTTTTGCCTAAAACATGGCACGCAGGAGGAAAACTGGACTTCTGCCATTAGCGAGCTACACATTCTAGAAGTCACTTTTTATTTCAGGCAGGTGAGAAAGCAGTTTTGGTTGAAAAAAATAAAAACATTAAAAAAAAAAATCTTTGAAGTTCTAAACCCCCAAAGTACTTTGGGCCAAGCAGCTCCCCTGTAGCAGTCTGTAGGCGGCCGGCGCAGCATTGTACTGTGTAAGTAATCATGAAGGAAGCATCAGAAAAATCAAAGTATTGGTTTTCCACCGCTAAGATAAATTCCACTTAGCAACAAGACTGTTCAGACAGGGATGTCTTTAAGGCGCCTCTTATTTTTATTTTTTTTTTTTCCCCCTAGTGAAAGTAGCTGCCACCTTGCTTATAGACTGAAAAGATGTTACGTTAAGAAAAAAATGATGTGGCATGGAGGTGGGAGGAAAGTCCTCTGCTTGCGCAGTGCGCGCCGGAGCCCTCAATCAGCTGCAGGCTCCCGGCTGGAGAAGCATTGGCCAGGGCTGAGGCCGCAGCCAGACCCAAATCCCGTGGGAAGGATTTGCACCCAGCCGACCCGCGCCAGGGCTGGCGAGCCATCGTGTGCCTGCACAGGCCTGGCAGGCGTCTGGTGCTCTTGGCGGGGAGCTGGGTGCCTGCTTGGCTGTGAAAGCACCATCCCAGGCGGCTGCCTGATCCTTGGCTCCTGAGCCCAGTGCAATCACGCTCACTGATAGTTCTGTGAAAGTGTTTAAAATTATTTTTAGTTGTCATTTTTGGCTCTTAAATCGTGGCGCATCTGAGCGAGCGTCTGCCTGCGGCTGTGCCTTCCTTGCGAAGGTGTGCGTGCATCGCTGCGCACAGGACGGGGGCTGCGGAGCCGCTCTCCAGCACTGGGGCTCCTCTGCTGGAAACCCACCCGCGTCCAACCAAAATGGCAAGCGGAGAGCCAGCCTCTGCACCGCTCTGCCCAATGAGTTACCACAACAAATCTGTGCCTCGCTTGCCTTAAAATGTCTCCGCTTGGTTCTGCACTATGGACGGCGTTGAGCTTTGTGTAGCATCACGTCAGGGTGATGACCCCTTCCCCCCCCCGCTGTCCTGCTCCTCTTGTCCCCCTCGCCTTCGGTCCTCCACCCGCAGGACGCAGCCGGAGGGGAGGCCGAGCCTGACCGAGCCGGCCGGCCGGGACCACGGGTGGCCGCTGCGCAGCAGCTCTGCGGCGGTGGCCGTCACCCGTGCGGCGGGGCAGGAAGCCGCAGCGGAGCAGGGATCCCCTTGACGTGGCACCCGGGGTAGCTGACTGCGCCCATCTGCAGCAGCCCTGCTTCCTGCGGGTGCGGCGGGAGAGGCAGCGGCGAAGGGGGTGCACCCGAGGTGCCCACGAGCAGCAGCAGATCATGAAAGTGTTCAAACCTTCTCTTACGCCCGATTCACATGAGCGTGTATTTTTTCTTGTTTCCCAGTCCACATCAACCCCATGGGTCTGGCGGAGCCTCCTTTCCCCACCGTTAGCTGTAGAGGGGCCTATGGATTACTCAAATGAAAGGTGTGGAAAAAAAATAATCATTGCATGGATTATTTTTTGTCATTTTAATACTGACATGTGACAAAGGAGAGGTTAGTTTCCCATCACCTTTTCTGTATTTTTTTCCCCAAGTTCTGGCAAAAAGTTTAATCCCCAAAGTGTGGGTGTGAGGATAAACTGCAGCTGGGGAACAGAGAAAGGCTGATTTAGGTTAAAATGTGCCCAAGCTACTTTACAGAGGAATTGCAAACCATGGCTTTAACTTGGGGGGGAGCACAGAATTCACAAAGGTTGGGGAGCTGCTTCTGAAGATAATGTAATTCTTCATGAGCTGGGATGTATGTGTCATGCTAAAGTAAACAGGTAGTACAGGAAAATTTGAAAATTCAAAGTCATTTTTTTTCTGTTGATTATATCTTTAAGAAAATTCCCCTTCAGGAAGTAGTACTAGAGTCAGTGAAGCTTCTTATTTAAAACTGCAAACGTAATGCATTTTCCTTTGCCTTCTCTTCCCCCCCCCCCCCCAGCCCCCAGTTTGGCGTTAATTGCTTTTCGGGGGATTGGTGAAAGAGCGTAATTGCTAGGAAGTCCCATTCATCCGCTTATCTTTGAGTGGTTTCCCGATGACTGGGGCCACCCTGACTCTAGTGACTTGCAGTTTCAGAAAATTCAGGTGGAAATAATCCACCATTCAAGCGCTCAGCTTCTGGCATTACCCTTTAAGGCACCTACTGCCAAGTCCACTGAACTCTCCGGCCAATGCTGAAGGCTGAGGACCACGAGATGAAGCATCACCCCAGGGGTTCTGTTGGGTTTTATCTTTTTTGGTGCAGATATTGTCTACCCCCTTTAGCAGGTGGTGTCGGCGGGGGGTGAGGCGAGGGGCCGGGGGGGGGGGAGCCCCAGCCCCGGGGCTGCCTCTGTCCATGGTGCTAACGCAGCCCCGGGCCCTGCCAGCGCCTGCCAGCCTTGCCTGCGCTCCCACCCCTGCCCGCACCCGCTCTTGGAACCTGCTCTTCATCCCTGAGCAATGAAGGGACTCCCACATCCTGAAGCAGGAGGCAGGCAGTGTGCAAAGTTCTCAGGCTCATTGCCATATTTAGCAAAGACTGAGATCAATGTTTTTTCTCCACAGTGGTTTAAAGGTTCTTCCTCTGCAATTGATCTTTGGCCATACACTGGCTGCTAAGGAGGTTCAGCTGAGCGCTGCTGCCTGCAAAGATGTAAAGAGTTGTAAGCCCATCTTCTGCTTGTGGACTTGCACCCAGTACCCAGAGTTCAAGGAAGAGCTGCCCCCTTGGTTATGAAGAAACAGAGACCCAGAAATTGCATCCCCAGGGCTGGCGTGGCTTCAGAGGCAGCAAGGCACGCTGCTGAGGAAGCCTTGTCCAACTTCTCAGGACTTGTGATGACCAGGTCCTTTGCATTTTGAAGCGTGCCATCCCTGTTGGCTTTCCATTGTCATCCTGAGTGGTAGGTTCCCCTCGGCCTGCGTTCTGCAGAGCCGTGAGGTGTTGCTGTACCACGGAAAAGAGCTTCAGGAAGAGCTCCGAGTGGTGCAGGAGAAGCTCAGCATCCACACAAATTAACTCTCTGTATCATTTTCAGAGAACTTGGTTAGATCTCGTGGAGTTATGACATAACTCTTGTAAACGTCGTCATCATCTTAAAGCAGCAGAGAGGTAAATGACACTAAGCAGAGAGAATATGGTTAAAGCACACTTCTGTCATCCATTCACTCATTCGCCCAGTGAATTATTCTAAAGCAAGCTGTTATACTTTGTGAAGATTCTGTCTTCAAACTGCCAGAGTGACATTACCTTATAGAGAAAGTAGGAGAAGCTCTCTTTGAATCTTCTGAATTTTGGGTAGATGAGGTGGGGAGCTACAAGCACGCCTTGACTAGAGACAGAAATCAATCCTGAACTTGCCATAACGAAGCGATGGAGAGCAAGACTTACTCTGTCGACAGAGCTGCAGCTTTTCCAAAGAACCTGCATCCGGATCTCCCAGCCAGGACATACTCAAAGAACATCACAACTTTATTTTCACTTTTAAAGTGTAAAATACATCTAAAAGTTAACTGCATTTTAGTCATTTAAATTCTTCCACCCAGGCACAGAAATATGTATAAAGATACAAAGTTTAGGAGTCGAATAGTTTCAGACTCTAGCTAAAATTGCTACAAATCTTCAGCAGCACGTGATATGAAGGAACTGTATTTTCAGATGCCTTCAATCGAGCTCTAGCAAGTTAGGCAACTCAGCCAGTGTGTAATATGTAATTACTCGAAATTCTAATGAACATATGAGCCTAGGGAGCTGACACTGCATTTCATGATCTCAGAGCACTGGTCAATGTTCTTCTTTATCCTGTAGAACGTTTCCACGTATTCAGAACGGCCCAGAAGTTCAACAAAATCTTCATCATGAGTTATCACCAGAAGCTGAAAGTTACGCTGTTGTGAGCGGCTTTTTATTATCCTGCAAAGAGATTTTGTATTATTTAGTGTATGTTTATTGAAATCACGTTCTAGTTTTATAGAACTTGTGAACACATAGTTAAATATTTTTGTACTATTGATAACAAATGACATGAACTGTCAAGCAATCTAATGCAGATTAGCGACTCCTTTTACCCATGTTAAAAAAAAAATCCCAAATTATTTAAGAAATACTTTTCCTCTTCCAGATAAAGGATAGGGAATCTAAAGCTACTGCTTTGCATGTATATTTGCAGATGCCAACAAAGACATGCCAGCTTAAAATATAATTCATTTCCACCAACTACCATTAATATTTGAAAACTATCCTCCTTTAAGCTTCACAAGAAGAAATCGCTTACTCCACCAGGGCGTGTGCAAGAGACTCTATGTTTTCTCGATCAAGATTGGTAGTAGGCTCATCTAGTGCCAATATGCCACAGTTGAGACAGAATGTTTCTGCTAAAGCAAGACGAATAATAAGAGAAGCAAGCACCTAAGGAAAAAAAAAACCACCCATGTTAAAAATCTTACTCTTTGAAATGTTTACAGAGGAACTACATGTAACATGCTGTTACAATCCGTGACTGTTTACATACCAACGGGCCAATAGCTCACAAAATGACAATAACTAATTAGTTACTGAAAACTGCATTAAAACTTTTAAGTTTGAATTGAAAGATCCATTCTACAAAGTTGGAAAATTATCAGAGAAGTCAAATACTCAGAATTCAGGAGATATTGGAAGTAAGGATTCCAATCTGAGGTCAAGATGCTACAACATTGTCACCTGCATTACGCCTACAGCCTGTGCAAGCCCCGCCCTACTGCAGCGGGGACGGTGGAAATCTGAACGCGTGTCACTAACGTCGAGCTACTGAACTCCCAATTACTTACTAAACTGGCAACAGCAGGATTTACCACCTTACACGTTCGTTTTGTACTAACATGCCTAATCATATTATTATTATTATATCTCCTGAACTAGTGAAAATGACGGCACACTCAATGGAAACTGTGCTGCCAAAAATACTTTCCAATGATCATGACTGCTGGCATCACAGTTCATGATCAAAGAATTCTCAGAATATAAGCTAAGAAACTGTGAACAAGTTTCACTCTCATTTACATAGCACTCTAACGTAACATCCTAGACTACTTTAGGAAAGGACAGATTTTTTGCATATACTGCTGTTTTATAAGAAGATTTGGATTTCCCCCAAAATTCGTATGGAATTTTCAAAACCAAGTACGCATCTATGCTCAGGTGGGAATTAATTTGACAGCATTTTTCAACAATAGTGTATTCATCTTCTCATGAAATATCCTTTCACGATTCTATTGCTGTACGTGCTTAAAAATATTGTGTATCATTTTGTTCCATTCCTTGATTTCATTTTCTACTACTGTCTGCACCATCTGGTTGTGGAAAAGGCCTAGCTCCAGTGAAACCCTGCTGGAGTAAGCAATACAGTGGGAATTGCTACTCTGGAAGTAGGGAAGTAGACAAGTTTGTTACTTCAGATAATGGCAATTCTTCCTCAACATCAGAGAGATCTAAATCTGTTGCCACCACAGCCCTTCCTCTACTGAAGAGGAAAAGGAGCCAGAAAGCTCCAGCTCCCACTGCAGAAGAGGGAGGAGAATGTATCTCCCTCATGCAATTACAGTGTCCTCGGGCTAGGTTGTCACTGACACCTTCCATGGAGAACCTTAAGCATCAGGCAGAGCTCTCCAGTCTTCTATTTACAGTGCAGCAGATACAAAGGATGAGCAGAAAATGTTCCACCAGAGAAGAAATAAAAGCAGCTCTGGCTGTGTTTGTGTCCCTTTCTACTAACCCCTTTCTACTATTTCTACATTTTGGAAGATCACTTGCTCTGGTGGAAATGGTTCATCTAAGGAAGAAACAGAGTTTCCTGCTGTAATACCATGAGTAGCTTTGGTTGCCCAAACTGCGTAACTGATATGCCAAGTGTCAAATGGCTACAAGTATTATGTTTTTTTTCCAATACCTCAGCTCTTAAAAAACAAAAACCAACCCCCAAAAAAATCAGTACAGATGGTGATTTTGGAGGCAGATGAACAAGGCTGGTTCTTTTCTCTTGCTTAGGAATATTTTAGATGCTCTGTCATAACATAACAAGGCAGGTGGAAACAACAACTCTCAAGCCCCAACATGTGAAAGAGGTGTGGTTAACTATGATGAACCTCTGATCGCTGGTACCATCAAGGCAGGTGTGATACCAGGCCACCTGGCCAGTGTGTCTTATTAAAGTACTGAGACAGCTGAATGGCCAGACTGCAGAGCTGATAGCTGACATGGATAGGACAGAATGAAATGCAATGCCTGAAAGTATGGCACAGTATGACATTTGGTGACATGAACTGAAAGGTTATATTCAGCAGTAGGGGAGAGCAGCATAACTTGGGAGAAAGAGAGATCTTACCATACTTAGGAGTAGATGTAGTTGTGAAAAGAAGATCAAGGACCACTCCTCAAGAAGGAAAAAATATGGAAGCAAGACAATAGACCTAAAGCTATGGGAACCTTAGTGGTAACTAGGCAAGAGACTGGGAGGATTTGAACTTGAGGAGAGAGGGAAGTTGAACTCTTCACTCCTGCAGGGACTCAGACCAGTCCCCAGCTGAAACAATGGGGTTTGGCACCCCAAAATAGGGTTCAGATGTTCAGCGTCATATACTGCATGCTGTCAGCAAAATCCAGACACAGTGAAAGTTGTACAGAATTGTTAGAGTTGGAGCCATTTGTTCTTCAGGGTCACTTCAGAACACGTTACTCTCTTGCAATCAGTTTTCAAAATCCTCCTTACTGTGTACTAAAAAATGCTATTACCTTTTGCCCAGCACTACATCTTCCTCGCATATCCAGTGCTGTATCTCCCTTTATCATTACTACTCTATAATTGTAACTTCTTCTTTTATCAGAGGCCGAGACGTTCTCATCTGCATCAGAACGGATTTCTATATATTCAATATCTGAAAAAGGGAAGGAGACAGTTTTTACAATATCAAAAATCTTTAACAATATCATAGGATTAAACAGCGTTGAGAGGTATAATACGCAGTAACCACAAAAATTCTATTCAGAACTCCCACTAACAGATACACCTTGAAAATTAATTTTTCCAAAATTGAAGGAATGAACTCGTGCAGTTCCCCTGTCTCAAAGAAACCTTAACTTTTGAAAACTTGGAAAAGAGAAAATTACCCTCAATTCATCCTGTAACTAACTACATCATCTGTAATAAAAAGGGAGATTATACATGTGACTAACAGATGTAGCCTTTAGAATGGAACCAATTATTTTCAGATCTTGGATTTTCAGTATTTTGAACAAAGACTTTTCATTCAGTATGCTGTGCTCAGTATCAAATGGATATTTATGGGCAAAAACAATAAAAAGAAAAATTACGTACCTTGTCCTCTGTAGGTGCTTCGCCAAAGGTCACGAATTATTTTGTTGATTTCTTCCATCTTCATGCTATGAAATGTCATTATTGCTCTAACGAAGAACAACAAAAAATGCAAATTGTTATAGGTGCAGCCATGGACTACAGGAGCTTTAAGGAAGCAGCAGCTCCCTTTCCATTCTCTAAACACTTTTACTAAGAACACAATAAATACTAGTTAATTTTGAATGCAGAAGCCTCTAAAGACTAACCACACTCTACTGCGTAAATAATTCTACTCTCACAAATAGCTCAGTCTCAAGAAGTAGGAGAGTAATGAAGACAAAAAGATTTGCAGTCACTCAACGGAGAACGAATTTACCTGACTTTTTTTTAAGAGATTTATAACGTATGCAAGAGAGATATTTTCAGACTGACATTAAGAAGACAAATCTGATGTTGAGTCTTCTAAAACAACTCTAGTGTTACTCACTGGCACAGGCCCTCAACAGTGCAAGTAACTGGGTCTCAGTAAGAAAGAAGAGCCTGTGAAGTTTCCTCGGAGCAGAGGATTCTGTATTGAGAATATAATTTATCAATTCCCAAACTGACATTATCACTAGAGCGACCTTTCTCTTCAGCAGCAAGAATAACACAGGATGTCATTAATAATTTTCAATTTGATTTCCCTGATTAATATATCAACATGACTTCAGTTCAGTAACAGATGATTCCTTATGAAAGCATTCAAGAAAGGACAGGATGCTACATGTCTAACCTGGCGTTTCAAAGAAAAAGTGCTCTGTAATGAAAAAAAACGCTTGCTCAATTTATGCCAATGTCCTCTTTCAGAAAAATACGGTGGAAATAAAATATACTTCTGAAATGGACTTTTACATATACTTTTTCCACCTCCACTCTTACAGGAATTATTTCCACCTGTTCTGAGGAATACTGAAGTATCAACTCTAATAGGATTTGTTAAGAAAGTGTTTCAACTATTTACTTAATTAAACCCAAGAATGCATTCCTCATCAATATTTATCATAAACCTCTAAATATTAAGTCAATAAAGGTCAACTGATAGCACAGAACACCCAAAACGTTGGTTTTCCTAGCTATAGATACAGCTTTCAATCTCTGGCCATTAGAGTTAACATTTCGTCTCACCCGATTTTTCAGACGATTACCAATAAGTGATGCTTATCTATTTTTCTTGAAACTACAAGACCGATTTCCTGTTTTGCCTTAAATAGAAACAATAGATGGTTTGATACCATACAAAGAGGTTCTGAATTCTAAAAGGGAAATTCTTGGAGTGCATTTCCATTTATGCTGAAAGGGAAGAATTATACATGCTCTGAACAATTTATATCTTCACAAAATACATTTTGGATTAACTTACATTCAAATATTGAACATTTATTTTATCATTAAAACTGCTTGAAACAGGGTTCCTCCAGACCACTGTGTTTCATAACCACTGAGACCCGTCTTCTCAGCTTGGAAAGTTCTCATCTATTTAGTTTCTCTTCTTGACCATTATGCTGTACCCTCGAACACACGACTGCTCTTCTCTGCTCCTTCTTCTAGAGCTACTAGGCCCCTTGTAATAGAGGGGACCAAAATTCAAGACATGGGTATATTGTGAATCTATACAGTGGCCAACACGTTTCTCTCTCCTTCTCTTTTTTGTTCCTAATATTCAATTTACCTTTCTGTCTCTGAGCACCAGTTTCGTATTTCCTGAAACACAGATCCTCCCCCGCTGTCCATCAAGTTGCAATAGCTCGCTGCAATTCCATCATTATGATTGAACATACAAGGTTTTTTAGGGAGTCGTATATTTTAGTTTGTATTCATTTACAGATTTTGAGATGCTATTTTTGGCCAGTCAGTCCAAGACTAGAAAACAAGCTTCCAGAGCAAGCAGAAACAATCACAAAGTTTACTACACTGTCCATCAAATGCAAGACACGCTTCTTTTGATCTTGCCTTTTCCAATACAAGCACAAGACCACCCACACTGGAAAACGGGAAACCACACCTCTATATTGTAATATTCTTTAATGAAAACACAATTGTTTACCTGAGAAGATCACGGGGAACAAGAAATCTACTGGGCATATCTTATTCATGTTAAGATATGACCAGAAGATGCTAAAGCATACTGCTACAGAAATTAAAGCAGTATGAGAGACTGCAAGAAAGATCTGCGTTAATAATGAAAGATTTAAACACAGATTTCACCTTTCCTGAACTTGTACTGTGGAGTCTATGTATTTTGAAAGAACATGCGAGACGGACTTTTAAGAAACACATTCTGCCACTGCGTATCCTGTAATACTCTCCTCTACTTCCCTCAAAAAAAACCCAAACCCAAACCAAACAGAAATTACAGAGAAAAAAGAAAAACCATCAGCAATTTTGGGAGACGCATTTACAAAAGCTTCCTAAAAACACCTTCAAGTAGGAAAAAAAAGCTAGAGAGGAATAGGTTCAGAGGAACAGCCTGCAGCTCCGCTAGCTCTTCTACATGTTTTCATATGAAAACCAAAGTTGAATGTGTTTATTGTCTGGACATTCTCTTAACCACCACAGACAACACAGCAAAAGATTATTTCACACCAAGAGTTCAGCACAGAAGGCACAGGTGGGTGATGTGTTGGCTTCACTCGCTATTATCTCTCAACTTGAATTGTTACATTGCAAATACGAGTCCTAAGACGTACAACCATAACTCAAAAAGGGTCCTACAGAGAATTGGGAGTAAATTTATAATGACCACTGGACTATGACTATATTAAGCTCCAATTATTACCATCAATGCATTAACTGTATGTACATTATATACATTAACTTACAAATTTCCTACATCCTACCAATCCTGTGCCATTTGTAGTACATTTTAATTAATTTACTTTAAAAGTTGTATCTTGTGATGTTATCTTAGTATTTAAATGCCTGATTTTATAAAGAGAACTAAGTATATATCTCAAAGAACTGTATCAATTTACTATCTCTAAGTTACGCTGGGAAGTCTGAAACTGAAAGCTGCTTTTGCAAAGGTTATCAACAGTAATAAAGCCTAAAACATTGAAGAACTACCCTCACATGACAATACTTACTTATCCAGAGCCTTGTAATAAAGGTCCAGATCTTTGTTCACCAGCTCTGTTGTTCTCATAACAATCATCATCTCCCTGTATTTTTCCTCCGCATCTTTGAATTGTGACTCTCGAAGTTCCTTTTTAAACCGAACAATCTCTTCCTCAAATCCACGTTGTCGGCCAAGTGCAACATGATGGTTTCTTTTCAGAGATTCAATTTCCTCCTCTAAATGTTTTTGTTCACTGTGAAACCATAATCGATATACAAGTCTTTTGTATTTAGTGTTTCACAATTTTTTAATCAGTGTTCTAATTTTGAGTTTATGTTAGACAGCAGCTCATTATATTGTATCTATAAAGTCTGTAACAGTTAAAATTATAGATACTAATGTCACTGAAATGAAAATGTTATTGAAAAATATTTTTGTTTCTTAAGAATTTATTCAAATCACTATTCTGAATGGGAGAAGCAAGTTATCAAGTTTGAATGCCAAAGTGCTATTTGTAGAAACACAGAAAATAACTAATTTCATAGGCGGAATTAAATTAGGATACTGAGCAAAAGAAGACTAATTAATTGGGTAGCCCCTAGAACGCTAAATAAATGGCTCACATGTAAGAACCAGCATAGGGCTAATTCCTCTTCAAAAGTGTTTATTATCTAGGCAATTAAAACTACTGTAAAAACCATAAAATCTGCTGCTGAAACCTAAGTGAGCAGACTGAAAATGAAATATTCTTATCCAGAGAAATGAATTATTTTTAAATAATTAATTTAAATAATTTAAATGTGGATTTAACAGTGGAAGTCATTAAAAAAATGGATTAGACTGGAACAGGTACATGCACATGTACGCATACGTCTATTTCTAGCTAGAAGCACTATGTAATTTCACTGAGTCACTTATGTTGTCGTCATGGGGATATTATGCAAACATGAGTCTGAAGGAGGAAGTGGTTTGCATGAATGGGGAGAAAGGCGGACCAGGAAACACACTATAACACAGCGATTACATTCAGCTATTAAGTGAATTCTTGTGCAAAACATGCCGTCCTGTTCTGAAGATGCTTACTTTTTCATTTGCGGGACTTTCATTTCTCCCATCTCCTTCACAAGGTGTTTAATATTGTCTTCAACTTCCTTTAGCTCTTCATTCCGTTTCCTCAAAGTAAGATTATCCTCCAGCCACCTTTCCTGTATCTATCCCCACAGAAAGCAAGAAGTTGTGCAATGTTTCACTATAGTTATTCTCAGTTACAAAGTTCAAGTTCTGCACAACCCTGAAACATGCTGCAAGCATAAAATAATTGACAACAACAAAAATTATCACAGTGAGAACTTATCTCATGCTAGAAATAGGGTATAATGGAAATCAGCAGTATTACTTCATATTTCAATCTGAAATAACACATTATCTATTGTCACAAGAGTGATCCTGTGTGTGAATACTAATCAATGTTTAAAACAAGGGCAAGTAATTTAGGATGAGATTTAACAAAGTCCCCCATCTCAGTTCTACATGCTAGACAGTAAGCGGTGGGGTAGAATGGGAAGGACATCTTTCCTATAAAGAATATAAACAGTATTTGAAGTACATTACACAAGAATTTAAAACACATGACAAAATCCGGAGTTACTAGCAACTTTTGGTACCTGCAATTAGAAACACCTTACAGCAGTCTTACTTCACAGGGCAGGTATTCTCCACACAAAGATACTTTTGAAAATGCTGACTATCTTCCCAACAGACTTACGCCTTTTGGAAATATGACAAAATGATAGAGATAGAAGTTTTCTAAAATGCGTCTACTTTTGCATATACAAATCTCAAGACTTTTTTCAGCCTAATGCATGTATAACAGCTATTCTGACTAAAAACTGATTAAAAATCAGGACAAGACAAACTTTGCACCACTACAGACCTAGACAGACTTAAAATAAACTCAGAAATTAGTTGAACTATGCAAAATATACTGTAAAACAATGCATCTACCTTTTGAGTGTCAATATCTTGTCGAATCATTTCCATCTCTTTACTTATCGTTTCCTTCTGTTTCTCACAGGTAGCTAACTGAGAATTTACTTCTTCCAGTTCAGACTCCTTTTGCTAAAGAAATAAAACGGTATACAATTTAAACACAAAAGTGCTTTTAATTTCAACTTTTTATTGGCTGTTTTTTAGGTTACCTTTTTATAGTCGTCTTTTCCTTGTTGAATATAGTTTTCAATTTCTTTCACGTACTTGTTTATATCTTTAACTTTCTCTTTTATGCCATTTATCTGCAGGGGAAAGATTTCAAATTAAATACAGTCGTATGTCCAAGAACTGGTATGCTCTGTATCAAAGATTAGGTACTGGGTAACACTATTGTCTAAGTACAAATTCCTTATCATAACTCCCTTTACATTACAAATAAAGCCTTCAGCTTTTGAAACCCAGATGCTCCTTATTACCACGAACACATTTTCCAAAGCAAATGGTAAAACGTTCATTTGTGCTTACACAAGAGGGCCACTTCACCTGAGTTAAACAGGCTTGCCTCTTGGCAAGGACAGGTTACAGTCACCCCTGCTATTTCTCTTAGATCTATTAGGAAGGGCTTTTGATACCACTGGTCACTGCCAAATGTCCCTAGAAGACTTTTGTCAAGATTGCCAAAGGTTAATTACAATTGAGTTCATCTCCTGACTTGGTTACGTACTTTTCTTCCCTGAAAGTTCCACCAACCTCAAGCATTTGCTAAAGTCACTGCTAGTTCCTAAAAGCCAACTCATTACCATAGCTTCCATCCATGCCTGAAAACCAGTATATAATCCTGTCTCCCAGCTATGTCAAAAGCAAACAAACCTTCTCTTGTGTTTCCTTATTACTTGCAGTCCTTTTATCCATTAGATCCTCCTTCTCCTGCTGCAGTTTTTCTAAAGTTGCATCCAAAGGAAATACCTGCTCTTTTGCTTCCTGAAAAGTAGTAGGAGAAAGTCCTTTTTATTTTCTCATTCTGTTAAAGATCTACAATTTTTCAAGTGGTAAAAAAAGTAATGTGGTTACTTTTTTTTTTTTTTAATGTGTGTTGAAAAATAGATGTGAAAACATGTATTAATAAAGTTCTGGAAATTCCCAAAGATATGCAATAGCAGCACAGGGCAAACATTTAAAAATGCATCTTATTCACTAGGATTACAGACAATGTGAGACCTATTCTTTTTTTTCCCCTGGACAACAAAGCTAAGGGCTAAATAATTAAGAGTAATTCCTACCTTGATCTCTCTCCATAAGGACTGAACCTCAGTGGTTAATTCCACTGTTTGTTCCTCCAGTTGTCGACGACGCTGCATGCTGCTGGAAATCTGAAGTTTCTCTGCTTTAAGCTCATTAACTGTACTCTTTAGCTGCTGAATCTGATTTTGCTGGTCTTGCTTGAGTTTTTGATTTAACTCAATTTTACCTGTAACTGTAGATGAAAACAAACACAGAGTCCATCTGTTATTAAAAACATTTTTGTCTTCCTTATGAAAATTTACCTCTAAATTAAGGTAGCATGACCCCAACCCCACAAACTATTAGAATGCAGTTATTTCAGAATGTAAAGTAAGTAAAGTGAAGTTTAATTTTTTTAATGGCAGCAAGATTAGAACATAATTTTCAGTATAAAAATGAAATAACTTTTTTTTTAATGACCTACCTGTATCCCACAAGTGTTTTTTCTCTTGTTTTTCTTGGCTTACTTGTAGAACAGTTCTACTTAAATCGACCCCTAGCAGCTTAGCCTCATGCTGAGCAATTTTTCGTTCAACATCCCTAATATCAGTCTGAAAGTATGAGAAAAGGTACTGTTATTATTGTATTAGTGTTTAACAATGCTTTTATCATCTTCGGCACACAAGAACAAGCTTGGGGCTTGAGGTGCACGTGACTCCAACCCTTGAAATTTACCTCCTTTGTCACATCATTAGCAGTAAGGTTATGTCAGCCCACTGGCTGCTAGAAACTGGAATCCCTAATTGCGAGAGGAAATCAGCCAATATGGATGGATGGGCTTTTGACATCCCCAGGCTACCTCAGAGCAGTTACATGTGCTACCTGTCTCTGCAACAACAGAACTATTGGAGCCTCGGGAGCTGCTGCCACCCCCCACACATGAAATACTCTTGGTCCTTTGCCTGGCCCCAGGTTCTCTGCGTAACTGTCCTTCTCCTGGTTCTCAGCTGAGCAAAGATTTTGCGTTAGTAATAAAGGCATGAAGATTGTTCAAAATAGTCTCCTACGTCAGAATAACAAAAAGTGTAGGATATCAATTCCCCTTTCCCATATAGTCAGGTGGCACAGAACAAGGAAGCATATGTGACAAGATTTCAAAAGGACACAGAGTAGGTGCTGAGAACACGCTGAATGATAATGACAGAAGCCTATGAGGACTGAAAACCACTTTGCTGTACTGGTGTTCATGCTCAAGTTCTGGATTACACTTCCCTTCCCAGTTACTATAGCACAGAACTGAATCAGAACTCAAGGGACTCTGTGGTCCTCAAAAGCAAAAATCATTACATAAAACTTTTAAGTTTTATTAGTACCAAGATCACCTATGTTATGCTGTCTTCTAAAGTATTTTTACTTTGCTTGAAAAGTCTTCAGACCTCAATGTTTTGTCATATTATTGAATACCTATGTATTTAGATGCTAGCAAGTGAGTACCATTTTATATATGTTAAAAGAAATTACCAAAGCATACCTGGTACCTTTCCATTACTGTTATATCCTGTAAACGTGCCTTGGCACCTTCCTCCTCAGACAAAGCTGTCCGCAAGAGCGATTCCTGTTCTTCTATCTCACCCTTCAAGCCTGTTAAATCTCTGTTTGCATTCTGTATCTTGTTCCTCAAGTCTGGTATGTCCTTGTCTTGGAGTTCAACTACAGTTCGCCTTAAATAAAATACAAATGCATAAGATTTCCTTTGTCAAAACCAGCAGCGTAAATTCAAGAAATTCCAGATCACAAAACCTGTGATATGATTTAATAGCGGAACACTAAACTTAGCCAAAACAGTACCCCCTTAACCTTGCCCACATTCAACTGAGCTTATGTTATATACCCATCTAAGGTGATAAATCCCTCAATTTTATACAGGTAAGATGAAACAACCAAGCAAACAAAAGGTCTTTTAGTTTTTAACTTAATTACAGCAAGTGCTCATAAGAGGGTCTAAATCCACTGTACAAGAGTGCCCTCTTGTGAAGGAAAGGTCTACCCTCTAACACATATTCTCCAAATTCTCTCAGAACATAAAGCCTCTTCACCGACTGGCAGGAAACCTGCATACTCTTACTTTAAATGCTGTTCATATGCTAAGGAAAAAAAAACCCAACAGGACTGACATAAACTCTTTAGGTCTAGTGTTATTTGTTTACATTTTGGAAGAAGGCAACAGGAAAAGAAAAGGAAAGCAACAACAAAAAAGCCTGTCTTGTATTTTCATAACTTTAAAAATACAGACAAATTCAGCCTGGAAATTGGAAAATACTGTAGGTACCTTTTCCAAATTTGTTAGTATTATCTACAGTTTGTTTTACCTTGCAAGTTCAAAAAAAAAAACCCAACATTAAAAGTTTTTTTTTAAAAAACAAAAGGAATACATTCAGCCCAATCTAATATGAGTTATTAGTGTCAAAGACAGAGATGCATTCCCAAATGATGGAATTGCACATAACCGAACCTCAAGGAAACTTAAATGGCATTGGAAATCCACTAAAAAATCCAGAGATGCCTTTCTAGAACATAGTAATTCAAACCAAACTGCCAGCAACAAAAAGTATTGTTAAAGGAGATATAAATCAAGATATTATTAAAGGGTGTTTAATATGTTCAGTTCCCATTCTGTCTAGACAAATTTCCATTACAGCATTTTTAAGAAACATATTTAAGGTGATTTGGTACAAAAACGTTTCATTAACAACAAAACCAGCCTGTCCATTTTAAATTACAATAAAAAATAACAAGGAGGGGAACCAGGTCTGTAGAGTGTAAATAATTGGTACAGAAGTAAGTACATAACCACTTTTTCTGCCTCACTCTCAAGAGAAGCCCCAAAGGACCAGAAGTACCAAAAATATAAAATAGTTCAATATTGTAGTCCAAATGAGCAGAGAACAAATGCTAGCAAAATATTTATCTCAACAAAGAGATTTTTTAAAATTAATTAACTAGCCCTAAAATAAAGTCTCCTTGATGTCTGCATAATTTTTAATAATCAAAACCCAAGCATTTGAAAGGAAACAGCTTGCAACAAGATGGTTTAAGTACTTTACCGAAGTGGTTTAAGACTCATCATTTCATCACGTTTTTTCTCTTTTCTTTTAAGCTCAGACTCTGTTGACTTCAGTTTGTCTGGAGCAAGACGCAGCTTGGACTGCAGATCACTAATTACATCTTGCAGTTCAGCCTCTGTTTGAAAAACTCTTTGACAAACTGGACAACATGACTGGTTTTCCTCTGTCAGTTGTGTAATGAACTGTGAATAAACCGCAGTGGCTCCAGCAAGCACAGCTGGTTTAAAAAGAAACAAAATACTTTTTAGGTAAAAACATAAACAGTGCACACAAATCAGATCTAAACTAGATACGTATTTACCATAAATGAGACAAAATTATAACCCACAAAATCACAAAGATAGGAAACTGAAACGGCCCTAAGTGACCTGGTCTGCATTCAGCACTGCCCCTGCTTTCAGCAGGTTCCCCTAGATCACCTCTTGAAGTCGTCGTCAACCTGAATTATTCTACGAGTCTTTTAGTAAACCATGCTCATCCCTCTGTAATTAACAGTGAAAGTACTTCCTTCAGAAATTATTTTCTTTCAGTTAGCAGTAAGCCCCATGGGCCAAATCCACACCACACGCTGGTTCTGTACTCATCCTCACAGCTGGCAGATGCACACACTCAAACATTTCCTTAGCTTTGAGAAGGTCACGATTCTACACACACAGTAAGCCAAAGCAGATACTTCACTGATACATAATAAGATAATTAACTGACAGAATTAGAACTGATCCTGCTTAAGTGTAAAACAGAAATAGCAGTAAAGAGAAGGAAAATTTGTTAAAAAATATAATGATTCAGTAATAATCTCCCTGAAGTCAGTTTCTGTGCTGATGGTTTGTCCTACACAAACGACAGACTGTCTCAATACCTGTGGCTTACATTTAAAACAAACTTTAGGGAAAATGTAGAGCTCTAGGTAAATTTACCTCGCTGTTTTGAACTTTTTTCAATTTCATCTTGAAGCTTGTTCAGATCACTGTCAAAATCTTGGCTTCCACAAACATCAAAGAGTTTTGTTTCATGAAGGGACAATTGTGCTTCTTTTTTTTTTAGCTCATTACTGACATAAGTTTTATGATATTCTACTGATGCCAGTCGTTTGCTGAAACATCAATGCATAAACAATTAGTACAAAAAAATGAAGATTTCAAACTGTTCAAGCAAAAACAGAAACATGGGAATTTAACCTGAAATTGATGTTAGAGAACCGTTCACCAGTTCTTCAGTAATTTTTCAGGAAACCTATAGCATCAACATTTTATTAATTTAAGTACAACATAAAGCATTTCATTTTAATTCCCTTTTGTTTTCTGGATGCTTACTGATGAGAAACTCATTTCTAATGACAAAGACATAGAAAACTTGATAGAATACACAGTATCAACTTCTTCCCACTACAGCAATTTTTGCTTCTGAAATATTATTGAACCTCTTAATCAAAAAATATTAGCATGCTTCTACTCATGTTCCATACTTTAAATTATGCAATATTCCTATACTTGAAGTCTTGGGGATTTTGTTTTGTGGAAATTTAACGTGTATCACTGCACAGTGTGCTGATGTTACCTACTCTTAACAAATTCTTTTATATAATCAAATGAAATCAGGAATGGGAAATCACACGGGAACTTGTGATATCGTCACTAACCACTCTGTGACTTACAAGGAAGTCAGAAGACCAGCAATTTCCACGTTAATTCAGCTAGGATTGATATAAACAATTAAGGATGTTCCAGAACAATATTTTGCGATCTGTGTTTAGTGCTGCCTTTGACATACTACGTATGTTGTGATTTTACTAACTAGCGCAAACTCTATCAGCTATACATTACAAAAATTCTACAGGATGCTTTCTTTGATATTGCAGATACCTAAATAAATGACAATGAATTAAATTAACAAGTATGTTAAGCGTATTAAACTTTCCAATATTTAAGTTCATAATCACATAAATACCTATGGAGACATAATTAAATTAATACCTACTTGAGGTCAGCAAGACTATCCCTTGTCTGATTTATCTTTTTATTTTTACCATGAAGCCAGTCTTCAAGTTGGTTTTTATTTGGAAAGTATCCCAACAGTGATGTCAGTTCATCAGAATGCCTTGACTTCACTTTTCTAATCTGCTCTTCTTTGTCTGCCTGGGGAAATGAAGTATTTTGAATTAATTTTTTCATATCTTCAGGTTTATGTCACTCAAGGTGTTCATGAAGTTAATCGCTTCTATGAAGTCAGACAGAAGCTTTACACATGATTGTTGATAAACACCTGAAAAATACACAGATCTTGAAGGGACTGTGTTAATTACATGTCCCTCTCTTATGAGATGATGATAGAAAAATTACTTTGTCTTTCTTCAGCATCTCCATTTGGGTAATTGTCATGGTATGTAGATTCAACTGTTCCATCTCTTGATCCAACTTCCTAAGAGCTTTATCCAGGTTTATTTTCTCATTTTGCAGAGTTTGTACTTCCATTTCGAGTGCTTCTACATTGCTGTTCCTCTCAGCCTTCTCCAGCTCATGTACCTAACCAACAAATAAAAGCCCAGAAGACTTAAATAATTACACTGATCAATAAAGGTCTAACTAAAGGAAACAGAAGAAAGCTCTTAAGCGGCTCAGCAGCAGTATCATTAGCTGTTACAGGAATGACACTTATAAGATTTGTACAGAATACATGAAAAAGGACAAAGGCCGTGACGTTAGCATGGAAAGCAAAGCAGATACTGGATGCACTGTTCTGAAAATTTTTCAATTACATTAACTTACTGTCTTGACAATCTCCTGATCCAGCTCCAAAATTCTGTCGGAAAACCCCTCCAACTGCTGCAATTCGTATTTTACATTCTTCAGCTCAACTTGTTTCTTATTTTGAATGTCTGATTTCAGGTCAATAGTTCTTTCTAATCCAGTTTTCTTGTCTCTTATTTCATCTATCTGTTTTTGTTTCATTGCTTCTTTTCGTGCAAATTCTCTCTGAAAGAAGTCAGCAATAATATATTATTTTTTTCATAGCAAACCAATATTTAAAAACACTTCTTTGCACTTGCTTGCAAATATTCACCACTGTAATACAAGACATTGAGATACTTTGATAACTACAACCTGTAAAAATGTTCTGCTGAAATGTTTTGATAGGAAAATGCAGATGCATCGTACTGGTAATGTTCTGTGAGAGCAACTCCATTCTGAAGATGACTTCAACAAAATGTTACTTATTCTTAAACCAGTTGCCCACTGTAATTCTTCCTCAGGCTTTTTAGCTTGTCAGTGATCCAGCTGCATGAGAGGGCTGCTGAGAAAAACCTATCTGAAGAACTGCCTGTTCAATAGCTTTGGCAGTTCAGATCACCTGCTGACCACTATTAATTCCAAAACTAATTTCCATGGAAAGATTCAGACAATCCATAACAAAGAATTCTAGAAGAAGAAAAAAGAAAAAAGGCTTCAGTTTCCACCCCCAACATTCTTCCTCTTCCTCCCAGCACCATGAAGACACATATGGACCAATAACACACTAATAACCAATACTAACTACACTATTAAAATGCCAAAATTCCTACCATCAAATGATTTGCAGCTTCCATATCTCTGTCCTGTCTCTCCTTCAACAACCTGTGAAAACTGGTAATGTGCCTTTCATTAAAAGGTGCTCGCTCAAAACCATCGAATTCCAGCTGTGCTGCCAAAGACTGAATTAAGGAATCCCTCGTTGCAATGTGTTCTTGGTGACGATCTGCTTGCAGTTGAAGACGACCTTCACAAAAAGAAAACATGACATAAATGTTTGAAAACTGAGGCAGAAGATACATTTAGGATTCAAAGTCCATTGCCACTATTTTCTGAAAGTCTTTGAAATGGAAGTATTTTTAAATAACAAAAAGCTCCAGAGTAAAAGCAAGCTTTAGCTTGAGTGATTGCTATTTCAGGTAACTAAATTTTTATTAATGAAATATATCAAGAATTTAAACAAAAGCCTCTTAAAACACTAAAAATATTATTCTGATAAATATAAACAAAGGCCAAACATTTTACATAAGCATATTTTGTGTCTCAACTACTACAGCTTTACTGAAATTCCCACAGTCCATCTAAAAGAGAATAAATGATACATGAGTATTACCCTAAAGCCCTCTGCCTAGGCCCCAGCCTCCACCTGAGACACTGAGCATGCCAAGCATTCAGCTTTCACGTTTTTCTTGGTTAAAACACACTTATACAATCACATCTGGCTAGCAGGCATTTTCATCACCTAAAGAAAGTGCAAGCTTAGACAGCAACAACTGTGTTGTAAACTGCCAGGCCAACATTGATCTATGCCACCATAAATTAGCTATTTGGAGTATTTTTATAAAGACTGGTCCATTTAAGAACAAAGGTACAACACGTTGTAATTATAGCTCAAACCAAGAAATGCACATTAGAAACTCCAGGAGAAGAATGCCAAGACCTGGCCACCTGCGAGAGTCTCACACCATACTGTGCAGCTGACCCCTAACTCATACACCTTTTAGGGGTTTTGTCCAGTTCAAATCCCTTCGATCCTTATCAGTAGTTCCACTTCAGACCTTAATTGCAATAAAAAAATAAATACAAGTTTATAGATGAAGTCTAAAATACCTCGTTCAATAAGTAGTTCCGATTTCTCACTGTTAAATCTCTGGCATTCTTTACTGGCTCTATCTAATTCACGCTTACAGTCTGATAATCTCTTCTCCTTCTCCTTCACTGTTCTCTGGTGATTCTGGTACCTGTCCATTAGTTGTTCATCTGTTCCTTGAAAAACCTGTACACCAAATACAATACAGAATAAAGTTAGCTTTTTAACTAAATTTATAAGCCAATTAATGATGTTTTTTAAAAGTATAGTTTTTACTGTAATAGAACTCAAGAAATAAGACATAAACACCTCCCACAGAACTTCTGTACTAAGACACATATTAAGAAAAATAAAATATGCTACAAGCAAAACTGGAAAAAGAGAGCCTAGTTTTCTTAGGCTGATAAAACAAATGCATCTAAATTTTTAACACTAAGGAATTTATTTTCTTTTTTCAAAATAGTTTTAAATGCCTTGTCACAATCACAACAGAAGACTGACAATTATTTCTTATTTTAAGAGAAAGAAATAAAAAATCCTCAGGGAGGTGAGTAGTATTAACATCAGGAGCCATCCCATACTGGTCAAAACAAGTGCTGCCTAACATCAACACACAGTGAGAGGTAGAGATCTTCCAGTTACACACCGCAGGGCATCATTACCAGTAATTATCACTTTTCTGAAAACTTTTGTCAGTATTTGCCTTCTTGGCAAGCTAGTCGATGGTGGAGGGAAAAGTTACAAAAAGCATTTTAACCCAAATTACTGAGAAACTAATACAACTTTACTGAGCCATATTTGCAATATCTGATAATATCAAGCAAGCTGCACAGCCTATGTTCTTCACCAACATCTGATGCATAATAAAATATATACTTTGTTCACTGGGTAGCAAAAGACAGACTGATTCTTCAGCAGAAAGGATGGCAGCACAGAATTTAAAAGGCAACCTTTTCCATCTTCTGTTGCAAATCTTGATTATCTTTCTCCATCTGCCGCCTCCTGCTCTCCAGGGCTTTTACATCGTTGTCTAGCCTCATTACTTTTGTGAGATTCTGTTCAACTGCTGCTAGAGAACTCTGCGAAGGAAAGAAAGCTGAGAGTAAAATATCTCACCAGCTTATGAATCCCATAATCAATTGTTCTATACAATATAGTTAGTCTAAGTGTAAAACTTTCAGCTTTTTTATTTTTTAAAAACAGGGCTTTTTAGGTTTTAGTTTAGTTTTTGTTTCAGTTACAGTTTATAACAATTTTAGTGACCAGCTAACCTTGAGAAAGAGAGATTTTAAATTAAGCTACAAAACCCCAATGCCTTTACAAGAATTTCACAAACTCTGTTCCTAAACCTCCAATCACTGTTCACAGATGAGACCAGCATCTGCCAGGTTTGTCGAGGTATGCGCGAATCTGCTTCAGAGACAACAATTGGGTAACACAGCATAAAAGTGTAAGATTTTAATCAAGAAATTCATCCAGCTTTCACATTTTTCTGTGTTCTTTAGTACTTATGTATTGTTTTGTATTAAAGTCTTAATGTAATCGTCATGCAAATTACCTTCAGAGGTTCGAGTTGACTCTCAATGGATTTTACATTCTCCTTAGAAGCAGCCAGCTGAGCCTCTCTATTGCTAAGATGATCCTGGATTTCCTGCGCCTTTTCTTTATTCTGTTTTAGGTATTTCAGTTCCGTCTGACACTCTTTTACTTTCAAGCTTTGTTTCAGTCGTACCTGACGAAGAGTTTCCAGTGCTTTAATATACCTTTAACAAAACCAAAAATCACTATTTCAGATCCTATTGGCAATATAGCAATACTGACATATAAAACAACGCCTTAGACATTGTCATTAACACCTGCATTATTACAGAAGACATTTCTTACTTAGTTTTTATTTAATTACAGCAAAGAGAAATACCTTGTTGCTGAAAAGATCTCGTCAAATTTTTGCTTCAGGGCCTTCCCTTCACTTAATGGCCAGTTGGATTCTTCTTGGTGGCAGAAAATGACGTTATTGATCACCGATTTGGAAACACCAAGAGCACTGATCATCTCTCGATCAATTTCTGCACACTTGGAACTCAGACTGACCTTCTCGCCATGCCTGTGTAGCACAGACAAAGAAAAACCCGAAAGAAGTTACTAGCAAATTCTTTTTAAAAGTAAACTGCATTTTTAACAGTATAATTTCATTCTAATGCACCGACTGAAAAACTTAATGAGTAACAATTTTTAAGCATATAATGACCACGTTCAACAGATGCATTTAACAGTGTCAATATTTGTAGTCAAGACTGTTACACGTTTTAAAACTATGCAGAACCACCAGAGGGAGCAAAACCGATCTTGAATGAAGTTAAATGAATACACTTCTTAAATAGTGGTGATGGGAGTTAAACATGGGCCAAAAACGATCTGAAACTGAAAATGGTGCTAAAGGAAGTAAAGCCTACATACTCCACACAATGCTAGTTTCAAACTATATCACTAATACAATTTTCAAATAAATGCAAGTTAATAGATGTAAGTAGTTCTTAAAGTAGTGGCTATCAATTTTAGGTTTTCTACCCTATCAACTAATGCATCAACTAATAGACAAAGTGATGAAACTACACAACTTTAACCTAAGAGCACCGGTAGCTACTTCAAGGAATACGATATTAAGTTTTCTCGTCTTATACATAAAAATATACAAAACCCAAACCGATCTTCATGCCAAAGTAAGAAAAAAATACTTACTTTGTTCTAGTAATGACACCTTCAAGGGTTTTAAATTCTGTTTTCTTGCCTTTCTGGGTACAGACCATGGATCGCTGGACAGCTACGAGCTCTCCGTTTACATCTCGAAACTGTAATCGAATCTGAGCTCTAACATCTGTTTCATTGGCAACCTTTAGTAGAAACAGAAAACCTGAATAAGGGAAATTCTTCTCAACATCCAAATGAATATGTGCCTTCCCAGCTGTGGGTAATGTTCTGATCTCCCCCAGCTCTTTGTTTTTCTTGAAACAATAGGGTCAGCTCATGCCTGCCTAGAACTTGAGCATCCCTGTGTTCATCACAACACTGAGCGCAGTTAAATATTTGACTTGGGAGTAAACACACATTACATCTAGTCACTATGACTTTTACCTTCGGATCGTGAACAAACGAGTTTCCTTTGGTGCCAGGAGGAAAATCTCCAGTGGATATGTATTTAAGACATTCAATGATAGTCTAAGAAAACAGAAGTAAGTATATAGTTATAATGGCAATTTAGAGTAAACAAGATGGACTACAGGCAAAATCACAGTAACAGCCCAAGTATTTACAAATGATGTGAGGAGAGAGAAGTAAGAAATAACTTTTTTTTTCTGAGTATCGTGAGAACATGGTACTTAGCAAAATGAGTTTTAATCAGGATCTGGATCCATTTACTATGAAAAATATCAACCAGTGCTCTGCAAAATCCGGGCATGGAAGCAGATCTCTAATAATGCTAAACTACGCCATGTTTACAGTAAACAGCAAGATTTTTGCATTACTAATACTTTCCTGCAGAGATCATTATCCATATTTTGAGGCCTTTCAGAAAGATACAGGGAGTCTTACCGTTTTTCCTGCACCATTTGGTCCCACCAAAATAGTTAACGGATTAAAGAAAGTGATAATTTGTTTGTCTTTATCCTCTACCCCAAAACTCCTCACTCCGAGGATACTCATTTTCTCTATCTTCGACATTTCTGCAGAACTCTTTCTCCTCCAGCCAGAAGTGTAAGCGTTACAAATCCTGTAAAATAAGGCTTCGTGGAAAATCTAGAAGGCAAAATTCACAGCATATCACTGAAAGCTGACACCACATCTATACAAAATATTATGAACACCTTTAAAAACACACCTATGGCTTTTCAGTTACGCCTCAAGGTGCAGAACATACAGAGGCAAAACCCTCACGTGCTTTAAGCTGAGAAGCCAAGCAACTCCAAGTGAAGACAACTGCCATACTATTTATCATGAAATCAAAAACAGCGGCCAAAAATAACCCTTTGAGCCTATGAGAAGCACGCCTTATTCCACATCACAAAACCCACGCATGCGCTCGCAGTAAAGCTCCACACACCCCGGCAATTTTTCCCTTTAAGAACCCGCTGCTGTGCCGCAAGCCCCAACATCGCGCCAGCTTCGCTACCGCCTCCGTTTCTCCCAGGGCCGCCTGCCAGGCCCTGCGGGGCACCCAGCCTTACCTCCGCCCCGCCGTGAGGGGGGGAAGAAGCGGAGCGGGAGGCTCCGCAGGCCGCGGCTGGGCCCGCGGGCCTGGTGGCGGGTGGGAGCTGCCCCCGCGGCGGGGCGCAGGGGGATGGCGGCAGTCCTGCCCTCCGGCCCGCTACGCCCCCCCGCTACACGCGTACACTTCAAGCCTCACACACGTGTATTTCAGCGAGGTCGCATACGGCCGAAGGAGCGCGGCTCAACGCGCCCCCGCTCCGCCCCTCAGGGCCTCTCCCCCCCCCCCCAACCCCGGGCACGGCCGAGCCCAGGCCCCCCACCCCAGGCGCCTCAGGGGCGCTGCTCGGCCCCGCCGGGCCCCGGCTGCGGTTGGAGGCAGCGGTGGGGGCACCGGGCGGGGAAAGGGCATTCCTGGAGAAACCCCGCTGCCGGGGCAGAGGTGGGCAGCGGGAGTTTCCCGCCCGGAGCCCCGCGCTGCAGCGGGGGTGGACATTTTCCAAGGAGAGCGATGGCACCACCGCAGCGGAGGCGGCCCTACCCCTGCCCGCCAACCCCGCTCCGCCAGCCCGGTCACCTTCGATCGCCGCCGCCGCCGCCGCCGTCCCGCGCGCCCCCGCCCCGGCACTGGCGAGCCCCGCCCGGCCGCCCGCCCCGGCCCGGCCCCGCTGCCGCCCCCCGCCGATGGGCCCGGCCGCCTGGCTTGCCGTGGTTCCCCGCCTGCGCTTCTTCCGAAGGCCGTGGGGGGCCGGGGGAAGGGGGCAACGATGAGGAAACCCCGCTCCAGGTCTTCCCCACGGCCCTACTCCGCATCCCCGCCGCCCCTCTCCCGTCCCCATCCCCGCTCCTCGTCCCCCATCCCCGCTCCTCGTCCCCCATCCCCTCTCCTCGTCCCCATCCCCTCTCCTCGTCCCCATCCCCTCTCCTCGTCCCCATCCCCTCTCCTCGTCCCCATCCCCTCTCCTCGTCCCCCATCCCCCCTCCTCGTCCCCATCCCCCTCCTCGTCCCCCATCCCCCTCTCCTCGTCCCCCATCCCCTCTCCTCGTCCCCATCCCCTCTCCTCGTCCCCATCCCCTCTCCTCGTCCCCATCCCCTCTCCTCGTCCCCCATCCCCTCTCCTCGTCCCCCATCCCCTCTCCTCGTCCCCCATTCCGTCCCCATCCCCTCTCCTCGTCCCCATCCCCTCTCCTCGTCCCCCATCCCCCTCCTCGTCCCCCATCCCCTCTCCTCGTCCCCCATCCCCTCTCCTCGTCCCCCATCCCCTCTCCTCGTCCCCCATCCCCTCTCCTCGTCCCCCCTCCCCACTCCTCGTCCCCCATATCCCCTCTCCTCATTGCTGTGGCCCCTCTCCCCAACCTCTCCTGCCTGCCCAGTCCGGGGGACCCCAAGTGGCACCCAGCAATTCCCACCCCCTCCCCACCTGCCACCCCTTTTAGAAGCCGTCAGTGCTTTTATTAAAAACACACCAAAAAAGTAAAATAATAATTTCAGAAGGTTTAAAAATAATGTTTCCAGCTTGCTGCCATGGCTCAGTGCCCCCGTGGTGCTGGTACAGCAGCTATAGCGGTGGAAAACTCCAGCTGGCCCCAGCTCCAGCCCTTGCCCTGGGAGCAGACATGTCTCCTGTTGGAAGACAAATCATCCAGCCCCATCATCAAACGGAGCTGAGCAATAGCAGGTCGCCCCACAGAGAAGCCCCCTTTCTTTTTCCGACAGTCTGATGAAGTGATGAACAGACCTGGGCGTAACTAAGTTGTGGGGAGGGTGAGGCTATATTGCTGAGCCCCACTTTCAAGGCAAATCTGCGGATCCCTGCAGTGGTCCAGCTTGGTGCTTCTGTCTCAGACACCACATTTCCGATGCTGCCTTTGATGTCTGCTCATTCTCCCCGTTACGCGCTGTTGAATCAGAGCCAGCATGGGATCAACGACCGGACGTGCCAAAAGGTGGCACAGCACCGTCGGAGCTGCCATAGCTACCTGGCTGGTCTTAGCCATGCCAGTCCTGTTAGTAACTGTGTGTGCTTGAGTATTTCCAGCAACAGCATGAGTCCTCGGGGCTGTGGGTGAGCGGTAGTTCACCATGACGCTGCCGGTAGTATAAGTGTGATGCATCCCTCTCTCACAGCGACAGATGAGAGTCAGGAAATGGTTTACAAGTCTGAGGTCTAATGTGATCTGATAATTCACCTTCCTTAGTAGGAAATCTAGAATACAAACTGCAGAAATTCCACATCAATCTCTCTGTGCTCAGCGCAGGAAGAGGATGAAGTGTAGTCATATATCTGATTGTAGGATTGCTCCATTTAGGTTTAAGGGGAACTTTCCTTCAAATCCGTATGAAAAATAGAGAAAGAATGACTAAACTAAGTGGTATAAGGTGTTTTTGAAGTTGACATCTTAGCAGGACTCAAAAAAGCGTTGGGGATACAGACACGTGCTGTTAGAGCAGATGAAATGTGTGTCCACCACGCCGTGCCAAGCAGAAGAGCGTCTCTTGCCCAGGGCAGCTGTTGGGGGGCACTAAGCCCTCGTACTTCAGCTTCCTATTTTAGAAATTTAACATAGGTCATTGTGATCGATCAAATACCGTTCTGATGCACCAAGTATGAAACCCAAACAGGTGGCCTCTCATTACGTAGAAATGTTTTACTTAATGGTGTATTCTTTGCCACATTTTACACCTGCCTACAAAAATTGTTGGAAATGGGATAGAAAGCTGTTTGGAAAGAAACAGTATGACCTTCATTACCAAACCTACTCTTTATTTGCTCATAATTTTCTCAAAATCTGTCTTGTGGACTGACAGGTGTCATGCACAAAGGTGAATTTTGTTGGACTTACCAAAATGTGAAAATAAATTGCAGCAGCTTTTCACACAGCTCAATGGCAGCTGACCAAAGCAACTTCATGCTTCTAGGTGAGTGGCTCCAGCAATTTTTATAATCTGGAAAGAAACTCAAAGAAAAACTCAGCTCCAAATTGAATTAGAGCAAAATGATAAAGCATTCAGAAATGCCCCCTGTATGTACCTGAAGGGAGATCGCTGAACAATTCTGTGATTCTATGATAAATAATGTAGTTGAAATTCCAAGCAGGTTTTTGCCACCAAGTCTACCTGGTTTATATGCTTTCTTAGTCCCAGCACTAAGTCTGATTTTTTTTTTTTTTTAGAAAAATAGGAGAGAATAAGAGAAAAAAATGAAACCAGACCTAATACCTTTAGCAAGGGCGCATGTTTTATACCACTTGGTAGGTAGGATAATACAGATCCTGCCCTCAACAGCAGAATAAGCAATTACAGAACTGTCGTGAAATAATAAATCTGAAAGGGTTAAACAGGAAATCGATGGATAATCTGCATATCCGTTATCGGATATAATAACAGAAACTGCTGCAAGAACTGCTGTTCCTATCAATGTTCACTAGGATGAGGAAGTAGAAGTTCAAATCATTTTAAAACATCGAAGTTTTTTCTTACTTTGAAGTAGGGAAAGGGGAAATAACCACTTTCCCTGCAATACAAAAAACTTCATCTGCTTCTGGTTAAGTCCTCAACCATTCTCTATCCTTTCCTTTGTACCCGCAAAAGCATAAACTTTTAACATTGCTGGGTTTCTGCCATTTATGATCTTGGCATAGTTTGTTAAATACATTCAACATTCCATTCTGTCTTGGAAAAGGATTCAAGGAAAAATCCTGACCGTTAGGAAAGTCCGAAATTCTAAGCCAGATCTGGAGTTTTGCAATTAACCTTTATTTCCATTATGAGAAAGTGAAATCTCTCACAATTTTAGATTATCAAATAACATTGTTAATAATGATCAAATGCACGAAGTGCATTAAGAAGTTGCCTAATAGAGCATTAGAAGGGTACCAGCGGGTCAAGGGCTGTATATCATCAGATCTAGAAGACATGGTCTGTGGACCCCAGCTATTGCACAGCCAGTGCCATTGGGCACTGTTTAATCAGAGGTTACTCAACACTTCGTAGACACTTTGAGGTCTACAAAGGGGTTGGAAAGGAGTACCAGAGTTTTGAGGCAGTTTTGGGGACTGTAGGAAGATTCCAGGTGATTGGGGGTGGGGAAAAGGATCTCTCCCTTTGGCTGCTCAAGTTCCTTTCTTTCTAGGGCCCACAACTTCCTCTGCCCCTTTGTACCAGTCTTCTCCTGCATCCATTGCAAGAAGCAACTCTTCCTCTTTGTTCCATAGCCCCTATTCCTCTTCCAGTTAGAAAAAAGTCCAGCCAGAATAAAAAAAAAGTTGGAGGACTGCCCCTTCCTGCCTTCTCTGGGGCTTTCTTCTCCTACTCCTAAGGACCAGAAGTCCCTCTGGGACTAACTGCAGGGACAGGCTGCAGATGCTGTGAACATCTTCGCCTCTTCTCAGTAGCCCCTCTCCAGGCAGCAGCCATCTCAGGCTCACCTATAAGTAAAGCAGACAAGCAGCCAGTCTTGGGAATCTAACTTGCCTGTGCTTTCAGCCAGCTCCAAAATTGATTAATACCTTTACTGGCATATTTTGGTGCTTATTGTGCTTCCTCTGTGGAGGGAAACAAAGCAGGCAGTCTTGTGTCAGGTCAAGTTCATGGTTAGGCAACAGAGGCAAACTTTGGAAGACAGCCCTGCGTACTCAATCTCAGCATGATCTGTGATTAAAATGAGTAACATACAAATGATAGGTGAAGTAAGGCTGGACCTTATCATAAGCCGGCAGCCAGCAGGTGGTTTTGTGGCTAACAATTCAGGCTTTCTCTATGGTCGTAGTCTGGTGATAATCCTACTTTTTATGAGTGCAAAAAAGGTTCACAAAATGTCAGCTATGGCCACTACAGATCTTGAGACAAGAATATTAGTATTCACTGAGACGTTACCGGCACAGCAGGCTGTAAGGATATTGCCGAAGTCAAAGACGAAAGTCATACCCATCTTTCAGAAGCAAATACAACTCCTCTAGGGAGATGGTACTAGATTATGCTCCTTCTGTGTGTTTTCGCCTGCCTGGTAGCTGCCTCCTTATGACTCAGTTGTTCAGCAGCACAATGCCATCAGTCTCTGTTGTTGCTGCTTTCTCCATGGCAATGCTTTTCCACATTGCTGATGGATGATGTACAGACCATATCCCGACTCTGCAACCAGTCTGACCTCTGGAATATTCTCCAGAAGTTGTTACTTAGGAGACTTAGTTATTGGCATCGTTTCTGGTAAGAGTTTTCTATTTCACACACAATATTTTCCCACCAATATGAAATCTGTTCTCTAAATCAGTGTTTATGCTATTATGGGATGGTTTAGTGGGAATGATTTTTTCACTTGTGATCTCTCTCCTTTGACACTCAGCACAGTTATCAGCCTTTCAGAGTATATGAATCTGTGAATATGAAAGTATGAATGTGAAAGGCTAAGGAGCAGAAGGGACTACCTGAGTCACTGTTTCCAGTCTCCTGCAACACTTATTATCATGTGAGCTCTTCTAGAAATCTGTCAATGCTCCTTCATAAAACTGGTTGGAACATTAGGTAGAACAATTAGCAGTCACAAACTTTTATATTTCCAGCCTAAATGTCTGGTGGCTGGAGTGTTCTCTGTTTGAATTTGTCTGAACGTTGTCCTGTATCTAAGATATCTTCTGCTCTTATCTCCCAACCTCTTTATAGACTGCCCATATTCTCAGCCTTCGTTTTGGCAGATAATCAAGCCAAGCTCTTCCATTGTCTGAGTTCCTTCTTCAGCTGGTCAACAACATCGTTAATGGCAGCAGGACAGAGGCTTCATCTCAAGTCCATCCATTAGTTATCTACTTCAGCCTAATAACTTTCCTTTTCAACACGACTCTTACCATAACCCAGTAAACTATTCATCTGACTTAATACTTTCACATCTTCTCCAGATTAACCAATACATTATCGTTTGATACAGTGCTTTACTAAACCTCACATACCTGGGATCCTTGTCTTCTTAAAGGATGAACTTGCCTATCAAACAAGGCTATCTGGTCACCCTGGCATGATCTGTCTACAGCAATCAGTGTTACATTTTGTCTTATTCTACCATTTACTTCTATGTCTTTAACATGTTTCTTTCCAAACTTGTTCTAAAGGCCAACATATCAGAAGAGCTGGCCTTCACTACTTCAGGTTGCTTTTTGTGTGTAACTTAATGCACCACATTATAGAGACTTGGGGGATGTAGATTTTATCACCCACTGATTTGAAAACTCAGTTCAGCTCCAGGTCAGGACTGGAGGAATGCTGCAGACACCCGACTGTCTTCCCAAGAGCTGTTGACCCAGCCAAATAATTTTGTCTTCCTTCTCATTTCTCTGCAGCCCACCCCATCGTTTCAGATGCTGCTCTTCACTCACTGCGCTGCCTACCTTGCAATATCTTATATCAGTATTTTTCCTCCATCTGCCCATCTTTCCTTGACACCTTTTTAACCACTGTGTTATCTTCATTTACCTGATTTTTTTTTTTTTTAATTCCTATGTACTGTCAGTTCTGATTTCACTCTATCCTACAGGATAAGTATGGATGCAAACTCTGACGGCCAAGATATTTGCACTCAGCTGGGAAATGGAACCTTACATATTAATCTCATTTATTTCTGCTGCATTTGGGTGAATGGCATTTTACTGGGAGACACTTATCCTATGTTGCCTTCATACATTTTTTCCATTCTACTCCCACGTACCTCCCGTAATGTCACAACTGCTTCTTTATTCAAATTCTGCAAGACTCATTGATACTGTGACACAAAGAATTGCCATGGTTCTTATCCATGGATGATGACAGAAGTCTTCTGTTACTAAATATCATGTGCATCTTGTTCCTCTCCCAAATCATACCTTGGTGGTATGTCACCAGGGGTATGATCAGTTTGGGGCAAAATTTGTCATTATTTCAAAAACAGCTAAGACGTTGGTGATTCAGATTCTGGTGACAGCCTAAAAGATTAAATTATTGGCCAATATAGCAAGAATAATAATTTACTCCTTTAATGCTTGTTAAATATAATAAAATATATAATCTATTAGCATATGACATGATAGCCATGATAATTTCTATACTAATAATTTTTAACTACCACTATTTTTGAAATATAACAAAATGCTTGCTTTATATCCATACTGTGGGAAAGGGAAACCTTTCCGAAGATCTGCTTTTCTTCTGCCTAGTTTATCACAGACACTTTTTACCCCTCTCCCTCTAGGAAAGAGTGGCCATACCTGGTCAGGCAAAAGTCCATCTTACTCAGCGTTGTCTCTAAGAGTAGTCAAATGCTGATTTCTATGCAGGAATGCAGGTATATGTTGCGTTATTCCCCTCGTGCTCTTCCAGGATCCAAACAATTTCAGCTGGGGGCCCTCTTGTGTTCATTTGGATGAGCTCTGACAATAGGATGCTCTATGAACCTAACATTAAAAGATTTTCAGGAGCTTTTTCAGTCAGGATCAAATGATCCGCTCAAGAGGGGTTTTTTTAACCTCTACTTATACTTCTCTTCCTGAATTTTAGGACAAGAATAGGTATTTTAATATTAAAAAAATATTTTAAAGTTTGGTTTAGCAGTGTTTTCCACAAGACTTAAACAGAGATGTTCATAAAATTATGTATTGAGAAAGTAATTATTTGATGTGCACAAGGTCGTCTTTGTTTCTGTGACTCTCAAGCAGATAGCTATGGAAAACCAGATGACTCTTCTCGCATTGTTGAGTGATTTGTTTGATTTTGCTGGAAAATTGTAACCTTTTGATGAGTGACTGTTACCCTCTCACAAGCCCTTGCCAGGCATCTGAAAGTAGTTTGTAGCCATGTATAAGCAGTTCAGTATTTTTCAGTACATAGAGTTTTTCCACTAACGTTGAAGGACAAGGTTTTTACTTGACGCCAGGACTGCTAATTTCTGCCATTGATGCCGGCCATGCTTTTAGTATTTGGCTGTTGCTAATTAAACCCATGCTTTTCCCAGCTATGTATTATAAGCTGAATTTCACAGAACAGCGAAGGTGAAGGAGGAGGGCTAAAGCAGTCAAACTGGTTAAGTGGTGTTAGGGTCTGTGCAGGTCTAAGGATTTGTTATTATTTTTTATTATACCTGAAGTGCAGTTTATGTTAGAAAATCCTATCAAACAAAGGAAGTCATATTACAGAGTGGAATGTAAGAACTATTTAGGTTTCTAGATCTCCATTTATCTGATTACATGATACAAAAGTAAGAATAGAACCACATAAAGATGTGTGTTATACAAGGAATACTCCTATTTCCTGTGATGAGTTTTTGATATCGTGTAAGAAAATGACATCTCTTATCTACAAAGGTATTTTCCCCTTATTTGATGTCAGAGGGAAGGAAACCCCCAACCTGTCCCCACTGAGGCATCCCACAATACCTATAATAATTCACACTATGTTCTTGTGCCTTTTCCTATATGAGAAAACTTTCCCTTTGATTTAATATTCAAGGTGTACATGAGTATATATAGGCAGCATGTGGTGCTAAAAAGGCATAAATCAAACGTAACTTTCCTGGAAGCGAAAATGCTGTTCCTCTATATCCTCTTATTGAGTTGCTGCTTATCTGGCTCAACGGGCAGCGCAATAGAAGAATTTCAAGAAAACTTGAAGGATCTAAGGCATCTAGCAAGAAAAAAGGTGGGTCATTATCTTTTCTCCTTCATTTTCTACAGTTCTTTTGATGGAAGTATGAACTCGAGTCTGGGCTAGTTTCAGCACTAGTTTGTGTGTCCTGTATTTTGTTTGTTAAATTAGAGATGCTGAAGGCACTGCGTGTCAACCTCTCCTCAGAAGCTGGTGCTGCAATTGTTTCCCCAAAGGAAGTTCAGAAATAGAAAGCCTGATGAAGATGATATGTAGTTAGAGATGCTTAACAATGTGGCAGTCACTTAGAAGAGAAATGGCTTCTAACACTATTTTCTTTTTCTTGAATTTTAGATCTTTATTCCAGTACCTGATGGGAAATTTCAGGTAAGGCTTTTAAAGCTTCTTTATTACTGCTGTTGTTAATCATTTGGAAAACAATGATGCTTTGTAGGAGATCTTGAGAGAAAGAAAGAGTTAGACTACTAAAAAAGACCAAATCTCAGAAAAAGGGAAGACACATGCTAATGGTACGTTCATGAGCAGCTCTGTCAAATTCAGTTAAGTCTCTCATATGCAAAATGTTGTGGGAATAAATAACCAATTCTGAGGCCGTGGCCTCCGAGACTTGGCTGTACTCCTACTGAAGTCAATCTCAGGAGCTCTCACAGGGAGCTTAATACCGAGTGTGTGCTCAACATTACTGTATGAGCTGCAGACCCTGAATGTGACCTGCTGTCATTTTAGAGAAGAAGGTGGTGAATACAATTAGTACTGGAAATGCTAAAATGTTCTTACCTCTTGGCAAACAGACGAGTTGAGAGTCATAAAGCATAATGGAGTTTGTCTCCGAAGGAAACGATTTGCACCCAGCCTTGCTGATCGGTGGTTTTCAGCCTGTGGTCTGCAGATTTCTCAGGCTCTGTGAACTGAAAAAAGCTTAATAAAAAAATAACTAAGAACAGGCAGCCTGCTGTTGGGAGGCCTTATCTTTAGAGGAAAAAACTTTTAGGGTTTACAACTTTAAAGAAGGTGAAGAGCAGCACTTTATAGACAGAAGAGTACGGTGCTTCCGTCCTTCCGTGCGGAGATGGTAGCTGTGAAAGGCAATTCGCAGATCTGATCTCCTCAGGCTACTCAGTGTGATTTTGATAAAACTGCAACCCCAATGGATTTTAGTCCTCTTTTAAAACTCTTCCCTGTCTTTCCTTTACAATGATTTTTTTTAATGTTATATGCTTTTTTCTCTCCTGCTGTAATTTTTATCAAATCCTAGAAAACATAGGGAAGTACCCCTTTCCCTAATTGTACAGAAATAGAGCAGGCAAGAGACAATTTCTGTTTCTTCTGTGCATACGGTTAGTTATTGAATTTAACAAAAGATAAAATTTAACTCATTTGACAGAATGTAATTTTTCTGCTGTTTGATATATTTTTTTTAGTGCGACCATGTTCCCTGTCAGCTTGAAAGAACCATAGAAGAGCTGAGAGTTCACAATGAGAGTGATCAAGTGAGAGCATGCGTTTCTCTGATGGAGAAAAACCTGGAACACATAATATCAACTTTAAAGATAGCTCATACAGTAAGTTTCTCATCAGTTATTTATAGTGATTTAATAGGTAAAAATGTGAAATTCCTGTGAATGGACTGCTCCTTTGTTTTCAAAACATATGAAATTAAGCAACTCAGCATCCCAGTCAACTGAAGTCAATAGTAAAATTTTGATACCATCTCCATACACTCTTAATTTCTCACTGGTGAGCATTATGGCTGCCGCTCAGCAATGGTTTGATAGAAAACACTTACCTGAACTTCACAGAGTCTGGATGGAAGTCACAGTTTTCTAAAAGATGCATCACCCTTAGACGAATCCTGGACTTGTCATTAGCCAGGAGATTAATTAAAGAAAAGGCCCTAAGCCACATCTCAAGAAGCAAAGTCAGCCAGGAGGAAATACTCCCAATTCTCAAAAGTCTTCTTTCTTCATGAAGATCTCTCTTTCCTCCTGATTAAATATCTCCTTGAACAGCCACCGACAGCTCCGCAGCAATATGCTCTTTTTATTCTCTCCCTTATTATCACCACTACCTGTCATTATTTTTATTCTAGAAACCCAAGTCAGATCGTTCCTGTCCAATGACCGAGGTGCGACCGCTGAAAGCCCTGAAGCGCTATGAGGAGTTCTTTCAAAAGCTGTACGAGAACTGCTGGAAGCCCTGATGATGGGTGCCGGCAACCCAGCTTGTTGGAGGCGTCTTTCACCCAACACTAGAGCCGGTTCTGAGGGATTACTGCAAAGCTGCCACAGATCGCCACGAAGAGACACCACAACTTTAACATGAATGTTTTATATGTGTATTATCAGATATTTATGTCTTATTGAAGGTATTAACATATTTATTTTATTTATGAAGACCTTTTGTATTTGTACAGAGTCATAATGTTCAAAGGGATAATGAATAAAAGAACTTAAAATTATTAATTCTATTGTGGGTTTTGTGCACTATAATAATTGGAGTATGTGTCAGGGCTTGAATAAAACTAGGTGAATGAAATAAAAAAATACAGATTAGAAGGCTGATCCACAAATGTGCTCTCCTTGCAGACATTTACAAAACTACCAGAATCTTTATTTTCTGAAGGTGGGAGAAAAAAACAAATGAGAAAAGGCCGTCTTTTAAATACGTGCATAATTAAGTTTGAAATCACCATGTTTTCCTGAAATTCTATGACATAATTGCAGCGCAGGATACCTACATGCTATACATTCTGTATTTAATTAATGTATTTATTGTGACAGCAGATCATAGTTATTTTCATAGTACTCCAAATTTGTTCTCATATTACTCCAAATTTGTTTTCAACCCATGCCATCTTCAAACTTTGGAGCAAAGAGTGAGGAATTCTTTTTTGTCAGCTCAGTGCCAAGCCAAAATGAGACCCTGAGCAGGTCTCTCAGGGGTTACTGCAGTAGAAATATGGTGATGATAATCGTAACAACAGAAATAACAGCGGTAGCAAAGGATGTCTAATTTAGGCTGGATTTGGGTTTTTTCTCAGGATTGCCTTAAGCTATATTTTTCATGAAGTGAGGAATGTATTTGAGAGTTACATTTCTTAAACAAAGATACGACATTTTTCTAGAATCTGCAGTGCCAGAGGAAAGTGATACTTTTGCTAGTGTGTGCAAGTGTGCATTGGTTTCCAAATGAAATGCAGTGGATTTGCCGGGCTGGCTTTTGGGGCATGAGGTGGTTTGAGGACCTGTCCAGCTAGGCGTTGATTAAGTTTTAAGTCAAAGATACTTGGCATAGATGCATTTTGGGAAGTCACAGACCCTCACCAATTAAGTAAACCACATGAATAAGTAATCGAGCATAATTATGTCTAAGGAACCCAGAAGGTTTGTGAAGTTTGTAACAGATAGACAAGACATGACAAGTAAAGAAATGAAAGGGTGCACAGCAAAGTGATTCCCCTCTTGGTGGCTGCGAAAAGCCAGGATGAAACCAGACGCTGATATTAGCAGTGTGACAGTGGCTAACCCGTTGGGTCATGAAACGAATAAACTTTACCCGGAGTGAATAAATACAGCAGTAAAGAGGAAACGCGAAGGACACCGTCCCACAAGCCAACGCCCGTGCTGTTAGTCACTGACGGAGGTTTAGAAAGAGCAGGCAACAGCAAAACATCGAATTTTGAAAGAACCAAACATGAGAAGATACCTCTCTAAACAGTGCTCCTCCGACACAGCTCCTGAGGAGGCACAGCGCATCCTTGGAGATGCAATTAGCCAGGAAACCTGGCCCATACAGGGGAGGAATTAAGTACTTGACCAACAGCTTTCACAAGTAACTGTAAATGATGCACGACTGCTAAAATTGATGCAAGGCAGAGAGCATCAGGGTTTTTTTTTAATTTATTTTATGATTCATTCCAGCTTTCCGCATAAAACTGAAAAATAGCATCAAAGCCTGTGTTTCACCATGACGTTTGCGGAAACTATATACTCTTAATCAAAACAAATAAAAAAATACCTTTCAACCAACCGAGTGACTGTAACTTTACTACAGGTCATCGTAAAAACTCACCTTTCCTCCCAAAGCATGCTAAAACATGTTAAAAGTGTCAGCTATAATGTGATGTACCTACAGGTGGGGACGATATCGCTCACCAATGCCAGGCTAAAACTCATGAGGCAAGCACAGACAAATGCTACTGACTGCTTAAAAGACCACAGTGGAGCTTAATTAACTAAGTAAGCAGAAGAGAGCTCTAATTACAACATAGTTTCATGCAACTTTGCCTAAGTTCAGCTCATACCCACAAGTGCGTTCTTCCACTATTCCTTCACGTTACCTTGCAGCGGGTCCATCCATGCAGGGCAGAGCGCAGGGAGATCTGTTTGCTTTCCATTTTGCTTTTCTGGGAACAATTTACCTCCTCCATCAGTACAGGTTAACAGACCTAGGAGCACCTGTGATTCTATTTTCATGCTATCTGCTCTTCAGTAATACCAGTGCCAGGATTGTAAGAGAATTTAGAATCCTTGAGAGCATTTAAAAATACCTTGAGTGGGAGAAATGGATTTTTGGTGCACAGAGGGATTCTGCTGCCAGTGTGGTGCATCATCTGTCTGCAGTTTGGCCAACCTATTGAAAAGTCATTTCAGAAGAGAAAGGAAAGGTGCTGTTTCAAACCAGACTCATCATGACAGAGGAATGAGGTTTTTGGGAGCCCTGGGAGGGAAAGGCTGTACACACAAGGGTGGAGGAAGTTACAAGGCTGGCTGTGCAACCTTTCAAATTTACATTCAACATATGCAGTGCTGTTCACTGCTGCGGGTGAAGAGGAAAACCATTAAGGCTTTCATTTTCAAGATGTATAGGGAAAAAAAAAAACCTCAAACCCGGGCAGAGCCTGGTCTTGGGAAGGTCTCTCGCTGAACGCGGAGGGCACCCGGCGCTGAGGCAGGCTCCTGCTGCAGAGCGTGATGTCTGGTGTGGGAACTGAAACCCAGCGTATCGCTCCCATGATAAAAATCAGAAAACAAAGAAACAAAAAACTACAAATATACTGAATTGTTTAAGCTGGAAGATCTATAATCACAGGTTGCTGAGCTGCTACCAGTTTCATTTTCTGGCCAGGAAAACCAGAGGATTTTAGGAACCAGAAGAGATGCTAAAGCTGCCAGAAGGAATTGCTGAGATTCAAAGAGGTGAGCATTCCACCACTGCTCCTTCAGGGAGTTACAGGATAATGGTTTAGAATTTTTTTATTTTTTTAACTATGCTGGCTACCATTCCCACTGACGTTTCCCCATGATGCTGAGAAGTCCAGCCTGGGCTGGCCAGTGGTCATGCCTTTGCTCCAGACTGGGACAGAGAGCGAGCAGCAGAGGACATCTGCATTTCCATTAGTTTCGGCTGAGTCCTGAGCAACAGCTGGCTCCTCTGGGTCATCTTCCTTCCCCTGGCTTTCCTCTTCTCTTCTGCCCTTCATTTCCTCTGTAGGAAGTGTCCCACATTGTGCAAGTGCTTGGCCAACCTGGGCTTCAGGTGGCACCTGATGGTGGCCCACTGGGGATGGTGTCTGGTGCTGGTGAGGGACCACGCTGCTCTCCTCACCTACCCGAGCAACTTCTGCCCTGGCTCGCCTTTAAGCAGCAACAATAGTGGTCTGCCAATAAACACATCAAGGTAATCTGGGCAACCTTTTCTCTTTTCTTCCAGGTGTCTTTTAACACCACCAAGGAGACTGGCAAACCAGGCATTCCTTGTGACGGATCACTTTGCCTGGAGAAAGGGAAAATCCATGAAAACAAAAGCCTTGGTTAGTCCTTACATTTAAAATCCGTTATGCTTTTGTGGTGTATTTGGTAATGCATACTTAATAAATTACATACATTAAGTAATGAGTACCTATTTAATAAACCTTACATACTAGGTTTAGACTAACACCGTAAGAACCAGCCAGAGCATCATTCCCAGTGTAGCCCTGACCCAGTCCACCTCTGCTTGGCAGGCTCCCATCTCCCGAAGCAGAGTTAAAACCTTTCTCCCCTGAATATCTGGTCAGATATTGCGCATATTACTTCCAGAAAGCAGTCACTCCCACGGACTGTTACAGAACTGTAAACATTCCTCCCAACAGCCTGTTTCCTAAGAAAATATTTTACTTTGTGTAATTTAGGTCAAGACCGTTCTTTATAAAATTTCTCAATTTCCCTGGCTTGGGACCGGCCTTTGAACAAGCAGCAGAGCGGTTTCTGTGGCAGAGGTGTGGAGCAGCACTACTTTGGGATGCTCTTATAGCAAGAACAAAGTTCAGGGATTTACATTTTATCTCCATTGCACGAAGCAGGGTTTCTGCTCACTGCTGGAGCATCCCAGCCTGGGTTTGGGGATGCATTTGTCCCTCGCTGTATCAGCTGCCCTAACAAGGGGCATGCATGGTGGAAGGCAGCAAATAGCTACATATGGAGTCCCTAAATGCTGTGAATATGACTCAAGAGCCCCTGCTAGTGAACTGCTTTTTGCATTTACCTGGCTTTTCTCTCTCACTGTCTGGAAGAGGAGCATAACTAAAGGTAAAAGAGTCTCTACAGCCCTGGGAGTTTGGGATCAGAAAATTTGCCAGGATAACAGAAAACACCGTTTCAGCTGGATTGCTTTAAACTAAGCCCCCAGAACAAAATATTGAAACATAGCCACGGAGAGAAAGCATTTCAGAGCATTTCTGCAGGTTAGTAAAAGCATATTCATACAGTAATAGAAATCACAGCTGGTGATGGGGAGCCATTCCAGCCCCAGCAAGTCACCGGCTCGTCCCTGGGCTTTGGGCTGGATCCAGCTCAGGAGGTGGCAAACCCTGTGGTCCTGAGCAGCACTGCTTTCCCAGGAGTGGAGAGAGGGGTTCCCACAAACCACAACTGCAGCTTTTTATGTGGCCAAATACCTGGGGCTGGCTGCAGCTGAAATCCATATTGGACCACAGAGCATCTGCTCGGGTGGGACATTGCAGCAGCTTCAGAGATGCCCAGGAAACGCTTAGCTTTAACAAATGAGACATAACATTTACTAGTGAGGTTAACTGATGGAATGTAGTTTCCCTGTGTGAGATTATATTCATCAGAAGCTGCCCATTTATTAAGGAGGATTTAAAAAACAAGATAAGGTCTCCAAAGCCCCATGATCTCCTCATCATCTAGCCTGCCCTATCAGAGAAGGGAGGAAAAGGACTCAATGCAGAGCCTATCACAAATGTCACTCTGCCCTAGGGCTCCATTTGCCCCCACACATTTGTCCCTTTTACCACCAAAACACCCACGTGCCGTTTCATAATGTGTCCCCTCTGACAGTGCCCGTGGGCTGCACTCCCTGGCCTGCAGTGCTGGGGCACCCGAGGACACTCTGAGGACACCCCCCCAGACACGGCTCAGACCCCCCTCAGACAACCCTCGCTTCTTGTCACCTCAGGACAGGAGGGGATGGGGGGACGGGGTGGCAGAGGGCTCCCTACCCCGAAGCACCCAGAGCTACCTGCGCCCTGCAGTGCTGCTCCACCGAGTCCTCCATCACCCCTGGGACCTGCCCTGGCAGAGGAGTGCAGGTGGCTTCGAGCAACCAATATTGCTGTCTTCAGGGGAAAGATGGTCTAGGAAATGAAGCCTGTTCCTCATTTTCAGAAATTTCCATTTTCGTGAGCCTGGCAGGCTGGAGAAGCACAAGCTACTGCACCACATCCATGCTGCGTTATGTACTCACACCAGCGAAGAAGCCTTATCTGAGCATCATAACTTCATGCTTATCTAGATGAAGGAGCAAAACCAGCTACTGCAAACAGTTGCAGCTTCCAGCTAATGATGCCAACTAAAAGTTATGGAGGCAACAGTAGCACATGATGGCTCACTGGTTCCCATGTGCCACTTGAGGTCCATCTCCTCTGGGCACTGCAGTGTTTCAAGCTGCCGTGGTTTCCACAGGGGCTTGATGGCACTGCTGCAGCCGGGGGATCAACCCTGCACTGGAGACCAGGCAGCGAGCACTGAGCAGCTCCCACAGCCACACAGGTGCTGGCAACGCAACTCAGCCACAGGCAGGTTCAGATAAGCTCATGCTTAAGCAAGCTCAGCATTAGTCTCGCCCATTACGGGCTTGGTGAGCATGCTGCGATGGCCGACTGACTTGCTCAATTCACACAAGACATTCACCAAGTCTGTCAAGCCTGTTAATGCAGGCACGTACCCACGGGAATCGCCGTTTCTTGATGCAGAGAAGCCCTTGCCCTGGGTGATGATCCCAGCTTGCAGCTCTGCTGTCAGCACCACCTTGCACAGCTTTTTGGACAGCTTTGTTTTCACATTTGTAGCATCATCTGATTCTTTTTTCAATAATATTTCTAAATCAGCCATAACATAGACATTGCTTATCACACCCTGACTCCCACTGAAATACCTATTTCATTAGTATCAGAATTCATTAATTCACTAATCAATTATATTATATATTCACTTCCATACTCCTCATTGTTCCAAATTCAAACTCAGTCACTTTGGATTAATCCAACAGTTTGGATTTCCATTTACTGTCTTCTTCTCCAGCCTCCAGACTGTCTTCAGAAATATTTACTTTTTATTCTTATTCTTATCCTTACCGATGCTGTCAGTGTTTGTGGTGCCTTCGCTCTGCCCATACTCACAGATCAGACAAACTCTAGCAGGATCAGAGGTGTAGAGTATCGAGAAGGTGAGGACCTGTTGCTTACATTCCCCCATTTTGTTCTTACATTCTCCTTCAGCTTTTTAACCCTGCATTTGCCTGTAAAAAAAAAAAACAAAACAAAAACAAAAACATCTGAACAGTAACGAACCTGAGGCTGGAAGATGCAACTACAGTTTGTGTAGGGACACCAAGCCAGCTTGGAGAGAAAAACTAGCACTTGAGCAGTTCTGTTATCTCAAGCAGTAGAGGAAAATTAAAAGGGAGGGAAAAAAGGAAAAGAAAAACCCCTGCATTGCCAAGTAAAACAGTTTTGGAAGAAAACAGAGTGGTCACACAATGGTGAAGAACCAGTCTCGTTCCTTTGGCAGCTAGCTAAAGCCCTGCTGAAAGACCAGCTCGTGCTGCTGATACGTGCAACAAAACCACCCCATAATTCTTGGGAACTGGGAATTATCTTCTGAATGCAATAAACCAAAATTTGCCAAGGGGAAAAAAAAAAAAATCATACAGTTCATACAAGGTTCTGGGACAGTGCTAGGGTTCTGCAGAAGTGGTTGAAAATCCCAAATGCAAGTGGGGGGCGGGGGGGGGAAGGAAAGGCCTGAGGCATAAAATCTGTCAGCAGTTGTGCAGGCCAGGAACAGAAGTGGAGACAGATGTGCTCTGTGACGAATGGCCCCGGCGCAGGGAGACCCGAGGCGGGGGGGAAGAACGGGGGGGGGACACCACGGCAGCGGCAGGCAGCTCCGTGGGAGATCCCTCGCAGCGGGGACAGGAACCACTGCGGTACGGGATGGACCAACTGTCAGCCAAGGAAAAGGTGAAAAAAGAGAGATTTCCCAACCAGCCTTGAGGTCCCACAGGAATTCAAAACCAAGTTGCCCAGGAGGTCTCCGGTGGTGGGGTCAAACCTCAGCTTGACTGGCAGGTACAGTCCAGGTGCCAGACAAGGATGGATTTGCCAAAAAAATCTGCATGTTTGTGGGAGACCAAAAGAAACAAGCTGTAAAACACCAAAAACACAGCAGACCAAGAACGGGACTTAATATTTTCAGCTTCACGATTTAAAAATCCAGCCCGAGGTAGCACTGGTAGCACCGGGCAGGTTCTCCACAGAGCTCCCAGCGATGTGCCGGTGCAGAGTCCATATTCCTGCAAGGATACGATCCTTAAAGCTGCATCATGAGAAAGCTCTATGGGTAAGCATATGGTGTGAAAATAAACCGCTATTGCTGTTAGAGATGACAAACTGGGTATAGCAAAGTGGGCAGCAATCAGCTTGCGGGTTGGCTTGAGCTGAGCCACACAACCACTACTGACTTTTGACTTCCCTAATTCAAAGTATTGAGATATCGAGGCGCTTACTCGTAACTGCTGTGACATCGGGCTGTGAGCCACCGGCCATGCAGAGCGGAGCCAGCAGATCCGCTCCTACCCAGCAGAAACGGGGCTGGACCGCCTGCCGCCGTGGATGTTGCTCTCGCAGGAACCCTAAAGCAGAAAGCAAATGATAGCACTTTTTGAAAAATAACCCCATTTTTTTTGAAAAGGCATCAAAAAGGTCTTTTTCCAGGTTCCAGGAAAGAGGGGAACACAAGTCACCGAGTTGGCTAATGTGGCTGGATAACAAGCTGTAACGCCTTCAGTGAATTAAGACCTTAGATGTGACCCTCGCAAACCTGGTGGGCAACCCCTTGGCAGCTCCTGGCTGGTGAGGCCACCGCTGTCCCGGCACAAAATCAACTCCCTGGGGCCCAAACTGTGCCCACAGGGTCCACGCTGACACCCCGGCGGCATCCTGCATCCCTCCTTCCCCACCCAAAAGGAGCTACTTTGCTCTGCCCTTCCCCAGGGCCACCCTTCCGTGCCAGCACATGGCTTCTCCTGCTGTGAATTAATTCATTCTTATGGAATATCTGCATTTTGACAGAATTTTGCCACAAGTTTTGTACAAATGCTATGGCCCACATATTTTCTCTGCTGGTTTTGGGTTTGTTTTTTTTTTCTTACATCACAATCTTTTTCCTATTGCATATCAGAAGATTGCACGCTGTTACCAGAGAAGCTCTGATTTCTAGAGAAGTGCCGTGGAGACGGCAACTGCTTGGTCATGCTTTGGGTCGGTCTATGTTTTACTGGGTTTTGTTGAAGGCCATATCCTCATAGCTTTACTACCTACTTCCATGGAAATGCTGATTGGGTAAGGAGTGTGCCCCAAGGTTAAACACCAAATTTACTGGAACCTTTCTCTTCCAGAAAGTCTCAACAAATGGCCTTTTTTCCCTATCAGTTTCAAAAATCAACCTAGACTGTTATTTCCTTGAGGAGAGACCATAAAATGGTAGAGGACTAGTCCAGAAGCTCTTACAGGTTCTCTGAGCACATCGGGAGGATGAAGACCCATCTCTACCTTCTTCTGCTGGCTGCAGGCATCTCTGCTGCTCCCCAGATAAGCAGCATGGCTGAATTACTGACATTATTACAGAAGATGTGTGAGGCAATGGCAAAGGATACTCAGGTAAATTTAATTTCCACTTTACTAATCTAAAATTCAATATACCGGAAGCCTCTTGTTCTTGCCTATTCCCCTTTTTTGAAAGTCAAATTCTATTTAAGTGACATTTTATTTTATTAGTGTTAATGAAGGTGATATTTGAAAGGCTTAATTAATACATTATTTTCCAGAATCTGAGGATCGAAACTCCAGTCAATATAGATGTAAGTAAAACTCCTTTTTCTTTTTAAATAAAATGAATGTTTTCATAAATTTAGTCATTGGAAATTGATATAGTTTTAAAATTGTTATCTCCCGAAATACTCTATTGGTATTTAAGAACAAACAATGATTTTAGATGTAGCTATTCAAAGATGTAAAATGTTATTAGAGATATTAAATATTATTGTAAGATATAAAATGTTATTAAAAACAATCCAATGTTGAGTCACAGAAAAATATGCTGTGATGTGGAAGTAGCCAAGGACAGCAAATATTCTTGTTCTATGTTTTTATACATCTGCAGAACACACGCACAGAGTGATTTTCTGAATCAAAGGACAGTTAAAAAGGAAAGAACAAACCTGTTCGCATGTCTTGCTTGTCCACCTGCAAAAATACTTCTGTTTAGTCTACTTTGTTTAGTCTACCTTTAGAAATGGCTTTTTATACCTTTACCATCAGTGAGGGGGTTAAGTGGTTGCATTTCCACACCTTGTCTGAAGGATGGTGTCAGTGCCCCACGAACAAGGCACCCTGCGTCCGTGAAGGAGGTCTCTCTTAAAGATTAAATTCCCCTTTATGCATTTGCCGGTTTCTTTTGCATCTCCAATACACTTCTCCCATTCCCTCTCGGCATAAAGGCTCTTCTCTTTGCAAGCCAACTTTAAACAACTTCCTTCTGATGCAGTTGCTGCTAATGAGGCTTTTTTTTCTGCTGTGCATCAACTGGAAACTTGGTCTCATCAAGAGACCACAGCCCAGCACAGAGCTCTTCAGATAAGATCAGGGCCAGCTGGCTATTTGTGGGAGTGCATTCTGAGTCATCAGTTTATTCAAGAAGCACAACATTTCACATCTGTGCCAGGAGATAGCTACGGGAGGGTGGGGGGTTTTTTTGGTGGCATATCCAGCCCATTCCTTGTAAATTAGGTGTAAAGGTCCCCGCTCTGTCACTTCTCTCTGGGTCCTGTCTGGAAGAGCTCTCTTCCCAGGCTGGGGCTTGGGCTGGGCTTAGCCCCAAGTTTTTAATAAGGAAAACAGACTCGGAATCAGCGGTGCCGAACATCAGCAGCTCGCTCGTGCCTTTCCCTGCCGAGGTCCCCGACGCTGCCACCACCGCACCGGTGCCCGGCTCTCCTCCAGGGAGGAGAGCGGCTTCGCTCTCACTTATGCTTTGGATACAGAGGTGAAAGAGAATTTCCCAGTGTCTTTGCATTTGTTGTTCATCGGTGGCAGAAGCAAGGAGCTTCCCAAGCAAGGCTGTGGGAAACATTATCTTCCTTGTCATGCAGAATCCAGGAATGACTAGCAGAAGACCACACATTGGTCGAGGACCTCACAGGCATGATGCTGGCCTTCAGTAGCTGTCTGCATTTCCTCCGACCTTCACTGAGTAGTATTTGCTTCTCTTTTCATCACTTTCTTCTCCCATTACACTTCTCTCCCATCTGTTCCTGTTGCTGATGGAAGCGTCCTCTCCTTCCCTTCCCTGGGAGTTTAGCTGATCTCTTCCAAAACAACCCCGCATCCACAAGTTGCAACCATCATCACTCTTTGCTTCCATCCTGTAACCCCTCCAGCCCTTCTGGCCACCTGGCCCAGACCGTAAGGTCTCTGACACAAACGCCAGCTACCGCATTGTAGAAGAGGAGCAGCGCGCCCGGTGCATGGCTGTCCTTGGGACAGGACAAGGTGAACAGGGCTATGAGATGGAAGTGTGACCGTTGTCCCCATCTCTTCTAGCATGCAGATGTCAGCTGTCGCAGAGGTTAATGTCTCGGGTAGTTTCAGGTTCATTTATTTTCTTTCGCTCGGGTTCAGACGGTTCTAGCTTCTGGAGCAGAAAGCATCTCGCATCCAAACTGAAGACAAAAATCAGAATTTTCTGCCAAAATGAGCAGATGTAAGAAATCAAACTGGTGATCAGATGGCTGCAGAAGAGATAGGGCTAAGTCTTTCGATATTTATATGCTTCATCTGGACATTACAAAACATATACTAGCAAAAACCATCATCTGCCAGGTTTCTGTCTGCAGAGTAAATGAATGTGCACATCAGTCAAGTTTGTTTGCCTGAGGCATGTGGAAATAGGAGCCCAAAAGTCAGTAACAATTTATTTGCCATGCAGGCAGCTGGACGTAGCTCAAGATGATTTTTAATAAACTTATTGTAGTTCACGGTTACAAATTCTGGTATCTCAGTTTGCTGTTTCTTCCATCGTAGGATGTGAATTGTGTCAGCACAATCTTTGAAGGAATGAACAGTTGAAAACTATTCCAGCTATGAAAAAATTCGGTGTTTTTTTCCAAAAATTTGAAAGACTGAAGCAATCGCTCACACCAAGCCTGGCAGAAGAGGTAGGAATTTATTTCTTGTGTATCAGAGATAACACAGCAGAGATGTAATGAATTATGGATCACATTTTATAACTAAGCCCTTACAGCTATAAAAGAGAATAATTTTTGTACTCACCTGTGTTGAGTCCATGGAAGAAGAAATCCTGGCATTACTTCACATTTCTACCCTTCCCTTGCCCTAGTCTTCAGCTTGACCCACCTCTAAAATAAGGATTCATGTGTGTGATCAGCATATTTAAGGTTTAAGGAAAATCATATTATTTATAAAATGATTTCAAGATTTAAAAGCTCTACAGGAGAATTAAATATTAAATAATTTAATTTTAACTTTTCAGGGGCAATGTGATACAGAAAGAAGGAATGCAACAATATTCATAGAAAAACTGATGACGTTCATCCGAAAAGCATCAAAAACCACAAGAGCGTAGATTTATACATTTCTAGAATAGCTGTAAATTTAAACAAGGAGTAAAATATTTATTTGTTTTAAAAGTACTCTTCCCTTGTGTTCAAATCTGGCAGAGCACATGTTCCATTTCAGTGGTACTGCACTCGTTCGTGTTTGGCATGTAATCTCTGAAAGTACTGATGAAATGTTCATATTTGTAGATGAAAATTTAAATGCTTGATAAAGCAAATAGCACAGGGTAGTACGGAAGGACCTGACTAGGCATAAAACTTTTGGGTTTCTTGTGAAAACGTCAAATTCATTTCTGAACAGTCACAGCGAGAATGAAGCAAGATGGATGCGAGCAGAAGCGGCTGGTGCACACTGCGCACCGTATCTCACCAGCCCCATGGGTGTCGCACGCCATAAACACCGAGTGATATGTTGAGATGTGATCTGAATATATTTCCTTTGCCTTTCTTTAAGACCAGGGTGGCCCAGTGTCAGGGGGGACCACATGCACCCTAGCAATATGGGTGAGGATCTGTAACTTCTCAGGTTTAAGGTCAAATGTCTGCTGGAAACTTTTGCTGGCATTGCATAACTTCAGCAGAACGGGTGTTATTCTCCATAACACACCTAGAAGAGCAAGAACCCGTGTACAGACCATTAAGCCAGGACACAACTGATACTACTGAAATAGGTGATTTAGCTCAGGGAACTGCTATGGCTATATGGCTATACTGGGAAAATCTCAATGTTTTAATACCCATCTACAGTAAAGAGGGTTAATCAACATAATCATACGAGGAAAACTTTTCTAGAACAGAGCTGGCTTTGCCACTGCTTTGAAGCCAGATGAGGATGAACTGCAAAAGTCATAGTCACACAATATGCCACTGCTTAAGCTCTGCCTAAGCTTCGACATATATATATATATATGCATATCGCTTACCAGCAAGGAGTACAAAAACGTTGTGCTCGAGCATACAGGATCACCGTGATTTGGTTGCTTAGCACTCTGCCCAAAATCTTTCACAGGTGCTGAGAACCACATCCTGAGGTCTTCCTCTACCTGCAGCTTTGATAGATCAGTGTAAATTTGGTAACTAAAGATTTGTAAGGATCTGGGCACATGCCATTTAAAGAATTAATGGTTTATGTTTTTTTCTAAAGCTAATGGTGATGATAGGAACGTTTGGATCAGTGTGAATTTGTTTCTATGGTGTCAATTAAATTATATGATGTTTTATAGATTTATGTATTTTGGAGAAAATATTTATTCTGTATTTTTAAGACTTTTAATAAAGTGAATAAATGTTTGTCTCCGCCTTTTTTTTTTCCCCCCCTACAAATTTCTTCCAAGCTATTTCCACACTTGAGCAAATCTAGTTATTGTAAAATCTCTGATGGCCAAGGGAATTAGGCTCGAGGTGAGTGAGCAAGCGTATTGCTCAAAGCTATTTCTAACGGTGAACAAATTAAAAACCATTAAAGACCATTAAGGTGCTCACCTCTCTGACGGAGCTGAGCTCGCATGTTTGGTTTTACTGTAACAGAGCTGTTGAGGAGCCCCTGCTAGAAGATGGACTGATGGGCCACGGGGACCTAAGCGGCTGCTCATAGAGAAGCTTACTAGTTTCTCTCCCTCCTTTTCAACAATTAAAATAGGAGAGGAGAGACTTGAATTGCCAGTTCGGCTGCAGAATCCGCTGCAGGTGGTGGCGATGCCTGAGGCTTGAAGCTGAGCAGTTTTTCAGGGCTTATTCTCAGATGCAGACACCTGCCAGCATCTGAACAAGAACTGAAGGTGCCGATTGTATGGCTCGGCCTGGGTAACTCCAAGCAATGGGGATAAACGTGCTGCAAACAGAGGAAAAAAGCAGCCGGTGAGGTTCCTAATTAAAATAAATACCTTTTACATAAACAAGCATCTCCTCAGACCTACAACAGAAATTCCAGCCCTTGCCATTCACAAATAAACATTTGCAAAGCAAGCACCTTTGGTAGAAAATGTTTTCAGTTTCTTCCTGGAAGCTGGAGGCTGCCACAACGGGAGCGTCCCCAGAGCTGTCCGGATCCACACCCCTGGAGTCCCTGGCTATGCAGAATCCCCACCAAGAGCAAACCACCGCAGCCAACCTCTACTGCTCTCACAGCTCAAAACGCAACCCCCACCTGCATAACCCCCAGCTGATAGCTCTGCACTTCACAATCCACCTATTAAAAAGGCTGGAAACAGGATGTTGGAATGAAGAACACGTAATAAAGCAGGGAATGCAGAAGCTGGATGCTGGCCGTAGGTTTCTCCTGTGCTCAGTGTACATCACCCAGAACAAGCGCAAAGTTCCCCGGCCCTGCAGAGGGTTTTAGATGCTACAATCAGCACTCCAAGCAGGCAGGGAAAATTAATACCAAGTAGAAATATTTAGGAAAAAAAGAAAAAAAGAATAAAAAAAAAGAACCAAGAGATTTTCCAGCATTTCAGTCTGAATTGGGATAAGACAAAATATCTAAATATTCTACAGGAATGAAAACTACGGAAGGATCTGGTTCAAAGGCTCAGCATCTTTCCTTGCAGGCTGAGCGCCACTCCCCTGGATGACTCCCACCAGACCCCAGAGGACCCTCCATCAGCATTTTTACCACCTCCCGTGCCCTGCTCCTCTTTTTCCCCCCTTGCCCGCTCTCTGGCACGGGCAGCCCTGCAGGCAGCGGGGCCAGGGCAGGCAGCTGGCACCACAGGCTCGCTGTGCCCTCCAGTGTTACGGCTGGGACGCCCTCGGTGCGCGAATCTGCATTTATTTCTTTCGTTTTGGGCTGTCTCTGGCCCGGGGCGTGAACTCCCATTGCCGGGTGTCCCTGCCGGAGGCTGAGGGTACTGAAATATAATTTCTCCTTTTACTTTTTACTTCTTTTTGCAAATTATTCCATAGTCTCTTTTAGCTGGCCCAATGGTGATTCTGCCTTTTGTCTGCCACGTGACCACCTGGATGCCATTTGGAGACAGTTTCCACCTTCTGAAGATGCTTTCTAGCTTTGAACGCTCTCCCCTGCCCTGCTGTATAGTTTTTCTGTATTTCTTTCACGTTTTCTGAGGATATTTTGATAGGTGATATGCACTGGTATACTGACTTCAAAACGTATGTTGTTAAACAGCTTCCTGACTGCCTGCAAAAATTTGGTCACAGATGAAAGATGTTTCTGATGCTGGTATTAGAAGTATCAGCTCCTAGAAAGCACAGCAGGTTGGAGAATCTTAAACATCAAAACAGGCTTTCCAGAAAACCTGAAATCAGGGGAGTCCTGGGCACGTTCATCCTCCTTCAGCTCTGCAGACGGGACAAAGCTGCTCCAAAATCTCCAGCCAAAGCAGCTTTCTCAGGGAACAGAACTGCAGGTTTGTGGCTTGTAGGGTGGGACTGGCCTTAACCCCAAACCCTAAAACCCCTCCTCACTGCCAGCTCAGATTAGCACGACCAGCAATTTCACCCTTGCAAGAGCAGCTACAAACCTGGTTAGCAGCTATTGTGGTCGTGGGCATCTCATCCTAGAAAAGCCTTGTGTCAGATGCCTCAAAGGAACCTGCCTCTTGTGTTCATTTCTGCTCCTCAATCAGAATAAAATCAGATTGCATAATATATTTAAAAAAAAAAAAAAAGAAAAACCAAACAAACTTTCTGTGAACCTGAAACCTAGTTTTCATTTTCTACACAGACTCCTTAATTCTCGCAAGCTATTTCGGAGCTCCAGGCAGCAAAAGCAGGCTGGTACTCACAGGGGCAATCCCATCCGTGGCTGCAGGTGGGTTTGCAAAACAGCCTGAAATACGGTGATCTGGTACACAGCCCGACTCGAGCAGAGGGCGGAGGAGGCAGGACACCGATAATACTATTGCTCCGTAACAATGGTGCCAGGTACACTTAAAATCCTGATATTACCCTGGTGTTGGTCTATCTTCACCCCAAATTTCATTCATTACCACAAGAAAGGCTCCAATTTCAGCTGGAGAACACAGAGAGCTCTGGAGAAACATTTGGGCTGCTTTATCAGTGGGTTTCCTCTAGCTCCCCGGAGGATGCTTGCATTTTTTGCTATAAATATTCCAGCATAAATTAATTCTTTAAAAAAAAAAAAAGTTTTAAATATAGAAGAAAGGAATGAGAAGCAAATTGAGAAGAGATCTTGTAGTGAGAGAGGTGGTTTCCTCCGGTGTCCTTCTAATTACAGAAAAAGCTTCTTGCAAAACTTACCAATTTTGGGATCATAAAAAAAATAAAAGCAGCTGAGCAACTGAGCAAGGCACCTGTAGTCACAGTGTTTCCAAGTGTTTGATTTCATTTGTTCGGAATTTCCTGGGTCTGACACATCCCGATACAAGGTGTCATGGTTACAACTCCTTTTTCAGGTGCTTCCCCGGAGACCCTTGCTGAAGCAGGGGCGAGACTCCTGTGATACCAAAACAAATATGCAGAAGTAGAACACGCTCCTGCCACATCAATACTGATTTTCCCAGTGTTTTCCAGTGTTATCATCCAACTTTTATGAAGGAAAAATACAGTTTTTCACAGTACAGCTCCGTAAGATGTGGGGAGCAGGCACAGTTGCTGGTGAAACAAGGATTAATCAGCAAAACTATTTATAAATTATTTATCTATAAGGCTTCTTACTCACCCTGCCTTCAATCCAGTCTCCAAACCACAGCAGCCGGAGCAGCCTCCCATAACGAAGCAGTAGAAAAGTGTCCGGGAGGCTGACGGCAGGTGGCAACAGGAGACCAGAAATGCAAGATGCACAGTCCTCCTCCTCCTCCTCCTGTAAGCTTTTGAGCAGGAAAAAGCACAGACAGGGATTTCCTTCTGATGTGTGCAGAGCCAGTGCTGTTTATGGAAAATGAATGAGGATGCCTGGCTGCCCTCTGGTGAGGATGGGGCTGGGGGATGAGGCCCAGTCTCTGTCCCTGGGGAGAAGCTTTGTGCGGCTCAAAGCATTGCAGGACACTCGCTGCCTGTCCTCGGTGGGGACCCCCCACCCGGCTGCACCCCAGGGTGAACCCCTCCTGCCAGTGGCCCCACACCCGAGTCCCTGCTGGGGTGAAGCAGCACCGGCTGCCCATCAGGTCACTCCTTCCTGGGCTGCCTGCGTTGGACACGACTCCGAAACGCACCTCCCTCTCCCGTGCTGCCTCTCAGAAGCCAGCCTTTGCCTGAGATGGGCTTTGAACTACAAACCAGCTACCTAGGGTACAGAAGACTCAAAACCAGACCCTTCAACCCTGCCTCTCCTCCTGCCCTGGCAATGCCCGTGCCCCACCGCAGGCTGTGCCCTGGGTCAGTGCGTGGTGACACAACCTGGGGACACCAGCACCTGCGAGCAAATGCCACAGTCTGTAACTGCTGCGCCTGTTTCGGCAGCATACCTTCCCCTCGACATCTCCTGCCCTGTGGACTGAATCCAAGACTCTCCCCACTCCCAGGTCCAGCTTGGGCTTCACATGGCTGCTGTGCTCCCTCCTGGACCACTGTGCCCCCCATATTTGGAGCTGTGACCCCCCCATATGACAGCAGAGATGGCATTGGCCCCAGCACCAACCCCATGTGGGGTTTCCTAGGAGGTGCAGGGCCCCTTCCCGGGGGACCCAGAGCAGTCAACCAGCTTCAGGCTTCTGGAAGGCACCTGGCAACCCAAGACATCCTTGGGATATGGTTGATAAACATCATACCCTGGCAGCTGGGGCATCTCTGGAGCGATGCCCGGAGTGAACATTATCCAGCAGGCAAAGGTTTTGCTTTCCAGCAGTACCTGTCATATGGATGCAACCACCTCAGGGAACAGGCTGGAAGAGGCTGCCAGCATCCACCAGCTCACCCAGTCATAGGGATCCTCGGGTATCCCAGACTTTCTGGGAAAGACAGGAGGTGGGAGGCTGTGCGCTGGCACCCTGGGCAGGAGCTGAACAGGAGCAGCCCCTGTGGGCACAGCCCCTTCCCACGGGTGCTGGTTTTCCGCCTGTGCAGCCAAGACGTGAGCAGAGACACACGCACAGCTCTTGGACGGTGTTGCTGGGGCTGATGGTGGGCTGGGGTCTTCTGGCCCCATGTCAGCCCCGCTGGGGCACACAGAGAACAGCCAAGCAAACAGCCAGGGTCAACCACTCACCCAGGAGAGTCGGGCCAGATACCTGCATGGGATGTGTCGGAGAGAAAGCGTTCAGTGCTGACACAGGAACATGTGCGTGCTGGGCTGTCAGAGCCATGCGTTCCCCAGAGCTCCCCAAAACCCTTCCAAAGTGTTTCAGTAATGCAAACACCTGCTGACACCCAACAACAAACCTTCAAGTGCTTTGCAATAGGGTACACTGACTTGAACACTTGTACCAAGATGGGAAAGGTGGGACAGCAGCACGTCCAGCCGCACACAGCTCCTCCGCCTGACCCAGTGCCGCCGGGTCCCCTGCCTTACCCCGCACCCCACGAAGTGGCAGCACCGGGCAGTCCTGGCACCAGAGAGCCACTGCCTCAGCCAAGGCAGGGCTGGGCTTTAATAAACACCACAAAGGTATTTCTGGAGAGCTGAACTGTGTCAAAAAGCAACAAATCAGCAGAAGGAGAAGGCAGCACTGCTACAGCCTCAAAAAGCAAAGGTGGTTTCTGAGTAGCACTCCAGAGGCTGTATAGACAGCCCAGCAAAGCGACAAGCATGGCACAAGAAAACCTCCAAAAGAGGTTCCAAATGACACTGGCTTGTTTAATATGTTAGGGTTTTCCATATTTTTATTATTGTCCATATTGTTTTTTACTATCACTGGATGAGATCACGTTCAGAGATCTGACTGCACTGGATGCTATGCCAGCACAGGAGACTCTTCTCACCACATTTTCACATAGCTATCGTACTTTTCTTTCTTCCTGCTACCTCTTGTTCAACTAACTGTTCCTGCAAGGCAGGTAATCACTGTTACAGCCCTGCCCTTGGCTGCAGGCAGAACAACAAACCCACAGAGAGCTCCAAGCAGAAGCCAGCGGAGCGCTGGGATGCTGGACCGCTCCTGCCTCCATGACGAAGCATTTTCACCCGGGCGGGCTGAGATGGCTTCAGTGGGATGCTGGGGCACGTCCTGAGGGCTTAGCCCAGCAGTTATGTTTGTCAGAACTAAGAAGAAAAGGTATAGGAAGAAAAAAAGTTCCTTCCCTTGTTTGCCTACATTTTCATTCCATGAAAGAATGACACCATGGTGCTCCTTTAACGCAACAGCCCCACTGCACAGCGATTCTGATTTCTGAGATGATCCCAAGCCCCGTTCGTGTTCAGCCATAGCAATGCCTCCCCCAGGCCACCCAGTGCCAACGTTGCTGGGCTAAAACCGCAGCGGCCTCAGAGGAGGGCAGTCCTGGTGGGATACGAGCCACCCTGTTCATCCATATGAACCTTTTACCTCAGGTTTAATGGGAGCAGGAAGGACGTGTCAGCCAAAAATATAAAGTCATTGGCAAGCAAACAAGTGGGCATTAACATAATGAGTATAACCCCGCGGTACAATCATGGCATAAAGGTTAAATATACACGCACGATTACTTACTGTAAAGTCGCTGAGTCAGATTTCACCAGGTTCAGCGTGCGCCTTTCAGAGAAAGGTGGAGAAAAGGAAAGGCCTCACCAGCCTCCAGCTTTACACAGCTATGGAAAACATCATGGGAATGACAAGAGAAATGAGCATGCAATGAACTGAAAAGGTCACGATAAAACTACCTGCGACAAAGAAAACATACCCCTCTCCATCACTTACACGCGTCGAGCAGGACAAGTTCAGTATCACCAAAAAAAAGGAAATTTTTAACTTTAAAGCAGCCCGTAGCTCTACCTGGAGAACAGCCTGCTAGTCGTTCCACCCCCAAAATACCACCTCAGTTACCTGCCCCCCAATCCACTGGGATCCTTTTTCAGATGCAAACAGTTGCAACTGAATTTTAAATATTGACTTTGACTTTCTACAGAAAGTGCAAAATAATTACCTTTTCTAGTGTGCCCAGGAAAAATCAGGATATACTTCATGTAAACTAACATTATTTTACTTTAATTCACCTTTTAATACTTTACTTTTATACTTTATTGACCCTGGTAAGCATATATTATTCATTTCCAGAGAGCAATTCTATATTTCATTATTATTATTATTATTATTATTATTATTTTTGCTGCAGATACAGAAGTTGCCCATGAGATTGCGATTTCAGACGCCCAGTGTGGCTTGGAGAGGGGTCAGTTAATCACCGTCTCTTCCAACAGGGACCTGGGCTGACCAAACACAGCTTGCTCCGAACGGACAGTGCACCTGCACTGTGTTCTCTGCCTGACACCAGAGCAGGAACAGCCCTTCTGGCCTCCCCACCACACCTCCCCCTCCACAAGCCCCAAGACAAGACCTATGACAAAACCTCCCTCCTCCAGGGCAGGTTTAGGTTGGACATTAGGAAAAATTTCTTCCCTAAAAAGGTTGTCAGGCACTGGAAGGGGCTGCCCAGGGAAGGGGCCGAGTCCCCATCCCTGGAGGGATTTAAAAGCCGGGCAGATGAGGTGCTCAGGGCCAGGGTTTAGTGGTGGGATGGCAGGGTTAGGGGAACGGTTGGGCTTGATGATCTTAAAGGTCTTCTCCAACCTAAACGATTCTATGATCTTCAGCAGCGACCTCAGCCACCAGCCTCTGCTCAGGAGCCTCCATCATCTCCTTGCCATCCCAGGATGGCTCTGCAAAGGGGAGACGGAGAAAGCATCTCCTTCACGGGTCAAACACAGCGGCCGACTGCTTGAACCCTCCCAAGAGCCAGCTGGCAGTTTGCAGAAATTGTGCTCCTCACCCCTCATTCCAGGACATAATTAAGCAGCAAACGTCAAACCTCCAGGACATGCCCTGTGGGTGTTGCAGCATCGTGACATGACCTTACATAGAGCTGTGGATCCAGCTGAAGGCTGCAACCTCTGGAGTGCAAACGGGCAAAATTAGCCTCAAGATGCCAAGAGGGGTTTTTGGGGGAAGACAGAGCACAGTGGATAGCTCAGTGCATGGGGGGAGGCAGTGATTTGGAGGAGGAGGGTGCAGAGCCGGGATGCCAGTGCCAGAGGGGTCCCATGGGAGTTGGAGGCACACAATCTGCACACACAGACTCCCATCTATAAAGCTTTTTACCAGCATATTTATTTTTGGGAACTCCCAAGACACCACCACCACCCCACCCCCCCTCCAGTATCGCTCTGGCAGGAAAACTCTGTGCAGAAAAATAAGTGGAAATGTTCAATGTTTTCTTAGCACATGTTCTGGCTGGAGCCCCCGGAGCGGGCACCCAATCTCATCTCCCTGAAATAGAGATCAGGGACAAGGGGTAATGTTTTTAAACTAAAACAGGGCAGGTTTAGACTAGATATAAGGAAGAAATTCTTTACAATGAGGGTGGTGAAACCCTGGCAGGGGTTGCCCAGAGAGGGGGTGGAGGCCCCATCCCTGGGAACATTCCAGGCCAGGTTGGACGGGGCTGTGAGCAACCTGATGTGGTTCAAGGTGTCCCTGCTCCTGCAGGGGGGGTTGGGCTGGGTGACCTCTAGGGGTCCCTTCCAACCCAAACCATTCTGTGATTCTATTACACAAATTAGAGATGCGAGGTAACGAACCCACGTGCTCCAGCCTGGGGGTTAATTAATCAGCTCGGCAGCCGCGGCTGGCAAGGCTCGGCCCTGCTCAAAACCCAACGGGTGCGCGGGGTTTTTTGTTGTTGTTGTTTTGGGTTGTTCGGGGGTTTTTTTTTGCCTCGCCCAGTGGACAGCGGATGGAACCGGTGCCAGTTCCCCCCCGCCCCCCGGGCCAGCCCCGCCGGTCCCCGCACCGGCATCCAGGTGCCGCAAGGATGGCGGGGGGGGGGGGGGGAGGGGGGGTTTCCCGCTGCCGGCGGATTTTCCCGGCGGGGCAGCTGGAAGTCCCGGCGCATTCCTGCCCCTGACTCACGGCCAGTCCGGGCCTTCCCCGGTCCCCCCCGCGGTCCCGCCCCCGCCACTGCAGCGCCCCCTCGCGGCCGCGCCTGGCAGCGGCGATTCCCGGAAGCGCCGATCGCGCCGCTCCTGCAGTGGGAAACCGAAACTCGGGGGGGGGGGGGGGGGGGGGGGGGGGGTGCGGGAAACGGGCGGGCCTGCCCCGGCGGGACCCGGCCCCCGCCTGCTCCGGGCGCTGCCTGGGGAAGGAACGGGGCAAATCGGCGCCGCGAAAATGCAGAAATAACCGAATAAAGCTCAGAGCAACGGGGGGGGGAAGCCCCCCGACAGAGAGCAACCGCTGCTCCTCCTGGCTTGTTTGGTGCAAGAAGCCCCAAAATAAAAAGGGCGCAAACCCCAAAATTGCCCGGGGGTGGATGTGCCTCAGAAAGCCCTGTCGCAATGCCTGGGCATGAGGTCACGCTTGCCCCTGCCACCCCCCAGCCCTGCAGCCCCCCTGTCCCCACCACTGCACCAGCCCAGGTTCTAACCCCCCAGGGCAAGGGCCCTTGCTTGCCAAGGTGGCCCAGCCGCCTGGGTTGTCCCAAACTGCTGACTCAACCCTGCACCTCGCCCACTCGCCCAGCTGCTCTCAGCCCCCCACCGCGAAAGGGCAACTTCTCCATTCCATGCCCCATAAGTCAGCAATTCTGCGATGAGACCCAGCAGGGAGTCACGCGCTCCCCGCAGCGAGCGGGGGACAGCCACCGTGCACCACGGCTGACCCAGGGGGCCAACACCGGCTGGGTGCTCTCTCCTGCCCTCCCGAAAGGAGGTGAGGGCTGCCGCGTGGGAAGGACGGCCACGCTGCCCTGAGATTTCAGCCAAGGAAGGCAAGTTGGTGGCCTGGGGACACCAGAGGATGTTAAAAAAATAGTAATAATAATTAAAAAAAAAAAAAAATCTGTGCTTCTTTCACAGATCCGCATGGGACAGCCATTGCTGTCAAGGTGTCCCTTTCCCTGGTGGTCCCTCCTGGCTGGTGGGTGCTGCTCAGGGGGTCCTCCCATTCCTCGATGGGAGGAAGGGTACAAGGGGTCCTTCCCCCTGCTGCAGACTGTTGTCTGAACTACAATGAGCTCCCCAGTGTCCACCTGGATGCGTCACTTAGCTTTTCCCTTTTTGGTGGTGGGAAGACCAGCACTTACAGCACCCCCTTTTAGAGTCTCCAAAAGCAGCACCCAAAAGCTACAGCAGCGACCGGTCTGACCCAAGCGCAGCAGCAGCGTACCTGCCACAGTGCGGGGGCTGAGGCTGTGCTGCCTGCGGCGCCGAAATGACTCTGAGTATTTTTCCAAGCACCGAATCTGACTCTCGCGTATGGAAATCGCATTATTATCAAATAAGGCTGCTGTTCTTACCGATGGTCTCTATTTGGACAGAAATGCGTGCGGTCTGCTTCAAGGTTAACAGCCAATAAATAATTAATAACAAAACAAGGGACTAAATTGCAGATGCTTTAACATCTATTGCACACAGCTTTCACTATTTGCTATGGTCGCCCTGTGAGGTCCTCGATACCAACTTCCCCTGGTTCCTTCCCAGCGCCTGGGACCAGGCCTGGCAGCACAACTGGGGTTCCCATTCTGGTGTAGGAGCTGCCCTGGCTCAGGCAGCAGGCTGGGTGTGAGCTGCCTTCCCAGCACGTCCTGCCTTTGCTCTCCCATCCCTTGGCTCCTAACGGTGCTAACGTGAAAAGCCCAGCAGCGCTTTTCAGCATGTGTAAGAGCTTCTTTTTTGGCAGCCCCTTTGCATGAGGATGAGACAGAGTATTTCAAACAAAGCAGGGGTTATTGATGTTCTTCCTGAGGCAGAGCTGTGCTGCAGCCTCCAGATTGAGCTACAGTTAAATTCCCAGGGTCTCCCTGCCTCCGTGCTCGCTGGTACCCTGGCCCGCTTGAGCTGCCAGGCTTGGCTGGTAGGCAGCAGCGGGGTGCAGGAGGTGGGTGGTGGCCCCAGGGAGCCCCCAACCCCGGACACTGCCCAATCTGGACCCTGCCTGTGCCGGCGATGGGCTGGAGGCACTGCACGATGCTATCGTGGGTAGGGTGACTTGGCTGGCATGTCCTTCCCCTTCCGACAGCTGGGAAGTTTGGCACCTTTTCTGATCCGTCCAGGAAAGAGAAAAACTTTCGCAGCTTGGAGCCAGGCAAGAGGCACAAACAGCCTTGCACACAACATGCTGCTTGTCCTGCAGGCTGTAGCTTGATTTGGTTTAACTCCTGCTCTTCAGACGGCCAGTTAGGCAAGTGGGTTTGTTCAGTACCTTCAGACGGGTACTCTAAGTGCATATTAAAACAAGAAAAAAAATATTTTTAATACATAACTCACCTTTTTCTTACTGATGTCAGCCCCAGCTGCATCAGTAGGACTTCAGCAGTGTAAAATGAATGGACTCCCCAGTTGACTTCACATGCGTTAGCTGCTGGGATGCCAGGACCCCAAGGCACCCCGGGGCCAGCACAGCCCCACTGTACCTCAGCTAGGGCAGGCAGAGCAGCTCCAGGGGAAAGGCTGCTGCGGCTGCTGGCTCCCATGCTCTCACATGCACCAGGAGAGCACTGAGTCTCTCCAAGCTTTAGCAGGGAGGCTCAGGCTGCTGCAGGTTTGCACCCTCGTTAGGCAGACTCATCACAGCTGCCAGGTGCCTGCAGCTCACAGGACTTTCCTTGGCAAACAGCTCATGAAATGTCTATGATGTCCTCCTGCAAGGTTAAAAGGAAAGTAAGGAGCAGGGCAAGTCTGAGGACACAAGTCAAATTCTTGGAATTCCTTTTTTTCCCACCAAACCAAGGCCAGAATCTCATTTTGGTTTGGTTTCAAAATTCACCGTGCCATCAGTGGGGAGAACTGAGATAGGTCTTTCCAATTCCAGGAAACCATAAACGGCCCATCCCAGGATATATTTATTGTAGCCTGCAGATCAGAGCGCTTGCTAGTATTACGTCATGCCATCTGGGCAGAGTTTCAGCATTTCTGACATTATTCATTCTCCTGCATGTGCTTCAACCAAACTTCCTTTTTGTAAGAGAGGCATTTATAAGAAATGGAAACAGCTTGCAGCAAGTCCTGCGCTCTCAGGGACACTGACCAAGCAGCAGCTATTTTTTCTTGTTAGCCTGTGCTGTTTTTAAGGCTGATGCTCCATCTTTGCTCCTTAAAAGTCTGCTCTGCATTAACCCCAGTTAAGCCCAGAGAGCCCATAGGAGGGACACACGCTGCCAGACCTGGGGCACGATGCTGTGACAGTTGTTGGGTGTTCATTAGCGGGGAACCGTAGCATTCCCCAGGTGACAGTGAAGGCTTTGCACCCGTTTTGTTCACCCCAGTTAGTCACTCCAAAAAGAAAGAATTGTTTCTGAGCTTGATGGGGAGAGGGGAAGAAGGAAAGTGGGGGAGAAAACAAGAAAGGATCTGCATTAGAGCAGGTTTCTCTTAAAACAGGTAGAAAGGAGGAACAAACCCTCTCAGAGCAGGGTCTGGGAGGACTGTTGAGTGTTGGTGGGCATGGGAAGGTCACGATGCAGCAATGGAAGGAAGCAGCCAGGGCCGCAAGGAAGCAGATAAGAGGCTCTCTCTTGCCACGCTCCCGTTCTTCCCCTCCCTGAACCCCCACTCCATCCTGTGGTTGTTTGCTCCCCTCACCCAAATTCTGCCTGGGCATGCAGACCTTGGGCTCCGCTTCTTCTCCAGGCTCGCTGCCATCTGCCAGAGGCAGAGTTCTGTGGCAGCTCCTGTCCCTATCTCCCCATCACTGGAGCAGGGATTCCCCACTGTGGAGCTTCTCTGCTGGTTGGATTCAGAGCCCTAGAGAGGGAAAGCCTTCAAAGCCAAGACTGCCATCAATACTTGGCATCATGCTCAAGCTCTTCCCCCCATGACACATTAGGGATTGAAAAGCCAAGGGTCATCTGCCCTATCCATACCTCATGCATAGCACCAGGCAAGCACAAGCCACTGCATTGGCTGCTCTAAGGTACATGCACCAAACGAGGTGCTATGGGCTAGACCCCTCCTGCTACACACACACACGCTCCTGCAGCATCGCCTTCCGTGACAGAAGGGCAGTTTGCCTCTTGCTCAGCTTGGACAGGAGCCCTGGCCTCCTTATCAGAAAGCTAGCAGTTATCAGAAAGCTGATAGACTCCTACGCTGCTGCTCCAGCACGTATGCTTACCTGGAGGTGAATGTGGCTCTGGAGCAAGTCCCTGCTTCTGCAACTATGTTTGCACTGGAGCGTGCTGGTTTTCTCCCCTTCACCCCCAGCTCCTCAAAAAGGTGTTTCTGGATGTTCAGAGCCTCACAGGTTTGCTTGGGGGTAAAGCATGGAAGGTCTCATCCCCACTCAAGGGTAACTTTGCAGGGAGGGAGGAGGGAAGAGCATTGCAGAGATAAGGTGGAAAAGACGCTCCTTTTGCACTGCCAGAAAATCAACCTGCTCTAAGCAGCCCTGGCACCAGGCTGGGTACCAACAGATGAGAAAGTCTGTGCCACTTGTCACTAGGGAGGAGGCAGCCGGCCCTTTGGCTGGAGGCAGCAGGTTTGGCTGGCTGGTTTGCAGTACCACTGGCTGGAAACTGCCCATTTCATGGCACACAGGGTTCAATATTAACCACTAGTTAATTTTATACAGCACAGGAGTGAAGCCATCTCGAGCTGCTTAACCAAGCATAGCAGTCAAGACAGGGAACAAAGAACCATGTTAGAGCCTGGCTGCCCAATCCATAACCCAACCCATGACTTCTTGTAGGCTACGCCAGGAGCTCCGTAGCTCATGCTTTTTAACATTACTTGAAATACAGTCTTCCTAGGAGCACCTTCTTTCAGGGCATTACTGACTGAGACGGAGAGGTGCTCATTATAGAATAACAAATACCACTTGCTGGAGCATCAGTTGGGGATTTGATTTGGTTTTAAATATAAATATTACTAAATATTTCCTCTGCATTAGGAAAACAGTCCCAGACTTGGGATCTCTCTGGATCGGGTAAATGTGATACAATATTTTAGTGACCTGTTTCTCTGTGTCTCAATTTACCATTAAAACAAGAGAACTGGCAAGTCATGGGGGGAATATGAAAAAGGGGGAACATTAGAGGGTGCTCAGAGCCAAAAGGCCAAGTGTCTGAGATAAGACCGCTTTGAAAGAAAGCTGGAGCAGGGCTACAACTCTGCAGAGAACCAGCAATGTTGGCATTGATGGAAATTCTTGCTGGATGATAAACTGGATGGATGAGAAAGGTTTTATGGCCAACCATTTATTGACTCCCTGAGGTGCGTGATTATTCCTTGTTCATGCTTTTATACAAATGCATGTCAAACTTAAGCACATCTTCTTGCATTGAGTAAGCTGGTGAAACGATTATTAGTGTAGTGGTATAACTGGGAGGAAGGAGTCGGTTTTGGAAGGAGAAGGCTTTGTAACTGTGGTGTAAGGAGAGCCTGACACACAATAACATCAGGGAGAGACAAGTTGTTATTTCCTTGTTTCAGCTGAGAGATAACAAAGAAGCAAACACACATAAGGCATCCCAGCTTGGGCAGGTCGTGCTCCATGGAAACTTGCTGTGCAGATATGGGACAGAACACAGATAAAAGGTCAAGTCCATTCCACTGAGTAGGATCTGAAGAAGTGGAGATTTAGGGCTGGAACTGTTAGCCTGCCTTTGTGCATTTCTATCCTAGTTGTATTTATTTGGTGCCTGGTGCCAAATTCCTGACGAAGATACAGACTAAAAATAGCTGGTAAGGATCATAACAGTACTGAAGTCATATATCAAATAAGTAGGTGTTCAAAATTAAGTCATTTAAAGTATTTAAGATACATTTAGTGGATGCACATGTTGGCCTGTCAGACCAAGAAGCTTCAAAATCCATTTTTCTTAAAGCTGGCTGAGGGGTTAAAAAAAAAAAAAAACCATGGGAGCTTGAAAGGAATGACAGCATGATCTTTTTTGTCAATATTTAGGTTGTATAAGAGGTGCGGTGACTATTTTTGTAGGTGATGTTTGCACTGGAACCTCAAATACCTTCTGTCATCTGTTTTTCAGGCTTTTACGTTACCTCATAACTCTAGATTTCTGGACATCATATGCTGAGGAGTGAACCTATGCCCTCTCACAGACTATGAACTGCAAGTGTCCTAGTGCTGTCCCTACCCGGCCTGTGTACCTCTTTCCTCCTTTGATTATTTGTTTAATTGACCTAATATGTTACATCTTTCTTTACCTATGGTGAATGCTCGCTGGTGAACAGTGCCTCACCCAGGATAAACGCCCGACTGGAGGAGGATACTGCTACAAGATAAAAGTGTCAAGCAGACAAAAAAAATTAGTTTAGAGAAAGCATGGCATACCTACAGGGTGTTTTTCTGCACTTAAAAACAAGTTTGGGCTTCGCTTTAATCTTAATGTTAAGAAAAAGAAAACTTGCCAGTGCAGGCAGGCAGTGTGATCGTGTCACGCTGTTTGTCTAAGCCGCCCGTGCATCTTTCTACCTCTCTCCCGATGTACCTTCCCATTGCGTATGACTTCAAACCTGCCTTGAAAGAATTGAAAATGAATATCGTTGTTTAACCTGGCAGGTAAGCACCACACAGCCTCTCATTCCCCCCATTCCCCAGTGGGATGGGGGAGAGAATTTGGGGGGGAAGTAAGATTTATGGATTGAGATAAAAGACATTTTAATAGGACAGAAAAGGAAGGGAAAATAGTAATAATAATAATAATAACAACAACAACAGCAATAACAATAACAATAATAAAAAAGATCTACAAAATAAGTGATGCACAATGCAATTGCTCACCACCAACTGACTGATGCCCAGCCAGTTTCTAAGCAGCAGCCCCCTGGCCAGCTCCCCCCAGTTTCTATACTGAGCATGGTGCCGTATGGTATGGAATACCCTGCCATAAGGTATGGAAGAGCCCTTGGGCTAGTTGTGGTCAGCTGTCCCGGCTGTGCCCCCTCCCAGCTTCTTGTGCACCCCCAGCCTTTTCAGTCAAGAGAGCATGAGAAGCTGAAAAATCCTTGACTTAGTGCAAGCCCTGCTCAGCAACAACTCAAACATGGGTGCGTTATCAGCATTCTTCTTGTGCTAAATCCAAACCACAGCGCTATGCCAGCTACTAGGAAGAAAATCAACTCCATCCCAGCTGAAACCAGGAGAATGAAATTACTAAAAGTGCTGTAGTACCCTGCTGGATCGAAGGCACCTTGAAGACATTGGCTGCAAATCTGATCTCATCGTCATCCAGATCCAGTGGATTGGAGAAAAACCCTGATGGTTTCAGTAGTGTTTTAGCAAGCTGTCATTTCTCTTCCACACCCTTCATCCACAAGCGGTAGGAGAGGACAAAATACCAATGATCACACTTTATATCTCCTAACACAGTTATTTTGGATCTGCCCAGCCCTACACACAGCCCAGGCCAGGGGAAGATGGGAGAAAAAACATTCTCGTGTTTTGCAAAATGCTCTCCTTGCCCTGCCTCCGCGTTCTGCCACTTATGCTGAGAACAAATGATTAACAATATATCTCTTACTATAATTGCACAACCTACGGCAAATGAGCACTGTGATCTCAAAGCACCTGTAAGTCTTAAACTCCTACAGCAAAGCGACTAAAATTTGAGACCAGATCTCAGCTGGGAGCTTTATGGGAAAAAGCACTGAAAACAGACTATTTCACAGCTATAACCAGGCTGAGGAATCCTGTTAGACTGTGGAAGCTTTAAAACCAATGACAGAGCAAATCCAGGCAGTGTCTGTAGTACCACTGCTCACCAGAAAACTGGTCTGCTGGGGCCAGGCAGGGGGGACCTGTGTTGCATGCCAGTCCCCTGGCTTAGGTGCACCCTGATGTGCACTGGAATTGTTCTGGTGACTCCATCAACCTGTGTCTTTCAGCCGTGCATTTAATGACCGTTCAACACTGGAAAGTGTCAAGACACTCCTCTACTGCTCATCTGCTTGCATCGTTGGGAGGAATCAGGCTGACACTGGCAAACTTGTTGTGTGCTGAGCACTACACACCATGAAAGCAGAGGAGCTGGCTGGGAGCATCACGCACAGTCTTCACATATTTACCTCTTCTATTGACCTTTCTACCACCTGTGACTGCTCCTATTACTCCAGGCTCTACCGCATCTCTTCTGCAAATTGCTAACACCGAGTAACAAAACCTGCGTGCGGTTTTGGACCTCCTTGCTCATGAGCCCCGCTGGCAACAAGCGTGCCCTTTGGGGCCAGTACCGATGCAAAGGCCCACGGCAGTGCTCAGGAAACCAGGCTGCTCAGAGGCGGCACCGGCGCCAGTTCCTTGACACTCCGCAGCAAGTTGACCTGGAGCAGCCCAGCTGCTGGCTGAGCTCCCACCCAACTCAAAACAGCCTCATCCAGACCCAGCACTTCATTCACTTCTTTTCCTGATTTACGAGGGTTGCTCTGGGCTGGTGGAAAGTCTGGGACTCTACATATTGGGATCACCGTGCTGCCTCTGGCTGCCCGGGATGCACGCAAAGAGCGGCTGCGCAGGGGGAGCATGAGCCGGGGCTGAGCCCTGCGGTGGGACGGGGGCTGGGTCCCTCGGCGGGGCCGGGGCTGGGTCCGTCAGTGTGACCGGGGCTGTGTTCCCCGGCGGGACCGGTTGCCCGCACCCACGCAGGACAGCGGCCGGGCGGGGAGGGGCGCGCGGCGGGGCGGAGCGGGGCGGGGCCGGGGCGCGTGGCGGGGGGGAGGGCCCCCCCCCCCCCCCCGCGCCGCTGGTGCTACAACAGCGTGATTTCCCCGAAGTGATGCTGGCGGCGGCAGCCAATGGGAGGCGCGGCCGCCCCTCGCGGCGGCGCTGATTGGCTGCGACGCAGCCGGGCCCGGGGCGGCGGGGAATCCCGGGCGCCGCCGCGTTATACCCGAGGGCGCGCCCCGCGGGCGGCAGAGGCGGGTCGGCGGGTGGCGGGCGCGGACGGCTCGGCTCGGCTCGGCTCGTCTCGTCTCATCTCATCTCATCGCACCGCGGCACGGGATTGCACGGCTCGGTACCGCACGGCACAGCGAGGTGGGTCGCGGTGCGTCCTGTCCCGTCGCTCGCCCCACCTCTTTGCACGGCACCGGGGCTCCGGATCGAAGGCGCCCCGCGAAGTCCGTGGGAGCGGCCCCGGGGGCACGGCACGGCACGGCCTCGCCAAGAGGGGGCAGCGCTGGGTTTCGCCGTGCGGAGGCGATTCGGGGGCGCGGGGCTCATCGCGCCGGCAGCCGTCGGGTAGACACCGGGCATCTCTCCGGCGGGCGGCGGTGGCGGCCCCTTGCCCTCCCCACGGGAGGGGACGCGGGACGGGACGGGACGGGAGGGGGCGGCAGGTCCCCCCGCACCCGCGGGGATGGGCACGGCCGGGCGCGGCCGCCGCGCTGCGGGCTCAGCCGCAGGCAGGGCTCCACCGTTGAGCGGGTGCCAGCGGCGGGCTCCGGGGCCGTGCTCCCCGCGGGGGGCAGCCCTGGCTGACCTCCTCCCCGGGGCGGGCGCTCTCCGGGCCGCTGCCCCTCCGCCGCCGAGCGAATTGCTGGTGAAAGTTCGAAAATGTATTGTTTGGGAAAGCTTGCTCGGTCTGCCTCGAAAAAACTCCGCAAACAGGAAATTATTTCTGCAGAGGAAGGGCTGGGAGGGCCGCGCCGCCCCGGCTGCTCCGGCTGCGCGGCGGGGAAGGGTCCTGCGCGGTTCCGCCGGAGCCGGCGGGGTTGTTACTCGGGGATTCCACCTCCCCACCCCCCCCGCAGCAGGGGGGATCTGCCCCCCTTGCGCAATTTAATTAATGATAAACTTTTAAGAAGGCGACCGTGCAGTCAGTGCCTGTCTGTGGCCGCGGAGGGGGAGGTCCCGCACCGCTCCCGGGAAAACCGCGCGGGTGCCAGCGGTGGGCAGCCTCCCGGGGCCGGGGGTCGGGGCCGGGGGTCGGGGCCGGGCTCCCTCCCGGGCTGCCCTGCCCCACGCAAAGCTCCCGCTCTGCAGCACGGCCGAGCACCCGCCGCTGCCATCAGCCCCTTGCCAGGATTCAAACCAGGAGGCGCGTTTTTGGTGCTCAGCAGGCAGGGCATGAAGCGCGGGCACTCAAAGAGCAAGTGGAGGGCACTGAAAAAGCGTTAAGATGCTGGAAAAGTATTTTTGGCTGCATCGACAGGGTTAGTGGTAATGCTCACAGTGCAGGAGGGAAGGGAGGGGTGGCATTGCAGAATGGTTAAAATAGTGATGACTTTTTTTTGCTGACCTGTTATTTCTGTCATAGACATGCCAGTGTCAAGAATGCGCATGAGGCCCTGGCTGGAAATGCAGATTAATTCCAATCAAATACCAGGACTGATATGGATTAACAAGGTGAGGGTTGTTAATTACTATTATCATCATTGTTACTTCTGTGTCATTGGCCATCCTTGTTCTTAGATGATACCCAACATGTCAAGATTGTAAAGGAAAGAAGGGCATGGAGAAAATTTGCAAGCATCATGTTTGAAAACCAGCTAACTTTGTTTTCAGAAAAGGTAGCTCTGGTTGGTACACAGTGTAGTAGCTCCACTTTTTCCCTGGGAAAATTCCCAGGAGGGAGATGATAAATTAAAATAAAAGCAATCTGAACATGGTGGAGAACCAAGAAAACTCCAAGATGTCTTTTAACTCCTGCTGCCCAACTTGAGCCAAGTCACCTCCTATCCCAGTTAAGTAACTAATGTTACATTCCCAGTTGCTCCCAGTTTTAAGATTTGGCCTGAAATAAACTCTGGGTTTGCCTGACTTTGGTCTGGAAGGCACATCCCTGTACCTGTACCACAGGGTGAGATCACGAGGCTTATTGAACCAGGTCTCTTTCTCTGAAGCTTCCATACCTATCCCAAGGTGATATTTAAGCTAGGATGTGCTTTTCTTAGGATTCACGTAAGATCTCCTGGGCAACACCAAAGCATACCTGGGAAATATACTGTAGTTAATGATACAGTGATAGATTAGATGCGATGTACTTAAATGCTTCTGGGTTAAAATTGACAGTATTGCTTACCTCTACTGTACTGCGTCACACGTGGCTTACCTGTTTCAGAACTCATAAAAAACCTTGCACACATTGAACAAAATAGCTGGAACTATGGATGCTTAGTTAAGACACAGAACAGAGCGTTTCTAAAATATCTGAGCTGCTACTGAGAATTCTTTGATTAAATCCATCACTCCAAACTGGCATGCAATGCTTCTTCGTCAACTCAAATCTCTATTGGTTTAACTTCAGGACAAGATGATGTTTCAAATCCCATGGAAACATGCAGCTAAGCACGGCTGGGACATGGAGAAAGATGCCTGCCTTTTCCGGAGCTGGGCCATTCATACAGGTGTGTGCTGGCTTTACATTTCCATCAGTCGTAGTAATATCTCAAACAAGGTGGGATTTTTTGTCTTGACTTACACCTCAGGTAGTTGCATTAACTACTGGTATGTATGTCAGAGAAAAGCGAAAAACAATGTTATTTTTTGGAGGGAAGAACTAGCACTGAAAAGTCTCAACACTCCCCCCATCTCTTACTTATAGGAAGATATAAAGTAGGCGAGAAAGACCCTGACCCAAAAACCTGGAAGGCGAACTTCCGCTGCGCTATGAATTCGCTGCCTGACATCGAAGAAGTGAAGGATAAGAGCATCAACAAAGGCTCCAGCGCTGTCAGGGTTTACAGGATGCTGCCACCCTTGACAAAGGATCAGAAGAAAGGTAAGCCCTCAGCAATCCCGCTGGGGCTACGCAGCTGCCACTGCTGTGCTTAAACACCGCTTAAATTTCCTGCTCCATGTCGGCAGGAGTGTAACAAACCTGTTGGTAGCACTGGTGCTACTGGGGTTGGTTACTGGTTATTGCCAGTGGCAACCCTAAATCCTTTAGTCATGCCTAAAGGCATCATCAGGAGGCGATGGGGACTTGCTGCTGCTGGGGCAGCAGAGCTTGCTGAGCAGGGCTCAAAGCTGCAAGAGCTCACGCTCGCCTGAAATGTCAGCCCCGCAGCCTGTTCTCACACTTGTCTTATTTTTATTTAACAGAAAGGAAGTCAAAGTCTTCAAGAGAAACAAGAAACAGGAGCAAGAGAAAGGTATGTGTCTGTAGAGGCGGCTGAAGAACTTAGAGGTTTTGGTGGTTTTCATGCTTAATTTTTTTTCATATGGGAACTTGTGCGTTCTTAGAGAAGTCTTTCATTCTTTGCCCTTATTTTTGTAGTCGTATGAAGACATGAGGACAGAGGAGTCAGCAGAAAGGCTAACCAACACTCCTCTGCCAGATGACCACAGTGGCTACACCGTTCACAGCTACACCGGGCAGGAAATGGAGGTTGAGAGCACGTCCATCACCTTTGGTGAGACTCAGTTTTTAGCTTTCTGAGGAGAGTGGAAAGTGCTGTTCATGCTAAACCCACATCTCTGCACCAAAAGGCAAAGATGACTCTTGGGGCTGGGCCTGGCTGTGCTGTCAGATGGGCAGGGAGGAAACAGGGGTGGTTGTGTCTCTCCTGTGAGTGCCAAACTCCTCCTGGTGCATCCCGCAGACCTCTCCCCATGTGAGGTGACCGGCTCCCTGACTGACTGGAGGCCACCAATGGAAATCACCATGGCTGACAGCACCAATGACCTCTACCAGCTCCAGGTGTCTCCCCTGGCTTCGTCCTCAGAAGGTGGGTATTTCTTTTTTCCTACCCTGGTCTTTCATCGGTCTACTGGAGGCAGGTTGGAGGCAAGGCAGTGGGATGAAGAAGTGCCTGGGGGATCAGGAGAAACAAGAGTTGTCTTGTAGGGAAGAGAAAAAAAAAAAAAAAGAAAAACAAAAACAACTAACCTCCACCTCATGGATTTGGGTTGCTGGAGCTACCAAGCTGGCCAGGTTACAGACAGGCACGTGTCACCTGTAGAAGTAGTTGCTCATGGGTGGAAGGCTCCCAAATGCCATTTACTTTGCACATGCGGGCAAAAGGGGCAGGCTTCATCTCGCAAGCTCAACACGATGGCATGGACAGGTCAGCCTGTAAAAAAGAAGAGAGATTCCTGAGCTGGGAGGGTGGGACTGGGGCTTCCCGGGGCAGCTAGAAGGAGGTTATGCCAGAAGCAGGACGGAGATAGGTACAGTAGCGACAGTGGAGGTAACCACGCTTCCCAATGGGGAAAAAAGTAATAATTAACATGGATACATTAGAGTGGTTCTTCACTTGGGGTGCAAATTATCTTCCTCCTTGCACACCAAGTGGGTTCTGCTTCAGTGACTCTTGGGGAGATGTATGAGCTGGCTGGAGCCACGTACCCCAAAGTGCAGTTTTTGAAGAGCATCCAAGATATTGGGGCACGGAGCTGCTGATGGGCCCCCCCCAGCCACTCCTCAGTGTTACCCATGGGGGGCAAAGTAAAAGGTGGCGGTGTTGTGTGACAAGAGAATATGAAGTGGGTTGTGTGGCGAAGAAGCAGAAGTGTGAGGGCTAACGTGCAAAAAGTTGACATCTATGTCTGTTTTCTTCTCTTTTTTTTTTTAATGTGCTTACCAAACAGTCACAGACGAAGATGAAGAGGAAATGAACTCGGACATTTTTAAGGTAAAACCAGCCCTTCTGGTCAGAATAAAATTGGCCAGAGTTGCTGTTTGCACCGAGAGGGGATGGGAAGCAGCTATCTCATCCAGTCCTATACAAGCTGAGCGTACACTAACGTAATCTAAGACCCTTATTTAATGAGGAAGCCTGAAAAATTAAATATAATAAAGAAGGCTACTTCACAAACATGAGCTGGAGAAAACACAGCCATGGAAATACTTACTCTTTATGTGAAATTCAGAGAAAGCTATTAAGTACTGCTAGAAGCAGAATTTGCTGTATCAGAGCCTGCAAAGCTTCTCTAGAATTTTTTATTTATTTGGCCCTTCCTTCCACCTCTGGCACGTATGATGCTTAATCTGTGTTTCCAGACACGTCGCGCTCATACCACTGATAAGACGGGGGTTTCATCACCGAAGGTGCTCTGGCCTGCCCTGTTTTGCATTAACTTTTTTTGTTTTTAACTGGGAGTAAACAAAGTTTTATATAATTTATCATGAGGAGATACTTGATTTTTTTCCTTACCTGTCTTCTAATTAAGAGAAAGGCATCAAATATCGCACCCACAGAAAGAAGGAGCCGTTTTTACCATCTCTTTATTCTCTTACAGCTGCTTGAACCAGCCCAAGACTGGCACACCACCAGCGTTGGGGGGAAAGGCTTTCTCACCAACGAGCCAGGCACGCAGACCATGTGCAGCACTTACAGCTACAAGGAGCAGGATGGGGAGATCGACACCACTTCAGGTACAGACTCCTCGGTTATCACCGACGGTCAAGGCCACAGGATGATGCAGACAAGGGTTTTCGTGCAAGACACTAATTGGGAGGGAAAAAAGCAAATGGAGGAATTTTATGTTCTGAGATTTCCAAGCCGCCTTTAGAAGGCTGTAAAGAATTTGTTGCTAAAGGAAAAGGTGAAAAATGCCCCCACTAAGAGTACGCTACAGATTTGCCTTAGGGTTATACACGTGTAAGTTATGCCAGCTTTTAGGGAATACTTGCCATGTAAGTGAAGAATTTCCACTAGCAATAGCTTGAATGGGACAGTCTTAGTAGAGATCATATGAGTATTTTCGCAAACTATCAGTCCAAGGTATTTGCTCACATCTGAGAAATCTTTCTTTTTTTTATATATTCATACATAGTGACTATTTTGCTCTTGCTGCATGTGATTTGGTATTCATTCTTGGTTTATTTTTTTTTAGGAGACCTAGAGTTCAGGTTCTTCGACCAGAAAAACAGCCTCGAATTCTCCTGGCTGGAGACAGTGAGACCTACCATACAGGTCATTCCCTGTGGCTTGTAAACCCCTGGCTCCTCTGACCACAGACTGCTCTTGGGTAGGAACTTTGAGAAGCTGAGGAGAATGGAAGAAATTGTTTGTTACTGACTGAACGAAGAAAGTAGCTTTTATATTCCGTTTAACTTTTAGGCCTGAAAAGGTTAGCAAGAAAAACTCCATTAGAAAAAAAGAAAAAAAAAAACAAACCAAAAAGGACTCCCATCTCACTAGCAGGACTCCTGGCACTGAAGGTGCTCAGCTGCAGTACGCACCTTGTCATCGCTTCAGAGGCAAAGCTTTTGCTGGAAGGTTGCCGATGGGCCGTGGGGGTCTGACCTGGTGTGGGGTACCACTGAATGGCGTCGTGTGCCGGAGGCCTGGGGAGGAGGTGACCATCCTCCCCGCGTGAGACCTGATGAGCACTTTACCCGTGGAGTGCTTGGGAGAGACGCTGCAAATGAGTCTCTTGCCTGGACGTTTTGGTTGCTGCTTACTTGTGCAACACTGGTGACATTGAGCTTCATGCCTGTCATTACACTTAGTCAGAAAAATTGCACTAATGGGCCCTCTCTTCTTTGATTTATTCCATCACATAGTTCATCTTTCAGATTTTTCAACTTTAAACTGTGTAAATAGTTTAGACCAATAAAATGTGAAAAATTCAGTTTAGGCTTTGCTTCCACATAGTACAGTTACCCAGGTCTGCTCATAGGATGCTACCTGCTCATAGGCATGCCTTGTATTTCCACATAATAGTTGAAGAGCTGCTGCGTGAAACAATTTTTGCACTGATGAGGGCAGAGCTCTTTATTTATACCATACCTCTCTGAGATCCTGGCTAGCACTCTCCCGGGATACCTACAGTACTGTATGCAGCAAGCTGTATCGCCCCGCTGACCCACCCTGGGCCAGCGTGCGCAGGAGAGTGCAGGGTGGAAGAGGTTCTAGGTTGTGTGTAAGACGTAGGAATTAAATCACTAAGCTGTAATAGACTATTTTCTTGTACATTTTGTATATGAAGTGTTGTATATTTGTTTTAATAAAAATGTTTTATATATGACATGTTTACTTTTTCACATGGGAGAGCTCTGGGAATGCAGTCCAGATTCCCTGAAAATACCCAAACAGATGTGCTGTTGGACAGAGGCAGTTTTTCATGAGTCATGAAAGCACAGGGAATTTAGTACAGTTTTCTCCTGTTTTCCAGTTTTCCACCCCTCCTTTTCCCAGTGCAGCTGATGGGTGGAATCCTGTTTTGTCCAGGTCCTGTGCGCGTGTCGGGTAGTTGGTTTGTATCTGCCATCATCTGCAACAGTCAGACCTAACTTCAAGCAGGGTTACAGGCTATGCTATCAAAAAAACCCCTGGTGCACCAAGTCCCTGTTATGGAGGCCCTATCAGCAAGTCAGCTTCTGTGATAAGATCAGCAGTGAAGACCTGGCTAAATAACTCAGGATTGCCTAAAAAGAAAGCACATGCACGATTCAGAAGATAAGGGGAAAGCAAGCTGGTTTTCCCAGGCATATTTTATTCATTTGCCATACTTCCAGGCTGGAAAGGTCTGACATGTTACGGAATCATCATCTGGGGTGGGAGACAAGTGTGGCTGATGCAAAGCATCTCCAGCTGTGGCCACTGGCATCTGACACTGCCTGGAAAACCCCTGCACTGAACAAAGCTGTGCTGTGACGGCCTTTGGGGACTAACTTCATTCACTGAGTGGGAGTGAGGGCAGACAGAGAAGAATTATCAGGCTGCAGGAGAGGAAGACCCAACCCAAAGGGGTGGAACAAAGCGGACATTTCCTACTGCTTTTGGCACAGGCTCTGCTGTGGCTGGACCTGCAGACGTGCAGAGGCAGAGGCGGGGTTTACCGAGGGAAGAGGGGGAAAAAAAACATAGGAAGCAGGTGTGATGGGTCTCAAATCCATCACAGCTAAAAGGTTTGGCTACGGCACAGCAAGGCGGACGAAGGCCTGGGGAAGGAGCAGCTGGGCAGGGGTGCTGCAGTGCCTGTTAGTCATTAACCGGCCCTATCTCCGAGACATCCCGAAGCTGGCAGTACCCTTCCAGGTGGCACCAGGCAGAGAGCAGCTTCCTATGGCCTCATCCTGCCTTGGCGTGGGTGGCAGCCTGGGGGACGATGGCCTCACTGTCCCCCCCGCAGTGGTCACACTCCCTGCCAGGGTATCCTGGCCCGAGGGGCCACCTCCCAGGAAGGGACCCACCTGGCCAGGAACCTGCTGGGTACCAGGGCTGCCAGAGCATCACACCCACCTAAAATCCTGCGCCACTACCCAATTCAGACCTTAGAGCAGGAACGTTTTGTGCACAAGCAAAGAAATCACCCAGCAGGTCAGATCTGTGCCCTGGCCACTGCCAGGGAGAGAGCACGGACCCAGAGCCACCTTTGCACGCCCAGGAAGGGACCCCATCTCCGTGTCATCGCCATTACCGGAGGAAATTGGTTTTGTTTAGGAACTGCTGCAAGTTTGCTACACACGGGGAGGGGGAGGGAGAGAGAAGGGAAACTTTCTATGATGCAAACAGTGCTAAAAATAAGGTAGAGATTAATTTGCCCATTCATGCATTAAAAGGAGCAAGTTTTTCACAGTTATGCTCAGGTAGGAAAAAAAAAAACAAAACCAGCACTTAAATTTTCACAGATAAAAGTTCGACCAAGATTTGACGAGAGAAGAAAACAGTGGCTACTGCCTCACACCCAGGGACCCTGTGTCGACACCCTCCAAGGGTGATTTTACCAGGAGAGAGGAGATGCTTTCCTTCATCACCTGCCAAGGTACCTGCGTGACCAACTGCACGTTAGGTACTTTGCCAGTGAAAAGTGGTGAAGTCCCAAGATGGGGTGGAAAGTATCTATCCAGTTGTTTCACTGGGTGAATAACAGCCAAATTTAAAGTGTTTTGTTGTTGTTTTGAACTCTTAGGGGGGAGGAGGAAGAAAAAAGCAGAGTCGAGCTCTCCAGCTGAGACACAGAGGCCGCTGTGCCGATGCCCGACTGGCTCCTCCATCACCTCCTGGTCAGGGGGGATTTGCAGAAGCAACATTTCTTCTCCCAGCGCAAACTAAGGAGACCTTTAGGCTGCTTGTACCCAGAGGAGCGCCCTGAGCTCTTTAGGATAAGCTGCCTGTCCAGTCTATTTAAAATCCTGACATTGGATTCTTCTGAACTTGCCTCTCCTAACCAAGCTCTTCATAAACCAGTGAACTTCAGCTGACTTTCCCGCGTTGGATAAGAGTTGTTTTCACCTTTAATATGCACACAGCTATGTTCAGCTGGGAAGTAATTACATTCCGGGAGAGCAGGTCATTGGAGAGAGCTCACCCCTGCCAAACCCAAAGCAATAAAAAGGAAGTTTTTACAGGCAGGGCTCGAAGGGCAAACGGCTCGCTCTTGCGCTATGAACCTTGTACAACAGTGAGAAAGATCTATGGCAATGCAAGTGTTTTAAAAATAGAGATCACCTCTAAAAAACCAAAAAGTAGTCGTTATATAATCAGTGGTCATTTGGGAAACGACAGGAGGTAATGCTGCCGGCTTGGCAGGCTGCTCGAGCAGAGGCTCTCCATCGCTTACACTGTACTTAAACCATCACTGGCTGCAGCTTACGTGCAAACCTTGAAACCATTTAAAAACAAATCCCAAATTCTCCTTATTCAGCTTTAAAGCTCTAGGTTGTCAACAGGACAAAACATCCCAAAAATAACACGACAGTCTCAGAAACAGTCCCGCAGCCTGAACCTGGGAAAGCCCTGCAGCGACTTGGGCACGGAGTTTGCTGCTGCAGCATCCTGCATCAAGGCAGCAGACCCTGGTTCGTGCCAACAGAGATTTTCAGTGCTGCAGGGGCAAGGACACCACACAGCTGCTAACTGCAGCTTTTCCTAGTGAAAACCTATAAATCAAGAGTTGTTGCTTTCCCCCCAGTCTTTGTCCAAACGGCTTGTTGAAAATGCCCTTCCATAATTAGGGGGGAACGTAACCTTCTCCCCCCTGGTGCGCTCAGCACATTGCTCATAATTTAATCGTGCGTTAGGAGCCACCTGTGAGCAGCTCAGCACCATGCTGCCTAAAGGAGCTTTTTGCTCTTGCTTGCCCAGCGTGGTGGCACTTTGCGTGAGCTTTGCCCAAGAGCCAGCAGAGCCTGCAATTATTGTTTCACCTTTATTTGCCATGGAGATTGAATCCTGATAATTGGACACATTTCCAGGCAGTCACGTGACTTATCATATCACACCTATATGGGACAGCAGTGCTTCAGACCAAAGGTATGGGTTTATAACTGCAAAAAAGAATGGAATATTTGTTTGTGGTGCAAAGGCAAACTATTGCTTAGATAGCAGCCAAGCGTCTTGGGCTGCAAACATTATTTCTCTGCTGTCGTGCTGGACCGTTCCTCCTCTCCGCTTCCCCAAGGGTCCATTTTTCCCCCCCAGTGTTTGTAGACGCACCACAAGGAGGACAGAAACCTCTCCCAGAGGCTCAGGAGGGCCAGCAGAAGTAGTGTTGTCTGTAGAAAAGTCAGTTTTAGAGCTTAGATGAGCAAAAATCTTTCCCAGAAAGGGAGGAAAGTCACATTTTCATGGGCAAATTGTATCTAAGTTATGTTTTCTCCTATACTAAGTACTTCAGTCCACTCCTTACCCTCTTCCACCACAGTGCCGCACTTCAGAGCTCCTTTTCCTCCCACATTTTTCCATCCCCTTCAATATTTCTCTCCCTGTTAAACTCACCCCGGTCCCTCCCCAGCCTTCCCATGCACAAAAGAAACAAGGCAATAATAAAAGCGCGTCCGTGCAGGCAGCACGGTGTGTGTCGCTCAAGCTATTTGCATGCTACATCCCTCCCCTCTAATCTTCGGTTTTATCTGTTCTAATTACATCAGGATGCAAATTCAGCTGGCGTGGTACCCTGCCACGCTGGGCTGTGGGTGGCAACCCCCATCCCAACAGCTGGGAAGGCTCAGGCAAAGCTTCCCATGGCCCTTGCCAGAGCTCAAACAAATGCACGGACCACGCTGCCACCGAGCTGAATGCTCAAAGGCCACATGAACCCAAGCCAGCAGAAGCCATAAACCAGCTAAAACCCTAGAAAACCTGCTTACCCCACTGGCAGGCACATTTGGTCACCAGCTGAATATAAGCAGGGGTGTCAAACCACAGTATTAAGGACTCGGGGCTGCCAGGCACGGACCATCATATGCTCATTCCGCTAACTGGCTTGCTGACCAAGGTGAAGAGCAGTGCCAAGGCACAGACAGCACGACAGGAGTAACAAGGAGGGTGGGATAGCCAGGAGGATCTGTAGCCACAGGGCTAGGAGATGATGAGGGCCAGGGCGTGGGCAGATCTCATCACCCACCCATCCAAAATCACCGCGGGTTGGGACCCAGGTCCCAGAAGTTTCCAAGGTCTGTATCCCTTCTGGTATATAAAGGTGATAAACGAAATCAGGACAAATGCATGGATAGAATAGGGCATTGGACAATGGTTATCAGGAGGTTTCCAGGAATAAGAAATCCAACCTGCAGGGAGCAAACAGGACAGCAGATCCAAGAAAAGTGGTTGGGCTCTCTCAGCCTCTTCATCATCATGATGATCCACCCCATTTGTTTTGCTCACAATTCATACAGAAATGTCACCTTTGAAGCCTTTGAAGAGCTCAACAGTCGGTACCTGACCGGCCCGGGCACAGCTGGGTGCAGCCGCTGTCACTGGCCAGTGGAGCCATGGGCAAGGGACGTCAGGCGGGGTTAGGGGTGAGATGCGGTCATGGCCCTCACAGCACTGACCGGCCTCTCGCAGCTCACCGGTGTCTCCTCAACTGCCAAAAGGGTGCAGGGAGGAGAAGGCTGAGCTGGTGGCACGACAGGCTGCTGGCGGCTCTTCCCTGGCAAGCAGCACCCAGGTCCTGGGCCAGAACAGCAGCAATACGCTTCGCTCGCACAACACGAGCATCGTGAACAATGACGGCTGCCGATGCCCTCGCGGAGGATGCTCAAGCCATTGCGGATGAACTCATGACCTATTTCAGTATAGGAAATTTCACACTTCAAATCAGCACTCCCGCCTATTGTGCATTGTTCCCCATTGCACGGCTGCGACACGCTATGCTGTGGGCACGTGGCCACAGCAGCAAAGCACAGAAACGCCGGGGCAAGCCGAGATGTGTGCAGCAGCTTTTGGGGATCTTTCAGGGGAATTCAACCTCACCAGCTTCACACGACTGCCTTGGCAGAAACAGCTGCCTCGCCAGCCACTGGCAAAGGGAAGGAGTTTGTTTTCCCTGTTTGTACGGAGCAATGGCTAAAAATACAAAAGCAAGGGAGTGGTTAAAAGGCAGGTTTCATTGGGAGGAGGATGGGGTAATGGTCTGAGGAGCTCTGAGTGGATGGAGGTTTTGCTCCCTTCAAAGCATGCCATCGTTTAGCGGTGATAGCAGGGAGAATGAAGCACAGAAAACAGCATAAGGATGCTGGCCCTAGTTCAAAATGAATTCAGCACAAGCATTACACATATTAGTTATTTGCAAGCCAGGCTATTAAATAACAAGGCCCAGGCTAACCACAGGCATGAACACGGAACTTGCCCAGTTTTAATGTCTGCATTACAAGAATACATTTCACCGAGTTTGTTCTGTCACAAGCTAAATACTATGAAGTTTTTACCCGCAGTCTTCAGGCAGAGAAAATTAATTGAGAAGCCAAGTCCAGACAGGTACAACTTTGTTTTCACCAACTGTATTGCTGAAGAAAGAGGTAGCAGAGAGCGGAGTGTGGACTATGCTGGCCTGTTCCCAGCCTTGTGGCTTGTAAACTGGTTTTCAGGATATTTTAAAAAAAATTCTGGAGGGAGATGGCATAGATTACTAGTGGCATTATTTAAACTCAGCAAGTGAACCATGCTAGCACATACACAGTTCACACGGAAATAATAATTCAGTATTATATCCAGCAGCTGCCATTTCTGCCCAGAGCAATCCTTTGCCATCAGCTTTGGAAGACCCTCACTGGAGTTTCTCCTGCTCCACGTGCCACACCCCACGCTTCTGGAAGCCTCCGTGCAAGTGATTCACGCCACCGTTTGCTCTGCCCCGCAGCTCCAGACACCTCCTGCCCTCACCCTGTGGCAAGGTCCCAGCTCCCCCGGCACAGGCTGGGGCCAGGGCAAAGCTGTGCTTCATTTGCCTAATGTTCATGTGATGGCTGTATCATCTCAGGCTGCACGCCAGGATCCCAGCACAAGCTGAAATCACCAAGAAATCTCATGTAGCTTGTATCTACTAATGCATAACATCCATCAAGCTCACACCAACAATCAACGACTGCATCTGAGCCGTACCAAAAGCATCTTAGATGTTGCCTACAGAATAGTATTTGAACCATAAGGGTTGCAAACATTTTACAACAACCGCCTGCAGCAGAAACATGCTGCTTCCCAGCTGCTGTGCAAAATGCCACCAGGCTAGGCAAGAGGAATGGTCCAAACCAGCTCACTGAAGCTACACCCACAATTTCCATCCACTGTCACATTGACTGGCTTTTTCTCCATGAGGTAGGGAGAGGAAAGCAATCATCAGGAAGAGGAAGAGGATTTAAAAAGCCCACAGCAATTAATAGGTATGTACTTGGACCTATTTTTAATTTACATCTTGTGACTGACCAGATTTCAGATTGGTGGTGTGTTTAATTAAGGCGCTATTACTGAAACTGCCCTTTCTTAGCTGATTTGATGTTATCTTCCCTTGGAGCTCAAGACAACAGAAGTTTTTTTTCCCCATTGATTTTAAAAGACTTGGGCCCACCTAGATTATACCCTTGCCCAGCTGTACACAGAGCTGACTAATTTTGGGCCCTAACTCCCAGATCCTGTTTGCTGCTGGGTTCATCCCAACAGTTCAGAACCAACGGCCTCATCCCTGTGGCTGAATGCAGGGAGAGTTTTGCTGGAAGCACAGGCTGAGCCCCTCGTCCCCATCCCCAATGAACAGCTCAGCAGGAGAAAGACTCCAGCTCACTTTAGAATCATAGAATCACTTTGGCTGGAAAAGACCTTTAAGATAGAGTCCAACCTTTAACCTAACCCTGCCATCCCACCACTAAACCCTGTCCCTAAACACCTCATCTATCCTTCTTTTAAATACCTCCAGGGGTGGGGACTCGACCACCTCCCTGGGCAGCCCATTCCAGAGCCTGACAGCCTTTTTGGTGAAGAAGTTTTTCCTGATGTCCAACCTAAACCTGCTCTGGCACAACTTCAAACCATTTCCCCTCGTCCCATCGCCCGTTACCAGGGAGAAGAGGCCAACCCCCACCTCGCTACAGCCTCCTGCCAGGCAGTTGTAGAGGGCGATGAGGGCTCCCCTCAGCCTCCTCTTCTCCAGACTAAACAACCCCAGTTCCCTCAGCCGCTCCTCATAAGACTTGTGCTCTAGACCCCACACCAGCAGTTTACTGGTGATAAACGAGTAGCAAACCTTCTACCTAATGAGCATCTTGAGAGGAACAACGCGGCGAGATGTTGGTTAGGGACCATCCAGGAGTTAGGGAGTGTGGACAGCCCTCAAACTACATGCAGGTATGAGGAAGCCTTTTTCTATGTTCCACATCCGGGTGGCATCTCCCACTGCCATGGATGAGCACAGCCCGGCTGAGTGGTGGCCTTCCAAGGCAGTCACCCCAGGATCAGGAATGACTCTGCTTTTGCCCCTTTTGCAGGGACTGCAGACCTCGCAGAAGGAACCCCACCGCGGAACGGCAGCAGGACCCTGCCTGGGTCGGGGGAACAGCACAAGGCACCCCACAGCTGATGCTCGGCTGTTCCCAGTGCCGAGGCTGCAGCGTTGACACTGCGCCACATCAACGCTTTGCACGGTACATTACAGTCAGGTCCAAGGCAGAATTCCTGTATTTCAGGGAAACCTGCTAACTGCCCCTGCCCTGTTCTTGCCGTGAACAAGAATAACTTCTGCCCCGAGCTGTGTTTAAAGGCTGTGGGGATCACATTGCAGCGGAGGTGTTTCCCTGCCAACCCCGGGAACTGCCAAGCACCATCCTGTACCCCGTGGGTGGGCTCTGCTCCCCTTTTAGCAACCAGCTCCTTATCACTGCTTGGCTGCTGCAGGGATCCTGCAACCCTGGCCATCTCGAAGGGGCTGGCTGAAGGCACCAGCAGTGCCCAGCTCCACAACTCTCCCAGGGTTATCACTGCTCGCCAGACCCATGCTGACTGCTTTACAAAGCAGAGGGTCTCTGCAACCACAGAAGTGGTGGGAGCAGCCATGGCGACGGGCAGTGGGGGGCTGAGCTCCAGCCTCCCCAGGGCCCTTGGCTGGAAGGAGCCACTCCATCGTTTCCATGACGTTTTCACGTAGCCCTTGTAAAGGTGAGGAAGAAGACGCTGGCCTTACAGCTTGTTTCTTTTTGCTTTCAGTGCAGGACTGGGAAAGCTGCGAGACAGAAGACCCAGGTGTTGTCCTTACCATGGCTCTCTCCTCAAAGTCGAGAAGACAGGGCAGAAAACCCACTGCTGCCCTCCCACCCATGGGACGGGCACAGCACCCACCCAGCACAGCCCTGTGCTCACCTCCTGACCCCCTTGGTAAGGGCTTGGAAGGGACAGACTTCACCCCGCTTTACAGAATAACAAACAACCCGGGGGTGGCTGGAGCCACCTCGGTGGCACAGTTTCACAATGAACTCGCTGCGGTTCAGCAAACCTCAGGCACCTTGTGTCTGAGGAACAGGAACCTCAGCGACCGAGGTCTGCAGGACGCGAGCCCAGCCCTGCAGGAAAACGAACTCGCTACCGTGTCAAAAACCTAACAAAACACTTGAGAGCTTGGCACTCAGGACATGTCCCCTGCTGCGGGCGCCCCGAGCCCGCACGTGCCACCTGGGGTACACCACTGCCCTCTGTGCAGAGCCCAGGGCCGCTTTCTGCGCTGGAAAACAAACCCGGTAAATAGACAAAAAAATATGAGAAAGGCTAATGTTATACTTGATAACAACTTGCTGCCTCCTGCACCTCTGCTGAGCAAACCACTATTTCCTGAACTGAGGTGTCAGGCATGAGATATTTCGCATGCTGGAGCAACCGTCACCATCTGCTAAGTGACAAACAGAACTTAAGCCTTTCCTGGTATTTGATGCATAAATCAGGGTGCGTCCTGTGTGGCTGTTTGTGATTCTGTAATTGAAAACTCCCTGTCTTGCTTGGGGAGGTGGCAGTAAAAATGCTTGTATAGCCAGTGAAGGTTTAGTCTAAACCACTTTCTAGTGCAGTGTTTCTCTAGCACGCCTAATTGAGTGTGCAGTCTAATGCTGCTGCAGCTGGAGCGTTGCCAGAAGTGCCTGTGGGCATCAGGTAAGGCCACACCTGAAGAACCAAGAACTTGCTTCCTTGGATGTCCTCTTTTCCCCACAGCTAATACGGTTTTATCTTTTCCTTCCACTCCACATCTCACCAACTGGGTGAGTAGTGACTCAGCCATCACTCACAGCCCCGCAGGCCTGGCAGGCTGATCCCTGCATAAGCATTTATTTTTGCTCTTATCCCTCTAGGCACTGACTGATTGTCCTACCAAGTCTATACCCCACAAGTGTCCAGCATTGCCTGGGGCCACCAAGCCACATGCAGTGGAGAAGATGGACCTCCATGCTTGGAGAGCATTGGCTTTGCATGATAACCCCCTACCCACAGGAGCTCCTGGGAGGTCTCCTGTGCAAGAGCCACACATTACCTATCATCGCTTAAAAATATGCTTCGCTGACAATATTCACAACACCTACAAGAAGCACCGAGGAAAGGCTGATTGCCGGTGTCAGTCATCAGCACCGGAGGGTTAGTGCCGTGGGGGCACGGGGGCAGCTCCGGCCCCATCTGCTGCAGTCATGGGAATGCTGAATTCAGCAGATCTGTGCTTCATGCCCCAATTCAGCACTTCCCCTGCTCCACGCTCCACCTCGGAGCACCAGGTCACCTCCTGCTCGGGTCTCCAGTTCACACAGGCTTGTTCTGTTCAGACCTCCCCGTCAATATACACAAACAGAAGCATACGCAGTAGGGTGAAGGAAGGGATCTTCCCCTCCACCCAGCATTCAGGAGATCACACCTAGAATACAACATCCAGTTTTGAGTCCCTCCAGTACAAGAAAGACATTGACAAATTGGAGTAATGAACCCCAAAAGCTTGAAGCCCCAAAAGCTTGAAGCCACTGACCAGCACAGCCAGGGGCACAGAGCCCTTGCTGTAAGAGCAGGGGGCAAAGTGGGCTTGTTCTGCTGGAGGAGAGGCTTTGGGGGTCTTGCAGCACCTTCCTGCTAGGGACTTCTTGAGAAAGCGGAGCCAAGCTCTTCCAAGGGTGTGTGGTAGAGCACGCAAGACAAGGGGGAAAAGCTGAAATGACAGATTCAGCCTGGATATCAGGGCCTGGGTTTTCCTGCAAGGCCAGTCCAGCAGTGGGACAGCTCACCCAAGAAAGTTTCCAAGACCTGACTGGAAACAGCCCTGTGCAACTCGGTCTGACCTCGTGACACCGTGCTGGAGCAGGAGGCTGGGCCAGAGTCCCCGAGGCCCTTCCCACCCGAGTTACACTGTGAGGCCACTCTGCTGTGCTCTTCCAACAGCGAGCAGCTCGGTGCAGGTGGTGCAGTTCACAAGAAGCTCCTTCCTTTCTTGTCCTGCTCAGTGCACTGATTTACCATCTGCTTATCATCTGTCTTGAATCAGCAGCTGGCTTCCAGACCACACTTTCAGGAGAGCTCTTTTCTTGTTAAGTCTTGATGATGTTTCAGTTCAGCTCTACCTACTACCAGTAGGTCTCCTGTTCTTCCACACCTTGCAGCTGTAGAAATACAGCTATCGGTGGCTTGGTGTATGATGTTCCTCTGCTGCAGCATCATAAAGCTCCCAGGTGAAACCACCTATATCGGCTTCCACAGCAGAGGCGAGCCCCAGCCACACTCTACGTGGCATTTCTACCCAAGGCTCTCACACTAGCTACGGGATTCTAGGCACCAAGGTGCTGCCTTAACATTTGCTTTATCAAACTCCAAAAAACTGACTCTAAACTCACTGTCTGAGGAAAGCTGAATCATCAGTAACCGGAAACTCTCTGCCCCCGCCCACCCCTCAAGATATATCAGACCAAAAGCTTTCACTGAATTGGAAGGGGGAATAGCCCCCATGGGCTGGCGCTGCTGCTGTTGGAAATGCAGAGGTCCATCTGCTCAGCCCAGCTTCTGTCTCCAGGGGACACCGAGCAGAGCCCAGGCAGCAATTCTGCCACAGTTCTTGAGAAGCCCTGCCTGCCCTGGGGTCTGGTGGTATTGCAGCTGTGCTCACCGGTGCTTTTAACTCTCAGGAAGCCTCTTGCACAAAATAATCTAGATGCAGAAAACTAAAGCACGAGAGATCCCTTGCCCTCTATACAACGTGGGAAGCTCCTCTGAAGGCACTTTTAATGCACATTATTACTAGAATAAGCCACAGCAGGCAGTTCCTCATTTCTCACTGAAGTATGCAGGAGTGGAGGGCAATTGGAACAGAGAGGTTGGGAAGAGGCATTCAGTGCCTTGGAAGTTCTTCCCCTCTTTGCATGATATTCCCATTCACAGGGGGGCAGGCATTACCTGCCCTCTGGCTTGGCCCCCATCACGAGCATTGCAACAGGAGGACAGGAGAATTATGCACAGAAGTGTCCTGTAAAGTGGAAATAAAGAAAAGAACAGGTACAGTGAAAGGAAGAGAGGAAACCCCAGAAATATTAAGGAAAAAACCACACAAAAGGAAAACCTAGAGACAGCAAGAGTTTGGCTTCTATCTATGAATGAACAAAAAAAAAAAAAGGAAGAAACAGTTTCATTTTGTCTTAAAATGCAACACTCAATGTGCTGGAGACCCATCTGTGCAGGCAGCTCCACCAGTATTTTTTTCCCTCTCATTCTCAGGAGACTCAGTAACGCTCTTCAATAATTTTGATTCATGCCCATAAATGATAGCCCACAGCACCCACTGCATGGAAATGATTATGTTTATTTGCTAATCTTCTGAGGATAAAATTGAATTAAAGCCAAGAATGACTGTGGCAGTTTCTAGCCACATGCTGTTCAAACAACAGGACACAAGCTTCCTTAGATGTATTTCTGAAACAGGCATTGGAAACCCCAGATCAAGAGGTATTAAAACCCAGACCCTGTAGTTTACCTGCCCTTATTTCTCAACCCAGCGTCTCCATAAATTAGCTTGGGGTCTCCTCTCTAACCCCAGGATACCAAGCAGTGCCTCCCCACCATCGGGACTGCACTCTCATTGCTCTCAACCACTTCCATCCTTAGGTAACAAGCAATAAAAATTTCAGACAGTATCAGGGTACCTGGTGCAAAGAGGAGCTGACACGATGCCGGCTCCCAGCCTGGCTCTGCTGTACATTGCTGCAGGGGCAGAACCAGCAGCCTGGGCTTTGCAGAGCTGGCCCTGCTGCCCCAGGAGCCCCGCTTGCAGATAAATGGACCTACTGGCTCCTTCCCTTCCTCCCCATGCTAAATAACATCACTGCAAAGCCCTCACTGGTAGCAGGGATGCAGCTACTGAGACATGTCCCTGGCCAAAGCGCCCCATGGAAAGCCCAGGGTATGGCAGAGTGCTGAGCTCAGCTGAGCTGCAGCTGCTGATTACAACGTTCAAATAAATGCAAATGGCAACAAAAACACCCTTGCAAGGTAAACAGCAACACAGTGGAGCATACCAGAACCTAGCAGCACACAAAAATGCATTACAGCAGCTCTACTTCCTATTTCCTTTTCCTTACAGCGCTGAAAATAATAGCTATAAAGGTCAGGGGTTTTGGGGACAGTTGCTTGTAATCAGGCAGCTGAGACCATTGCTGCTGCGGGGCCAGCTGAGCACACTCAGGTCCTGAGCCCCCATCATTTTCAGCCTGATCCTTCCTACCTGGGTTACCACCAGGGTGCAAGGCACGGCAGCGCAGCAGCTGGTTTATGAGGAGCTTTGGTGACAGCAATACCTGGCGGTGGGGCATGGGGATGCTCGGGGTGGGGAGGGACCAGCTCGGTGATGCAGTGTTGGGCTGTCGGAGCCCAAAGGCACCTTGGGTCTCAATCCACTCCTTTCTGGTAGCGCCTGATGAAGGGTGTCTTGGAAACAAGCAAATTCTTACGGAATTTTTATGTTGAAACAGTACCAAGGCTCCTGGCCAAAATCAGCATTGAATTGTACAGATAGGAGCTATGTTCGGTGTAACAGCCTGGGGGAGAGAAAGGACAAGCACCGCAGGAGCAAGAATTAATACCCAGACCCCGCACAGGTGTTGCACCACCAGAACTGCTTTCCTCCCTCTCCTCACTGCTGTGCATTCCGATCCCAAAATGGCAGCACCGTCCACAGTGAAAAATGAGGCCCCTTGGGCACTGCGGTGGAACCAGCACTAATTGAAGACCCCAAAGGGTACAAATGTGCAGAAGCAGCGATACAGCGATGAGATGATGGTAGCGTGACTGCAGATATTGCTTGGCCAACTCCAGTCTGATACATTGCAAGTCTGAGCAATCTCCTAATGGTCTGAGACTCATGAATTTTACAGGGTATTTGAGAAACAAGGTGGTATCCATTTGACTTTAATATTAAAGGACAGGGAAGCGGCACAAGGTCTGATGGAAAAGCAAGCTGGCAGAAGGGTCTAGCTAAAAGGAAGAGGGGGGGGAAAGTCAGGTGTAGGCAAGAGGTGAGGAGGACAGAGATTATTTCCATGGCCAGAGCCCTGCAGATAGCATGGTGTGAATATCTTAACTCTGGCTTGCATGGCTAGTCATCATAAACGAGGGGAAAACGATTGTAGAAAGGATGATAAATGCCCATTTGAAGACACAATGCAATAGGAATATCAAAGATTTCATTTCAAATAGCTGAAATATGGCTTGGTCCAAGGCTCAGAAATCTTTGGCAAGCAACTGGTGAAAAGGGCCTGAAGCCGATGAAAGCAGCAGTATTAGGAAATGGGAACTGAAGCAATATCTACTGATGGGAAAAGAGAAGTGGCCAGAATATTTCTCAGCTGGTTTCACATCCAGCCACCTCCTTTCACGCACAATCACTCCTGCTTTATCATGAGTGGGAAAGCGGGAAGTCCGTGCCAGACCCCGGGTTGCCAAGGGCATGAGGGTGCCGATGGAAACACACCGTTGTGTAGGGTCCGCTTCTCGGGGCGCTTCTTATTTAAGATACCATTTTTCCTCTTGTGTAAGAACTGCAACAGGGAAAGTAACCCCTCAGTTGCAAAGGCTGGTTTACAGTGCCAGACTTGACAGGTTTTCTAGTAAGCAGAAAAAATATTAAAACCAAAAGGATCTGTCACTTGTGGCAGGTTTTAAGGACTATTTTGGTTCAGTAAATGACTGCATAATGATAGAAGCAAGATGCTGAGTAAAGAGCATTGCAGGTCCAGGTGAGACATTGCAGTTTGGTGCCCAAACGCAGAGGATGCCAGGAGGCGTTACAGAAGTGTCGGTGCGCACCGGACCCCTATCCAGCAGCGTGGCTCCCTGGTTGGACTGACGTACCTAACACACATACCTAACACACGTACCTAACACACACTGACAGCACCAGGAGCTGCTCTGGGGCATGGATGCGTACCAGGTTTTGTCGTGGTTTAACCCCAGCTGGCAGCTAAGCACCACACAGCCACTTGCTCGCTCCCCCTTCTCCACTGGGAATTCCCAGAGAGAATTGGAAGAGTAAAAGAGCAAATACTTATGGGTTGAGATAAGAACAGTTTAATAATTGGAATGTAATAATAATAATAGAAAAAAAAATAATAATAATGTAATGAAAAGGAAAATAACAAAAAGACAGAGAAATAAACCCCAAGACAGGCAAATGATGCAAATGAAAAACAATTGCTCACCATCCGCTGAATGATGCCCATCCCATCCCCAAGCAGCGACTGCTGTCTCCCAGCCAACTCCTCCCCCAATTTCTATACTGAGCATGGTGCCATATGGTATGGAATACCCTGCCATATGGTATGGAATAGCCCTTGGACCAGTCGGGGTCAGCTGTCCCGGCTGTGCCCTCTCCCAATTTCTTGTGCACCCCCAGCCTTTTTCAGTCAAGAGAGCATGAGAAGCTGAAAAGTCCTTGACTTAGTGCAAGCCCTGCTCAGCAACAACTCAAACATGGGTGCGTTATCAGCATTCTTCTTGTGCTAAATCCAAACCACAGCGCTATGCCAGCTACTAGGAAGAAAATCAACTCCATCCCAGCTGAAAGCAGGCCAGGTTTGCACGTGAGGATCACCCCAGAATAACGCACCCTCAGGCGCGCACCAGCGGGGACAGCGCAAGCCAGCGCAGCAGGCTGCAAGCAGGGACGCTTGCATTTGTTATGTTTGGAGCATCAGTGTTACCTCCCTCAAAATATGTGGCTGTGTGGGTTTATTTTAGAATAGCCAATTATATGGGAGAGTTTATATTTCTGCTTTCTTATATATAAATAAAGCACAGAAACATATCCCAGCACCACAACAACCGACCACATGCAGCAAGCTAGCAGACAACAGCCCTGGCTGTACCCAAAGAGACTGGGCTTGGTTTAATTTCTAACGTAACTCTGCCAAACTGGGGAGTCCCCGCTTCTTCCTATTGTAACTCACGGCACTGTAGGTTGTCCAAAGATGCGTATGGAGAGGCTGGTTTATTGCAAGCATTTCTTCAGCACCAATCTGTAACCCGTATTCTCACGTATCAGCTGCTTCATCTCAGTCTGCTTTGGCTTTTGGCAACGAAGTTTAAGGAGGTTAAAATAAAACCTTTTAAAGATTGAGAAGGGAAAAACTGTTTGTATTTTGGAAAGCAAGGGATTTAAGGAGCAGTTGCACAGTCCAGGGCACAGGCAGTGAGAAAGTGAAGTGCTGGTCGAGGATGTCTTGGTTCAGACCGGTCTCACCCCACTGGGATGCTTTTAGCTGATGGGGGTCCTGCGCACAGCAGCTGTGCACTTCTACCCAGAGCAGCTTTTTATCTTCCATCAAAGGGAAACCTGTTGTCTCCGTGACCACTAGCTAATGCAGAATTTCTAGTGCAAAGGAGGAAACCAGCATGGCTAGAGACGGGCGGCCATGCAAGTAATGTACAGCAGAATGCAGCGGGTTTGCACCCGCCGTGGGCCGTGCCGGCTGCACTGCGCCGGCGCCTGCTGCGGCGATGGAGGCGTGCAGGGAAAGGCTGAGTGTGACCCGGACGCAGGGCTTGTGTGTGTCCCCATCTTAAAACTCATAACAAGGATGATGCAATTTACCACAGCCCCATTTTTCACAGTCTTTTATCAGAATCATTTAGAAACACCAGCAGAGCCTGGTGAAGCAGCAGTGCGATGACTGAACTCACGCTCACCTCTAAACAGCCTGGGAAATACTAACCACAAACTTGAAGTGAATATATCCAAAGCCACAGGGCTTTTTCTTTTTTTTTTTTTCTTCTTTTCTATTTTTTTTTTTAGCTCATCAGCCATGATAACTTTATAAAAGCATTTGTAATACTGCAGAAAAGAAGAACCGAAAATTCCAGAGGTGCATTTTATGCAGTATGAAAAAGGGTCTCCCCCAGTTTCATATCTTAAATTTGTCTTTTGCTGTATTCCAGTATAATACCCAGCTTGAAGGGAGCAGTATAATAGCATATATGAACAAGTATGTTACAAAGGAGAAATGAATCCTGCCAACATCTTTATGGAAATTTGAATTTGAAATCTGAACTAAAATAGGTATCTTTAAAGATTTTTTCCCCCCAAACCCGTTTTCTTTAAACTCCTATTTAATACCCTTAATTTAATTTTCAGTGCAGCAGATGTTACTTACCACATACTTTCTGAATAATATCTGATTATTGCACAGGACTATATTTTACACTGAGAATTCTATACAGACTTGCACAGTTAATTAAGCAAGGACCCAATGCCCGGTGTGAGATAAAGCTGGTCCCTGTTTCAAACCTCCTTCAAGAAGTCTGACGACCCCAGAATACGAGATTACTAAGGTACAAGATGCACATTTGTTCTGCCACACACCCACGTGCCTGTGGGAATATAAGGTCTACATTTCTAATACATTCAAAAGCCCAATTTCTAATGAACCAGGTGGTTCCAGGAGGGCAAAGAGCCCTCCTGAAGAGAGGGCTTGAAGTGAGATGAATTAGTTCAGCCTTTATTTTGTGTTAGGCAGAGGAAGCCCTTGCTGGGGGCCCCTGCTTTTGAGCTCTTGGCCACTGAAATCCGGAGATGGTCTGATAACGATCTTGGTAGGGTCAGAGTCTGAATGTCAGTGAAGATAAATAAAGTAACAGATGTGTGAGCAAGGTCAAAACCTTCGACAGCGAGACGATGCATGGTGGAAACTGTTCTCCATCCCCATTACAACACGGCTGAGTGCCGAGGTGGTTGGCTGGTTCCATGGAAATGAGCCCACTTCTCTGGAAGTGACCTAAAAATACACCCCTGGCACACCAGTGTTCCCAAGGCTCTTACAGAGAGCAGATCCGGGTCATGTTCTGGCTGCAGAATGCACAAGAAATGCCAAAATTAAGATCTTAATCTTTACTGATTGCAAAGCACTTGGCTGTGAACCTGAATTCAGACTCAGGACTAACTCGAGCGTCTTTCTTCCACCTTTCCCAGCAGTGTCCCCTTGCCACGTTAGACACCCAACAGCCACCGGATGGCCAGAGCTTTCCCGTGGCCATCACCCAGCCACCGGTCAGGAGCACTGGAGCTGCTGGGTGTGCGGACCATCCATCAACCGCTGCTCCACCAGGAACCTCCTCCGCAGCCCTATGTCCATGAGGAACATTTCCCAGCTTTGGCTTCATCCCATGCCTCTTCTGGGTATAAACCACGTATCAAGCGCTGTAAGGAAAGGGACAATGTTAACAGAGTAAATATTACTGTATTTCTACATCAGCTGATAAAAAGTATTCCTTCTTTGCCAATGTGTATTCATTTCTTCACATGCTGATATCCGTTCTCCCTGCGAGTGTTGTGTGTGTATATACATATGTTTTTACAACACTGGCATCAAGACAGCTGACAGCATGTTATCTGTGGTATATTTTGTAAAGCTCTTCTTCAAACACCATCACTGAAGCAGCTGCCGGCGGGTCTGGCTACACCCTGCCAGCCACCTCGCATCTCACAACCTTATTCTGGCTGTATTCCCTTACTGGGGAAAACGCCATCTTCTTCCTCATGCTAGAAACCATCCCACGTGAGGTGGACAGCACAGTCTGCCCTGCAGAAGGCTTCAGCATAGCAAGATGTGAAGACAGAGAACTGCATTTTTCTAATGCTGATGTCATTTCCAAGACAAAAATTCTCTCCTTGCAGTCCAACTGGAAGATGAAAACTTAGATCAGGGAGCCTAAAATTTTTGTAGTCCTCCACCCACAGCTGCAGGAGTCCTTGGCACAGGGAATTTTATCCATTCCAGCCTACCCAGCCCACTACAAAAAATAATGTCCCATTTTCCTCATCTCCTGCACTGTCTTAAGGTCCTTTAACTGTCTAAGATCTGCTTTCCCCAAGACCTGAGATAATGTTTAAACACCTGGACGGGACACACCTCGCACGCCATCCAGCTTGTAACAAGAACCAGCTGGCGGTGTCTGACCACGCTGGGACTCGCAGGCTTCCCAGCGCCTCGTCCCGTGCAACAGCTTGGAGCACCAAGAAGTGACTAATGCAGGGCTTGCTGCTGGCCAGAAACAGAGCAGGAAGGTATCTGAAGCTCTAGAGATTACGGCTATCTAAGCAAGAAAACTCAAGAAAGTTGTGTATAGTGAGAAATATGAACCAAGCTGGGGAGTTCCGTGACGCTGAAGATCCGAGAGATGGCTCTGGCACGGGGATAAGCTCCAGCCTCTGGCTGATTATTTCCCAGATACACTACTTAACAGGGTGCAGCACCCAGACATGCTTTGAAATAAAAGTGAGGACCAGGATGTCAAAGATAAAGGCATAGAGATGGTGCCTCCCAAACCCCGAGTCCCATCCCAAGAGCTGCATTGCCCAGCAGCAACGTACCCCAGCCCCCATCTGCACAGCAGCTCCCACAGTTTCGTGCAGTTCCACCTCAGGACCTCCCTTCCTCAGCCTCCTTGGAGCCTGCAGCAGCTTTTTCAAGTCACCGCTTGTTTCTCCGGCTCATACCTTTCCCACAAACTGCTTCCCCTCGTGGAGCACAGCACGGCACGCAGGGCCCCGCTTCGACGTGCGGATCCACCACCGAAGCTTGAAGTTCCCCTACCAGCGCCTTGCGAGCAAGGAGGCTGTAATTACCCTGGACGAGGATGGCGAGGTACGGCGATGCAAAGGGATGGAGTGACTTGCTTGAAAGCCGCGCGGGGTGTCGGGCTGGGGTAGGAGTGGAGCAGACACAGCATCTCCCGACGCTCGGGCTGCACACCACGAGTTTCTGCTCTTTGCCCTTCATCCCCGAGCTGGAAACGGACTGCGCAGCCAGGAGATGATAAAGCTCCACAGGGGAAACCCACCGTGCCCAGGAATGCAGACCTGCCATGGGAAAAAACAAAAGAAATGGTCCCTCCTGAGCAATAATTCACTTTTTCTCCCAAAACAAACAGATATAAGTTATCGCTGGAATGAATCTGTCCCCGAAGAAGAAGGCACTGAAAAATGGCTCAGAAAAAGGACGGTGCTTGCAGAGGAAAAAGAGCAGATACAAGAGGAATTTTCACTTCGTCTCCCAAAGGGAAAAAAAACCTCCAAATGATACCTGGCTTTCTGCAGCAGAAAACAGAAAAACGTTGTCTACAAAGTGTTGAAAAAGTTGTTCGGATGAGAAGAGGGAGGAAGCAGTGCAGGGGAGAAAAAAAGAGAGCAAAGCAACTTTCCATAAATCACAAAAAAATGGACAATTTCTTCTGTGGGAAGCAGGTAATTTATACAAATATTTTTGTTTGCTTTCAACCCCCTCTAATCCATCATATTTTAAAATCAAATGCAAGATTAAAAACTTCACAGGAAGTTTTCTCTGCTCCAAAAAAAATCACAAACTAATAATTTTCTCTTTGTTAATGAAGAAGGTTATGCAGTACACTGCATAGGAGAAGGAACTTTGGGAAGGTTACAGGGAAATATTAGCCCCTCCATCCGGGCCAGCGGGACAGAGAGCACAGCAATCCAATCAGATGTCATTTTTGGAAAGTCCCACATCACACACACTATATGCGATTAGAAAAGCAGAGATGATCACCCAAGAATGACCTTTAATTAAAATATAAGTAGGAAGTTCTTTGCTTCAGGAGCCAAAATGTTTAAAGGCTGGAGCATTTTGGGGTTGTTTAGTCTGGAGAAGAGGAGGCTGAGGGGAGCCCTTATCGCCCTCTACAACTGCCTGGCAGGAGGCTGTAGCGAGGTGGGGGTTGGCCTCTTCTCCATGGTAATGGGCGATGGAACGAGGGGAAATGGTCTGAAGTTGTGCCAGGGCAGGTTTAGGTTGGACACTAGGAAAAATTTCTCCATAGAAAGGGTTGTCAGGCTCTGGAATGGAGGTATTTAAAAGAAGGGTAGACGAGGTGCTTAGGGACAGGGTTTAGTGGTGGGATGGCAGGGTTAGGTTAACAGTTGGACTTGATGATCTTAAAGGTCTTTTCCAACCACATTCCATCATGAGATCATAGAATCATAGAATCGTTTAGGTTGGAAAAGACCTTTAAGACCATCCAGTTCTTCCTGCAGGCAGGAGTAAATAGCCACGTAGGGGACTCCTGACATAGCTCTTAGTCAAGCTAATGGTGGACTCCAGGATCTTGTTGCCAACCAGCAGAAAACAAACACGCTTTACTGTGAAATGAGCCAGAAGCACTCGTGCAGGAAGGGAAGACCTGATCTTTTGGTGATTTGGATCTGGCATTGTCCCAGCTCAGGACCAAATCTGAACTTTCCCTTTTGAGCTGATGATGCGTGCAACATCTCCATGTGAGCAGGCAGGGTAAGGCTGGAGCCATGGCTCGTGTGGGAAGCAGAAGTAGGGAAGAGCCCGACATTTAATGGCAGAAGCCACCATCACCTGCACAGCATCTGCAGATGGAGGTCTTGGCCTCAAAACAACCCCTCCTAATACAATCATCAAGCAGCTCTGTGCCACATCAGATGGACTAATCTTCATGACCACAAGGTCAGATTAATCAAATCAAATCTTGAAAAAGAAGATAAATCTCCATTATTCTGAGACTTCTTGCTGACTGAATAAACCATTCTGGATAAAAATGAGATGGGCCCAACACTGTCCTATTTTTTTCCTCATGTAAGTAAGTGAGAATTAATTTAAGTGGTGTAATTAAGATTACATCAGCATTAAGTGAGTAAAAAATAACATCAGAATGCAAAAGTCTGTCCTTATTTCATAATAAATACTGCAATGATGGATGGCCCCTTGAAAATACCCCTTATTTGTGAGAAATTTCTAAATTCTGTTGTATGGAGCCATGGAGCTCAGCACTAGCATGATGAAAAACTCATACTTTGAAGAACAGCTGTATGAAGTAGAGGAAACATGCTGTCGAGATACAAATATAAAACTGAACAAATAAATCAATAGACTTAAAATAAAAATTAAATATTACAGTCGTAAGTCACCCCAAGTCCTCATGTCCTGTTATCCTGCACGTTAAAAAAACAAATATAATTTTTCTGTTGCTCAGCAATGTCTGCTGATGCAGGGGGTTTTAGCACATGCACAGAACTTGATTTAAAGTGTTTTATTTGATGGAGGGAAAGCCCAGTTTCGTACCTGCATCCTCTCCAGCACATGGGACCACTGACGCGACAGAGCAGACGGACCAGCTCCTTACTGATAGACAGACACTATTTGAGAAGGTCCACGTGGCTGCGTGTGCATCTCCCAAAACTCATTGATTAGAATCTGATGTCTTGAACCAAAGTCCTGGTGAGCTACCAAGACCATGAAAGCTTCAGGAACTGGTTCCAGCTTTGGCCGCTCCCTGTGACACCAGCTGAGCAGATCAGCCCCCAGCTTCACCAGTGGCCCCTTCCCATGGCAGGTTTCTAAAGTTTGAAATTCAGTCTGTAAAATCACTGGAAATTGTGCAAAGTAGCTCGTCTCCTTTGTTTCTGGCATTTTCACTCTCTGAAAAAGAGAATGTAAATAACGAGGAGTAAATCAGATTGTTCCGGTCCTCCAAAACCTTTGTATTTGGTATGTATTTCAGCTTTTTTTTTTCTTTAATAGATGAGAAGGCACTGCTCAATGGCATCTTGCCAACAGTCAGCTGGACATTCCCCCTCTAATGCAAAACATGCCCTCTGAATGATGCAAAATTCCTTGAACTACATTAATAAGCAACAACCATCAGGCAGAACAACACTGAAAAAATAAAAGAACAAACTCTCGCAAAGCTCCAGTCAGTGATGTTGGGATAATGATTTCGACAAGTGGCTTACAACGGCTACCCCTTTCCTACCATCGCTTTTCTTAACAGTATGTCCCATGCAGCTGCAACCGGGTGCGTCCATCACCCGCTTAAACATGGTCTTTAAATCCAAAGTGATGGTACCACGTTCAGGCCCCTTTCATACATATCTTCCACGCATGAACACAGAGGTCCTACAGCACATGCGCGTTCCTTGGTTTCCTCAGCCCAGCTCCTCTTTGTATTGTCCTCTACATCAGAATTACCCATATTCCTATTTCATAAATTATTTACCCATACAAAATGCTTAGAGATGAAAGCCAGTATGCCTGTCATTGAAAGGATGGCCGCCAAGCCTTTGAGCTGTATTACCTGTAAAGATGGCTCACAACAGCAGATGGGCTTTCCTCGGTCACAGGGTAAACAGTTTCAAAGGGTTTTGTTGGGGTTTTGGGGTTTTTTTTGCTGGTTGGAGTAGTTACCCTGCCAGTAACAAAAGGCAGAGCCACTAAAGAGAAGGGTGGAAATACCTGGTGTAAACTTCAGGACGAACCCTTGGAGAAGCTTGGTCACTCCTCAGCCACCTCCGTTCGGCCGGGATTGACTCATACATCGCCCTGGGAAGCAGCGGCATTTGTACCCTGTATTTACAGGGCTTCAGGCCATGTTTAGGCTGAATTTCCCCATACAATAGTGGCAGCTGGTGGCAGTCCTACTTGTTTATGTAGCTAACGGAAAGTCGTATAAACTGGCATCGCTCTCATGGCATCCATCACCTGCACCTCGTACCCAGCCAAACACCATTTACTGGCAATAACAAGTATTTGGACATACAGGGATCGCTCCGCTACATCACGAACCAAGAGGAAATCAAATACTTTAATGTGCAGAGCATTGTTTGTCTCGAATAACTAAAACAAATGTTGAAATCTGAGTTGTTTGGAACTTTCCCATGATAGCGCTTTTGTCTCAGAAAACATGATTTAGGTCAAAAGGGAATTTCCCACAAGAACATTTGAATTTTTGCTTAAATCACCCCATATAAATATAAAATCAAAATAAAATATTTCAGTTGTGTTTATTTAAAAAAAAAAACAACACAAAAACCAGCTGTCTTGTTGAAATGAGCTGAGATATTTAATTTTTGCCCAGCCTGACTGCGACCTGTGTCCACCTGAGCTACCATTGAGCCATGACATTTCTAAGCTATTTTTGCACCTCCTGACCCCACTTCCGTGGTCAGAGCCCTTAATCAGACTACATTGCTCATAACACAATCTATTTAACCTTTAATTAAATCTTGGTACTACCCCATGGATGTTCATGACCATTCCCAGTGGATGAAACCCTGCTTCCCAATGCACCCTGCCCTGTTTTGGCACTCAGGAACACCAAACACCACAGTGGGTGACTGCCCCTGAAGCGGGGCTTGGTGGGGACCCTTCTCATGGTGTATTTGGAATGGGGTGACTGAAAAACCCCAAAATCTGGATTTTCAGCTTTCTACCTGATAATTTTTTTTATCTCCATTAACACTGAGTAGCACACTCACAAGATAAGAAGAAAGTTGAGACCAACAGTTACATAATATAGCTAATATTAATAAGTTGAGTCACAGCAGTTACGTCAAAATTTCCTGTGAAGACTGTGCTTCACTTGTTTATGTTTTTTTTTCAAAGTTCATGCAAATACCTTTTGAGCCCGTCTAAAACCGCGCCAACAAATGCAAGTTCACCTTCAAATGTGCAAGATGCTAAACCAGGTGAATTACTCAAGCCCATGCCATGCGATGTGGCACCATCATCCTGTCACCCCCCTGCTCCTCACGCTTCTGCAGAAGCCGCAGCTCTCACGATGCAGCCCAGTTTTTGCAGCTATTTTCGGCACCGCCGCTGTACAGCGGCCAAGTTCACAGATGTATTTGTGTGATTTTTCATAACTTCCTCCAAGTAGATCTTTTTTTTCCATACTAAGCCCAACATTTCTACTCTTCCTAGGTCAACAAGAAGGCATCTTGCCTTGGCATCGTGCCTATCTGCCCAGCCCAGTTGCTGCATTTCTTATGACGTGCCAGCTCCAGGGCGGGTGGTGCAGGCTGGGAGTGGGGGGACCCAGCTTATTTACTAAAAGCTCATCAAAAGCTATCTCTGTAGAGCAGACTCAGCCCCTCCAGAGCTAAAAGGGCAAGGATTTGGGTGCCTCCCCATGGGAAGACAGTTCCCAGGCAGCTTCCCGATGGGTACACGTGTTGGGGACTGAAGGTGATGCTGTTTTTCTTCCATTTTTATGACGGTTGTTGGGCCTGTGCTGGGTTCCCTGTCCTGCTGGGGACTTCACTGAGCGCCTGGTATGTGCCAAGGCTCTGAGCTATTGCCCTGCTTGAAAGCAGAGGGGAAGGCGGAGGAAGTGACACCAGCGAGGTGTTAGTGCACAAGCACCACGAGCAGACACACATCCCTGCCGCTGGACATCCTGCAAAGCACAGACAGCTCCAACTGCCCTAGGGATCTCCAACTCAAATCCATGGTACACAAGGTCCATGCAAGAGTCTTGGATGTATGTGAAACAGCCTCGAGTTGTGCCAGGGGAGGTTTAAATTGGATATTAGGAAAAATTCCTTTCCCGAAAGGGTTGTCAGGCATTAGAACGGGCTGCCCAGGGAAGTGGTGGAGCCCTCATCCCTGGGGGTATTTAAAAGACGGGCAGACGAGGTGCTTAGGGACAGGGTTTAGTGGGGGACTTGGCAGTGCTGGGGTAACGGTTGAACTTGATCTCAAAGGTCTTTTCCACCTTAAACAATTCTATAATTCTATGATCAAGCAAGTGCTGACATTACTCTTGCACATGCTAGTTTACTACTGCAGAGCACTGACCTCTAATTCTCTGCTCTCGTACATTAATAAAAGGCTAAGGGTAGGTTTGGAGCAGGTTGGAGGTGCCCGGCTCTGCTGGGAGCACTGCAGCTGAACTCAGGCTCTGAAACCAGCCCCGGTTCCTCTCGGCCATGGCCAAGGAGCCGTTCCTGGGGTGGTTCCCACATGCGAATTCACCCCATGGGGTCCAGAGCTGCCCTGAGCTCCAGCCGGGGCTGCAGCTCCCCACCCTGGAGAACTCACCATGCAGTTAAAGTTCAGAGGGTATTAATAAAACACAGAAGGGCGAGGGTGGAGGGCGAGCGTCCTTCTGGGATGGAAGCAACCAGGCTGAAATGATAAGAGCATCAACCATGAGCTGACATTTAACGTACTCCAGTGTCTTTTTTCCCTTTTTCAATTGCTGCTTTGATTCTTTGACTTTTTTTTTTTTTTTGACATGCAAATGTTAACTTCAAGCTCTTCCTGTTCTCACATCAGGTGTATGCAGTGAGCTTTCTCACAGCAAAATTGCCCAAAAGCTTTAAAACTTGAAAGATGGGGGATTGCCGAGGAGGAGAGACTGCATGCGCACCCTGCTCTGACACCTTTGGCTCTGGAAAAACACCCTGGAGGCTCCCGAACCAGCCTGGCCCAGCCAGCAGCAAACAGCCTCTTTCCAGAGACGCAGCTGAGGCATTTGCTTTTGAGGATAGACCGTGACAGCCTAATTCTCAGCTTCACTCACAACACTTGCTTCCTCATCCATGCAAACCACTTCACCAGCTGCAAAAATATCTGCTCTTCTTGGACTTACACCACTTGGCTACCAAGCCCCCACAAAACCCAGAGCTTTCCAGTTCAATGACACCAAAACCAGTGCACAACTCCGGTCTCAGCCTCAGCACCTCCGGATTGCTGTAACCCCACGCACCCCCCAGCATGAACAAACCCACCCGCACATCCTTCCTACGCAAACAAAGCAGCCGTGAAATTATCCGGGTATGAACACCACAGTCAGAAATTCATCACGATGCTACTGGAAATGCAGTGTGGTTACCCTGCCACCAAAAAATAAATGACCAAAAAGTTGAAATGTGGATATTGGTGTCATGGCTTGCGCAGCCCATGATACTCGGGGTAGTTGGCAGACAGATCAAAAAGCTCGAGAATCACCAGCCTGGCAACAGCCCTGCAGACCTGGGGTACCCAGGCTTTACTTCCAGCTTCCTAAGAGATGTGCTGGGCAAAGCTTTGGTGGTCCCTGACGATGCCCTTCCAGCTCTAGGTGCCTCAATCTCACTATTCAGTTGTATTATTGAATTTTGGGCTCAGCGCTGGGTGAACTCCCCACTGTCCCCAGGCAGCACCCACCAGCAAGTGCTAAAGGCAGGGCAGGGCTGCCGGAGGGACGGGGCATGGCCAGCAGCTATTACAGCCCCGAGAAATAGCTGAGTCAGCCTTGCACATGATAAACCATTGACTCATATTTTCAGTTTCTTTTGTTTCTAATTAAAATGCACCGGTTGCAAATTCATGTGATGCCGCCCTCTCCCACGAAACCCTCTAGACGGATTTGCATCATTTGGAGTAAAACCCACCCCCCTCCCTTATTACCTAATTAACTTAAAATGTTCATTGCAGAATGTCTCGATAGCAATTCCTACGGTCACGTTTTCTAAAAGAGCCCAGATAGCCAGCGAGGACACAGATGTCGATGAGGATGAGCTAAAGCCATTGCTCGTGGCTCTGGCAGGCAGAGCACCCCACGAGCCGGGAGACCTCAGCCCTGCAGTTCCAAAGGTGCAGAAGAAAGCAAGAGGCAATTCAAAAGCAATTACATGAGAACAATTAATCAGAAATGGGAAATGGCGCTCACCAAGGGAGTTAACCACAGGAACATGCCTTTGGCGCTACCCGCCAGGATTACAAATGCCAGCAGGCGAGTTGGAAACCAGGCACGTTGCTGGAAGCCTCCACCAGCCTTGTGGCGTTTGCTCCTTTACCTGTAGTACCCCCTGGATGATGTCCTGTGCAACCTGCTCCAGGTGAGCCTGCTTTAGCAGGAGGGTTGGACTGGGTGAGCTCCTGAGGTCCCTTCCAACCCTCGCCATTCGGTGATCGATTCTGTGTGACACTTTGCCATATGGGCCTGCTCCAAGACACATACATAAGTTTTCCTGCTTCCCTAGCAGGTTTGTTTCTATTTTTCAAGGCTTACAATCCCTGCATGTGCCAATGCGGACGAAACCCCTACCCAGGCATTTCCCACGCCTCCTCTGACACTCTCAGCATCAGCTCCTGTTAGAAATTTCCAGCAGCTCCCAGAAGTTGCCCAGGTACTTGCCACTTCTACAGGCTACGGGAGATGATGGGCAACAGCTCGTTATGCGAGGCTGCTTGATGAGCTGTCGGCGGTGCCTATCTGGGGGTGCACGTCTATGTCTGTACGCCCAAAAGCTTCCAGCTCCCATTTTTCCTCATCTAACATAACATTTATTTTCAACTGTCTGCAGATCTCTGTAGGAATACCGCCTCATCTCAGAAACACCCGAATATCTAATTATCACCTTAATCAAGCCTTGATTCATTCTAGTAATTAAATTAAAACAACAAAGCAAAACCAAGAGTATGGAAAAACTTAGGCTGCCTGACCACCTAGCTAAGTAACTCCAATAATTTCATTCACCTCAATCATGTGAATCAACAACGTAACGAAGGCCATCGGGGGAAACGCTCTGCATCAACAGGAAGCGCGACGCAACGCTTCAAGCAGAAGATTAAGATTGTTCAGGAAACCTGCCACTATTTGCTTTTCCTCTCTATTCTGTACTTTCATCTATAAAAGAGGAATACTGACATTTTCCCTAGCCTACAGATGCATACAGAAACACTTCATTAATGTTTATGGGGCAACTGGAGAGGTTCAGATGAAAAAGATAGGAAACCACAAAAGATTGCGAGCGATTCCGAAGAGCCGGCGCCCTGGGAGGCACCGAGGCGCAGCGTGGGTTGCAGGATTCCTCTGCAGGCAATGCAGGGGCTGCGGCGGGTGCAAAATAAGCACCCGGCTTGGGGGGGGGGTGGAAGTGTTCTGGACACAAATGAGACAAAGCAAAAAGCTACGGCTAAGTACCTCGGAAGGTGTCCCAACGGGATATTCCTTTTCAAACTTACTGTGTTGCAATGCTGTTAGAGATCCGTAACGGGACGGCTTTATTTCCCCCTCACTGCCTAGAAGTCAGATTTATTTGGGCCATTTCTTCCTATTGCTGGAGTTTTGGAGAGGAGAAGATGCGCCACGTGGCAGCTGGAAGGGTAATTATAGGTTTAAAATAGTAAGAGTAAAATAAAACTAAATTATATAAATAAGTCTAGGAAATACTGTCTGTAACACAACTCCAAAACCAAAGTGCTAGCCGGATTTGTTAGTCATAATTAAATCAAATATATCTCCATTAGCAACTTATTATGCTGTAGAGCAGGATTAATTTAGCAAGATGGTTCACGTTTTCTGTGAGTGCATTTTGTAATACGTGGATATCAGGGCAGTTTTCTGTGTAAATAGTGCAGTGGTCAAAATTATGACTGCTATTACGCTGCGATTAATTGGGAACAAAGCACTCTGCCCACTTCACTGTGTAAGCACGAGGGTGAGCCAAAACTTTTCTGTCAATCTGCGCTTTTTTAGCAGAAAATTGAGTTTTTGACAACACAGTTTGCTTGCAGACATTACTTGCTTTCCAAGGAAGTTCCCTCAGCGACGAGTGACGTTTTTAATTTTCAGTGGGTTAAATGCTGTCACAGCTTCCTGTGAGAGAATTAAAATAGTTTTCTTTTGCCAGTTTTCTGGCAAATGGGTATGCGCTTGTACCCCACTTTGGGCTTAGCTGCTTTCTTTATCCAGACCAGCCTGGAACAGCCCCCACCAGCCTGTTTGCCTCCCAGCTCCACGTGCCTCTGCTGCTTCGCCCGGATTTACGGGAAGCAATATTTTACACCCTGATGACTCAAGGTTCATGCAGCGCATTATAACTTCTTTATGGCATGCTGACTTTTTACCTGTCTCCATCACTACCCACCCTGGCAGGTTTAAAGTGACCGTGGAAGCTCCCTTGCCACAGTAAACCCTGATCATCACGGTTGGGTCTGTTCCTTCAAATCACACGATTTACTCCCAGTGTCTAATCCCTGGCTAGTTCAGCCACTCCCATCCCTGGCCAGGCTTCCACAGCAGAGCCGGTGTGACCGTGGCAGCGTGGGGCTCTGCGGACACGAGCCCCTCCAGCCCACCCGCACGCACCGAGTTATTTCTTGTTCACTTCTTGCCATGTTTCCGTACCTTCCACTGAAGCTGTACGGGATTTGATTACGCACTTCGACAGCGATAATGACCAGGTCATGGGAGCAGGAATCAATGACCCAGCAGTGGTGACTGCAGGTCCATCACCTCGCCTGCCTCCTGCCAGCTCTCCGTGCCTTTACATTCGATTTGCTGATCAGCCACAAACCAACAGAATACTGCTTCATCTTTTTTTTTTTTTCTTTTTCTTTTTTCCCCCCTTTTTTCTTCTTTCCTTACCAGGGTGTTTTTTCCAAGATCACAACTGCAACAAAGGAGAGTTTCTGATGGCCCCAGTCATCAGGGCTGTCTCTGTGTTGCAATCCAATCTGTTTCTCAGAAATGGCAGCTCCACGAGGAAACTAGATGCGTTCACAAACACGTGTCCAAATCAAACATGTCAACATTACAAGCCCTAGCAAACAGAAAACTCACTTGGAAGCTACAATCCCTCCTGCTCGAGGCCATAATACAGTCATGTTCTTAGGTTCACCCTCACTGGGCTCAAAATAGCCCGAAAGTCCCCAGCTGACTGCAGCTGATGCCAGCGCCCAGCCCACACCAGCAGCACCAGCCTGGCTCCCGCTGTGGGGCCGTATGGTGCACTGGGAAGGCAAAACCCATCCTGGGGCATGTGCAGGGCCAGGAACACAGCGGTAGGGTCTGCGAGGTCAGCCAGCCTCCCAGTCGGGTGCCTTTATAAGGCAGTCTGGCTGGCAAGCCTGGCTCCGCTTCTCCAGCTGCCTCCCTTGGGATGGAGACCTGGATGCTCCAGTCCAGCCCAAATGCCCTCTAATGGAAAGGAGGGCATGAGGAGAAGGGGGACAGGGCAATGCTACACACCACTGCCTTGGCGTGAAGGAGACCCAAGACCAGGACTCCTGCAGCCCAGAGCGTACAGCGAGCAGCAGCTACAGGCATGACTCCCAGTCCAAAAGCTTATCCATATTCCAGCCGTATGACTTCAATAAATAATAAAAACCTGTTAGCCACCAGGGAGATTTTTCTTTTTCCCCATCATGATTTCCAAGGCAAAAGAACAGGCATTGTCAAGCAGGTTTGCTGACTATAATAGAGAAAAGTCGTATTATTGAACACGCCTACAGGCTTCCTTTGTCCCTTGCTCTGTGTGTGCTCTAGGTTCTAAACAAAAGAGAACAGGCAAGATAAATTCGGGGAGGGAAGAAGTACTTCAACAAACAGATAAGACTTTTTTTTTTTTCCCTAAAACTGTCTCGATTCTGTTTATACTGACCAGGAGACAGCGTCCTCCATTCTTCTCCAACGTCCCAAACAAAACCTGAGCCAGCGACATGATTCCCGTAATCAAGGTGACAGGCCTGGTTTTGCTGGAGTGTGCAGCTGAATGTCATACCCAGGGTGGAACTCAAAGCTTCATTTAAAATGGGCTAAGTATCAAAACCTTAAAAAATTTGCTTAACAGCAGGGAAAGCACTTTAAGGAATGCTTCTCTCTCAGAAGAAAGGAGGAAAGTTGGAAAGCTCATGGATTCTCTTGAGTGCTTCGTCTAGAGGAAGCTGCAGGGGAAGCTGTGATGCTGCTGAAGGCAACGGCAAAGCTCCTCTCTGAGTGAAACTGGGATTTTGCCCTATCTCCTCTGGGCTACACCCAACTAGGAAGGAGGTTAGTTCAAAGAGGGAAAGGATGGCTCATTGCTCAAACCCATCTGCAAAGAAAACAAACAAACAAACAAAAAAGTCACTTTTCAGGTGAGAAACTCACCTGGGGCATCAGTGCCTTAAAATAGAAGCTATGACTCCGCCACCACAAACAGCAGCCGCTCCCTGGGCACACTGCATGGGAGGGATGCACGCCACGGCATACGGGCAATTTGTCTCCAAACAAGGAAACCAGCATGAGAGGAGGACTTGCAGGCTGGGTTGTTGACACAAGAGAAGCTGCTTTGGCCCATAAGTCAATAGTTTGCTTGATCCAGAAGAAAACAAATTGGATTTGAACCAAGCAGTCCTGGGGAGAAGGCTTGGCAGCTCAGCTGGGACAGCTTGGGGCATGGATGCGAGGGGAGCGTGGTGCCGGGGGGTTTGCACCGTGGGCGCTTGGAAAACAGGCGAGCAGGGGACTGCACCATGCTGCCGGGACTGCACCATGCTGCCAGGCCTGCCAGCGGGAGGGGGCTGCCCAGGGCTGGCAGGAGCTCTCGGGGAGGAGAAGGGAATGGCTTTTCTGCAGGTGATTCCAACTTAAAGTGTTTGTGAAACACTCTATCTTGGCACCAGGCGGAGGAGGTGGCTGGTTTTCTCAAGGTGAGCTTGCATATGTACAACCATATAAAACGGGCAAAGCTGAACCTACTGGAGAGAAGGCAAATTCAAAGATGTGGTCTTCTGCTCCCAGACCCAAGTTCACGTGTGTAAGAGCAGTGGAATAGTTCCATGCTGAGTGCTCTGCAGAAGACCATGGAGGCACCGGCGAGGTCGTTGCCTCTGACGAGCAAGGCTGCGCTCATTTAGATGATGAGCACACTAATGCTGACTCTTCTCTCCAAAGCGAGAGGCAAGGGACACTTGCTCTGCTCTCCCCAATAGATTTTGGTCATGAGGAGTAATAAGGCAACACAGATGATTTGAGTCACCCCCACTGATCCATCATTCAGGGGAAAAAAAAAAAAACAACTTTCTTTTCATCACCGCATGCAGCAGAAAAGTTATGCAGAAGAAAAAGGAAAGCCACAGGGAATCCCCCACAAGTTTCTTATAGTGCGCTGTACCCCATCTCTTGGAACTAATAAAACCACTTATAGCTGCAGGGTATGTATTCACACAGCGGGATATAACATAACACAGCCACTGCGAGGCAACACCTCATCGGCACTATTAGAATAGAAACATAGAATCGTTTAGGTTGGAAAAGACCTTTAAGATCATCAAGCCCAACCGTTGCCCTAACCCTGCCATCCCACCACTAAACCCTGGCCCTAAGCACCTCATCTATCCTTCTTTTAAATCCCTCCAGGGATGGGGACTCAACAACCTCCCTGGGCAGCCCATTCCAGTGGCCTGACAACCCTTTCAGTGAAGAATTTTTTCCTGATGTCCAACCTAAACCTGCCCTGGCGCAACTTGAGGTCATTTCCCCTCATCCTATTGCCCATTACCATGGAGAAGAGGCCGACCCCCACCTCGCTACAGCCTCCTGTCAGGCAGTTGTAGAGGGCGATAAGGGCTCCCCTCAGCCTCCTCTTCTCCAGGATAAAATAGGCTGCACTGTACTCTCAGACCAGCTTCTATCCCTCCATATAATCCCGACAGACGTGCCCGGGCATCCCCTAAAGCAGCCCTGGTAGCCTGTCCAGCACACTCCGTGAGACCAGCGCCTGGGTGCGCGGGCTATGTACACCCACTGCCTGTCTGCACCTGCAACACTTTCTGCACAGCATGAGCCAGTTTTATTTGCACTGTATATTTGGTATAAATTATAGCTCTTTTAGAGACTGGTCTTCCAGAGCCCCTCATGTGCTGATGAACCTCCCATATTTAAGCTTCTTGTTGCCGGCTTGTCACACACTCCACTTTTATTAACCACAATACTTGTTCAGAGGAAGATGATGCAACGGCTGCATGGGAAGTGTCAGCTATTCTGTACAATGCTGTTTATTGTTTTAAAAAAAAAAAAAAAAAAAAGAGACTTTCAAAATGGAACGGTCACTGCCGTGTTTACCGACTTCCTCCAGAAGGCTCTTGGGCTGTGCCTTTTTCTTTCCTGAAAGGGAGGCAAAAATATCGGGATGCAAAAAATCAGTGCACGCTGCCAAAGCGGCGAAATCAAGCAGCGCTGTGCCTGACCCGTGACCCTCCTCCTCTGCACCCGCGCCGGCTTTTCCCGGGGGCTGAACTCCAAGGGTTGAGCAGATAAGACAATCCTTTTCCTCTATCTAATCTCTTCCCCGCTGCATTACCTCAGCAGCACCAACACATACTGGTTTCTCCACCGCTCCGTTAAACTCTCCCGGTGGGTGCAACAGCCATGGCGTGGCCTGGGGTGCAAAGAGGGCTGGGGGAGCTGGTCCGTCCTCCATCGTACACCGCTGCCGAGGAGTGGAGGTGCCATGGCTCTCCCCAGGAAAGGATCATGCAGGGGAACTTTGATCCATGCAAATAACACATGTGGAATTAAGGTGCCTGCCTGTTTTCTTTTATGTAGCTTGCAGTTACCCTTCTCTTGTATGGGGCATAAAATCAGTTCAGCTTCATCGGTTCCAGCCATCACCATCACCACTGACCCCTCAGGAGCTTGCTGCATCCAGGCACATTACATCACACATGGGCAAAGGAAGGATTTAAACCGCAACATAATACAGTGATTAAAAAGAGATGTAGGCGATAAATAGTAACTTACGAAGGTGCATTAAAAGCAGGTGGGTAAGACAATAACTCATCGGTAGAAGCAAAATTATTATTATTATTATTATTATCGTTATTACTATTAAAGAAGGCGGCAGGGCTGGACCGCCTGGCTTGCGTAGGCGGTGAGGCGACCTGCTCTGCTCGGCAAAGCCACTTCCTCGGCGGCAGAAAGCGAGGCAAGCACCGAGCAGAAAGCCGCAGCCGCGGCGGCGTGATGGGCCGAGTGCTGTGGTGTAAAGGAGCCGGCAGGCATGCTGCTGCTCCGGTGACATTAAATAGGCGGTGACATAACCTTGCCACTGTACGGCCTGTCTGGGAGCTGTTATCTTGTCTTGCCCTCTGGAAATCATTAACTCTACATCCAAGAGTCTATGCAGGCAGAAGTGGGACAAATGGAAATTGATAAAACTCAATTTTCTCCGGATTAAAACTAAATTCATTTGTCAGACCTCTAGTGTACTCTCACTCTCAAAAGTGAAATTGTGTGGTTGCCCTTCACCCAGCAGCTGCTTAATGACTCCTACTGTATGCAAAAATCACAATTAGCCCGAGCAGCCATGGAGACCCGGGTGCAGGCAGCCTCCCGCCCCCTTTGCCTGCAGGACCCGCCGGCAGCCACCCCAGGACTCCAACTCCCGCAGCCACACATTCCTGCAGCATCTCATGGCATTTAGGCCCAGACACGCAAGGATGGCTACAGTCAAATTAATTAAGGCACATTGACATCACGTTAAAGCTAATTTCACGCTTCCAGAAAATGACATCAGTTCAGTCCTTCCCATCAGCCGGCGTCACCGAGTCCATAATGACAGGAGGGTAATTAGCAGGCTGTCCCAGCCCACGCACCGGTGACCAGCAGAACCCCACAGCCCATCTCCCTGCCCCAGCCTGGGTAGTCCCACAGCACCATGGCTCCGCAGGATCCGGACAGGCTGAAACCCAGGACCTGTGCATCTTTAATTTCCTTACCACAAGGCTCGCAGCCCACGCTCCCTGGGAAGGAACAACGCTGGTTTTTAAGCTTGCAGTGACACTGCACAGGTCACCACATTTTGGTAATCCTGTGGGTAAGGGCTTCAGGTGGGCAGAATACAGTGACGCTTTTTAACAGGCATTATGGGAAACCCAGAGAAAAGAATGCACAGGCTCAGAGTTTGTCACCTCCGGATTTCCCCGCTCTTCACCTTCCACCACCAGATGAGGCAAAGGCAAAAGCTGTTTCATCTGTAGAGCCCAGGGCAGACAAAGCTGCTGAGTTGCACGCAGGCACCAGCAGACACCTCTGATGCACACAAGGCTGCGTTATGAGAATCTCGTGCTCCAGACCATCCCTTTCCCGTAAAAGAGCAGCGGAACTGGTTTCGCAGCCCTTCGGTCATGCGAATTCGCTGCCGGAAAACAAGGCATAAAACAAGGCGCTTGTAAGGGAGCGGGTGCAAGTGAGCGAGCTTTATTCAGCTTAATCACTGGGTTGATTAGTTGTATACCAGATGAACACCGCTGAAGTTGTATAATGAGCGTAAAACCGCCTTAAATAGGGTTGACTTAAAACAAGAGCCTCCCACCCTGAGCCCATAGCCTGCTCTCCAGCAGCTGGCAGAGGCAAAGAGGAGAGGAGAAGCTGCCCTGAGGCTTTTCACCGCAGCCGCTAGGGTCCATGAAGTCACACAAGGTGTTCCCCTTTCCCCAGGGACACAGTCCCAGCTGGGAGAGACTCAGTTGGGCTCCTCGACTTAGCAGCGTAAGGATAAGTTGTGGATATATTTTGCTAAAATGAATGCAAAGGCTCTGAAAGGCGAAGGGGACTGACCCAAACTCCTCTGAAGCCACCGAGCACTTTCACCACCGGCTTAATCGCCCCTCAAGTGGGGAAACCCCATCTCTCCCCACAGATTTGCCTCTCACAGCAAAGGAAACAGCTACAAGCATTACAGATGTACAGGCTGCTGACTGGGGAAAACTAAAATGCAATCCTTAACAGCTTAGCGGGACACTGCATACAGAAAATATCATCCTAAAGCAAATCGGCACAGACCAGCGCTATGCTGAAGATATCTCAGTTGTCTTCCCAGCCATGGAAAGCAGACAGACTCCTCCACAGCGATGCAAGAATGGCTGTGCTGGAGGAGGAATAGATTATGTATTGATGAATTAGCGGGGATTGACAGGCTCATTAGCAGAGTAATTTAATGTGCTCATGAATGCAGCTTCTATGCCGTACAACACGAACCGGGCAGCGAGGCGGCGGTTACAGGAGTTCTCTATCACGATGAATTCATCTCGAAGCGGCGGCTGGATCGCATCTCCATAAACAGAGCTTCCTTTGTGTGGCCTCAGACACCGGCCCAGCGGGAAGATATGGCAGAGGGCGATCCCACAAAGGCAGGCGCTGGCTCTGCTCCGCTGGACCTCTGCAAACCACAGCCCTGGCAGCGGCGCCTGGCCGTAAGGGCCTGGCCTGGCCAGTAAGAGCACGGTAGCGAACTGGAGGACTTTTATTAATCCACTGGAGAATGACTTCACACTGAGCGTATCTGAGCTGGAGAGGGAAGAACCTGCCCTGCCCTTCCTCAACCACAGCACACCAGCAAGGGCATACAGCGCCCAACACTGCCTTTGCCTGTTTCTTCAATCAAATCCACCTGTATTTTCTCCACCAGACCTGGCCCACTTCTGCAAACCCCTCATCTGCAAATCCCTCTTCTGCATTGCTCTTCTACTGCCCTGGTTTCAGCTGGGACAGAGTTAATTTTCTTCCTAGTGGCTGTCATAGCGCTGTGGTTTGGATTTAATATGAGAAGAATGCTGATAACGCCCCGATGTTTGACTTGTTGCTAAATAGTGCTTACACCAGCCAAGGGCTTTTCAGCTTCCCCTGCTCTGCCAGGTTCACAAAGAGCTGGGAGGGGACAGCCGACCCCATCTGACCCAAGGGATATTCCATGCCATATGATGTCATGCTCAGCACATAAAGCTGAGTGAAGAAGGAGGAAGGGGGGGACATTGGGAGTGATGGCATTTGTCTGCCCAAGTCACCATTAGGCATGATGGAGCCTGGTTGTCCTGGTGATGGCTGGGCACCAGCCTGCTGATAGGAAGCAGGGAATGAATTCCTTGCTTTGCTTGCGCACGTGGCTCTTGCTTTACCCATTAACCTGCCTTCATCTCAGCCCACCAGTTTTCTCACTTTCACCCTTCCAATTCTCTCCCCCATCCCACCGGGGGTACGAGTGAGCGGCTGGGGGGGCTGAGCTGCCGGCCGGGGTTAAACCACGACAGTCCTTTTTGGCGCCCAACATGGGGCTTGAAGGGTTCGAGATAACAACAGGTTTGATTGGAATGTGCTAGATCAAATTTATAGCTGTTATTGCTGTTTAGCTATTAATTGGCAGGCTCTTGTGCCTGCCATAGGGCTTGCTTGCCTTGCTGTATATTAGCGTCCAGTGCTCGTTAGTGGCTGCTTTTTACTTTCGCTGCTTGCTGTGCTGCCGTACAGCCGATCACCTCGCTCTGCGGTGCCTGGGAATGCTTTGATGACAGCCGTGGCCATGCTCCTGGGCATCCCTGCTGTTCCTGTGCTGCTCTCCTGGGCAGGCTGGAACTCCAGTGGGAACTCGAGGTGGAGGGACTGCGACCTGAGCGAGTCCATCGCAACATCGAATCACAGAATTGTTTAGGTTGGAAAAGCCCTTTAAGATCATCAAGCCCAACCGTTCCCCTAACCCTGCCATCCCACCACCAAACCCTGGCCCTGAGTACCTCGTCTGCCCGGCTTTTAAATCCCTCCAGGGATGGGGACTTGACCCCTTCCCTGGGCAGCCCCCTCCAGTGCGTGACAGCCCTTTTGGTGAAGAAATTTTTCCCAATGTCCAATCTAAAACTGCCCTGGCACAAAACTTGAGGCCTTTTCCCCTCATCCCATCGCCTGCTCCCTGGGAGCAGAGGAACCAACCCTCACCTCCCTATCCCCTCCTTTCAGGTAGACCCTCTTGTGGCTCCAGCACCTGGTGCTAACTTCTCTGAACTCCCTTCCAGGTTTCCTCCTGTCTCCCAGATAGCAGATTTGCCTGCATTTGGTGTCTGGTGATTTCCCCGCAATGCTCCATAGCGCCTATAGCAAAAAGCCTGGAGCATTTTAAAAAGAAAAATAATAAAATGCCTGTAGTTGCTTTTTTCAAGCTCTTGTAGCTGAGCCGCCTCCCAGGATGGGGCTGTACGTGGCAGATGGGCATGGCCGGTGTGAAGCGCGACGCATGGCTGCCGCAGCAGCTTGCTTTCCCCCGCAGCAGCTTGAGATGAGACAGGAAAGGGTGGGATGGGTGTCAGCTCGAAAATGAGCTGTGACAAACAGGAGGCAGGAGACTGAAACTCCTGACGTACCAGAGATGCTGAGAGGGCGACCGCAGACCTCCTGGGCCATGAAGGAAAGGAGGCCCCACAGAGCTGCCCAGCACACGTTACGGGTCTCAGAGTGGCACAGATCTGAACCCATTTGTGTTTTTCATGCTTTTCTCTAACTTTCCCTCCAGCCATGCTGCAGCCTATGTAAAAGCTCTTTCCTGTCACGCCATAAACCTGAACTTGACCTCTAGCCCCGGGGATAAACTCAATGTGGGGGTGAAGCCAATGGTTTCTCTGCAAGGGTCCTAGGACAACTAGGAGATGTGGCTTCCACCCTACAGCTCAAAGCCACTGCTGGAGGCTGACTTTGGCTTCCAGAGAGAAAAAAATGGGCAGAAACTAAATGGAACCATGCCCAGGCTTTCCAAACTAGGGGCTGGCAGCTGGAGTTTGGGCCCCAAGGGTATGGAAGTCATTGTGGGAACAAGCTTGGGAGGGCAGGCACTCCCCTGCACCGGCCAGACAGCCCGGGTATTGTGTACAGCAATTACTGGGACTAAACAAGAACAGAAAACCACTCTGTTGAGGAACAGGGACAACTTCAAGCTGCACTTCCAGCAGGTGAGAGGAAAAGAGATGAGTAACATCAAGTACAGAGAAGGGTGGAGAGACTGGCAGCAAACCACATGCTCTTCCAGGTGCTCAAGGCAAAGCTCTGGCATAGGATTTTGATCACAGACAGGTACAACTGAAGTCAGTGCATTCACTTCTTCCTGACAGCTCTGACAGGACCAGCAGCTCTCTACCCTCAACCCGAGATCTTGTCCAAGACCTCTCAGAGCTGCTGATCTTCTCCTGGGCCTCCTCAGGATCTGGAAGCTCTTCAGTGTCCAAGTCTCCCACAAGCAGCAAATGTTGGGGTCTCCTAGCTGCGCTCCTCCTTCAAACCCCTCCTCCTGACGCGGATGTGGAGGCTACCGCAAAGGGTTAGGACATGGTGGGTGTCTCCAAGGTCTGAGACCACATGGACTGCATGACCAGGGGACCTCCCTGGTTGCACTTTGAGCATCTTCCAGTCTCTCTGCCTCTGAACCTCACCCCAGAAAGCTCCACACGCTCGTGCTTCACGTCCTCACCCTCCCACCCAGCCCAGGCGAAGGTAGCGCTGCTCCCCTGTTATTTCTGCATGAGCAATCAGCACCTGCAAAGGGAGCCTGACAGACTGCCAAAACCCAGGCTCCATGTGTGCTCTGCAACTGTTTTAACCCCTGCCTCGCTTCAGGCACTCGGAGACTCCTTCCCATCAGAGCTGGCTCCAGTAATCACACTGGGGGATGAAAAGAGAAGTTGGAGGGGAAGAGTGCACGGCACTTGGCTCACACTTGCCCTTCGAGCAGTGCTGGTCTTGACCATGGCTGTTCCTCATTGCGATCAGGGCAGTGTAAGGGAAGCATCACGGAGGTGCTCACTTGTCTCTTGTCTTGAGTGGACATTCCCCACTGCTTTGGCAGAGTGGGAGGGCAGCCCGGAGGCTCAGACACCAGGGCAGCCCCTGCCAGCCAGCATCAGACCACCAGCAACTTGCAGAGCCACTCTGCAGAGCAAGGCAACCCAAGAGGAAGGCTGGAGCCCAGCGAGGCACGCCATGACCCGCAGTGCCACCCAGCATCACCCCAGGGCTCCCACCCAGCCTGCCAGGACCTGCTCTGGGGCAGCTCCTCCAGCCAGCACCCAGGGCCACCCGCGCTTCTCATGGGTGCCACTGCCCTCTGCAGTCCCCAGAGGAACACGCAGCTTACCACTGCGTCCCTCCAGCATCCTCTCCTTCCAGCCTCACCTCTCATGGGCTTCCCCACCAAGTCCCAGCCCAGAAGACCATCAATCCAAAGAAATGCATTTACCCGCAGTGGGAGCACTGGAAATGGTGCTGGGGACAAGCGGGGGCTCTGACCTCCCCACCTCATGCATTGCACCAGCCGGGAACTCACCAACCAAACTGTGGTTCTTGCCGGGAGTGGCCAAAAGCCTGAGCAGAGAGCACGTTATCCCATGCTAATCCCTCCGCCTGTGTCCGTTGGCAGGAAACCTTCCCTCTTACAGCCAGTCCCCAGAACGCAGCTAAACATGCCCCAAGCATCCGAGAGCGGAGCCGTGGCCACACGTGGTCACGTAGTTTGGCACACGGCCAACTCAGCACAGATGTCCCTGTCTAAACCAGCTACTTTAGGCTGCATTTATAGACAGCAAAGACTCAGTCAGTGGAGGGTGACACACTTGGCTTGAGCTGGAAGTCAGAGCAATCGAGGTGAGGAGGCGGAGAGCAGCACCAGGAGGGAACATGCTGCAGGCGACAGCTTTGGCAACTTGCGTAAAGGTCCTTGTTGAAGCTTTCTGGACCACTGAGACCTGGCTGGGTCAGGATCAGGGCTGGACAAGGGCAGGGCAACAGAGATCAGAGGAGCTGGAACTTCCTCAGCCACGGAAGTTCCATGCACTGCTCCCGAGGCAGAGTGGATGAGCGATCGGGACACCTCCAGAGTCCCTCAGGCTGGCTGCAGAGGGAGGGGGCAGCAGCTGGGAGCTCCCGGTGAGCCACAGGGGATGCTGATCCCTCACCAGTGCCATTTTTTCCCCTTTTCCAGGCATTGGGATCACGAGGTCCCAGCCTAAAGCATCTTTTGGCTTTAGGGAGCGTGGCATCAGGCAGCTGCCAGACCCCTGCAGGTGCTGCCCTCCAGCCTCGCCCCGTCCTGCCCCAGCTCTGCCATGGGGGATGCTGCCCCTGCACCAGCCCCGCTCCTTCTGCTCAGGGCTGGTGGACTCCCTGCAAACTGAACCCCATCCCTCTCACCAGCACACCGTGTTCCTGCTCCTCAGCGCAGAGCTCCGCACACCCAGCAAGCTTCCCCGCTTTCTCCTCCTCCTGCAGCTGAAGGAGACACAGTCCCTACAGCACAGCTCAGGGCGAGGGCCGGCCTTGGGAGCACTGCTCTGAACCCCTGCTCTTCCCCGGGCCACACAGAGACACCAGGAGAAATCCCTAGGGAGTCTGCTGGTGGCAGAGGACCGCTTTTGGAGGTGCCTTGGGAAGCACCCTCGCTCCGGCCCAGCCCAGCATGCCTCCCCGGCCATTTTGCAGGCTTCCAGCCAGGACGGACCTTGGTCTGAGCACGCTGGCCATGCTGGTGAGCTAGCAGCTATGGTTACGAACAAACATTTGTGCTTTGAAAGCTTTTCTTAGTAAGCCAGTCACATTATTACGTATAAAATCTACACCTTAATGCAAAATGCGGAAATAGAGCCTCTTGTTTTACAAGTGCATTAGCACGAGTGCTGAGCAGTATTTGCTTTGTAGCAGCAAGTTAATCATAAAAGCTGTCTAGCATGCAGCGTGTTTGCAAAATGGAAAGCAGAAGATAAGAAAGGGTTTCTGTGCCGAGGGCTCTGGCGCCTGGGTGCTTTCGACATAACTCGAAGAGAGACTAACACCACCCACGGCTCCCACGCAACGCCCCCCGTTGCCCCTACCCCCAAGCCCTGGGTCCTCAGCACGCCTTTAAAAGCTCCACTAATATCGCTGTTATGAGCACAGTAAGGGTAAGAAAGACAGCGGGGCTGAGCTGATCCCTGGGAGAGAGCTGGCAGGAGGATGTTCCCCGACAGAGCCGGAGCTGAGGATTCAGATTCCACCGCTGCCCCCAGTCCCAGCACGGCGCAGAGCACTCGGCTCCCAGTACCACAAACTGGTGCCAATTTTCAAGACCCAAAAAGCTGAACAAGCACCCGCGGGCCAAATTCACCCAGTGTTTAGTTGTGTCAGAGCTCATTTTTACCAGTGGTGATGCATTTGTATCTTTAGGTACAGAATCGTAATGGGCTGGAGCACCCATTACTGCTGGAGCAGTGTTTTGATACAGAAACAACACAACTGCAGTCACAAACAGCCTCTGAGCACTGAAATCCCCCAACTTGTGTCATTACAAGACACTCAGGCAACATAAATGCGTCTCCCTTGTCCCCTGCCTGCAGGAGATGGATGGTGCCCATCGCTCTAGCATCGAGTCTCACTGGCTCTTCTCAGGTACACGCTGCCAGAATACTTATTGTGCGATTCCAGGGCTTGGCCTTGTGGTCTCATTTCTTGGGCTAAGACAGAGCAGTGCCATTCTACTGACGAACCCACACCACTTAATTGTCAAATGCCATCAACGAGCACTTTACAGATCCAAAGCTCAGCTCTCTCTCAGCACTTCTGAATGAGCATCTCCTTGGCTGCTGCTCCTGCCCACTCCGTCGCCACCAGCCACCCTGCTGGCAGGCTGGGCTCCGGAGGCTCCAGCCACCTCTCCCAGAGCTCCCTGCATCCCGGCTCTGGCCACAACACACAAGCCTGGGACAGGGATGCCAGAGCAACCTTCACTCAGCCACTGCCCCAAGCGTGTACCCAGCCCCGCAACCTGGCCCCGGCCGTTTCAGTGCCTGCAGCGTACCTGGGGCCAGGCATGTACCTGGGGTCAGCACACACCCTTGGTTTAAAAATAAGCAAATGGGAGCACGTGGTGACAGCTGAGCCAGCGGTGCGCATGTTGGCTGAACACAGACTTGCCTCTCCAAACACGTTGTTAGCTCTGCAGTAAATGGGATCTTCGCCCCAGCTGCAGCACCCATTTTTTGTTTGCCCCAACCACCCTTTGTAGAGGGAGGAGCAGGGTGTGACTTGCTCTTTACTACCTACAGCTGGGCTGTGGGAAAGGCAAGGCCTGAGCGTGGCCCAAGCTGTTTGATGTGCTGAGGGTTCTGCTCTCAAAGGGAGAGCGGGCAGCTGCTGCTGGAGGGACAAACTGAATTTCATCTGCCAAAGGCAAGGGTAAAGCCTGGGCCACTCGGCCCTGGCAGCAGCTACCTGGTGGGGGGGGTCCCTGTTCCCACTGGTCTCCATCCTCAGCAGCACCTAGTCTAGCCTTAGCCTTACATCCTTGGCCCAGCCCCCTGGCTCACACACTTTCACACTGGTCTCCTCTAATCCACATTTATTTCTCACCCTTTTCAGGTTCCTGACCTTGAGCTATTCTATCTACTGCAGCACCACCAGCAGTGTTTACCAGAGCCTCAATTAATGCTTGACCTGATGTAGAACAGAAGGAAACTAAGCTTCTAGTTTATTTTAATTTGTGTAAATCAGCTTACATTTGGGCAACAGATCTTTACAAAGTCTGTTCTCCCTTCCCAAATGCAAATTCCTTGCTTGGAGCAGAGAGGGCGGCTGGGCAGGCAGACCTGCTCCAAGGAAAGGTCACAGAACTATGGATATCTGAGAGACGAGGGGCAACCCTCACCTCCCTCTTGGCTGGAGTAGTAGAAACAAAAATAGAAATTAAAGCCGAGCTGAGGCAGACATCCAGGACAGCACATTTTCAGCTCAAACAACTAAAGTCGGCCAAGTTATAAGCAACTGGAAACTTGAAAACAGGAACTTGCAGTGGGATAAACTGAACAACCCAAGCGATGGGGAGCGCTGCCCGGCTCATCAACAGCCTGTGGGAACCTGTTACCTCTGGGAACACACGCACGACAGAAAACTCCCCAAATTACAAACGGAAGGTCAGACTTTCACAGGTGCCAGCTTCAACAGGAGCTCCCAGCAGCCCAAAAATCGGGCCCGTGGGGTGCAGGGAGCAGCCGGACAGAGGCAGTGGGGACAGAGGAGAATTTATTACCGTCGTCTCTGCCAAACGGGCCGTTATTTCGCCCAAACTCGCACCTGCCCAGGGCGGAGGAGGAGGGCACTGAGGGGCCCCGAGGGGAGCTGGAGGCAGCGGCTCCCCTCCATCCCCCGCAGCGAACCCCGCCCCGCCGGCACCCACCCGCCGGTACCTATAGATCCATAGGCGCTGCCTCCCGCCCCGGGGCCCCCCCCCCCCCCACCCCCGGGGCCTGCCCCGGGCACCGGCGAAAGGCGCCGCTTACCTCCCGTCGCCGCGGGGGGGATGCTCCGGCGGGGGAACTCCGGGCTGGGAGCTCCGGGGATACTCCGGGGGGGAGCTCCCGAGGATGCTCCGGGGGGTGCCGCCGCCCGGTGCGGACCGAGCGCCCGCCGCCCCCAGCCCCGCAGCCGCCCCGCTCCGCAGTGGCACCGCGCTGCGCTTTCGCTTTCCCTTTCCCTGCGGAGGAGGGGCGGCCCCGGCTGCCGGCCACCCTCCGGGGAAGGGGCTGGGGGGGGGGCGGCTCGGCCCCCACGGCAGGGCCGGGGGGAGCCCGGGGGGCCCCGGGGTCGGTGGTTAACGCGACTCCTCGCTCACACGTTACCGAGCGAGTTTATTTCTCCCCCAGCTGCCTAAACGCGCTGTTTCCCATGGCGTGCGGCACAGCGGGCAAAGGGGCACCTTGGCTCTTCCCCAAAGGGACCAGAATCCCAGTAGATGCGACACAGCTGGCCCCTGCGGGGTCATTTTCCATGTGGGATGCAAAGGAGAGGTGCTTGGGATGCAGGGACTTCCAGGGAAAGCAGCAGCCTCATAACACAGCTCCTTCTCTGCAAATGTAAGCAGGAGCTACACTCTGGTAGCTTGGAAAAAGCCATCAGAGTCATAAGGTTGCTGATGGCTAAGCACCACGAATGAATAAATCAAAAGGATTTAACTTGGTTCACCCCAAGGTCAAAGAACCCTCCAGATAGTGACAACTGAGGCCCTCGGAGAAGCTTCAGTGCCAGGAGGGAGCTGATGGAGAAAGAGTTTCCCTACATGGACATGGCCACGGCTGAGGGGAGAAGAGCTGGGGCTCCCACGAGCCATCAGCAGGAACATGGAGCCTCCTCCTCAGCTGTTCTGCTTCAGTCCTGCACGGCTGCTGCTTTGGGGAACCCTTGCTTAACAACTCCAAGCTTTAATGCGGTTTTCTTCAGGGATTTAATCAGTTACCCGGTGTTCTTGGGCATGTCCCACTTATCACTCTTACTATTTACCTTGCTTCGAGGTGAAGCTAATAGAGGAGCTATCAGCAGGTCCACCTGAGGTTTTGCAGAAGGCAAAGAGGCAAGCGATGGAGGTAAGGTCTGCTAGTGCAAGAGGTCAAAAGTTGTATGGTGCACGTGAGGCAGAAAAACTGCCTCCCTGCAGTGATGGACACCCATCCCCAGAAACTGCACTGGCTCAGCAGAGTGCAGTCTCTATTTTTTGGTTGGTTTGGGGTTTTTTTTCCCCCTCTTCTCAGAAGCACTCGTTTCCACACAGGGATTTGTGGAATACTGCTCACAGGCCCCACGCAGAATGACTCCAAATCTAAGGAGCAACCCAGTGCACAAGCTGCTAGAGTCATGGATGATTTTACATTCTTAGAAGGGTTTGGTGGGGTTTTTTTGGGGATGGGGGGACGTGTGGGGTTTTTTTTGTGAGGGAGGGGAATACCAAGGGAGGGCTCAGCCTTGGATCCGGGGCAGCAAGTTGTGGCTGCAGGAGGGCTGCTGGCAGCTCTCCGGCTGGGCTGTCTTGGCTGATGTGCACCCCAGGGCCCTCAGGACTGTTGTGATTTGGTTGTACACAGTAACCCCTTATGCAAAAGGATCCAGGATACAAACAGTCCATGGGATACCAGACTGGCTGTTAAACAATGAAACCTCACGCTAACAGCGTTTCAGAGCAATTCTAGGATATATGTCTAAAATCTGTCACAACTGGGTTAAATAAAGGAAGAAAGCTGTTATTTGGTGACAAACAACACCTCGCCCTCCTCAAATGTTTTATGAACTCGCAGAATGATGATCCTTATTTTGCAGGTGGAAAAACTAAGCAGTGAGAAATTAGAGCAACTGCCCAAGGAAGCAGCCCTAGAGCCCCCAGTCCCAGCACAGCGTCCCATGGGCCGCATGGGTTCCCAAGAAGTGCTGAAGTGATCTGGGAACCCAAGGCACTGCTTCCAAGGTTACTTGTTACCCAAATCCTGTCTGCTGGGGAGACTTACTAAACCTTCAGTTATCTAACCCATATTTCAGATATGGGGCATGGGAACCCGTCACCCAGTTTAACTCACTGGGTGCTAATTGCCTCTGCAATACCAGGAGGTGCACATCTCAGGGCTGGGTTTAGTCCTGGCACTTGCGCTTTGTAAAGTTTCAGACCCTGATCAAGATCTGTTCCTGGCTGCCAAAAGATCTACTGATGACACCTTGTGCACAGTGCAGATTTCTGCATCTCTGCAAGACTCTTTTCAATTCTACCTTTGACAGAATTGAAGGAGAAAATAGGGAACATGGCAAGAATCATTTGGATTGATGGATGCAGAGAGAAGAAAGCGTGTGTATGTCGGGATGTATTCATAAACTCCTAAAAACCTGGAGTCCTGCTTTACCTGAGCCATGGTGCTAGACTTGTCCAACCACTCGAGAGCAAACCATGCTCTTCCCTCTGCTATTGCAGCCGCTCAGGACAGCCTCTTCTCACAGGAGAGACACAGAGCCAGGAACACCCATCTCACTGCACCGAGATGCTCGTGACCCCTCTGAAATAAACGTCTGATCTCTTCTACGGTGTGAGAGCTTTGTCTTAAAGGTATCCATTTCTCTTCACATCTCAAGATTTCTGCACAGCTTCATTTATTTTAAAGAAAAAAAAAACAAACCACAACAAACCCCAAAATAAAACAACCCACAACCGATGTTTGAGGAATCTCATCCCCTGTGCTGCCCAGGGCAAACACGGCTGCACCGTGCGCCCGGCCAAAGGGCCGCCTGCCCTCACCTCCCAGCCCCTGTGGCCCTTGCAGACAAGGGTGGGTTTCTTGAAAGCAAACTGGGAAGCAGCTCTTGCCCACGGGGCAAGGGGTTCTTCTCCCTTGCTGCTGGCCTTGTCTCCACCCCTCCCCGAAGGATTAAAATCAGCAATTCAGACTGCGGACAGCAGGGGTTTATTTGTAGACAGCCAGCCAAGTATTTAGTTCTGTAAACATCTTCAGTAAAACAGTAAGGAAGTATGAAGATGAGATAATGGGGCAGCAGGAATTTGCTTCATTTATTTAAAAGGAAGTAAGAAAATGCATTAGAAGAATAGATGTGGCCCAGGTTCTACAGACAGCTTGGGGAGGTTGGTCCAAACTCAGAGGAGCCGTTTCTTCACAAGATGGGCCAAATGTTAATTATTGGGAAAGAAAAACCAGGCCATGCTAGGCAGAGTCCCCAGGTTGTTTCTTCAACCTCCAAACTCAGCTGACCATGCTGGTGGCAGTTCTGCTTATCTGTAAGCACACAGCTCAACGCAGCACGGGTGGGGGAACCCCACAAAACCCCGAGGTTGGATCTAGCGATGATATTTGCACGGCTTGTTGTCTCAGGCCACCTGAAGACTCCTGTACAGTTTTGCTGCAAACGTTTCAAGTAGCACCTTAGAGAAACTCCTTGCCATTTTTCCATAAGGCACCACTTTAAATAAACATTAAAATGACTGGTTCTCTGTGTTGCTGACATTTGGAAAACGCTCCACGAGAACAGGACTCACGAGACGCCCTCTCAGGAGCTCATTCTGCCGAGCGGCAGCCTCTCCTAGGGAGGAGAAGCAGCGAGTGCCCACACTGCTGCTCCAGCACCCACCTCCCAGGCACCTTGCTCCCGGGCAGCGGCTGCAGACAGTGCTCCAGCTGCTAAGACCACCTCTTTGCTCAGAACTAATATTTTTGAAAAAAAAAATTATAGAAAAAAAGTCATTATATATAACACAAGATTAAGGGTAAAGCCTACAAGACCACTAAAAAATGAAGTAGCTCTGTCATGCAAGTAACACTTTAAAACATGAAGATGTAAAAAAAAAAAAAAAAATTATGAGAATACTTCATTTTAAAGATAATTCCAGATATGATTTTATTCTGAATTTTACAAATAGCAAGCATTTTTCTATTAAAAAAACCTAGGGTAAGAATCAATTTAGTTACAGCTAGGAATATTTACATCCTTAGAAGACATTTCTCTATCTTTCTATATACAAGGCCATGGCCGTTACTAGTTTAAAGTACCCCCAAAGGCATTTGTAAGTAAGGCATTAGGGTGATTGAGCTGATTTTGTGCTTTGAGAAAACCGCTTACAACTGCCAGGATTAAGGTTCTATTCTACAAATACTGAAGCAGGTATTTATTCGCAGAGCCAGTGCCATCAGTTTCCCCAGGTGCTTTACTGCACTCATGTGCGTCGGCCCCTGGAGAGCACAGAGAAGAGCAGCCCCTCCGGGTGAGGCCATAAAATGGAAGCGGCTGTAGAGACGGGTATAACTCACATTAACCTCAAATTCCATAAGATCAGTGATAGAAGAATAGCATCGTCATATCTCAGAATGAAAGTCCTCTGAAAAGAATGCTATTTTTGCAATGTCAGGTGCACGGTGAAAATGTTCAGTAATGCCCCCCCTCGCAGGCAGCGCTGCAGTGTTGTGTAGAACCATGAAGGGGCTGTGTAATTAAAAGAATATGATTAAGCATTCAAAACCCAAACCTTTCTTGACTTACTGCAGTCCAGTTCCCTGGGCAATGCACCAATTCCCTGTGCTTTCTTCTTCCTAACAGGTAACTTGGTAACGGGGGAGGAGGCGTTCACACCTCTTAACAAAAACAGCGTCAGAAGTCATCCGAAGCTGCCCACTTCTGAAAGATGAAATACTAACTGATGCTCACTGAGCATTACATTCACCATCGGGAGAACCAAACAGAATCTAACGAGCATAAACATCACGAGAAATTAGGGTACCTTTTGAGTTAGTGGTATTTCCACTTGTAAGCAAAGAAACTGAAGTCACAGGATTCTGCGACGCGCCCAAGATGACGAAAGAAGTCAGTCTACAAGCTGGAAAGGAAGGGATCCTAGTTCCCAACTCGAGGCCATAAGCTGTTTCCTTGATGAAGATACAGCAGTGTGCCTTGATCTCTAGCGATGGAGAATTTTGCCCTAACCAGGTAATTTTGTATAACCTGTATTGCTGCTGTAATAGCGGTTATGGGCACCAATAAGGTTAGCCTGAGCGTCAAAGTCTGCATTACCTTCCTGAACCGTACAAGGAGCTCATTGGTTTATCACAGCTCCTCTTTCAAAGGCAAATTCTGTCCCTTCCCCCTTACAAACTGTCACTCACTCACCACTACTTTGAGGGTAACAGGAGCAAAAGCACTGGCTTTCCCAGAACAGACTGGGGCCTTCCCCACTAGCCAGCACACAAGACAGGACCCGTGTTTAGGTGCATTCAAATACTGGTACTAAACCCCACCAATTCTTTACAGGAGGGACAATCTGTGTGTGACTTCACCTTGGGACTCAAGGCTGCCACGTCCATCCCTCGTCCACCATGTGGACCGTGACTCGTTTCACGACTCTCATGCAACAGCTCCGTGGGGATGAGTGAAGCTCCTCTCAAAAAAAGTGAGTTACAAAGCAATCTGTTCACAGCAGGGTCTCAGAGAGTCAGTCCCAACCCTGCTTCGCATCAAGCGCCACGCAACGTGACGTGCCCACAGGTCTATTAACGGGACCATCCGTCATCCAGGAGCCGCTCACGTCTGACAACGTGGTGCTCGGCAGATGCCTTTCAAAGGCAAGGCACGGTGCAGCACCGGGGCTTTGGTCTGCAGACCCACAGCCACGCTTAGCCCTGCAAACCTCACCTGTTGCCAGCACTGATGCAACTCCAAGATTTGCCAACTGCTGGGTCGGTTCCTCTCATCTACTTCTCATTGGCACAGATCAGATCACCCACCTATATTAAATTATTCCCTCAATTTCTTTTGGATCTACGTATTAGCTGGCTTCTGCCTATCCACTAAAACAAGGAGCTTGTTTTAGAGAAACTTGAATAGGATAAAAAAGTAAATACAAAATAACCCAGGATGCTACATTAAATATATTCTGTATTTCTGACTCATACTTTTTGTTTTTAAAAAACATGAGCAAGGAAAAAAAAAAGTATTTTTTGACACAGAGACTGATATTGTGTTTTGTAGTATTACTCATAACCAGGAAATTCCCCAATTGAGCTGGATTTAAAAAAACCCCAAACAACTGAACAGAAAACCCCCACAAAAACTTTAGTAAATATCAGAATATTTAAATACTCAATAACAAAAGCCTCACTATCGAGGCACATACCTGGATAAAACAGTGGATAATAAATTACAGCTAAATCAGACATTAAATGGACTCTATGCTTTAGGACAGGAATTTCCATACTGGATCATGTATCAGGCAAGCACATACCTTACATTTCAGGATATTTTCTGAAACAGTTTACAGGAAGAGACTTATGGGACGTGGTTGTTTATATTGGCAAATTCATTACAAGGAAGTTGCAGCTAAATGTGTTTTGCCTCTGATTCCTGCGGTTATCAGGTAGTTCTCCTACAACACACAGAAAAGACACTGCTTCTCAATGTCCCAGTTCCCAGAAATAAGGTTTACAAAGAAAAATACCCATACCAAGTTTTAGACCATATTCTTAAGTTTGCAATGAATATTTCAACAAAAGGTGGTAAAGCCTGACAACTTGTATTGCGTCTTTTGGGCAGGGGAGACTGGCTGGTACATGCTCGCTCCTGACAGGTATTTTGCTCGTGTCAAGGCTCTTAGACGATGTGCAGTGAGGCTTGCAAAATGCAGACTCTCAATTTTTTGCACTAGCTTCAAATCACACGCTGCATTTTAAACCTGCCTGCTAAGGACCTGTTGAGGTATTAAACAGGAGGGACACCAAACCTGCCCCAACGTTGGGGTTTCTCTCCTTGGAAGAACTGACAACACGACGTTTCTTGGTATCTTCTCTCACCCGGTAACATTGACCAACTTCCTGCTGCATCCAGAAATCAAAATACTAAACAAGTAGATGAGAAAATGCAGGGAAAGCGGAGCAAACCATAAAGCTCAAGATGCTGTTGGGAAAAGTTTAAAAAAAAAAAAAAAAAAAAGGCAAACCACTGTAGTCTATACAGTTTTTTTTCCTACTTTCTTGTTTTTAAGACAAGCAGCCCGGAGGGCACACACCAGCGCATGAGTCCCACTGCTAGAGCTGGTTATCATGGACAGAACATGGGGTACTGGTTAACAAAAGACTGGAATCAGCTGATGCCACTGATGTATTTAAATACAGTAGGAAAATGCAAAAATTCCATGACCAGCTGCCGCAGCAGAGAATAAGGCCCCTAACAGCTTTGGCTACAAAGGTTTAGGTTCTGTTTATTAAGTCTCTACAAGACAGAACACAAGTGCCACAAGAGAGAAGTCTTTCACCACTCACGTCTGTGAAACGTGATGTAACGCATGATCAGAACAGCACAAATGAGACCGAGTGTACATATATATTGTGTGTATTTAAAGAAACACAGGTAATGCTGCAGGTGCTTTTGTGACCCAAGGAACAATCTCTTGGCAGACTGTCAACAAGGTTTGGTTTTTTTTCTTTAGAACAATTTGAAAACCATTCACTGATTACATGAGTTAAGTGAAATACCAGACCTCACAGTGATTGTACAGTTGGCACTTGAGAAAGACATTCTGAATTTTGTTCTTGGTACCATGAGGTCAATGCAGTGGCACAGATTAACACAACAATTTAGCTCTAAATAGATTAATTGTGTGCGTGAGTACGTGCACGTGTGTGAAAAGCACAGAAGACAGCAGAATTATTTCCATCAAATTGCACAGAAGACATTAAAACAATTTAGACATAAAACTTCCAACACACATCGAAATGAAGAGCCCCAAACTAATACCGCTTCCTCCACACACAGATGAAACCTTTTACATCATTTAAAATAAATACAGCCTGGAAGCAGGCCACATCCAGGGTCAGGTGTAAACAACTTCACCACACAGGTACAGTTGAAAACCAGCATTGGAATCAAGTGAATTTTGTGAGCAAAACTTCAGTGCAAGATAATCCTTTCAATCTATGCTGAGTTAAAACATATCAAGTTAGAATTAATTCTCAAAATCTTTCTTTGCATCTTTCTGAATTTGGTAACAAATTCAGCACGTGCAAAGTCATTTGAGTAAGACTGCAGAGAGGCACATTCTCATAACCTTCACTATAATAAATAAGTTTCCTGTCCAGAGACAGAAGTCAAGGAATCAAAACCAATTAGCAGTTTCTTCTGGCAATTTTTACTTCTTGATGTGCATTAGGTCTGGAGAAGGTTCACTGAGGAATCCAGGTACCCTGCCAGCCCTTGAACTCATTTTCAAGTTTCTTTCAGCTGAACTCTACACTTAAAGTTACAACGGATCGATCAGATACTGTTCTGTGGTACTACTGCATTAAAACAACTGTGGCTGAAAAATCTCATTGAAGGTTATGCAGTATTTATGTTCATATAAAAGAGAATGTACAGAACACAGTGTTTAAATTAATAAATAAAGTTAAAATTACAGGAAACAAGTGTTGCCACTAGCCCTTTCTAGAATGAATTTTAGAAGAAAGGTCCATTTAACTTTCATTCCACCAAGAAGCACACAGAAGTTCCATCAAAAAGCTGTGCTTTTAAAAATCTCTGGATTTTCTTCTTCCTCCTTGGAATCCCTTGTGCTACTAGATGCAGGCCTGTATTCTAATCTGGGAGAAAAAAAAAAAAAAAGAAAGAAAAAAAAAAGATGACTTAAAAGATAGATGAGAGAGCAGAGAAAAGAAAATCTTTGCTCTCCTGAGCCCTGTTTGATGTTACAGCCTCCTAATTTTAATATCCTGTCGACTTCTGTTAGACAGGGCCCTTTCTTATACCAGGTGTATGTTTATGTGCCATCTTCAATCAGAGCTGTGGCAAAAGGCTGAACTCTCTCAATGCCTTTTTAGGTCAGTTGAACTAAATTGGAAGAGTTCGGCCCTTCACCAGTACTTACCTGACTTTCAGAACGTAGAAAGATAGGTTATAACCCAGAAAGTGTCCCTATACCTTTAAAAGCAAGTATATAAAGCAATACACATTTACAAATGCATTCCTTATGTGTACTTCTTTTCTGTCCTCAGGGTAAAATGATCAATTTGGAACAGAGAGATGTCCATACGGACATACACACTTAGGAAGAGGGCCCAGGATTCCAGCCAAGCTCTTATATCTTCAACAGAGCACTAACGGCTCCGGAAACCAGTCCCTCCCTCTGACAGTACCCAGGCAAGCCCACTCCTCCTCTCAGAACAGAGAACAGATGTGTTGCGATCAGAAGGCAACACTTACCCTTTCACCAACAGCATTTGCTCAATCGTGTCCGGAAGAGGCATACCATAGCTTTCTGGCAGAAATAGTGTCAGAATTCCTGATAGCACAGTCAGGCTCCCCATCAGGATGTAAGGCAGGAATCGATCATAGGCACCTAGCAGAATACACACACAAAAAAAAGCATCAGCCCTAAGTCTTTGATAATGTCTGTACCTAGGTACAGGGTTTTATCTGTGCATGATTTATGCTTTCAGTAAAAAGCAAACAAACCAAACCCCCTCACAGTTTGGCATTCAAAGCATATGTTGTTTTCAATGTGGTTTTAGGAACTCAAGAGACTGGGAAATAGTATCTATAAGAACCGTCCCTACTGAATCAGTAAGATTGTGAGTGAGTCTTCAGAGCATCTCTTCAACAGGGCATAAACCCCAATTTCTCTGTGTTATGATCATTGCTCAGAGATGTTGAGACTCCATTTTTACCTGCAGCTTCACAACACACCTGGACTTTGGAAACAAAGAAGAGTCAGAAAATCCCAACGACCCACAGAGGCAGGACACTGGTCTGGGTAAAAAGCATCGCTTCCCACCCGCCAGCACCTCCCCAGCGCAGGCACCGATGAGTTAACTTACCAAGGTAAACGAAGTAAGGTGAGAGGATGCTGCCCAGTCTCGAGGCCATGGAACTTGCTCCCACTCCCATGTTTCTCACTACTGTTGGGTAGAGCTCAGCCGTGTAAACATAAACGATTGAAAAGGCAGATGTGATCCCAAATTTCCCCAACATCACCAGTAGAATAGATAGCGCACGCATATCTGAAATCAAAACACAGTAAGGATTTCAGTAAAGCTGACAATTCGTGGTATCTCTTAATTCCATTGTGTTTGTATAACTCCTGTCTAATTAATCCCAGTATCTGGTGTCTTTTTTCCCCTGTACATGTTTACAAGCACGGGCAACATTTTTTATTTATTTGTTTGTCTTTAAATTACTAGGACTCAACATTTTCATTTCCTTGAGAATGGGGCTTCCTGCCAAGTAAAAAAATAAGGAGAACAAGAACTGGAGAGGTCTTATCAGATATCAGGGGCCAGATCTCTGCTATTGCCAACAATGCCATATGTCCCTTTTTAGTAAGGTAAATGAAGTTAAACATTTGAAACAAGCTGGTTTTGTTTTCCTGCTTTGTTTTTTCATTAACATTCCTAGCTACAAGTCAATAATTTATTTCGAGAAAGCTGGGCTGACTTTAACTGGGACAGTTAGATTTGAAAATCAAACCAGATCATATCAGTGTCCAATTGACTCAAAGGACCGGAGAAAGAGAATGCAATGCAAGCATTACCTGTATAAAATGAGCAAGACACTCCTTGTGCATTCTCTTTTGTTTATTCTTTAATATGTAAACAAGTACTAAGCAACAACACCTCCCCATCATATTCAACATCATTACCGGTAAGAGTCCATAACCCTCTTAATCTGACTTAAAGATACATATGGTTTGATATCCAATAAATTTTATTTTGTCCTCCTTTCCAATTGTCAAATGTTAATGATCAACACTAATTCAGTACAAGCTTTTTGCTTATCAAAAATGCTTCCACAATGACTCCCTTGAATAGAACTGTTTAACCAAGCCACAGAGAGACAGTTGTTTGGTAAGTTCTGCAGCCTCTTGGTAACCTCTGCTTACCAAATGCTGGTTGGTTTAGTCCTGGTTTTACACTTGGACCTTAACAGGGCACCTTGCCAGGATGTACATTAAAGCAAGACTGGACTACAGAGCTGATCCCAACAGACCACGAAGCCAATGACCCACCTTTAAAAAAATGTATCTGAACAGCCATGTTGTGTGAGCTCCCTGTGCAGCAGCACTGAGAACCAAGGAAGAGGGGCAAAGACAGGGAATGAGTATCTGTATTTAGTCCCCTTAGGACACTTTTCCTCTACATCTGCCCAGTGCATGGTACTGCACTTCACCTATCATACGTATTTGAGATCAACTAACGATTCCATACGTGAAGGCACCAGCTGAATGAAGAGAAGAACACAGCCTCCCAAGAATAACGCAGCAGCCATTGAATACCGTCGAGGGAGATTGCGAAGCAGCAGCCAGGAAATAATGTAGGCTGGAACTTCAATCACTGCCGAGAGGAAGCAGTTCACGTAGACGTCTCCATGCAAGTTAGGTGTGTCGAGAGAAAGTCCAAAATAACCAACAGAGATTATCATCCTGAAAGAAGCAGAATAATGGGATCAGACAATTTTCTCTTCTTCCTGAGGTTGCCATGAACCTCTGTTAAGCACAGAAATCACTATGTAAGGCACATTCACTGTCTGCCAGATTCTTTTTGAAGCATCTTAAGTGCTGACTTCAGAAATAGCAAGGTAACACTCACATGGTACTTGGTGCTTTTTATCTTTTACATTTCTCTTGAACTCAAGGAATAGAAATAGATTAACACTAACAAAAAAAATCCCATTCAGCATTAACACAACTGGGTAACTCCAGAGCTGTTGCTAGCCTTGCTGAGGCACAGGCTGGATGGTCTTGCAGCTATAGTGGTCATAACTTTTCTGATGCCATTGCGTGACTTCGCAACTGTTCATCCCACTCTCATTCAGATCTTGCAAGAAAGCTCTGGTTATTTGTCACTTTTAGGCATCCCATTTGTCTCTGCTAGTCACGCTGATGGAGAGGAGCTGACTACTTCTCATGTATGCCCCCATACTTCAGGTCACCCCTGGGAGAAAAGTGATACTCATTCACAATGCCGTGATACAGCACTGCCTATCACTAGTAGTTATAGCCTTAGCCAGAAAGTTTGGACTACTGAATTTTACTGCTGCTGAGGCTTACAGTAGCTTTTTATTATGTTTACCAGGGAGCTCTGGGTGGAAAACATTTGTTTCTGGGTCATTACCCTCCATGCTTTGTGTATAAAGTCAGAGAGGAGGAATATGGCATCCTGGCAGACCTAAACAATCCGTGATTTTCTCTGCCATGCCCCAAGGTGGCTGGACAGCATCCAAGTCACGCTTGCATGCTCAGTGCCTGGGCTGGTCAGCGTAGCAGAACAGAGCTTGGTGGCTGGGAATGCTGCCATGTTAACTGTGTCACTGCCAGATGAGAATGGGCTTCCAAGTGATCAAGGGAAACACACAGCTGTCCTCGGAGACAAATCCTGTCGTGCCTTGGGGAGATGCGGGGAAGAGAGGGTTACGCTTCACCAACTAACACGTGGCAAACGAAGAAATAACAGGCACTGGGTCAGGATGTGTCCAGGTGCAACGGTGAGGCACAGAACGCTAAGCACTTCATCTCCTTCAGCATCTGTGCTATAGCAGAACCCAGAGCAAAATCACTACACAGAATGAAGTGGATCAATGACCAAAGATTAGCTCTTCCTCCTCCTCACTTCACATGGGAGGAGCTTTCACGGTCCAATTGCTTAAAATAAGTTGCCTAGTGTACCTGGGAAGGTATGAAGTCACCCCCCTGCTGCTCCGCGTGCCCTGCCAACTAAAGCTATTCTTCTCAAAAGGATTTACGCAGTGTTTTCCACAATGCTGTGCAATACACAGCCCTTGCTCCGAGGGGTTATTTTTATATACAAACTGCGTTTGCTGGAACTCACTTTCAGTAGCCCTTTGCCTTAGCTTATTGGCAAACCTTGATACAGTTACACATGCTCTAGGAAAACTTCAGGGGTATTTACACATCCCAGGGTGAGGAGAAGCCAAACTTTCTCCTCCCTGATGCAAACCCAGCAAAGGCATTAATTTAAAGGCCCGCTATTTAAAATTAGCAGAATACTCACCAATATGTAAAGGTGATACACAGCTAACTGCAACTCTCCCCTTCTACAGAGCTTCTATGGGATCTTTCAATTCATAACACAGAATATACCACTGGTATACTATGGGTTGGAAAACATTGCTGTGGATCAGCACAGGATGCTTTATATTTTGGGAAATTAATTAAAAGGAATTTAGGCAACTGACATTCAAGGTAAAAATAGTGGAAAAATTGTCCAAATCAACTGAATACTTTTCTGCAAGAAGAGGTAAGACTGTGTAAGTCAGTGGCACATCTTTGACTCTTTCTGCCTACCATAAAACTTAATTTAGCATGTGGTAAAAAGCCCTTCAGCATATGGAATGGATCACATGCTGCCACTGTTTCTCTCAGATGCTTTGTCCTACCAGAAATGCTGTTCAAACAGGTTTTGTATTTGATTTCTACAACCACACATGCAAAATTGGCTGTGCCTAGGAACTCGCTGTTGATCTACTCCAAGCAGATCAGAAGTCATCTCAACTCTCTAGCTCACTTCCAATTAAATCTGAGTCAGCATTTGGATGGAAAACAACAGTGTATGGAAACTGTACTGACATGTCTGCAAAGAACCAGCATTACTTTCCTTTTTTGAGCTCTTTTCTGCTCAAGTTCCTTTCTCAGTGTATTTGTAGCACTGTGCTTGGTGATGGGCAAGTGAATCTGGCTTAAATATTAGCCAAATCATCCTTCGACCCAAAAAGCCACATTAGCTGGTACGCACTGGCAGGTCAGTGGACTGAACTCCAAGGCTTTGCCTCACTAAAGCACAGGAACATTGTTAAATAAGGCAGCAAATAGACTTACTTAGCTCCAAAGCACTTGAGGGACCTTCTTGGTTAGGACACTGTAGGTACATGCACTAATTTAAACCTCACTTTTAAGCGTCTGGCAGGCTATAAGTTACCCTCTCCATTTTCTCTCTTCTGAGCAATTACAGCTTCACTGAGCTTTCCAGTAAAATAAAATGACAACCGTTTAATCAAACCGAGCATACGTTACAGCTTCAGCTAGTGCAAAATCAAGCTCAAGATGGCAGGCAGACAGAGTAAGCTAGCAGGAAAGCCTAGGGAAATCTCAGAACTTCAAAGGCAGCTTTATCCCTTTAAGAGGCAATACAAAAGAGATGGGAAGATTCTCCCCGTAAGTCAGGCATGGAGGTGTTCCGACCCCTGGGCAGCAGTTCTCTGACTGGGGGACAGGGCGTGACTCATTCCCTCATTCCCCTTAGAAGACTTTGCTGCAGTCAGATGAGGATTCCCCAAGGCCCAGCATCAGGCAGGATTCCCACACATCATTGCCAGCTGATCTGATTCTCGCTCAGTTCAGGATATGCCTGATTGCTTCAGAAAGAAACAACAACTCAGATGCCTTTCTAGGCTGTTACTGAAATGAAGAACATACCTAACCCAAATTTTGTTCTTCAGCTAGCAGGTCGTTGCTTTTTAAGCTGGTTTTGTCCTGTCTCTTCAGAATACCTTCAGTGTTCACAGAGCAGTTTTTAACCGTTTTGCTGCTTTTATGCTTACATACCCCTGAACCACGCTTGCTTACCAAAGAATCACTGACATAATTGTGATAGTTAGGATATTTCGTGTTTTCATTAGATCCAAAATGGTGTACGTCTGTTGCTTCTGGGAATTCAAATCTTGCAGCTGGAAAAAAATAAACAAAAAACCCGTGGGAACATTAACTTCCTTCAGGCAGAATTATTGTGAAAATAAGTTGTGTGTCCCCCCCCCAACTTATACATCAGTATTTTGATATGTTGCAGAGCTGAAACAGGTGCCCCACTTTTAACCAAACACATACAAGTCATAAGAGCCAACTACCTGTGAAAGTAGTTGCTCCTTCCTAATTTAAGATCACTTAACATTTAGGCTGAAATCTGTAATTGTTTTCTCTGCCTAAGGCTCCATAAAGCAACTGCTTATAGTTACTTTTATACTTGAATTCTAAAGCAACAGCATTAATTTATGATTTGTATGCAACAGCATTAATTTATGATTTGTATGTCACTACTGGTAGGGTTCTTATGTCCAGTTTTAAGGACTGCATCTTGAGGATTGTGTAAATCAACTGCACCCAGACCAGAAGAGAGCAACAAGGATGACGAGATATTTGAAAAATGTGATCTGTAAAAGTCTGAAAGCAGATGGTTTAATTGGCCTAAGGGCCAGAAGACTGAGGGAGTCTTAAAAGACCAAGAATGGTCTTCAAAAAACAGCAAAAAAAAGTGGTAAACTGTCCTCTACATCCAGTGTGGACAAGACAAGAAATAACAAGATTAAACTGCAGCAGGACAGATTTGTAAACGACTCCTCGTGCCGGATCGAGCAGTAATGTATTTAAACTGAGACAAACTGGCTAATGAGCTAGAAGAGTCCCCATCATTACGCAGCCTGGTTTTGAGATCTTCTTCTAAGAATATAAGGAAAAAGACAACAAACTTCTCCTTTCACCATGAAACTTTCCAGCTCCTCAAAATAAAACCACTTCCATGTAAACAATGCAAAGATACTCACCCATGAAACACGCAAACAAGTTCTGTGCTCTATAAGATTGTAAAAAAGGAAATAATTTAAGGTGGTTTTTTTTTTTTTAATTCAGGACTTTAATTTAGACCCCTAACAAGGAGTAACAAGGGAGAGATTTTTCAAAATATGGAAAAGGTGATTTAAGGGGACAAGTTCCGTTCATTAAAACTATCAACTCTGATAAAGCAACACTATATGGCTGAAGAATCACAGTTTTCTAGACATGTCATATTTTTGTTATTGCAAAAGATGGTATGTTTTCAGCATTTATCACAGGCTACTTACTCATCAATGGTATTTATTTATTAATTACTCATTAATGGTGTTTTTAACAGTCTAACAGTAAGAACATTAACAAGATTTTGATCTTACAGTCTTCCAGAGAGATTCTTTTTTCTTTTAGGACATTTTCTGTCTATCTGAATCTGTGACTCTACCAACAGTTAGAAATCTAATCAAGAAACAAACAAGCACCCACCATGGCAGCTCAAAATTATCAAATGAAAAAAGGTACTACTGACATTTTTTAAATTTTGACATTTTTTGAGTTGTAAGCTGCCAAGACGCCTCACAATATTTATGTGAAGACTTCTCTTTCCACGACTAGAAGAATGACTCTTGCCTGACAGACCTCTATTATGTACAAGCACAATAAACCATACACAAAATTACTCCCTCCCTTGATTTTTTTAAGTCAGCGTGACTTCAGAATGTCAAATTAAATTTTAGTATGTTTAAAGACTGAATGCCTTTTGTTGGCACTGTGTACTCCATCATGGTATGTGCAAATGGTTACCAATAAAAGTAAACTATGATTGTAGCTTCAGAATAGTGCAATTACTCACTCCTATGAACTTTTCTGAACTCTTTCTGCCTGGCCTAATATACCATACTCTGTGTTAGTTCATCTTACAATACTTTTTTCCCCTAAAACATCAGGCTGGTCCAGCAGAAGTAGCTGGACTGTTGCAGGACACAACACACCAGTAAAGAGACAAAAGCAACCATTAGTTTAACTTAATTCCTCATCAACCGCTCTTCCAAATTCAGATGGTGATGTCTCTTTTGGCAAGCTTGTTGCTGGACATTTGGGGCCCTTAACTCTTGCCCCTCAACTCAAAATATACATTATCTCCTCAATGCCTTTTAAACTGTGAGCTAATGGGAACATGAAGTTTATGTAACCCCTGCAGTCAGGTGAAAATTCTTTCTGAGTGATGTTTTGTTCTGAAGACCTGGAGGATAATAGCAGTCTGACGCTCGTGCATGCCAAACTTCAGTGTATTTGTTTTCATAAGTTTTCATTTTCTACGAAAGGCAAATAGTTTTTTCTATTTGATAGCTTTCATTCTGCCTGAAGCCAAGCCTCCCACCACAGACTGCAGTCAGCTTTACAGCTCACAGCCCTTTCTCATAAATCACATGATCTTTCCTAAGTACTCTCCAGTTTTGCCACTATTCGTTGCCAAGAAACCAGCAAACAGGAAATAAAAAAAAAAAAAAAAGAAAATCCAAACAAACCACAAAACAAAACCAGGAACAGTAACATTCAGAGAGTCACAGCTGATGAGAAAAAAGGACCCTGACTTTTAGAAGCTGGATAAGCAGACAACATAATCCTTAACAGGACAGGCTAGAACAAGAAGCTACAAGAAGGGCAGGGAGGGTGAAACAATGATTTTAAATGAATCCTATCATACAAACATCTCTATGCTGCCTCGTATGGGATAATTCAGCGCCGCAAGGCCTGTTTCTGCTATGCAGCTTCTTTGTGACTAGTCACCTGCTGGATCCTAGCTGGTTTTGAAATCTCTGGAGCCTAAATATTGCAGGCACTGCTCTCCAGCTGCATGGGTTTGAGGAATTCTCCAAACACAAGCTCAGTTTGCTTCTCTGTCCAGAATTCATGTTCCAACTGCAGGAAGGCTAAGGGCCAGCTGGATTTCTGAGAACCTCTCTGCAGCATAAACATGCCTCCTAAAAAACTCAAGAGAGGCTGCAAGCCTTCTGCTTTACAGCTCCTCAGAAAGCAGATAAAGGAACAGCGTAAACAGAGCACTGATGAAGAAAAGTTTTGCAGATTTTTTTGGTCACAGCATTACATTTACCTTAAAAAGTAAAGCGATGGACAGGAGTTCTGCGTTTAAACAGTGTCTGTTTGTCGAGCTCGTTTTCCTTTCAGTGTCAGAATGTTAATCTGTATTTCTGAAAGCTGACATGCAATGTTTTATCTGTAAACAAGCACCATGCACTCCAGCCCACCCTGCTGCCGAAGTCAGCGTTTCCCCTTGCCCAGTGTTCCCTGGGGGCAACAACCCTACTCTTGCTCCTCCTTTCTGCTGCTTCACAATCCAGCCCCATTCAGAGATGGCAAACAGATCAGTATTTCTTTCTAAGAATGGGAGATGGAAGATTCCAGGGACAGTGACCTTAAGCAGATGTTGGAGCCAGAGTTTATTTTCCGTTCTACTGCTGTAGTTCTGGCAATGGGTGAGTTTTCATGCCTGCAGTGTAAGAAAGAAGGAGGAAAAAACCAAGGAAAATACACGTGGTTCTAATGAAAATCCAGGGCAAAACCTATTATAAGAAGGCCTGGGTTTTCCTGGCATTCTCACTCTGTTCCAGTAAGACCAGGACATCTGCCCTACTATCTGCAAGTAAGTCTGGACAAACAGGTTGGTTTGCACCTCAGCTAACTTCAACCCAAGTGAAGCTGTTTCCATATCAATAGCAAACACACTACAGTTTAATGGCTAACCATTTTCCTTAGTCTGGTATGGAGGCCTTGTAAAGCAAGTGAATATACAAGGTATTTTCACATAAACAACAAGACAATGTCAACTGTCAACCAGAACACAATTGGGCAACTGCCCAGACAGACTCTACAGATCTGCCCTGAGAGGTGCCCATTCTCCTGGATTATGCAAACAGTTTGTCTGACTTTTGGAGGTTTTGGTTTTTTTGGTTTGAATGAGTGTGGAACTGCTTCTCCATCTTAAGGTCACCAACAGCTCAGACAAATGGGGGATATCTGGAGGAAACAAGAAGATGTTGAAGAAACGGAAGGGGAAGAAAAGATACTGTTAGCTATTCCACATGAAAGGAGCTCAAGTTCTGCTTCCTTAAGATGGAGTAGAAATTGGAGTTGAATATGGAATTGAACTCGAATGACATTCTTTCCACTGACACTGGCCAGGATTAGTGCTGTTTTAGACTTACAGAATCATATTAGACTGTGCAAGCATAAAGTCTGTACAGTGCAAGTATTTAGATCACAAAGCAACAGCTACCTCAAATTCATTACCCTCCCCCCAAAACTAGAGTTTAAAAGCAAAAAGGTGGTTGTAGACTGGATCAAAAAATGTTTGCATTAGAATGCATGCTGGCATTCCCATGAGAATGGGACAGCCCTCGCAAATCTTAAAAGAAGCGGGGAAAGGGTATTCTGCTTTTCAGGAAAAGGATGACCTTTTATCCATTTCAGAAGTACATAATACACTGCAGGTGTAACTCAACTCATCTCTGGAAATTAATCACTGTACACAGTCATTAATAGGTCCAGCAAACAACTGGACAGCTGAATGAATCTTACCTCACTAGGGTCAAGTATCACGTCTGGAGCTGTAATACCATTAGTTTTTGCAGCCTTTCGGATGATGTCTTCTGCCTCTTGAAATCTTCCCTGGGAGATCAGCCACCGTGGAGATTCTGGAATGACCCTGCAAAAAAGGTTGAGAATGATGAGCCTGCACGTCCACAGAAAGCACTGCTGCAGGCACCAATACACACTGTTCCAGGCATGAAGGGCTCAAAACTTGCTGTATCTTGCAGACATTATAGCAACGACAACAGAAATCATATTTACAAGAGGAGACTAGCATACAGAACAAGAACAGACTAAAACGTGTTTGTGGATTTTAGAAATACTAAAGAAATAAGCAATGACTCAGAAAAAAGAGCAACCAGAACCTTTAAAGTATGGGAAGACAGTTTAATTAAAGAAAAACAAGCAGCATGCCGTACATTAAGGGGCATATCCTTAAGAGTATAACACATATAAAATTAGTAACTGTAAATACGCTCACATAAAGGCAACTCAGAAAGCAGAATTCACCTGAGTCATTCAACTTTGTAAGAAGCTGGATGGAATCACGAACATAAATGCTAGTGTATGTGAAGAAACACCGCCACCATGTGGACTATTTAAGCTTTACAAGTCACATAGAATTAGTTATGTCATTAACTATGGAGAAAACACGGAAGTCTCCCATATGTGCAAGTACTGTTTTGTAGCTTGTCATATTTATGTCACCCTAGCATTGCCCAGCTTTCCAAAACAACTGGTTTCTCCTTCTTCCCTTACTTCAGGCCTACTCTTTAAAGTTCATGGATTTCAGTTGGTGTAGAAGGATGAGTTTTACTGACCTTTTTTTTTTTTCTTTGCATGTGCATCACTTCATTTTATAGAAGCTTACAGAAAATTAAAAATAGGCTTTTCAGGCACAAGTCAGATCACCCACAAAGCTATGGACTTACAGCTAAACGACTGGGAAGAATAAAGGATACAATGACCATTCTTCACCTGCCCACTTCTGAATTTCTTTGGAAAAAGCTGGTTGGCTTGGAGCCTCGATCTTAAAAATCTGCAGACAGGACCTTCTAAAGACTAAAGTCTTCTAAATTCGTTATACTCACCACCAGAGTGGGATGCAGAGCAGCCCAGGTAAAGTAAGCGCCAGCAGCAGCATCCGCCAGTCTCTGATGAAGTAAGCAAACAGGGGCAGCAACATGTAGCCAAATGCATAAAATATGCAAACGCCCAGCGTGCAGAACAGCACCCGAATTGATTTGCCAAGGATTTCTGCACCTGTTCAAAACAACAGAGCGAAGATTAGTGTTTTAACTTAATAGCAACCAAGTAACCTACCAGAAATACCTCTAACAATCAGCTCTGAAATACACTACACTGCATAGTTACAGTATATAGCACGCCCTGCCATCCAATTTGAGAGGCACCCCAGATTTGCTTCATGCAGTGATCCTGCATCAACCCAGGTAAATATAAAAGGAAGAGAACTGGGCCATACAGTATTTCTGTAGCTTGAAGGACCTAAACCTTCTCTAATTCTAATTCTCAGACTCTCCCATTTTACTTGAGGAGCTAAAACCTGACGTACTACAGAACACTGACAACACTTAGTCTCAGCTTGATCCCTACAGGGTCCTCTCCAGCTTATGGAAAGATCAGCTTCTTTAAAGGATTCCTGACCTATATCACCTTCTAAAGAATTATTTTCCTGTTAACCAAAAATCTTGCAGCCTTTTGGCATACACACGTGGAGGGTCACTAACAAAGGCCGGGCTACTGGCAGCGGAATGAAATGCACTAACAGGGGCCACCGCTTCCTTTCGAAACGCTTTGGGACTTGCAAATCAAGAGACACCGTAAGAGAGACAATTTTCCCCATTTGCACAGAAATGGAAGAAGATTACAGAAGTGGCAACAGGATGTCTGCAGTGAGGTGAGCAACATACTGGTTTTGCAGCTGCACTGCTCTTCTTTGGCAAGGCAAGGAATTTCTTGCCAACGCTTGGTACCTTGGACAGCAATGCCACTATAAATAATATTAATTAAAAAAACCCTAATTTTTTAAAAATCTCCACTTCAGAAGGTAATTCACATTCCCATCTGATCAAATGTACTCTTAGTTAAACTGGAAATATACCTAGCAGGAACATTATGCCAATTAGTTTTTTTTACTATAGGCTGTTTTAAGGACACTTTCTAATACTTACTTGGGGTTTTTTTTTTTTTTCTTTTACAAGATTTTACATCAATTAAGCATTTAGGCCCCAAAATGCACAACACAAATCCCAGAAAAAGCATGTCTTACACCTCTTATCTTTCCAACTAGAAGACAGATTTTATTTAGAATAATCAATTTCTGGGGTTTCTTTGCCTTTTTAGGATTTAATTCAGACTGCGCTTCTTTCAACTGGAAACTTCCAAGGAGAAGCATGAGTTATCCATGCATGGTGAGGACACACTCTTAACAGTGTTTCTTGGCAAAACAAATCAACCCTAAGCCAGTACCCAAAAGGAGCAGGAAAAGCACAAGACTAGAGAACACATACTGTGCCCAGCAGGACTTGCATACCGAGAACAAATGCCGCCACGTAGTTAGATATCTGTCCCATGCCAACCAGCACAAAGAACACCGAAAACATCTCCCAGCTGGTAGAGAAGACCTGTATGAAGCTGAAGCCAGTCTGCATTGCCAGAGTTGCAAACAGCACATTCTTCCTGCCAAACCTTCCATGGACAAATTAAAAAAAAAAAGGGGGGGGGGGGGGGAAAGATGATTATACAACGGTATGAACGAAATCTTCAGAAACAGAAACACAAGATTACACATATGCATACTTCGGGAGATACAAAACATCTGCAAAAAGCAGACGTTCAGGAAATGTGACACAGGCACAACTATTCTAAATATACTGAGAGATCCACACTGGCCAAGAGAAAATAGCATTCCAAGGGCTGCCAGTTAAGTTGCCTTTAGGTATGGGCTAGAACACTATTCCTTCCTTCAGATAGGATAAGCAGGGAGACAAATCATCAACAGAAAATCATTTAAAATGCAAGAGCATTAGGTGCTCCTTTTCCTCCAAAGAGCACACAGTTCATGACACAGATCAGCATGTTTAAAAAAAAAAAAAAAGAAGGAAAGCTCATGAAAAGGAGATAAAACCCAGGTTTGTAAGATGCTATTATCAGTAAGTGATCCCACGCTGCAATTTCATTTACTTGGTAAAAAAATAAGCAATTTAAGGGATTCTAGAAATTCGATTGCTGTACTATTAAAAAAAAAAAAAAAAAAAAGAAACTAAACCCAACCCATCAAGCTGTTCTAAGAGTCGGTGCTGATATCCTGGCCTGGGCAGCTCAAGCAGACTTTACAGCCTGTGACAAGACATCTGCTGAGTGCAGGTTCACACAACTTCACTCTGAAGTTCAGACTTGACCAGGAGGTCAACAGTTGGGTGCCACAAGCCTCATGTAGATCACAACACATTAAGAGCGGAGCGTTACTTGAACACGCAGAATCTTTTGTCAATCTCACTGTCATGCCTGGCCAGGTACGCAGGGTTCAGGCTCACTGCAGGACTTTCTGTACCAGATGGCAGCAGTAAAACACCACGTGCAGCCTCGACGAAGCAGTCTCCTCGTGGGGCTGCTGGATGCACTTGGCCTCTAGACTGTGAGCTAGCCACTGTTCAGTGGCTACAAGAATAACTGGATGAGCTGTGCCGATGGCCTCCTTGACTGCACTTGGTGAGGATCCGGGTGACCATGTGAAGGAGCTGCAGCAGGAGACTCTCATGATAGTGAAGGTGGGAAACTTGTGGCTTCTGGCACCAAGAGAACAGCTACTGCTTCACCTGCTGGTTAGCCACCATGGAAGACACCTGGCACCCTCACAGCAGGTAAGGGGCTAGGAGCTCTGTTTGAACGAAGCACTCGAGCCCTGCAGCAGCACCAGGATGAAGTGGTGGGAGACTCCCCATGGCGAGGAGGGGAAATGGCCCCTCACGCAGGAGAGCAGCTGGAAGGCCGGGGGGCCCCTGAGAGGGGTTGGGAGCCAAGGCCGCCGTGGGTGTCTGCGCACCCCGAAAGAAGAAAAAAGGCGCGGGACAACCAGCCACTCGTGTTCAAAGGCACTGGCCATCATGGGGGACTTCAACCACTCCAACACCTGCTGGAGGGACAAGACCCAGGAATGTTCTGAAGTGCGTTGCTGACAACTTCCTCATGCAATGTCTGAGGAGCTGACAAGGGGAGACACTGCTGGACCCTATGCTTGCAAACAAGGGAGAGCTGTTTGAGGATGTAAAGGTTGGCAGCAGCCATGGCTGCTGGCTGTGCAACGGTGAAGTGCAGGATTCTGTGGGGAGGAACAAGGCAGAAGGCAGGATCACAGTGAGAGCAAACACCAGCTTGATCAGCGATTTGCTTGGAAAAATCCCATGGCATATAGCTCTGGAGAGAAGTCCAGGGGAGCTAGTTGATTTTTCAAGGATCCTTGTCTCCAAGCTCAAGACTGGTCCAATCTGATGAGCAGGAAACCATGCAAAGGACCTGAACGGATGCTACAAAATTCCTGGCATGGGGATTACGTTTCAAAGAAACAGATACTCCACAAGTAAATGAGCAAATTAGAGGACCACATATTATTCTCTGGGAATCAGGAAGACAGCACAGCAAATCTCAGGGAGATAATTAGAAAAAGTGAGCTTTAAAAGAAAAGAAAAAACCAAACCCCAAACCAACAACCTGTCAACATCACAAATATTCATGGTGTCTTCCATTTTTTCATGAAAAACCCGGGAAAAAAAACCCCACCAAACAAAACCCCCAAGCCCCCAACAAACAAGAAAGCCTCGCTTTTCTGAAGTACAGCTGAACAGCATTCATGCTTTGCTGCTTCCACAAACACAGGTCATTAGACCTAGATGTTGTATTTGATGATGAGGAAGAGAAGCTATGGGTGTTTATAAAAAGAGAATTTTAAATTTGACCTCAAAAAAGGAAAACAAGCCTCAGGGAGCTCTCTGAACATAGTCCAAAGTAATTAGAAGAGAATGTCATTGATCTGATTTTTCCAGATGAAACTTATCTTCTACACCTGTTTTCTGGTATAAAACCAGTTTGCTCCAGAAGTGATTTCACTGAAAAAATAAACAGATAAAGATAACACTCACTAACAATCTTTGCAACATTCTGTTCTACTTCAGGACGTTTACTCTATACACTCTGTGTACATTCACATTAAACAGTCACAGAAGAAAAACGTTAGTTGTTGCAGAAAGACATGTATAGCAAATTTCACATACAAGAATTGCTTACTAAACAGCACCAAACAAAGAGCCAGCAGCTCTGGTGTATATACTTTACTTGTCTGAGAGCTGTCCTGATATGAAAGATCCAAGCAGGACGCCCACAAAGAACAGGGAGGTGCTCAGGGGTCCCTTCCAGTCGTTGTCGCATACGAGATTCCACTGTGGGGAGAGAGAACATGGAAGTCTTCTAATGAACAGGATTTCCCCTCCCTCCTCCTAAACGCCTTGGATGAGCCCAGATCAAAGTGTACCCTTTGGACAGAAAACCTCCACATAGAAATGAATAACTAACCTACAGCACAGATGCAGCTCCATGAAAATAACGGGCAGGGATGTTGGGCAGCAGAGGGCAAAGGCCACCTGCCCTGAGCCACCCTGGGAGTGATCCAGCTGGGGCCCCAACACTACCTTCAGGTGTGACCCGTATGGCCTTCTTTACAGTCCACGGCTGCGATATTTCCCTTACACGTGTATGGGTGACGGTAACTAATAATTTCATCATGTGGATGGTTCAACTCCCTTTCAAAGGCTCTGCAACCCCTTAAACAGCTGCAATTCTGCTAGTTTTGGAAGGAGCGAGAATAGACCCCAGACTTGATTTCCCCGTACATGGTAAAGTTTGCCATTAAAAATTTACTTCTTAATTGCAGAGAACTTGAACTATACAGACAAGAATGTAGGAAAAAACCCAAACTTCCTCCTTTATTACATTTTAATATGGTTTTGAGAGACTGGAGACTGTTCACTGGGAACCTAACGTAAATTATAGTCTTTGGAATACAAATTGAAACATACCGGAAACAAACCAAGATTTCCCAAATGAAAACAAAAAAGAGGAAGAAAACAAGATATTTACTAAACGGAGACTGCAATAGCTTCAATCTCCTACCCGCTTCAGTCTGATGTTTTTTGAAATAACACTCATGTTATTTTTGTATTTATACCAACAGCTATCACTAGAAGAGTCTTAATTTTATTTTGGTTGGGGGGGGGGGGGGAAGGGGGGAAGTGTGTAAATATCAGAAGAAAAGACAAAACCCAGCAGGAACACCTCATCCCCCACCTCACCATTATGCTGTGACGGGAGGAGTTCCCAGAGCCCTGCTGGCAGGAGGTGCTGCAGCCCCATGGGAGAAGAATTTGGAGGCGACCAATGCTTCCAATGTGATGCCAAACCCTCCCGAGCTTAGTTATTCAAACAGCTCCTGCAGGGCCCCTTTTGATGTTTTAGGAATGGAAACTTTTAGTTTTTAATCTGTATTAATAAGGTTAAAATGAAAACATTCATCCTGACCCCTATAATTAATCCCCCTTGCCCCCCAATTACAAATAGTTAAGTATAGTGTTTTCCTCTTAGGATTTTTTTTTTTTTAATTTGTACTGGAACTCCCCATAAGATCTGTCCCTGCAGCTGCTGCGCGTCCCAGCTCCGCCATCCCCCTCATCTGTGGTCCTGCATGTGGGAACACCAAAATTTTGCTGTGTTTGCCAGCTCTGCCTCCTTAGCATTAAGCTTTTGATTCCAGGAATCTCACAGCCCTCAGTCCTACACCCTAGTGTATGTTTTAAGGCCGGGGTAATCACTAAAAACCATGCACTGAATGAACACCACCAGCAATTGCCTTCCAGTCCCAGACCCCCGTGGCAAAACTCGGTTGAACCACCACGTTTCATGGAAGAGCATCCAGTTTTGAATTAGAACTGGAAGTTCTACTGATGAATGATGCTCACTCATACAGGCTGCATTCTCATCAGTGTTTGCGTAACTTTAGCTGCCAACCCTTAGGCTATCTTACGAATTCATCTCATTATTTTTTTAAGGTCGTGCGAGCAAACAAAATGCACCTTTCCCCAATTTGTAACTGGATTAAATTTCTTAACCTCTCCTTTGATAAAGCTGATTGTCATTTTGTGTCTGAAGAACCTCTCCTTTTATCAGATTTCACAGCCTCCACATTACTCTTGCACTTATTCCCCAAACCTTTCCAGCCTCACACCTCCTGAAACACAGACACCAGCACTCAATGCCCTGCTCCAACAAATCCTACCAACACCATCAATTACACATCATTACAGAAGTTCCTTCCAGAATTGTGGCTTTCTAATGTGTTAACAAATTTATACCACTCACGTAAGGGATTTAACTTACTATAGTTATCAATATCATTGAGACTAAAAACTGTAATTAACATGGATAATTAAATCTGGATTTATTCAACAAAATCCTTATAGATTAAGGAAAGTTTGAGCAATTCTGTGACAACCAGAGAGGCCAATCCAGTCAGGAAGCTTCAGCAAAATGTATCTGGCACCTTGGGAATATGCAGCAAATGATTGTTGTCGAGTTTCTATAGGCCAAAGCTTCCAGTGATTATCCTATGCCTTCATATGATGACACCAGGAAAACAAATCCCGCTCCCAGTGCAAATCCTGCATTAATAAAGATTTGCCTACTGACAAAGAATCGTCTGTGTATCGGCTACTGCAGCCAGACATCTCCAATAACAGAACTAAAATCTAACTAACCAAACATCTAGCTCGGTGATTTATAGTCTGTCATTACTAAATAAGTCATTATTTTCCAGCTGATCACGCTGTGCTTGCGAATTAGCCGTCTCCTTTCATCTGTCTTAGACTCTGTACTTTGGCACAAGGCTGCACAACACTTGGCTTTCCAGACACTGGCATGCTTGTGCCCAGTAACAAACATTTTCTTCAGACCACTGAGGTAGAGACAGTGCTTGGAAAAGTTCATGGTATTAAAATGTTTTGCGCTGTTCTGCCAAAAGCTTCTTGCGTTGGCAGGTGGAAACATATCAGTCCTTAAAATGTAGCAATGATTACCAGCTTGTTTTTCTGCCTGCTCTATTAAAGCAATGGTAGGAGCTGTTATGCTCAAGATCACTTGAACCGGGCACCAAAGTCAACTTCAATATCACATTTCCAAGGGAAAACTACCTTGGTTGTACAACACCAGTTATTTACAGACTCCGCAGATGCACAACAATCAGAACAAAGGGATTTTAAGGTCTTTTAGCCCTTGCCCTAGTAAATGAATGCTGAAGTCTTCAATTTTTTAATCACTCACCAATAAGGTTTATTATATTGCCTGTTAGCCGAGGTGGCATCAGTCTCCCAGAACCATTTTGCAACCAGCCCCTTCCCTCACCTGTACGTTACCCAAGAAGCAGCCACCGAAGCACCGCTCTTAGAAGACCAGCATGGCAAAGAGCGACTTTCCCAGGAGTAGTTACTGATTGAACCCTGCTGCTGGCAGTGCTGTTTGGACACAGCACACCGTGACCCAGTGCTCTAAAATCATGTGCTATTTTCACTTCTTAGTATCTTCTGCGTTAGCCTGCTAGCTGTAACAGCCTTTGCCCCAGGGAATGAGATAAGGTTGACCTCAGTAAGGTATTGGGGCTCCAAACAGGATAAAAACATTTCAGCTGTGTTTCAAACAGCAGCTGCTGATGTTGCAAAGCATCGAGCTCCTGAACACTCGTACCCAACACTCAAGGCACGGCATAGAGCATTCTCACTCAATTTTACTATAACTTGAGAAGACGACATCCTTCTGTTGGAGTTTAAACTTATCTTCTTATTCAGACAGCTTGCAGATACTTTGGGCTGTAGCTACTTCCCAAACAATTCATCAGGTTGGGGTGATGTCTTCATCAGCAGCCTTACACCTAATAGCAATGAATCACTTATGCATCAGAGGCAAGCTGCATGGTCAGATAGGCACTTCCATAACGGATCCCTGGCTGATACCAGCCACTGGTGAGGACGGGTGGGAAGAAGGGACAGGCTATGGAGATAAAAAAGCCAGAAAATGTGGACAGCCTGGGGGACGCTGCAAGGGAGAAGGACTGAAGCAGTTGCTTCTCAAGCACAGGTTTGGGGCTGGAGTATGAAACAGCCCTAGGTATTTAGTCATCACTTAAGCGTCTCTTTAGGAGAGCACTTTCAAAGTTCTGCTTCATCTCTTATATGGCGAGTCAGTTACCTGGAACCACATCTCCAAATCCCTTACTATAAGGCAAGCCCAGTTACAAAACTGAGAAGAATAAAAAACCTAAACTGCTCCCTCAGATCTTCCCCCTCCCCAAAACACAAGACCCTCCCCAGCCACATTTTATTTGCTTCCAGCATTTTATCACAATACAACCTGAACAAGAAGTATTACTGCAGGTTTAGCTAAGCAGCACACACCTTTCCAATATTAAACTGAACATTAATATAACACCTCTATCCAAAAAGAAAACTACCCTACAATTTTCACACAAACCGCAATCACAATGGAATTCAGACTCCAAGATGAAATATTTGACTTCTTTAAACTGCAAACTGTGGAAGAACCATCAAATCATAAAACAATGGTGTCAAACTAAAATTGCAAGGCAAGTTTAGGCAGACAGGATGCCACAAGTCCAGCTGAAGATACTGCCATACCACAAGTAAAAAAATGTCATTCCTCTAAGTTCTCTAAGCACTTTGAAACCTTAAGGGGTAAAGCCTAATTTCCTGCACAACCACTGTGCTTGCAGAATGCCACTTGCCTCGAAAGGAGAGCTGGCACTTCATGAATTACTACCAGGAAATCCCACAGTGGCGCTCATCCAGAGACAGATGCAGATCCCTTATCCTGCTTCACTTTCACTGAAATTATACCCTTGTGTACAAGATAACAAAACAAATAACAAAATTCTAGCTGCTTACCCTATTTAAGCATAAAATTTGCCCAATATTTTTAATGCATCATAACATGGAAATTGCAAGTCTAATTATAGGGGAGCTCTTCCAAACATCAAAAGTCTTTGCAATACAGCATCACAGCAAACTAATATATACCACCCCTGAATATACATCATTACCAAATATGTTTGGAAAGTTACAGAAGGAGTTGCAAGGCCACCAATAATATAATTTAGGACCTTGCTCGAAAAAAGCATGTTCCTCTGATCACCATGAACTGTTCCACTGCAGGAGCACTCGCACTTGCCTGATACCATTGCTAGAAGCCTAAACAAACATGAACCATGACAAATACAAAAACTTCAAGAGCCTTAGTCGGTTACACCCCTGTTATAGAAGGAAAAGCCTTGTAGAAAAGGAATTTTTACAGCTACAATACATTGTGTCCTCCCACCCCTTTATTTTTTTAAACTTTTCCTCTCTTGCTGAGAATAACACACGTGACTGCAAAATGAAGTGGGATAGTCCCATGTGCTAATTAAAATCAACATGTTAGCAAGAATTTTTGAAGCTAATCCCACATCCTGTACTCTCTCCTACCACTTGCTTCTCTCTGCAAGTAGAGATCTCAGAGTCTCACAGCTGAGTACTTGAGACCTTCGAATCAGAATCTGGTCTTGTTTATACCCATATAAATATTCTCTACTTACTTATGAGCCTTATTAAACATCCTTTCCTCTGAAAATACATGTGTATATTCCAAATATTTAGAAGTTCTAGATGTTACATTAAAGCTTATTATCTAAATGTAAACAGAAGTCTGTATCTACAAAATATATGTTCTGGTCAGTTCCTCCCCTTGTAGTTGTTCTAAAGTTTTACAGAGGTAAAAATTGCACAGAACAGGAAGGAAAGGGCGAAATATTTTACAATTCCAGTGCAGAAACTTAACTGTGCCCCATAAATCACATTTTTGAGATGGCTGGAAAAAAAGGAAATGGGGCACTGACATGAGAAACTGAACTGAGTTTTAATCTAAAAGTAAAGACAGCATAATTGGAATGTTACCCTATCATTAATCGTACGTGGTACCTCTAAAAGAGCGTTGTTTCCATTTTAATGACACCAACCGCAGGCCTATCATTCTTTAAAAATACTAACCCTAATTTATGTTGCAAGGTCAGAACTGTCTGTACTTTGTACAGTTCTGAGGAGTCCTGCATTACATGCTTCTTCAGTCACACCTTGAAAACCTCAGCATTTTAGAATACTTTCATACATCTGTCAGACATTCATATTTACTTATTAAATGAAAACTAGACTTTTTCTTCCTTCTTCTGGCAAGACTATTAATACTAAGCTTTTGTATCTGCAAATCACCTAAAGATCTTTCCATAACTTTATCTGCTCCTGGGGCTGAGAAGTTGTCAATACGAACTTCAGCCAGAAAAATAAGCAGATATTAACCTACAGCAAAAAAGACGATGCACCTTTGTTAAAAGATGAGAAGTAACGGAGGTGACAAACGTTAAAGAGTTTGGTGAGAGCTGAACCTGGGTGACACAGGCTTGATTTACACTTCAGTTGCTGGCTCCACTCATAGAAAAACCTGTGGCAATTCCAATGTCTAGCACGAGTCTGTGTTTTTATTTTGGTAAAGCAAAACAACACATCCCTCTGCCTTCCAACAAAGAGTGAACATTGAAACCTCTAGTCCGACAGCTGTACCACAGTGCCCATTTCTGTCGTTCGAGATGTCACCACTGCAGTCTCCACTTGTTTCCTGAAGGTCTGGCATAACCCGCTGATCTTCAGGGACAGGGGTCTGGCAGCACAGCAGGGAATGGAAACCCCTGGGCCCTCATATCTCCCTGCACATCCATACAGGACAGAGGGCCAGCCCTGTGCCGAGCCCCAGGACACTTTGCAATTCCTACCACGCGCATCCTTCCTCTGCAAAAGCCAAACAGCCCCCAAAGCTTGTTAAGAGCACAACAGGCATAAGACATGCAGCCCTGGAGTACAGCACCCGCACTGAACTGATTTCAAATCAATGAACAATGCAACATATTTTAATAAGTTGAGGATGAATACACGTATACAAAATTCAGTGTCTATATACGTTTTGGTATGTAAGAATTACTCCTGTATGGACTAAAACATTTTGCCTGCTGTACCATCTAATGTCTCCTCATTGTATCGTATTTCTAGTCCACTTGTGCTCTTTAATAACTCCACTGCTCAATTCTATTCCCATTCAGTACAGCCCCGTAACTGATATGGCTGGCAGAAGTTAGCCTTTTCCCTTAATCACCCCTGGTTTTATTCCTTCAACTACCACATATGAACTTTTATTACTCCTACATTCTTTTTTTATGGGATTTATGGAGGAGTAAGAATGACACAGCTAGCTTCTTGAGCCGAGTAAAGCTTTTCTCATCCCCCAAGCGACAGCATTTCAAAAAGTAAAAAGACAGAAAGGGATTTTGTTACGCTGGAGTTGGTTAAATACTGCGGACTGGCAAATAACAACCTTCTGTTGTTCGTCTGTGTGAGAAAAGGAAACCTCTCTTCAAATGAGGGGGAACTGAACCTTTTAAGTCTCCCCTGAAAAGCAGAACCATGAACAAGGCTCTAGAGTCATGAGAGATTCAGCAAAAAGCTTTCTTGAAAAAAAAAATTCCCCCTTCCCCCTTCCAGTGTCGGCCACAGAAATCTGGGACAAAGGTCCTCATGATTATTCAACAAGTTTGAGATATGCAACCTAACACAAGATTAGTGAATCATAAAAGCAGCAGCACCAAGCCAAGAAATTAAACAAGTTCAACACTGAAAACCTGCAAGTATGTGAAAGGCCAGAGCTCTTGCAAAACTCCCTCAGAAGCATTAATATTAAAGGAGAAAAAAAAAATAAAATATAGCCTCAGTGCCTGATGTCTGGGCAGACAAACATTACCGCCCACAGACACAAAACATCTGCCAAACCGTACAGCCAACGGGCCAGGGCTGCTGGGGAGTCTCAGCAAAATGTTAGCAGCTCCTGTTTCTTACAGATCATAAACCTCCTCAATGATACTCAGGTAGCTCAAGACATTTTAATTTGCACAGAGACAAAGCTCAGTGAAGAGCCTCCAGAGACAAAGTACTGGCTGAAACCACGTCTAAACCAGGTCAACCATTATAGTAAGGTGCTCGGAACACAACCTGTATGTTCACCTGTGAACGGGACACCCCAAGAAGATGCCAATTGCCTTACGCTGCCCTAAGAGTGGCTCAGCCTTTCACTAAAGTGCATTTCAGCAATGACCAGGGTCTAGAAATTCAGAGCAGCTTTCCTCTCCAGGGACACAGCAGTTCTTTAGAAGCAGGTGAGGCAATGCCTTGCGCCACTTGTTAGAGTCACTCAAGCCCCTGCTGCTGTGCCTGTTCAGGGGAAGTTTCCAATGACTCCAGTGTCGCCGTGTCCATGCCTCCTTGTGCTGGCACAGCTCCTCTGCCATGCTCCCCCCTCCTCACCCCAGCCCTGCTGAGGAAGATTTCTGCGCTCAGAGCAGCTTATGGTCATTAAGTACTGACACCCATCACTATCCAAACACCCATCACAACCCATTTTGCAAAGAAAGGAATAAAGGAAAACATAGTTCCAGCTCTGTAAAACTTGTCCACAGGCACAAACAGGCAATGGGACTGTATGAATGGTTTGTAAGCCTTCTGAAAAAACAAAACCATACACGCTTTGAAATTCAGTATTCCTCAAAATCCGTTTCCTTGTATCTTAAGTCAAACAGTGCCTGCGGATCTGCAGAGCTTCTACTTGAAATGAGGGGCAATCAGCACAGCTTCAACTTTGGTTGGTTGCCCTGACCACAGACCTGACTCGAGGGGGTTATGTGAGCAGAGGAGAATCTGACCAGTCCCGGCAGGCGACAGGGGAGACCAAAGCAGTGGGCATGACCAAAGCAGAGGCATCGTGGGCTCACAGTGAAGTTCAGGGCCCTTTTGGACACAGCATCAAACCAGGGCTCCCCAAGTTGCACCTTGCGCAACTCAGGGGTACTTCTACCACCTTTTTTTTTTTTTTCTTATTTAAGACCAGAAAACAAACGGTTTTCATCTCCCGAGTTCAAAGATCTCTGAAACATGGAGGGAGCTGAACCCATCGTCCCTGTTGCTGACCCTTGCTCCGAGGCACCTCTGCAGATACCAGACGAAACCCATCAGGCAGTGACCCCACACGTGCCGCGCTAGTTCAGGCGCTGCGTTTGGGGACCGCTTTCGCAAGTGGAAGCGAAGAGATCTCAGAACCAATCCCGCCTGCCAGATTAAACAGCGGGACGATGAAGAGATCTCAGGATCAATCCAGCCTGCCAGATTAAACAGCGGGACGATGCTCGGGCAGGGGCCGGAGGCCACGGGAACGGTGCAGGGGAAACCGGTGCTACCATAACCACGAACTTTCTTGGCGCTGCCGGTGCAACCTGCCCGCACCTCCCGCGGCCAGAGGGCCCCGCTCCCGCCGCCCCCCGCCGCCCCCGCACCTCGCTGACGATGGTGGAGCGGTAGACGTCGCGGCTGTACTCCCAGCCGTCCAGGCACGGCTCCTGCTCCAGCGACCCCAGCTCCACGTCGGAGCCGGGCCGCAGCCCCAGCGCCGAGAAGTTGGCGAGCGCGGCCAGGCGGTAGCGGCGGCAGCGGCTGGGGGCCGCCCGCCCGCCCCGCGGCTCCAGCGGGATGCTGGCGTTCCGCCACTCGCCGCTCAGGTTGGCCCCGCGGGGCAGGGCGCACCGGTGCTCGGGGGTGCCGGCCAGGAAGACGATGGAGAGGCCGTTGAAGCCGTTGGGGATGATGCTGGCGCTGAGGAGGAAGAAGACGAGGCGCTGGAAGCGGCCCCACTCGCCCAGGAAGGCGGTCACCTCCTCGTAGTCGCGCATGGCGCGGCCAGCTGCGGCCGCCGCTACCTGCGGGCCCGCGGCGCGGGCAGGAAGCGGCCGCTCCGAGCCGCCGAGCGCCGAGCCATGGGCCGGGCCTCGCCGGCGGGGGAGCGGCCGGGGGTGGGGTTTGCAGGCGGAGGGCCCTCAGGTGGGGCCGGCCGCTGCCGCCGCCGCCGCGGCGGGGGAGGCCGCAGGCGCCGCCACGGCCCGGCCCGGTCGCCTCAGCCCGGCGCGGGCAGCTCCCGGCATGCCTACGCGGGAGGCGCGGCGCCTGAGGTGAGCCCGGGCCCGGCGCCGGCTGCAGCGCTCTGAGCCCCGCCGCCGCGGGGGGACGCCTTGGCCGGGCCGGGCCGAGCCCAGGCGGCCGTGTGAGGCTGGAGGGAGGGCCCAGGCCCGGCTTCGGGCACCGCCTCGGGGTTGTGCTCACAGCGACGGCTGGGAAAGGCGACGCCGGTGCGCCGGGAGATGCCGGGGCAGGGGCCTGCAGGCGGGGGCTCTGCCCGCTCGCACCGTGCTCCCCGCCTGCCGAGGCAGGGCTCGGGTTCTGGGCAAGCATCGCCCGGGCCCCGGGCCGCTTTCCAGCTCCCCACGAGGCGCCCAGCCCAGGCCCGGCTGGGTGGCACCGTCCCCTGCCCTCTGGTGACTCCTTGTCAGAAGCAGCCCGTTAGTACCAGCGTCAGATCCCTTACTGGCAGCCCAAAGGGTTCAGAAACTGGCCTGGAGATGAACTGAATCATTACTCACCTGCCTGCGACACCCAGGGCTTAGCTACACGTTCCAAGTGAACCAGCGTAGGGCTCTTCAGTAATGCCTCAGTTTGGGTTGTTACCACGCAGGAGCCAAGAGCCTTCACCGATCGCTTTGCTCTTCCCATGATGAAAGGCAGGCAGCTTTCCACAAATCCAGGCGTTAAATGGTTCCTTGCCTTGTCTCCGCCTGAAGCAGCACCTTCCCACAGCTTCCATCGCCCCTCCAGCAGGGTTGTCTGTGGCTGTGAAAAGGTTTTGCTGACAGCGACACTATTTTCTGAGGGAGCATGTACTATGTGTTTCACAATTAATAAATGTAGGAAGTGATATTCTAAGGCCAAAAATCCCAGCTCTAGCAGCACTGTCAGGAAGATCGTGTCTCCCACAGAGCTCAGTTAAGAAGTTGCAGGATTACCACTGCAGAAGGAGGCCTCACATTCCCTAAGGCTAATTCATGTTTCCAACGGGCTTTTTTTTCTGGTATCTTCTCCACCTGTAATTCATAAAAGCCAAATGTATACCCTTTACAGCATTTTTGAGTGCTTGTATTTAAAAAGAGCTTTTGTTCCATGTCTTCCTGGGTGGAAAAGCTTACGTGTGCAAGAGTGTATTTTAGGGTTTTATTTTCATACTTGAATCATGCTAACTACATTTTAAATTACTTCTTCGAACTTCTTTGCCCAGAGCATTAACGCTAGAAGACTTTATTCTTCAATTATGATCCACACGGAAAGCAGGTTATACAATGCCAGGGCACGTTTTTATTACAACAAAGACAGAAGTTAACGCGTGACAATTACTACAGTTTCATACATGCTGTAGCAGATCCGATAAGCCAGCTGAGGATCAAAGGTTGCACAGAGAGACCCGAGCAAAGGCGGCAGAGGTGACAGATGAGTCACAGCGCGATGGCCCCTGTGGTCAGAGGGAGCGATCCCATCCCCAGGTCAGAGCCTCACAGGCATCCCTTGGCCACCCTGAGCACGCAGCTCCCCTACCGAGCCCCGCTGAGTAGCTGACGCACAGAAAACTCACCGAAGATTGCAGCGAGAGGCTTAAATAGCTCACTGGCAATACATTTTATTTCCAATGATAGCTACTAAACCAGTGCTGTCTTCTTCAGCTTTACAACTGAAAAACCAGTAACTCGCCAGAAGCGGGCATGCCTGCCCTCCAGATTCATCCCGGTTTGATTCTTCCGCAGACTATTGCTCTTTGGGTTTCGTCAGAAATCTGTATTTGAGCCTGGGAAAGATACTGGCAGAGGACAGAAACGCTCCTTGCAAATGCTTCATCGGCTGAAGCAATCCCCTTTTCTCATTTTTACGCTGTAAGGCCTTCTAACAACATCACATACTTTTCAGAAAGGCATTCCGCTCTTGTGACAAGATCCTTCCATTCTTGTGATTTATTTTTTTAAATCTGCTGTTAAAAATACTAAAATGTGACACTACCTTGAGATCAATGGTATAAGCAATAAAAATGGGACTGATTAAAACAAGGTATTTAAAAAAACCCAAACACCACAACCCTTTTTCTTAAAAAAGGAAAACTAGGTTTTAAGGTACTACAAAGTTCAAAAGTACAAAAATATGTACCTTTTAGAAATACCCAAGCCTACGAGCATATAAAACAAGTATCAACTTAATATAAAAATCTTCATAAAAATATGGCCACCTATATTTAACCAAGTCCTCAAACCTGTCCTACACTGATGCAGAGGCTTTATTGAGAAATTTAGTTACGTCTAAACAGCTATTCTACAGATTAACTTTGTAATAAGTAAAAACAAGATTAAATACCACCGTTATTAGAGAAATTCCAGCTCGAGAAGGGATGAGAACATCTGGGCTCCCAGGATAATGGTTGCCTCAAGCCACATTACATTTATGGCGAAAGCATTAACTGCAGAAAATGAATATGAAAGTAAATAGTATTTCCACATCCCAAAGAGCAGCTTGAAACGATTGCACAAGTTCCTTGCATTTAAATGTTATAAAGCTTTATATTTGTGCTTGAACTTGCAGGGAGAGCCTCATTCCTGTGCCAAGTGCCAGCACAAGACACCTTGCCACGAACTTCATGTTAGAGAGGAGACTGTGCTTTTGTTGGCCCTTATGGAAGGTGAATCATGGCTAATTGTTATTTATGGAGGATAAAAGCCCGTCTACCAGGTCTGATAGAGTTTATGTGGCCAAGAAGTGCATGCACAGCCAATAAATAGAAAAATAAAAGGTATTATACTTTTTTCAAACTATGTAGTGTCCATAAAACAGTAGCAGCACAACTCTAAGATCTACAGTTGAGTTTTCATCCCATCTAGCTTTGCCGAACTTTTAAAAAATGCATACATCACCTGTAGGATTTGAAAAACACAACACTGGCTTTGTTGGCTATTTTTTTGTGTGTGTGTTAAAAAAACTGTGGTCCCAAATTAGTCCTTTTGCATTTTTACCAGCTGCAGGTGAACATCTCCAGCACAGAACACCAGCTTTTCGCAAGCATCAAATCCCCTTTAAATTTGTAAATGGCAAAAAGGTTTTGCAGAGGCTTTTGAAACTGCAGTGAGCTTTCTCTGAAGGTAAGAACAATGTGGTATATGTTCAAAGGAGAAATTAAATGGTTTGCAAAAAAAAAAAACCTACCCAAAATCTAAAAAACTGCTTATGCGATGAAAAACCTGAAAGCTGAAACTGCATGGCATGTTTGGATAGAATCGCTGACTTGCTAAAGCCCGTGTTTCTTTTGAAAGCGGGCACGGCCCATCAGAAGGTCAGCAAGCTACAGTCCTTACTTGGTGTTAAAGGCTTCCCCCGTCCCCAAAGACACTGGACATTCATGAAGCCCAAGGATTTCAGCGGGCTCAGGCTTTCTGAAAAAACATCAGCTTTTACAGGTGTAAGTGGATAAGAAGTGGATCCCAGGTCCTGGGAAAAGCAAATGACATCAAAAGATACTCCGATGTCTTGTTTAAAAAACACATCCTTACAGTGAGGTCTCCGTCTGCTTTGCTACAACTAAATTCTGATCCCGCTTAGGCTTTGGTCACCGATTGCAAAGGAGGCCGGGATCTTTCCTGCAGGGGTGCGTGCTGAGATTTTTCAGAGACAGGCACCCAGCTCCCCTTCACCCAGTCAATACGCACAGTGAGAAAAAAACACCAGCATTATGTTTGCTATCTTTTTTTTCCTTCAAGCAGCTTTCATGGAGCGCCCGACTGACTGGAGTCATTGCTGTATTATTCCTAAGGCTCACTTCTGGTTTACTCCTCGAATCGTGTTTAGCACAGGCAGGCCCCCATTTCTCAACAGGGACTGTATCTGCTGACAAACCCCAGGTATGAGGACACTGAATTACAGACCAAGAGTCCTATGGGCGTAGAGAGCATCTGTTCAGTAAACTATGTATTTGGGTACAGTAGCACAAGGGATAACAACTATGGTGCAGCAGCATTGACTGTTGGGGTTTGTTTGTTTTCCTCTGGCAGAAAATGCATTTTGAGAAGATCATCTTCTTCTTTCAGCCCCTCTGACATCCTTCTTCACAAGGGTGTTACCGCATTTTTAGGACTCTCCTTAGAATTCCTAATGCCAGTGGTTTGTTGCCCATTTCTGAAACTGAAAGCAAGAAAAAGGCTGAGAAGCTAGAGAACATTTGACAGGGTGTCATCGGACATTTCTCCCTCCTATTTAGCACTGCTAAAATAACCATGTTACACTACTAATATAAACATTAGGAAAAAACCCCAAGTGCTCGGTAAAATATGCTTTTCCGGATGGCAGAAGCAGTGCAGCAAATAACACTTGGAACTTAAACGTAATTCAGTGACTTCAGTCTGTTTATGCAAGAAGCCTGCAAAGGGAATCTGGTTTGACTCTAGGATTTCTAGACACAGTTCATCAACTGCAGAGCCGAAAAGCCATGAGAAGCCCGTAATTGTGATAAAGAGCAGCATGCCCTTCTCGAGGAACCTGCCCCGAGAACTCTTTTTATTCTGGAAGCACCGACCAGGAATGAGATACAGGCAATTCCAGTTTTTCAAGCTATTATTGCTTATAAGAGTAAATTTTGTTCCAGTACAAATTCTCACTAAGCTGGATGGTAGCTATGCAGCTGCACTTTGGCTAATTCAGGTTTCCCTCTGCTGCTCCCAAGAGCTTTGCTCCCATGACAGTAACTCGCAAACACTGCCCATCTCCGCTGTGCCAGCATTGGAACAGAGGTGCACAGATTTCAGTGGAGATGTTTGTTGACGGTACCCTAAATAGCAATGGTGGTGGGGCAAGAGAACCATCACTGCTCATAGCTAAACAAAATATACGCAGAGAAAAGCTGTCCTGGCATGTCTCTAGCCTCCTATATTAAAGGGGCCAGAATATTGAAATGCTGTGTTTAATCTGGAGTAGTATCTAATGAACTTATACTGAAAGAGTAAAGTGTTTTGTAATGTAAGTCATCCTGCTAAATGGATAGTTTAAATGAAGAGTTAAGGAGGGTGAATGATGTCAAAGGATGGAAAGTGTTGGAAGATACAAAGCAACAGTCTCAAGGTGATGTGAAGGTCAGCCCTGATTTGCGAGCGAGCGCCCATTGCCAAGCACATCAGCTCTCAGGTTCAGAGATTCTGCAGAAACTGCATAATGTCAATGTCTGCCAAATTAACAACCCCCCAAAAATAATATAAAGGGCGCTTTGAAAACTTTGATGTTTTGCAGCAGACCGGATGAAAAGTGTTTACTGATTGTGTAAAGGGCCGGTGTAGAAAGAGGTCCTGAATTCTTGTGAAGCATGGGATGAGTGACAGCCGCCTTACCATTTCACCTTCAGCATTTGCTCAAAGCTCTCAGGCAGGGGATTGCCGTAGCTCTCCGGGAGAAACAGGGTAAGGATCCCAATCAGCACAGTCAGGCTTCCCATCAGGATATATGGTAGGAATCTGTCATAGGCACCTGAGAGGAGACAGGACATGACACCACTACTTATATGTCCACAATCAATGAACTCGTGTAAAATTTATATTCCAGATGTCGCTGTAATGCAGAATTAATTTGGAATAATTAGCTTAAATCTTCATAAATACCAAAGGTGAATCCAAAACTGAACTACATCTGGTATCTGCTAGCAAACAAAGGGATTTTTCAATTTTATAACTGCAACGTGCGCTCTAGGATGGTCACCACCTACCATCAGTTTCATGCGTGCGTAGTGGCTAATAGGTTTTTTTGTACATTTTCAGCTGGGATAGCCAAAATCTTTGCAGGGTAACAGCTCTGCTGGGATCACTGCTGGAGTCTTCAGTACTAAACTGTCAGCTGGAACCAAATCCTCAGTTAAATAATTCAATATGAGGGAATAAAAATGCTCACAAGCAACGAAGTGCTCATCAGCTGCCTGGAACTGTGCATCCCGCTGGTCTTGTGCAAAAGAAGGGAAGAGACTGATGGCAGCTAAATAGGCCAATTTCAGGCTGACGGACCATTAATGGGGAGATCCTCAAATACCTTCCTTATTGCAAGGGGAGAAAGCATCAGGCCTCCCGTGACAGACAAGAGGCTCTGACCTTGGCCTACTCAGAATATTATTTTGGACTAGAAGGCAGTGATCCCTGCCAGCAGCCTGACGCTTGTGCAGAAGCGTTTCAGTAGGATGCAAGATCTTCAAGTCGCAATAGCAGAGCCATGAAAAGGTCTTTCAGTAAAGGGATTAGCTAGGCATTAAAGTATTTAAGGTAGAGAAAGTACTAAACTGGTCTTGACAGCTTTATTTTTTTAGTAGCAGTACGCTTTATAATGTATGGAATAAACTAGGATTAAAGTGAAGACCCCTGGGTATTTCACATAGAGCCAAAGTACTGTGATTTGATCTCTTCTGTGTTCATGAGCTGGATGAACTGCTAGGTCCTAATTTAGCAGTAGCAAATATCAGCAGCTGACAAGTTTCTCCTAAAACCTCCTAAAATTTAGGAAACTATTCTGATGACTACAATGAGATTTTTTTTAAAGGCTGAGCCTATGGAAACCTGGGAAAAAAAAACCAAACCAAAAAAAACCCAACAGTAAAAACTTTATCCTGTCTACAGATATCTCTCTGTTGCTGTTACCTGTGCCGCGGTGGAGACTGAAGACCCTAAGGAGCGTCACAGCTATGCTGTCCCTTTTACTTTACATTTGCACTGTACAAGTATGAAATAAAGACAATGTATTTTCATCATTTTTGGTACAGTGTGTTACAGTCACACTGGAATGCAGAGGTGAGACCATACAGGTGAGCTACAAACAGCAGTCTCCTCTCCCCTTCCCTGGCATGGCGAACCAGCATTAACCTCTTGGCATATAACAGCAATGCTCTGCTGGAGTCCGCAGCCGCACTCATTTTGTATCCAAGGTCTCAGCAGAAAGCAAAACTCGTTAGCTGCAGGGGAGACCTGCATCAGGGCCAGTGATGGCAGAAGGAAATAAATTGTGTGCAAGTGAAAGAAACAGGAGACTGAGCGCTGGACTGAGCAGCCAGTAGTCACAGATGCTTCCACCCTCAATCCCTAATCTCTGTCCTCCTGTCTGCAACATGAGGATCATTTCTGTGTACTTTAAAAAAAAAATAAAATTATCAATTAATATTTGTGCAGCACTCAGAATGTGATGGCAATGAGTGTCAAAAAAAAAAAAAAAAAGCCTATGAGGAAATCAGTAGTTCTGCTTACAGACCAAGGCATGAGCAATTAGAAAAAGCCGAGGTGCCTGGCTTAGTAACTCAAGAAAACCCCCACTTCATGAGGGTCACAATTAAACATGCTCTTGTGCTGCTTCATCTGCATGTTTTCCATGTATTGCTTTACAGAGCACAGATTCAGGGGATGTTTGGTTCATCTCCTCCTGACATACCCACCCCGGGACACGCACGAGGAGCGCAATGCAATGAGCTGCCTACTGGCGCTGACTTGCTAGATTGCTTCTTGTCACGCTCTCCTGGGAAACTAACTGGCATCCCAGGGGTAATTGCCCACTGCCAAGATGTGACCAACTACCATCCCAACCACACCGCTTGCATGGTTTATAAACACCGTCATTGTCTTGGACCACCTTGCACCCACTCCGATGCTGTATGAACGGTCCCTAGCCTCAATAAAGGAAAAAAGTGCCCGATTCTTTTGTGAAACCCAAGGAGCTCCGCTTCATTTCTACAGCGTTCGACAGTGAGCTCGGACCCAAGATGAGAGAAGGGACTTAAAAGGCAACAAATGACGGGACTTAAAGTTGAGCCTGCACTGCAGGAACTCTGAAGACTTCTGGGCCGTTGTGTAGTGCAAGGCAAGAAAGGCAAAATGTCTCACCCAGGTAAACAAAGTAAGGAGCAATGATGCTGCCCAGCCTGGAAGCCGTCGAAGTGGCTCCAACTGCCATGTTTCGCACCAGCGTTGGGTACAGCTCCACATTGTAGACATAAAGCATTGAAAATGCAGCGGTGATGCCAAATTTTCCAAGCATCACTAGGCCGACAGACAGGACATTTAAATCTGGAGAAAAAAAAATAAAATCAAGGAGAATAAGCAACATCCTGTGCTTATTACTTGTATCTCTTCTAAATCCCAAAGATCCCATCAATGTTTTTTCCGAGTGGTTGTAAGTTTGGGGTTTTTTTTTCCAATTATGCAGTGTATTAGCCCCATCCCTAGAAGACTTGGCTCCAGAATTCCCACTGAGCATCATGTAGATGCTCAGGTTATTTTGTACTTCTCAGATTTTTGTCCTCTCCCAGTAAAACGGCATTCTTGAAATGGAACAAAATTCTGGATTATACAACAACGAAGCACAAATCCATCCCTTTTTCGCAAAAACCTTTGGAGATTTACACACAGTGAAATCTGGAAGACCTGCAGGTTCTTCTAGCCTCTATGCACAACCAGATAAATCACACTGCAATTTTGGCTCTCATTTTACAAGCTGCACTATAAAAAGCTCAGTAATTTGACACAATAAATGAGAGCCACGCATGACTCAGCATATACATGCGCATATAAAAAAAAAAACCCACTGCTGCAGGTGATCAGCATAAACTTGACCTCAAATTCTAAATGTGATTGTGGTTTCCAGTAATTTTACAGAACTAGTAGATAGTTCCATAAAATATTTCTAACATTTTATATACTTAAATCACGTATTGAATCTCGTACCTGCAGGGACCAGCTGAATGAAGAGGACAACACCTCCCCCTAAAACCAAGGTGCCCGATAAGGAGTAGCGCCGAGGGAGGGAGCGGAGGAGAAGCCAGGCAATCACGTAAGCTGGAACTTCAATAACAGCCGAGAGGAAACAGTTGATGTGGGCATTTCCATGCCAGTCTGGAGTGCTGAGGGACAGGCCAAAGTAACCAACCGACGTGAAAAACCTGAGAAAAGCAATAAAACCAAATTATTCCAGGTGGTCTCCGAATGCCCCTAGCGTTGCCTCAGATGTTGTTACAAAAATAGGATGTCGCAATGCACCGCCACAGGCGTCGTGGCTTAGAAAAAATCTCAGTGGCAACCCCATCTTTCTAATTCTGTCATCCCTTCCAGTGATCATATCCACAGCGGCTTGAAGAGACCTCTGGTTTCTCTGTCCTTCCTGCATACACTACACCAAGTAAAAGGCTTTGTGGAAGTCATTCACAAAGGCTTTTCGCTGCAATGGACTCATTTAACAGCACAATGAAATAACTCTTGAAAGCTTCCTATGCCAACTACGTTCCTACTTGCAGCCAACTCCATTGACAGGATCTCCCACCCTCGGCAGTTCCGTTACATCTTACTTAATCTTCACAAGAGAGCTGGATGTTCGGGTTTCAAATCTCAAGAGTGCCTTACTATGGCATGCCAAGTGTGCTAGCCAGTTCCTTTCTGCTGGGGCAAATAAGTACAGAAAAGGCTCCTGGTTTGTCTATATGGTATTATTGGGTCCTCATTCCTCGTGGCTGCCCAGGCAGGGACCAGGATCTCACTGAGATGGGCACTGCACAGGAACAGAACAAAAACGCTGGCCATAGGTCTGGTTCTTGTTATGTTACTGAGTTGCTGCCTCTGCTTCAAGAAGGACATTTCTCTTCAAATAGAGATTATAGAGATGGGAGCTTCTTAAAAAAACCAAAATCAAAATCAAACAAAAAGATTTAAAATACACAAGTTGTTACATATAGTTTCCTGACTATTTTACATCTGAGTCGAGGCTACTGTCTCCTTACTCTCGTGTATTAATGCAGTGTGGGTGCAAGGACATTGAGGGCCATGTACTGGCCAAAGGACCGTGTGTAGATAGGCTCCGAGGCTGAGACTTAATATCTAAACCTGTGGCACGTGCCCTCAAATCAGATATTGTTCTATCCTGGGTACTTTAGGAATACACATTTCCTTACCACAAAAGTAATGACATAATAGTAATAGTTGCAATGTTTCGGGTTCGAAATAGGTCCAGAAGGATAGCCTTCTGCTGCTGCTGAGGCTTCGAATCCTGCATCTGAAGGAAAAAGGAAAACAAAACCAAAAAAATTCCCACACACCTAAGAGCAAAACAACCTCTGCATACCCACACATTTGGGCAGTTATGAAGTTATGACTCTATCAGGGGATAACTAGTCAGCCCGACGGCTGCTTCTGCACCAGGGCGGGCAGTCCTTAGGTAGAGCTTGTCTCTGCACCCAGCTGTACTCGTGGCAGTTTCCATTTTTTTTGTTAAAAAAAGGTCACACTGAGACCACTGCACCGTGCTGACTAATTAAAAAGGAGTATCAGCTGATAATAAAGATGCATTAACATTTCCTTAAGGATCTAACACAGTGCTTCCAGGAGTAACCTCATCACCGACGGCATTTTTCTGTGCACTGTCCACTCAACTCTCTTCTGTTCAGCCTTCACAAACGACGTGAAATAAATGCAGAAAGTCACCCGGTTTTGCTGCCTGCCTGCTGGCACCCTGCCAGGGAGGGGGATGGATGCCAGAGCTTGGCGCGGTGGCCAGGGCGCATCATGGGAGCATCCACCACCCCAGATGGGAGATGGGAGGGTCCAGTTTGAGGCTTGAAGCAGGAATCTTCTGGATGGCGTGAGGGTGCCCTTCTGCCTGCACAGAGACCCCTCGCCGTGGCAAAGCCAGCACTCACAAACAGGTTTCCCCCCAAGCCCAAAGAGCAAACCACCCTGGCCCTCCCTATGGGGCTACCCAGGAGATTTACGTTTCCTGGGAAGAGAGGATGTTTTCCGAGGAATGTCTTTTCAGCAACATTTAAAAAATACTTCCAATGGAGGACTTAACGTGCAAACATCATCCTCAGGCTTTTGTGGACAGAGGCTTTGGCACACAAGATTCCCATGAAGTAAAGGACAGCTGAGCTGCCGCTGGGTCTCAAAAATCCGCAGGAGTGCTGAAAAGCAAACTCACGTCCTGGAGCCTGAAAAAGTCACGTCCAGTACAAAAGATGTCTGAACTCTGGCTGTGAAGTAAGGAAAGTGCTTTTCCGTGGTTTCTGTAGGATGACCTTCCGAGAGCTGGAACATGCACTTCAATTTACACTAGAACGTACACTTGGAAAAGAGATCTTCAGCAGCTCAGCCAAAATGTAGGCATGACATTCAGCAGAGGGATCCTGCCCACAGGAGGGGCAGCGCGCAGCATCTCTCTCCTGCAGATACTGCAAAGGAGCACGCGGTGCTCTGCTTTCTGCTCCATCAGGAGACATCAGGAGGCACAAAACGCAGTAAAGTAAGATCTGACCTACAGACACACGGTCATTGCTGTCGCAAGGCTGGAAGCGTTGCTGGTTTCTTTGTAGAAGAAAAGCGTCTGTGCCTCTTCAGCAGGAGTGAGGGAAGAGCCACTAGAGGGGGAGATGAGTACAAGAACCAGCCGTTCCGCTGTGGCCACGCTGCTCCCCAGCTTGCTGGGAGGTTAGGTTTGTGCAAGGCTTTCTCCTTTTAACCAATAAATATGAAATACCAGAAAAAAAACAGGCCTGAAGAAGAGCTCAATGTTCTTCACTGCCTTCGCTGCCATCATGGTTTTCAAGTGCCCTTGTAGCACTCGGGTGCTTTGGCTGGTTTGTGCAACCTGGGGAGTCCCTCGGGGCTCCACGCAGCCCTGGCACACGTGGGTGCCGATTTAGGGTCCCCTGCACAGCCCCCCCGCGAAGGGCTGCTGTTAAACTGCAAATCGCTAACACCGCGCCAAGCTGAAATGGGGACAAACACATCTGCCTCACCCAAAGGGTGAAGCAATCTGGGTCACCCTTGCTCTGAAAACCACAACCAACCACTCCTGAGGAAGAGAATTTTACTGTAAAAAACCCAAACAATTAAAAACCCCCTCTGGCTTCTCATTTTGAACTCGCCAACCCAGCACGTACCTCACGCCAACAGTCACTGCCAGCCTCTGAGAGCTGCTGGTGCAAACCATTTCTCTGCTGGCATTTCCCAACAAGTCAACTGGCCAAAGGGGGAAACTGCCGGCAAGGTACAGTATCAGGACACATGAAACATACCTCTGCGGTGTCAAAAAGCACAGCTGGGGCTGGAACGCCATTTAATTTTGCAGCCTTTCGGATAATAACTTCTGCCTCTTTATATCTTCCCTGGGAGATCAGCCACCGAGGGGATTCAGGAATGATCCTGCAATAAGTTTCAGAATAAATGACTCAACATTTTCACAAAAGTAAAATGTTATTAAAAACACATGTATCATTTTTGTGAGTTATGCTCTCATCTCTCAGATTGCTTGCAGCAGAAGACAGTCAGCACAGAAGCATGTGGGCAATGTAATTCATGGATTTGTCTCACTGGGATCAGTGGGAGAATTCAAATATGTGGGAGGTGTTTATTCTCATGCCGAAGTAGATGCACGCTTAGGCCCTTGTCCTGGGTGGTTGGTTTTTAAGGAATAACTGATGTCCACCAGAAAAAACACAGATGTCACCAGACAGACAGCAAAGATGGGGGCAGCTTAACCAGTGTTGCACAAAAATATTCTTAGGAAACCACACACAATGTGGAAACGCTTTAAATATGCACAGGGTAATTTAAAGGCTCTGTGTTATAGGAACCTTAGATACCAACCTCACGGTTTTACCACAACTCTGAGGCTGGCTCTCCCAGGCAGAGAATGGCGGCAGTGTCCCCTTGCAGAGCTGATGACATTTTCTAATCCATTCCAGGTACGTGTTGAGTGAATTAACACCAAACACAGGACAGAAAAATCTCACCTTTCCTTAACTAAATCCTTTGATCTTAACAGATGCTACCTTCCTCCCTTTAGCCAGCAGCATCTTTTCCTCTCCTTGGAAAAATGCAGTTCAGACACTCCTTTCTCTGACGAACTCCCTAAAGGACTGACCCAAAGCCACGTCAATGGTTTCGAGCGTCAGATGATTTATATCAGATCGTGCGACCCCTAATGTGATTTCCTGCGAGGTGAGCTGCCTCCACTGCTCTTCCTTGTGGGCAAGCTGAGGAACACAAGACTGCAGAGATGATGCCGGGAACCTTCTGGAGGATTTGAAAGAGGAACAAATAAAAGAGCAACTATGGCATGGAGCAGTGGGATGTGCAAGTCACATTGCCCATGGAAGCAGTGGGTCCCAATGCCCAAATGCCAGCTAATACCAGCCTGCCTTGGCAGAGCTTTGCCGGTGCACCTTGATCCCCATCTACCACCACAATAGCCCCAGACCACAAGTGCCATCCGTGGCAATTTTTGGCATGCTTTATGACATAAGCTTCTGAAAAGCATGGAAATTCCCAGCAAATACATTTCAAAGCAGGACTCCAAAGCCATGCCTTGGGGACAAATTTCATGTCCCTCATAGTGCGTGTCCTATAGCAGACATCTGAGAGGCTTCCACCCAAAATCAGCCTCCCCCAAAGCAGCTGCTTGGTGGAGAGGGAAGTGCCACCGTGTTAAAGGAGTCAAACATTTAATGTTAAATAAGCAAGTTAACCCTTAAATAGAATCAGACTATCTTTAAAGTCAGATGATAGTAGGGGTGGAGCTGAAAACCATTTTCAAGGTTTGGTTTGGTTTGAAGACCAAGACTAAAAAAACCCCAAACCAAAACCATCATCAGAAACTTCTGATAAGACTGAGATCTGCAGGAGGTCTTTTAGACTATAGAAGAGTCTAAATCACTTAATTGTGATAAAGACATTAATCTCATAGGTATAACTGTTTCAAGATAATAGGAAGAAACTGGGCAACTCCACACAGATAAGGCTAATATGAAAGGAAGGAACTCTTTTTGTTGTAAATTGCCCTTATTTTAAGAGTGTGAGCAATACCTTGCCTTTCCCTTCCTATTTTCTAAACACCTGTCTCTTTAGAAAACAACAGATGACCAACGCAGCAACAGAACGAGGATATCTGCCCTTCTTCAATGCTTCTGTCCAGCTGAGAAGAGCAGGGAGTTTTCCTAAGCTGTTTTTTCAGTCCCCCAGGGCAGAGCATCCATGGGCAAGTGAGGGTCGAGTGCATTAGAGCAGGGGTGGGTGCGTGCAATGGGAAGATGAAAGAAAACATGGACTCAGCCACCAAGAAGACAGCGTGGGATGGCTCAGAGGAGCAGGGTAAGGAAGAGCCAACCCTGGGCTTAGCCAAACAGAGTTACTATGGGTTGAAGGAGCTCACAAATCAAAGTCCTGCTCCAGCAGCCAAAGCACAGCCTGGGAGGACACACAGCTCCTGACACGCAGAGCCCGTGGGAGAGGGCTGGCCCAGCAAGCTCTGCCAGCAAATGCCTCTGCTTAACAGCAATGAACTGCTTAATGACATCGAGAGCAATAAACTGCCAGGCGCTGCGTGCCGAGTGAATGGGCTCAGCCTTTCACTGGGATTTTAGTACCAATCAGCAGGTGAATCCACATTTACAAATGGCTTAAATCAAAAAGCAAGGAAGAAAAGTTAGAATGGACCACCCAGAGGTACTACGGGGGTAAACCTAGAGGTGGTTAACAGCATCCAGAGTTAGAAGTCAAATACAGAATTCCCAAGCTGCTCTGGAAACCTGGTGAAAAAATGGTTTCAAGTGCATGGCCAGCACCAACGACGCCCTGCAGGTACTCAGCTTGACTCAAAACTGGCAAAAAAACCCCAAAACAACCCCACCCTGCCCCAACTCCCACCTCAAGGCAAAGCCTCCTCACGTGGCAAATAGAAAAAAACCCAAGAGGAGAAACGGGACCCCCTGACACCCTGCCATTACCCTGCACCCGGCGCGGGAGAGGATCAGGCGGGGAGGGGAGGGGAGGGGAGGTGGGGAGCGTGGCCTCGGGGCACGGGGGCACTCACCACCAGAGCGGGACGCAGAACAGCCCCGGGACAGTGAGCGCCAGCAGCAGCATCCGCCAGTCTCTGATGAAGTAAGCAAACAGGGGCAGCAACATGTAGCCAATTGCAAAAAATACGCAAACTCCTAATGTAGAGAATATAATACGAACTGATTTGCCAAGAATTTCTGTTCCTGTTTAAAACAAGGGAGGTTGGATTAGCATTTTTAACTCTTTCTTTTCAACCATGACTAAATACTTTACTGCATTTACAAAAAAAATTAGTTAACAATCTTAGAAAAGAATGGTTTCTCTTACAATATTTTAAGAGATACTGTCAAGGAATAATGGTCCAAGAGATGATCGTCAGCACAATGCAATTAACCTGGTGGGAGGTTCCCCCAGGTTTTTGTTGTGCATCTCCCCTGGAGCTGCCATTGAAGCACCCATGAGACCAGCACCATTTGGGCTCTGCCAGTGCCCCAGCAGTCTGGCAGAGACTGATACGCAACCGTTTTCAATGCTAAACATACTTGTAAGGGCAATATCTGTGCAGTTTCTATGTTGTTGCCATTGGTATTTGCTCACAGATCTAGCAGAGGATTCCGAGACCCGCAGTTCAGCGAGCTCTCCTCTCTTGCAAAGGCTGGCAGATAAAAGAGAAAGGGCTGACAGCATCCTTTTAACAAAGTCTTCTTGTTCACATCTGCCGGGAGTTTACATGAGTTGGGAACAGAAAATTAAGGCTACCACGCAGAAACACACCATGAGACATGAACCCTCTGTGGTTTGCTTCCAAGGACACTGAGATGAAGGAATCCTGGTTGATGGAGCGCCTGGGCCAGCTCCCACCCGCGGTCAGAGGCGGATGCGAGTGTAAAGGCACAAAGCTGCTGTGGTACCAGTAGCACCATGGGGACTGGACTGAGCCTGCTGGTCAGCTACTGGGTACTTGCAAACAGGCTGGGCTGGGAGTGAAAGAGTTTACGTCACATTTTTTGTCCTCTGTGTCAGTTTAGGAACATGCACCCGGACAGTTAAAGCAGCTCAACTGACGGGCGGTAACTTGAATGCACATGTAAAGCCCAAATGTTGCTTGGCACTGCAGTACTTCCCCGCAGCAGTGAGTCCCGTATGTTCCAGCTGCATCAAACAGCTCATAACATCCTCTCTTTGTGGGGAAGACCAAGCAGACAGGATTTTACATCTCTCCATTAGCCTCATTTCCAAAATACTGAGCTCTACGACTATGCTAACCCCAGCCAGGCTATTGGGTGAACTGAAAGAGTTGCGAGGAACTGAAGGAGCTTCACTCCTCCCTGGTCCCTTTCCCCACCTGGCAAATCTGCTTCTGTCCTACCCAGCAGTTTGTGGGATGGCAAAGACCTGGGCTGCCGTGCTGCCCGCAGTGCTGGCCCCAGTGATAGCAGCGGCCGCCCGCAGCACAGCACGGACCCACCCAGGACAGAAAAACTGCTGGGATTATCGGAGGCCTTCAGATGAAGGAACGACTTCTGCTTGCTTTGATTAATGCATTGTCCGAGACAGATAAGGACAGGCAGGGGGAAGAGCCAGCAGACTTTCAGGAGCCTTCCCGATGTGCTCGGCTAGGACACAGCCTGCTCCCCCACTAAACCCATGTGGGATTTAAGGGGCAGTTCATCGCTGAACACTTCTGGAGGAGAGCAGGTCTGCAGACAGCAGACTGACATGGGATGGAAGGACGTGAATTTACAGGGAGGTAGGAAAAAATTTCATGTTTATTTTTTGGAACAGAAGGCTGGAATGTCAGCCCAGCACATCATGGGCTATAGGACACAACCTGGGAAGACGCAGCAGTCAATGAAAGCATCCTACGACCACTGCGTCACACGCAGCCTAGCGGCAACCTCATACCTAATAATAAAAAATGAGACTGTTGTCAGCCTTCAAGAGCACCTAATTTCTTTTCCAATAAAATACCTAGCCACTGCTTAACAAAATCCACGGACATGCTTACGTCCACCTCGCTTCTCGTTGTGCTCTCAGCCCTGGGTCTACAGAGCTCTCCTCTCTATCAGGAGCCCCACAAGGGCCAGAACTCCCATAGTTTGATCTGGACTCAATTAAAAAGCAAATGACACTGAATGAACAGGAGGGCCTCGGGAGGTCTGGAGAGTTATGTAGTGTGGTAAGAACTCCAACATTTAATAAAGCAGAGAAAACGGAAAAAATACCCAAGAGTAAAAAAAAAAAAAAAATCCTATTTGATATCTACATTAATTTTCATTTTAGAAACCTGGAGTATCTGAATAAAGTCACTGTGAGAAAGCTGAAAATAAGAACTCCTAGGGACTGGAATGGTGCGTGAGGATAAATTATACCGATCACTCTTGTTTAGATGGGCTGTCTCGGGAGAGGTCTGATACTTGAAACCTATACCTAAACGTTACGTTATCATTTGTGGCAATCCAAAGCCAATCAAGATGACATCTTTCAGCTACAATTCTCTTCTGTCCTGCCTCTCCGCCCTCATTCTGCTGGCCAGGAAATAACAGTTCTGGGATGCCACCAAGATGCCTCCACAAATCTATGTAGTGTTTGACAGTCCCAGAACTTGAACTCAACAATTTTGAGCACTGAAAAAAAATGAGGCCTAAAGCTAAGCAAAAATGCTGCAGAGAGAAATTTTACAGAATGTGTTCAAAAAAAAAATAAATATAGATCTCTGCAGAATTTCACCAACAGCTTGGGGGGGAAACTATTCTCATGAAGGCAGCAGCGACAGAGCAAAGGGCAGGAAGAGCCCGGATGGCTGAGGATGCTGGAACAGGGTCGGAGCTATGCATGGGGAGGCAACACAGGTTTGGATGTGCGAGGCTGGAACAACACGAGAAACCCATCCCGAGGTGGTGTGTGGCATGGGGTGGGAAGGACCATCCTCCTCAGGGCCTCCCTCCTTACCGATGACAGGCGGCCAACGACTTGCTTAAATTGGGAAGCGAACGTCTAAGTTAGTTTTGATTAACCCTGCCCTTCGTAACAGCCTCAAGGCCACTGGGGAGGGGCCGTGGTGGCCGAGGCACTGCCTCTCCGCTCCCAGGGAGTCATTGCTGCTGCAGCAACTCTACAGAAAACAGGGTGGCAGAAGAGACAACACAAGGGGTAAGGCATGCTCTAACTGCAGCCTTGCAATTAAACAAACCTCACGTTGCTCCGGGAGACCCAGTCCTATCTCTCAGCAGCAAGGACATTTGGCCAGTGGGGTGCTCTGGACCCCCCCGCAGCTTTGCCTTTGCTGAGTGCCGAGGCAGCATCCTGATCTGCAGCCAGCACGTTCCTGGGGGAGCTGCGGAGCTAAATTCCTGCCTGATCAGATCCTGTACCCCCATCAGAGGGACTCGTGCTACACAAATTCCAAGAGGATTTTCAGCCAAGCCAGCGCTCCTGACCCAGCACCACATCTCCCAGCCTTCCCATGGCAGGCGCTCGCTCGAGCTCCATCAGCTCCTTGCAAGAGTTAACAACCAGGACGGAGGGAGGAGTGGCAATGGCAAGGGCTCTCCCCGCTGCCAGCCTGGCCTACTTAATCCTCCCTCCGCAGCTCGCAGCGGTGACTCACGGCTGCCTGGGGACACAATGCCATATCCCCTCCATAGCACTGATTACATATCACGCTCTATTTTTTCCCCATTAAAGCCTCATGGGGTAGGAAAGAACAGCATTAACTATTAGTATATGGTTTTAATTTAGTCTAGCTCACGTTACAATCTACAAATTGTAATTTTCACACCGTTGGTTTAAAAGCTGACATAATGTATACGTGCATATTTTAAAGACAGCTCTTGCAAACCTCAGCTCCTCCCTCAAGCCTGCACCAGTTATCCCAGTAATTCCCCCATGCAGCTGCCTTTCCTGAAAACCCCAAGACTAGCAAGAGACCCTGTGAGGTCCCCTTCCCCCTGGGGTTCCCCCTTCCCTGCAGGGTCCTCGGGCAGCGACTGCAGCCGTGCAGCCTCCCCGCAGCTGCTGGCTCTTTTTTTCTACGCTCCCTGCAGAAAACAAAACAAACCTCGGCCTGTGAATTTCGGGACTTTATCACTAACCTCAGCACTGAGACTTTATGGCTAACGGGGCTCTGACACCCACCCAGCTCCTCCGCTCTGGTCCCCCCAGACGCTTGCTGTGCCTGGAAACGCCGGTTTGCTCCAAGGCTTTGCACCCAGGTATATATGCACCAACCCCTCTGCAAAGGGGCTGAGAGGCAGCGAGGAACCCAAATGCCTTCTCTGTCTCAGACCTGCTGCTTCTGATAACAAACTCTGAACTCCTCCTGGGACATATTCTCCAAAAAGGAGGGAAATGGATGCTTATTTAAAGGTTTGCTGCTTTCATCTTTTTCTCTAAACCTGTAGAAAGTGTAGGCTTGAAGTATCCAAGAGCAAAAAAAAATCATACTGGCCTAAATTAGGAATTGTACCAGTAAGGATTTACCGCTGTCTAATTAAATGATGCAAGTTCAGAGGAGAAAAAAAAAAAAAACAAACAACAAACAGTACATTAATCAAGCATTTAATCTAATGCAGAGATATTCATACCCAGTATGAAGGCCACCACGTAGTTAGAGATCTGTCCCATCCCCACTATGAGAAAGAGCACTGTGAACATCTCCCAGCTGGTGGAGAAGATCTGCAGGAAGCTGAAGCCAGTCTGCACGGCCATTGTCGAAAAAAGGATATTCTTCCTGCCAAACCTTTTGCAAAAAGATAAAGGAGATCATTATTGAAACAGCATTTACTTATGGAGCGGGGCTATACAAGAGAGCACGAGGGAACACAATCATCCAACCTCAAGAGATGCAGCTTAGAACAATCTGAAGTTTCATTCGTTTTAAAGCATTTTGTTTATCATTTTCATAAGCACTAAAAAAAAAAAAAAAAAAGTAAAATTTCCAAGACCCAGGAAATCAACCAAGATCAAAAATTAAGAGCAGAAACTTCAGGGAGCCACCAGACAGGGACTAGAGAGACTAGGCAACAGCACACAAGTGAGAGACACCTGAAGATTGCAAGCCACACGGCCAAAAGGTGGGAAATGATGGCGTTTAGGCTACTGGCATCTATACATGGCAACACCAGTATATTTCATCAACTGCTTTCAGTCTCTCTGAGTTGCCATACATCTTGTACCCTGTCTCTCACCCACTTGTCTGCATTAGAGGTACATAACCTTTCCATAAGAAAATGCAAGAGCAAGCTTGTGTACGGGTTTGCACGCCTGCACGCTGCCCTCTGCACGGGCCGCATTGCCGGCTGCCCGCCCTTCACTTAGGAAAGGTTTCTGCAGCAGTGCAGGGGAAATGGCTCAGGTACAGGCTCAGAACATACCCCTTTACTGACAAACCACTAAAAAAAAAAAATAAAATTCAACTAATAGCTTGTGCTAGGTGACTGGGCTGTCGGGCAGGCTGACCTGCTGCCGGGGCATGCACGCTTTCTCAGATGCTCCCAGCAGGCACATGGCACCAGTGGGATTTAGTGATTATCTCGTCTCCCTTTCAAACAGTAACACTGACTGACTTCTGCACTGGGGGCAGGAGTCGGGCGATTAAATTCAGATCACATGGAATTTAACACTGGAGGCTTTAGGATTAAGACTCCCATCAAGTTTTGAAACCCCTCTGCTAAACAGTCAGAAGAGTGCTGAAACTCTTATGAATTCCTCATTAACAGGCAGTCATCAAAGCCGTATTTGAGACCCTGCCATAATGCTATGGAAAAAAGGCTAAGGGATGCATAAAGAGGGAAGCAGAGACTCACAGAAAGAACATATATTCTGCATTTGACATTTGTAAGGCCCGAACTTCAGTACTGCTGAGATAATGGTCAAGTGCCTGTAATGTTTTCTTGATATTTTGCATCTACTTAGTTAGATGGTATGGCACGTTGCTATCCATTTACAGGTTATCTTTTTTTCTTCCTCTTGGATATGCTCACTTTATTTTCAGCAAACCATCCCTTCTCTGCAGAGCTCTTATTCAAGGGACAAGTTTCTATCCCGCAGCTCTAAGAAAGGACTGCCAGTTAACGTGTGACAAAGAACAGCATCTTTTAAACCACTAAAAAGTCCGGATAAAGAAACAAACGTGGTCGTGAAGTGAAAACCACCACATCAAGCTACAAAGCAGCCGCATGGGCTCCTTAGGGAGATCAGCTCTTGGTCTCCTAAAGCACCCAAGAGGCAGTAATCCTATGCCTGAGGGAGGTCAAGGTTGGGATTTTTGAAGGAGCCAGGCCAGTTACCTCATTTGGATCAAAACTCAGGGAACTGGTCCTCTAAACTCCCTTATGCCTCTTAAGAGCAAGCGCACCAGCCGTGGCACCGGGTCTGCCCTGCTCTCTCCGCAGGCGGAGCGGGAGCAGCGGCGTTACCTGTCCGAGAGCTGCCCTGAGATGAAGGAGCCGATGAGGACCCCCACGAAGAAGAGGGAGGTGGTCAGTGGGGCTTTCCAGTCATCCTCGCACACCAGGTTCCACTGCAAGACAAGAACCTGTGCTCAGACACAGCCGCAACGCTGCCTCCAGCCCCATCCCGGCACGGGGGTTACTGGCTGGAGGCACACACGCGTTTCCATGTAATTTAATGTAGTTTCCCCACGCCTGCATTTCCACCCATTGCTGGTACCAGCACTGTTTTCACAGCAAAACTCACTGCTGGAACACCCTGCTTAAAGCACAAAACCACCCAGAAAGTGGTTGCCTCCCCAGGCAAGTCCCATCAGGCTGCAGCACCAGCAGCCATCCGACAGGACCCCATTGCTGAAGTGGGTGAGCAGCCAGCAATGCCAAACCTGATGGGCAGCTGCTGTGTGCAGCCCAGGGGCTGCCCTGGCCCCGTTTCCAGCACAATCTCCCACTATGTGCCCGTCAGGCCCCCCAGCACCCAGCTCCCCATGGCACGAGATGCTCCCTGCCAGAAAAGCAGAGCGATGGAGATGGGCGGGAGACTGCTCCACCCCTGGTTAGGGATGGTTTCCAGTTTCCCTGACCTCTGCCAGCACAAAACATGCTGCATTTCTCTAATTTCTGGGTTCGAGAAGAAGACGCACAGAATAAAAATCTCCTTTCCCATGCTGCTGCGTTTCCAAAGTCCTTTCCATCCCCATGACCTGCAGGGCTGACTCATTGCCCATCACTCAGCCTCATGATGACCCAGCCAGGGCTGGTGGCTTAGGACAGGTGCCAGCATGGAAACTTCCACCTAAAGCCGCTCGTAACCCCAGACAAAGTTTAAAAAAAATAAAAACAGCATCATGAGTCTCTGTCCACCGAAGTTGGAGCTGAGCGTGCCTCTGCCACGGCTTGCTCCTGTCCCGGTGACTAATCTCCCGGTTAAGGGATGCCTGCCAGGAGCGCTTATGAATAGACTTCAAACATGTTAGTCTCAGATTAGATAATTCTACCACAAAGGTAAGCTAATTAGATCACAGATCAAAGTATAGCATAATTTTAATGATTAGCCATGCTGTCAGAGAGCAGCTGATCATCCAGTGCTCATCCTTGTGCCCAGGGAATGGACAGGCCAAGCCGTCTCAGCAAGCGGTGCCCGAGCCCAGGAAAAGGCAAGGATGGTGGAGCAGAAACCTCCCATCTGGGCTGCTCAGACTCCTCAGCTCAGCTGCAGGCAACAAAAAGGAGCAACTTTTGCATTACAAAGAGGCCCAGATGCCATCTGACAGCACCTCGAGTCCTGCCAAAACCAAACCAAACTGCCGATGGGTCAGCAGCTGGGCTTCACTTCTGCTGCTGCTCCAGAAGAGCAAGCAGAAGTAAACCCCAAAGTAAAAGGGGATGTGGTGTGGTTCGATGCAGTTTGCTCTGGACTATAATTTAGGAAAGAGATGCAATTGATGCCTATTTTCAGGCAGAATGAAGGTACACTGCCAGCGGTGGGGAGCCGGGTACCCCTGCCCCTCCGCCCAGCTTGAAAAGTAACACCAGCTACGTGACAAAAAGAGATGAATTGAGTTGCAAAACACAGCTGTGAAAAATACATCCAGGGATCTGTTTGACATGTCAAAGGAAACCGAGATGTCTGTAAGGAAACCTGGTGGAAATCAAGCTCCGTATTTAAAACCAAGCAAAATTCAGCATAAGGAAACAGCATTAAAAGCCAGAGTTCCTTTACAAAGTGCAAGCAGGGAAGAAGGAGAGGGGGCAGAGGGGCGGCTGCTTCTGCAAGCTGTGGGAGCTGTGGCAGCTCCACGCCAGCCGGGCTCACCCGGCTCCCATGCTACGGAGACGTTTTGCCATGTCCTCTGGGAAAGCTAGTGACTAACGAGGTGGCAGGAATTGCAACCCATACAGACCATTATTAATTATCCGGGTGCTGAGCATGCCGCTCTGGGGCCGCCGGCGCAGCACCTGCTCCCGGACCTTCAGACTTCAGTCACCCATGGTTAAGGGTCAGCGTTTTTGAAATGCCTCCACCGTGTCAAAGGCACTTTGGCTGCAGAATAAACCCAGCTAAACAATAACTCGCCCATGAAACTGAGTTGCTTCCTCTGTTTCCTGGGTGCCAAACGCCTCCGACCCAGCTGTGCGCCCCACCTTTTCCTCTGACACACCTCACAGACAGCAAAAATTCACCATACAGGGTCAAGCCTTTAAAATTTGCAGGATGCAGCAAAGAGCACACAGCAGCTGGCTGGCCGGAGAGGTGTCCCTGTCCGCAGGAACTCACTGTATTCGACCAGAAAACACGCAAACACATCAAATCCATCCCACCCCAAGTAGACCTGAAGCTGCTCAGTGAAAAAACCACGCCGCCTATTTTGGATCTGACACCACACACAGCATGCGGGACCTGGGTGATGATCTATACAGCCCTACTCTATAGGTACACGTCGTCTTTTCCCAAAACGCCAGCTTCCCCTCCCCAAAGGCGCTTGCTCCGACAAAGGCTCAAGCCCTCATGCCGCAGAGCGATCAAGCATGCGACAACGTGGTAAGATTTCACTCATGCTTGAATGTATAGGGCTTTAAGGTATTCATTGCATACTGACTCCTCACAAGCGGTACTTGGGAAAAAATGGAATTTAACTCATGTGACCTCTTCCTCAAAGGCTGCATCCATCACCGCTGGCGCTGAGCACACCAGGAGCTACAGCCCAGCCACAGCTGAACTACCTACAGCCACAACTTCCAAACTGTACTGGAATAATTATTCATTAACCAGAAAATAAGTAATTCTGTAATGTCCCTGGCTAAGCATATTGGAGAACAAAGTTCATGTAAACTTCCAAGCAAGTGCTTTGAACGCTAGGAATAAGAACTGCTCAAGAAGAACACTGTTAAATCACTTTATCACCATCAAATCCCTCCAACCCTTTCCCACAAGCTCCCAGCTCCTGGAAGAGCCAATTCTGTCAGGCACTGCCAGCAGGAATGCTATGGATGGAGAAGCTTTCTGAAAAACTGAAACTGCAGAGAAGGTGCCCTGGCTGCCCAAAGCAACCCTGCTGCGTGAGTTTTCAATCAGAAATCACTAATTAACCATCCTGAGCATCAGCCCACTCTCATCAGAGAAGGAAACACTAGCAGAGCCTCATGTAAATGGCTGAGGCTGTAAACCAGGGAAAATCTGACCTTCTTTCTAAGAGTAAATCTGAAGAGGAACAGCTCAAGAGAGATTAAGAAATCTTCACCGGTTGCCCCAACCACAGCGGCAGGGTGAGCTGCACCCCGGGCACCAAGTCCAGCAACGAGACTGGCTCTGCTCAGCGCACGAGTGATGAGCACAGGCACCTCCGTGCCAAAGTGCAGGGCGGGCTACCAGGGCTGGGTAGGGCTGCTCACCGCTGCTGGAAAAAGCCATCAAGGCTAATTGCTAATGCCTCGTTCCGGAGAGCAAAATTGGTGCTTGTGCTTGAACCTCTAATTACGGTCAGATCTCAGCACCACTATCTGGAATTAAAGCAGAAGTAGGTTAAGTTCCAGATAAGAAAACCACCCCAACATAAGAAAAATACATATGTTAACATTTAAATTAATTTCAAAGCACAGATGGTAGGAAGCTGGATGGGGGGGGGCAAGAAAAAAGCAGCCCTGCTTTGGGGCCAGGACCTGCTGGATCAGCTCAAGCCCTCTTGTGCAAGTGTGGGTGGCACCAACCACCTGGTTAGGTGGAAAACAGGGATTTTATGTTGGGACAACTTAAGGAGCTGCAGCAGACGGGGAGCTGCTCTGGAGGCAGGGGAGGTGGCTGGGCCAGGGGCTCCGGCACCCCGGGTGCCTGCCAAGTCCCACAAAGCAAACGGAAACCCCGCAGCCTCCTTGGCTCGGGCGCAGGATCACACCTAACCCCACGCTTCCACTGGCTCGTCATTAGACTCACAGACTCATTCTTATCACCCTGGCCTGATGATCGCCTTTTTCACCTGTGCTGCGGACACATTCACTTTTCCACCATCATCTCCATTTCAAGACCAAGCAGATGATGGAGCTTGGGATCCTCTGTTCCCAGGGTTTCGCACATCCCCACAAACCAAGAAACACTGGTGCTGAGCTGGCATCTCCCAGCCTGTTCCTTTCAAGCGGCAATAACAAAGGACTTGATGCAACTGCACGAATCAAATAAAACCTCCCGTGTTTAATCCTGTGCCATCAAGTTTTGTTCCTCAATTAAGTTCTTGAACTGAAAATTTTTTTTCACGGAGCTTTCCTGATGGCATGTCCTGGCTTGCCTTTCCTAATATGGAAAAAACCATTGGGTACAAAAATAATCATCTCAAGTTTAACTGAGCTGCTTCTTTTCAGGGTTTCATCAGTGCCTGTTTTCCATGTTTGAAAACCAAATTCTGTATTTTTTCCAAACGTCCATGACAATTTTATGACAAAACAAGTATCCTTCTCTTCCATCTGGCTTACAGATGGGAACCTGGCACTTGGTTTCCATCCCTGAATGTGCTATTAGCCTCTCTGGCATGTCCCAGGCCTCGTGGCAAACCCCACTGCTGCGTCCCATCCAAATCTGGCACCAAAGGCTCTTGTTTGGCATCTGCCAACACAAGTTGTTGGCTTCTCATTAAGAAGTGATACCATTTCTCCTCCTTTGGCTTCATTTACTGTCTCCCTTAGAGCAACTGCTAACTCCGAACCACAGATTACAAGTTCTTGGCTGCCCCGGGATACTCCATCGCCCTTCTGGCAGCGAGCGCTACGGCACTGCCTGTGCCGGCGGTGGTTTCCAGGCATCCGCCGCGCGGCCGTGCCAGCCCACGGGTTACAGCCGGGCATGGTTGCATGTGGGCTGCAGCCGGGCTGTCGCTACAGTTCACCCACGGCCAGGAGCAGGACAAGCTTTCCCAAGCACCCCCTGCCTTGATTCGGTGTTGTGAGGGATCCCCGGCATCTGAACGTGACTGCCAGCACAAATGGCAAGAGGCACGCACACATGGGCGTCACATGTGCCGATGGCTTTGCTTCGGGGGCGGCTGGCATTCCCTGCCCGTGTCCACTCTCCCCTAGCCTGGAGCCACACGCTTCAGTGCAGCTGAGCCCAGGTCTGCACATCCCTGGCACAGCCCCTGAGTGTGCCCCCCCTGTCCCTGGGGCACAGACCTGCAGCCCTGTGCCTCTTGGCCAGGACCTTTCCTGGCTGTGCCCCCGTGTGACGTTCTTTGCTGGCAGATGTTGCTCCTGAGTCAAGGGGACTCGAGAGGAGGGCCCGGCACCCACTCCCCACCACGCCATGCACCCCGAGTGTGAGCGGGGGTCCCTTGGCTACCTGGCACATGCTGCTCGGCCGAACGACTGCGGTGCCTGTCAGCTGCCAAACCTGAACACTGGCTGGTGAGAGGACAAGCCCGTTATTCCTTTACCCCACTAACACAACACAGAAGAGCAGCAGCAACCCTGCAGCTTTAGGGGAATTGCGTTTTCCTTCTCTACCAGAGCTCCCTGCTCCCTGCCAGCCCGGGCAGACAGACAGACAGCGTGTCCACGCCATCCAGAAAACCCAAACAAGTGCTTACATGACCCATCGACGTTCCACAAGACACCCTGTACAAACGATGCCATTGTACAGGCTTAAAACCTGAGCTGACAGCTTGGCTGCAGCCTGGAGGCCAGGCTCGTGCCGGAGCGCGCGGCAGCAAGCTGGCGTGCAGCAGAGCACGGGCAGCTCCCACGGCACCCGCTCCCCAACCCAGCGCCAAGGGCCACCAAAGACACCCGTGTGGCTGGCAGTGCTGGCAGGGGGTGCTGGGGCCAGCAAGGGCCCACCACTGCCCTGCACCCAGTCAGGCTGTGTGTTTACTGGAAAGCAGTAATGTCCGTGTCCACAGTGAGACTGGGAACAAGGAATTCCACCAGATGGAGAGTTTACTGGGACGGCCAGTGCACCAGCAGAAGGAAACTACCGGGCTTCTGTTTCCATCCTTTGCCTCCCCCTGCACAGAACCCCCCCTCCCCAAACAGCACAGGCTGAAGTGCCGATGGAAAGCACGGCTGAGACAAGGCCGGGCGGGGCTCCCCGGGGGGGCGTTCACTCCCCGCATCCCCCCCGCTCCCCGCATCCCCGCGCCCACCCGGACCCCTTCCCGCACGCCCCGGCCCCGCCGGGCGCTGCTCCCCCCCCCCCCACCAGCCCAGCCCGGCCGGGCACAGCCTCCCCCCGGGGACACCGCGGCGGGGCGGGGGGGGGGGCTCCGCGGCCGCGCACCTCGCTGACGATGGTGGAGCGGTAGACGTCGCGGCTGTACTCCCAGCCGTCCAGGCACGGCTCCTGCTCCAGCGACCCCAGCTCCACGTCGGAGCCGGGCCGCAGCCCCAGCGCCGAGAAGTTGGCGAGCGCGGCGGCCGCGGCTGGGGGCCGCCCGCCCGCCCCGCGGCTCCAGCGGGATGCTGGCGTTCCGCCACTCGCCGCTCAGGTTGGCCCCGCGGGGCAGGGCGCACCGGTGCTCGGGGGTGCCGGCCAGGAAGACGGCCGACATCCCGTTGAAGCCGTTGGGGATGATGCTGGCGCTGAGGAGGAAGAAGACGAGGCGCTGGAAGCGGCCCCACTCGCCCAGGAAGGCGGTCACCTCCTCGTAGTCGCGCATGGCGCGGCGCAGCGCGGATCTTCCGCGGCTTCTGCGCGCCCCGCGGGCTCCCCCGCTCCGCCCAGCCCCGCCCCGGCCCGGCCCGGCCCCCCGCGGAGGCGGCGCGTCCCGGGGGGGGGGGGGCGGATGCTGCCGGCCCCGGGCCCCCGCGGCCCCCCCTGGAGCCTTCCCCCGGGGCCGGAGGGCACCTGGGCACCCACGTTCGCCCCGCAGCCGGCCCCGGAGCTTTCCCGGGGGGGGCGGTTCCCGTTTTTGCCGCATCGGGCTCGGGCGCCGGGGGGGAGGGCTGCGCCGGTACCGGTAGCTCGGCATCCCCGCCCGGCCGTGAGCCTCCCGGGGCGGGCGGGCTGGCCCGGCAGCTGCTGCCGGAACCAGCGCCCGGTGGGATCGCCCGGGAGCAAGGCGATGGCTCCGCCCCCCCGAGCCCCCCAGGACCCCCAAATCCAGCCCCTTCTGGACCCCAGCCCGGGTTTCCCCCGGTAAAGCAGCTGCCGCAGAGACCGCAACGTGCGCTGGGAGAGCTGGGCAAAAGCCGAGGGTCACGATACTGGTTCATAGATGGGAAACTGGGATGGTCATTGATCAGGCCGTGAGCTGGGGGGGCCGCCGTGGCCGGTGGGAGCAGGGCCCGGGGGCAGCGGGGTGTCTGTCCCAGCAGCAGTGCGCTGTGGAACGCAGGCAGAGCGGGAGGGCAGAGCGGGAGGCTGCAGCCGTGCGAGGCCCTGCTGTGCGCCGGCACGTCAGGCACAGCTTCAGAAATCAAATGTGCTCACAGCCCCCGAAAATCTGTCATTATCTGCAGCGCAGTATTTTTTCCCAGCGGCGTTTACGCAGCAGGCGAGGTCAGCAGCGTCTGCTTTGAAGGAGCCGGTAGCAGCTTTGGCCTTGGGACAGGAGCTTTTTATATTCCATTTTCCTATCTGTGAACTATTACTGCTTACACGTGACTCTTGGCTTTGCCTGGAGTGAGATACATAGAGAGCTGCTAAAGCCATTTGCAGAAATCTGAGCAACGCTGTCATCTTCTGAAATAACTCCCGGGTACTCAGGAGCAGTTTAAAATACGCACAGCCCTTGACTTGCTGGGGTGATGGAGATCCCTGGCGGGGTACAGCAGGGTGCCCGCTCGGCGTTGGGATGGTTTGCCCGTGCAGAGCTGAGGATGCCTGTGCCGGCAGCGGGCGAGGGCAGGCCAGGGAAGCATCTCTCCAGCAGAGGTGATCAGAGGGTTACATGGGCGCATGAGGCGGTGGAGGCACAGGCTGGGAGCCGCTGCTGCGGCAGTGCTGGGGGAGGAGAAGCAGATGGCAGCATTTACCCGGGCCAGGCAGAGATCTCCTGCTACTCGGGGTAAGGGATGGAGAGCCGATGTCATGTAGTAAATTGGGGAGGATTTAGATACCTCCTGCTTGGGGAGAGGCTGGAGGTGTCATCTTGATGCCAGGCCTGGGCCACCACGCAGCCAAAGCTGTCCCCAGTGATAAGAGCGGAGCAGGAGCCGGGGTGGGGGCTGATTCGGACAGATCAGGGGTTCGCAGGCAGCAGCAGGCAGCGGCCATCGGCCTGCCCGACCCTGCCCTGGGGCTGTGCAAGAACCACAGTAAAGACAGGCAATGCATGCCTGCTCCCGTGTGGAAGTAAGGCATTAGGAGTGTATTGTTTTAAGCATTAATATTAATGCAATCTCAATAATTATTCAGTCCACAGTAATTGTTTACTTAATTTGCAGTGTTCATAAATAACTGTGGTTAGACTGCAAATTTAGCATACCAAAAGTAAGTGGTAGGCATGTATGACATGCTCGGGTTTATCTGGTTTGCAGAGGAATCCTTAATGTATTATAAATTTCACGTGTTGAGCGTGACAACACCATGAGGTTTTCTCTTATACTGTGAATCTCCATAAATCAGTAGTAGTTCTAGAAATACCTCATGTTCTGGGCAGCTCTGCCACAGCACTGCTGGCTACGACATTCATTTCAGCGCAGGGCGATGCCAATCTCCTGCCAGCCTTTGCCGGGTGCTCCCCAGATCGCAAACCCCGTTTATGATCTAGCATCAGGGATGCTTCAACCCAGGCATGGAGATTATGAAAACCATGTGGAATGAGCAGCCGGTAGATGGCTCGGGCACTCACGGAGCAAATTCACTGTAGAGGAAGGATGGGTCTTAGTTCTCCCAAATGACCCCTCTGAAAGCAGTCAGTGCATTTCACTGCTGCCTTCTAAAACACGCTTTCGGCTATTAGATGAAGAGCAGTGTGTGGGAAACGAGGTCAGAGAGATTCCTGTAAAGTGAAATCAGATGCTGAGGTGCCTGCAGAGCAAGGAGGCATCCCTCCGTCACAGGGGGAGAAGGAGCGAATCTTTGGATAGCTGAGAAAACACCTCTTGCACAAATATTTTCGCTCTTGTGCAAACAGATTTTCTAACCATGGCCTAACCCAGTCAGGCCCGTGCTGGGGCACCGACGGGCTGCTGCGATGCTGCAAGCGGCTGTGGAGCCGCGCAGCCCCTGCTCGTGTGCGGTCACATCACCCTCACCCTGTGTGACACTGCTGCCCGGCGTGGCCATCACCAAGCTCCTGGTCTGCTCCGGGTTAGGGTGGTTACTGCCCACAGTGGCTCCGCTCTTCCTCTTCTGCTTGGGCAAGGTCCCCCTCAAGGGAACCTCTGCCTTGGCGGGACTACGGTGTCACCCTCCCAGTAGCCATCTCAAGAGCTGGGAATTAAGAAAACACACGATAAATTGGAGTTTTGTAATTCCGTGTTGTTGGCATAGCACTTGGATCATGTGGAAACTTGCTTGTTGACAGGGCAGAGCAAAATCCATGTTGTAAGCGTGTTTGCTGAGTCTGCAGAATGTCTTCCGAAGGGCTCTGTGCCCAGGTGCTGGGGCATGTGTGCCACCTGGCTAGCGCGTGGTATGGCCGTGCTCTGCCCAAAACCCTGGACTTGCACTCCTGCCTGCCTGCTGTCCCCCCTGGAGCGGCTGGAGCCAGTGACTGTCTCCATTGGGGCCACATCCCACTGGACTGATGGCATCTGGGAAAAAATGATCTTTGGCAACTCTTGAAAAGGCCCTTGACTCATTTCAGCCTTGCTGCTCTCTGAGCAGTGCAATGCATTTACCCACGGAGCAGTGCTGAGGATCGCCCAGTGCAAGGCTCCCTTGAAACCTTATTAATTTACGGGACTTAGAGCTTTTAGGGGCAGCTGTGGGGCCGTTGCTTCCCAGTTCCCGGCAGTGGCGTGTGCACTTTTCCCTTCCTAGTCAGAGCTGGGCAGAGAAGCACTCAGCGTGATTATTTTCCAGGCAATCGTATTTGTGGTAGGAATCCCGCAAAAGAGGTGGAGCCGGGGTGCCTGCCTGTAGCATGCATGTGAGGATTGGAATAAAACCCCCAAAATGCATCTGCTCCAGCAGAGTCAGCTTTCCCACCACCATCCACCACTCACTAAGGACTTGAGCCAATCTTCCCCGCTGCAACGTCACCCCGGCCAGGTAAGACATACCGCTTTGGCCCTGCGAGCTATCAGGGTGCCGGCACACGCTTCCACCGCAGCTCTGCAGCAGGAGCAGATGCACCCCACCGAGACAAGCAGCACCCATGCTGTGGGGCAACACCACCCCATCCTGCTTCCTGGGCCCCTCAGCCTTTGGATCAAGGCACAGTGATGTGGGTCAGGGCTGCAGCAGAGCAAGGAAAGCCAAGGGATCTTTCTGGAGAAGAGATGGGATGGTTGGCAGCGCGCAAGAGCCCAGGGGACGGGCTCCAACCCATCGCTTCAGCTTAAAACCGGCTCGCCCGGAGCAGCCTTTGCCAGGGATTTCTCAGAAGCGCTGCCCTCCGAGTGGGTTTGGCTGTTCCCACTCAGGAACCACCCCACAGCGCCGGGAATCCTCACAGCACAGGTTCTTCTCCCATCCTGCCTGAAAGTGCTGGATATTTCCGTTTCCATCACTAGATGGTGCAGGAGACAGGCGCAGCTCCCAGCTGGGCTGGGCTGAGCTGGACTGGGCTGGGCTGGGCTGAGCCTGCCCCCATGCCCCTGCACCCCAGGCACCCCGTGTGCCCCATGCACCTCGTGTCCCCCCATCCATCCTCTCCACTTGGAGGGCTGTCATGTAAATCTACTGAAATGAAGAGTTTCCTGCAGTCCCTTGCCATGAAATTCGAAGTGCTGTGTTGCAGTACATGGTAATTGGATTATAAACCATAAGGAACAGGCTAATCAAGCTCAGGCACCCCCATTCACCACTACCCTATGCATCCCATACATTTCCACTGCACATCATGCACCCCCTGCACCCCCCCACCCCAGGATACACTGCCTGGGAGCTCCATCCTGAGGACAGCTCAGATGCCTCCCCGGAGGGACATGGGTGGCTGGTGCTGCCCGGGGACAGGGGCAGGGGCCGGGTGGCCTCCGGAGGTCCCCTCCAGCCGGCTTCTCCAAGGATGGTGCTCAGCATCCCCCAGGTGAGTCCCAGCACTGCCATCCCCTTGCATCTCCTCTAAGACCATCAGCTCGGGGAGGACAGACACTCGCCGCTGGCCTCCCAGCGCCCCTTAGGTTTGGGAATGAAAAACTAAGGTGTTTCTTCAAAAAAAAACCCCAAAAAAAGTAGTTGTTTTCATTAATAAAGCTAAAAGCTTGAGCTGCGCCTTTGCACAGCAAGAGAGTGACCCTGTGCCTATTAACTGCCCAAAGCGGCCGTGCTGGCCGCAGCCCAGATCCCCCCCAGCATCTCTCCCTGCACGAAAGAACTGCTCTAGGACTATGTAAAAATTCAAAATATTTAAATGTCCCAGTGTGAGAAGCTGCTCCCGGGTTGGGGGAGCTCTGTGGGTGTCTCCTGACAGGCTGTGCTTTCTCAGGGAGAAAAAGAAAGGCAAAATAACTTGCAGATAAGCACCCTTAAGAGTCAGAAGGAGTTTGGTTTATTATATGTGTGGGGAAGACTTTTTCCCCCAAGTTATTAAAATAGTCTCTTTCACACATGAGAAAGGGAGGAGAGGGAACTTCTCCAAAGAGTCTCTTTCCCTCTACTTCCCCTCCTGTGGTACAAGGACTTTTATCCTACTACAAATGGACCAGTTGAGATTTTTTTTTAAGGTCCCTGGGGCAGCCATCCAACACTAAAAGCAAAGTTAAACAACTCCAAACAAAAGCAGCAGAAAAAAGGGGGTGCGGTGGTGGAAATAATGCCCGGCTAAGTAGGAAACTTTAATGATGATACATGGAAAAAGTTAAACAATTAGAACTTGAATCGATTTGGCCCCAGTCCCACCTCATTTAGTTAATAAATGGTGCCCTTCATTGTGTTTGATCTTAGGAGCTGTTTTTTCCAAAGGGGCCAAGAGCCCAGAGGAGGCTCCCGTGGTTGGGCAGGACAGAGGGCAGCTGCGGCATGGGCTGGGGGTGCCCTGGGGACAGCGGGGGTCTTGGAGGGGCCCCAGGGCTGCCCTGTGCCCCCCTCTTCAGTCTCACACCCGTGGGACTGAAGCCTCACGGTGCCTGGGGCAGAGGGCTGTAAGGTGGCTGTAAGGTAAGGTGGCTATAAGGTGGCTGTAAGATAAGGTGGCTGTAAGGTGGCTATAAAGTATAAACACATCTGGCATATGTATGCATTCAAGGGTGAGTGGAAAATCACTAACTGGGGAGAGAGTCATAAGCATGTTAATTATTTGAATATGAACACTAATTGGACATGGAGTTCCACAGACCCAAACTATATGAAAAATCTTTCATGACAGGCGCAGATCCTCAGAGGATTTGTCTTTTAAAGTATTTTTAGGTGCATACAAGCAACAATTTCCGTGTACAAACGCTTTCCAAATAAAACCTTATAGATTAAGTATCTGTTGGAGGCACTTAACTCACATTACTTCTGATTTTCCCACATACCAGTGAATCAAATACCAATCCACTATTAAACCCAGACCTACAGAGACTGAGCTACATAAGCAAACATCCCTCTACAGTACAGCTGCTAAACCCCAGCCCTCACCCTCCTGCTCCCCCATGCTCCCACCACCCAGCGGGTTTCTGCTGTTTGAGGGTCAGCAATGAGGGGGTGGGACAGGGCTTTTGGGACTGGTTTTGCCCCCGTTGTGCCGGTGCCGCAGCTCCAGGCTCCCTGCAGAGGCTGCAGCACTCGGGGAAGGAGCCTGGGCAGGGCTGCGGCTGGTGCCATGCAAGGGGATTTTCAGGAATGCCATTTGCTTGTGGCTGTACCGTGGTTTATATCGTCCTTGGGAAGAAGAGTGTCTTCCAGGCTGGGTGCTGCCTGGATCCCCACCACAGTGACAGGGCAGGTGACATCCTCAGCCCTGCAGAGCTGCAGCGCCTGATCTGGTGAGAGCTGGGGTCACCAGGCGGGAGAAGGTACCCTTGGAGCAGCACCATGGCTGGTTGAACGCTGCTGATCAGTCCAATACGGGGGGCCAAAGGCCGGCCCGGGTTATGTAACGGGCATCCCAATCCCGGACACCACCAAAAAAAAACCCCCAACCCCTGCAAATCACAGACCAAGCCTCAAACAAGGCCGTCAGTGCACAATGCCGTGAGAAGTGCAGCTCTCCGTCTCCGAGACTTTTTTTAAAGTTTATCCAGCATCCTCCTTACCTGGATGCCGAGGGACCCCCACGCGTACAGGCACCGCCATGGGTGAGACCCAGGCGGGGAGCAGGCAAAGGCCAAGCCAAGTAGTGCGAGACATAAAACCGACAATACAATTTTATTTAATATTTCACACAAACAGCACCCTCCCCACATTTTACAGCGTTAAACAGCATTACCCGGTGACACCGGAGGCTCACGTGCGGCAGCTCCTACAAACCCCATAACACGAACAACATGGCCCAAAGCCAGGAATCGCTGTGCCCCGGGATGGAGTTGTGTGAGGCGGCTCCAGCTTTAGGCTCCTCGGGGGGAATCAAGCGAGTTGATAACTCCTAAGAAAGGGTACCACGAGACAACCCCATGGAAAAATTGATTTGTGAGAACTTGGTTTTAAATTAAAAGAAAAGCCCCATGCCCAGTGCTCCCAGTGCTGTACCGGTGCAGCAGCCAGGGGGGGAGCACTGAGGATGCCCTGCCAGCAGCCTGCTCACTTTGGTGTTCAAAACGAGGGCAATGAAACAGTTTATGAACAATTTATGGAAATCCAAGGTCGTTCCCTGTGCCAGGGCTGCAAGGTGCCTGGCATCCCCCCAGGACAGAACCACCGCGCAGATGGAGTCCATCGTGGGACAAGAGCTACTGGGAGTGAAACTCGGCCCCAGCTGGCAGCTGCAACCATCTGCCAAGGAAAATGGGAAAAGCCCCCCGCCCCAGCCATTCATGTCATGAGTTTTCCATTGCTCAGCTGAACTGGATTCAGCCCTGGGTTTGGGTGAAGCCTGAACTTTCAAGCTACAGGCACCGGAGCTTGGCCAAGCAATGCGCAAGGTTAATGGAGTATTCCAGAACAAATGTTTCTGACCATGGCAAACTACCGAGCTCCAAGCAGAGGCCTGTAAACAAGGGGCAGTCACACTTCCCACCTGATTACTGTCGGTCTCCTCATCCCTTACAGTTGTCCCAACTATTTCCCTTCAGATGGTCCAATCTACCAAGCAAGGCTATGCAAATACAAGAAAAACAAGGCTCAGTACTGATAAAATTTTCCCACGTGTTTCTTGTACTTTAATAATTAAAAACTCCATTGGCAGAAGGAGGCGGGGGTGGTGGTGGATGTTCTGCTGCTAGCAGGAACGCGCATGGCCAGCATCCCTCCAGCTGCGAGGCGGTACCCGGCCAGGATGCACGCTCGGGCAGCCCAGTCCTGCCGGGCGCTGCTGGACACGGGGCAGGAGCTGCTTAAATCCCTGTAAGGCACCAGGCGAAAAGGTCTAAATGTGGCCCTGTAACACCCTAAAATCCTTACTCCCTCTGGGGTGCAGAACCTGTAGGAAGAAATTGCATGCCCAGCCCCAAGCAGGGTAACGCTCCCGACCCTCCTCCAGTCCCAGGTTTCTGGAGAGCCAGAAGGGGAAGGAGCGCTTTGGCTATTGCCCCATCGCTTATTTTCCTTTTCCATGGAAGGGAAGCAAGCACAGACATTTCTTTTTCACCCCCACATCCTCCCTCTCTCAAATGAGAAGGAGGAAGGAGGCTGTTGCAAAGCAGAAGTAACCTCGTGGTACCAAACACACAGCTCCTACCACCACACGCGGTGACACCCAGCAGCTGGGCGACTTAAACTCTCTCTCTCCCCTCTCCAAACACTAACATGAAAAAAAAAAAAAGCTCTCCAACAAAGCAACACCCCAAAGATCCTCAAAAACTTTTCCCCATCAAATAAAGTGGATGATGGACCTGGCTGAAAGCGCAGCCTTGGGGTATGGGTATGAGCTTGAACCCGCTGCCTCTGAACTGGGGGCTCACAGCTGGGCTCACCACTGCTCCGGTTCCTACCTAAGGGTCTGGAGGGATTTCACCACCACCTCCCCACTGTGAGGAGACCCAGACGGCAGCAGTGTGGGGATCTAGAGATAAAGGACTACAAAACCATAGCAAAAGCTGGGGAAGAGTCGGAACGGCCAAAGCAAGGTGAGCCGTGGGGCAGGAGTGCGGGAGGTGGGAATAGCTGAGGCGGGCTCCGTGCTATCTCAGTGTCCTTTAAAGGTGTGCTCGGAGATTAGATGACAGAGAACAACTGAATTAAGCATGAAAGAAGGAAGAAAAAAAAGCCTCAGCGCACGCTCAGGGTGGAGATCTCTTGGGGGACTCAGGTCGGTTCATGTCAGCCTCGAACTGCAGTGCCCTGATCCAGGGAATTTCACAGCAATTACTGTTTTACGAGACTGCTCTTCCCCGGCACGTCTGCTGGGATGGGGCTGAGCCAGGGACCCCAACCCACCGGTACCACGACCCAGACTCCTCGGTGGGTCGGTTTTTAATCACCAGGGCAGCTGGAGGGCAGGAGATTAAGGCCAGGGTACAGGAGTCAGCTGCTTTTCTTAAAGTGCCTTATTTCCTTTGAGCTTTTAAAACATCTCCCTTGCTTTTTTCAGAAGAGGGAGGGGGGGGAAAAAAAAAAAGGAATACTGGTTTTATATGAAACAGAGTAGAGAATTAATCAATATTTACACAGATCTTGGATAAGGTTATGGCACAGACTAAGAACCCAACACAGCAACCCAAAAAGCAGAGTGTCAAAAAGAAGGGAAAAACCTGTTCATATGCTTTCAACACCAGCCCCTGGAGATCCCAAGTGTAAACGGTTTTATCTAGGAAAAGGCATTTTAACTTGGGCTTTGGTAATCGGGGTTGATTACAGCCACATTGCGCAGCCGGCGGGGAGGACGTGGGTGGGCGCGCGGCCGCCCGACCTCTCCAGAGCACAGCCTGGGTTTAGACAAGTTCAACTTTGGCGTTTGGATAAACAGCCACCACGTCATATCCCTCGGGGGGCTTAACCCTCTCCTTCGCATGTGTCTCGCAGTACAGCTGCTCTTCGATGAAGAAATACCCTCTCTGCTTCAGGTTGAGGCCGCAGTCGTCGCACATGAAGCACTCGGGGTGGTAGAGCTTGTCCCGAGCTTTGACGATCGTGCCCCTGGGGAGAGACGGGGAGAGCTCGGGTGAGATGGAGAAACAAGGAGCACAAACAGCTTTTCTTGCTGCCTCCAGTAAGACAGAGCAAGCGAAGGAAAGCAGCATGTAGGGGCATGCAAGGGTGTTACCGTGGGTTCCCACCCCAACATCTCAGCCCACCCAAAGCTGCCACCCTGCTCCAGGCGCGGCTCCACTGTGTTTCGGCAGGAAGGCTCGCTCCGTTCCCATTTGTCCAAATGCCCTGCGGCCCCTCTCCATGGCTCGATGCAAAGCTGAACCTTAAATATCTACGCTCAGCCTGGATTGGAACATCGGGAGCCAGCACCCTCCCAGCGCTGCTGGCGGGGCCGGGGCTGCCCACACTCTGCTCACAGCACCAGCCATAACCTGGCTACAGGCATTTGCAGAGCAGGCTCTCAGCCAGCAAATCTGGCTGGAGCAGAGCATAAATTTCAACACAATGAAGTAGAATACCACCTATATTCTCTGAAATCAGACCCCACATCCATCTGTCGGCGAGTAACTCTTCAACAAACACACACAAATAATCCGCAGACCTCTTCTACTTGACCCTCGAAGCGTTTGTCCCTCCATAAAGCAGTGAAATAGTGCCAGCACCGCCGGCACTATTCGTAGTCCCCAGGCAGTTCCTATGATAAGCAGGGCAGAAACCACCCCATGAATCATCCCTGTTTTGCTGCAAGATTCCCTTAAAAGGGGCAATCCAAGCCGCATTCCTCAATTCCAGGTTTATATGTGGTTTGCCAACGCCAGAAAGGGATTCAAGGTACTCTGCTCTGAGTTCTAACCCGCACGCCCGGTAGGACCCGACCCAGCGTTACCGTCCTTGCCAAACTGGAGGCTCTGGCGAGACGACACTTACACAATCCCGTTCCCGCAGCGGGTGCACTCGGGGAGCATCTGCAGCCCGGACATGGCACCGCCAAGCTTTGACACCGGGGACTTGATGTTTCGGGGGTTGCTCAGTTTGTCGAGTTTTTCACCTGCCAAGATTTTTCAACAGACACAAATTGAAAACTTGTCTTCTCAGGGCTTCCCCCCGCTTTTCCCCCCCTCCCTTTTTTTTTTTTTCCTTAAGGAGTCAGATGAGTCCGACTGTCACAACAGAATCTGCAACGTGCTTGTAAGGACGTAAAAAGCAAACAGTGAGACCAACTGTCTCAAAAGCCACCCAGCATTTGGGTTTGCAGATGATGGCAGGACGCTGCGCTGACCTGACCCTCTGCTCATCCTAACGAAGCACGGACAGGGGCAGAAGCCCTTGGCTGCACCAACCCAGTTCATATACCTTGGCAAAATGCAAAGCAGCCTTAATCTAGAGGGGAGAGATTGGTTTGGCTGCAATGCTATTTAGTGAGTGAATGAAGATAAATAGCGAAAATCTCAGAAAAGCTCCAGAAGGAAGAGATTCTATCGCACCAACGCTTCATTCAGGTGCACTTGGTAGATCCACCATCAGGCAAAGGGACAAAGATGAAAGCCTTGTGGAGATTAGGCAAATTGAAACAAACAATAATAGAATTACATGCATTTTTCTTCCTAGAACACTCATTTAATCTCAACTAATCTAAATTAATCTAAAACCAAACATTGTGATAGAAGATAAGGTCTTCTGGGACACCAAGCCTCCTTTCAGGAAGGTCCAACGATGGGAAAGGAAGCAATGAGAATTTTGTGCATACGAACAACAAAGTTTTCAGTAAAGTTTTCAGTGTTGCAGCCTCCCTCCCTACAGACCATCTACCATCTGCCCTCTCACTTTGGACAGTAGAAACACGCCTGTTGCCAACCACTGGGACACTTAAAAGCTTCCAGTATTCACTGCCTGGCTTTTCATGGCTCACAACTGACCGGTCTTTTGGGTATTTATCGATCTGTCGTTCCTCTGCAATGGACCAAGGAAAGTCTCATGAAAAAGGACAATGTATTTTCTTTCATCAGCTGATGCAGTTCAGAAAAGAAGCAGAGGGGCTCCTGGACGAACAAGGCATTCTTCAGCATTCAGGCTTCCTACGGTCCCTGAGATTCCAGGGTATTTCAGCCCATGGTCAGTCTTAAACGTGTGCTGAAAGCCCACGATGCCCAGGAGGTCTCAGCAGGGGCCCAGGCACTTTCTGACCCAGGTGTCCATGTGCACTGCGCCGGTTTTGGAAACTTCCACTTGGATCTTGCTCTGAAGTGCCCACCACAGCACCAGGAACGTCTCTGCATTTCCTAAAGTGAATTGTTAGCACCGGGGAGTGGTGCAGCATCACTCACTGATCCCGTGCAGGTTCACAAGGTACGTTTTGAAGTGCATTTTCCACAGGAAGACCCCCGTTCTCCCATCCACCGCGTCTCGGAGCGCCCGCTGCCCAGGGCTCGGCTGGGGAGGAGGGAGCATGCCCAACCCTATCCCCCCGGGGTTACCCTGGGGATGCGTGGGCACCCTCGCACAGCAGGCCCCATCTCCAGCCACGGCTCTGATCCAGACTCCAACACTGCCAACGATCCCAGCCAAGTGAGTAAACCCAAAAGAACTAACTTCCCACCAAACCCCACTTTCCCAAGATATAATGTAGTGTTTGGAGATGCTGAAAGACTTGGTACGTGTGAATCTGCCCGCCGAGGAGCAGACTGGGGCGGCTGCACCCCAGGGGTTCTCTGAGCGCTCAGCTGGCTCCAGCCAAGCTTGCCTGTTGACTCCTTCCGCTGCCTTGCTGGGAATAAACCAAAACCACCACTCAAGCTGTTGGCTTCCCCCAGCATGAGATACGGCGTGCTTGGACGAGACACACTCATCTGCCAACATTTAACAGCTAAGCTGTCGCTGTCTCTCAGAGTGCTTGGATAAGCTGCTGAAAAGAGGGGGGGAGGGAAAAAACGAGCAAAACGAGCCCTGCAGAGAGGGCTGCTTCCCATCTTCCCAAACGATGGATCATTTCCTTCTATTGACCAGCCCACAGACTCATCCTAACTTATGGTCCCCAGCAAGGCAGTGAGATGTTTTGACTCCACAATCTTAACCATCGCCATCCCCATTTGTGGCTGCAGTGCTCGTCCTTCCCACGCCAAGGGCACCTACAGTGATGACTGCTGTGATTCCTGCAGCCTCCGCCAGATCCTCAGTACGAAGCATCGCTCCTTGCAGGCACGGGATGGAGCTGGCAATGCTGAAGAAAATACGGCTTCCAGTAGAAATACCTTCCATATAAACCAGGTCATTGCCTGAGACACCCGGCTGCTCAGGAGAGGAGATCTTGACTTCAAAAGGACAACGCACAGCAGGCTCGGGCAAAAATGTGTAATTTTAGGCTTAAGGAAAAAAGGAGCAGGGGTGGAAGCTGTAAAACAACCTAGCAGGAACACTCAAGAGAATTTCAACCGTGCTGAAACATCACAGAGTTTTATGCCAGGAGAGATGCTTTTCACTTAATTTCTCATCCCTTATGAAATAAACACTGATAGCATCGTAATGACCAAGGCATGAGCACAACCACGCCTGCAGCCAGGCGCACATCCCTGCTGCACAGCGGAGCCGAGAGGGAAAGGGTCGGTGGTGGAGCCCTGGGAGGTGACCCCTCTGGCGGGCGGCCACACTGGCTGGCACCCATCACCAGCGGCGTCTCAGCCCCTGGCTGGCACCCATCACCAGTGGCGTCTCAGCCCCTGGCTCCAAACCCATGGTGCTGCATCAGCGAGGGGCTGGTGCCAAGACACTGCCGAGGGGAGCAGGGGTCCAGGACTGGCTGGGACAGTCCCGGGGTCTGGGATCTGTCCTGGCACCTCTTTGTCCTCCCTTTCGCCCAGCCCACACCCTTTTCTTTCTCCCTTCCTCCCAAAGGGCAGAGCTGGGTTTCTGCCACCCCAGAGCCACGGGATGCAAGGGGAGGCAGCAGCAAACCAGAAAAGCTTTTGTTTCCTTTCCCAGGCACAGAGAGGGGAGGAAGAAGGGCGGTGGCATTATTAATTGGGATTAACACAAGTGCTTCCTATTTTCTTCTGCCTAATGAGGAGACCTGAGGGTGCAGCAGACGCTGGCTGGGAAGCTGCTTGTGCTTGCTCTCAGTGACCGACCTGAAGGGACATCTGGAACTTGGAATTAATGTCGGTTTTCCTGCAACCTGGGAGGGGCTGTAATATTTACACCCAGTACGGAAGTACGGAAGGCTGATCCCATCTCATGCTTTGCAGACATGCCTAAGTGCTACTGAGAAAATTAAAATTGGCGGGAACTCTTCACGCTCAGAATTTACCTGTGATCGTGCTTCTTGTGAAGCAAGAAACAATATCCTAGTCAAAGAATATAATTTTCCATCATTTTATATACACAGAAACCAAGGTGCAACAGCCTGACTCGCTACCTCTTGCGGCTTTGCAATGAGATTTACAGTAGTGGGTATTTTCCCATAAAATCTAAGTTCCTGGATTCACATGATCGGAGTATGAGGCTCTTGGAAGGAAGCAGAAAGAAGAGCCTTGCCCTAACGATTGGAAAGCAAAGCCTAAATGTTTGAACATAAAAGCCCCAATGGACTTAAGGCTGACAGGCAAATAAAAAGAAGCTGAAATGTATAGTTTGGGGATCTTATAATTTAATTCTCGGATTTGGCTCCTGCCCACATTAACGACACAGGCAGGAAGCTGTGACAGACCTGAGAAGTGAGCCAAGAGCTCCTGATCTCTATCACGGCATTGCTGAGGACCATCCCACGTCCTTATGCAAATGCCATTGACTCAGACAGGCCCACAGTTCTCCACTGGTGATCTTACACAACCGCTTTAGGCCATTACATTTCATAAAGAATCTCAGGAAAACAGCCGCCAGGCAGAAGCTGTTTGCAAATCCAACTTTCACATGATGCTCAAGTCAGCCACAAAATCTGGTAAGCCCCCAGATGCTGGCCTGAGCATCTGAAACTCTGATTTGAAACCTGCCATCCGGGTGTTCCCCCACAGGGGGTGCCTGGACCCTCCCACACTGAGCTGAGCTGCCTCAGCACTGAAGCCATGTGTGGCAAAACGACAGAGCAGAAGTTTGCAAAGCCACCCCATCAGCTCTTGCGGACCGGTCCTTGAGTGGCTTTTCAAGCTTCTGGGCCTCAGCAAGGGAAGGAGAAGGAGATTAAGCCTACAACAGCAATTGGTGGGTGTGGGGCCATGGAATGGGGTGCAGAGGGACTGAATGATGGTTCAAGCCCAGCAGCAGTGTTGCGCTGCAGCGAGGAGGTCTAGGGGGCTCGTTGGGACATGCTATATGTGCCAACCTCCTTACCGTTCTCGCCAGCCTCCAACATGCCCTGCAAGTATCGGAAGGATCCGGACTGCTTAGGCTCCGAAACGGGCTTTTCATAATCCTGAAGCATCTTGTAGACATCCGACTCCACATCAATCCCATTTCTGTTCCGTGGGAGAGACTTCAAGGGGTCGAGGCTGTTTTAAAGAAAAGCAAGAAAGGCTCAGGTCAAATATAAACAGCAATTTTCAGCTCATCAGGGAGGTACTGAAACCTCCACATTCCCACAGATTCAATTAAACACCTCTCTGTTCCCATGCGTGTCTCTGCCTGGAGGTACGCCTGTCCCAGGAACAGCCACTGCACCAGGGAAGTTAAACTCATTCCCTGTTCAGCTCCAGTTGAGCAACACAGCTAGGGCTGGCCCAGTTACCAGATGCCTTCAGGAAAGAGGGCAGCTGCTTACAAGCACTGTAACTTGCTCTGCCACACATGGAATTTATTGGAAAAAAAAAAAAAAAAAAAAAAAAAAAGAGTGAAGTAATGAGGTTCATTAATTCCCTAGGGCCAGGAGATCCACCCACCCCTTGTACCGCCGTTAGGGCATCCGGCACGAGGAGAGGGCATGGCAGCAGATCCCCTTACTATCCACAGGCGCCACTCTTGAAGTTGGTGTTTCTGTAGGTGACTGCATTAAAAAAATACACCCATTTGCCAGACACAGCCCACAGCTTAAATGAGAAAACCACCGCACCGGGGCTGCACAGCACTGAGGATGGGACCGGGGGGGGGCAGCCCTGTAACTGCCCCCCGAAACCACACGCCGACCTTCAGCACCCAGACCTGAAGCTGCTCCTTGCCTGTACGCAGCGTGACTGGGGCACAACAAGCAACAAATAGTGATTTAAACCATTATTCCAGTTCATTCCACACATCAAAACCATGAAAAGCGTAGTTTGGAATCAAAAATATTTCGGGTACGTGTTTAAGTGCCCTGCAGAGTAGGGATGAATTCGGTGCTGTTGTGCTTCCCTGAGGCCCCACAGCACAGCTTCGTGGGAAGGGGCTCCTTTTCCTTTTTAAGGAGAAGGTCGTCAAGGTCATTCTAAAACCAATAAAACCAGCAAGAGCCCTGAACCCCATCAGACAGCTTAATGCATTTTAGCCATCACCCGACTCCTTTTCTCCACCAGCATTACATTCATGCCCGCTTAAAAAAGAAAAAGTAAGGGATAAAATTCACTTTCAAACAAAGAAAACCAACCCAAATAAAATTGGGAGCGACCCCACCAGCTTCTCCTGTGGCTCCTGATGACTGTGACCTCTCGAGAAGGGGCAGAAGCTGTCAGGGACCAGGGCTCCTGGGGCACCCGAGGACCATCCCGTACTCCCGGCCCGAGTCCAAATCTGCCTGTCCACATGCCCCGATGCCATTCACACATTTCACTCTCATAAATGCCAATTTGACCATTTCACTTGGCAAGTGCCATCCAAACTATCAAGGCACAATTCAAAGGCACTTCTGACCCAGTTCGGCTCAAACACCCAAGCTAATCTCCTGGATTTTGGCTCACATGCAGACAACATCAGATTTTGTTCTCTGTGGGTTTTTTTATGCGGTTCTCTCCAACTTTATTAACTTTCCTGGAGCAGCACAGGGAATAAGCTGGCTCACGGTGTCACTGGGATACGAATTCGTGCAGGCACAGAGTTCCCGAGCTGAAAAGAAATGCTTTGCTCTTTGTATTTGACACAGACATTACTTTCTCGCAGAATATTTTGCCAGTCTGGAGGAGCATAAATCAGCAGCAGCATAAGCCATGCAAAAGCATTGCAGTCTACAACCTGGACTGTCTCAAAGTCTGAGTTATCCACCCAAACTTGGCTACACAAAAGGTTTTTCTTTCCTACGAGCATTATTTATTTCCCAGCCTCCCAGACAGCTGCATTAAGCAGATCTTACATTTATAAACATCCCAAGTTTACTGGGGTTAATTTTCTCCGTGGATACCTCCAGCTCCCAGGCCAAGTCTTTGCTCCGGGGTCTGTGGAAGTATGATCCTCACTCCTAAGACGGCAAACCCCCTCCATCCTGCCTGGAATATATGCTTTGAAAAACTGGGATACGAACATCCGTGACACTCCCTGGCATTAATCCCAGCCTGGGGACTAGATCTGATGCCGCTAATCTATCTACCCCCATCAGCCATAGAAGGATCTGATGTGGATCTGGAAAACCTTTACCCGTCTCTGAGATAAATGGTTTAACATTGCTTCAGCACCACAAGCTCATATCAGTGTTGCAGTTGCTACATACATACACGTGGCCCTTTTGTTCAGAACATGGCATCTCCCAACCCCCTTTTTTTGGTTTTTTTTGGTTGGTTTTTTTTTTTTTTTTCCCCTCCCACCTACCCTCGACTAACAGAGCAGGAGCTGAACCCAGCATCTCTGGAGCTCCAGGAGCCACCGCAACCTCAACGCCCACCTCTGAAACAAGGGTTTGCCTGCAGAGCAGTGGGACCCAGCGCACGAGCCGTGCTCTCCTCCTACCTCTGGGTCCGAGCGATGTGGAGCCCGCTCAGCTGGCCTGGCAGAGCCGACTCGGAGCCGCTGTTAGGGTAGAGCCGGGTCGGGTGGTGGTGCTGCACATTCAGCATCTGCTTGTTGTCCATGGGGCTGCCACCAGCCCCGTGGGGCATCGGCCTCCTGTTCTGGGCAGGCCCATTGTCCTGGAAGAGAAGAAAAAGCAGAAAAAACCTGAGATTTATAGCTCTTAGTACAATACACGTGGAGAGGCTGTGCTGGGACGTGCTGTTTGCGGGAACAATATTTTATATGTACTGTGGAAAACAGAGATGTGCAGCAGGAAAAAGAAAACTCAGGCTTGACCTGCAGTTAAATCTTGCTGAATCTGTGCAGCTTTCCTGGGTCTCTGACAAAATGAACTTGCCTGTTTCTCCACGGCCAGCCACTGCCAAGTATTCTGCATTTATTCTCCTGTAAAAGCATATTTGTTATTTCCGCAAAAGAAAGGCCGCGAGTCTGCTTCTCATTTCACGTTCTATCACTCCAAGAGCACTTATCGCTCGCCTGACTTCGGGGCAATCGCTCCTAATTTATGTTACCAAAAGGCAATAAACCCCAACCTCATGCGTAGGTTGGGCACAACCTGAAGCCAAGGGGCCAATCCTGCTGTTTTCACTTATCTGCCACCACCCTCGTCCACAAAGATCCCTGTTCGTTTCGGGAGGTTTTCTCCCAAAATAAGATCAGTTGTTAACAGTGTGAGAAACGCATTGGTCAAGGGTTTAGCTTGGTATTCATATTTTCCTTGGCTTTTTAATTCCCAAGGCAAACTACGGAAATCTTTTCGTCGTATGACCTCAAGTCAGGAACTCGGATGCCATTAAAACGCAAGTTTTCCATATTATTTTGCCTACATAAAACATTACCTATGTGTTTTTCCAAAGCTTTGTTAGTCAGCCCCGTGCACACCCATAAATCCAACAGTACTCACTGCTAATCTTGCCATGAGCCACCTGAGCCAGGCTTTACCCGCTAACGCTCCGCCTGGGGAGCAACCAGCAGCCCCTTCCCGGAGAGGGGCTGATTCCAGCTATTGGGAAAAGCAGCAGAAAGCCAGACGCAGCCTAAAGACACGCGCCGGCTGCTGCTATTTCCAGCCATGCGAGTCAGAAACGTGCCCGTACCGATGGAAGAAAGAGATGCTTGTACAAGAGGCTGTAATCTGTTTAATCTGGTTTAATCTCTTTCAGGGCAGATTCCCCAGCGATGCTGCCTTGCACCAGCTTTTCAGTAGACTGGAGCTGGTGCAAAACCAAGCAAGAAAAAGCAAACGCTGTCCTGTGAACAAATAACAAAGTGCATATTGCGGGGCTCTAATACAAAGCTTATTTTTGACTAAAATAATCCAATAAATACTAATTGGAAACAAATGTCTACCACTGGTGCATAGCAGAAAACATTGGTGCTCCCAAGCCTTGTAAAAATGAACAGCTAAAAGAAATAAAAACCAGAGCCTGCTAGAAAAAGAGCTTGAAAGTCCAATCCTTCAGTTCTTCCCAAGGCAAAACTCCCATTGATAAAACCCGGGCTTAATTAAGAACTGCAGGATTGTGCCTTTGAGGTTGTTTTCTGCCACCAGCTGAAAAACTGCAGACTCCGGCAGGCTCCCAGCACTTCCACTGCCTTGAAAGCCCCGGCGGCTGCCCTGAGCCCCCTGGGCACCGCTCCTTCCACACTGCGCACGCACACGCACGTGGGGAAAACCGCTTCCAACATAACAACTTCAAATTATCTATTAAGAAAGGAATTTCGCTGCCAGAAATAATGTAATTTCGACTGTTCCCCAATTTATATTCTTTAAAAAAAATAAATAAATTACAACCAGGCTATGGGTTTCCAATTCCCAGATTTACATTATGATTTCAAGGGAAATAAAGAAAACACTTTCAGCCGTGACACAGGGAGGAAAAGAAGGATCATAAACATTTCAGGGAAAAAAAGCAACGGCCCATACTGCCTAGCAGGCCAGAGTCATGCTTTTAAAAAGCCATTATCATTAATTAGCAGTGCATCAGGGCCCAGATGCACACTCGCTCCGAGAGAAGCAGCGGCTGGAGCCTCACGGGCTCCTCCGTACCAGGGACACCCAGACCCTGTACCGGGAAGCATGGGGCTGGTGGCTATTTCTGGAATGAAAACCTCCTCCATCCAAGGGCCTAAAGACCATAATCTCCACAGACCTGCTTTAATCCAAGGTATTTTGTAAAGCATTGGCCATTCATTCCTGTTAAGCTCAATGATTTGTACATCAAGAGCAAATGTTGCTATAAAGCTAAAACTTATCACCTGGGCACTCTCCAAAAGGCAGGAAAGCCCGGTGATGGAAACGGGGTGTTTCAGAGCCCTCCCTGCACTGCCGAGCTGCTCGGCAACCCTGCTCGCCACTGGCTGCCCATCCCTGCCGGAGGACGATGCTCGTGGTGGTGGCAGCTCACTCATGTTATAAAGCCACAGATGACCCAGCAGCATCCATAGGGATCAACAGGCTCCTCCCAATGGACACCGGAGTGCTCCTGCTAACCCAACACCTACCAGACCAAGACCATGGAGATGAAGCAATGGACGTCCCTCAGCCTTTTCCATCCAGTTCTTTGCAGGCTTTGGAGAGTCGTGCTTCGTGTCAAGGGCAGCCAATGGCTTTGTGGGAAACGCATAGAAGTATTTACGCCTCTGAGAGCACACCGGTCTTTGCCTTCCTTGCCGCTCTCAGTTTCTCTGCTACACAACTTTCCTGTTGCACAAAAAGCTGTTCCTGGGATTGAGCTCAGTCTCCTTTTTCTCATCTCAAAGGCTGTTTCAGTGTTTTCCCATGAGAGCTCTGCAAGGCTTCACGTTGTGCAAAACGCTCATGCATTTGTTCTCAGAAACCTAGAACCAGATGGATTTCTTTCCAGTTCTCAAACTCAAGATCAGAAAAAAAATTTCCCCCTTTGGGACCTAATTTGCTTCTCTCTTCTGGCTTTTTTTCCTGCTTTTTATGGCCTCTCTTAAATTAAGAGGGTTTGCAAACCCTTCCTAATAGCTGGCCTGCAAAGTTTCACTGAGAACAACTCTTTTAGCCTACAAACCAGAAACTTGCAATCTGTTTTCTCATGCTTGCCTCCTAGGACCATCAGTTACGAAGCATAACTAACCTCCTGACACGCAGCATTGGGAGCTCCTGGAGCCCAGACCTCCCCACTCCTGGCAAACACGATTCACGCAGCCTCCCCACACCAGATAAACATGAGGCAGAGCTAGGAAGGAGCGGTTTGAAGTCCCAGACCCAGGGAGTGGGGGGGGGGGGGGGGGGGGTTGGGGCAGTTTTGTGTGTGGCTGCAGCACCGATGCGCCCTTGGCCAGTGCCCAGCCAGACCAACCTTCTCTGGTCACCACCTTGCTGGAGACCCCCGGCCTGTCCCTTCCCACTGGGGAAGGAATAAGCAGAGCAAAAGGGATTATTTGGAGGAGAATGAGCCACTGCAAGCAAAAAAAAAACCCAGATGACCTACAGCAAGCACCTGCCTTGGCCATCCCTTGCGTGGCCTCATCAAACCACCTCCTCGAGACGCATTTATCAGCATTGCACAAACGCATCCCATGCCTTATCATGTACAGGTAAAGGCTGTCCTTACTGATACAGTATTTACATCCCGAGGAATGCAGCAGAAGGAAGAGGCAACACAGCCTCTGGGAGCGTTTGTCTTGGCAGGAGGTGCAGGAAGCCAGGGCACTCATGCGCCCATAGCCATGGTAGGAGCTGTGTGGGCAGCAGGCAGTGCCTCTCCCCGTGCTGCTGTAGGGATATAAAGCGCCCGTCCGGCACTTTGGGTTGGCTATTGTGCCTGAGCTACTGCGTTTCTTTCCACCGACCCTCAGACACGAGCAGCCAGATGCCATCAGCTTTGCTGCACTGAGCGGTTCCTCGCTCTGTACGGAGGCTCAAGCACGTTCTTGGTTGCCACCATTTATTAAGGTAGGAGAAAAGAGAAGTTTAACTGTTTTTTGGATACCTGGCTCTCATCCCCACCACACAACGTGGCACAGAGAGCACAAAAGGAACATTTTTCCTTTTATATTTGAGGGGAAGATGCTGAATGACAGGTTGCTTGGATTTATTCCTGGGAGTTCCTCAAAGAGCCAGAAACAGGGAGAGCTTTTTCCCTTCTTTCTTCTACAAGCACCTACTCAATTTCTAGCAAGTCTCTCGTGTTCCACACCCGCTTATTAGCAAATCCCTTTCCCCCCTGTATCGGCTGAAGGCATTTTATTTAGCTACAGGGTGATGCCTGGACACAGCCAGCAGAGCAATGAGCACGATCAGCAAAGCGATGAAGCTCAAATGCTTTTCACAGGACATGCTGGTTCCAATTTCAGGAAACACAGAAGGGAGCATTAAAAGAAGCAAGTTGAAGATTTCAACAGAAATACAAATACAGTCTGTGGCTTCACCATGCAGAGCTAACGTGTATTCTAGGTAATGGATGAGAAAATGGGCTTTTCTGCTCAGTACAGCTGTGCCCAAGTCGCTGGGGTCGCTGAATTGAGGCACTTTCATCCCTCTGGGTTTTTAGTCAAACCTGTAATAGGACAGAAGACTCAAAAATTAAAAACTTCTATCAGGCTAATCACTGCCGAAATAAGCGTTCCCATAAGTAGGAAAACATGGGGCCAGCCAGGAATTTTTGAAAAAATCAGCCTCAGTCCCTATCCCTTTTGGAGAGAGTTTATCATGTTTTGAAACAACCTTTCATAGGGTCAACAAAAAGCATAAATCTCTTCAGATATTTAAAGTACATCAAGGCAAGCACGCAGTTTTAGCTGTCTGCTTAACAGGAATAACGTTGGGATCCAAAGCTGGGAAGAGTTTAAGTCATGGATTAAAATCTAAGCCCATCTCTTGGCAAGCAGAAGTCTCCCGTGCTCACCGCCCCGGCACCGGCCACCCTCAGCCACGCTAACGGGGCCGTGTTTTGCAGATCCAAAGCAGTTACTGCCCTTCACACGCTGAGAATATGCTTCACCAGGCACAATCTCTTAGGAGTTTTGGGAACTCTCATTCGCATTCTGATATGCTTTGGTAAAATACATCTAACCTTACTTTCCTAAAGTTTGACCATTTTGCTGCCTCAAGTTCTTATTCTTAAGAAGAAAAAAGACTTTTTTTTTTTTTAACATATTTTGCAAAATGCCCTATTTGTCCTTCCCTACTTTTTTTAAATACAAGGCTTTAGCTCCAGAAACCACAGGCTTTAGACACAGCTTTAGAGAACATCAGACCTCATGGTCTGATCCAAAGCATTTAAAGTTCACCCACTTCAGTGCTTTAAATTAGACCCTTAAAAGGCCAGGAGTACAAACAAAATAATGAATCGCATTTTCCAGACTATCAGACAGAGATTAAAACTGAAGATTGCTAATTTGAGAGGTCAACGTTGGCTCCTACAGCCTTCATGCAAGCACCTACACCCGTGGCCTGATTTGGAAGGGCTCTGAGCAGCGGCAGCTTTGGCGTATCCGAGAAACCTTCCCTGGGAGCAGACCCACCAGCATGGAGCTGAGCACGCCTCCGAAACAACACCTCTGAGCCCCAAATCCAGCCTGGAGGCCACTTGTGCAGTGGGAGAAGATCTGCGGGGAAAGGACCAGCAGCAGCTCCGGCTCCCCCGGCACAGGCACCCAGCGGCAGCGGGGATCGCCTGCAGGACATTTGGTTTCCTAAGCCCCGGGGAGCCGGGTCTGCTCTCTGTTATAACCACGTGCTGCATCAGGCTTACGCAGGGCTGAGGGTCATTAACGGCTTGGCTCAGCTGAAAACAGTTTTCTGTTTGATGTACTTCAGATCCACTCTCTTCCTGAAACCAGAAGATGATCAGTCAGTGTCAGCCAGACGTTTGCTGCCAAAATGCTGAAGGAGGGACGCGAGCGCTGCTGTTTGTGCACCAGGAGGTCAAAGCATCCCTCAGCCGCAGGGTCACCCCAAAGGGGTACCTCCTGTGAGCACTCTTGGTTATTTTTGTCCATCTTCCAGTGGCGGCAGGACGAACCCGAGCGCTCCGGCTCCTCACTGACATTTGACTTTCCTTCCTCACTCTGAGCTTTGGTAATTGAGCCCAGCTGTGCTCTGCAGAGAGCTGGCCAGCCTTTCTCCAACTGTCTCTGCAATGTATGGCTGAAAGATGGGTTGTGTCCCTGGCACCAGTTCCTCAGCTGCCTACCATTGGAAGAGAAGAGGGCAAGAGTACCCATCTGCGGAACCGGGATAATGCTTGTATGTCACTGCTGGAGCGTGTCCAGAGAAGGGCACCGGAGCTGGGGAGGGGTCTGGAGCACAAGGCTTACGAGGAGTGGCTGGGGGAGTTCAGCCTGGAGAAGAGGAGGCTGAGGGGAGCCCTCATCGCCCTCTACAACTGCCTGACAGGAGGGGGGGGTCAATCTCTGCTCCCTGGTAATGGGCAATGGGATGAGGGGAAAAGGCCTCAAGTTGTGCCAGGGGAGGTTTAGGTTGGACATTAGGAAAAATTTCTTCCCCGAAAGGGTTGTGAATCACTGGAAGGGGCTGCCCAGGGCAGGGGTCGAGTCCCCATCCCTGGAGGGATTTAAAAGCCGGGCAGACAAGGTGCTCAGGAACAGGGTTTAGTGGTGGGATGGCAGGGTTAGGGGAACGGTTGGGCTCGGTGATCTTAAAGGGCTTTTCCAACCTGAACAAGTCTATGATTCTATATGCCTCAACAGCTGCACCTGAAGGAAGGTCGGCTTAGAGCAAAGCCATCACGGTTCCTGCAGGGCTGAGCAGCAGTTTGAGACCCATCCCCACCGTGCCTGCTGCCCAGTGTGCCCAGACAGCCTGGTGACGGGCTCCCCAGCTTCTCCAGTGAGTGCCTGGCACCACTGGGTGCCCAGGACCAGCTCAGACCTGGCAGCAAGAAAAAGGGGCAGGATATGGGCAAGGATTTTTTTAAAGCAAAAGCGCAGTCTCTGCCTGTGGCTGCCTTTCCTTCTGACCCAAGGGATACAGTCGGACTTTGATGACCTGATTCTGGCCTCTCCTGGCAGAGGGCTTTTTGTGGGTGAAATTTTACTGTCTTCATTGCTGCAAGTACTCTTTCATGCAAATGTGACAAGCAATTGAGCCTGAAGACATATGCTAGAACATCCTGACACCAAGACGTATCCTAGCATACAGCAACACCCTCATGACTGAAATGCAACCTCTGCATGGAAGACAACTGCAATACAGCAATCCCTTCCTCTCCTCCCCGCAGCTTTTTAACAGCAAAGGCAGTGCTTTGTCTCTGATAAACTGGTTCAAAAGCCCCAGAATGGAGATATTATTATTACCCCACAGAGGAGCCCGATGGGGCGGATGGCACTGCTTTAATCTGAATGCAAATAACAGATTTACACCGTGGCTGGTGTCTGCAGGAGCAGGATGGATTCTCCAGCTCCCTGCCTCAAAGGAAGCCCTGTGGTGAACACTTATGTCAAAGGCTGCTCCCAAAGCTGGGGGAAGAGGATGAGTTTTAAGCTCTACATGCATTTTAACACATTTCTCTGTGAGCACGGTTCAGGTGTCCTGTTGAGATGCTGGTTTTACAGACTAAGCAGCCTTCAATCTAACTTTAAAAAGCGCTCGTAAGTACGATCCCACTATTTAGCTCAGCTCAGAAGATTAACCGTTAAGAAGAAAGGTCGGGTGTAGTTTGCTGAAGCTGGATGAATGGAGCATTATTTTATGAAGCAGATTTCAAATATTCTGCCAAGTTCCTCTCTCAGCATATACCACAGTCTGAAGAAAATCTTTATCCGTCGTCTCCTTCTTAACACGCTCCTTTCACAGTCATCAGCTAAACACCAAATTTGTTTTTCAGATCTCTCAAAGAGACCAAACCCTTAAGATCAGATGGTCTTTTAGTTAAAAGGCTGCAGACAAGGTTGACGTGGAAGATGACTCAAGCGGGAGCCTGGCTGAGCCCCAGCCTGCCCACGTCCCCGGGCTGCTCCGCACCCTCGGAAGGCACGGCTCTCCATGCACAGTGGCTCAGATCTCAGGACAGGGGCTCAAAATGAGCCCCATGCCATCGCGCCGGGTCTCAGACATGCTGAAAAGCACCCGTAGATCATGTCCGGGCAGGCAGAGGTGCAGCCGCTGCAAGCATTGCTAAGGGTTGCTTGGCTTTGTGGTCTAGGACCCAGCAGCCAGGCTCATTTTAAAGCACTTGTTTCTGTACGACATTCTGCAGTTTCTGCCGAAACCCCTGCAAGCAAAAGCGTTATGTGAAAGGCTCCATTGCTTTCTATTTAATTGTTGTTATGGCAGGGAACTGGCTGAGGTCAGCCCCACCATCTCCCATCAGCGTGCATTTCCAACCGCAAACCCCCATTTCCACAGGCAAAACATAAAAACCTTCACATACCACGGCCTGGCTTTGTTCTTCAGGAGTAACTCCATAAACACATGACTCCAGGAGCTGGGGCCTGACCGAAAGCACCCGCTGCCTTCACCCTGGGCATGGGAGAGCTGTTGGGGCTGGTGCCAGGCTGCGGCTTGCCCTGCCGGGAGCGCCGGATCAGGAGTGACAGCACCAGAGAGGTAAAAGCTGAAGAGTTCCTACCAGTTTTAAAGGATGCATCACTTCTGGCAGTGTTATAGTAGCCTTTACAAGAGTCAGCCAAAGAGTATTTGCATGGATGGAGAAGTTTCTAAACCATTCGTAAATGATGGTTGGGAATTTCTTAACTTCCAGGAGGGAGGAAGACATCCACCACTTTCTGATGGCGTGCTCTCATGAGAAGCAGCTCTGATGTAAAATGAGGTATTATTAAAAGAAGTGGGTTTAGGGTAAGGTAGGAAAATATTCTAGCTCTATATTTGCACGTTCATGTGCTCTGCACCATGCAATATATAGCTTGAGGACAGCATATATCTAACCCAGGGACAAACTCTCACCATTAGAGAGAAGTAAGCTACACAGACCCTTCTTAAAGGGCAAACACCTTTCCACCTCAGCACCGTCACGCTGGTGGCCACCGGCGAGCATCTGATGGTTGCTGGCTCCCAGCAGCTCAGCAAACAGCTTCACCCCCTGGAGAAGCCACAGCCCTCGTGTGACTTAAAAAGTTCAAGACGGACTCAAGCTGCAACGCCATGACTTTATCCCTTAAGCTACCTGGCTCCCCATCAGTCTCTTAAAAATCCCCAGCAATGGAAAAAAGTTACCCAAGCCCGGCAAAAATGATTAAAATCTGTTTCCATTTATCTCGCCTGCTCCAGTGTAGAGGGCATGTTTTTAATATCAAGGGTGCAAGGGGGTGTTTAACAAGCAGACAGAGGAGGGCTTTGTACAAATGTATTGGGTTTATTAACGCTTTCATAAAAAAGCGAGATAGCTGGGGATCATACGCTCTGCCGAACTGGAGAGCACAGGGTATACTGGCTGCATTTTCAAACCACCTTTGGGCAAAGCCCTGCAGACAGAGCCCTTCTGCGCAGGCAGCGTAAATATATTGAGCCAGGAGAGTGACTACTGCATTGCACTGGCAATAAACTTGTGTAAGGCTCAGGCTAGGTGTGAGGGTCCCCAGCTCTCTCAGTCCTACGACAACCTCAGTCACAGCTGTACGTGTGAACAGAACCAATATTCATGATAAGTAATCATAGAATCGTCTAGGTTGGAAAAGCCCTTTAAGATCATCAAGTCCAACCGTTAACCTAGCACTGCCATCCCACCACTAAACCCTGGCCCTAATTTTAGAAGACATTTGATGAGGTGAAGGAACCTAAGAATGAAAGAATTTCTATGTATCCTATAAGTGGTATTTAACTTTCATCCGTACAGGAAAAGCTAATGACCGTTAATAGAAAACAAACATCAGTGATAGCTCAAGGTATTTTTGCAATACAATAACCCTGGATAACAGAGGTAGAGCTTCGACATTTCCACCGCTGTAAGGCAGCGGCCGCAGTGCCCTCCTGCCTGAGGCTGCCTAGCCACAGCCGAGCTCTGCGACGGTCTAAACCCCAGGAAGGGTTTTCTCCCTGCTTCCCAGGATCACTGCTCCAGCCCAGGAGCAGGCAGCTACGGCACAGGAGAGCGCTGCTGAGTGCAACCACCGGGCCAATGCTCCTGCCCCGCCACGCCAGGGCTGCTGTGCGTGCAGGGTCAGCCTCCCCGCTGACGGAAAATAATGCCCACTCCAGAGAAAAACCACTGCCGTGACAGCTATCCACCTATATACCTGCTCCCCCTCCGCTTAGGGAAGATGCTGCTGTTCCCATGGCAGTGCCACCTGACCGAGCCACCGCTTAACGTTGCCATTAAATCACTTTTCTCACTATCTGGCACTTGTCTTAAAGGACAAACCCAGTGAGGCTGACACTAACAGGCAATGTCCTGACTTCACCCTTTTCAGCTTCTTTCCTCTGCTCCTAGTTGGGGGAATTGTTGCGTTTTCAGGTGTTATCATATCACACTCCCTGATTTTCTTCCCATAACCGCTACCTGCAGCTAATTAAGAGAAAAAAAAAAACATCACTGGCAAAAAGCTGAGCTTCAGTCTACAGAAACGTTACTTGCTTAAACCCAAAAGATGCCTATTTATCAGCATGGCTTATCCAGATGTCTCTTTCTATAAAAGCCAGGGTAAGGTACACAAGAAAACATCACAAAGGCAATAGGATAATATTGCTGGTTTTCATTTTGGAATGCTCCAACCTTTATCTTCTTTATTAATGAGTAAAGGCAAAACTCAGCTTGAGTCAAAACCATGTCTCTGGCTTTCCTGCTAACAAACAAGCCCTGGCAGTTCCCATGGGACACCCCAGCCCTCTGCGGCAGAGCACGCTGGTCCAGGGGATGGGAAGCTGCTGCAGCCTGGCCGTCCCGGGTTCCCCGCACGCCCTGGATGCCCTTTTCTGACCCCTCCGGCCAAAGAGAGTTTTGGGAGCTGCTCCCTGCCCTCGCCCCATCCCCTTCACCAGCTGCAGCACAGCGCGCCTGCCCTGTGCCACTTGGCTGGCTCCAAGGAGCCTGGGGGACCGCAGCAAGCATAGAATCATAGAATCACTTTGGCTGGAAAAGACCTTTAAGATCATCGAGTCCAACCGTTAACCTAACACTGCCATCCCACCACTAAACCCTGTCCCTAAGCACCTCATCTACCCTTCTTTTAAACACCTCCAGGGATGAGGACTCTACCACCTCCCTGGGCAGCCCATTCCAGAGCCTGACAACCCTTTCAGTGAAGTTTTTCCTAATGTCCAACCTAAACCTGCCCTGGCACAGCTTCAGACCATTCCCCCTTGTCCTATCATCTGTTACCAGGGAGAAGAGGCTGAACCCCCCCCGCCTCCCCCCTCCTCTCCAGGCTGAACACCCCCAGCTCCTCCTCGTAAGACTTGTGCTCCAGACCCCTCCCCAGCTTTGTTGCTCTCCTCTGGGCATGTTCCAGCAATGCAACATCTTTCTTGTAGTGAGGGGCCCAAAACTGAACACAGTATTCAAGGAGCATCCCCCCCTGCACCCAGCATCATCCCCCTGCACCCAGCCACTCGGGGAGGGCTCTCTGCGCACGCTCGCACCCCAGCAGGCCAAACAAGTGACTGTGAAGAGCAATTCATTCATCTTAAGTGAGCAACAAGGGAAAATGAAATGGGATTAAGTTCTTTTTCCTGATGGATAGGAACAGAAACACTGCTCCAAACAAAGACGCCGTATTTCTGAGTACACAAGCAGGCAGTTTCCTTACCTGTGTCAACAGAGTCATCACTGAGACTGATGTTATCAAGTAAAATAACATGGTCTATATCTGTGTTAGCTCCTTATCCAAAGGCATTTTCTTTTTTTTGTCCCAAATCAACCCACACTGTTGCTGTTTCAGTATAGCTCTTATTTACCTTTGATGAGAACAAACTATTCAAGTTACCTGGACAGAAGAAAACACTGTTTTGAAGTTTCTATTCCCATTTTTTTTTCCTTTTATCCTAAGATTTTTTTTTCCCCTCTTTTATTTACCAGGATTATTGAAGCTCACTTAATAAAGACACTGATTTATAGAGAGGGTATATAGAGGATTTCACATAAAATGTTATAGCTACAGCAGTCCAACACATCACAGTGGTACTGAGAAAATTCCTTTGCTTTCAAATGATTCAGTGTTATATCACAGGAAGATGATAAACACAAGCACACACCAACGTGTGTGTAACCTCTTCACCTGGTAAATTAGATCAGCAGATTTTGGCGGTGTACAAAGCCCTGGTATTTGAGTGGGAAACGCTGCCTGAGTACCCGCAGTTCAAGGCTGACGCCGCTACAGCGGCCGTCAGAATTCAGCATGTTTCTGCTATTAAATCAGTCCGACGGGAACCCCGTCTCGTGCCAGGGCATTATCTCATCCTTTGTTTTCCCAAAAGTACGAGGCAGACATTTTCCCCTTCCTCCTGCCCTGAGAGCAGCAGCTGATGCCCGTGCAAAGGCTGGTTCGATGGGGGAGCTGGGGGTCCCGGTGAGAGCTTCCCCAGGAGCAGCCCTCGCCCATCCCGCCCTGCCGACCAGGGGAGGGAGGAAGGAAGGTCGGTCACCTTGGGAAAGGAAATTCCACCTCTCCAGCAAGGAGGCTTTAACCCCCGGTTCGCAGAAATATGTACAGCCCATGCCATGTTTTTGCAAAGGCATATATGGAAATTTCCTGCACAAGCCCTTAAAGCAATACTTGGCGCCAATAAATCAAATGAGGAGTCCTACAGTCTTGATAAAAAAAAAGTAACAATAACCTACTGAGACCAAACAATAAATATGAGAATATTTAAGACATTTTTAAAGCTGTTAAAATCAGTGCTAAGGGACAAATTAGCACAAACCCGCCCCTCGCTGCGCCACTGTGGGACACCACTGCTGTCCCCAAGTACTCAGAGCTGGGACACCAGAGGCTCAGACTCACACCTGAAGCCCACGGGTGGTTTTTTTTTTTTAATTTGTTTTTTTTTTAATTAGGAGCAAGTACGATCAGCAGTATAGTAGACTGATACTAGCACTGGAACAGGCTGCCCAGGGGTGTTGTGGAATCTCCTCTTTGGAGATATTCAACCCCCGCCTGGACGATGTCCTGTGTAACATGCTCTAGGAGAACCTGCTTTAGCAGGGGGGTGGGACTGGGTGATCTCCCAAGGTCCCTTCCAACCCTTGCCATTCTGTGATTCTGTAATAATACTGTCACGAGGTGGCTATTTCTGAGGTCCTGGCAGGTACGATCAGCTCAGGGGAATGCTGCTGCAGAGCCCCTGGTGCTTGGAGGACATGTGCAATGGGAGGCAGGAGGTCTGCAGCCTGGCACCCGAAAGCTGGGTCACCTGTGCCCTGCCAGCCAGCCTAAGGCCAGTCCTGCAGCCATACAGGCCAGAGCCCATCTGACCACAGTACTTCTAACGAAGCAAATCCGGGTACATTTGCATTTCCATTGGCCTGGCTTACAGATAGTATTGGGTTTCTTGCACTGCCTGGTTCAGGCTGCTTGAAGAGCTGTTGCAGACGCAAGTTTGCCCCAGTTCCTCCTCTTCACCCCATCCCAGTTGGTATTTTCACACTACAAGCTGCATGCCTTGCACCTGGTTTTAGCCAAACTACCACGAATCTCTACGGACTGAGAATTTTGTGTCAAGCACAAAATAACACATTATAGAAAAAAAAAAAATAATCTCGGAGCAATGCACAGAAACAGCCTTCTCATCCCTTCCATGCAACCCCCCTGCACTACGGAAAGAGCAGCTCTTCTCCACTGCTCAGAGCGCACCCCTCCATCGGCTGGCGGGGCTTGGAAAGCTCCCGCTCATGGGGCACAGCACAAGAAGGGACCGGGGTGAGTGGTAGCACCGACCCACCATCCCCATCCCACAGGTGCCACTCTGCTATCTGTGTGGCACTGGGATGCCATTCCCGTGGGGATAAGGCTGACCAACCGCCTGCGGGAAGTGCTGCTCCCTCTCCAGACAGCTGGAGGAAACCCAGCCTTTCACTCCACATAGCTTATTTTAGCCAAGCATCCCAGGTTTGGGAGGACTTGCATCCTATTCCAGCTTTGGCTACACGCTGCCAATTTAATTCCTGCTGCAATTATTCTCACACCCAGACACTCGATCTACTGTCAGTTAGCGCAGACGGGGCTCTGCCCCACAGCCTGAAGCCCATGTTCCCAGATCCCCCAGGCCAGAAAGCTGTCAGTTCTGGCAGTATGGGGACAGTCAAGAAAACAAACATCCTCTCCTTTTATTAGCACCACATGGTGGTATTTTGACTAGCGAGCTTGTGCTACAAGAAGCCAAAGACAGTGGGACTTCCAGAAACTGAGGGATCGGTGCTGCCGCTCTCCCCCTCTGCTGGGGAGGGACAGTCGGGGCCAGGGCCCACAGCAATGCCGGCACCAGGCTGGCAGCCTGGGGCAAAGCAAAAATGGAGATCCCAACACGTCAGCAGTGATGTCATGTCTGTGTGATGGGGATCGTGACTTCACGCGACAGCACAGCTGGCTGGTGAGCGCCGAGCCGCCCCGCAGCATCCCCGTGGGTCCCGCTGTCACCCACAGCCAGGTCCGACGAAGACACAGCCCTTCGATATTTAGGATGGAAGTTTGAATGTCACTGAATTTGCATCCTCCTCTATAGAACCCGGCTGTTAAGGACAGACTTGTGCAGTGTAACCAACTGATAACCCAAGTCTGCTGCTTTCAAAGTGTTATTTCATGGAGGTGACTCACTGGTGTCCTGCTCGGTGTCATTCCTGCTAATTGCGGACAAGCAGCTCGCTCCGCTCCCAGCTTCTGCAGTTGCGAGGGCAGTTACCCCCTGCGGTCACTGCATTAATCAAAGTTTTAATAAGGAGGATTGATTGCATTCTTGGTCTCTGAGCAGGGGTTTTCCACAAAGCTCAACTGACAAACCACAACAGATTTCGAAAGAGAGGAAAGGAGAGCTCATCAGCTGGTCCGTACCTTCCAAGTTGTCTTGCACAGAAGATAAACTGCAAGCCTCACTGCCGTCAAGACAAAGACTGCACCTAAATAAACTAAAATGTAATTATAGGGTACATGCTTTCCTAGAAATTGCACAGATTTAGGCATTCTGCTTATGCTCACGTTTCGGGGCCTTTAGCATGAATTACTGTAGTCACAAGTCAGAAGACTTTCAAGACGTCTGTGCCCGGTACGATGGAAAAGTTGATAAGAGTAAAACCTGGAGGAAGGAGGGACATGTGCTCCACATTACTGGAAAGGCCACTTGGGGTAAAACTCTCAAAACCCTTTTCAAGGACAACCCCAAACCTATTTTTGTGATTTGAGGGCAGACTTCCAGCAGACTTTTTTTTTCCCTGTGTCTCAAAGCAGATTGCTTTTTTCCAGATGTGAGGAAGTGCACCTAAAGGTTGCACATTTTGAGCCAAGCTATTACTTTACAATGAGTCTTTTCTTTCTCACAATCTAATTAAAGTGCTTTTGCTACAGGGACTGGAGGATTACAGCACAGGACAGCCCTGGGTCATACGGCATCGCTCCTTAAGGGACTCCAGCCATCACCAGGATCTCTGCTCCTGGGGGACAGGGTGCCTGCTGCAAGGGCCTGCACTCTTGGGTGCTGATGGTCACCCTTAGCATCATGCAAGTTGGAGGATGCGAGCAAGAACGTAGGTGTTAGGACAGCTACTGGCACGCATCCTGAGCGGTCAGCATGAACCATGCTCAAGGCAGAGTCGGTTTGGGGAGGGAGAAGAGACAACCAGCACATCGAGGGTGCAACCACAGCAAGAACACTCTAAGGTACGTGTGGTACCTCCTTCACCTACTCTCAGGGAGACCAGAAAAGCCATTAAACAAGACAACATGGAGATACAGCCATTGAAAAGGAGAGCAAGAGCAGGGACCTGCTGTCAGTACCTGCCTGTTCTTGTTCGTACACCTCTCTTGGTGCCTTGCTGCAAACACATCTGCTTTACCCACGGAGAACTCCACAGATTTAGACTTTTTCAGTGTAGGTCTGGATTCAGGAAAATCCATCTCTACCTCCTCATTATATTCTATGTAACTGCCTAATTTTTAAAAGGATCCATATGTAACATATATTAATAGTCAGATTCAAATCCAATCTGCATTAAACCTCAGAAATGTTGTATCTGGCAGCGGAACTGCTGCACATTTGGTCCTTATTTAATATTATTCATAGGGGTTTGGGCACATCAAAGTCTATTAAGAAAAAATATCTGTCAAAAAAAGATTGCTGTAATTGATTAATGAAGCAAACATGGCCAGAACTCAAAGCCCAAGCACACAGATCACCCTGCTCTGTCAGTCAGCGCAGGAAAAGACAAGCAGACCCACGAGATGCTCGTGTGCAATACCAGGGTGGGTTTGCCGGTGCTGCCGTTCCACAGCCGCTCTCCCCGCTGCCCCAGGGGGCAACTTCTACTGGTCTATCACAGGGCTACAATGGCCAACAGTAACGGGTGTGACAACGTGCATCTGCCTCTTCGTAGGGTTTGGAGAATCTCACCCCCATCCTCGTCATTTGGTGACATCTCTGCTGCCAGTGCCATCTCCCTGCTCCTCAGAGGGAACCGAGGCCAACACCACTCCTCGTAGCATCATCCTGCCCTCTCCACCTTTGCAGGTCTTCTATTCCTTCTGGAATGAGCCAAGGGAGGGCTGTGGGGGAACCTTGAGCCCCTTCTTAGGACACCAAAGAGCCACCTCTTCGGAACGAGAGGCAGAGCTCCGCCAGCAGCATCTGCACGTGGGCACTTTGTGAGCGCTGAAGAAAAGGCTCTCATGAAACAGCCCATAACATAAACCACCTTTGCAGAGAAGGAAGCCATAGGAGCAATATTTGAACACTCGCTCAGCATCAGCACAAGAGTGCTCCTGAGTTGCTGTGGCAATTACAGGATTTTTTTTTTTGCCCGTCTGAACTGATGTACTTTCATTTTCTGAAGCTTTCAGGCAGCTCTGGTGCCTGCATCCCTGCTCTGGGAGGGGTTGGTCAACCTGCAGCAGTGAGAGGTCTCAGCAAGCTTCAGTCCTGCCATCATAGAACCATGGAATCGTTTAGGTTGGAAAAGACCTTTAAGATCATTAAGTCCAACCGTTACCCCAACACATCCATCACCTTGTGTGCCCTGGGAAAGCTTGCAGCACGTGCATCAGCTCAGCACCCATCCAAGGAGGAGCAAGACAGCAGGAGCTCCCCCGTGCCCCATCCTCTCCTCCTGATCTCGTCCTCATTCCCCAGATACCTCTGCAGCAGGCATTGTGGGCCAGCACATCCAAAAACCCAACAGTCAGGTAACTCGGAGGCAGAAAGACAGGAACAAGACACCGCTCCTCTTCCCTTTGAGGAGCCAAAGGAGAACTAGAGTCATCTTTGACCTCGCTAACAAGCTATTAGTTAAAAGATGGGTACAGAAGATGGAGATCTGTTCGGGTCCATCCAGCTCCTAGTAGCAAGCTGCTGCTGGAGATGGTGCTGCCCTCACCCCAGCTCCTGGAGACCACGGGGTGGGAAGGCAGGGCAGGCTGCTGGCAGAACATGGGCAGGAAGGTCTACAGAAAAAGAGCTGAAGACAGAGGGAAGAGACAAGCTGCAAAACAGAGAGAAGGAAGAGAAAGGAACGAGACAGGAAAGGGGTGGGGAGGAGACCATTAAAAAAAAAAAATCCACCACCACATGAAGTGAATCACCGCCACGGGATTAGGAGGGTGCGGTGGATTTTGGAAGCAGCCGAGACGGAGGCACGTCAGCCAGGGCAGGTGCAAACAGACCCTGGGCGTGCTGCGCTGCGGGAAAGGCAGACATCAGGCAGTGCCCTTAGGAGGGCTCCAAATAGCTCCATCGAAATAACGCTGACCATGGCCCCGAGGGGGGTCCGGTGCTGGGTGCTCCTCCCACAGCGCTGCCCAGCCTCCTCATGCCACTGGCAAACCAGCTCAACAAAGCCTAACTTGGGTGGGAGGGCAGTTACGGAGCTGGGTTTAAGCCAGCCTTTCCTTTACCAGACCAAGGAAAGCACGGCAAGACCTGCACGGAAAAGCCCAAAAAACATGACGCTGTAAAACCACGCATAGAAACTGCTTAACCTCTGGGAGGACCACAGGCAGAGCAGAGGGCGTTCCAGATTTCAGATATGGATCTCCTCTCCCCAGAAAAGTGAGCTGGAAGACCAGCCAGCGTGCAGGGCTGCTGCTGCTGTACCTGCGGCTCCGGCTCTACGTTGATTCGGTACGCTTGGGCCTTGCCATCTTCCAGAACAGGGGGTGACCAGGTCTTCCCTTCAGCTCTGCAATGGGAAATTAAGTAAACTCATCTTAAATTGCTTTTAAAAAACCCAGAAAACCCACAAAGCCTGCCAAACAATAAAAAAATAGACTTAAAAAAAACCAAACCCAAACCAACAACCATACATATATATAGTATATAGGCCTGCCAGAGAATGAACATACATATGTGTTTGTCTAAAATTATCCTCAGAAACAGTACAGTGGTACATAGGAGATGCCAGTTCTGTGCTATTAAAACCATGAAGCTCAAAACCATTCTTGAACTGCAGGCTCCAACTTCGTGTGGAGTTTAAGATACAAACTTGTTTTGGTTCAATAAATCAGTAGGGAGGCTTGTGGTGGTTCTTGTTGGGCATACTCCTGGCTTCGCCCCTTTATTCTGGCCCTCCATCCCAAATTGTATTTTGATTATGTGTATATACATATGTGTGTGTGTGTATGTGTATATATATATATGCATTCCCTGGCAGGCCTATATGCTAGACCACAGCAGGAATTATAGAAATGCCTTTCAGCAAGAAGGCTTACACAACCCTGTGTGAATCATCTTGACCCTCCCAACACAGGTGCTGGATAGAAAAAGTCCTAAAAATCCAGCTTCCATTCACAAATGCATCTTCAGTCCTGCCAAGCCAGAGCAGGACGCTGCCACTATCCAAAGATTTTCCGTGGGCCTGATCCTTCCCCCCCCCCACCCCAAGGTGGCTGGGGGCATGGCTGGGATGCGGTCACCAGCGTGACTGTCCTCTCCAAGGACACAAGGGAGCTGCGGGGGCCTGGGCAAGGTCCAGCAGGCACATACACGGGCTTTTCTGGATGCTAAGAGATTGAGCTGGGAGATGGAAACTGCATGAAGTACAAGATAAGGTTTTCAAATGCAAACTATTCTGTTTATCATCACAACCTGCGTATGCACCACTTCATGAAAATAAGTTTTGCTCTGATAAGCACAGATGTCTCCCTATGGCCAAGCATCCTTCGCTGGACTCTGGCCCCTGCCACATATCACATACAGCGTTGGTTTAATTATCTGCAGAGTCCAAGTTTGAAAAATAAGGAGCATGGTTTTAACCCAGGAATTCTTGAGGTGATTTTTTTACCTTTGGTATTTTATATCTAAGCCAGTCAGCATACAAACCTGCCTTTCCAAATTCAGTGTCTGATCCAAAACCTATCAAAAGCAAAGACTCTCCCTGGCTTTAATGCACTTTGGATCCGTCCCCTGACGATTTAAACTTTTTTTGTTCCAAACCACTACCTCAGTACTACTGCCACAGCTTTTTCAACTGGGAATAACATACTCTTTCTCATAGCTAGGTGTGTTGTTCTGATAAATTACCTTTACTGTAGTTATTTGATTTTAGGCTGGGACAATTCACTTGAAGCTGGTCTTTCCAACTGTTTTCGATGGGACAAAGGAAACCATCCTTCCCAGGAACGGCGACAGCCTTCCTACCAAGCCTGACTCGCTTTTTGCCACAATCCAGCACTGTGTATATTGCTTCCACATTGAGAATTTCATCTCGAGGCCCAGAACAATGAAAATGCCTAATTACGTTGGCAGAGATCACCCTTATGATTTCGGTGCTTTTCCTCTGCATTGAATCAGCCCAATGCGTGCACGCTGCCGCTGAGCAGGGGCAATTACGAAATTCCCCTTTGCTCAGCTCCGGAGCCCGCATGCTGAACACAGCTTAAAGGATCCCTGAAGGCTTCAATTTGCCAGTAAACAAGAACTGAGATTCAGAAAGCAATTCTGATTGCAGAAGATAAGAGAAATAGCAGCAAATTCACTCTGCATTAAGCTACGGCGTTCAATCACCAGTACCGCCAGCACTTTCTACTTGGAGCGTCCCAGTTCCCCATCGTTCCCCTAAATGAACAAAGGTCACACCGGCTGCACCACAAAGCAGCCAAACCTGCGTTTTCCAAAAATCATTACAGCCATCTTCACACTTAATGAAAAACACAGCCAGACTTAGGTTTACACGTAGAAGCCCACTTGTAGTTAGTGCTTTTAATGATTAAAGTCAAGGCTTCACCGTCAGTTCTTTAGGATGACCACAAGTTCTTGGTATAAGCCAGGCAGCCCCATAGAGCTTCCAGCAAAAGCCTGAGCAAAGCCAGGCTCACCTCAGCCACAGCTTCCGCTTGAACTACTCTGAAATTAAGCTGATACGGTGCAATTTTGATTCTCTTTGGCACTTTTAAAGGCAAAGCAAAGGAGAATTTTTATAATTTTGTTCACGGCCCCCCCCCCCCTTTTCCACAGGAACAGCAGAATATGAGGTAATTCGAAAAAATTAAGAGGCGAGTGCCCAAGAGCGAGATGCCATGGGCAGCTACTGCAGAACAGCTGATGCTCTGAGCTTGCCCCAAAATCCTGGCTGCAGGAACACCCCTGTGCCCACGTCCCTGGCAGGATCAGCAGCAGGAGGGGTCCCCCCACCCCCCCAGTACAGGGAAGCCGAGCAGCGGGGACCTGGGGGTCAGCACAGCCACCCCAAGCCACCCTGGCAGCAGGTTCACACCACCAACAGTCAGAGCTTTGTGTTTAGGCAACAGCAAAAACTAATCACGCTTTTCTAACGTAACGGGTGAGAGATCAGATGTCGCACTGAAATGTTCCGAGTCGTCTAATTTACGGCTCAAGGACGGGAAAAGTGTTTTCAGATGTGTTGTAGGGGATTAAAGTCAGCTATATGGAAATCATTACCCTGCCCTAACAACACTCTACTCTATTTTAATGGCTGCTAGGACAATCCTAAGAAAAATAACTTGACCTAGGTTAGTACTAGGCCTTCAATGCGGGGCTTCGTGGGAAACAGACCCATTAACAAGACGTAACTGAAAAAATAGTTGCAGACACCTTTTATCCCACGATTTGTTTTCTAAAAGGCTCAACGTCATTCTCAAAAGATTACTTGCATATGCTCACATATTTTACCAAAATGTTTTTTCACCTGGTAATGATCTGCAAGTCTTGCTCTCTACATTTGTAGAGCTGCTTTCAAGTTGCAAGAATTCCTGGGTCTTATTGAATTTCTAATTTCTCCATCCCCTTATAAACTAACATTTAGCACTTGGGAAAGTGCCAGACCAGACCCAGGACACCACCGTCCGCTATCGTGCGGCTGCACAGAACAACCCTATCACTGTATTTCACCCCAATTTGTACAGTTGTGCGAGTCTGTCTGTCTGTCTCCAGGTTCCTGCGCATCTCACTATTCACCTCTCACAATGGCACTTTGCTACGGTCATGACTGGTTTTCATCACCAATGTGGCCGTTAGACTTCTAGGGGCTGGACTGAGTCTGGAAGCAGCTACAGCCAACAAGTGCCCAGGACTGCGACACCTCTCCGTGACAGCCGTAAGGTGATGGACCTGTCCCTGCGGCCGGACACAGGGCTTTCACTTGCTGTGCAAGGTGGCCAAGGCTTTGCACAGGCTGCTGAACAGGCACAGGAGCTGAGCTCAGCTGAGCACCCCGACGGACCCGGCTCATCCAGTGTATGCAAAGGAGAAGCTGCGGGATTTCTTCTCCTTCATTCCTCTCAGCTGAAACCATTGCTGTGTATCGAGGCTCTGGAAAGGTGCCGGTTTTCCCTTCCATTAGTCCTTGAGGAGCTCCAGAGGGGAAGCTGTGATTCACTTTTTCTGTTGTACTTTTACTGGAAACTTGAGAACATCATACATTGTCATCCTTCCCATCTTCCAGCTCGCAGCAAACAGACCCCGACAAAACCTCCATGAGCTGGTGCAGGCGGGAGGGGGGACTCGGAAGAACAGCAATTATGTGAGGTTCCAGGGACTTTTGGGGCTACGCAGCCAGCAGACTTATTACTGGGCTTTCCCTTTTAGAAACTTCCAGAGAAACTCCATCTCTGTACAGAGAGCAGGAATAAACAGAACACCTTCATACTCAGACTCTCCAAGAAGACTCAGCAGGACTGTAATGGTGGATCAGTCCCTGTCGGTTCTCTGCCCACCACGCGTCCCCAGGGCAGCGGGGTCCGGTTCTCCGCCACGGCTGCAAGCCTCGCTGCAGTTCAGCGCTTGAGCTGCCGCTTTCCTTGGTCACTCAGTCTCAAGCAAATGAGAACAGATCTGATCCGCATTGCGAGTGCAATGCTGCATGCCACTGCCATCTGCAAAGGAATTTGGGTTTTCCCAGCCCACGCATGCTGGCTTGCTTCCTTCTCAGCCCCTAGTCCTTGCTCTGCCAGGGTTACACGGAGCAAAACAGCCCCCAGGTCCCCCGAGCTGGGCAGGGGTTTCCACAACTGCTATTTAAAAAGAAGAGTTGCCACCTCTGGAATACCTTCCCTCCACAGGCAGTGCTGGTCCTGCAGCACGCACACCAGATGGAAGGGGAAGCAATTGCTTCCAGGATTTATTGTAAGCAGCAGGAACCAAACCTGAATCTTTGAGGATTTATGTTTTGACACTGCAGTCAGGAAACAACAACGCAACAACCTTGGCTTGGTCTTTGGCTGTGCCTGGGGCCAGGCAGATGCTGCCAGTCCTGCAGTGTTATACACACCAGTGTTATATACACCAAAAGAAAGGGCTGTAATTGAGTTGGACTGGGAAGAACAGCATCAAAATTTTTTTTTTTTTTTTTTTTTTTTTTTTTTTTTTTTTTTTTAAAAGTCTCATAATGCACATGAATTCCTCCCAGCACATCACAGGAATACGAACACGTTACTCCCGGGGTGGCGGAGCCAGAAAGCACACTTCATGCCCAATAAGGAATTTTTTTCACTTGTGTAATTTAGAGACAACTTCACAGCGAGGAAAAAGAAAAAGAACAAGTTTTACCACGCCATCATCCTTATCCACACATTTACGTTATTTAAAACGCCGAAATCCTTGGCCTCCAGTCAAAGGCATACATTTCGTGGCTAAATACCAAGATCTCCATACCATGTTTCCGTGAGTAATAACTCACGAGGCTGCTTAACCCCCAGGATTCTTCTCCAACCAGCTGCCCCACACCTGCCCTCACCGCCCCTGCTGATGCCAGTAAGGCAGGCGAAGCCGACCCTGCGCTACCTTGGCTTAGGATGCAATGCCTGGGAAGACAACGCTGGAGCAGGCTGATTTATCACCAGGGCATCCTGAACCGTCCCGGCTAAATCTTCATCAGCACCATCGCTGCCTCCTCGCCACAGCCCAAGTGCCAGGGGCTGCTCCAGCCTTACTAAGCCCGCTCAAACTCCTGGTCTCACATTTCAGAGCCATTAACCACGACCTGAAGACCCACCCCTTGCTACAGGGAAGCCTAGGTAATTCCTCACACGCTGCATCAGCACCCGCATGAGCATAGGTTACATAAATCGACTCCTTTCATGAGCTGATGAGGATTTTCCTCTGCTCCGTTTCAGAACAGAAGGGCTACTGTGCTGCTGTGCTTTCCACATTACCGCTGCCCAGAAACAGCCCTGCACATCTCTGGGCCAAACAAGACCTGACGGAGCCGAGGACAAAACACCCACAGACTTCAGTGGGAACGGGGGGGGGGGCGCTAGCCAAGACCGGGGCGCAAAGAAAGAGGGAGAACCACCCTAAGAGCACTTAAAGTCCTGGATAAAGGATGGAGCAGAGATTTTTAAAAAAGAAATATAGCTTAGTACAGCCTGAGAGCAGGAGCAGCCTCACAGGTACCAATACTGACTCTGGGCTGCAGGGGACACAGGGGAGCCACAGCCCCCAGCACACTTTAAAAGCTGCGACATCCCCTTCCCAGCAGTTTTCCCAGTGCAGGCTTGGGGCCAGCTCCTTCAGGAAGGATGCAGCACAAGTCTTCATGCTCCCAGCTGGCAGATAACAAAAGCTTCAGAGCAAGCTTTCGGGCTCGCCTTCCCCCTCTGGCACAGATGGGCAGGTCTGGACAGTGCTGCCAAGGACTTTCCAGCGACGTGCGTCACCAGGAACGGCATCAGTGATGCCACAAGGTCTCCTGTCCAGCACCCGAGGTCCTTTGGGTGCTCAGCCCTCTGTTCTCAAGCCGTGGTTTCAGCAAAGCACGGCTCCAACCCAATTTTATGGCTGCTTTTATTTGAGGCACGACCTGATTTGAAGTAACGAGTCTTCCCTAATAACCAGGGCTGCAGCATAACCATGAGACATTACCATTCAAAGGAGCTGGGAAGGCTTTCTTTAAAAGAGAAAAGAAAATACACAGCAATATGTAAGCAAGAGCAGGGCAAGCTGCATTGCCAAGCTGGTTATCTCTGGACCGTAGACTTGTTGTGTGCACTTGCCTGGACGCTAACTGCCTTCCAGGATAAGAGAGAGTTGATTTCAAGAAATAATATTGATTTTAACGCACAAGTACTGTTTGGAGACAGCAGGCCCAGGCTCTGCTGGCCTCTCACCATGCCATGTGTTTTGCTGCCGATGCCCTCCAGACACTGCCTCCCTCAGCTTTCCCAAAATTACATGAAAAATCAGATGCAGAGCCTGCCCCAAGCCCTGCTTTTCTTTGCAAAACCAACAGCCCACGTCTTCAGAGGGACCTCCTCAGCACTGCACCCCCAGCCCTGTCTCCTGCAGGGTTCATAACCAGTCCAGGGGAACTGGAGCATCCCACGGAGAGAAAAAAGAAGATTCCTCCTATTTCCCAGGAGCTGTCACGCAACTGTGCCAGATACACCCGGGAACAGTGCGATTCCTTTCTGTCGACACAGCCATGCCGGTTGCTCCGTGGGTCTTCCCTGCCGCCTCAAAACTTCACTTCTCCAGGGGTCCTGGTGCCACTGACACCACCCCCCCAGCTCCCTCTGGAGCCAAGCCAGCTCCCACCGAGCGAAGCCGCAGCAGATGTGCTTCCCAACATCTGGCACGGCCCTCGGCTCCAGAGCCACAGGGAGGAGTGCTCTGGGTGCTGCTTTCCACCATAGTGTTGGGAAATGACATGTTCACATCTGGTCAGAAACTCAGTTTTTCTCCTTCCAGACAGACTGCGTGAACAGATTCTGCCGTGCAGCTGGACAGGAGAAAAACCATCAAACCCAGGGTGACGTCCCTAATGACAGACTGTGCTAACGATAGATGTGCCCATCTATTTGCAGCCCAGCCACATGGTCACGCCTGACTACGGCCAAAGTTTGGATCACAACAGAAATCCCGCTAACTTCAGTTGTTCCCTCCCAAGCGCAGAGAGAGACGTTGCCTGCACCGCATGGTAAAGTTTTACGTGCTCATGTTTTATTCCACCCACAGTCAGTCCTCCTGGCTCTTCACTTGTTTCCCCACCATCGTATCCAAATGCCTTAATGAAGCAAATCTGATTAACAGGATAATCAGCACCACCTCCTGTCAAATTCAATGGGCTCTCTGTACCACCACCACCTCCAACACCCAGACAGGCCACATCAGTCTCGGGACATCCTGCCAGACTGCACGGCAGCTCCCCCTTCGCCTCTTCCCCCGCAGGTCTTCCCCCCATTCTGACTTCCCTGCTGAACTTTCTAGTCAAAGGGTATTCACAGACCACGGCTTGAAAACAAACCCAATCTTGTTCTGTGTCTCGGTAACCCGTAATGTCGAGGGCTCATGGAGAAAGGTCACGGGATGGAAGAAGCCCAAAGGGCACCAGAGGACTGGAAGCCCTTCACTGCCAGGCTTGCTGCCCAGCTCCCTGCCCTCCCTTGGCACACATGCCTGGCTGGAGGGAGCCTCCTTTAGAATCATAGAATGTTTTGGGTTGGAAGGGACCCCTAGAAGTCATCTAGTGCAACCCCCCCGCCGTGAGCACAGACACCGCTAACTAGATCAGGTTGCTCAGAGCCCCATCCAACCTGGTCTTGAATGGTTCCAGGGATGGGGCCTCCACCACCCCTCTGGGCAACCTGTTCCAGTGTTTCACCACCCTCATTGTAAGGAATTTCTTCCTTATATCCAGTCTAAACCTACCCTGTTTTAGTTTAAAGCCATTAACCCTTGTCCTGTCACAGCTGGCCCTTTGGTAGTACAGAATTAACACCAAATTTCACACGCCTTCACTGAAGACGTACAACAAATGAGCTCGTTATTTCAAATGTATTTCAGACAAACACACTTATTTAAAAAAAAAATCTCCTTGTGTTGATTTGCAAACTATATTTTGTTGAAGGCAGCATGCAGAGAGGACGCTGCCTGGAGAGAGTCCTTCTGCCTGAGGGAGAAGATACTGATCCTTGCCTCTGCACCCTGGGCTTTCCTGGAGCTCAGCCTCATCACAGAGCTCAGGGCTAGGATCCGCAGCTATTGCAGATGGCAGTTGCTGGACTTGTACACAAACCAACAAAATCCCCCTGTTGCTGCCCCAGAATGTAGTTCCCTCGCTAGCACCAGGTCACCTTGCTCTCCAGGAGGCAAGTCCCGGAGCAGGGATCCGCTCACACCGAGCGGGTAGCGCCGGACACGCTTCCAGAGATGACTAAGGGCTGGGCAAAGTCACCTGGGTCCAACAGGTCACTCGGGAAACAGGAGAGAGATCCAAGAGCCACGTCACCGAGCACTTGCTTTGGGCCAAACTAAAAATAGACAATAAAGCGTCACTGGAGCTGCTTTCCTTACTGTAGAAAAAAAAAATAAACTATTTGTTTTTTCCTATCAAGAGAGAGGCCACCCCACAGACTTCTCTGGGCATGGCCGAGGTGCGTTTGCTCTTGGAGGAGCCACCTAACCAATCCAACAGTGCGATACCCTCCCCGACAGTTCCTCGCCGTCCCCAGCTCCTGCCTGTTCCTGTCTTGCAGAAGCCTGAGCGTTTATTTTTGTCTGACTATAAGGTATGAGAGCCTTTAAAATCAGCATTTATGATGACTTTAAGGACTGACAAAACCATTGCAATCCTCTTGCCTACACTTCCTGCCTCGCAAAGCCCAGGCCACCTCAACCATGAAGCCAGCACTTTTGCAAGGCTGCCAGCCATCACCAGCAACGTCTGCTGTGGAGAACCCACCACTCCTCTGGGCACGCTGCAAGGTCTCATGGCTAAAAACACCCACCTTGGGAAGTGTGGTCGGGCAAACCCAACCTGAAGCCACAGACCCTCCTGCTGCCAGAAGTCTTCCACGCAGCAGCTTCCAGACCACTGTGAGGTTGTTAATGAACATTTCTGCATCTCAGGTAAGCTTGACAGACAGATCATCCTTAATCCCCCCCAAGGCACGCACCCGCACTGCTGCAAAACCTCTGTCCGCTCCCCTCACGGTGGAGCGGAGCTGTACCGGTGTGACAGAACCTCTGCCCTGCGTCCGCGCAAGAAGTCACCTCTTAGTAGAGGACACGCACTTTCATGGGGATACCGCTGACACCGTGTCCACTGACGTGGCAGCTACCACCACCGGTATGGTCACAGCTACCGCCAGCAGGATTCAAGCACCACTTCTTAACCACAGGGACCAGATGGACACCAGCAGAGAGCTGGGCACGTACTGCGCACCTCCCACGAAGCAGTAGTACTTGAGGGTCCAATCTCAGCCAACAAACAGACACCAGCTGATACCGGTGGCTAAAATGAGGTGTAAAAGTGGGAATTCAGCCCACAAATTCACATGCATGAGAATAAAATGCTGCTGCACTGCAGGTGAAAGTTGTTCTCAGCACAACTTTACTCTCACTCCTGACAAAGTTGTTCTGCTGCCAAACCACCTCAGCAGCTGGTAGCTCACCAAAACCTTCCATCACTACACGAGGATTTCCACCTCTTCCAAGGAGAGCTCCACCAGCCTGCAGACATCCAGGAAAGAAACCCTTGTCCTGTCCAGGGTACAGCCCCCATTTGGAGAAGACGACTCCAGTCTCCCTAAAACTGCTCCTAATGGAAAGGAAAATGACCTCCCTCCTTGGCTATGGGAAATTCTACCTGCATTAAGGGGTTTTTTTTGGTTTTCTTTTTTTCTTTCTTTCCTAATGCCGAGGCCACATCATCCCTACGGCACGGGCAGAGCTCAGGGGAATCTGCTTTGGCTGGGCGGCTCCAACACCACTGTCTGATGAACCACGAGGAACCAACGTGGCTTCGCTCCACTTAGGGCAGCGCTCCTTCCCTGCCGCCCAGGCTTACACTCAGAAACCACACGTTCTCCAAGAGAAGTATAAACAGTAAGTGATAGCTCTTTATAGCAGGAAATGCCTTTTTAATCTGAAGTGGAAAATTGTATATGCTTATTTAAATCTATTACAGACAGCATTAGCCATTTGTGAGCCTTGTAAGGAGCACTCATTTTGCCTGGATAATTTACGATTTGTATTAGGAACCTTTAGCTACAGAATTCATTCCAATGGAAAGCAAAACACACCCAAGCCTTCACTTTGCTTTGAAATATTCTAAAAAGTTAATTTGGCAGGACCTTCAAATGTCTATTTATTGAACAGATGTTTAGGAAAACAATGGGTGGATGTTAATGAAGCGGGAGGCTTTGCCCAAAGGAGATTTTGATCCCAGTTCTACTATTCTTGAGTCAATAAAACCTCCATTGGGTTGAAGGATCCGACCCAGCTCACAGCCTGGACAAGCCTTGCAAGGTACGAGTGGTAACCCACACATATAAATGAACTGACCCCCCCTTTTTTTTTTGTACCAGTGTTCTTTTAAAAATAATTCTGGTTTACTGTTTTTAAAAATGCAGAACAATTACACAGACCATGGGGATGCACCAAGAACTGAGCCTAAGGGCACATCTGCTCTGGGGCCGGCCGCAAGCCTTCTGCAGAAGAGCCAAGCAAAGCTGACATAAGAGAACATCAAACAGAAGAGGACCTACCTGTTCACAGAGAGCAGTAGCTGGTCCATGCAGGCTTTGATCTTGTTTTGTGCTTCTAGGTGTGTCATGTTCTCTGTGCTCTCTCCGTTAATTGCCAGAATAATATCTCCTGGGCACAGGTTTGCCATGGCTGCTTTACTGCCAGGGTTAATCTAGGCAGGGAAAAATAAAAGGGTTACTTAGAAGAATGCTCGGTTTAAAAAACCTCCAGTTTCTTGGAATAAGCAGCAGATAAAAGGAACACTTATTTCTGGAGAAGACGTGTTTTGCCTACACCAATGGCATCTACCAGAGGTTGGATGTCAGCGCCAGGGCTCTCGGGTCAGCCTCAGTTCTCCGAGGGCCATCCTCTACAACAAGAAGAGATTTCTGTCAACCCCAGCCAGTGCATGGCTAGGTCCTCTCCTCAGATTTGTCTCTTGCTTGAAATAATGCAATACCCCCTTTCCAGAGAGATGCTTTAGACTCCTTTGGCTTGCAGGCCTTAAATCAAGCTGTGAGAGTCAATCCCTAAAGAGCGCACGCAAGCCTCCTTTTTGGCTAACTACGTAATTAGAAGAGGAGCGCAGTCATCCCAATTGCTGCCTGTGGAGAGCTTACATTTGACATCAGTTTTTCCTGATCGTCATTCAAATGACTTGTCTCTTTCTAGCCCTGCACGGAATATCACGCAGCTCGTTAAGTCTCCACAACCCTTTCCTTCTGGTTTTGTAGGAATGCCAGAAGCTTATAAAACTTGTAACTTCTTTCCTGAGGAACTAATGACAGGTCCAGGTACTGTTTGTGGTCAGCCATAAGACCAATCCTGCAGCCCATAAAAGAGTTTCTTGAGAAATTACCATTTCATTTACATCAGCTCAAATGTGGTTTTAATTTTTGCAATAATATAAAATGACGCAAGGCATAGGCAGGACAGGTAAATGTGCCTGCTTAAACTCTTAATAGCCATGTGCTTGCCCTCTCATTTCCTCTTCAGTCATTCAGAGCATCTGCTAACGCTCTGCTAACCAACCACATGGTTTATCAAGCGAGGAAGTACAGCGAGTCCAACTTTCGGTTATTCATATCTCGCTGCACGTAGAGCGCAAAGGTGCTTTGATTCTCTTTAGTCTTGATTTACATAGGTACAATCCCTTTCTCCAGCAATGGGACTCTGCTCCATCACACCCTGCTTGGAAGGTCCAGGCAACAGGACCACTCCATCCTCATCCTTGGACGTAGCTTACCATGGTGCACGGGGTCAAACGGTTGCTAACAAAACAGGTACCATTTTTCAGAGAGTTTGAGACCAAGTGCTGGCCACCCACTCCATGGTGCCCATGAGCCCCCTGACCACCGCAGGCCATCATTCAACAGGCGGTCTTTTAGGAAGGGAGGCACACATGCCTCCCTCTTGTCATCCTGATCTGTTTTTTTTTTTTTTCCAGTTCTGTTTGCATAGGGAATTTGATGAGGGTTTGGCCTTACCACCAAAGCCCTTTGTGGGACATGCTGGGGCTGCTCACAGGATCGAGCCAGCAAGAGGCAGACGGCACCCAGTGTAACACGGACCCGCTGCACCACTCCCTGCGTGCCTACAGCCACCAATACCACCGGAATATGAACCTCAAGGTGTCTGAGGAGCTCCAAACCACTTTTTGCCTTTAAGTAGAACTGGCAGCCTGAATTAAGCCTTTTGTTGCATTGTCAGAGTAAATCAGCATCTGCCATTTGCTCTTCAATAGTTTCAGCCAGGCTATTTTGCTCTAAAAAAACCTGCCGGGCCAACTCCTTCCCTGCTCTCAGGCTCCCCTGTGACTCAGCTCAGAGCAAACAACAGGAGGTATTTGTGAACACAGCATGCATGAGCTGCAAAGCTCCAACATGGGACCTTTCAACCCACATAGGTTTATTTTTCCCCTGGCATGCATTTGTCCGGTTGTTTTTCTGGACCCATATAAGAAGGCACAGCATTCACAGAGCATTAGGCTACTTCTACAGCCACGGAAGCTGCTGGACCCACCAGAAGCTCAACCAGAAGCTCAACCAGCACCTCCAAGGGAGCATCTCCATATGCTCGCCTGTTGTTACCAGCTTCCCTCGATGTCCACCCTGCAGCCCTGGCTGCCAGCAGACTTCTGGCCTAACAGACCTTCAGTTTGACCCAGGACAGCTGTATTTTGTTCTTGTCTATTCAATACTGTCTAGATGTCTGATGGATTTTTTTTCGCCCCCTGCACTGATCTTAACCAGATTGTAGCTTCCTTGGAGAATAAGCTGTTCATAAATGGGCTCTTAGCTGTTTCCTATTTTTAGATTCTGGTTTATTTCAAATTATTTTGGCAGTGTCTTCATATTAGCATTTTATGTTAGCCGTCGAGATGACTGAGGGCTTGAAACGGAGCTGCACTCCAAGAACTCATTAGTTTGAGATACAGCACTGGTGTCACAGCAGCTTGGGAATCAGCATTGTAACGCCTGCCAGGTCCAAAGTTTGTATTTTAGTGAACTATGTTTAAAATACTTCAAACCAAGTTCTCCTAACTCACAGTTGTGCAAAGCCATTGACGCCAAACATGCCACAGAAAGCCCTACGAGCCTGGCTATGGGTCAGGGCTGCCTTTGAACCCTCGTGCAAGGGTCCTACCTGCTTTGCTACATGTGGATCCGTGCAGACAGCCTACTGCAAAACCAGGATCTCCATAAGGACAAGGATGCAATTTTAAGGGTAGTAATTTTTGTAGGAGAGTCTACGCTTGGAGTGAAACAGCCAAGCAAGATGACCCTCTGTTGTCACAGGGAAACGAACACAGGGAAGGAGCAGGAGGGATCTGGGCCTCTCGTTCAGGCACCCATCGAGCTACAAGCAGCCAGCACCCACACCCAGCAACTGGCTGTGTCCACAACGCTCCTTAACCAGCCTCTCTCCTTGCAAAGGCCAGCTACTGCCCAATGAGCTGCTGGGCACCTACCATTATAAACAAGTAGAACAAAAAAAACCACTGGAGTTTTTTCCATATGAAGTGATAAACCTTGTTTCACATCTGTTTCACCACATGTCTGTTCTCCAGGGCTGTGGCCAAGTGATGTCACCACAGCTGCGGGTATTGCCTGTGGGTAAGGTCTCTCTGAGGGCAGTGACATTAAAGCCCAGCAGTGCAGAGAGGTCTGGGGATGGAGCTTTTGCCAGAGACACACACTCCTGCCTCCCTCCGGAGGGGCCTTAGCTCTGCCCTGAGCCGGAACCGCAGTGCGTGCAACGTGAGTAACTGGATACCTTATGAAGTTAAAGACACTGCAAAGGAAACCCACACCAAGCCACTGACGAGCTCAGTGCTCCAAAGGAATTGTTGTCTGAGAATAGGATAGGCTCAAGAAAACCAGTAATAAGTTTTGGGGTTGGCTTTTGTTTGTTTAAGTTCTCCATCAGTGCTAAAAACAAACTGCTTTAAAATCAAGACGGAACGAACACAGACTAAGACAAGATCAATGGATACGTAACTCGGGGTGGTGTAAGCAGTCTCCTGGTCTGCCCAGGACCAGTTGTGTCTCCCCACCACACGCTGCCTTTTGACGGGCAGTGCCCAGCACCCTAACGCAGAGCCCCAGCCACGCGGTGGGGCTGAACACGGGCTCCGTCCCGCGGCGCCTGCTGTGCCCTGCACATGCCCTGCCTCATCTTGCCCACGCTGGGCACCTGCCAGGAATTGGGCTGTTTGTCTGCTTTTCCTCCAGCAAAGAGCTCGAGCGGGGCAATTACACGCTAGCAAGGAGCCAGCCCAGCCCCTCACACCCTCCTAACCCCCAGGGCTGCAGGGCTCGCATGGGTGCCAGAATTTCAGGGCCGGAGCAAGGTGCTGGTGGGGATTTACTGGGTGGATGGGGCAGCTCATGGGGTCTCACTCCCTGCAAGGCCACATGGCTCCCAAAGGAGCCGTAGGGTGACAGCAACCTCAATGCATGTTCAGAGCAGCCACGTGGATGGCACCGAGAGCCAAACCCGCAGCAAACACCGCAGGCTTAAAGAAATGTAAATATTTTTATTAAAGTTCCCCTAAAGGTTTTTCTTTTTTTCAACTAGACAAGAATCCAGCCTCATTTGGAAGCTCCGAGCTCCCAAAGCCACAGCTTCATACAGCAGCTCACTGATGTGAACTCCCGGCCACCAGTTAACTTGCGCTGCTAGTTATTGCTGCCCTGCACTTAAAGGTGCTTTCCCACTGACATAAATCCAAAGCCAGCTGATGGAGACGTTGGGTGAAGTTGCACAAGGCAGCTTGGTCAACCTCACAACTTGCCCACGAGAGGGATGAGGACCTTCCCTCTGCACCTTCCAATGCCCCTGCGCCGTCCAGCCTCTTCCCTCGTGCCAGCCCTGGTGCTCAGCAGGTTTTTAAGCAGAGCCTGGGATGCAATCCAGCAGAGCTGGACCGTTTTCTGAGAGCAAATCAAAGCAACTCTGAGGAACATGTCCCGTGCGCTGGGCCCATCATCTGGGCCCAGGGGAGGGAAGGGGTCAGCTGGTGGTGAGCTCTTCAGGAGATGATTAAGCAGATCCCCCACAGCGCTATACGTGGAATACCCGCTACCCTTCACCTGATCACTGCTGCATCTTCAGCACGAAGGAACCGAGCACGAAATGCATGCAGGAGCAGTCAGCGTGCTGGTGGGGGTCAGTGGCACTCGCGTTTTCACAGCTCCTTTTATGCCCATAGAAGCGCACTCACATGTACTCTGCCCGAGGCAAGCGTGCACGCACGGCACGGCATCTGCTCCGGGAATGCAGCGCAAACGCATGTCATGTTTAGTGCTCTCCCAAACTTAAATAAAGCCAAGAGAGAACAATGTTCTGCATTTAACCCCTCCACAAAAAAAAAAGCAGCTGCTGCCTCATTTCTCTCTCAAAAAAAATGCAGATGCATAATATTATCTCTATTTATTAATATTCTTAAAATATTAAAAGAAACGAAGTCCATGCACAGCTAACAATACTGTAACAGCAGGGCACGTGGCGGTTCGCAGAGCCCGTGCCCACCGTAAGCAGCTCCAGGCTCTGGAGCACAGAGAGCAGCCTCTCCCCACGCACCGTTCCTGCAGACCGTGCCTCCTGCAGGGATTCACTCCGGTAGGAAGCCAGAATGTATTTTTCTTTCCCTTTTCTAAAAAGCATATTATTCTCTCTAATCCCCTCAGGACAAGTCTCATCTGTAACGCCTTTCTACATCCTCCATGCAGCACTGTGCTTCAAAAAATACCAGAGGTCCAATATCAGTGCTGGTCTCAGTCCTTTTATATTATTCTAGCAGGAAAAGGAGAATTTTAAAGAAAAGTTTAGAGTAAACAGCCCTTTTCTCACTGTCCTCTGCCTCCTCCATCATCACAAGTTTGGTCGCAGCACTGCGAGCATCACCCCCGCACCGAGGATAACGAGGGGAAACGTCACCCATGGGCTATAGCACTGGTCCAACACCCCACAAGTTAGCATCTCCTTTTGCCAAGCCAACCAGTGAACTGTAATATCTGCACAATTACAAACTGATTTATTTAAAATAAGTTTTAAAAATTATTTTCTCCTCCACCTTTCCCAAGGTCACCACCCACCTCTCTCCCCTCCTCCAAGGGTACCAGCCTCAAGCAGCTATGTGGATAATCTGATGCTATGGAACAGATTGGAAAAACCCTAAAGCCATCAGCAGCTATCTTATCTGGCCACTGGAGCCTCGTTAGGATTTACTAAGTGGTAGCATTTGACATCAGGCCAATAAAATAAAGCACATTAAGGCAACTGTTGCACTAAGCCAGTTGATGTCAGAAGCTGTGCAAGCTAACATAGTAAGCAAGATTATCTGAGGAGTTTATAACACTCTGTGTGTTTCAAGAGTACTTTCCCCCCTGGAGATCAAGCACAGAAGCATGTCACGGCCGTGAGAGCAGTGCAAGTCTTAGGGGACAAAGTCCCCCATGTCTCATAGACTCGTTTATGTTGGAGAAGACCTTTAAGATCATTCAAGCCCAACCGTTCCCCTAACCCTGCCATCCCACCACTAAACCCTGGCCCTAAGCTCCTCATCTGCCCGGCTTTTAAATCCCCCCAGGGATGGGGACTCAACCCCTTCCCTGGGCAGCCCCTTCCAGTGAAAAAATTTTTTCCTAATGCCCAAGCTAAGCCTCCCCTGGCACAACTTGAGGCCGTTTCCCCTTGTCCCATTGCCCATTCCCTGGGAGCAGAGCCCGACCCCCCTGGCTCCCTCCTCCTCTCAGGCAGTTGTAGGGAGCGATGAGGGCTCCCCTCAGCCTCCTCTGCTCCAGGCTGAGCACCCCCAGCTCCCCCAGCCGCTCCCCAGCAGCCTGGGGCTCCAGACCCTTCCCCAGCTCCGCTGCCCTTCTCTGGACACGCTCCAGCCCCCCCAGGTCCTTCGGGGAGGGAGGGGCCCAACCCTGACCCCAGCAGTCGAGGGGCGGCCCCCCCAGTGCCCAGCACAGGGGCACGGTCACTGCCCTGCTCCTGCTGGCCACACCACTCCTGATACAAGCCAGGATGCTGCTGGCCCTCTTGGCCACCTGGGCACCCTGCTGGCTCATTCAGCCGCCTGTCAACCAATACCCCTAGGTCCGTTTCCACTGGGCAGCTTTCCAGCCCCTCGTCCCCATGCCTGTAGTGTTTCGTGGGGCTGTGGTGACCCCAGGGCAGGACCCAGCCCTTGGCCTTGCTGAATCTCACTGTTGAGTCTTGCTGTGTGCATCCCGCTGCCCGCACTGGGATAAGCTGCACACCACAGCAGCTTTGCTCAAGCCATCTCTAGAATTGAGCCACAAGCTGAAACAATCAACGCTTTAGCAAAAGGTTAATTTGTTATATTAACTTAACACACCCCCCCTCTTTCTTTTTTTACTCTTTTCCCCAGAAACCTGCCTCTGTACCGTCACCTGTGTCAGGACCCAAGGATGAGGGACACCGCTCCTCCTCACTGCCTGCACAGGTCTCGGCACAGCCATTGGAAAGAAGAACTCAGCATTTATTCCGCCAGTAGTTTTTTTACTCAAATTAACAAAAGGTACCTATTCAGGCCAACCACACTTACATAAGGCAGCTTTCTCTCTCCCAGATCTCCTTCACTTTAATAAGAAGAAAAAAAAAAACCACACTACTGTAACAGAACACAAAGCACCCCATCAATTAGTGAAGCCATCTTCCCAAAATTTAATGAGTTAAAACGTGCAATCCCATACAAGCCTACACAGACCCCATCACCCTTCTCTTAAATTAAGGGCAGTTTGTTACAGGCAAATCTGGGGAAACTTTCTGTTCTGCCAGCGCGATCAAAAGGGCCTGATTAAAGCCTTCAAGAGGCTTTCAAGATAGTGTGACAAAATTCTCAGCTTTTAAACAAAGCGAGCCTGTTCTCTTATCAGGAAGCATGTTACGAGGCAACAGATGATCTTACGGTAGCAATATCTTTTAAAACAGGAAGAACCAAGAGTTAAACGACTAACTAATGAAGATGAATTCCCCAAATCCTTCAAGCATTCTTTCCAGGGATTCTCTTCAGCTTTTCAAAGCATTGTGCCTTGAACTGACATACACTCCTCACCGATCCATTTGCCTTTTTCCAATTGCCTATATAGCGGTCCAATGCACCAAGCCATCACGGGGTGTGCTGCACAGCACAGTAAATGAGGGGCACTGTTTATGCACCGTGAATTCATTGAACTACCGAAGAAAACAAGCAGCAGCTTAAGAACATACAAGGGAAAGAACCAGAGTACAAGCCTCATAAAAGGCAAGGCACTTGAAAATCTTTTTGAATCCAAGTAACGATCATCCAAAACCAAATTTAGAATCAGATTCTTAGTGCAGATCTTAATCCAGCTTGAAGGCTGAGGTCTCTGTACAAAGAAAAAGCTGGGGGGGGGGGGGGGAAATCAATGAAATCAGGTATGAATTTCAGAGCAACCAACCATGTAACCCAAGTGCAAACATCCAAGAGCTGAGTGAAAGAGGCATAGGTTGTTCAGACACTCGTACCTGGCTTATTTTGCCAAAAGCTTCCCTTGCTGAGCCCAAGGGCACCCAGGACTCCAGCAGCACTCGGACTGGGAGCAGCAGCACAGCCTGTCGCATTCGTGGTCACCGGGAGCCCTCTTACCCCTTCCTCCAAGGACAAGTTGCAGATAGACGGCTATACTACACAGAATGACCCATTCTTAACTTAAAACTGCTTTATACTCACTTTGCTACGTCAGGGAGCAAGGCCAGGGCAGGACAGCCTGCCCCGGGGGACACCAACTAAGCCTTGATGCAGGTGCGCTCAGAGCATCACTGTGGTCCCCAAGACACTGCACCATTGCACGCCACTCAGCAAACTGCATCCAGCAGCATCAGAGAAAGTTTTTATGATCATAATTTGGTTCACCTCCTTTAGAGGTTTAGTGCTCAGCTCTCCTGTGAAGCCAGACACCTCCCAGCCAGCAGCAGGGCTTCCTAACCTCTTGTTTGGAGAAACCCCAGGTGCTTCTTGGAGATCTTGGAGCTCTCCTTTTCAAATCACCCACCTTCTCAGCCAGGAAGCCGGGTTCATGCTTTCTTTCCCATCAAAAAGAAAGTGGTCACAGAGATATCCCGAAACAGTAGAAAGTTCTCCAACATAAAAAACCTCTGAATTCAGCTGGTGAGGAGACCTGAGGCTTCATTCTTGTGCAAGAGGTAAATCTCACACAGGCCACAGGGATTTGTGCCTTTGTAATGCGGCTGCTTTCTCCCAGTTTAGTTATGAACACCAGGTATTTTGCCAGGTTTGGTCTTTTGTACCAGAAGCTTTACACGTGCTAAAGGCTTCTGGGAAAGGTTTTGTGGCTTATGATGAATGACAGCGTTCAGAGTCCATGCCCTGTAAACCTCCAGCGCCCATTTCTGAATGGTCCTGCATTTAACTGTTCACGGCAGTTTCTCTTCTAGCTGTGCATTGCCCATATCTGATAATTAAGAATAAATACTTTAAATAATCTTTTTTAATCTGGTATATTTTGCTTTCTGAAGCTTGTACTGTAAAATGTCATTCGCACGTAATCTGCTATCAGTCCACACAACACATAAAACTACTTAAGGTTTAATGGGTGCGAATTTGAGTTGCTCTGGTTGACAAGAAAGATTGAGTGTGGCATGGGCTTTGAGGCATCTTTATGATGTCTGGAAAATCCATCGGCTGAAATACTCTTGCACAGCAAATTTTTTTTTTTTTTTTTTTTTTTTTTTTTTTTTAAAAGAGAGCTCTGTTCTCTCTGATGAGACAGCAGGGTTTATTTTAGGTCTCTGCTGGCTGTAAAAGCTACCCGAATGCCACACTGCAGCTCGACATTTTTGCAATTGCTCCAAGTAACCCAATGAATCCTGGATTTGCTTGAAGTTTTTGTGCAAGTCCTGAAGTAGAACCCAAACATAACCTTATCTTGCAGGGCTTGGGGCAAGCGTGGCCTTAACGGCTGCGTACAAATCCACGACATTAACAAGCTCTCGCTAGATGTGGTTTGCTTGGGTACACAGCCAGCAGCGCTGCACTGCCAGCAAATCAAGCAGAGTATTTTCTGTGAACGTGTTTATTTTAGCTCTTTTATCAGCACTACCAGATCTTGAGAGATCTACTGTTTTCTTTCACACTCTAGCACCTGTGGTCACAGATGACTTAAAAAAATATTTTCCCTAAGTGTTTGGGTATCTAACAACCATGAGTCAATGCATTTTAAGAGCTCAAAAAAAAGCAAATGTGAAATTCAGTTACACAACAAATTCAGAAACACTGCATTCGAAAGGACTTGTGCCTTCCAGGATTTGCTATGTGACTCCTGCAGACTTGTGAGATGCATTTTATTCCCAAGCTACAAAAAAAAAAAAAAAAAGGCAATAGTCTGCCCTAATTCCACACAACCCATATAATGGCATATTTGTATTAAAATGTAAGGACTGATCTACCCAGCCGTACCAGGATTATCACCATCTATTGTGCTGTACAGCAACAAAAAGTTTAAGGAAAAAAAAAAGGATAATTCCACGTGTTTCCCTTGTCTGCTTCCTACACTACCAGGGCCATTTCAGTGAGTCTGCGATCTAACAGCATTCTCTATATCCCTGTATCAAGTGGGATACAACCACGCACTTTTCCAAAGTAACTCTGAATACCTGTCCCGACAGGCAATGTTTCAATCTTCAAGAAGTAAGAAAACTCACATCACCATCATTTACAAGAAACAAAAAAAATCCCCCCCCCCCCCCCCAGCCCCTACTCTCAATTCCCTGGTTACACTGAGCCCATTCTGCTTTGTTCAGCCTGGCAGAGGCCCGAAGTGTTTTCAAGGGTGTGCTGGGTTTATTTTGCTAAGCTCGCCCCAAGGTCAGACCTTGTATGAATGGACCTACATGAATCATTCTTTCCGCCTGCTTTCCCACTCTGGATTATCAGCGTGCTTGATTACTGTAATTAGCATTAGGCTTTCCTTCCAGCATATTCTACCATCACTGTCTCCTGAAACAGCACAAGCATATATTCACCTCTTTCAGTTATTTAATAAAGCCTCAGTGATAGAATAACTTCAGAAAACATATTTGTAACATACTTTTTTTAGTTCTTACCTGTAGCTCAGATTAACTGCTAAGTACCACTACAGCTTCAAGTGTAGCTGCCCAGATCTCTCGCTCCAGACCTTACGAGCAGCAATCATTGGAAGAACGAGAACAAAAATAGCAAAACTATTTCCTTCCACTTAAAAAAAAAAATAAAAACCACCCCACTTGAACTATTATGTTATAACATCCATCAATATGCAACCAAGAAACAGCAGCATCACTTAGCTCTGTACAGGCAATAAAACCACCAAAGGTCAGCAGAAATCAGCCGGGGTCCTGGTTTTAGGATTCATCAACACAGAGCAACTACTCCAGCCCATTTGGGAGCTCTAAACAGAAAGTGCACCATTTCCATTTACTAAACAATCAAAAACACAAGTTACACAGAAACCCAAGAAAAACACCTTATGGAAAGTAAAGAAAAAGCCCCGTTCCCTTTGCTGGCATCTCTGGTTCCTGCCTTCTCTGCCAACGTACATGGAGTTCCCGGGACAACCAAACCCAGCATCGCCCAGCCGCAGGTCTGTGGAGCCTTTCGTGCCCTGCCATCCCCAACCCGCGGCACACAAGAACGAGCCTCGCAGGCCACCCCATGAATTATTACTCTGTCTGGGTACTCTGCAGTCAAGTGGGATCACAGCAACACACTTGGGCATTTTCTGGCTGCCCCAATGGAGTCAGCAAGACAACTTTCACTGGAATTCCTCCCTCAGCAGAATTCTCTCTCGAGTATCCTAACCTTTAATAGGACACGTATTTGCTCAAATACAAAAGCTACTTAAGTTTAAAAGTCAACCTTAACTCAAACAATACCTGGATAATGGATTGCAGACCAATTATTTCTCACCCTTCTTGTGTTACAGTTCCAAGCCAAACCTGAAAAAAAAAAAAAGTATTTTTGCTGCTCCACTAAAGACTAGTGGGTAAACCGATGTTGAAGCCAGCAGATAAAGGAAAAACTGTATTAAACACTTTTTTAAAATACCAGAATGAGTCCATTTGCCAGTTATCCATTTAGCCAAGTAATTTATCTATGATTCTCAAAGCAGCAAGTGCTTGGATTAACTCTGGCAGGGTTGGGTAGATGACGACATTGACTGCTCTAGGAGCTGGACAAGCGAGTTTGAGTGATTAAATGCGTTCAGCGCCTCTAGTTACGCTAACTACCGATTATCGTTTAATCCCAAGGCAAGGGGTAGATCAGCTGTGATCCCACACAGAGCCGCAGCACTCACTGATGTGGTTACAAGCACAACGCTGAGAGCAGCTGAGTAAGTTATTCCATTTCTGTTCCCGAACTGGGAACCTTTGCTGGTGAAAGGCAACGTTGTCCCTGCAGTAAGCGCCCTTTCCCACCAAGGGCAAACAGTGTCCAGCTGTGAGCCGGCTCAACCAAGGAAAAGCAGCCGTCAGCTACCAGGAACTTAAGTCTTAAAACCACTTTCTATCAAGTCATTAAGGCCAACTCTAAGCAGATGTTTTGGGTCATTCCCCTACCCCTATAAATATCCCTAGGAGGAGGAACCACCGATTACATGATGTACTACACCCGGCATTAGCTTACTGTAACTGGGGGTATAAAACAAGCTGGATTTCTTCCCCAGAGCCCAGCTTTGGACTACAATTCCCTTCCCAGAACCATGCTGACAATGCACCAGCATTGCCCCTGCATGTAGCCATGGGGGCACCCTGCAGGGCTATGGGCCTCCAAAACCAGCCCAGCCAATTCCAGCTCTGTTTATCTGGGTCCCCCAGAAAATGCAAGAAGAAACTGGGAAAAAAAATAAGCCAAACCAGTGTGGCTAGCATACCTAGCTTTTTATGTGACCACATGAGAAAGATGCCCTGAGCACACCCTTCTGGATTTGCATTTATCTTTCCTTATCTTTAATACCAAAGAACTTGACACTCCAACCCAAGCCCTGGACTCTCTAGGGCAGCACTCAGCATCAGCTGTTCCCAGTCACTTGGGCAATCAGATCTTTACCCCTTGTCATTTAAGATTGATCAAACTACAGAGTGAAGTGACCTCTTTTCAAGAAAAACAGATCATTCCTTGATTTCATGGGTATATTTGAAACAGCTGCAAGGGATGGGCTCAACACCACCAGCTGCACCTCGCCAAGGGCTAAAGGCTACAGCAAGTCCTGGTGAGCAAGTCAAGGCCCATTCCACAGCAAGACTGTGTGATCATTATTTTCCATGCTGCCAAATCCTTTTTTTTTTTCTTCCTTCAAGTTTATCCCTTGACAATACTGTCACAAGCCACTTCTGGGCACTACCTTCAGCTTTCCTTCCTGCCCCACACCAGACACCTCTCCCTGTCCAGCGTTCAGCCGCACCACAGTGCCTCCAGTTCAGCTCAGCCTGGTCTGGCAGTTCCAGTCATAGAATTGTTTAGGCTGGAAAAGCCCTTTAAGATCATCAAGCCCAACCATTCCCCTAACCCTGCCATCCCACCACTAAACCCTGTCCCCAAGCACCTCATCTGCCTGGCTTTTAAATACCTCCAGAGATGGGGACGCCACCACTTCCCTGGGCAGCTCATTCCAATGCCTAATCACACTGACTGCTTCATTATTGCCCTCTGGCAATGACACTTTGGCTTCAAGTCCCACAAACGCAATATTAAGGAACTCCTCCTTCACTTAACCCAGAGCAACAATGCTCAAAACAGGCTTTGGAGAAGCTGCACCCTTTGAGGGTCCCCCCAGCAGACAGCAAAGCATCGCTCGCTGGGGTTCCTGGGGCAGCGACACACCTCTGCGCTGTTAGAGCTAATGAGAGGTCTGGGGAGAAATTGCTTCTTGTAGCAGTTTAGCAGAGAATAGAGAAAACAAACCATTAATGACCAAATAATGGTGTTTTTTTTCAACATCTACACAGATGAATTGGTGTTTTATAAGTAGGCAGCCAGCCTCTGGCACCCAGAACAGAACGTGGGTGACTTTTGGATGCTGTGAATCCCAAACAGCACCCTATGAATTCCCCATATACCTAGCCCAGATAGGATGCTTGCAGAGCTGTACAGCCCAAACACCTTGTGGCACGTTAGTCCTCAGCCCCTCCTTGGGCACAGAAGCAGGGTGCAGCAAACCCACATCCTCAGGCAAGCCCATCACACCCGGAGCACGCCAGCATCTTGGGCTCGCAGCTGGATGTGGGAGTCCCAGAGTCTGGTCCCACCTCCCAGAAGAATTTTGGCTTTTCAAAATACGTTTGTAATTTAACGGCACTTTAATATAAAACAAATAAAATGAATAAATAAAAAGCACTTTGAAGGAAGCAGAAGTCAGCCAAAAGCCTCAACAATTAGGCTACAGCAAGAGGCTCCCTCCCTCCTGCAGCAACGAAGCCTGGGCAAGGGGGCTGGGGGCTCCTTGCGGGGACAGGGAGACCCCAGCCCCCTTGCCCAGGCTTCAAGCTGGAAACAACAGATTCTAACTTAGAAAAATACAGAATAAAAGTGAATATAGCAGCACATCAGCCACACTCAGTTCTCTGCAAAGAAGCTTGCACAGACCCACCACCAAGCAAAGCCCTGGCTCCCCCAGGGAACCCTCCAGCAGCCCCTTCTTGCACCCTCCATGGCCAGGAGCTCTAGCAGAAGCTAACTCTTCCCCAATTTTAATGTTTTTGGGTATTATTTACAAAGCCAGTGAGGTCTCTGCTTGCATTAAGAGACCAGAACCCAAGCGGAGCACCCTACACCCACATTTACATTCCCAGCGAGTTGTTTATCACCCTCTGGGAGCAGCTAGTTGCGTACATTGGAGCATCACCCCTCTCTTTAGCAGGAGCAGAATTAAAAGAGGATCCAATTTAAAAGGCTGCCACACTCAGTAACGTGAAAAAAAAAACACCCTACGACCGCTACTTGTGTTACAGCTCCTCATGATCCAAAGCAAGACTGGCCTGATGAGAATTACCCTCACGCCTCCCAGGTTTGCCGAATCAAACAATGAATTTGGCAAGCCACCTGCCTAGGCAAAAGCAGACTTTGTTTTTTCTTGTTTAATGTTAAACCCAACTTTTTTCAAAGTAACAGGAAAACAGGCTCCCTCCACTAAATTAAGACATTCATCTTCGCAACAGCAACGTTTTTGCCATCACCGAGAGGCGATTTTATGTCCCGTTGTGATACATCCCACATTGCTGGGGGAGAAAGAGGACTTCCCCGCGCCCAGGAGCTGTAGGCTGAGCCCCAAAAGCCGAGCATGCACCTTCCCCTTGCAGCACAGACCCCCTGTCCGTGTGTGGACGCCTGCCCGACCCCAGCAGCACGGCCAGCCCTGCCGGCTGCTGCTCCCTGCACCGCCCCGGCCTTTCCCAGTCCACATCTTCCCTCGTCTCCATCCCTCTCCTCCTGCTACTCCTCCAAAAAAGCCCTTGCTGGAACACTCGGTAAGGCACAGTTCAAAGCAAAAACAGAGACATAAAGCTGCGCAATAGGCGCATTTGGACTCAAATACAAACTGAGTCTCTTTAAAACATGCTCTCTTCCATAACTATTCCTTTAAAACTCAGGGTACGCGTTTTCCCTTTTCTGTCACAGCTTTAGCAGATGACTGTAAAGACGGCAAACAGCTTGTACGCATTACGACGATGTTTTTAAGCTATAGCTCCTTTCAAAGCCAGCAAACACCAAGAGCATTGAAAGAAGTGCCCCAGCAGCAGCTGCCCCGGAGAGCTCGGCAATGCTACGCAGCTTCAACACACCCTGGGGAGGCAGGGACGCTTCAGGTATCCGGCCCTTTCCCAGGGCAGCCCAATAGCAATGGGAACACCAACGCCTGCCAGAACGTGCCCAGCTGGGGCGCAGCACCTCATCCATCACACAGCCCACCGTTCCCCCTCGCTGCGCTCCTTCCGGCCAGGATGGAGCCGCTGGTACCCAGGCCCAGAGGGCAGCAGCCTTTGGGGTGTTTTTAAATACATATCATTCCATATACACCCAGATACAGACCAGTGAGTGTTCCCGTTCAAACTGCAGATGGATAGACAAGGTGCTTAGAGATGTGGTTTAGTAGTGGTCGGACTCGATGATCTTAAAAGCCTTTTCCAACCAAACGATTCTACAATTCCTGCGCTGGGGATAGTTTGTTTTCACATATATCTACATACAAAGCCTACTTCAAGCTAGCCGCAAAGACAGCTTAGCAAAGAAGTTTCCAGAATATATCTTTCGAGGTTTAATACAAGCGTGAGCGCGCTGACATGGTAATTACTACCAGCCCATAGGGACCCCATAGTGCAGCAGCCAGCACGGAGGGAACTTCTTGCTGACTTTTACTCGTGCCTTACTGAAAAAAAAAAAAAAAAAAGAGAAAAAAAGAAGAAAAAACCAAAACCAACAGCCTGTGAACTCAGTCCAGGGCACGAGTCCAAGCTCTCCGTAGGGCTGAGCACTAAAAACTTTGAAAGCAAATCTTTATGAATTAGCATCCCAGAATTTTTTTTTTTTTTAAATAAAAAGCGTGGAGAACACTACCCGCTCCTCACTAACACAGGAAGGAGGTAGGTTCGGAGGGGAACACTTACTTGGGCGTATATGGAACGATAACGACCTTAAAAACACCCCAAAAGCTGTGCCCGCCGCCCCCGGGTACCGGTAGCTCCATCCCCGCCGGAGCGGCCCCGCTCCCCGCCGCCTCCCATCACCTGCAGCCGGTCCCCGCTCCGCTCCCCTCCCGTTCCGGCTCACCCTGGAGATGGTCAACGGGGCGCTGAAATCTTTACCCCCCACCAAACGAAAACCCCACGGCGAAGGACCACGCAGGACCACCGAGTGGGACATCGCAGCGGGTGGGCGCTTCCCTGCCCGCGGGGCGGCTGCAAGCTCCAGCTCCCACTCGCGATCGTAGCCTAAACCCTCGCGCTCTCCTAAACCCCGGGCGGGCGGCCCGCCTCCCTGCCCGCCCCGCGGGGCGGGCGGGGGGGGGATCGACCCGCCCCGGCCATCGGGGAAGGGGTGGGGGGGGAGATAAAGATGGAATCGCGAGTGTTTTCTTCCCCACGAGCGGGAGGTTGGAGGAGAAAAGAGACAAAATGTCGAGCAAATCGTCAGGTTGGGTTTCAAGCAGCTCAGCGATGGCACGCCCAACGCACCCCAGCATCGCTGTGGCTTTGTAGGGGGTCCTGCAGGGGTGCGGTACCGAGCATCCCTGCTTCCCGGTGGTCCAAGTGAATTGGTGACCGGCAAGAGCACCCAGAAGGTGTCCAGGCTGGCGAGGGTGTTTAATGTGATGGGTTGTAGGGGTGCGGTGGTAACTGGGAGGTGGGATGGGTGGGCAGCGCAGCTGCTCCGGCATCTCCCCCGAAAGCCAAGTGCCAAACTCAAAATGCCAGGGCTTGGGAAAGTTCCCTCTCTTCCTGGAAAGGGCTGGGCCAGTATATCCCACTTCAAAAAAGGACCTAACAAAGGATTCATTGTTTGAAAAGTCCAGTTTCATCAAGTTACCTTCTTGTTGCTCTGCTTCTGTGACTTTGATTTATGTGCTATTTGCTGTGAAGTCTTTTTTTTTTTTTTTTTTGCATGCTCGTGACACGGGGAAGGTTTGTCTCAGCGCCGTGCCCCTGTTATCTGGGAGGCTTTAGTCTGGGACAGGGGTGGGGAGCTGAAACTTTTAAACACGCTCCCAAGCTATGCTGCAGCCTTGAGATTTAGCAACGCGAATACAGCGCGCGTACCGTGTTCCGAACCCAAAACACAACACCCTTTGTTTGCTTTGCTGGAAAGGTGCCTACAGAGGAGCAGCTCAGCTGCAGCTGGTACCGGCAGAGCTTTCACCCGTGCGCTTTGTTCCACGCGCGCGCGGTGCCTCCACCGAAAGGGGCTATAAAAGCTGACTTTTGTCTGTGCAACGGGTGATGAATCATACCTCCTCATTCCTGCATGATATCACCCAGCCTGCAGAAGTCTGGGAGTAGGCTGGCCTGAGGTTTCCTTGCTTGCGTTAGAAAATCCACCCAGCCAAACACCGAAATTTGTCTCGCAGGGAGGACTAGTTTACGTCCCGCTTCTGCCCTCGCTGTTCGGTGACGAGGAGCGCTGCCCTGAAGGACTGAGCTAAAGACGTGCACAAATGAGGTGTGTTGGCACTGGCATCCCTTTCCTTTTAGGAGGGGAAAGAAAAAAATGTTTTCTGTAAAAGAAACGACGTTTGCTGGAAAATAGCAACAATAAAATCGGGGAAAAGGAAAACGGCAGCGAAAAAAATGGGGGACTGCAGCTCTGTGGAGTCAAACATTTTCCACCGGCGTTCATCAGGGCTTCGTTACCCCCGATTTACATTTCTAAATGCTCTCAGGCTGTGAGTGGCAGGCTCTGCTGTGCAGCAAATCATTGGGGTTTTCAAAGTAATTTGCTGGCATAGGAAATGGATGATCAAAACACAGAAATCCCCGCTATTAAAGTATTCATTTCGAAAGCTGCTGGCTCCGAGACACTTTCTCTTCAAGGCCTTTTGAATGCTCAGCCTAGGTTACCCCTCACGTAACTTACGGCTTGTCAAAAACTTAAGCCAAGTCAAATACAATTAGAATTAGCCAAATTGGTATAAACTTGTGGGTGTGCTTATTCCAAATGTGACTATATACCAAAATTCATTAAACCGAGCTGAAGCAGAGGCAGTTTTACTCTGAATGAAAGTATCTGCACTTGAATTGCTCCTGATGGAAAATGCCCACATGCAGAGCAGCCCTCAGATTTCAGAACTGCATCAGGAATTGATCTGGCACTGTTCTATCAGCGATAGACAGTTTTTCCCAGGATTTGGGGAATAAGAACATTAGATGAAGAACTCCACTTTTCGCAAGTGCCTCATTTTCCTTTGGTTGCTCGCACACCTTTTCACATGTGCTTTCTTTGAGCAAAGCCAATACAATTTTGCAGCTTGCAGAGAACCCAGTCATACTCTCACTTCGATCAAGCAAAGCGGGCTCATCACTTTCTTTTTTTGTCTTTGATAAATTGAGAATTTTAAAATTATTATTTTAAGTCGTTTCCAAAACCTAATTGGAGTTCCACTTCAGGAACAGAAATCAGGAGAACCAACAGAAGATGATATGAACCTTGGTGTGGGAACAAGCCTTAACACCCAGCTAAAACACAGTATCTCCAATGTGCTCATTCTTCTGCCGAGAGCTGAAACCCTAGAGCGAGCTCTAACAAAGACCACACATTATTCAAAAGAGAGGTCAAACGTGTTCATGAATTCAATCTCACCACTCCGTTCGCTTTATCTTCCTCCCCCCAATATTTCCCTTGGTGTTTGTTTCCAGTATTTTTCCACCCCAAAGTCTTATCACCTCTTTGTTTCTTTTTTGAATATTCCATTCCGTCTCTCCTTCGCCGCTGGTGACGCTCTGGGTTTCCTTCCTTTGTTATCACAGACCGACTGCGTAAACTACGGATATCCAGCTGTGTGTCCCATTTTGGATGAGCGTTCAGGTTTTCCATTTGCCATCCTCCCAACGTCTAGCAGAGGTCCCGTGCTTATCTGGGAGGCCTGACCCCCCCCAGTGCTGTTTTTGAACGTCTGCCCACATGAGAGTTATTTCAAGCATCATTATGGCTTGATAGTTCTTCTCCAGGCCAGGAGATTTTCTTGCTCTGCCAATTGCCTTCTTCTGGACTATGGCTGTTTCTCCTTAGAGGGGTTTTGGGAGCCTGAAGTTAGCCATGAGTCCTCCATAGCAGTAGGCTGTGACTAGCAGAGGTAGAAATGAGATCCTCTGATGTTTTCACATCAGTTTAAGGGTGGTAAGTTCATGTATGGGCTGTTATGAACATTTTTTTCAGTGTTTTCTTTCTTATTAGGATACAAGTTAGTAATTAATTAACTGCTTGATAGACACAATTTGATTATCAGTCCATGATAAATTGCTGTCCTCTTTGCACTGCCCCAGGCCCTTCACAAAAGATTTTATTTTTAGACTGTGAATAAAATACCCGATAAACCTTGGGAGTGCAATAAATGACCACATTTGTCAGAGTTCTGCAAAAGGCTTGCTAAGATAAAGCTGCTTTGTTTTTCAGAACGTAAGGCAGAATTCAGCTGCTCTATAGATGGATGTGGGGTTTTTTTTTATGTGAGAGCCTAAAAATCTCTGCCCATACAACTCTGCTTGCTAGAGCAGGGATATCTCTCCTGGTTGCATGCACCTCACCTTGAGAAGCTGCGCTGCGTATCATCATGCACCTCCTGCTTTACTCCTGGCAGGCACAGCTTTGGGTTTTGAAGTGGCTTCATGATGTTCACGTTGCCCTTTTGACTCCCCTAAATGAGCAGCACCTTCTTGTAGAACCACCCAAAAGTTTGTGAAGTCCCCAGCATGACTGCTGGCACCTCTACTGTCTGGTAGTCATGCTGGCTACCTCTCCATTTCTAGCTGGAATATGTTTCACTGCACGATTAACTGTTCAACAAGGATATGTGACCTGTAGCTGGGAATGCACTGGGAATTACAGTTTTCACTCATCCATCAGTCATGCCTAATTTACCTTCCAGAAAGGGCACATTTGGAAACGCTAATCCAGTACATTGATGGAATGGCATCTGAAGAAGATGAAGTTGTCAGGCATTTTGTGGCCGAAGACATAGATTAAAAGGGCATCTGAAGTGTGGGAAAGTGATTATTTGGTACTGGTACAAATGATTAAACTGCCGAGAGTTTTAACAAGGGTCCATTTGGCATGTCCCTACTTCATATAGAAAGCTCTTGAGAAAAGTATTAACTTCTGTCACATTGCATGCCTTTGGGTGAAGAGAGGTCTGTAATACTGGAATATTACAAAGACACCTCTCCCCATATTCCTGCGTAACGCAGAGATGACGTTAATCAATAGTCGGTTCTCAGTGGAGTCCACGCGATGCCCGTTCCCCTCTCCTGGTCCTTCTCCTGTCACCCAAATCCAGACTGTGTGCCAGCACTGGGCACGGCAGCGCAACAAGCAAGAGGGGACCTGGAGCAAGGCAGCCAAGTGGCAGAGGGGACTCGTGACTAACCAGCCCAAAGACACCTTTCTGTTATGCACTAGAGAGTGCAGCTCCCCACATCGCTCACTGACGGAGCGAACTCCTATATGATGAAAAGCTCTTTTGAAGTAACATTCATCAAGTTCAGAAATACTTCTTGCAGCTTATTTACCAGAGGTTCCAGGCAAATGACCTCTCTGAAAGAGCTTTTATTGCACTGATGTCTAACATAGCAAACATAAAAACCCAAACTCCAGTTAATTTTATAACTTCTATCATTAAGGCAAGGAAAATATTTTTATAGTCCCTCTCTTTCAGTGCAGCTGCTGTTGGAAATAGTTTGAACTAATATACGTGTATTTTTCATAGGATGCACTTTTTAATCCATAAAAGCATCCATACTTAATTTTTAAATGAAGGTGGGAATCTGAGATAGTTTAGACCCTTTGTGAACAGTTTAATACAGATATTGAACATTTAAAAGTCACTTTAAGCACCAAACTAGATGTTACCTTGTGGGTTGGGTTTCAGATTCAGTGGCTCATGGTTTGTGTTTGCAGCTCCTTCATTGTGAATGTTCTGTTGCACGTTCTAGGGCTGGTTGTTCCTCTTAGTACCTGTGATTGGAAAGGGTCCCTGGAAGTGATGCTGATCACAGGAATTTAAAATTCTTGTAGGAGTAAAGAATCCAAGCAGTGTTTCGTGGCATTTGTGTGATTTGCCCTCCCAGTAGTCAGCGTTTCTCAAAGTATAACCCCTTCTCCTTCCTTACATTAATCAGGAATGACAGTTTCATCTTAATTTCCGTTTCCATTGCCTGAATAAGTCCTTTCTGGTGCCCTCCTAACCCGGTGGGATTCATGTACAACAGATTCTTAAGGGTTTCAGTTTCTTTCTTTACTTAATAGTTTAAAAAAAATTCCAAAATACCCAAAACCCCCAACATCCTGTGAAAACAGTTAATTTTGAAACTCATTTTTTGGATTAAGTCCAGGCAAATCTCAACCCTATGGCAGAGTTCACTGCAGGTTTCCAAAGGATTACTTAATTTATAAGCTTTGCAGGATCTCTCAGATCTGAGTTATTATTTTGGCTTTTGAAAGTTCCTTGGCGGATGCCCAAGTGTTGGGAACTGTCACTCTGAATTCTATTGAATTCATTTGTTTGTCTAAACCATTTCTAAAAAGTTTATCTCGCAGATCTAAGCGTCCCACAGAGGAAAATCCAGCTGTGATAGAAATCATTAGGATAATGAAAGAAATCTCCTTGGTCCAGTAGAATTTCTTGTTCTGTAATCGCCTTCAGGTGGAGCAGATTGCTGCTTCCCAAGGCTTGGTAGGATTGCTACGGAAGAAACTGTACACAAGAAGCTGGACTGTGCAAGGTCGGTTCTATCTTTGATTCTCTTAAACACCATGCAGCAGATGCAGATTCACAGTAAGGACCGAGGTAAATCCTTGGTCTTTGTAAAATATATTCAGAGGGTAAAAAGCAGCAGGGCCTGACCCCAAATGCAGTTTATTCTTATGTTCTGGCAAATATCAATGAGAACAATTTTTACACGTTATTCTAATCCTTGTTCATCAGACCAGCAATTTACCAGAGCTTCATATGGCTGGGGTTTTGCAACCCACTGAACAGCAAGGATAAATCCCTACGTGGCAAACATTGCAGACTAAACACAAGATAAGAGCCGGCGGATGGATTTCCCAAAGGGGAACACTGGGAAGCAATGACACAGCGTGGTCGGCTCGTGTCGGAGCACAGCAGCAGCCTGTTCTTGATAACCGGCAGCTTCAAGGAAGGCTGTGGAGAAGGATGAGGCAGCTCATCGGGGCTCATGGAAAGGTCAAAAAATGTTCCATCATAGCATTTACAAACAAAACACAGTCTTTTTATATTCCCTTCTTCCTATCACTTTTGCTGAAAAATGAATTGGCTCCATGTTCACCCCATTCTCAGTCCTGCTTTCCATCCCAGGCATCAGAGCAAGCAAATGAGCAAGTGCCTGTTAGCTTGGGTCTAATCTTACTCCTGGCCTCTAATCCCCAGACTGAGACTAACCCAATGATGAGCCCAGACAGCACGAAGCGGGCAGGTGGGGACCCCGCCACCACCGGGGCCATCTCACTGCCCGGCTGCCACCAGCTGCTGCACCGGAGGAGATGCTCGGTTCCTTTTCATCTCAGCCGTGAGGTTGCAAGCCCAGAATATGTTGACCAGATGGAAGGAGCTGCTCTGTTTGCTTTGGGGGTGCATGACCTCCTCCCGGCAGCTTCAGCTGCTGCCCTGGTGCTGACAACAAGGGCAGGATTAACCCTGGCTCTTCCTCTACACAAGCTGTAACCTCTTTGCAGGCACGGCAATGTGACTGATGAGCAGCAGTTGAGAAAATAAGGAGAAATATTAGCATGATATTGTCAGCAGAAGATGAGATTACAAGTGATCTGCTTTTTCTGTAAGGCTAATTGTTCCCCATTATAGGATTAAACTGATTGATTCCCCGTCAGAAACGGTGCCTGGAAGAACAAAGCCAAAAGTTCTGGTCTAACGTGAGTCACTTCACCGACCAGCTAAACACTGAGCTTTTGTATTTTTTTCTTGTGAAATCATGACAGATGTCAGCTGTTGGTATATTCTGCAAACAAACTTGGTACATTTTTAGCATCATTATCTCATACACTAGAAACCATTGATTGTACCTATTCAGCAGAGGAGGTCCCCAGCCTTTCTTTGGGATTTCAGTATTTATCACCCTAACTCTTGACTCCATTGATAGCGATGCTTCCTTTTTTGGGTGTTGCACAGCTCCAGAATGCAGACAACTGGAGAAAATTAAGCTGAATGTTCCCAATTTATGCAGGTCAGGGAAAGTTTGCCTTTTATCATTCAGAGATAAGTACAGCCAACTAACTGGTTTTGAAAAGCTGAGTTCCACAGATGCCGGTATTAAGCCTCAGCAATCACAAAGGTTTCTGTAGGTGGGCTTCACCAAAGCGTCCCTGTTCATTTCAGAATGTCGCACAGCCTGACACTGATAAAGACAGAGGGACAGTGTGCTAAACTATGGGGGGGATAAGCCTTGTGATATCTTATCCCTGTGCATTCTGCCAGAATTCACTTAGCCCAATTCATCCGCTGCCATCTCGCCCCGTGCTAAGGCGTTCGCCCTGTGCCGGGGGTACCCGAGATGCTGCCCCAGGGCGAATGCGGCGTGCGCAGTCCTCACCCAGTGCAAAAGACTGCACTCTGCAACGTGTAAACCGCATGGCAAGGGCAAAGCAATGCCGATAAAATCACTTAAGGTGTGAGGACAGGCTGTAAGGCTCATGGTTCAGCTCGGTACTTAACATCCATGCTTCCTCCCTCCACTCAGGCTGGTCTTCATCGTTTACAGGGCTTTTGCAGAAGTTATCTCTGGAGGCTCAAGCACCTTCACACCACAGGTGAAATCCACTAATGCACAGTGAATCACAACACCACTTTTTAATGCCTTGGGGAACTGAAAGAGACCCCACCTGGAGCACTGCGTTCAGTTCTGGGCTCCCCGGTTCAAGAAAGATGAGGAACTCCTGGAGAGAGTCCAGAGGAGAGCAACAAAGATGATGAGGGGACTGGAGCATCTCCCCTGTGAGGAAAGGCTGAGAGCTGGGCTTCTTTAGCCTGGAGAAGACTGAGAGGGGATCTCATCAACACGTACAAATATCTCAAGGATGGATGTCACAAGGATGGAGCCAGACTCTTCTCAGTGGTGCCCAGCAACAGGACAAGGGGCCACAGGCACAAACTGAAGCATAAAAGGTTTCAGTTGAATATATGGAAGAACTTCTTTATTTTGAGGGTGACGGAGCCCTGGCCCAGGCTGCCCAGGGGGGCTGTGGAGTCCCCTTCTCTGGAGATATTCAAAGCCCGCCTGGACGATGTCCTGTGCAACCTGCTCTAGGAGAACCTGCTTTAGCAGGGGGGTGGGACTGGGTGATCTCTCAAGGTCCCTTCCAACCCTTGCCATTCTGTGATACTATGATCCCCTAGAATTAAACAGAAAATGCAGTGCATATTTGGTGGTGTTTATCCTGGATGCGAGAGGTGGGTTTAACGATTCGAACTCTCCCAATTTCCTGAGTTCATTGGATTGCTGGAGGAGGATTTCCAAAAATCTTTTGAAAAATATTTTGCTTGAACTTTGAGGCAAAATGCTATGAGGAGCTAAAGGTAGACAGAAGAAGGCATTCATCATCCCTGAGCATTACATGAAGAAACTCAGTAACGGTATCGCTAAGTGAAGAAACTCCCTACTGGCTTCATGGGCTTCAGCTCAGCCCAGATTTTTTAGTTATTGCAAAGAGACAAATGGACTAAGCCTTCCTCCCACTACCAGGGACTGCAGGCCAGAATTAAGACACTTTGGTGTCCAAATCCTGCTATTTCTAGGAATGAATCTCCTGGGCACCAAGTGAGACCAAAAGCAGTCAAATAACATACAAATATAATTTTCAAGATTGCCGTAAAAATTCAAGATTGGTCTTTTGAATTACTATGTCTCTTATATCACTTCTCTCTTAATATTCCCCAAATTCCCGTTTGTGCACCCAGATTACCCAAATGTAAGAGCAAATACCCCAAATACGGGCAGTAACTTTACCAAGTGGGCAAAAAAATAAAAGTGATTGCCAATATTAAATAAAAGTGATTGCCAATATTTGTATTCTAGCACATAAGAAGGAATTTATAAATGCTTGCAGGAATGTAAGGTATCAACCTCCTTAAACAGCCGCATCCTGTTTCTTTTGTTTCCTTCTCTGCTTTTGCAGTGACGGTTGCTACAACACCATCCGTCACCGCGCCTTTCATCTGTCAGGCCCTCCAGCCGCCCGCCTACAGCTCCGTACCTGCCCACTCAGGTCTGAGCTGCCTGGATTTCCCCCGTGTTTGTCAGATTAGGGTGTAGATGCTCACCCTTTTCAGCTGGAGCCATGTGGGCGATGAGGTTATCCCCTCTGTTTCCTCAGCACCATTCCCGTACCGGCTGGGCTGGTTGCATGAATAGGTTTCGGTCAAACAAGATTAGTTTTAACAGGTTTCATCACAGGCCATTCTTACTGGGGACTGAAATGGTGGTTAAGATGGGCATGGTCTAGGCAGAGACCGAGAACGTGATGGCTGCAGTCAGAGGACAACGCACATCGACATCCCTGTTCAGAGACGCTCGAGCACATCTTTGCCCACCCCTTTCCTCTGGTATCGTTAGGTCCTTGACATATAATTATGTGGCTAATAAGCTGCAGGCTCCTGCCACTGAAGATGCTCCTCCGATCTCTTCAGAGCATTGCGCTTAGGTTACCTTCTGGAGCGTATTCCTTGAAGAAACTAATTCTGCACAAGTGGTAATTTAATTTCCTTTTCCCCCTCATTCCAAGCATGCAGTTACTCGGACGTGGAAAAGCTGAGCCTGAAACAAACGTTTAAAGTATTTCGAAGGATTTGTCATTACTCAGAGAAATAGGTCTGGCATTTACTGGAGTGCAAGGAAGTGGAGAGAAAGAAATGTGTTACTCAGAAACTGCATCGGCCAGGCCAAAGTTCTGCCTTCGGCTGTGTCTGGGTAACTCATTTAGGTTGAGAGCGCTGCGTTGCATGATCTGGAGCAGAATTTTCCCTCAGAGTTTAAATAAAATAAATGATACTTAAGAACCCGCAAGGTTGTTAGGTGATATTGTACAAAAACGTGTCTAACAGCATTGAAAACTTCGATCCACATTCAGTGACGCCCATAGAAAAGCTCCCACCAGTGATGGTGGGAACGCTTCAATGATCAGCTTGGCTGTTACCCCGGGTTTTTAGTGGGCATTAGGAAAATCAGCGATTCCACCTAATAAAGAGTCAGATCTCACTATTTCTTTTTTAACACATGCAGCCCCTTATGTTCTTCAGCCTTCTTCTGGCTTTCTTGGGAAAGGGTTTGACCTGACTATGGGGTAAAGCTGCCTTATGTTCTGAAAAAATGTCCTGGTTTTGGCTGGGACAGAGTTAATTTTCTTCCTAGAAGTTGGTATAGCGCTGTGCTTTGGATTTAGGGTGAATGTTGGTAACTCAATGATGTTTGAGTTGTTGCTGAGTGGTGCTTACCCCAGCCAAGGGCTTTTCAGCTTCCCCTGCTCTGCCAGGGGCACAAGGAACTGGGAGGGGGCACGGTCAGGACAGCTGACCCCAACTGACCCAAGGGATATTCCAGACCTTATGGCATCATGCTCAGTATAGAAACTGGGGGAAGAGCGATAGCTGCTGGGGACGGGTTGGGCATCGATCAGTGGGTGGTGAGCAACTGCACTGAGCATCACTTGTTTTGAATATTCTGTATATTCTATTATTATTATTATTATTACTACTACTACTACTACTTTTTTCTCTTCTGTTTTATTAAACTCTCTTTATCTCAACCCATGGGTTTTACCATTTTTTCCGATTCTCTCCCCCATCCCACTGAGGGAGGGGGGCAGTGAGCGAGCGGCTGGGTGGTGTCCACCTGCCTGCTGGGTTAAACCACAACAAACAATAACAAAACCCACTTACAATTCAAGGAGCACGGAAGGCAAATATTGTGAACATTTGAAGCATTTGTCTGCTTCAAGCACAGTTTTACGTTATGGAAATGAATCTATACCTGTACTATAACTCCCATATGCTTCTCTAAACGAGGCAGTTAAAGGGCCTTTTGCAAATGTTATCTCCAAATTTTTCCTCACAGAAGAGATAAATAAAGTTTCTAAGAAATGAGTGAGACTGTGGCATCAAATGGTTAAATAACCAGTTACGAGGCAAACAGGCAGCTCGTGCTAGAAATTGTGCCAGATCTTCTAATTCACTCCCCTGTGGTTCAAGCAAAAGATGTGTCTGAAAACCCCATGGGGGGCTGAAGGTCCCCTTCTGTCCCATCGTTTGCCCCAAGGTCCCATCTGGATGCACCAACAGTTAGCAGGAGAAGTTAACGGTATTCCACCAAAAGGGAACGACTGCATCTTTTAAAGATATCATACAAAATAACACTTGGTTGCCAAAGAATGTGGTATTTTTATGGATATTTAGGAATGCAAGGTGAGGTGTTGCAAGATCAAACATATCTTAGCAATTCTGGGGGCTCATAAAATGTGCAGGAAGGATGATTTGTTCAGCCTTTTTAATTCCTCTGTGCCCCTTTGAAGATTTAATATGTTTTTTCGGTTGGCTTTAAACCTTCATGGGGCTTTAAAGCTTGTTAGTTTTTCTCAGCAGCGGTAACATCGATCTATCAATGGTTCTGCTGAGCGTGGCCACTGGCTGCTCTCGGCTGCACAGCACCGGGGCATTGCCTCGCTTTGCCTGTTTTCAGGAAAAACTTGTCAGGCCCAAGTTGCATCGTTTTTCTTTAGTTCACCCCAAAAAACGTTCACTGCTTCTTTCAATATCTTAATTTCAGCAGTACTTTTACAGCAATCAGTGTCACTGCCGGGGGAGAGGGATTACAAATACTTGGCTCAGGTTGATATTTACTTTTCTGTTTTCATGGATGCAGAGTCAATTGTGCCTGTTTGGAATGTCTTGGGAGAAGGATGAATAGTTTAAACATGTGCTCAAGGAAGCTTTTTAGTTTATGGATCCCCAGGTATTTTTCCAAGTTGTGCTTTTGTAGAAGTTCTTAAATAGGTGTGCCATTGTTCTTCTAAAAGAGACTGAAAAAATAATTCTGGATGGAAGAATAGACCATATTTTGCGAAGGAAGTGAAAGTGCTGAGTTAGTGCTAGGGGCAGCCCAGAACGGCTCCAGCCCCTCGCCCACCTTCCCGGGGGGTCCCACACGTGGCCCCTTCGCCCGGCTCCGGTGGGAGGCACAGCCCGGCCATGCCATGGCCACGGGGAGCATCTGCTGGGACAGCACGGCCAACCTCTTCACGCCTTTCAGGTATGTGTCAAGTGAGTATTTCTCAAATCCTCTTCACCAGAGGTCATTGTAACCTTCTGGGGGAAATAAAAATTCATTGGATTTCTTGTGTAGCACTGGCGCAATGGTTTTAATTTACAGGCAAATACAGAGGTTACTTTGGGGGTTGTGTTTTTCCCTCTGTTTCACTCGTATGCAGAAACATGTGTGTGTATGGGTGTGGGTGGGTTTTGACAGCAGTTTTGCAGATTGCTTTGGGATGTCTCTGGTGGTCGGTGGCCCAAAGGTGGCGAAGCAGCGGAGTGAGGAACAGGGAACGCTGTGGGACTGGTGCTGGGCGATGCACCCTGCCTGGGAAGGGCTGCTCCTGGCCCTGCTCCACTCAATGGGTGCTCATCGTGAAGGCTTGATGAGAGAAAGATTTTACAGTTACATGGTTATTTTTTGTTGGCTAACTCAGTCCAGGAGCATAGGGCAGCTGTGGGAGCCCAGGCCATGACTTTTATATGTACTACTAGCTTTACCCACCCTCGCCTTTCAGAAACACACTCATTAGTGCTGGCTAACACGCACTAATGAAACCCCTTGAAGATTCACAGGGCACATGAGGACCTGGACCTCCGGAGGTCATCGAACCCGAACTCCGGCTCAAAGCAGGGCCAGCTCGGTCGTTAGATCCCCTTTCCGAGTCAGATGGGGTCTGACGAACTCAAGAAGGGAGAGACGTGTAGCACTCTTGAAATGCCACAGAAACCTTGATGGTTCCTATACTAAAGCTGGGATGGAGCTGGCACGTAGCTGAGTTCGACGGCAGAGCGGTTTCTCTGCATCTCGCAGTCACTGAGCACCAACTGCTGATGACTCATTTGGAAATGATTTGTTGGCAGCGTGTCCCCATCCAGCACGCAGCCTCCAGCCGACTGTTCCTGCAGACCCCCGCGCTGCACGCGCCGTTTCCCTGCTGTCCCGCAGGGATGAAATCCAGCTGAACAACAATAGAGACCAGGGAAAAAAAGCCCTAAGAGTTTCTGATCCTGTAAGGGATTTGACAAAGGAAATAGTGGAAGTCTTTTCGCCGAACTTGGCAAAAAAATTTTGGACAGTGCTGTCAGGAAAATATTCTTCACTGAATGAAAGAGGCAGCATATTAGGTCTTTTCTCTATTTCTGTGACTATGAAGACAGAATTAATGAGTAAGAGGCTGTTACAGCTGGTGTCCAAGTGAATAGCTGTAACAAGCTTAGGGAAGCACAATTTTTTCTTTCCTTTTGGACAATCAAACATGGTATTTTTAGTCCCAGACAGAGCTTTCTCCTCTGCAATGATGTAAGGTTCCTGTTAGCTCATCAGGTTGGGTTGCCTACTGTAAAAAGCTAAAAAGAGACAGAATTGCACACCCCATTAGATCTGAGCATCGGCTTGAGGCGGGACGATGGGGAAAGGCTTTCTGCTGCTGAATCGCACCCAGGCGGTGGAGCAGGCAGGATGCAGAAGCCCAAACAAACCGCAAAGCCTGATTCTGGTTTGAGCTGAACTCTTGTTAATTTATCTCCATTTATGGAGTTATTTTATGTCAGACAGAATATTATGCTACTTTATGGCTGCTTCATGTGAGACAAAATATGTGATGACCTAAACAAATACCAAAATCCACAAATTATACCCAGGTGGCAAATTTATTGTTCATGTTTTTAAAAGCCTTTTTTATATAATCCTCCTCGTGGGTGGCTAATCAGCCAGGCTGGATCTCTGGCTGGTGTCAGTCTGCGTAGCTCTGCCCAAGTGTATTCATCTCTGCTGCTTTATGCCAGCTAACAGTTTGCCTCATATATTTTTATGTTCTTGTCCTGAGAAAACTCTTAGTTGTGATGCAGAAAAGGAGGGTTTAACAAAGCCGGAATGGTGGTTATAAGTGGTAAAGAAATATCTTAATTGTGTAGGGGTGTTGGTTTGTGAGAGGGGCGAGGAGGCTGTCCAGGTTGGGGCTGGCCAGGGGCACAGCAGTCCCCAGTGGCTTTTCGGTGGCCGAGACCTTTTGTGCTGCAGCAGCTCCAGTCCTGCAGCTGCTCGGCAGAGCCTCCTCCATGGCCGGAGTGGATCCAGCCCCTCCTGCATCCCAGCATCTTGCTGATTTGGACACGGTTCGGAGGTCTCTGCTTCTCCCAGCTCGCACCCCAGGGTTGTGTAACTCGGCTATAAAGCATTCTCAGGAGGGTTTTTTTTTTTTCTGTCTCCTGTTTTTTCCTCTTGTAGGCAGTCAAATCGCATTCGCCTTCAGTTTTCTATGCAAGAAATTAAAGTAATTTCCTTTGAACATTCATTTGAGGCTTGTTGGATTGTAAAGAAAACTGGTTCTCTTCCATCGCCCTTCCCAGGCACTTCCTCCACGTCCCTGGCCTGCGCGTCAGTAGGAAACGCAGGTGCCTTAACCTTCGGCTGCTGGCACCCGTCGCTGTGGGAGAACAAAAGTACGAAGCTGTGTGCCTTGAACCCTCAGCCTGATGATTTCCTAAACCCTTTCAGCCTGGAAATTTTGCAGCTCCTAGTTACACTTCCTTAACACTCTCAAGGAAATTTTTCCTAGAGATCTATAAAATATATAGGGTCAAATCCTCAGGGGCTGCAAGTCAGCATAGCCTTGGGGACTTGAGTGAGTGGCTGCTGTGCCCTGTCATGCGTGGGGACACTTCCATAGTGCTTTGTATAAAACTTGGGTTTTCCTTGTCGGACGCGTGGTCCCTCCTTGGCTGACCCGCTCACTGGAAGCAACAGGAGACTTCGGGTGGGTGGATGCAGGCAGACACGAGTTCCAGGTGATGTGCCATGCATAGATGCTCAGAAATAATTTCTGGGTGTAGAAAAGGCCTTTCTGGCCCATTGGAGATGCCTGAGAGGGAAGTTTCTGAGCAAGGCTGGAGCCTAAATGGGATTTACTTTTGCTGAATGCACTAAGGGGCCCCTAAACATTTTGTGTATTGGCTCCGATCCAACCCACGTGAGCCCTCCTGTCAATGTGGCTTTGTGGAGCAGGCCAGAAGAAGGAATGGATTGCTTGTGATATTTCCCAGGCATTTGCTTTACAGTCACCGAAGACAAAATGTATTTGGTTTCTAATGAAAGAGGGATGTTTCTAAACATAATGAAGTTCTAGCCTTTGTTTTGCTTTCCCTAGCCCAGCGTTATGTGACATATAAAACCTCCCCATTTGTTTTCCATTGCCTGTAAGTAAATTCCCCCATAAGACCACCACTGAGCAGATACTACTGAGGAGGCCAGCCCTGCTCCCACAGCCTCATCTCCCGGGCTCAGCTGGACCCCTGGCCCCATCTTAGAATCGTAGAATCATAGAATCACAGAATGCTTTGGGTTGGAAGGGACCTTTAGAGGCCATCCAGCCCAACCCCCTGCAGGGAGCAGGGACACCTTTAACCAGATCAGGTTGCTCACAGCCCCGTCCAACCTGGCTTGGAATGTTTCCAGGGATGGGGCCTCCACCCCCTCTCTGGGCAACCCCTGCCAGGGTTTCACCACCCTCACTGGAAAGAATTTCTTCCTTAGATCCAGTCTAAATCTACCCTGGTTTAGTTTAAAACCATTACCCCTTGTCCTGTCACAGCAGGTCTTGCTAAAAAGATTGTCCCCATCTTTCCTATAGGCCCCCTTTAAGCACTGAACGGCTGCAATCAGGTCTGCCCGCATCGTTCCTGGAGGAGCCGCGGCGTGGGAGCAGCGGGCAGAAGAAGCCAGCCTGGGGGTGTCACGCCCGGAGGGGCCCACAGCTCCTCTCCCCTGGCACTCGCTGCTCTCCCAGTTGGGTATTTCGAAAGCACGTGGAGAATCAAGCACGCCGCGATGGATGTTTTCCACGTGAAGTCTGCTTGCCAGAGCTTACGGGCTGTGCTGGGTCTTCATTTCCTTCAGGGTCTGGAAGTCACGTTAGGAGCACCTGCTTCTCTTCACGGACAATAACTAACACACAGTCCTATATTTCTTCTACATTTAATGAAGGATTTACTCCCTGAAGGACTCAGTACAAAATTCCTGTGTTGTTAAGGATGTGCCAACATTTCCTTCGCAAATCTTTGGTTCCCACCAAAGTTAGTGGAAAGACGTCTTTTAACTTGCTGTGGCTGGGCTGGGGCCCTAAATTGAGTTCACTTCAGGATAACCCTGAGGAAACCTGTTGTTTTCTAAACGTGGAAGAAATCATATATTCCACTTGCTGTGATTGCCAAGGAAAAAAATTTAAGGGGTTTTTTTTTTTTAGCTTTAGGCTTCTTGCTTTTATGCTCTAGGTCCAGGTGCTCACAAGTGCATGGATGCTGATCTATACCCTTGGTGTAATGCTAGTATTAATAGCAACATGACCAGAAAAATAATTTGATCCTGTTAAGAAAAGATGTTCCCACAACTCTTAGTGTGCCTTGTGTATCGTGAGTTGAACTCAGCCAATCTTGATCAATTTGAGGTTGACTACTGACTATGCTGTTGTAATTGCATTCAGGGCAGCAGTAATGCTCTACAGAATCTGGGTTTCTAATTAATTCAAATAAGTGTTTCATTAAAGTGAATGGATCTTCTGCTTGGATGTATCAGCTTTTCCTGCTTAGTGAAGGAGAATGTAAAGATGCTGAAATCCAAAATACATTTGCAATTAGTGCCACAGATAATCTCTCATGAACGTGCGATTTTTCAGGATGCTCTCTCTGCAATCAGTTTATAACCCAGCTAATTCATAAACCAGCTTCTTAGGAATCAGAGGTCAAATCTTTGGATGAGGGACACCTCAGGAAGGTCAGCTTCCCCTGTGCTAAGCATCAGCCAATTCCACAGGTAAAGAAACCCAACCTCCCTTCAGACTTCCCCAGTTCAGAACAGCAGAAGTAAACCATTCTCCTTGCGTTATTAAAATGGCAGAGGGGAACAGCCCTGAGCTCGCTATTGAGTATCTGTGCGGCCTGGGTGGGCAATCAGGGCAGCCCCAGGTACCGCAGGCTGCGTCCCGAGAGCATCTGCTCTGGTCCTGGCTCTGCTGCTGCGGGAGCCGCACAAGCCCCGCGCTCCTCCGGTCCTGCTGCGAACCAGGGAAATGTCCCTGGCTTCTGCTGGAAAATACTTGGAGATCCACAGAGAGGGAGCAGCATCATAGACTGTTGCTGTTGCTCTGGGCATAAAAACCCCTCTGAAATAGCTTCTTTCTTTTGGAGTCTGCCCCACTCAGAATAAACCGCAGTATTCTGGATTATTAGATTGGTTAGAAAGTCCAAAAGGCACTATGCTTCAGAGAAGTTTTAAAATAAACTGTGTTTTATTTTATTTTTAAAATAGGCTCCAAGGTTCATAAGGATTTGCTCTTTATTTATTCCTTGAGCCCAAACTACAATTTTTTCCCTTTTTCCTATGTGATGGTAGCCAAAAAAGCCATTACAAATCTCGGACTGCAGCGTTTTGTGAACCAGTGTCTCCTTTTACAGCAGAAGGCAAGCTAGGGTTGCCATCAGGGTTGTTTATATGGAATCACATTAATTAATTGCTGAAGATACGCTCTGGGTTTACATCACTTCATTGTTATTGGGCTGTGCTCATCCTGGCTTTGCACGGTTTATTTTCAGCTGCTGCCCTCCCCTTCCCTGCCAGCTGTTCACGTCGCCGTGCCCTGGGGTGAAATACACGGAGGCGTTTTTAGCCAGAACCCCCAAATTCCTGTCACCACCTTCACGGTGGTTGCAGCTGTGAGTGTTGGCTTGGGAGAACAACTCGGAGAGGCTGGAGCCAGCGGTGCCGGCCACGGCTGCCGAACCCGGGGGAGCAGTACAGGGAGCAGTGTGGGGAGCAGTGTGGGGAGCAGTACAGGGAGCAGTGGGAGCAGTACAGGGAGCAGTACAGGAGCAGTGTGGGGAGCAGTACGGGAGCAGTACAGGGAGCAGTACAGGGAGCAGTACAGGGGAGCAGTGTGGGGAGCAGTGCGGGGAGCAGTACAGGGAGCAGTACAGGGAGCAGTACGGGAGCAGTACGGTGAGCAGTAGGGGGAGAGGGGGAGCAGTGGGGAGCAGTACAGGGAGCAGTACGGGGAGCAGTACGGGGAGCAGTACGGGGAGCAGTACGGGGAGCAGTACGGGGAGCAGTACGGGGAGCAGTACGGGGAGCAGTACGGGGAGCAGTACGGGGAGCAGTACGGGGAGCAGGCAGTACGGGGAGCAGTACGAGCGTGGGAGCAGTGCGGGAGCAGTACGGGAGCAGTACGGGGAGCAGTCGGGGGCAGTGCGGGAGCAGTGGGGAGCAGTACGGGAGCAGTACGGGGAGCAGTACGGGGAGCAGTGGGGAGCAGTACGGGAGCAGTACGGGGAGCAGTGGCAGTACGGGAGCAGTAAGGGAGCAGTGGGGAGCAGTACTGGGGAGCAGTAGCGTGGGAGCAGTACGGGAGCAGGTGGGGAGCAGTAGTGGGGAGCAGCAGTGGGGAGCAGTAGGGGAGAGCAGTGTGGGGGGCAGTATGGGGAGCAGTGTGGGAGCAGGGGGAGCAGTAACAGGGAGGCGTGTGGGAGCAGTGTGGGAGCATGTACAGGAGCAGAGCGGTGGAAACAGCGTTGGGCTACGGGCGTGGACAGTGTGGAGCATCCACCACTCGACTACCGCGAGCAGCTCACTCAGGCTCTGTTAGCTTTAAAGCCCGGAGAGCACCTCTGCAAATGAAGCTTTGCCAATTTGTCTCAGCTAAGCTTCTGGCCCCGCGCGCTGATTGACTCATTGCTAATTATTTATTTGGGGAAATGAGCAGCGGTTTTTAAATGTGGATTTTTGCTGGCAAAGGCAGCACCGGAGTCTGGATTCTCCAGCGTAGCCGTTTTACCCAGAGACTCAGACGTGGCAGATGGGGCAGGCCTGGCCGAGCACCACGATCCGCAAGGATGTCCATTTGTGTGGAAAACAAGCGGGTGTTGGAAAGGAGCCCACTGGGTGCACTGGTGGGGACGGGGCGGGCTGGGGAAGGCAGGCGTGCAGCTGGCCCCAGCCGTTTGCCACGGGAGAGCGGGGAAATGTGCCCCCCCTCCCTGCCGCTCCCCTCCAGGGTTAGCATCTCTTGTCCGAACGGCGTTCGGTTACCGGCCCCGCTGCAAACATCCCCTTCTACAGTCGGCTCCACGCAGCCGGGCTGCTCCGTGTTGTGCCCAGCACATGGTGGTGGTGCAGAAGCCAGGCAGATCACAGCCCTTTGCCCTGCCACCTCCTCCTCCCTGTCCTTGTGGGACGCAGGGCTTCCTCCTCCTCCTCCTCCTCCTCCTCCTCCTCTGCAGGAGCAGGGCGAGGGCTTCCCCGCCTCAGCTCCGCACCCTGGCCATTCCCAGCAGCTCTCCTTGGGCCTGCTCCCCGCCTCATTTTCCAAACTTCTCTTTAATCAAGTCATGAGGACTTACAGAGGCAGAAATGCACTTGACTGCCCCTCCAGACTCAACACCACGCAGGATTCGGAGCGCTAGGTCCATATTTCTGGTCTCGGAGGCGGCCAGCAGATGTGAGCAAGAACTGCAAGCTCTCCTGATAATTTACCGTAATAATGGTGTTAGCAAATTGCTAACTTGATTGTGAATGAAACTAATTACCCTGCCAGAGCATTGCCACGAATCCTTTTAAGACCAATGAAAACAGACTGGCCCAGAATGAAATCCACTCATTGTATCAAAATGACCATAACATCTCGTGCATATTTATTGCCAAGTATGTTGGCTTTTGGGTTTTTTGACAAAATACGGCCTCAGCTGCTCTCTGCTGTTTGGCACTGTGTCAGGAGACCGTGGAAAACAGGCAATCTTATTCCACAGGCTTTTAGAAAGGAGGTGAAAAAAGGGAAAAGAAAGTCCACACAGGGTATTTTTTACAATAATGTCTTAATTACGCAAGCAAGCAGCTTGATGGATTTGGTGTGATTTTTATTTCCTGGCTACAAAGAGGGGATTTTTTTGTAGGGGAGGGTGTTCCTAAAGCCTCTCTGGTATTTATCCCTTTGACCTCTGCATTACCCCAGCTGTGGCCGGGATGACAGATCTACATCCATGCACTCGGAATAGTGAGGTTAAAAGGAAAAATGACTCATCCAGTATGAAACCCCCAGGAAACAAAAATCCCTTCGGATAGAGAGAGGTGTTAGACCAGCAGCTTAATTTTGGCCGCCTTCTCGCTGGACTAGGTTAGTGCTGTACAACCGCAGCTGCTCTGGGGTAGTTTCTGGACTGAATCCTTGGAAGAACAGGCGCTCGGGAGGGGGGGTTTTGTGCCTGTAGGTGTTGGCATCACGTGTAGGTCACCCAGGGAACAGCTTTTCTCCGGCGTAAGGGGGGGACCAGAAAAATCCTCCAGCCTTGAGTGCCCTTATCAAAAGGCAAGGCAGTAGGTGCTGCCCTGGCTTCTGCTAAGGGCCAGCAGCCGGTGCGTCAGAGCTGCAGGCACAAAGCTGCAAACTCCTTAGAGGGAAACGTCGGAAATAAGTAAGATCCAGCTCAGTGGGGACACGTACCGAGCACAGAAACTGCAGAGCTGCAAAGTGAGGAACAGCCAGTCACTTCTGTTGAGAGCAGGTGCGGGGGCAAATAAATCACCAGCTCCGGGCGAGTCCTGCTGGGATGCACAGCACCATGCTGGGGCACAAGCGGGAGAGATTTATAGGAGGCAAGTGAAGGAACCCTCCTGCTGTACCTGCTGCGGAGGTGTGGCTGGTCCTTTTCTGGGGCAGAGCCATGAAGTTAAATGAGCTTTCTTCACCAACGCCACTTTTTGGTATGCTGGGTATCATCTCACGGTGTCGCTGGGTTCTAACTGAGGTTTGAAATCAGACTTCCCCCTTGTGCTTTTGGTTTGAAACAAATCTGCCTTTATTTAAGGAGCAAAAGTGGCATTTACAGACCTGTGTGCGTAAATCAGAGTTTTCTTATAACCACAGTGGGGACGGCTTCATCCCGTGGGTCACAGAACCGTGCTGGGGATGTGTCACGTAATAACCCACCTCAAAGATTCCCACGGTGGAGGGAGAAGCTTAAACCACATAACTACCCCCAGGTAGGTGTTTGGAGAACTTTTGATGCTGTTAATGAACTCACTGGCAATGGAGCTGTGGCAATGGAGCTGTGACAACAGAGCTGACCACCATCACTCATAGCTGGTTTATGCCCTTTAACTCCATTGATCCAGAGCTCTTCCCCCTCTGAGCTGCACTGATGTCTGGCAGTTCTCAGCTGCCTTAGCAGTCTGGGGTGACTTGGGGCTGCAGTATTAATGAGAGAAGCTGCATGGGCTCTGCTTTTCTGCCTCAGCTTGGTGTCTGGACGTTACCATCGTTATGTTGGATTTCTCTCAAGCTGAGCCTCTAACTTGTTGCTCTGTTTGCTCCAACCCTTCCAGCAGTACTTGCCTGCCCCCGCGCTTGGATCCCCTTGGCGGTCACGGGGCCCTCTGTCCCCGGGCAGAGGGGAAATTGCATGATCATATGGAAAATACCAATAATGTTGTTGAGTTCTGTTGCCGTGGGAATGGGAGCTCAAACCAGAAATACAGCACATCAGAGGGCGGAAGGCTGCCTGTTGTGGAGGATGCCCAGAGTTCTGTCCTTCAACAATGACATAGCGAAATAACGAAAGGCCAAGAGCTGCTCTGTGGGTTAGTCTTCCATTTCTTTTGACCTTTAACTATAAATCGTCCCTCTCATGACTGTCTCATAATAAAATCTTATACTGTACGTGATTTTTCATGCACTTGCATTAATAAATGGGGCTCTGCATTCCCCCCTTTCTCTCTTTGTGTGACTTTCTGTAAGTAAAATGCTTCATCATGAAATGAAAGCTCCATTCACCTTCAGCCCACAGAAATATCTTACGTTCACATAAAAATGCATGAGACCTTCTGCAGCCTGCACCCAGATGTTAGATGCAATGGCTTTTCATCTTTCCGTCTTACCACTAGGTTGCTTTTATTTAGGAATGAGTAGGATTCAAAGAAGAGCTGAACACTGCTGTGGTCAGTGAGCACATCTGCAGCTATAAAAAGGCCAGGCCACAGCAGAGTAGGAAGGTCAAGCTGCCCCGCACGTGTCCTGCAGAGAGCAGGACTCTGCCGAGCTCCCCGGTGCCGATGTTGGTACTTTAAATACCTGGGGCTGGTTCCCACAGATGCTGGCAGAAGGGAGCTCAGCATCACACCCAGCTCCAGCCCCAATTTCCTCTGTCTCCGGAGTCCTTTTCCACCAGCATCTACTGGGATCCACCCTGTGCTAATGCATAGCTGGTCTGATGTGATTGGAACCAAATGACGGACTTCTGCAGCTTTGCAGTGAGGTGATGGCAAGGAGCCAGCTCCTATCCTTTCTTCGTCGGGGCATTTCCACTGAATGAACACAAGGCAGTGATGCTCCAGTTTGGCCGCTGCCCCAGCTGCCCCAAGGCACCAAAAACACCCGGTGAGAAGTGAGGTCCTAGCAGTCCCCGTGGTGGACACTCAAAAATTACTGTTTCTTCAGAGCTGGTGGGAATTCGGTCTTCCGCTGGCTTACGACATCCACATCTGTGATGCATCACTGAAACACACAGCCAAACATCGTATCAACAGAGGGGGAGGAATAAAGAGCTTGAGCTAGCATGGAGGAGTGCTTTTCACATGGCAGGGTGGGGCGATCATGCCACGACTCCCTCGGCTTTGCACCGGGGGCCCGTGACGGCGGCGCTGAGCAAGACCTCAGCCAGCTGAGTCAGCCTGATCGGCCGGGGCCATGCAGGAGGGAGCGGGGTTATGGATGGGCTGTCAGGCCCTCCCTGCCTGCATTAGGTAGCACCACAGCTGCTGGCCACTTTCCACGGGAGTTTTGCAAATGCTTTTAACAAATCTTGTAGGGAGGGTGCACTATAGGTACTGAACTGTGGTGAGAAGCGGACCCAGCTGACAGCAGTGTCTGCTCACGACTGGCTAAATTCCTGCTGTATTTTTAATATATTCATTGTCCTTTGCACTAGGTGCCTGTGTTAGCTTTCAGGAGTTGCCTTAAATTTCTTTTTTACTTCCTCTCTTTCAAGAAGGATTTCAGCCCCAGCTCCTCTGCCCTCTCCCAAGGGGTGGAGGTTACACACGGAGTGTGTGTGCCTTGGGCTCTGCTTGTGTCGAGCAAGGGGCCGAGGGCGGCCATGCTCCGGGCAGCCATGGGGAGGGAAGGTCTGGCCCCGGGCAGTGCTGGTGGGTCCCCCAGCTCAGCCGTGCTCCAGGATGCACACATAGGGCTTGCAGGCGACTCCATCCCTCCTCCCTCTGCATGATTCCTCTCTGCTTCCTTTGCATCCTCCTCCTGCAGCCACCCCAAAACCAAGGCCAGGAGGGCGCGGGGTGCTGCCGCAGTGGCTCTGAGCCCTTTGCCGGCGATGGCCCACGCTGCACAGCTTTACAGAGCCGGGACCAGCGGCACCTGGCCGCCGGGAGAGGAGCTGGGGCCCATCTCACGGTCGAAAGAGGGGCGGGGATGAAGGGAAAAGTCCAGGCAGTAATGTGAACTTTGGTGTCAATTCACTTCGCCTTCCTTGAGAAAGTATCTCTGAGGCCATCCATGCCAAGAAATAGCCCTGCTCTGTCTCAATCGCCTTTGCAGCCAGCAGAGCCTGTGATGCAACTCCTGGCTGGCCGCTGTGAGGTCAGATGCAGAGCAGCTAACGTTGGCTTTCCGCTCACCTGAATTTCCACCCAGAAAGTGACTGTGCCAATTAAAATTAATTTAGAAACAGGCCTTTTTCAGACCACACAGTTTCCGTAGGTCCCCGGGGGGGGGGAGTGCCAAAGGGGAGCTCATTCTTTCCCGTGCGTTGGTTGCCCAGCGGCCCTGATGAGGTGGTGACAAAGGCTGCATTTAGCAGGAGCCCTGGCAGTGGCTGGTGCCGTCCGGACACTGCTCCGCTTGCGCCAGTGATTCACAGGGGCCGTCGCAAACCGTCTTCCCTTCACAGCCAGCGCCGGCTCCTGCTCCTGGCGGTTGCAGATTTCCCCTTCAGCTGAATCAGATCAATCCAAAATAATCAGGAGAGCAACTGTGGCATTACCCACCCCAGGGTGTCTATGGATCCCCCTAATTCTGAGTTTCGCAACCAAGCTGCTGAGTCTGTATCTGGGTATATTTAATGTCTTTAAGGGCAAGGTCAGGATCCCTGGGTTTTGCAGAACATCCTTCCATTCTTTTACTTTAAAAGAAGCACGGCACACATCCTACATATAGAAATAGCCATCGCTTCCCAGTTGGGTTATAACAGAACTGTTGGAGCCATTAAACCTACTTTCTGAATTTTGTGCCAGAGTTACTTTGTTAGTACCCAGACTATGTACGGTAGAAGTTGGTATTACGTTAAAAATTGTGTGATGCATAGTGAAACACATTGCTTACGTATGTAGCCACACCACGTTGACAGAATGTGAGTTTATGAATTTTGATGGGAGGTAACCAGTACTGGTACAGTATCCAGTTCCGCTTCCTTGGCTAGCTGAGCCTCTTCCCTTTGGGGACAGTAGCTGTCCTTGCCATGGCCATACCGAGCCAGCACAACTGCTGGGGTGGGGAATGGGTTTGTTCTGAGCCCCTACAGCAAGAAAAGTGTTGGTTATTTCAATGTTCATTTTCAGGCGTGGAAGTTTTTAGGTTGGAAACGGGTGCATGGAAGTGTAGAGCTGAACAAGGCATCCAGTCCCTCACCCTGCCCCAGGGGGTGAGAGATCTGGCTGATCAGGGATCTGGTTGACCAGGGATCTGGCTGATCAGGGATCTGGCTGATCAGGGATCTGGCTGACCAGGGATCTGGCTGACCAGGGATCTGGTTGATCCCAGATCTGGCTGACCTGGCTCTCCCCTAAGGATGCCAGCCCAAACTCCTCACCACACTGGCGGGCAGATTGCTCCTCCTGCCTGTGGAGCTGCTTGCAGGAGCTGCCTGATAATAAAATAATAATGTCAAGCTCAATCTCTTCTGCTGCAAATTAAACCTGACGCTATTTACACACCCCCCCTCAGCCTTATGGGGGAGCCCTCCAGCCCCAGCCTCTGCTCTCCTCCGATGCCCGCCGGTGCTGCCGCTTGCCGAGGGCAGCCGAGCCCCACCGTGCCCGTGACCGGCCGTGGCCGAGCTCGGCCTGCTCCCTCCCGGCCGCTCCGGGAACCGCAGCCGCCGGGCCGGGCCGGGCCGGGCCCTCCAGCCGCTCCCCGCCGGCGCGGCCGGCCCGGCCCGCAGCGGCCCCGGGGCGCGGAGCGGCCTTGCCTCGGCCCCCTCCGGCGGGCACGGCCTGCGCGGGCAGCGCCGCTCGCCCGGGGCGAGTGCCCACGGGGGTGCCCGGTGGCTCGTCCGGGGCGGTTGGCTGGATCGGAGGGCAAACCTTCCCCGCCGTTCAGTGAACTAGGGAGGGCCCAGCGGGCGGGGGCGGCTCCCGGCCGCCTGCCCAGTCCTGCCGCAGCGCGGGTGGGCTTCTCGGTCCCCCGAAGAACGTGGGGCCTTGGGGTGGAGGTGAGCGCCAGTCTTCACTGAGCCGCAGCGACGTGAGGTGCAGCTAATGAGGAGCTGATGAAGTGCCCCTCGGCCCCTCTGCTCTGCTCTGGGGAGACCTCACCCGGAGCCCTGCGGCCAGCGCTGGAGCCCTCAGCACCAGAAGGACACGGACCTGTTGGAGGGGGCCAGAGGAGGGCTACTAAAATGCTCCGAGGGCTGGAGCCCCTCTGCTAGGAGGCCAGGCTGGGAGAGTTGGGGGTGTTCAGCCTGGAGAAGAGAAGGCTGCGGGCAGAGCTGAGTGCGGCCGGTCAGTACCTAAAGGGGGCCTGTAGGAAAGATGGGGAAAATCTTCTTAGTAGGGCCAGCTGTGACAGGACAAGGGGTAATGGTTTTAAACTAAAACAGGGTAGATTTAGACTGGATATAAGGAGGAAATTCTTTCCAGTGAGGGTGGTGAAACCCTGGCAGGGGTTGCCCAGAGAGGGGGTGGAGGCCCCATCCCTGGGAACATTCCAGGCCAGGTTGGCCGGGGCTGTGAGCAACCTGATGTGGTTAAAGGTGTCCCTGCTCCTGCAGGGGGGTTGGGCTGGGTGACCTCTAGGGGTCCCTTCCAACCCAAACCATTCTATGATTTTATGAAGTGTGAGGAGCCACATTTAATTCTGCGTCATGAAAAAACAACGGTGTTTTGCCCCAGGAGGGGAGGCTTGGTAGGCTGCCTCGGCCAGAAGCCAGGGCTCTACCACCTTCCTCTACCGGAGGAAATGCAGCTGGAGCCCTTGGTGAGCAGTGACATTTTAAGGACATTTCAAGGGGTCCCGCAGTCCTGGGCGGCAGCGCGGGGCCAACACTACACCGATGTCCTGGTTTCGGCTGGGATAGAGTTAATTTTCTTCATAGTAGCTAGCATAGTGCTGTGTTTTGGATTTAGTGCTACAAGAATGTTGATAACACGCTGATGTTTTTAGTTATTGCTACGTAGTGCTCAGACTACTCAAGGACTTTTTGAGCTTCTCCTGCTTGGCCAGGTGTATAACAAGCTGGGACAGCTCACCCAAACTGACCAAAGAGCTATTCCAGACCATAGAACGTCATGCTCGGGGGGTTAGTTGGTCGGTCGGTCACGGGCAGAGTGATCACTGCTTGGGGACTGATCGCTGCTCGGGTACTGATCGCTGCTCGGGACGGGCTGGGCATCGGTCGGCGGGTGGTGAGCAATTGCATTGTGCATCATTCGTTTTGTATATTCTGTATCTTCTCTTACCATTCTCATTATTATTATTATTATTATTTTCTCTTATTAAACTGTCTTTATCTCAGCCCATGGCTCTAATAATTTTTTTTTCCTTCCCAATTCTCTCCCCCATCCCACTGAGGGAGGGGGGAGTGAGCGAGCGGCTGCGTGGTGCTGAGTTGCCAGCCAGGTTAAACCACGACAGCCGAACTGGTGTTAGAAACCACGGCGTTGCTGTGAGATGATTGCCATAAAATAAACAGGTAACACTGTCGCAGCAAGGCAGGAAAAGTCGCTTTGCCCAGCCAAATGGCTCTAAGGGAACCTTCCAATAGCCCAAGAGCATCCTTTAATGTCCTGCAGCAAGATGATCCCTAACGGCGCTGTGGAAAGGGCAGATGCTGGCGTGCAAGGCCGGGAGCTGGGCAGCTGTGGCCGTGTTGCCTGGGCCGCCCTTCACCGCGGGCTGCCAGCCGGCAGCGTGTGCCTTGGCGCGTCAACCGCGGCGGCAAAGCTGTGCCACAAGCTGCACCCCTAACAAAAACCTAACACAAATACCAGCTTTGCCCAGGGCGATTCATTTCATTTTTGGCTTCTCAAAATCATTACAGCGACAGCATGTTAGGCCACAATACCAAGGGCTGATCCACTGCTAATTAAAAATAGCTTCATCTCTCGGAGCTCGAAAGTTCGCTAAGTAAAGAAGAGTCATTCTCCTGAAATCAGAGGGGTTTACAATTTATACTAGCTGAAGATTTGTCTGTAGGGCCAAAATTATTCTTCTCATGATAAGTTTCCACTGCCACACCCATACATGCAACATAAGCCAGATTCAGCAGACTGGAAAGGTGAATGAAGATTTATTTTATGGTATTTTAATGTGTTTCTTGAATCAGAAATGAGAAAATAAAAATTCATTTTCTTTTGAATTTCCATACAGCTCTAGAGAAAGTAAAAAACCCAAGGTATGGTTTTTATGTTTACAGCAGATATTGCCACTTAGCCTCTTGGTTGTATGAATACACATTTTCCAAACATGTTGTTTTTCTGCATTAATCATGGAGCTTTAAATCTTCATTAACTAGAATGCCTCAGCTCAGTAACTGCTGAATAGAGCTGAAGTAAAGACATACATAACAAAGAGCAGGCTAGGAAATACAAACACACAGTGAAATCATCGCAATTATATCAGGAGTTATGAAAACGCCTAAGAAGAACCCTTGAATCCGCTCAAACGTCAGGAATTGTTAAATGCATATACTCTTTGCAGGTCTGGGATTACATCTTTTGCAGTTGCGTTTTAAATCCTTTGCCTGTCTACTTCTTTCTTTCTCTTTTTGTTAAGGATTTTATAATATAAGGGAAGAACACACCCCATTCCGATTAAAGCTCTTTGCTTTATTCAAATGTGCTTAGAAAATGAGCTGATCAGCACTTCCACCACACGCCATTTACCGGAGAACCAGTCATGATGGGAGAAGGCTCCGACTCCTGCACTTCCCCTGGATCATGCCAGAAACGAACCGCCGAGTGTGTCCTATCACAGGCGGAGCAAGGAAAAGTATTTGCTCCAAAATAACCCGAGCAAGTGCATGGTGTGAATTCACATATGGAATTGGAGCATGGGTCTATGTGGAAGATGTGCTTTTTCCCTTCCAGCAGCTGAAGTGAAAGGAATTCACTGCCTTGTTTAATACCTCTACATGAGCGTCCATGCTCAGGCATTCGCTGTTTACTTATGCTGAGTATACAGCACACACACTGTACTTCTTCTTCTGCCTGGGAAGGAATAAAGGTCTACTGTTCAAGTCAGCCAAATATTTTTAAAATCGAGCGATGTGCCAGAAGGGATTTCTGGAAATCCAGAAGTTAACAATTCCACTGCTGCATTTTGCTGTGCAGATGTTGCTGCTCAGGGGAAGGACCAGGACTCACGATGCCAGTGTTGCCCTGCTTCACCGCTGAAATGGGAATTCAGAAAAGACCCTTTGCTGGCGCAGCTCCTGATCGGACAGAAGAGGGGAGACCTCTGGGACCCCAGCACCTTCCGACCTGGGAGGCTGCGCATGAGCCACGAATGATCCGGAACACAACTGGGGTGTCATGTGTGAGAATGGTGAGAAGCTAAAGGGCTAAGTGCTCTGCAGACGGAGGAAAGATGCGTTCCCTTTGCTTGCTTATCGCTGGCAGGCCTAGAGGTTGTGGGTGAACATTGCTCTGTCAGAGCGGAACTTACACCTGCGATCAATGAAATTTGGGAAGGATGCTCTCATCCTCCCTCGGATTTTAATTCTGAGATCTGAGATTTCAGAAGCTCAGCACAAAGCTAACGAGTCCCCTGCATGAGCATTTTCCATCAGCTGGGTTCCCCTTCTAAGGTGTCTGTAAAACAGGTTGTGTGCGAAGAAGGGACGTGACGAGCCAGCACGGGCTGATGCAGAATGAGTAAGGATGTGGGGCTGACAGCGCTGGAGCTAGTCAGCAGTGAAACCCCAGAGCCTGCCAGCAGCGTTTGGCTGGGCTGCTCCCTCTTGTACAAAATAAAAGAGATGTGGTGACCCTTTCCTCATTTATGGAATTTCTTCTGGATAGATATATCTCAGTTCCCTGTAGAAAACCCACACACGTAGAAGGAGCTATGCCCGGAGGATGATAGCTACCTAAAGCACAGTGACTGCAAATTATCCCCTCTGGAGAGAAAGATTTCATACTGATCTGACTTCAGCCTGGTTCAATATGTGTTTTTTTAAGGTCTGGCTTTTCATCCACTAATTAGTATCCTAAAAAAAATGCAGGTTGAGATTTTTGGGGTTTTTTTTTCATGGTCTTGTAATGTCTTTTACCCACATTTCTTAACTACATCTTTCCCTAAACCTAAAAGGAATAATGTGACCAGCTGGCCTTTCCTATTTCTGGATTTGATTTATGCTGGAGTCTGCGAAAGGATGACTCATCAAGCCTGCTTTACATTGGCCGCTCAGTCTTGTACAAAATCTGTGTTAAAATCCAGGGCGTGCAGGGAGGAAGGTCTGCACGGCGCAGCGCGGGATGACCCCAGTCCTCCTCCACGCTCCCTCTTGGACTTTCTCTACTCTGTATCAAAACGTGCTTCTCCTCCACAAACCTCTGCGTTAAAGGTGTTGTGAAGCTAAATATCTTGCAGGTTGCTTTCTGAGCTGCAGCCAGGGTGGTCTGGCTGCCTTACTTCAAAGCTTTTGTTTCCTTCAGTTGTTAACAGTGAAAATTACTGCTGTGCGGTGAACGCAGAGGTCAGACCGCAACGCTCAGCAGCTGCGTGCTTGCCAGCCGCCCAGGTACATTCCACATCGCTTGCACCCCAGGGTGCAGTGACATGCGGAGATGGGAATGCGTCTTTCTGCCAGGGCTGGGGCTGCTGCTGAACCTTGTTGCAGCGATCGGCACCTTCCCTTGGGCTCCCAGGACTTCCCCCGTAGTTCGAACAGGGAATGCAGGGTGATTCATTGCTCCTGCTAGCCAAGCTTACGGAAGAGCTTACTCAGTTGCTGAGGAGGGGGCCAAACTTTGATTAAAAGCATAAAAATGGATATGATTTAGAAAATGTTTCAGCCTGGGCAGTGCCTCCTATGCACGTAAACGATCGCGGCTGCAGTTGCTCAGTGCTTTCAGAGCTACCCGCCTTAACTGCCCACAGACAGATTTGGGGCAGAATATCAGAACATCATTTATAAAAGCTGCCTTGCTCCCTGCAAGCCCCTCCAATGCTTAGCAAAGGCTACAATTTGCATCCCTATGTCTCCTGGTTCTTCTGGGCACCCCTGGACAATTTGGCAAATCTAATTAAAACATGGATGGTGTCGTTACTTTAAGTAAGATGAGAAGGGGACAATATGTGTCTTTTCCTTTCCCTGTAGTCAGACACCTCTAATTCTGTATGGGTGCACTGGGACAGTTTTAAACAAGCTAGCCAGGCAATTGCTAGTTATTTCTGTGTTTGCAGATGTTTAAATGACCTTGTGAACGTGCAGCTAGGCACAGTTCAGAGCGCTGCCAGACCAGCCTCGGCTGTACCATAATTACGTTAAATAGGAACACGAGCCGGCGCATTCCTCCCCAGGCTCGTCTTCCCAACACTCCCGACGAATCCAGCTTTAATTTTGCCAAACCTGACACAGAGACAGCTGGAGCTACCGCTCTGTATGACAGACCGTTTCCATCTGCACGCTCTGCGTTTATCTCACGTTAACTCTCTGCCTAGCTTATCTGCAGCAGAATTTAACAAATAAATCCCATCCTTTCATTTCTCTTGGTTGCACTTTGGTGTCCTCAAGGGGTGCAATCTTGAATAACACTGACTGCTGCCTGCAGCTTCCCCACTCCACTCAGCTCAGCTGCACACCAGCATCAGAGCAGCTCGGGACCTCGCAGGACCCAGCTCCCAAATGGGTATAAGTGCAAAGGGCCTTTTGCCCAGTCCAGGAGGACCCTGGCACAGGTCTGACTGCTCAGGAAATGTTCAGAGCAGGAGTTTGTTTTCAGCCAAGGTCTCTGAGCTTTGTCAGAGGACAAAACTGGATATAGTTGACACCTCAGTGTTTCACAACTGGGTTTGTTTAGCCTCTGCAGGGCAGCCCTGTACAGAAACACCTGAGCTTGGCCCGAACTGGCTGCTGGGCAAATTTGATTGCAATCCAAAGAGCAGATGCCGAGCAGAGGAGCAGCATGTGTGTGTGGAGCAGTGGGCTGTGGTGCTCCGCTGTGGATGTGCACTAACCTGGCACAACTTTCTGTTGCTGCTGTGCACCGTGCATCATTCGAAGAGGAAATTGTACCCAAGTCTGTTCATAGCAAGGTGTGTATGTCCGGCCGAATAACCTTCTTCCTGCGTTTGGCCAACCTTGCATCTTAGTCACACCTTTTCCTGGTGATGGGCCGTGTTTCTCAGGGGTTCTGATTCAGGATGGCTTCCTGACAAATGCTCAGGAATTTTGCTATTAGTGAATGCTCGGTGATTTTGCTGTTGGCTGAGTACCAGGCAGCGACTGAGTAACACCAGCGCTGAGCCCACAGGTACAGCCAGCACGGGAGGCTCATCCGAGTCCTGTACCTACCACTCCCTCAGGTCAGAAGTCCTCCTGCTTCTGCCCATCATCACCAGTGGAGTTTTTATTTCCTTTGGTGCACCGAATTCTCAGCTTGTAAGGTCCATCTGAGCACACGCTAAAGGAAGACTAATAATTAGGTGATACTTCAGCAGACACCACTTCTGTAGTGTTGCATGATCTTCTGGCTGTGACAGATGTAAAGACACTGGTCAGACTCCTGGCTGAATCTTTGAACAGCACAGAAGGGATGTTGGCATGCCTTGGTTTTTGGCTTGCATTCTTGCTCTTCCAGGATCTGGTATGATCATTTTTTCATTCATAAAAAACAAGAGAAAAGCAACAGACACGCTGCTAAATTTAGATTTATTCATGTACGAGGTCTTTTTACACATGTACTTTTTAGCTACAGTTTTAGGGAGAAACCTGAGCTACACTGAGGTCATAAAGAGTTCTGTTATCCAGACATATCCCCGCCTCCTCCCTTCTGACTCAATGCATCGTTTTATGGGAAATACTATACTGCGCTATGTAAGTACTCTTAGATAGTTTTAATATTTCCTCTGCTGAGGTCTTGGACAAAAGGCTTGTAATATGAAAGACAAGGGGACATCCAAAATTACTTGTGTGTGCCTCTGCAGCCAAGCTCTCTTCAAAGGGGTTTTGACTCCACTTTTGAGGAAGGCAAGGGCTTGAGTCACCCAGAGGATGCTTGATTGTCCTGGTTTTCAACCAGATCTCCGTGTCACGGCTCCTTAGGTACCAGCTGGGGTTGTGCTGAAGGTATATCAACCTGGACTGGTAGAATCGGATGTAAAAAACACATCTCCAGCCATTGCCCCCTCCTCTCCTTGGACCATGGCTTAGTGAGCAGTGTCTCCTTCCTCTTTCTCTTCTACCAGAAATCTCTTACCCTTCTTCCAGGGGCAGTAGCACAGGAGCTGTTTTTAACCTCAGACATGCTCCTGGTGCCAGGCAGGGCCACTCTGCAAGCCCAGCAGCTTCATGTAAAAAGATTTCAAAGCCAATACAGCTAAAGCAAAACTGGCGCTTTATAAGGATAACAATTAATATAGTGTTTAGAAATATTAAATAGTCAAATTAAATAGTCAAGGCTCTTTGGGCTAATACTACATCATATGCTCTGTATATACAGTCAACAGGACTGCAGGGCTGGTTATTCACATGAGCAAAGACAGGTTCATGTGTTCTTGCATTCCCTCTACAAACACACTTTTAGTCCTTTCCACTAAAATACAGAAAAAATTCTTTGTAAGAGCAAAAAGTCAATCATAAGAATAGGTTAAAAAAGAAGCATCAGAACTGAGGAAGAACTGGCTCTGAATCACGTAATTGTCTCTGAAGACTAACGCTGTTTTTCAGTCTCTAATATCTTTAGTGCTGTCACAGACTTAAAGATTGCTTCTGTCATTGACAGTAATGCAATCTTTTCTAAATATATGATGAAATTAATTTCACCCAAATAAATGTTAATGTACAAAGTGTATGCATGTACAAGATATGGAGCTTTGCTGGGATGATCTGGTGACAGGAGAGACAGATCCTTTTATTACAGTTTACGATATTAGCAGTTGCTAAAAGCTTCATTGGAATTGCACCCTTACGTTACATATTTATTTCCCTATTTTCTACTTTATGGATTCTGATATGGTGAGTCATGTGCCAAACCCTTCCTTTTTCAGTCGCATTTCTCTAGATGTCTGTTCAGCGAATGGACTTGTGATGGTGGATTGAATCTGGAAAGCAAGAGGCAGCTTGTTCTTGGTGTCTTGTATGTTCTGATTCAGTTTCTGACTCTGTCTAATATGGAAAAGATGTTATTTTTGGCTAAGGTAATCGTTAGGCTGATTGGTAATGATCGTGGTCACTCTGAATTGGTGTTAATACTGGTTTGTGTAGGGGAAAGAAAGGAAATCAATGTTCCCAGTGAGCTGGAGAAATGATTTTCTCTGGCTTGCTTTCAGCTCTGCCCATGCCTCAGTTGTTGAGTCCCTCCTCGCTCAAAGTGCACCATGACCCCACGGACCGCAGCGGGGGCTTGGGCCGGTCCTTGGCGGGGCCCAGGCCTGCCCGTGCCAACATGGAGACCGGCCATGCCTCCCTTGGCCTGTCACACCCTGCTCGTACGTGCCGGTCACGTTCCTGTACAGACATCATCTTCTCATTTCCCATTTAAACGTAATTTTCCTTCTCCTTATGAGCCTACCAGCTGCCTAAGGCTTCCGAGAAGATGGTGGGTGAGGGAGAGACCCCAACTCACGCTGCTCAGCGGCAGCGCGGGCGGTGCCGGAGCCGCAGGAACAGCGAGCCCGCAGGGAAGGCTTTCAGAGCTGGGCTGGCAGTTTTTAGAAAGCAAGCGGGATTTACAAGTGGTGTTTAATTTCTCTGCGGAACCCGCTTTTAACCGGAGAACACCCCGCTTCCAGGCCGGGCCGGGCCCGACGGCCGCCCCTCAAGAGCCTGAGGTGATCCCGAGCGGGAAGGGGGGGAGCGGGGGGCGCGAAATGCGGCGCTACTCGCGGCATTACGGCAGGAGGGGCGGGGGGGGGGGGCTTCAGACGTGGCGGCGGCTCAATAGGAGCGGGGCCGGGCGGGCGGCGGCGCGGCTGGAAGGGCCGGGGGCCGGGCCGGGGGGGCGGGCCCCCCCGGGGGGGGGGGGGGGCCCCGCGTGGGGAGCGGCTGCTCCCCGCGGGCGAGGCGCGCCCGCCCCGGGTCCCCTTGGGACGTGCGGGAGCCCCCCTGGCAGCCCGGCGCGGCAGCGGCCCCCCCCGGGGGTCGGGGGGCGCCCGGGCGCGGCGGCCGGGGGGCGGGGGGCCGGGCAGCTGCCTCGGAGCGGCGCCCGCAGCTCGGCGCCCCGTTGTGGGCTTTAACGGGGGGGATAGCGAATGGCAGGCGCTGCCCTGGCTGCTGGCCTCTGCCGGGGGATTGCGGCTTAGCTGGGGGGGGGGAAAGCCGAAAATGACACTTCAAATAACCATTAGGTTTTTGTGAGCATGTTGGAAGTACCATCATTACAAAAAAAAACCAAAACCCAACTGTGGAAGTGCTGCTTCCCCTTTTCCTTGCCCTTTGAGTGTAGAGATGACAGATATTACCTCTTGGAAGGATTGCTGGGTGTCAGCTGTGCTGTACGTGTGCTTCCAGCCTGCTGTAGGCTCAACACAGAGCGAGCGATGTCTTGACCTTCATAAAGGTCTTCAAAAGCCTCTTGTTCTACTCCCATCTCGTTCTCTTTTAACCTGAGATTTGTTTTCCCAAAAACGCTTGTCCTTATTTTTGGCAAAGCAGGCGGATGTGCAGCTGAGCTGTGGATAAGCCAGGAGAGCACAGACGGTCACGCCTGGCTGGTACGGTGCAGTAATCGAAGCTTTGGTGGGAAAGGGTTGTGCAGATGCAGCGGAGGACAGGTTGGCACGAAAGCTAAAGGCATTACCTGGAGTGTTGTCATTGTCACGGCTCAGCTGGGGGACAATAACTTGCTATGTCACAGTAACACAAAACATGCTTTGACCAGATGGGAATAATTTTATTTCAAGCAGCAAAGAATGTTCTTATAACCTGGAAGCAAGGAGGAAAGTGGATGTGTAAATAAAGAACGTGGTTGGAGCTGTCTGGTTCTGTGGTATTTGCTATTCCTAATCAGTAATCACCCCAGCTCCCTAGTAGTAAGTACTGAAGGTAGGCTGTCCCAGAAAACATCTTTGTAACAAAACCTATTGCCCCTTAATTTTATAGGTGCTCTGTGAGGGTGAAGCTGGGCTGAAAGGCCACCACAGCCGTCTTTGCCAGGGGAATACTTCAGCTTTCTGGCATTAAGGACCAAAGCAATAATCCCACAGGTATGTTGTAAATATATATAGCAACCAGTAACTGCCACTCATATTTTACAGGCAAAATGTTATTCTGCAGTTGTAAACTGGCATTGCTATGATGCTAACATACAAGAATTTTGCTTCTTTCTTATTCCATAATTTCTTGAGATTAATTTTTTTTAAATGTAGTTCTTCCCAGTGCAAGAATTAGGAACCCAGAGTATTATGTATTTCAGAGTGTAACAGCAGAGGGAGCATGATTTACCATTTATCATAAGAAGTTTTTCATTCTAGGTTTAAGTCAGGAATCCAGTCTGTTTATAATTTCCATGCTGTGCATATTGGCAAACTTCCAAAGAAGCAAGCTGTAAACATAGATATTTTTCCTATGACTAGTTCTGATTTTTGTGTATGGTTTTCTGTATGTCTGAGAAATGAGTGCGGAGTATGGTAGGAGGCATGTTCTAGGGTGATCTTGGAATAGTCAGCCCCCACAACTCTGAGATAATGTCTGAGTTTAATTAAATTGCTGATATTAATTGAAAGAAACAGTTTGCTGAGGGTAGACCATTTTTATATAAAAAAAACCCTTTATGAACAAGACATTTTTTAATGCTGTACAAGCATATGGAAGGTTATGTTAAGTATTATGATATACTGGAATTATGGGCTTTGCACAGTAAGATGCAATCTGAATTTTAATGCTGAAAAATAAGCTCTAGTGGAAAAAGAGCATGATGCCTTGCTGACTTCACTAACAGTGTGGGGTTTGACTCTGCTTCATATGGGGTGAGCTTGCAGACGCTGCAGAGTAGGATGCCAGCAGATTTGCTGTGCCTTAGACTAGCATGAATTTTCTTGCCTGCTGGAGTACAGAAGAAATATTCTTTGCTATGGTTTAAAAAAAAAGAACTGTTGAGAGCTAATAAAAATGCTTATAGTTTATAAGGTTGTTATAACAAAGGATAACACAAGGCATTCTGTGTTAGCAGAAATGCATGCAGTTTTGCATGAAGGTACTGTGTCCTTAATGCGTGCAAATGAACAGCTTTTCCTCCTTTTCTCTTGGCTTGCCTCGAAAAATACAAGGCACTCATGTTGTATTATTTGCTAGGCAATTATAATTGTTTTCAGATGCATGTTAAGCCCTTTGGCAAGAAAGGTAGTGGTGTTGGCATAAGCTGTTTTAAGCAGTAAATCCAACATGTACTGGAAGAGGGATCTGGGAAGCAGATGAAGAGAACTTGCTTCTGAGGAGGCACCTAATGTTGAGAGGGGGCGATGCCTTTCCTGCCTCCCTGGGTCTGACTGAGGACTAGCCATTTGTAGCAAGGTAACTACCTGCACAGGCTGTGTCATGAAATTTCTCGTGTGAGGTTCCAGATATGATGGTGCGTTCTGGGTGGGGTGCTGGCAGGCGTTTAAATTCAAAGTTCTGTGCGTCAGAGGAGTGGTTGAACATTGGGGCATCTGAGTTCACGCGGATGATGGATTTTGGCCCTTGAATTTCTTGTTTCGAAGTCCTCAGCCAATGGCGAAGGTTTGCTTTCTTAGGATAAAATTAATATGTTTCCTTACTATGTAGCAATTTTTAAATAGCTTTATAGCTGCTATAATATGCCAGGCATCTCCTGGCTAATGTGTCAGGCTAATCTGCAAGAGCTGAAATACTGCTACAGGCTGGATGGTTTTTATGGCTCTTCTCTTAAAGGTATTGGGAGAAGCTCTTCCTTGGCAACATCCTGAAAATTGGTTTACAGTTCAGCCCATCTTTTGGCTCTAAAGAAGTATGTAAGCAATCTTGCAGTTTGTTTGTACTATTTTCCACTTAAATATAATCAGCCTTATTATCTACAGCTGTCAATCCTGATAGCAAGTTATTGCCTACTTTTGAAGCTCCATTGTTTGTGGAGGGGAAAGGGGATGAAGCCAGCTGCACAGCCAGTTCAGTGCTGCTTGCTGTGTCTGCAAGCAGTTAAGGGCAGTGGGTGGAAGGCACTGGCATTTGGAGAAACCCCAGACAAACCTGTCTCATGCAACAGTCCAACCTCAAATTGCTGTTTGAGGATGGACTATTCTTCAGAGCCTGGCATGTGGGCCTCAGCTACATGTGCACCAAGAACCTATCTGTGGCCTGAGGTGACTTTGAAGTAGTGATTTGCTTGTTAGGTTTCACCATGATACTTTAAATTTAGATACAATGTGGAAGCAGCTATTTTAGCAGTGATTTTCCCAGGTGTCCTTAGTTGCATAGGCAGCACTGAAGAGGAGACAGGCTGTAGCCCTTATTTGTGTCAATCAGCTTGTAAGCTGTTGTATTGTGATGGTTCAGAAAAATGGTACATTAATTAGAATTTGACAGTATCTAGTTGTGATACTTTCTCTCACAAACTTTATTCCCCTGTAGCAAAGTGTGGCTGTAGGTGTGAAGGAATGGAACCAAACCAGGGAACAGTAGTCTGTCCTAGTTGCTTGGAAGAAACTATTGCTGTATCCTCTGGAAAAAAAAAAAACAAACCAAACAAACTCCAACCCAAAACCTAGGTCTGTTAGGAGTAATTAAAATTTGTCATGTTGCAGAGAATGTCTGATGGCCTAAGATACTGACAGAGCAGTGATTTCTGCTGTGATCTGAGCTTGGTTTTGATAGCATTCAAAAGCAGTGAGTTGGCAGTCTCAGACCAGGGATGATGTGGGTTTTTGACTGTAACTTCATATGGCTCAATGAAGTATTTCACACTTAGTGCTTTCTCTTCACTTTTGAGCTGTTATACCTGTTTTCACTCTTACCCAATGGCATCGCTACCTTGAGTGTGAACTACCTTGGAGTGGCTGTGAGGTAATGTCATCAGTTGTGGACTGGAAACTGAAATGCAGACTTAAAGAAATACTTTTGCAGGGGCTGAAATTAACCCTGTGAAACTTCTTCCCCCCCCCCCCATTGTTTTTGGAAAGAGAGACGACTTGGCCGGTAGCAGTTTGGAGCAGCTAAATCACAGCCCAGTTCCCTACCTCCCCTGGAGAAGCCTGATAGCAAAGGGAGGGCTATCGTGCCTAAGTGGTGGAGTGGAAGAATACTGTGGGTTTTTTTTTTCCTGGAGTTCATATGGTCAAAATGAGAGTTTGCAATATGGCAGGAGTCATGGTCTGGCCTGATTTGCTATAATAAGCAATGATAATGGGTGTGACTTTTGTTCTTTAAATTAATGTGGACTGGTCTTATGTCAGTTCCACTTAGTTTAATTCTTCTGCATAAGGAGTCTGTACAAATTTGGAGCCTGGATGAAGGACTCACTTTTGTTAGTCCCTGTTAGGCTGTCAGGCAATTGAAGGGCTGCTTCTGACTTGTTAAGCTCTTCTGAGCTCACCCTTATCTGGGAATGAAAAATGACATCAGGAGTGAAAGATCAGCCATGAGATAGTGCAACTTGCATCTCCAGTTACCTGTTGTGTGCTACTGCTATTACATTTTTTTTAAAAAAGCTGCAGAACACAAGTTGGGTCCCCTTATACACCAACTGAATGGTACTTGCTGAGACTCTTTTGTGGGGTGAAGGCGGGGAGAGGGGTTCATGTTTTCTTTTCCCTCTAGCTTTAGCATATGTGGGTAGACGTGCTGCCTCCTGTCTGAAGGAAGGCTCTGTGAGATCATGCTCTTGTTCTGTGGCATGCGAAGGAGACTGCAGCCTATTGGTTTGACTGCAAGTGGGAGCCCTAAGGGGACTGGATGAGTAATAGGTATTTGTTTCCTCTTTTGACCTGAAAGAAGTCCTCCCTTTGGCTTGTGTGGGAGCTGGCTTGAATCCCCCATGACTGGATATGAAATTCAGAGTGGGTAAGAAACTGATAACCCTGGTAGATGTGCAAGTAACTTTTCTTTTATAGGTCAGGTCCATGTTTTTATATCTGCTTGATTAAGAATTTTTAGAAGCTTATTTAATAAAGAATTCAGTCTAACTTGTGGAAAAAAATTCCATACTGGTCTATTTAGTCTAGAAGAACCCTTTTTCCTTCCACCAGTGCTCTCTGAAGTCTGACAGCACTCTTTCCAGTGGGAGCAATGATTCATTGAGGTCTTACGCTCTTAAATAAGTGTTTGTACAATATGCATTTGGTTGGCTGGCTGGGCACATTTAAGGAGCAAAGCATTAAGTATCTGTTACTCTATGTGGAGAAGTTTAGCACTCTTGGTGTTTCTGCAACAGCTTCTCACTGCAGTGAGAACAGTCCCTCTGGTAAGGCTGTTGTGTAAGTGTTCATCGGTGAGGAACACGTGGCCTTAGGATCCCTGTGCTGGTGGCACTTGAGGGAGCCTGATGAGCCAGGGCAGGATGCTTGATGCTCTGGGCTGTCTTACAGCCCTGGCTCAGGGTAGTGGGAGCTGCCTGCTGGGCTCCTGCATGGGGGAATTCTTGTAGCCCAGGGCTGAACTGAGCTCAGTGGCTCTGCTCAAGCCTTCTCAGACTGTTGCAGAGGAATGTTGTTATTCTCCCTTAAATAGAGAGATCCCAAATTTACCTGTCTGGCATGATGTCTTTGTCATTTGAAGGTGCTGTTGAAAAAAAGCCATGAATGTAGGCAGTATTTGTCCTACACAGACGTCTTATCTGGCATTTCTATGCAACTAAGTTCTTCCATTCTCTGTTTGAATAAAACTCATTATAAACATTTGTCTCAATTTAGTTATTGAGGTAGGAGGTGCTAATGTCCCTTCTGCCTCTCTTACCCTCTTTGTTAGCAGATGGTTTAGCTGTGGTAGGGTGGGCATGCATACGTGCCTGCACACATGCTCGTGCTGTCCAAGAATATGGTTATAACATTATGCTCAGCCTCCTGTAATTCATAATTTGTGCTGGTTTTCCAAGCAACAGCTGTGAAAAGAATGTGTACAAACAATTTGAAAGCCCTGCAGCCAGGTGTCCTGCTTGTTCAAGCGAGAGCTGATTTCTGTTTACTGAGGTTTCTGTTTATTGACTCAAGTAAATCTGAGTAGGATGGCAAAGCTGTTAAAGATTTGCTATAAAGACAAGCTGCTAGCTGTAGTAAGTATTCTTTTTGGCAGATATCCTCAGCCATGAGAGAACATGGTGGGGGGAGGTGCAGGGTGGAGAATGTAGAGTTGTGTTGTTTTAACTGGAAAATTCCCTTGTAATTGTTTTGCCAGGCTTTGTGTAGTGCATCCAGAAACCACTCCATGAAATGATGACAGGCTATGCAGATGGACAGCTGTGGCTTAATATATCCAAATTAATGTACTTCCCAAGTGCTCTTGACTTGCTGTGCTTTCTGCTACATCACTTATTGTGGCTTTTAGTATTGGCAGACCTCTGCATGGTACTATTCATTCAGTTTTACTCAATTCTCGGATTACCCATGTACTAGTTCTGAACTAACTTAAACAAGCAGTTTGGGAATATGTGGTTTGCAGGGGGGTGAGAAACAGAAGAGGGAAAAGAGAAAACTTATTATGATGCTGTGAGACATTTTCCTGCTTACTCATGCTTGCAAACTGTTGTGGTAAATGTTTCTGATTCCTCATTTTGTCTTTTAAAGCAATCAAAAGCATAATTAAAAAGCAATCATCTTGCCAAGCAGTGATGCATAGCCAAGAACAGAGCTATTTCTAATGTTCTTAGTGATGGTAGTATCACTGGTGGTGTTCGGTGTTCATGTCCATGGCACTGGTGAGTCCAGCTGAGGGTGAGGGCTTCTTATCATGCTGTGGGCTTGAAAAACCCAGAAGGAAAGGGAGATATCCACCTTTCGCCTTCCATCTCACGTTGGGCAGGCAGATATGTGGGGCCCAAGGGAGCAATGAGCTAGAGTTGTTCCAGAGTTATCTTCTTGTAATACCTTCCCACTTGCTGCATTGCATGAAATTTTAGGATATTCCATGTATTTTTCCCTTCTCCCCTCCATCCCCCTTTCTCATCAGATTTAAGTGATTCCATTTTGCGCCAAATAACTGCATGTTTGCTGTATTTGGAGTAAGAGTGGGTTGCAAGTGGTCATTTCCAGCCACCAGTTTACCCAGTTAACAATGGGTAGGAAAAAGAATAATTGCTTCTTGGATTCAGGTGAACAGTTGTCATCTTCCTTTTGCTGTTGTGTGCATGGGTGTAATGAGAGCTCAGTGTTTGAGCAGCAGGGCTCGTGGTGAGGGCTGGCTGGGGTGGCTGTTCCTGCTCAGTGAGCTGTGGGCTGATCCAGTGCAGTGCAGACTCCTCATAAATTCCTTGGAAGAGGCAGTCCTGGCCGTCAGATCCACCAGGAGAATTACAGCTCCCAGGAGGCTCTTCTGTAGGGACCTTCCATCCCTTATTTCACTTGTCTGCCTGTCTGCTCAGACTGGCCTTCCCTTCCATGCCCTCAGTGGGCTATGCTCTTGAAAGTGGAACAGCCTGCTTTCAGCCTCCATCTCGAGGGGCTGGGTTTCTAAGCTGGCACAGCCTTTGAAATACAGAAGTCATAAGGGCTGTGCCCAGAGGGTTGATGCATCTTGAATAACCAGAGCTGGAAATTTCACTTTCAACTTTTCCAACCATTGCAGCCACTTCCACACTACAAAACGCTATATTTCTCTATTTGGCTTTCTCACTGTTTGTCTTTCTAGACAGTTTTTATATAACTGAGTTTCACAGCATGATACAAATCTGACCATTTAATTTAGACTGTTATTATTGGAATATAATGCAACTTTGTATACTCTCCTATTTTTCCAGCTATAGTTATGCATGACGTGGAAGGCATTGAGCTGCCATTTGCAGAAGATCCTGTTCTTGCTGTTTCTGGACAAATATATTGCTTCCATTACTTCTGTTGTGTGGGCCTTCCATGGACTGCAGTGTCTTCCATGTCAATCCCAAAGATACTTGGGATATACCAGATAGGATTTGAGACTGTTAAGTAACAGCTCTTGTGGTTAAAGACTACTTTTTCTTCAAGCGTTACTGATTAGAATTCAGTTTTTCAAGGACTTAAATAATTTTCATGAGTGTGAAATGACTAAAGATGAAGATCAATACTTTGTTTTTTTTCTCACAAGTAAGATCCTTATTTTTACTCCTCCTTTTCCTTTTAATTTATTATAGGTTTGAGCTATCTGGAAGATGAAGCCCTGGCTGCAGTTGGTATTCTTTACCTGTATTTTTCTGATCTGGCACACGGAAGCGGAGTTCTTCACCTCCATAGGTATGGAAAGAACCAGTGCATGATGTGATGTAGTTAACATGATTGCCAAAACTGTTAAAGTTTACAGTTGAAGCATGTGGCTTTTTTCATACGGCCCTGTCAAACACTGTCTGCAATAGGAAAAGCTACTCTTCTGCATCCTTGATGCTATTCTGCATTGCAAGTCTTGCATCAGGGCAATCTGTTTGCAGCTGGGTAACTTATAAACATGATACAAGTTTCTCTGGGGACTGTCAGTAAAATAAGACAATGCCTAGATACACAGAACTGTGTACCTGTTGCTGTGTTGAACACAGCACAAACCTTATACTAAAAAGCTTAGTCCTGAATTTGATTTATGCAAAGTCATAATTAGGTGAAATACATTCTTTCACAGAACCTGAAATCTCCTGTCTTCTCAAAAAGCTGGAGTTAGGTGTCAGAAGGAAAAACTAATATCCACCCTACCTTATGTGTGTTTTGTAAGACCTAAGTAAATCCTGAAGAATTCACTGTCATAAAAATCAATCTATTTTCAGGATTTATAACAACTTAGTTCTTGTGTTCTAATAGTTGTGATATAGCCATGTATTACTGTGGTAGAGCCTAAAAATAAGCACAAACTGAGTTTTCTGCTCTGACTTGGTCTAATGTTTTCCTGTGGAAGAGTGTGGGGAATTTACCCCCATGAGGGTGATAGACATTGATTAACTACAGCTGGCTGTTCTCCAGAATATGCTTTGAGCTCAGTGGAGCTATGCTTCTGAATGGTAGAACTCCAAACTCCTGGTGGTTTGTTTTGCATGACTGTGTGGAACTGCTCAGCCAGAGCAGGGCAGAGTGGCATTTCACTACCAACCCTCTGCACGTGCTCCTGTCCGCTGGACTTGACTAAGCAGTATTTAAAACTAACTACATGTGTATTATTTGGTTCTCTATTTTTTTTTCTCCCCAAGTTAAGTAGCTTTTTGTACAAAGTTACTGTGAAGGATCACTTCTTTACACTTACCTATTCCCGAACCTTGTGTAACTCTGAAAGTAGCACAGCCTGCTGACTGCCATCTGCTTAATCATGCCTCATTAATAATTACTGCGGAATGCTGAAACTAAAGCTGTGGCTGCATTTATAAATCTCATCCGGTCTTTCAGTGTTTGGTCTTTGAAAAGCAAAGTTTGTCATGGCAATTAAGATTGACATGCTAGCAATTTCCACTAATGCTAATCAGGAGAGAGTGTGTGTGTGTGTGTCAGTCTATAAACATTAGTCTGAAATTTCTCTGTATTTAATGTTAGGTTGTGTTTCCACAGTTACCCATATTGAAAAGCTGTAATTTTAAGTGATGCCAATGGTTAGACGAATAATTTATTAGTGTGATCTAACCTGTATCCATATGTGGAACAGATGCTTTGGCAACTATTTGCATCTTTCGTTCCTTTGACTCAATAGCTGTATTAATGTCAAACCTTCCTTTTGGTTGTCTTGCATACAACTGTAATACTGAAAGTAATTCAGAGGCAGTGGAAGGGTCACAGCAAAGCTACATGAGCCACTGAAGTTGGGATTTTAAAAGCCCCTTGAAGCATTTGAATGCCAGACCTGTATGTATAATAGCTTTTGTGGTTTACAGGCATTGCAGTGTATGCCCTTAATTTGTCTGTTCTTTGTGGTGGTTTTAATAGCCCTAGAGCATCTAAGGTCTGTCTTCTTTTGGAAACTGTTACTTTTTTAGGTCTGATTAACACTTGCTCATGCTCTGTTTTTAGGTCAAATGACAGACCTGATTTATGCAGAGAAAGACTTAGTACAGTCTTTAAAGGAATATATCCGAGCAGAAGAGAACAAGCTCTCTCAGATTAAAAGGTAGGGGGAGAAGTTTGCATAAGGAAGGGTGGGAAAATGGCTCATCTGTGTTCAGTTATACCACACCTTTCTGTTACCACTCTTTGCTGCTAGATCTTGTTAGTATTTCCTCAATAGATAGTCACAGTGAGACGGTAGTCAGTACCTATAAACCTGCAGAGAGGGGGCCTTGCTTCAGGTATTGTTTAGACTTTGTCTGCTTGTTTAGAAACTGTTGTCTGGGCCATCCCCACTTTTTTCCCTGTCCTTGTACCATCACAGTGCTCCTGAGGAGAAGATGCTACTCGCGTCAGAGTAGCCTGTGCATGTGAGTTAGGTACCTCTGGGTGCAGTGCTCTGTGCTGCCTGGTGTTTCACGGCATCAGCACTGCTTATGACAGCCAAGTGTGCCAGTTGCATTGATTAGTGGAGCACACACCAGATCCCTGGCTCCCTTCCCGTGTTGGCTTTGCTCTCAGGGACAGCTATCATACCTTGTTCTCTTCAGCACATCTCAGACATTATTCTGTGTGCTTAGATCACTTGCAAGGCTCTTGCTGGCAACTGATATTTTCTGTGTCCCTTAGGAAGACTGTTAATACTTGCCTAGCTGAAAGTAATATCTAATAGACTATTCTAGTGTCACACCCTAAATGAGGTTCAGGTTCAGAAGAACTGAGTCCTCTAAATGGAGCCATGCCTTCCAAAGAATTTCTAAACTCCAGGCTATATGTGGCAGTTCGATCTCCCTTTTGGGGGGTGTAGGGTGGGGACAGGGCTAGAGAGTAAGTGAAATGATATAAATTCCTTGTCATTTGTATCTACAAATGTTCATTTCTTAAAGCTGCCCTTTTGAGGAAAAGCAATCTCCTCTTTGAGTATTGTTAAAGAGAATGTCAGTTCAATCTACGTATAAACTGGTCCTATTTCAAAAAAAGACGACTTCTTTTTCTATGGACTGACATGCAAGTGCTTTTTTAATGTGTTAAATATTCAGTTGACTTGTATTTTAGTGTATTTGTAAGCAAGAGTATTCTACCACTGTGCCAATATTTGACCTCTTGCACCCTGCTAGTGTATGAGGCATGTGCTTTGTAGCAGAGGTGCTAAATTTTATCATTTGAATATGGTAAGACTTTTCAGTATTTTGTCTGTTGGTTCCAGAGAGATGTTTATGGTTCAAAACCACAGTGTGATGTGAATAAAGAGACTAAACTTGACAGTATTTACTGCTTTGCAAAATAAATACTGAATTAATGAAAGTCTAAATTGAAAAGAGTGCAGGTGAGACTGATCTTAATATATGTTGCTAATGTGATATCCCTGCAAAGGATCTCTGGAAAAACAATCTTACTTTTGCTCTGCTGCAACATCATGGTATAGAGAAGAAGCCAGGTAGCCTGTCAATATTTACCTGTGTTTATTTAAAATTGTGTGTAACCATAGCTCGCTCATGGCTTAGAGTTTGACATTCGGCTTAAAGGGGTTTCTTTTTTTTTTTATTTTTCCCTAATGGTACTGAGAAGAACACACAGCTGGGCCAGATGTTTGTGTTAAGGGATAATATGAAGGGCAACAGAAGAAATTCTCACTGTAACATCAGCAAGGTAGCTGGCAGTCCAAATGTACTATAACACAGAGGGTGAAGCTTTCTGCTGATGCTTTGAAGTGGACCAACAGTGCAATCTCAGTGACTGACAGGACTGCCACTGTACCGCCTGAGGGTTTCCAGTCTGAAAATCAAAGCTTATGGTGTACTTTATGGAAAGTTAAAAAGCTCTTGGTTTTATTTATGCTTGTATTTTTACTAAGATAAATGACACTCACAGTGACTGTGTACTATATATCATTATTTTCTGAAGTGCAGCATGCTGGAAACTGATGGCTAAGACTCATTACAAATGAGATGCATGCCCGCTATGGTAAGGTTTAAAATAGTGGGCAGGGAAACAAATTCCTTTTAAAAGAAAGGCTGTTGTAATTAAAAAAATCAGTTGTAATTCACTTTATCCTTGTGAAGTTGAAGGCTGGTTATGATGGCGAAAGCAGCAATAATTTGATTCTAGCTGTGTAATTAGGATGACTTAAGAAGGAAAACATGCATTCATGAATTGTTCTCGGACTGAGGCATATACTTCTCGTTCCAGCTGGGCTGAAAAAATGGATGTACTGACTAGCAAATCGGCCTCTGATCCAGAAGGGTATCTGGCACATCCTGTAAATGCATATAAGCTGGTGAAGCGTTTAAATACCGACTGGCTGGAATTGGAAAACTTGGTTCTTGAGGATACAACAAATGGTAAGGAGTTACAGGGGCAAAGGCACCAGCAGGAGGTAGCTTTACAACACAGTTGCTTCTCTTCTTCCTATTCTGGAAAGCTGCAAACTCAGCTGTGGTTTAAATATTATTGCCAAGTTTGTTTGAAACTTAAACTAATGACTGGCCTCTCCTTTACTGGTTACCCAAACAAGTGAAACTTGTGACTGAAACGCATCTGTCAAGACTCAAAGAAACTGTTATCTGTCTTAGGCCTGTTGTGTTTTGCTTGGCTTGTGCTGTTTGGGGCAAAGGGAGAACAGGATATACTGAAGTGGTCAGCCGTGGTGGCAACTATTGTTTTACGCCTAGTCTTGAGCTTTTTGTTCCTTTTTTTGAAAAGACTTACTTGTCTGCTGCTTCTCTGGGTAATCATTGTTTCTTTGGCCATGTTCATCGGTTGGTAAGATTAAAGAATCAAACTGTGACCCATACTGAACTGGTGAAGGAATTCCTATCAGCCCCAACATTAACAGTCGGCAGATGTTGTGGTCAGCCTGATAACAGGATAGCATACAATTACTATCTGTAAACCTATCCTATATCAAATGTTTCCAGTACTAATCTTTGCTTTTGCATCATATTGTCAAAGTGTCTGCCTGAATTTGCTTCTGTAGCTTTTCTAAATGTAGGTTTATTTTTACTGGACTGCTTAAAAGTAAGGGAGAAGCAGCGATGTTTTTCAGGCAGAACACTGCATGTTTTCCTTTTTGCTCTGCATATGCTAAAGTTTAGGTACGTGAAAGTGTTTTTCCAGCCAAGATTTTTTTATTGCCTTTTGGAATAGTCGTCCTAGATGGAAATTAAATACTCAATTCTATTGAGTACTTCTGTCACTAATTCTTTTTCTAAAGGCTTCCTTTTCCAGTTTGGCTTGCTGCATGACTAGAAATGGCTGGGTTGTCTTCCTTCAGCTGATTGCCCCCACATCTGCCCAACCAACCTGCTGTACAGCCTTGATATATTTATGTAGTGCACTTAATTTTATTTCTAAATGTCACCTGGTTTTACTTGTCAGGTTTAAAAGCCTCTTACTGAGTAAGGTCCTACCCTTACTTAGGGAATCCCAGATCAGGGTCTCTGTCCCTTGAGCTGAGATTAGAAAAGCTCTCATGGTTTTATAGGTTGGAGCACAGAGTCTGAAATGATTTTCCAGTGCTATGCTCTGCAGCTGACTCTGGATGTTGCAAGAGAACTGATGAAAGCTATTAAGTTTTCATGCTAGAAGGAAACATTGCAGGAAAATGAAGATCATTAGATTCACGTTTTACTTTAGTAATTGTGTGGCACAAGAAAACAGAGGGGTTTAGTTATTTATCTTCTATCTCTTGCTCATGAGCTGTATTTCTTAAGACAGAAAACAATAGTTTTGTAACTTGAGAGCCTAAAAGAGGCTTTAAACCTGGATTATTTGAATCTCAATTCCCAAAACAAAGCAGATGTTTCCTCTTCTGTGTTAATCTAGCACTGATATTTATTCAAACTCTGGAATTAACATCTTTCCCTCTTACTGCAAAGGCTTTATTGCAAATCTTACCATTCAGCGTCAGTTTTTTCCAACTGAAGAAGACGAGACTGGAGCTGCAAAGGCTCTGATGCGCCTGCAGGACACATACAAACTGGATCCTGAAACTCTCGCTCGAGGAAACTTACCAGGTGAGCACAGAATCACAGAATGGCAAGGGTTGCAAGGGACCTTGGGAGATCGCCCAGTCCAACCCTCCTGCTAAAGCAGGTTCACCCAGAGCATGTTACACAAGACATCATCCAGGTGGGCTTTGAATATCTCCAGAGAACGCAGAGGTGGTCTCTGCTTTAAAAGAAGGGAAGCGGTAGTGTCCTTAAACTCTCTCCAAAAGCCATTTTTTAAGTTGTGAGGGAGAATCATGGTGCTGAAAGTCCATGTGGCTTGAGGATGTGTCTACTTCAACGCTTTGAGAAAAACCTTGAGGTTGTTCCCACCTGAGCCAAGGTGCTGTGGTCTGCAGTGAGCAGCTCAAGCAGCAGCATTTTTTAATTAGTATTGCTTTAAAAGAAAATGTGACTTTTATAATCACTGTGCCAAAACAACAAAGGATGACATACTTTCTTGTGCTGGTTACTGTGTAAGCAAATACCGTGGGTACTTCCTGTCCCCAATAACTGAAGGAAGGAGCTGTTCCATAATTCATTGCTTTGATGGCTCTTCCAAAGCTTGGCTCTGTTTGTGTTTGCTGTGTTCTTCCAGCAAGGCTTTGGTTGAATCAGTTAGCTTCTGTTCTTTCTTTGAAATGGGGACTAACATTTTTTGCCACAGAGGTGTTTTGGGAAGTACATAGATATACTGGAATGCTTTGGTGTTTTGGCAGCTGAGTCCTGATAAATGTTTGTTGCTGCTGCTGAGATTTACTGAAACAGGTTATGGTAGCTAGCAACATGCTGTTTACAAATGGAATAGGCTTTGTTAGAGTGTGGGTAGAAGAGTTGACAAAACAGTTTAAGTTATTATAACATAGGTTATGAACAATTGATTTAAAATTAAATCTTATCTGTGCATCTGCTGAGCTGGAGCAACCGGAAATCAGTGCACAGCTACAGTCAAATAAATACCCAATTTGTCTAAATAACAATCAGCTTGCTTATGCACAAATACATGTCTCCAGTAAAGAGCAAACAAGTGAGCCCTGCATATAGTCAGGCTTCTCTGATCATGTAACAGTGTTAATTTGTAGGTTCAGTAAAATCTGAGCTGTTAGTCTGCTCTACCTTTGTCTACAATAGCTTAACACTGTAATTTCTGTTTAATTCCTTTGGAAACCAAAAGAAGTTTATACCACAGAATTATGATAGAATGGTATCTTTAATTCTGAAGGTGATCAGTTTGGTACAGAACCTAAAATATTGTCAAAGCACTGTCTTTTAGAAGCCTTTTTGGATCATTAGTGTGTATTTACAGATATTCCTCAATGTGCCCCATATATTTGAAAGCAAAGATTGCTTAAAGCTGCCTTTTTGTTTTTAGGAACAAAATATAGATCCTCTCTGACAGTAGGTGACTGCTTTGGTATGGGGAAGACTGCTTACAATGATGGAGACTACTATCACACAGTACTCTGGATGGAACAAGCCTTGAAACAACACGATGAGGGGGAGGAAACAACAGTCAGCAAAGTGGAGATCCTAGATTATCTCAGCTATGCTGTTTTCCAGTTTGGGGATTTACACAGAGCTATGGAGCTTACCAGACGTCTGATATCCCTTGGTAAGAACAAAAAACGCTCTTCTAGTGTTGCCAGCAACAGAGCCAAGAACAGTCAGTCATGGCCCATACATATTGGTGAGCTGACTGGAGGGATATCCTGCCAGATGACTTGCAATAAAGATAGGTCCTGGAAAAAAAAACAGTCTATTTGTAGCTTGTTAAAGATACTTCATGTATCTTCTAGTGTTAAGCTGTTATTACCCAAAGACTGCAGTACCTGGGTGCTTTGTTTCAGTGTACTGAGATGTTGGTTTTGGTAATGGTTAAAGCCTGGGTTGTTTTGAGTGGAGAGCAAAGCTACCACAGACTTAGGCAGAGTGCTGGATCTTCTGTAAAGTCCTACTGACATCACATATTCCTGTTTATTCCTCAGTGTAGGTACTCTTTGATGCCAGAACAATACTTTGCCTGAGATCTTAAAGCATTTATTTTTAAATATTCAGAACAGGTTGAGTTTCATAAAGCCTCTGTTTCTCTGTGTTTCTAGCTTTCCCTTGAGTAAGCAAATAAGCATTGCTTCCTATACAGCTCTGCCTGCTTCCTGCATTGGAAAGGTTTATCCTCTGCAATTAGAATTAACATCTACTGTGTTATGTATTTGTATGGTTTTTTAATCAGCTGTAGTTCTTAATTTGGATGTTAGCTGTATCCTGGGAGTGGGTGAAGCCTTTCTATTGAAAAATATGTATCGGTCTCATTTCTGCAGGCACTGGAATTCATAGATTAAAATTTACAAGAACGTGAATATGTATTGAATCTAGCTCCCTCTGCAATAATAGGGTTTAGCACTGATAGAATGCAAATCCTTATCAGCACCAAACAGTGGAACAGACTTGGCAGTCCCCTCTGGGAGCAGCAGCTTCCGCTGCTCGGGGCTCAACTTCCTTATCTGGCCACTATTAGCCCATGCTCTAATGAGTGGTTACCTCTGTGGCCGCCTGGGTTAGCTAAATAAGATAAACACAAGAAGCTTGGGAAGGTCAGAAGGGAAAGAAACTGTTCTAGGCGCAACATCTAGAGGTGGATGCGGTAGGTGGGCTGTCAAGTGGTAACACATACCTCCAAGTTCCTCCGACTTTGGAGGAAGTCTTTGGGACTGGAGTCTGTGGCTGGGACTCCACCACAGTCCTTGGTTAAAGCATGCTTGTGCGATGTGGATGAGAAGCATGGTGGAGAGGAGGGGTGCAACGAGTAGGCTAGCTTGATCTCTGCTGATAAGCTCTAGGACCTGCTTAACTTGGGTAGAACTGGGTAGAAAAGTTGAAAGAAAAGGAGGGATTTGAAGGGCAAAAACGCCTAATTTTTTTTCTGAAATACAAGTTTTGTGATGGGTCCTTCCAGAAATGATTCTTTCACAGTCTATGCCTATCTTTCCTCTGCAAATACAGAAACTTCCCAGTGCTGGTTTTCAGTGGAGCCAATGCCTTTGGTTGCCTGATAATGCTTTAGGATGGGGAGAATTATTGCTGTCTTGATACAAAGACTTGTTTGTATTAAAAGTTCCTGAGATTGTATGAATCACTGGTCCTGTCTGTTTTTCTCCCAATGAAGACAGTACACATGAGAGAGCAGGCAGTAATCTGAGATACTTTGAGAAGCTGCTGGAGAAGGAGAGAGAAGAGAAGGAGAAAGAGAAATCAAACAAGACCGTGATGACGACAGAACCTGTGGTGCAAAGTGGTGCCTACGAGAGGCCTCTTGACTACTTGCCAGAGCGTGATATCTATGAGGCCCTTTGCAGAGGTGAAGGGGTAAAAATGGTAAGAGAAATGCAAGAATTTCCTGACTATGCTGCCTTTGCATAAGGGTGATCAAGCTTGGTGGGACATGTTAAGTTTTTCCTTCTGTGAAGCTTTTTTTTAAGAAAAAATTGAATGTATTTCTGTCCAGGTTGAGCTTTGTACCTTATGTCTTGGCTTCTCTATCTTTAGCTGTTAATCCTGGACAGAAAAACAACTCTCAACTGTACTTCTTAAAGGGTGTTGAAAATTGATTCTCCTCAGTCTGTCTGCTCGGCCATTTCAGAGGCTGGCTGTACAGATACTAGGAGGCTTTTTCCCCCTGAGAGCTCATTATGCTTTGCCATGCTTAACAGAATTGCATTATGCCTTCCCATTTGCATCTTAGACATGTCCTTCTGGGGTGACTATTTTGACCAACCAATCTCCAGTACCTCTCAACAAACATGGCTTTAATTCTCAGTGCAAGGAAAGGAATCAATTACTTCATCTAATAGTCTTAATTAGAAGAACCAGACTTTTTTTACAGCTTGCTGTTTGTTTAGTTATTTGCTGAATCTGGAACTGATTATGATTCAATTCTCCTAAAGGTTAGTGTTTCAGGTGTTGCTCAGTGGTCTCCTGAGCAGCGTATGATGTTTTTTTATTTGCAGTAAATTGCAGAATCACTCAGGCTTACCTCTTAAATTTGCCAGTCAGCTGATGGCTTTTACAGTGTTTGTGGAATGAAGCTCACTTTATGTCTTGCCTGTTTTAAGTTCATGAAAAGTGGTTGAGCAAATAGTTTTGTTTGGTTTGTTTCAGACACCCCGAAGACAGAAAAGGCTGTTTTGTAGGTACCATGATGGAAACAAAAACCCTAATCTGCTCATAGCACCCTTTAAGGAAGAAGATGAATGGGATAGCCCTCATATTGTACGATACTATGATGTCATGTCTGATGAAGAAATTGAGAAAATTAAACAACTAGCTAAGCCAAGGGTAAGCTTCCCTTCTTCCATCTCACTCATGGCTGTTAATTCCATGTTGTAATCTCTATTAGCAAAGGATTTGAAAGATCTGGTTTCATACTACAGATGATACGCTGCAGCTGTGAGCCTAAGGGGGATGATTTCAAAACTGCCTGGTGATGTAGGACTGTAAAGCCCAGGCTCCTGAAGGTATTTATGCATTGTTGCACGTAATCATGCAGACTTCTCAGTAAATGGCTTTAAAAGCCTTTTGGGAAACTGGGGCTTAGACCTAAAAAGGCATATGACTGGCTTACAGTGGTAGAGTAGGTGTCCAATATGCCTTAAGTCTGCATCTTGAAATGGAGCCAAACTTCAAAACAAGATTTTAAAAAGCCCAAATCCCAACAGAAGTGGGAAGAAACAATGGTTTGTGGGTTTTTTAAGTTGTGATAGAAGAACATCTAGAGGTTTGGTTTTCTGCTTTAGGTAACCTGGAATCCACTGCTGCTGTGTTAAACTGTACTCTAGACCTGCACAGAAGCAGGCACTTTGGATGCCATGATGCATCCACGAGTGGAACTGTGGCGTTCTCCTGAAGCCACACAGAGCTCCCTGTGAATAATGTGATACAGTTTACACAGTGGAGAAACTGTTTGTGCTTGTAAGTAATTCCCAGTCTGGTACTTAGAAGAATGGGAGTACTTGTAAGGATGAACGCACAATGCAGTCATTTTCCCAGAGCTCTTTAGATCCTACTCTTTCACCTAGGTAGCTGTCTGGGCAGCAGAGAAACAGATGTGGTAGCTTCAGTATGCTAAGCGTAGATCCAACTCAAAGTAGCAGCTCTGAGTAGAGTGTAGATCCAACTCAAAGTAGCAGCTTTGAGTAGGAGCCCTCGTTTTGATGCAATACGTGTTATCCATGGTGTGAATTCTAGTGACTGCATACAAAAAAGAGCAGCCTACCTAGTGCAAAGCTAGTGGTTATCTCATCTGATTTTCCTGGAGGTGGAATTTCCTGTCTAACTGTTTCCTTTCTGGCAAAAAAAAAAAATGTGGCGGTGCGAGGTCAGTAGTAGGGGCTACACCTCACTCTTCTCTCAGGTCTGACAAGCATGTAAAACTGAACACTTCTATTTTTATAGATGAATGGTTCATTTTAGCACTCTTCTAGCTACTGCTATGAAATGTGATACTAAAATTCCAGTCAAGAATTACCCTTCTGTATGTATTTCTAAATCTAAACATAGTTAGAAACAGATTGAGAAACTGATGCTTCCTAAGAACATTAATAATTTGGGATGTTTGTGAAGCTGGACTTCTATGACTACCAGCCAGCTGCGGGAGTGTTGGCAGAACACTCCTGTCTCGGTGAGGACTCTCACCTCCATAAATGGAGATTTTTTCCTATTACATCATACTATAAAACTTCAAGAGCTTCAGATAAAATGGAAACATTCAAATAGGGCATATCACTTAATCTGTTTTATCAGATTAAGCACATTCTAAATAAGGCAGCTATCTTTTTTATTTGGTTTTCCCTTTTGTTCAAAGTTTTATGGAAAGTCTTAAGTCTTGCTCACTGAGCTTTGCTTATATTACTACTGTCAGAGGAATTCTTCATATAATCTCTATAGTGTAGAACTGGGATCAGTCCCTGTAAGAGCAGGTAAATATTGCAGTCTTAAGATTCATCTGAAAGTTTTCAATTAAAAAACCCAACCATTTTCTTAACTTGTTTTTTCTAAATCTGTCTATAGCTCGGCTGCAGGAATAGCTTTAAATTCTGCAGTGCTGCTGGAAGAATGGAAAACGCAAGTCCTGTGATGAGATGGTCCTTAATAAATATAGCTTTATTTCAGCAAGGAAATTTTAGCTGGTAACCATGGAAGCTTTCAGACAGAACTCTGAAGTAGTATGTTAGTTTTGGGCTCAGAAAGATGAGAGCTTCCTTTGTTCTGAAATGAATTTGCAAGAAATGCCTACTTTTGGGTCCAAGTGCTTTAACATTTTCTGCAGTTTACACTTGCCAATATTTTTTTGTTTTTTAGAGAAACAACATCTGTACGTGATTGAGAGTAGCTCTCTTCAAGTTGGTTTTCATGCTCGTCTTGCAAAATGCAATCACTTTTACTCCAATTCCAAAAAGTAGTTCCAACTTTTCAGGCAATACATCAGAGCTGACAGGGAAGGGTCAAGAAAATTGTTAACTTTATTGGTGTGGATAGCATTGGGACAGGTCTGCCATGAAAGTATGAGAATGCTTATTCCTAAAATTCTGGATGTTACCTGCAGTACAGGCATGCCTAAACAGGCAAAGCTATGACATGGAGGGGGACACACGAATACCTTTGAACTCAGTGCTGTAGGATTTCAGCAATACAGAATTTCAGAAGGAAAAGCCAACAGAGTGTGTGCTAAACTAAATGCAGTCTCTAAGAGGAAGGCTGGATGGAGCTTCTGACCAATCCAGTGTGTTATGATGATTTTTCAAAGCCCAGCAAATGCCTATTATAAGGCTGCTTTCTCCACCCTAAGACGGGAAGCCTCACACTTACCACTTGGTTGTACCAAGTGAAGTATAGATTATATGTCTTAAATGAAGACGCCTGCCTATCAGGAGGGGAAGTGGTCTGTTGGCATACAGAGGAGATATGGAATAATATGAATATAATCGGGCTTATTTTAGTTCTGATTTATTTAGATAAAATGCTAGGTGCAGAAATCAAGCCAGCATATACAAGCTTGAAAATGGCAGTAGAATGAAAAGTTTGGGAAGCTAAATTATACCCTAAAAAGCTATGCTCCATTGTAGAAGTGAAGAACAACATTCTGTCAGCCTGGTTCTTCTGTTATGATTTATGCAGGAGAACTCTGGAACAAAATAACAGTGAGTCAGAATTACAGGAACAGCTTTGCCAAGAACTCTTGTATAGGGACAAGACAGCTGACATGGATTGTAAAGCTGGCTGGAGACTTATTTGAGGAAAAATGAAGGAAATAATGACTGCACACTCTGAAGAAAATGCAAATAAAAAGGCTTTCTGTGACCTATAATTAAGTGGAAGGAAGGAAGCATGATTTAAAGTGTTTGTGGTTTGCAGGAGTTAAATTTAAATGTGGTCTGAGTTTACGGTCAAATCAAGGAGTGTCCCAGTTCTTGTTCTCAGCTGCAAGTATAAAACCAAAGTAACCTGTTATGTTATGCTAACAGTAGTCTATCGTTTTGACACCACAGCAAACCTGATCCATTTTGCCAAGTTCCAAATTTTTCCTACAAATATGGTGATGTGGCCTAATGGGGATGATGCATTGCTTACTGTTTAAAATGTATGGGTGAACTGTGCTCTTGCAGAGTTACCTTCATAATGTAGTAACATTATCTCAAGCCGTCTCTGAATTTAGATGTTCCAGGCATCTTCCAACTGGAAAATCTGAGCGTGGTAATGTTGAGAGTCCTATTGTGGATTTGCCTGCCCCATAACTTGTAACTCATTCTGTAAAAGTTTTTGCTTCTTATTTTTCATCTAAGAATGAGGCTGGGATTTTTTAGTCCATATGAGGAGCAGGCTGATTAGATTTATGGAGTATTCTGTGATTTTCTCTTTGCCAAGAACTTGGGCTTCCTATGTTGTTAACTTTTGTTGTTCTCTCTTGCCAATATTGACTCCAGCTGTTTAAAAATACCTTCAAAACCTGTTCAGCAAGCAGTACTTGTGGATTTAATAATATCATGGCTTGTGCAGTCAGTCAAACTCTTTTTTTCCAGGGTCAAATGCAGGTGATGGATTGCACTTGTGTTTCTGCATGTACTATTCTAGCATATTCTAGCTATAACTTTCATCCAGTGATATATTGAAGTTGGACAAATCAGGTGTTGATTTTGGTTAAGATGAGAAATTTTGTTCTAACCTGTAGTTGATATGTTTCTTCCCCCTTGGGATTTTTTGACACAGCTGGCACGAGCCACAGTACGTGATCCCAAAACCGGTGTCCTTACAGTGGCTAGCTACAGGGTATCAAAAAGGTAAGCGCAGAGAAGAGTCTAGCTTTAAGGTTTTTGTGTTTAACAGCTGTCACCTGCTACCTACAGCTGGAAACTTGAAGTGCTTTGCATGTAGCAAAAGCTTGCACAAGAAATGCATGATAAATGGCTCTTTTAGCCATTTGACTGAGGGCAGAAGAATCCTTCTGCCTGGGGAAATAGGTGGTTGTGGTTGGTATTCCAAAATAACAATCCTTCTCTTAACCTAGCTCATGGTTGGAAGAAGATGACGATCCTGTTGTGGCCAAGGTGAATCAACGGATGCAGCAGATCACAGGGTTAACAGTGAAAACAGCTGAACTATTGCAGGTTGGTACAGCTGTCTTGTCAGACTTTATCCTGGTAAAGTGAGCTGCTGCTCAGGGTGGTCTGGTGCTTATGCAGATATAAACACAGGCTGGCTCTTATCCAGTCTATCCAGACCAAGCACACAGAGCAGGTAAGGTGTTTATGGTGTGTGAGGCGTTCCCAGCTGCTGCTAGCTGTAAGGACCTGGCAGGTAGATGTTTTTCCTTTGTGTGCCAGGCAGAGAAGGGTGGAGATACCAAACAAATACAGATAACTTTGTGCAGGTGCCTGTGATTTACCAGTCTGTTTTGAGGGATATGCCTGCCTCTTATTTTCAAGTCTGCAAAAGTTGAACCTCCTTCTTCCTAGTTCCACGTTTCAAAGACCCAAATAGTTTTCATGGTCCTACTATATTCTCATATGAAGTCTGATCTTTGTGCATTGGGGCGAGGAAGGAGACTGGGAGTGGTACAGCACTGCTGGAGTAGCTGTACCTTAGCCTGGTTACTGCTTCTCTTCCTCTGTGCTCCTTGAATTCCTGTTCTAGAGCCTGGCTGAAGTGCTGGTGATTACTGGCTATCCACAGAAACCAGATAATTGTGTAATGATCTGGGAGACATGTTAAATGCAGCCTCAGAGTAACTAAATCAGAAGTTATGCGATCTTCAGATAAAGTAAGCAAAGTGGTGCTTTTAAGCTGCTTTGAGCTTTCTGTGTTCCTGGATGGGCACGCGTATGTAACGGGTCATACATGTGTGATACAGCCTAGAATTAGACTGTGTCATCCATGTATCTCCTAGTTTGGATACACATACTGGAGAAATACATGCACTTCGATCCCTCTTCAGAGAAGGGAGCAAGACAGTGGTAAAACTATTGCTGTTCATTAGTGTTAAATGCTGTTGTAGTGATAAGAGTACTGCCATTGAAAACCATATGGTACTGAGAAATATTCTCAGCAAACCCCTTAAACTGTGAAAGGGAAAGAGCACTTAAGTTGTTTTTCATCCATGTACCTCATTTTTGGCAATCTAAAGAGAAATTAAGTGTGCTATAGATAACAGTCTTGCTGCAAAGTGCTGTTTCTCAAAGCATGGTTTGGATCTCTGAGAGAAATGCTATCTTCTGCAGCAGTCACCAGCAGTTCAGTGGATGTTTATTCTTCCTTCTTCCATGCTGTAGGTTGCCAACTATGGAATGGGAGGGCAGTATGAGCCACACTTCGATTTTTCTAGGGTAAGATCATACTTTCAGTTATTTCTAAGTGGGGTGGGGAGGGGGGAGCAGTTTGTTTTGAGAGAAAGCTGTTGAAATTGTTTTCTGTTAAAACACTTAATATTTTGTGCTGTTGCATGGATGGATTATGACTTTTGAAAAGCCTTTGCACTGCGTTCTCTGATGCTGAAAGTTCAAGAGAAAAATGAAAAAATCTTGCCTGCTTGTCTCTGTCACCTGGGTTCCTTGCACAATATAGAGACACTAAAAGATAGTCCTGCAGCACTCGAATATGCTCTTTCCATTATTTGTTTGGAAACAGGTCTGCGAGCTGTGGGTTGTGATTCTGCATTGTTCCATTAGGCTTCAGAGAAGTTCAGCAAGGTTGTCTTGAGTTCTCCTTTGGTGGGTGTTCTAAAGGACTTTGTAGGAGCTGGCTGAGGAGGAGACATCCTCCCACCTCCCTTCAGGAAAGTAGCCATTATGGAAATATTTGTGTCATAGTCCTTCTGGCAAAACCCTTAGTGTGGCTGCAACTATAGGGTCCGAAGAGGGTTTGTTGGGTTTGAGGGCAGTGCTACAGTGAGCAGAACTTGCAGCTTGATAGTGCCAGATCCACAGTAGGCACTAGAGGGCTCTACCTGGCAGATAACAGCTCTGCTTTGCTGCAAGTGGGGAGAAGAACAGAAATTCTTAATTGTCACCCTAAAACAGTTTATGAACACTCTGATAGTACTGAAGAGCTATGGTGACTGGTAATTTCAAATATAAAATTCCTCTGATGCCTTGGTTTCCAGTAGAACTGTGGCATTTCAGTGGCATCTGGCTTAATTTGGGCTGTCCCAGTGGTTTTACCTGGTAGAAGGGATTGCTGCAGCCAGAGCACAACCCAATAATTGAATGCAGAATTGAAGCCACCCAACTTAGCACTGTTTAAAAAAAAAATAAAATATTAAAAAATCCTCAACTTCAACACTGTGGAAGCTCATATTCGTTAGCTTTGGCCGGTTGAGAGAATTTTCCTGTTAACTTTAGGACTGCTTTGTTTCCTGAGTCAAGCAAATGCTCTTAAATTCTCTTCAAAGCCTTTGAACTTGAGGACATCAGCCATCAAATTGGTCAGTGTGGACTTGACTTTTGGATTAGGCAGCTGGGGCAGAGCTCCACTTGGAACACATCCTTGGCTGCAGTCATCAGTTAAGGCAAGGCAATTGCAGAATTTGCCATGGTTTTGGACTGGTCCTCCAGGCTCTCTGTGCATCAGATTTCTGTACTGAAACACAGAGATACTGCTGTGTCTCCATCTCCTGACCTGCCTTGCAGCTTTTTGTCCTCTTGCAGTTCTCATAAATACATAAATAGTTGCATATTACAATTTTGAGATTTTATTGGTTGCTCAAGAGTTAGAGAAATCTTTTGATATTGAAGTTCAGAAATGCATGGCTAGACCTGGGTTTGGCAGCCGTGGCAGAAAGCAGGGAATCCCCTATATCTCAGTACTCACATGTTGGCTTTTAGATGGAATTTGTATATGTAGATGCAAAAGTCTCTTTATCAATCTCTTTCAGGAAAGACCTTTTATTTCTTCAAATATGCTTTAAATAGACTGAACTCTAACATCTTAGGCTGTGGTTTTCCTTGCTGTTTGTTTTTTTCTAATACTGATTTCTGCTTTTCTTTAAATGTTGAAGATTATTGGTTTTGTGTAGAAGAGTGCACCTTAATGTCTCCTGGCTGAAATTCCTTCTTGACTAGTAGCTATGTAAATAAATTTTTAATTGCATCTTTTGAAGGGAGGAGAGAGACATTGGTATTCTAGATGTTCTTTCTGCTTTTAAACTAGCACCAATGTGATCTCATACTTCAACAAATGAAATTCAGTGTTTCCTACAGAGTAAAGACTACTTGATCTTTTGATGTGGTCCTTAATCCTAGACAGGCAACCACCTGAAAAGTTCATTATTGTTACTCTGCAATTTTGCCTGCTGGCAAAAAGTACGTTTTATCTTACGGTATTTCTTAGAGTCACTACTACGTTCATGAGAATCTGTTACCTAAAGCCCACTGAAGATGACTTTTTTCATATTCACTTCAGTTGTTGACTTTGGATCAGTGTCCAATACAGTGATGGCCTGTTAACTTCAACTCTACTTGGGTAACATCTGTGCCACAGGCCCTGAAAACATTGCTTCTGCTTTGCCCTAAGAATTGCTTCAGTGCTACTTTTCCTTGCAGCATCTGAGCGCTATGTGCATGTATTTATGCACCCTGGCTGTAATTTGTAATGGCTTTAATGTTGCCCTGTAGCAACTGTCCCCTTAATATTCCAACTGTTTAAACTGGGCTTAAGGATCTCTCTGCAGAGCTACACGTACGTAACACTAGTGTGAGCCTGTTTGGAACTCGGGTTAAAGTTGTTGTCTGTTACAGCGACCCTTTGACAGCACACTCAAATCGGAAGGAAATAGGCTAGCGACGTTTCTTAACTATGTAAGTACCTCTGTTTGTCTGCTGTCCGTGAGCTTGAAGTTTGCAGTTATTCTCATTTAATTTTATAGAAAGATGAGCCAGATGCTTTCAAGCGGTTAGGGACTGGAAATCGTGTGGCCACTTTTTTAAACTATGTAAGTATGATGATCCTTTATGCATTGAGTGTAACTTCAGCAGCATCTTGTTTACAGCTTGTGCAGTTGGTTATTTGTAGAGATTTCCTGGCAGCTGGAAGTAGGGATTTCATTATTTTTGCAGCATCAGGTGCTGTCCCATCTGCATTGATAGAATTCTGGTGTTATTTCACCTCAGAGCAGAAAATTTTAATGTAGGGCCCAGCATCCTCTTTTGGCCATTCTACTATAAAATCTTTGAGTTCATTGGATTCCTGTTGGTGGGAGAGGAGAATTTGGCTTATTTCTCAAAGGTGGGTGCTCAGGGTACTCCTCATGTGGTATGCTGTTTGAGAACTTGACTCTTGAGAGATGGTCGTGTTCTTCCAGCACTGTTTGACAGCACTTGATGTTGTGGTCTGTCAGCCTCCATTTTAGCTGTTTGTCAAAGCTAGAGTTACTTTGGCATAGCTGTCACTTCAGCAAATGGAGGAGACATAGCTATAAACTTGGTGCAACTGGGTTACAAATGCAGAATCAAAAAGATTCATTGGTTGCATGCATTATACGGCCTACAGACCATGTACACTGGAATCATAAATGTAACTGCCACTGATACTGGTGGCCTAATGTTTTCATAGTAGTCTCCTGACAGTATTTTATCTATGAACCTATACTTACTATATCAGTAATTAGGACCTACTATGTCTAACTTTTGAGTGATACAACTTCAAGTTTAAAGTCCTGTGATGAAATATTTATGGCTGAGCTGGTACTTTGAGTGTGAAACGCAGATCAAAACAGAACCAGAAATCCTTTCAACTTTATATGGCAGGGGAGGAAATAAATCTCTGAAACAAGAATTGGAATAAGATAAGTAGCTGTAAAATAGTCTGCTGCAAAGAGGCTTTAATTTTCAATTGTCTCTATCTGTATTTTGCTTCTCAGACTTGTGGACAAGTCTTGATTTAGAGTGAATGATGTGCACCTCATTCTCTGCCAGTTGTACATGGTCAAAGGCCATTTACCCTTGTATGCCCCATGTAGAACACATCATACACGTACCAACACCCTTACTAAAAAGAGTGGTTGTGTTGCTAAGATGTAGGTATTAACTTGCAAAGTTGCATGCACATGCTTTCTAGTTGGAAGGGGCAAAAACCTGTGCACCTATGGCATCTTATGCCCTTTTATTGTAGGTACCAAGCAGGAGGACACCAGAGTGGTAATAACATCTGCTTTAAACAGAAATCCAAGTTACAGTAGAGAATATGGGGACTTGGGGAGTGCATTAATAGTAGTTCTGCTGCTTAAATTTGGTGGGAGCTGGATCTGACTCAGTTGTTTCTTTTAATTAGAATCTGATCAAAACTCACTGAAATCATTGGAAAGACTTTGTTTTTAATGGGAGAGTTTCCAGGAGCTTCGGTGGGTTTCGGGTCAAATCTAGGATTTATAGTGAATCCATCACTAGTGATTAATTCAATAGGGTTTAAATTCATTCCAGTGTGGAAGGGCAAAGCATATAGATAGATGCTTTTCTTTTGAGTCAAATAGCTGTATGTATTAAAGCTTGAGCTGCATAAAGCTCTTGAAGTGGCATAACATCACAGGTGGACAGCATAGAAACAGTGCAGAAAGGGAGGTTTGTATAGTTTTTGAAGTAGTTGACCAAGATGCATAAACTAAATTATGAAAGTCAGTTCCAAAGACATGGTTTCAATTTATGAGGAAACATGTGGTTTCACAGACACTTACTTGTTTTCCTAATTGGATCATAAACTGGAATGAAATTCTTGAAACTTACTCTGAAGTCCTCTCCCTTGTTCTAGAGTACTGGCTTATAAACACTGCAGGTACACACCTCCTTAGTTGTTTGTGCAATAGGTGATATATAATCTGGGCGAAGTGCTGAACAAAAGCCTTCAGCTGAAATAAAAGCCTTCAGTAGCAGGTACTGTTACTTCTGTACTTCGTGCTGGTTGAAGTGCATCCTTTCCTCATCAGTGCCCCTCGTAGAGGTGCAAGTATAGAAATTTCTCTCTGTTAGGGCTTGGGACACTTTAGTTTGTGGGACTGCAGGTACAAAAAGCATTGTAAATGGACAGAGTTTGTGGACTTTGTTTTCTCAGATGAGTGATGTAGAAGCTGGAGGAGCTACAGTTTTCCCTGATTTTGGGGCAGCAATATGGCCCAAGAAGGTAAAGTCTGTTTGCATTTTGCTTTATTTCTCCTCTCTCCTGTTACTCTCTCTCCCCAGTACAGTCCTGCATCCATTTAAAAGTCAGCTAATGTGACAGTGCTGTTCACTGCAACTCAATCCATGGGCTGCTGTGTATCAAGGCAGCTGTAGCTGATCTGGGAGGCTGCTTGCTTTGTTTTATAGTGTATAAAGTGAACAGTGTCTGTGTAGAGCTGCTAACAAAAACCCCTTGTGTTCAGGTAGAACCCTTCTCTACTCTGAATGTGGCTGAATTAAGAGTGGGACTAAGGGGTTTTTTTGTGTGCTATCAGTGGTGGCCTATATTTAAGTGCTTTATAAGAGCCTGCAGCTGATTTCATAGGCATTTCCCCCCCTTACTGTAACCTGAATAATTATATTGACTAGGTTGTGACTAATCCTGATCTGATTTCACTTTTCAGGGAACAGCAGTGTTCTGGTACAATCTTTTCAGAAGTGGCGAGGGTGATTATAGAACAAGGCATGCAGCCTGTCCAGTACTAGTAGGGTGTAAATGGGGTAAGTAATACTCCTTTAGGAACAAAACCTAAAGGAAGGCTCATGTGTATGCAAAGCTGGTGATATAATGAACCCTTTTAACAGTGTTTAATAACCTGGGTGTTGCCATTTTAACTACTGGAGTCGTTTGGCCATCATGAGAACTCCCACCATCGATATCATGTAGTATTGAGCAGCTACATTGTTCAACTGTAGCTTTTTCAGTGAGTGTTTGTGTCAACAATGGCACAAAATGTGTAAGAATGTCACCTGGTTTGTGTAGTTTATTGGCATGAGGATGACTTAAATTATTACTTGACTAGAATCAGGTCTGTTCCTACAAAGATTTGTGCAGAGTTCTAACTGCAGGTGAAGGAGAGCTCCTGGTAGGGTAAATGTGAATGTCTGGAGACTGGGAATTTCTGCTAACTGCTGGAAGCTTCTCAAGCTTCACGTCATCCATTCCCATATCCACCTCCACCAGCCTCCAAGGCATTCCCCTGGAGTGCCAGGGCATAAATGATACCAGACTGAGAATACACTGCTCTGTTACTGCTGGCCCCAGAATTGTGCAATTGGAAAGATCCTTTCTTCCCCAGCCCTTTGCATCTTCCTATGTCTTTCCCCTTGGATGGGTAGAGAAGTGTAAGCAGGGATCCTCAGACTGAGAGATGAGATTTTACTTGAAGTAACCATCTGGGTTGCGGTGATACGCACACTGGGTATGTGGTGGTAACTAATTTCACATCCTTTTTCCACAGTTTCAAACAAATGGTTTCACGAAAGAGGAAATGAATTCTTAAGACCTTGTGGGAGAACAGAGGTTGACTGAAACCCAACCTGCTGCAGGCCTTTATTTCTCTGTCTCCTTTTCTACCGTTTGTTCCAGTTCATTTCTAAGAAATGATCCATCTTTTTTCTCCAAGAGCCCTGGCACTTTACCAAAAAAAAGGATGACAAACTATGTAACACCTGTGAAAGAAAGTAAATGGCATTGTACACATACTTGTGTTTTGGTTGCTGTTATTTCCATGTTCCCCCTGCCATCCTCCTCTAACCTGCCTTCCACCCCCCAGCTTCCTCTATACCAGTGGTGCAAACAGTGCTGTGGGCGATTCAGTATGTTTGGGTGCCTGGTCTTGTGCCTTTTGTACCTCAGAAAATATAGATGTTAAATATTTCTTTGAACCAAAGGGGTTTTTTTAAAGTTTTGTGTACATGTTGATTTTATTGTATTTCTATGGATCACAAGTTTTGAAACAAAAATAAATGTTCTTTCCATAAAGTGATTCTCTACTCTGTGTCCTTACTAGGTATTTCAGCACTTGGTTTTAGGAAGCAGTGGGCCTGTAGTTTTTCACTTATTGAGGGCCTGTTGCTTTGTTGCCCTTTTTCTGTAGAAAATACATCATGGTTTTGGGTAGTGTTTTATTTAAGGCTCCAGCATGTGACACAGAACTGTTAAACCTTTCCAGCTTCAGTAGAAGGCTTAATTTGTATACTGCAACTATAATATATCCTGGGAGCAGGCAGGCTGCATGTTTCATGCCAATGGCAACTATGATCTCAGTATTATACACTTATGAGAAGCCTTTCCCTGTGATGTTAAATTCTCTCTTGGGAGGGTACTATCTATTTTTTGATGCAAGCAGTTACAAAAATCTGAAGTCTTCCAAGACCTTCAACAGTTTTGACAATTTCTTGATTCTAAAAGTAGGCATCTCTGCTGATGAAACGCTGCGTTTTTACCATAGGAGCACTTGATCTGGCAGAGCTCAACACCTATTGAATCGGTAGGCTGGCTTGCAAGCAAATCTTGATCTACTTTTGTAGTCTGGAGCAGGGTTTTGTCTTGCCCTTCAGACAGGCTGGGCATAATCAAGCCCTCTGAATATAAAGATTCAGATTCTCCTTTGCCTTTTTGCTTTGTTAGTGTGTGTGTAATGGCCACAAGCCAATAGGTGGAGGACAGTGTTGTCCACAACAGAAAGGAAATCCCATTTCTGATTTATAATTCAGAGTAAATGACAGTTAATTGCTAAAAAAAAGCAAAGTTATGAAGAAATAGGCAGATGTTTCAGAAACGTAGAAACTTGCAGTTAGTACCAGACTGTTGTATCAAAATGCTGCTGTGCAGGGTGGATTGACTTCGTGTCTCTTGCTGGCCATCTGTGGTATGGGCATGACTTTGTGGGGATATGGATGACTACAGGTGAAGGTAAAGCCAAAATAGTAATGGCTTTACAACCCTAAGTTATTGCTTAAAGATTAGCTTGGGCAGTTAATATACCAACATAGGGGACTGGCTTGAGAAAGTGAAAGAAACTTCAGTTGCACTGAAGCTTCCAGTTGCAGTCATGGTTGTCATATGATAAGTATTGGTTTCCTTTGTACTTCGCCATTGCCTGATGTTGTGCAACAACTGAATGAGCTAGAGTGAGGTAATGCTTGAAACAACTGTTGGGCAGGATTAGAAGCAATACACCTGCTGTCCTAGAGAGACTTGTGGAACAGAAGGGGTTTATGTGTTGGGTATAACATGTCATCAGTTTAGTGTATTGGTAATAAAGCAATGTGACTTAGCAGCATATGATCATGTGCCCCTGAATTTTACGCGTGAAGAATTTATGAACTTAATGGTTATTGCTTTGTTTAGTCATTTAGATGCAGCACATAAGTACATATATTCATTAAAGTGTTAATTTTTCTGTTAAACATACACATCTGGTTGGAGAGAGGTGTCTTGGATTGCCCAGGCAGAGACTTGTTGAGCTCCAGTTGTTAATGATGCTGAAATGAGAGGAGCATCTAGTCTTGTAAGTAAGCTTTGTGTGAACAGTTACAGCAGGTAGGTAGCTATAGGAATTGCAAGATTTTTTTTCCCCGAAAGCTTTAATAATGTAGCACAGCATAGCTTGATAGTTGCTCTCTAATCTCTCACAATACTCCTTTGCTTGCCATGAATGTTGTGGTTCTTGGCTGGCTGTTCAGAATATTTCATTGTTGACCTCTGGTTTTCTTAGTAAAATCTCTCAGCGCAACATAAACTTTTGTTATAAGGAAAAACTCCTTATTTCCTAACATTCAGCATATGACAGCCTCACAGATGTGAAGAACTACTGATGATGAGCCAAACCTGCAATCTCTGGTTGGAAGGCTCTGGATTTCAGGGGGAGGCAGAAGGAATCTACTTAGGCTTTCTGTCAATGTGGTATGTTGACAGATAAAAGTTCACATCAGGACTCTGGCCAGAAATCTGCACATCCCACTTCTGAAACAGTGTAGTTGGCTGGGGAATACTATTGTTAACTGGGTTATATTGAACTTCTTAAGCTCATTTTACTTGCTTGTTTTCTCTGGTAAAAAGCTCTGTCCTATTCTGAGTTGTCTTCCATCTTGCTTTGGTCTGTCCCTGAAGTAGGATGTGATGGGTGTGGATGCAGAACTGCTCGAGTCCTAAGCTTCCTTTTGTGCTGTGTGCAGGATCCCCTGCTAATCTGATTTGAAGAATAACAGCTATTCTGGAGAAAACAGCATCTGTGACTCGTGGGCATTCAGTAACCTCCCAGGCACGTGTGTGCAGTCTGGCAGATCATATTCCCTGTTCTGTCTCCTGTCATTCTAGAAGATGAACAGAATATGGCAATTAGCCTAAAACTAAGCCTAAAGGCTAGTTTTTAGACCTAAAAGAGAAGCTACATATGCTGGAACAAATAAGCCTGCCTCCATCTAGGCTCAGGGAGCTTCTGCCGGCGTATCACTGGTTGTGGCATGTGTTGAAGTCTTGTTCGGACTGAAATGGTTTTCCTCTTGCCATACTGCTGACTCTACTTCACGGGGTTTAAGTGCTTAGGATGGATATTTATACACTACAAAGGCTTGCTGTGAACAAGTGGCTGCCAGACACTGAAGTGCTTTGGGACCTTTCGGAGAAGTCTTCTGGTCACATCTGTTAGCATTGGTTTGCTGCTGTGGTCTTTAAGGCACTGCTCTGCATAACAGGTACAGATGAAAGCAGATAAATGTGTGGACTGTCATGGAAAGATGGTCTCTTATCGTGGCTTATGGTGTCATAAGAAGAACAACCGCCCCCAGCCCATGCCAGTAATTCACATCCAGTTTGAGTGTGTGGTTTCTTAATGCCTGGCCTGGATGCTACTGTGTGGACACACGCTGTGTCACAGAGCAGTTATGCAGCCCTCCAGCTGGGTCAGGAAATCACCTAAAGCATTAAGTGTTCAGCTGCGTAGACTTGGTGAAGTACTTATCTTTTCTGCATTAGAAGTTACTTCTCTTTCCTGTTACAGGGGAAAAACATGTGAAAAATCACCTACCTAATCACCTTTGAGGGGACGACTGGTATCCAGACTAAAAGGTGTAGGGTGAGCGGAGAAAGGCTTTGGCTGTGATGGAGAAGGGAAGCCATGTGAGCTATGGCAGAGAGCAATGGGGGTGTTCTGCTGTGGGGGGGACCATGTTTGTTATACTAGAGTTGTGTACCTCAGCTGAGCTATAAAATCTCAAATGTGAGAAGAGGAAGGGTCTGTTTGGGTTTTTTTAATGATGGTAAGCTTTATTTGAGATGAGGATGGGGGGTGGGTGGGTGTATAAAAGGCAGCCTAGGATATAGCTGTCCCCCAAGCCTCTTTTCCTCCTGTTCTTCCCGTAACCAGTGATGATGCTGGGGTCTGGTTCAGCACAGCATGTGCTCCTTTGGCCCAAAGAAGAGAAATCCTTGTCAGGGACTCTGAAAAGGGCCAAAGCACAACACTTGTGAACTCTAGGTGATGGGAATCTGAAGGGATGTTTAGTCCTGAATCTGTCTCATCCTCCAGGGAAAAGACTGCATAGACTGTGTGTGGTGGGGATGTGTTTGTTTAACCAGAGGTCAGCACTTGTGATTTGGATAATCCGTTCCTAAATGCTCGTGTGGTTACTGCCTCCATGCTGCCCTTTGGGGATGACTGTCTCCTGTCCCTCTGAGGTGGAGATAAACCAGAAAAAGTGGATGGTTCCAGTTAAGTGCTTCTACCCCCAGGAGCCCTTATGTTTGATCAAATTCCAGCTTCCCTGACTCCTGTCTTGGTCTCCCTTCTCCCTCTTGTCTACAACATCGCTGTAACTCTGGAGAGGCATCCATGTGGCTCTGCCAGCAGCATGAGGGTGAAGGTGGGTACCTGATCTTCCATGTACTTTGCGGTGATACACAGCACACAGGTCAGGATCTCCCTGGCGACTGCCATGGGATGTGCTGCCCAGAAAGAGCATGTTGTTTGGGTGTCTCTGGGTGAGAGTGGGAAGATCCTATGAAATCATAGGAATGCTAAGATACAGCTGATCCACATTTACCTTGCACCTCAGTGGTGTATGTGGATAGCTGGCTGATGGCTCTCGCATCCCATAACAAGCAATAGGTTTTCACTATTGTAGGGCAACCCCAGCTTGGCTATGAGTTTTGATCATCCATAGCTGGGGAGTGTTCATGCATCTATCTGCTGCGTGAAGAGTGAGTAAAGCATGGTGAGGAAGAATAATGAAAGTGAGAATTTTCCTAACGAGTGCAGGAGAGATGCTGGATATCTTGGATGACTTGAAGGCACAAGGCTAACCCCAATGCTTTGCACATACCCTCTGGGATGCTCGTGCAGGCGAGAGGAGAATCTCGCCCACCCTCTGCGGTGCCGTTTGGAAGCCAACCTTTCAGCAAAGCCAGGTGGTCTGCACCCCATAACTTACCTCTGCTTTCTGTTTTGCACACAGCATCACCACAAAGACAGACCTTGTTTGCAAAGCCCTGGGAGAAAGGCCTCCCAGGCATTCTCCAGCTTTGAGACTGCCTTTGGCTTGAGCATACACTTTGGGATGTTTCTTCTGAAATTACTAGTAAGTCCTTAAAAGAAAGTCAAGGATAAAACCAAGCTGCTCACTTGATGCTAAGCATCAACTGGATCAAAACTCACGATACAGCTGAAGAATTATTTTTCCCTTGAAATCTGGTTTTCTCCTGTGCTCCAAGGGCTCACAACTGCATCAAGAACTTACATGAGAACCCGGGGTCCCGGTGACCTGAGTTCTCCTCGTAGCGTGCTGCTGTGCGTGGGCAGGCGTAACCAGAGCATGATCCAGCACCCAGCTCCCTGGGAGGAAGGAGTGTGGTCGCAGCTTTACTTTCCAGCTGCTGGAGGAGAGGTGGGCAGCATCAGGGATGTGATAATGGCTGCAGCATGGGGGTGGGCAGCCCCATGGCCACAGCTCACACCTCTGATTAAACCCTTGCCCATGGTGTGCTCTGCTGTGAATCTTCAGGCAGCCCAGAGAGCGAAAATCAAACTGCACAGGGCTGTGTGCTCTCACATGAGAGCATGGGTGAAGCTGTTTTGCAATGTGTTGTTTTGGGCTAGAAAGACACTTTGCCAGGTGTTTTGGATCAATATGTGGGTTGGAAATGGCAGATTTGAATGTGCCCTCAGTGTAACCCTGGGTGTTGCTAACTCCCTTGTTTGTTCTGGGGCACCTGAGCAGTGTTTAAGAAATGAACCTGGTTTTCCATCCTGTGACTTGAAAAGGGGAGAGCAGTGCCCCTTCCCTTGCACTGCCGTAAGGGACAGGCTTCTGTGCTGCTGGTTTGGCTGAGCTCTTGCCCAGAACATCCTCGTGCTCCTGCTTCCCGGTGCTTCTGCTCCCAGGAGATAAAGGTGACCGGAGGAGTTTCATGGCACTGACATTTTGGTGCTCTTTTATTGGAAAAAATAGAATAGCCAGAACTAGGAGGGGTCACCTCTTTGCCCCCAAACTGGGAGGTGGTTTCTCCTTCAACACTTGCGGTGTCAAGCTCCCACCTGCAAAACAGGGCCTGGATTCCAAGATGCCCTTTTAGCCTTGTACTCTGGTGTGGAGGTGAGAGCCCTGCGACATCTAAAGCCTGATGGCGATGTAGAATTATATGGGAGGAAGCTGAGCAAATATCAGTGGCCTCTTGTGTGGCTGCTAATCTTTTAGGGCCTTGGGGCACTTTATCATTCCTGTAGCTGCAGAGGATATTGCTGTTGGTGTCTGTAGTCTGTATCTGCAAAGATGATGGAAGATTGGATGTATTGCACTGCACATCCAGACCGCCAGAGAACAGACCTCACAGGACCTGATGCACTTTCTGAATCTTCTCTGCTTTTCTGGGCCTGGATGGCGTGACTTACCCAGCCGTGGTCTCCCAAGGTTCTACAATCCTCTACCCATGTCTATTTGTAGACCAGGGCAGAAGAGTCTCCAAGTGACTCCTCGCCTGGAAGAGGAGCTGGAGTAGTGGCTGATGCTGACACCTCGTCTTCTGGAGAAGGTGAGTTGGGCCCGTGGGACCACTTGTTCCTTTGGCTGTGGAGCACTTGTATGTGCCTTCATTTGAGCGTGGCAGCCACAGGCAGCTGGGGAGCATCAAACACTGGGGAGCTGGGTGCCCAACTGCCCGTGGGCATCGTGGAGCCCTGGCAGAGGGTGCAGCCACCACTGCTGCGCCTCAGCTGGCTGGGCAGCCAGATCTCTCCCGAGTCCTACCGCAGTATACAGCTTTTGCTTGGTTCTGCACTGATTTCCTCTGCTTTAATCTGCTTGAATGAGGGTAAACAAATGAAAGGCGTCTGAGTCAGTGAGGTATATGAATTTGTAAGCCCTAATACCACATGTGGCCTTAGGCTGTCACTTCCTAAAAAGTGTTAATTTATTCATGCTCTCTGGTCTCACTTCACTTCCACACATGTATTTTGGTGGGAGAACTACTGCAAAATGTGCCACACGCCCATGTCTGCAGGAGGGAGGGCGTGATGGCTGTGGCTGTCCCCTGCCTGCTGGAGCGCTTGCCGTGCCTGCGGGACATCACTGTCAATAAAGAGCCAAGTCTGACTTTTGCAGGTGTCCTCCTTTGCCAAGCAATGGTAATTGCTTCCAGCATGGCTTTCCCCAGTTCCCCTCGCAGCTGGGAACATGTGCTCTGTCTCTGGACAAGCTGGTCGTGGTTGCATCCCACCTTCTCCGCAGCTCAGCCTCTCACATGGGCTGTTCCAGCTCCGGCTTAGGAGCTGTTTCAAATTAGCAGACAAAGCAGCTGAGGTCATCGAGCTCTTATTCGCATAGTTTTACCCTTGCCAAAATAAATGCTGGAAACCTCTTGCCAAGCTTGTCGGCCCAGCTGAGGCTCTGCTCGCTGGCCAACCTCCCCCATGAACCCTGCTTGCAAAAGTCTGCGTGCTCTCCTATGCAGCTGAGTCCTGCTAATGCCCCCGCGGTGGGGAGCACCCTGCCTTCTGCACGTGGCAGGGGACAGGCACCTGCTGGGTGACCCTGGCTCAGAACAGCCCCTTAGCCACAGCCCTGGGTTAGCAGGAGCCGGTGAAGGACACGTGCAGGTCCCGGAGAGCTGGTGCTCAGTATGGGGGACTTTAACTGAGGCTCCTCAACTTGTAATGAAATATCTGTCTGTCTGTGGAAAATGCTTTATATTTGAAAGGCTGGATCTTGCTACCTACCTGCTTAAAACAGTTCTAGTAGAATTTGCACCCAGTAGAGTTTTGCTTGCCGTCCCTGGGGATGGGGAGGATACAGGGACACCACCTATGCAGAGAAGAGCCATGTGGGTATGGCAGTGTGGCCTGATAGGCTTTGGGGCACTGTCACTGGGTGGAAACATCCCACGATGTCACATTCCAACAAAAAAGGGGTTGTGCATCATGCAGATCATTAGAAACAATTTCTGCATAACATGGCACGTAGAAATTCAGACTGCTCAGTGACCCAGAATAGTAACTAGGACTTGAGCATCTCAATTGTTTCGTGCTCCCATCTTTGAATGCTCCTTCCCAGAAGAGCTCACTTGTGATGGTATTGCCCGTGATGGGAAAACAGCTGTCCCCCTGGCACTTCTGGTCAGAAGCTCTGCACAGGCTCTCTTGCTGTGGTTTCTCATCTGTGTGTTTTGCTCTGAGTAAATGATAACTTGGATTTTTTAGATAACTAGCACGGTTTTACTCACAGGAAAGAGGAAATGGCAAGCTGTAGTTGCTTTTGAAGCGGTACACAAGAAGCATTTGTACAACTTTGGGTGCATTTAAAGGTGGAGGACAGCGGCTGGAGGTTGTGCTTGCTCCGCCTGCTGCCTCGGTGAGCAGGGCAGAGCCGTGTCTCGTAGCACCGGGTAAGCACAGCAGCGCGCAACGTCTGCGCCATCCCCGAGCCGCTGGGTGCTGACCGAGCACCCCTCACCCGGCACTTCCCAGGGACAGAGCTGGCTCCAGCCGGCACTTTTACATGAGTTCCGAGTAATTTTTCCATCCTTACTAGTTTTAATTTGACCCCGATGGTTTTGCTGCCTGTGGCCAAAGGTGGGGGCAGTGTGCTGGTCCCCAGCTGTGTTTCATGAGTGATGGGGTGATGCAGGGTGGTACCCTGGGTGGCAGGAGTGGTACCAGGTGGGCAGCAGCAGGGTTAATCCATGAAGAGCTGCTGTGCTGCTGCTTTCTGGGAGGCTTTAGGATGGTCTGCTTCTGCGAGGCGGATCACTGCTTTGCCCACTAGATCTTACTGTTAAATCTGTAAAATATTGTAAAAGTGTTTGTAGCTGAATAGCTGTTATAGTTTCCAAAAGCAAGTGAGAGTGTCAGGGTCACCCCTGTGAGCATCAGAGCTTTGGTTCTGTGATGATTCAATTAGGAGAATAACGGGGCACACCCTCGTCCCGCTCTCCCCATTGCCTGCGCCGGCCTCGGCAGCTGCTGCCGGTGCCAGTTGTGATTCTCTCCTCTGGGGCTCTGAGCTACGATGGCTGATTTTGTTTCTAGCAATTTGTGAGCCTCTTGCAAAAGCAAGGGGAGAGAAAGCATTTAAATTGTGACACCAATTCTGTGAATAAAACCAAGAAATCCAGGGCGCAACAGCAGTGTTTCCCTTCCTGGACAGAACACAGAAGGGCAGAGCTGCAAGATGCAGCCATGGCAAGCAGAGGTGGTGGTCAGGGTCTTTGCATGCCCAGCTTCCCCAAATATGCAGTCAGGCTGCTCAAGTGGAATGATGCTGGCTTTTGGAGTGTACCAGCATCAGGAATCAAACTCTACCCCGTTCTTACCAGATGCTCTTGGAAGCACTGGGACACAAGTCTGTTCCAGTGCCTTCAGCAGTGGGATTTCTCTTCTCTGGAATCTCCTGTCATTTTTGTCCGATTCAGTCCTTGTGAACTTGCCAAACCGATGAGCAGATCTGAGATTTGCATAAGTGTTTGCATGATGAAGTTTTGCCTTTGTTGGTCAATAAAAGAAATGGAGAGCAGTTAGGAGGAAATGATTTAATGATTAAAAGCCATTTTTAACTTATACCTGGGAAACCACAAACTCGAAGCTTCACACAGATCAGAAGCTGCTTGTATCCATCTTGCAATCAGTGCCACATTTTTTTTTTTACGCTGGGCGTTCGGCTCCTGCCAAGGCACTGCTCTGTCTCTGGCTGTGCTTTCATGTCCTACAGAAGCAGCAGCTCCACATTCAGAAAGTCAAAGTGTGTCTTGTACTCACCTGGGAGGCTGGATTTTAAAAACCCAAGCCTGTTGAAGCCCACTCCCTGCTGCCTGGAGCAGGGCTGGTGCTCCCAGGAGTGCTCCTCTCCCCCTGGCTCTCCTGGTTTTTTAGCACAAACTGCAGCTTCCCTTCCCAGCGCTGCCCAGCTCGTGCCATCCTGGTGGGATTGCTGCCTTGTTACAGCTGGAGGAGGAAAGCGGGCACCACTGGGCATATGGAGGTGTGTGCGTCTCCCGTCGGAGGTGGCCCCATCCTGGCAATGTCTGCCTCTCTCTTGGCTACAGCAGTGTCTGGGCAATGAGTCCTGGACCCAGCAAGTTGGCTTCAGAGTCAAGGCACGGAGTCAAGGCTGAGTTGGGGGCAGAGCTCCTGACTTGCCTGGCAGGCCTCGGTCCCCCTGTATTTCTGGGAGCGACGGAGCATCCCTGTGACAGGAGGTGTCAGCTCTGCCATCACTCGCTCCCGCAGGCTTGCGACCCAGCTCCAGCAGCTGGAGCCTCTCAGCAGCTCCCGGCGGAGCAGGTAACTCCCAGCTCTTGCTGGAGGCGATACTACAGGATGGTCTGAGTCCAATGCTTCCTTGCAGAGGAGAGGCTGGAGGGAACACCAAAAAAGTTGTAAAATGCCCTTCCCTCTGCTAGATCAGAAATGATGCCATCAGGCTGGGGTGAACAAGAGCATAATATTCCTACCTAACCTGTCAATAAGTAATTTCCTCTGTTTCCATGGCTATTCAGCAACAGCTGTCTTTTTTATTGAACTAGCATAAAAATTATTGCAAGAGCTAAAACCAGGTAAAACGGGCGAGGAAGCTTTTTCTCTCTAAGAAATATTGTCTAAAGGCAGCCCAGCACGAGATGTTGTTGTTCACAGTAACCGCCAATAGGTGCCAAATGTTCTCAAAGAAATGCCCCCACACGGTTCTTGGGCTTGATGTACAGATACAGGGCAACCACATCTCCCACCCATATCAGTTAAAGGTGGGAAAACTGAGCGCTTCTCAGTATCAGGATCCAGGCGTGCGGAGCCGGGTGTGCAAACGGAGCTGATTGGGGGCATAGATAACTCCTGTGACCCAGCACCTAACCCAGAGGGGCTGAGCATTCCTTTAAATATTTAAAAATTTTCCTTAGAATCACAGAATGCTTTGGGTTAGAAGGGACCTTCAGAGGCCATCCAGCCCAACCCCCTGCAGGGAGCAGGGACACCTTGAACCACATCAGGTTGCTCACAGCCCCGTCCAACCTGGCCTGGAATGTTCCCAGGGATGGGGCCTCCACCCCCTCTCTGGGCAACTCCTTCCAGGGTTTCACCACCCTTGTTGTAAAGAATTTCTCCCTTATATCCAGTCTAAATCCACCCTGTTCTAATTTAAAACCATTGCCCCTTGCCCTGTCACAGCTGGCCTTGCTATAAAGATTGTCCCCTTAGACACATAGATGGCCAAGAAATCTCTTTGCTTAAATAAAGATTTACCCAACCATGTTAGTGTCGTAAGAAAAGCTTCCTGGGCTGTCAGTGGGTACGTAACATCCCCTCTTAGCTGAATGCTTGACCCACCTATTTTCTGTGCGTAAAGTCACAACTGGTTTGCAGTTTAGGTTTAATTCTTTGGGAAATTTTAATTTGGGAAATTCGTCAAAGCCAACACTGCCAAACGTTTCCCTTTGCCCAGGCTTGACTGCAGCCGGTTTTGAAGCGACCCTTGCCTGCAGGATGTCCCCCACCCGGGACCCTCTGTAAGCACAAGTGCCACCAAGCCATGCTCGGGGTGCCACGTAAGCACGAGCGTTGCTGGAAAGCCTTGCGGGGAGCGGCGAGGCTGATTGCATCCAGCTGGGTGAGCTGTCGGCCAGGGCATCGGCTGCAGATCATGGCTCAAACAGTGCGAGAAAAAGTGTTCAGTGCTTGGGGGGGAGGAATTAATAGAATCGCATGGTTGGAAGGGACCTGCAGTGATCATCTTGTCCAAGTGCCCAACTGCATTGGGATGGAACTGTTTCCTAGAAACCAGTTTTCCTCTATTTGCAGTACTTTTATTTTAAAAAAACCCTTTAAAATACACCAAATGTTATTAAAAACAAATTTCTCGTTAATAAAATCCTGATGTCTTCCTTGTGACTGATGCTCATCCCTTAACTGCCTTTGAGGAGCCAGCGCAGCACTCAGAGCTGGAGCAGGGGGTCGATGTGCCGTGCTGCTCCCGAGCCACGGCCGGGCTGAAAGGACACAGCAATGGTTGTGACTTGCACAGCAGAACAAATATTTTCCGTAGGACAAGCCAAAGCATCAAATAATTGCACTCTGTCTCCACTGAAAGTTGATGCAATATCCTTTTGGAGAGGGAGGGAAAAAATAGAAATGACCTTGTCTCCCTGGCACCTTGCCTCTAGTAAGTATAGGAGGTTTTGCCCATTTTTAGAAGCTTTTATCAGTCTCAGCAGGGTTGCCCTGAGCTGAAAAGGCTGTGGGGTGTGATCTGAGTCATCCTGCGGTGGAAGCGCACCTGAAACCTGTGCCGTTCAGCACATCAAAGCAAGACAGATCCCAGTCTGACTTTTAACAATGTTTTCCCCTGAGAGCATCGCTCACCTGAAGCCCTGCCTGTTTTTGGTGTTCCTGGAATATGGGGGTAAGGAGGAACTTGCAGTTGCGTTGCCTCATTACTAGCAAAACGCTGTCTCACACCTTTGACAAAACTAAATGGTGAAGAGGGCTGGGGGTCGGTGTGAGAACTTCCCGTGGGGTTGGCCGTGGCAGAGGAAACTCTCAGCTCTCCTCCAAGGGCTTAGTCCTGCCCTTTTCCAGCAGCTGCACCCCTGCTGCAGGCCTGCAGCTGCATTTTGAAAACCTGGCTGAGGTTTACGTGTAGAAACCGGTACGAAAACCCCACTAAAATGGAGTGGAAATTAAAATGGAATTTTGCTATCGAGAGCTTTTGTCGAGATCTGTCCCAGCAGCGACGCGGTGCTTGTAGAAACTGCTTGGAACCAGCGACGATGCTCGTTAAAACCGAGTCTTATGGCCATGGTGCTTTATGGCAGAGCAGCCCTTGCTTCTGCAGGCGTCGGCTGCCAGCAAAGCTCTTCACATGTTGCGCGTCGCTTGTAGACGTGTAACTACCCAACATGCTGCATTATTAAATTCATCAACTTAAACAACTTTGCAGATAAATAATACTGAGTACTGTGCAAATAGTTAGTACCTACCATTGCATTTTGATGCATTTTAACTCAAATAAAGAGATACTGTTGTAACTGGAAAGCCACAGATGCCGAAGAGCGGCCGGGTGAGGATGTGGAACCGAGAAGCTTAGTGAGTAACAACTGGATGAAGGATGTTTCTGATGATTGATTTGAATCCTGACGAGATGGCAGAACTAAAAGCTCATTTGAACTTCTGGAAATTGCATTATATGTTCTGCTGGATTGCCAGTCTGCAGAGCAGACCTGACGCTACGGGACCTGCCCCTCCCCTGCGTTTGCAGCCCAGCAGAGGATGAGGACCGGGTGGGCGCTGCGGTGAGACCCTCGGGTCACTGCAGTGTGGGTTGGGAAGGCGGCGGAAGGCAGGACACACCCCTGGGATGCGGAATTCCTCATCCGGGGTTATCCATCCCCAACCTTTCAGCAGCACTGTGTTCATCCCAGAAACTGAAGCAAGTTCGTTTTCATTTCATTTTACGGCGCTTTTCCGGGAATGAAGACTGGACGGCGCAGGAAGCTGGGGCACAGCAATGACCACTGCCTGCGTGCTCAGCTCCTGCTGCTCTTCAACCACAACCTTATCTCATGCTTCTATCTGAGGGAGGTCTCTCTCTGTGTATCACACCTCTTTCTTTTTTTTTATTTTCTAGCTAATAAGCCTTCCTTTATACCTTCTCAAAAGCTAAAATACTTTTTAAACCTCTCCCATCATAAGCTGTTTTCTTCAGTAAATGATCATGAGCGGCTCTGTTCTGTGGAGGATCTTGTCAACCACAATGAAGCAAAAAGGTAAGCTTATTTCCATGATGTAATTTGGAAACTGCTAGATACATTCAGTAGCCTTCTGGCCACTGGGTGAATGATTTGCCCCTGTGGCTTTTGCTGTTGAATTTTTCCACAATTTATTGGAAATATGCAATTTTTTGAAGGCAATATTTAACCTGAGGAGGAGCAACCATTACTTGGATATGTTTGAAACCACAAGCAGGTGCTGAGGGGACTGCGGCTCTTCAAGGGTGATGTGTCTGGATTTACGGAGAGTGGACGCAAGTTACCGGCACCCAAAGGTGTGGGTTCGTGCTGACTTAGCAGCCAGTTCGGCAGGATGGGCCTCGTGCTTATATGGGAGGGGGATTGCTGGCAGCCCAGGTCGGAGAGATAACGGAGATGATGCTTTCACTGATAGCTGAGGGGGAGGGAGGCAGGGACGGGGCTTTCCCATTATTTCTGTTTTATTTCTTTGCTCATGGTAGGTGGTTAAAACTGCACTCAGTCACAGAGATCCCTACTCAGTTCTGTCCTGCACCAAAAGTTTAGACCCTGTCATAAGGACAGAGTAGGAACATTTAATTGGAAGTAATAAAAACTAAAAAACCTTGCATGTGAAGTGTATTGCAGAAAAAAAATGCTTCAAGGCATGAGAGCCCAGTGCTTATGGAAGTTGTTAGAATGAAGATTGTGCTGCTGCCAAGAATATTAGATCCAGATTTTTTTTTTTTTTTTTCTTCTATTGCCTTTGAGAATACTCAGAGCATTGTACTTAGAAAGCTTCAAAGTCTGGATGAAGATTCAAATAACTTAGGAAATGGGATATAGAGAACTGGGGCTGGTTCAGGGTTGTTTCTGACCAGAATTAGGTCGGGTTTGTGTAGACCTCAAGGTTCTGGGAAATAAACTCTTTTATACCTTTTACATAAGGCTACTGTCAATGGCAACCGTACTTCTAGTCTATGGATTAGTGACGGGACGATAGCTCAAACAAAAGATTTAATACTCGCCATTTCTTCCACTATTTTTTTTCTAATAGGACATTTTAAAATTATTTTTCCATTCTGTCCAGTAGTTAGTGCTATTATTATTAGAGAAGGGTAAGGCTTCTTTTAATAAGAATATATTCTTTGCTCAGTACAGCTCATGACATTCGTGACTTAAGGATGTGGCTAACAGCTCTGTGTATCTTTAAAGAAAAAAAAAAGCTTAAAATATTTCAGCTGTGATAAACAGGTACTGTAACCTCAGTGCCTCTTGTATTTCCCCACTCTTTGATAAAGTCGTGGGAAGAAATAATTTACTCGTTGAAGTTATCTGACTGTGTTTCCTTTGGGTCAAATCCTGTGGGCTAGGCTTGTGCGAGTCTTCTCGCTAATATAACGGAGAGCAGGAGGGCTTTGCCAAGCAATTTCAGATTGCTGAGTGGTATCAGTAACCATCCAAAATTATGCCTCTTCCTTCTTCCATAGAAGCATTGACATTAAATATAACCTGCATCAAAGTCTTTATTTTTAAAAACTTTGCCCAGCTTTGGTTGATGATACAGACTTGTATCTTAGAAGATGCTGGGGCACTGGGACGGGATTCATTTTTTGCTTGTTTGCTAAGTTTTGCTTGGTTGTTTCACCCTGTAGAAATATGAGGAGTAGCCAAGCATGGCTTTGATCTTGAGGAGTTTGTGGATGACTTGAGGCCTGTGGTGCGTGGCCATCACGGCCGCCCCGTCGGGAGCGGTGAACCTGATGCAAGCCTTTCCCTTACCCCACTCATGCACCGTGCAGTTTTGCTGTCGCAAACTACGGGCAGGCTCAGTGAAAGTCTTACTTGATTATCAGTTACTTGATTTTTTGAGGTGACATGAGAAAGCTGAAAGTAAAGGAAGGCCTGATTGTCCATTAGTTGCCGTGTTTAGTGATGTTCATCCAGCAAGCCTTGGAGGTACAGGGACTGAGGACTGATTTATAATTTGCACCCAAAGTCTGATTCATCTATCAGAACAGAAACTTGCGGTGTTGCTTGTTCCCAGTTAAAACCTCCCGTGATATTTTCTGAACATGGTGGTCCACTCTTGTTTCAGCCGCCGTTGCTCGTGCTTGTAAGGGTTGGTAAGGCCAGGCAGGAGCTGGCTGTGTGTGGACAGGGAGGGAACCACGGGGTTAGTGCCCTGCAGGCATCTGATGAGCGTGCTGGAGCCTGATCGGGGGGTGACATTGTCCTGCTCCCAAACCTGTGTACCCACAGCGTGACAAATGGGGCATAATGGGGGACATCAGTGGGGTTTCTGTTTGAATATTGGAAACTTCTCTCATGTGATCTGGAAACCTCTGCAAAGAAGGTGGTGATGAAACAGAATGTGAAACTGTTTGCAAGTAAGTGGTGAGGTCACCTTACATTTCTTCTTTGCAGTTGTCCTGGCTTCGGCTGGGACAGAGTTTGTTTTCTTCCTAGTAGCTGGCGTAGCGCTGTGGTTTGGATTTAGGATGAGAATACCAATACTGCACCGATGGTTTAGCTGTTGCTGAGCAGCACTTATGCTGGTCGAGGATCTTCTGGCTTTCTCAGCTCTGCTGGGTGCACAAGAAGCTGGGAGGGGGCATGGCCAGGACAGCTGACCCCAACGGGCCCAAGGGCTATTCCAGACCGTATGACGTCATTCCATACCATATGACGTCATGCTCAGCATATAGACTGGGGGGAGTTGGCCGGGGGCAGCGATCGCTACTCGGGGAAGGGCTGGGCATGGGTCAGTGGGTGATGAGCGGTGGCATTGTGCATCACTTGTTTTGTATATTCTTTTATCATCATTATTATTCTTTTCTCTTCCTCTGCCGTTCTATTAAACTTTCTTTATCTCAACCCATGGGTTTTAATTTTTTTTTCTCCCCAGTTCTCTCCCCCATCCCACCAGCGTGGGGGTGGAGGGTGAGCGAGCAGCTGGGCGGCGCTCAGTTGCCAGCTGGGGTTAAACCATGACAGCAATTATGACAAGTATCTCATTAGTTTGTAAGCTGAGGTTAAATTATCGAGTGTTTTATCCATTAGCCTTGTGTAATGAGCTGGAACATCACCACTTTCCCTGTCCAGAGTTGTGGAGCTTTTCTGTGCATTGTAGCCATGGTGGTCTAAGAGCAAAACCAAGGCCCAGTTTTCGGAAAGAAATAGTATTTTTCATTACACAAATAATCTGAGATCATGGGGGAAGAAGACTGGGTAAACAAACATTGACTGTCATGACCTGGAGTTATCTTAGGTCATGCCAGCGCTGGCAGAGGTGGCCTGGCCCTACCTGGTTCTGTGAGAGAGAGACGTGTGTGTACAGGAAACATGTATGGGAAATGCTGTAAATTCAAAATAAATACATTCCTAAAGCTGGTAAGGAAAATGGTGCTACCTGCCAACTTTGACTGGTCGACCTTTAATTCTGAGTTGGTTTCCTTTTCTGCATTTGCTTGATGCAAGGGCTGCAAGCAGATGTATTGAAAAGTAAACAGCTATGCAGGGCTAGTGACCTAGAGTTAGGAGTGGGTACAGTCGGAGTGGGAGTGGGTGGTTGATGGATTTTTTTCTCCTCTTTATGAACTGAGAAAACCAAATATGAATCATGCCGGGGGTGCTACAGGGCTTTCTGATCAAGTCAATGGGATACCACAGTTTCCAAGTAAGCTCAAATGTCACATTCAGAATGTTGACAGTTAAACTGAATTCGTTCAAGTTAATACCTTGGAGGAGCTGCTGGTGCAGGCTGCATGCTCAGCAGAAAAACCCAAACCTATATCAGCAAACCTGACCACAGGAGGTAATAAAAAAGATGTTCTCCACTAAGAACTCTTGAAAATCATGGACTCCTGCAGAATAAATGCCTTTCTGATGACAGCACTACTCTTCTGTCAACCATCCCAGTTCATACTGGTGTAGTTCTCCAGTTTTGTGAGGTTCTGCGAATACGGATCAGCCTTTGTGGTGTGTGTTTGAACGGGCCAGCTCCAGAAAATTTTGTGGTTTGATCTGTTCTTTCCCATAGGGTTGGTCAGGAGGACTTTTGCTCACCTCTAGGGTTTGGGAAGCTCAACTAAGTGCTCTTCAATTGTTTTCTGTGTTTTAAACTGAATTGTTCTTTGAAATGGCTGGGCTGGGTGGGTGAGGGAGTAACCCTGGGACTAAGGTGAAATCACAGATAAGTAACATCAAACAGTGGCTTCAAGGATGAAAAATATTGGAAGATATCCAGTTTGAAAGTGGTTTGTTTTAAGCCTGGTCCTTTTTCAAGTCTTCCGGAAGGTGAGGTGGAGCCGAGTATCTGAGCAAATTCAGGTATTACTCAGCAGCTGCTCCGAGCGGAGGGTTAGCAGTAGTTGGCTGCATTTACTGTACATGCTGTGAATAATCCAAGTACAGTAATTCAGCAGGCCTGTTTCTTTGTGTAGGTCCCATCCTTTCATGCACAACCACAAAACCTCATCCTCTACCTGGTTGTTGGAATACAGTACTTCAGGACCCTGCTGCAATTCAGATCGTGTTGGTACTTCAAACGTCTTCATAGGCTTTGAGCTTTGTCAGTTTATAATTTCTTTTCAGTTTTGACAGATCACCATGGTGCGGGTGTTTCCAAAGTGCTCATCTTGCATGGGATGCAGAAAGATGCGGACAGCTAAGCTGAGACCCGTACCGCCCCATCTCCGTCGCTTTTAACCTGGAGATGCCTGATGGTTTGGGACCTTCTGAGCATGCTGGAAAACTACTTATGTTTGGACTGAAGTGTGAAAATAGGACAGGTTTTTTTCCTTCACATGACTTATAAATGCTGTGTGTCTTTCTCCCTCTTACCACTATTTAGTCAGCTGCAAATATCCATTCTGACATCCTTCTCTAGGCTGGATGGTGATTAAGGTTAGCGATTAAAGCATTATGGGAAATGGCGCAAACCCTCTGGTCTGTGTGTGTATATGCATTATAGCTGGCTTTACATCTGTGGTAAACCCTACTTCCACGACAAGGCATATCCATGATTGTTAGCGACTTCAGCACAAATCCTTGCCCCAAACCCACCAACAGTAGGTAGGCTGTGAGTACAAGAGTGCTGAAGCGTGTTCGGCAGCAGCGAAGGTCTAAGCACCAAGATAAGATTTATCTTGCAAACAGGTATCTGCCCTATTTCTGGGTTGGAGGACCATTTGATGACTCCGTCATGTTTTATCACAGTAGTTTCAAATTCCTGTCTCAGCATTTTGCTGGGCTTAGAAGAACTACGGATTTTTAACTGCTAGCAGGTAGATTCGCTATGGGACGCGACAATTGTCTTTCGGCTCACTTTTATGGCAAACTGTATTTCTACCTGTATTTTTAGAGAAGTCAGCAGTCTGGGCTCCCCCATCATCTCTAAGTCTTGAGGACAAACCCCTTGAAATCTGTGGTCCCTGTGAATTGCACTGTATCACTGCTGCCTGTACACACAGAAACAGGCATTGGGCAAGCAACCCTCGGGAGACCCATCAGCCGTGACCCCTTAGACCTGATATCTTGGTATTATTGCAGACTGGAAGTACTGCTATTGCTGTGGCCAGAATTGCTCTTAACCACTAGTTTGCATTTCTTAAAAACTTCTTTCCTTTTATGTATCTGCCTAAGACTTGACGGTTCTGCAAATATATATCAGAAAAGCAGAATCTGGCACCTGGTTTGAACCAATCTTTTTTAAAGCACATGATCCAGCACCAGTTTGGATCTTGTCATAAACTGTATAAATTCTGTAGGCTGAAAAAATCTGGAAAATTCAAAGCAAAAGCTATTCATAATGCTGGGAGAAGATACTGTGGCCAAAGTGGCAGGCACATGAAACCTCAAGGTTTATTTGGTCAGGATCATGGCAACGTTAATCGTAAACCCGCAGAAATTAAAAGCAGTGATTTTAGTGCTGGGGGAGGTTAAAGCAGACGTTGGGAACGGTGGGTATCCTGCCCCTTCCCTCCCTGGGGGCTGCTCCGCGGGGCTGTGCTGGGTCCCGTAAATCCCCGCTGAGTGTCCCAAGGCAGCACCCACCTGCAGGAACCCTTTCCTGACCCCAGTCCCCAAAGCATTGGAACGGTCTCACAGTCCGTGGGTCAGGGTTGGGTTTTCTGTCCCTCTGTGTGAAGAACCCACAAACTTCAAGCCTTACGATGTCTCTCTGGTGACCTAACAACATTTCACACTCGATAACCATGCGTGATATAAATGATGATACTTGGCCGTGCTTGTTACATAAAGTTTTAATTGCTGTTTACAGTTTTAATTCACCTACTTACATTAACACTTAGCAAAGACTCTGATCTGTAACAGCCATTTCTTCCCCCCCCCCTTCCCACCCTCCCTCCTCGCTGCCCGGGTGGCTCTTCCCTAGAGCAAGCCTTTGCGGTATTTCCATGGGTTGGAGCAGTTGCATTTGCCATCCAGATACAAACCCGACTCACTTCTCGCCAGGATCTCGCAGTCTTCCTCCCCATTGATCCATTTCAAGAATTCTTCCAAACTCTCTTTAAATAGTGAGAAATTTGTTTTTGCCGACGTTTCACAGTATTCGACATTGGGTGAATATTTCTAAGGGAAAAGAGTAGATACTGGTGCGTGAGTTACGGAGGAATCACACCCAAATGCTGCTCATCCTCTGTGGCTTCCTCAGCTCACTGGGATGGAGGATGAAGCCGGCTAGCTGCCCTTTACCAGCCCCAAGCCATTCCACACAATCCTTACAAATCATTAGTCAAATAAGACCTTGCTATTTGTCTTTGACTTTCGCGGTACCGCAGATTTTTCTGAGTTGTTTTTTGGGGCAGGGGAGTTATCTGCCAAACTGGAAGAAGGGAAGTCAGGTCAAAACGTTTCTCCCATAATACCCGAATCCTGGGGATGGACATGCGGTGGGGTCCCAGCAGCATCGCACCATGCTCACTCTTAGCGCTGAGCAGAAGAGGATCCAGCTGCAGCCGTGTGCAGCTCAGCACACGTGTGCTGGATCACTCGACGTGAACGGGCCTTTCAACAAAATCACCAGGTGTAAAAAACCTGGATAAGTGGGTAACTACAAGAAAATATTTGAAACTCACATCAAATAAATAGTAAAAACTTACCTGCAAAATGGAACAATTTTTTTCTAGCACTTCCATATCTCTTTCAACTATCCTCATACACTTAAATGTCTGTATCCTTTTTAGTTGGTGAAGAACTGTTTTGGTGTTATAATGTGCACATCTTTCGTTCTAGGAGAAAAAGGGAAAGTAAATAGTGTTCGAGTTTACAAGCAGAAAGCTTTTCTTAAAAGAACTGTTGATAAATCATATTGAATATGCCAACTGCTATTTTTCTCTGGAAATCTTAACATTTTTTACCTCATTTCCTTTTTATAGCCTCTTTTAAGAAGTCATGTTATAACTACAGTCTTCATAACTATTATAACTGGAAACATTGCAATAAAAATGATCCAGTTTCTGTCAATGGTGAATGTGATAGCTCTGGGAATTTGATTCAATTCCATCTAAATGGGAGAGTGATTTGGGGTTTTTTGTCTTTGCCTTGGAAGAAGCAGGACACTTGCAGGGAACTGCTTCAACCATTTTCCCTTATACTGCCAGGTGTTTGGAGAGTAGGCTTTACAATCCCCAACAGAAATTTCTCCAGCTAAGCATTAAAAAGAACCGATAAAGATGGAGCCCGGGCACACTACCCATCTTTGTTAGCAATTAGAATGGGTTATTAGCCACATTCAGGTAATCTTTTAAAAATATGCTATTGTTTCAGTACTTTGGGACAGCAGGGGAGCAGAATTGCCTCCAAGTGGACAGGAAGAAGGTCGAGCCCTGGAGCTCCCTCCCTGCCTGGCGGGTCTGGCTGGGCTCCCCAGCCGGCAATCCCCCCTCAGCCCGCATTTCACACCGTACCTTTAGATACCCTCAGACCTGCTACAGGAGAGGTTACACTTTAAGTTCCCGTAGGAGACTCTGACTGTTAAGAATAGAATAGGAAACAACAGCTTCTTACCCTTACGTGACGCAGTTGGGGGAACTTCTCCTGGAAACGACAGAAATCCGTTAGTTACAAACTGGAATTCATCTCAAAAAGCAAATCTGGGGCAGGGGGAAGTGGAGAATTATTTACATTTATGGTTTCTTTTTCAGCATTAAGTAAGCAAAGCATTTCGTCGATTATTGAATATGTAGTCTTGTTCTGCAGTTTCCTCTGCGGCATTTCCTTCAGGGGAAGAAAGCAACCGGACACCCCAGAGGTAAACAGTAAGAAGAAGAAGTGAAGATACATTTTAAAGGTGTTATAGGTGCGAACTCGACCCTTTATCTGAAATGGGCTTCGAATTCGAGCTTGTCTCTCTTGGCAGATACTAAGCTCGCTTATATACAGAAGCTGAGTAAGTGCAGGATGTGATTACTATCTTATCTCATTCATAAATCGTTCAAATAGGAAAGCAACAACAACTTGAGCAGCCGAATTAGTGGCATATCTGATTTGAGAAACGTTTATGATTAATGTTCTGGTAAACTTCCTAAAGCCTCTAACTCCAGAGCAGCGCTTCAATGCAAGCGAGAGCACTCATGATGGGCAAGGTATCGTAAAAGAAGATCATATCAATATCTGAGGAAATTATTCTACTTGTAGTAACACAGCCATGAAGCTGATTGTTTCCCATCAGATGAGACTCCATCCTATATTGCTGTAAATTATTCCAGTTTAAATATGTCAGCACCTCTGGAGTTAATATCAGCTGAAGATGGAGCCTGTAGGACCCAATCAATCACCTGCCCCTCTCCAGTGTGGCTTGGGCAGGCATGTGGGAGCGGGGGGGGTACACGCACATGTATAACAGCCTTGCAAAAGTGACAAATGGCAAATAGCTTTTCTTTGACCTGAAAAGAAAACAAAAGGTTGTTTGTTCATTGTAATTAGTAAGTGTGAAGGCTGGATCTTACCCTGACGTAATTAATTTTTATGACAGTGCTGGGCACATCTTCGATCTCAGCTGGCAGCTGCAGGTTCTCCTTCTCGGGGCGGGGGGGGGAGGGAAATGTTCGTCGCTTCGTTAGCGATGCTTGGGCCCTTATGCAGTGCTTTGCAGAGGTAATTAGGTGCTTTGGGCTGGACTGTCAGTGGGGCATTGTACAGCAGGGCTAGGGGGTGCTTTGGGGTGGGACCCCGGTGTGTCTGCAGGAGGGGAGCCAGGTTTTCCCCGGCTTTTGGACAACTGTGGCTCTCCTCGACGCTATCAGCTCAGAGCAGAGTAAACAGATGAGGGAGCTCACTTCTAGATAACGCTGTATTTGAAGAGTGAAGTTGCCAGAGCGATTGCAGTGCCAGGGCTTAGATAACTCTAAGATAATGCAGCTCGAAAGGAAAAACTCTAATTTGTTCCATGATGGGTGGCAATTAATATTACAGTTAATAAAGGAAGCATCACCAAGGGAGCTCTCAGAAAGGAATTATTTCTGGCCACCAAGAAGAGGGAAATCACTGATCATCAGCATTGGTGCCAACCATGCCTGGCAGCGTAGTGGGGGGTTTTGCAACCAGCCCCACGAGCGCCCGTGCAGCCTCACCTCGCTGTTTGCTCAGTAACAGCCCGGGCTCCGTCAGTGAGCTGTAAGTCCTTCCGTGGTGCCAGAAGAAATAGGCTTGGCAAGTGCTATTTGGAAAGGGTTAGCAAAGAGCCGGGACTCTCAGCTGGAGCACATCAGCAAATATCCCTATCAACCTCTGCCAGCTGAGGGGCTGGATGCAATATTTCCCATATGGCCCAGTTTTGGTTCTAAATCTGTATTTGATTGTTAGGGTATTTCATAGAAAAAGTCTGACAAAGTGCAGAAGTGGCAGATGGGTTTTACCAGGTTTGATGAGGGAAATCTTTGCTGTTGAGTCAGGGATATATTTCGCTTTGGATAGACTTCTAAATGTAGTATGAAAATGTGAGAGTGGATGATGTTTTAAGTTCTTTAGATATGTTTTGGGTTGTCCCTACTAGAAAATACAAGTCTGCACATTAACCATGGCCGTGCTATTCACTGTTCATTTAACTTCACTTTGCAGAGCAGGTATTTACCTTTTCCAGTACTACATGAAAGGTTCTTGTAGCAACAACCACGTGGGAAATGATTGTCATGGCTGCACCTTCCAGCCCTGCTTCAATTCACATCTCTGATGAAAGGCCTGAATTGATCTCTCAAAGGGCAAAATTTCCATATCAAACTGCTCTTTGTTCTCTGATGTCCAGCCCCCTCATTTCCCAACCAAGCTGTTAGGAACCCAAGTAGCGTTTGGCATCTGCAAGCTCTTTTCAACCACTGACCTCAGGTAGAGTTGATTAAAACAACTCACTAAAATGAATGTTTAAGTGTGCTAAACTGGTACACCGAAAGATGTAAAAAGCAACAAAGATAATTCTGTAAGATATCATGTGTAAACTTCAACATCTCTTGGTAACACTAGGGAGACTGTTCTGCTCCTCACCTCCGGAGGTGGGAGAGACGAGGGTAGGACAGGCTGTCTCCTTTACCTTCTCCCACTTCTGCCGGGACCCTTTGCCCTGGGGAAGCTGCTGACAAGAGGTTCAACCACCATCTTACTCTGTACGAGGGTTTAATGACCAGATCCACCAGATGCAAACCACTGAGTAGCTGTATGTTCATCTAAGCCATTAGGCAAATACTGACACCTACTAAACCCATTTATTGAACGACTTTCAGTGGAATGATACTTTTAATGCTCACTCACTTGGAAAACATACCCTGGCTTAATGTCAAATAGCTTTAAAAGTGTTGGAGAGAAGCAGCAAGATGTTATCAATAGGCTGAAGCTTAAAGAGAGCAGCTCCCCATGCCGTGCACAGGATGCATCTTTCAGCGATGCTGCAGGGGCCGGATGTCAATGGAGGTACCGCGTCCTTGCGCCGTGTGCTGGCTCCTCCTGCTCACAGCCAGAATCTTCTTAGGGCCTTTAGGCCTGACAGGGTTGCAGGTTGTTCTGTAACAAGGGGCAAGAATCTGCTGTACTTTAATAAAGACTTTTGGTCTGTAGCCTTCTGGTAACAAAAAGGTGTTTTATAACAAAGATATTACAAACAGGACTGCTCACATTTGCAACCAGCTGAAGACTTTCCAAGGGTGTTGGCAGAGGGAGTTCTGGGAAGCTGGGATAAGCAAGCATGCACACAAAATTCTCCAAGATAGTGAAAAATAACAAACATTAAATGCCGGGAGTTTGTACAAAGAGGGGACACCTTTATCCATTGGTCTAACTGGGGTGCTGCAGGTGAACCTGAGGCACCCAAGCTCTTTTTCAGGCTCGTTCAGAAAACAGCCAGTCTGAAATCTTCCTTCATCTTTCTATCACACTTCTGAGCTCTTTGGAGTAATACTGAGAAATGTTAATTAAAAGCCTGTGTGAGTAACAAACTGGCAGCCTTCCTCTTCTTCCCATCTCCTCTGGCTCACGGCTTGGTCCGGCGGCGTTGGAGGACCATGCTGCGAGCAAGGGCTGCCACCTAGGGAGCAGCCGCTGCTAGTTGCAGGCAGATCTCTATTTTCTCATTTTTGGAGGAGAAACACTTGCCAAACCTCAGCACGTCCTGAGTGTCTGCGGTAACTGGAGCAAGGTGAGCTGCCTGCTCCGTGACTTGTCCCAGCCTAAGAGGCTGAAGGGTCGCCTGGCTGAGATGACCTGCTTTATAGAGACAGCAATTTAATTTGTATACAGAGAGCATTTTAACGAGTGATAAGGAAGGTAGCATCTGGGAGGAAGTGTATCTGCTGTTCCCCAAGCACCCGGCAGTGATCAGGGTGTGTTCAGCCAGCTCTAAGGGAACCATTTTCCAGCCTTTCTGCCCCACCATGAGCATTGGTCCACAGCATCTCCCAGTAGTCCTGGCCCACTGCTTTATCTTCCTCTCAGAAGATTTGTGCTAACAAATGTAAAACTTGCTTTGGAAGCAAGCTGAGCTTTTTGCCGTGCTTTCCCCTTGCATCCCACAGGGTCGTCGCCCTTTTCCTCCTTGGAAGGCTGTAGCTCTCTTCTGCTCCCAAAACCAAACAAGAGAGCAGCTTTGGATGCAGTGTGTTGGGTCATGATCCAGCTCTCCAAAGAGCTTTCAGCCTTTGAGCCGGAGGCCATGGACTACCCTTTAAGACCAGCTTTTCCCCTCAGTCCTCTCCCAAGGCTGTCCTAATGGGCAATGCAGGCACCGTCCCAAAGCACAGGTATACCCTGTGTCACCCTCCTTCTGCCCTCTCACTCGCTCACAGGATCATAGAATCACTTTGGTTGGAAAAGACCTTTAAAATCATTGAGTCCAACCATTAACCTAACCCTGCCATCCCACCACTAAACCCTGTCCCTAAGCACCTCATCTACCCTTCTTTTAAATACCTCCAGGGATGGGGACTCGACCACCTCCCTGGGCAGCCCATTCCAGAGCCTGACAACCCTCTCGGTGAAGAAGTTTTTCCTAATGTCCAACCTAAACCTGCCCTGGCGCAACTTCAAACCATTCCCCCTCATCCTTTCATCCGTAATCAGGGAGAAGAGGCCGACCCCCACCTCGCTACAGCCTCAGGCAGTTGTAGAGGGCAATAAGGGCTCCCCTCAGCCTCCTCTTCTCCAGGCTGAACACCCCCAGCTCCCTCAGCCACTCCTCGTATGACTTGTGCTCCAGACCCCTCCCCAGCTTTGTGGCTCTCCTCTGGGCATGTTCCAGCAAGGCAACATCTTTCTTGTAGTGAGGGGCTGCTTTGACCTAAAGCCACGAAACCTGTTGAACCTCCTTTTCTGTGTGGTCTGTATCTTTATAGGTATTGGTTAATGCTTTATTCTTGACTATTTTGGGGAGGCAGGGTGGTGACGACTGAACCTGGTGCTGGGTTTTTGGTTTTTTTTTTTCCTCCCTGTTCATACTATGACTACTGTGTCTGCCTTCCCCCGCCGTCTAGAAACTCCTCTTCAGCTGTTATTAAAAATATTAGCTGAATTGTCAGACCTCTTAGTTGCCTTAAGGAATCCCTGTATATCCCAGCATGGATTTCCCTGCTGCCTCAACGTGCCCTTTCCTGCAGCCAGCGTGGTGTTTGGGGGATCCCACAGGCACACCACAGCTTGCACAAGCACTGCTCTCTGCTAAAGTCTCCATGAATCATGGTATTCAGGGAAATTTTTTCAGATGCTCAGTGATGCCTGCAAAAGTAGATAAAGATGATGGGCTGGGCTAGGATTGCTTCCAGAAGGTGAAAATCCAGTGGGAGAATCCCCTTGGAGGGGAAGGTGTGTGCCCAATGAACCCGATGGTCCATGGGGATGCAGGCACGGCTGCAGGCTTGCGCTGCTCCCCCATCCCAGCCCCAAACAGGGTTTTTATGGCTGTTTGCTAAATGTTTGCTTTTGTCTCTATGGGTGAATCTTCCTGAAATCAGAATATCTGACCGGGTGGAAAAGGAGAGATGCTGCAGTGAGATGTTTGCCGTGAAGGGAGAGCAAGAAAGAAGCAAAATCCCGACTCACTATTGAAATGCCACTTTTACCCAAATTTGAAAAGTGGTCTCAGGTGGTATCTGGACCTCACATTGATCCTTTACACAGGGGTATCAATCTTCTATAGAGTATATAATCAGCTTACCTATTTCTGAATAGAACCCCCCCTGAAACTGTCAAAACCTCACTACTAGAAGGCCATGATTGCATCAATCTAGCTTATTTTTTAGAGGGAATATTCCTTAAATCACTGTAAAACATCACAAAATAAAAAATTACAAGGGTTACACCTTTGTGCAAGAGATTTATTTGGCATAGATTCTGTTAGAGTTTGGTTACATTTCATAGAGTTCTTCATACAAATTTCCAAAATATTTAACTGTAAACAACATATACGCGATGTATGGGCAGCACACAGCTGTAAGAACAGTCACCTTTCCACAATTTGCACTTCACGTTTTTTACATTTTAAAACGATCGTCGCTGTGTTCGTAGCATGGTAATGTTCTTTAGTTAATATAAGTACTTAAGCATAATTTAACAAGTAACAATTGGGTCTTTCTACAAGAGTCTCGTTGGAAAACGGCCCTAATCTCCTAAAGAGATGTGAAACTGCTCTGAAGGCATCTGGAAACTTCAGCTGCAGGAACAAAATGCTGAAATCGCCAGAGTGCAACAGCATTAAAGCGCATTGTATGATGACTTCATTTGCTTGAAAATAAATGGAATATGGTACATATCGGGCTCTTAGTCATCAGGTTTTATTTAGGCAGTTTATCCCTATGGGGCACTCGTAAGACTGAGTGAAAGTCAATTTACATTCATGCGCTCAAAGTGGGCATGAGCTATGCCTTAAGTTTGCGAGTGGTCTCTTCAAGGGTTTGCTAAGGTTTGATGTCTTTGAGAGCTGCCTTTGGTAGTGGCAACCACAGGCTGCATCCCAGCCCTGAGGCTGGGCCTGGGGGCTGAGAGGGAGGTGAAGATGCTGGCATCTCCATCCTGGCACTGATGGTCCCCATCCCCATCTCTCAGGGTGGTTCTGCCCCGGCTTTGAGAGCACTCGGGCGCTGCAAAGCCGAGCCCTGGGGCTGTGGCTTGGGCTAGTGTGCTAGAGACATAGTGTGGCTGCAGATCCAGAGCTGGGTCCACAGAGCTCCTCCTCCTCCCCCTTAACCAGCAGTTTCCTAAAGTAAATAATTATTGCATTTCTTCATTGCAAAAATCATAGAATCACAGAATGGTTTGGGTTGGAAGGGACCTTCAGAGGCCATCCAGCCCAACCCCCTGCAGGGAGCAGGGACACCTTTAACCACATCAGGTTGCCCAGAGCCCCATCCAACCTGGCCTGGAATGGTTCCAGGGATGGGGCCTCCACCCCCTCTCTGGGCAACCCCTTCCAGTGTTTCACCACCCTCCTTGTAAAGAATTTCTTTCTTATATCCAGTGTAAATCTACCCTGTTTTAGTTTAAAACCATTATCCCTTGTCCTGTCACAACCAGCCCTGCTAAAAAGATTGTCATCAAAAATAAATAACTTGAAGTTTCTACAAATAAATAGAATAATAGAACAAATAAATAGAATAAATATGAATAGATATATGAATAAATAATAGCTCCCAATAGCCTTGCTCACTGTAGTAAGGATATGCGTATGAGGGTATGCAAAGCTCAGGTCTCCTGACAGCTGGACCAGGGGTGCTTCAAACTTCTTTGAAGACTACTCCAGAAAGATATTGTGATTCAGGAACCTTAATAAATTTTCCAAATTTCTGAAAAAATTCAGGTCTTCGTACGTTTCCCAGACATGTTTCTTTGGGGCAGACAGAAAGGAGAAGAGTTAAAAGAACAGAATCTGGAAACAGAAACCACATTCTTTTCCCTGACTGTAGTTTTTTTCTTAATAATTAATTTCAAGAGCATGAAGGCTCTGAGGAAGGTACTGGGGTGGGACAGCAAGTTGCATCTCGTGCAGCCATCCTGCAGCGAGAGCAGCCTCTGCCCCCGGGGCTGGGGCAGCAGCCGGGGGCTCTGGTCCCCATCTGCACTGGGGCACCTCCACTGAACGATGGACTTTCTCTTAGCGAGGAGACATCGGGAAGAGCTGAGCATGGCAGCGCACGGCGGAGCGAAGCAGAGGAGGCACCAGGGCCATGGCCAAGTGAGAGCTGCTGGCTGGAAACTGTTCCATCAGCCACCCAAGCAGGAGGCAGCCACGTGCCTTAGTTGGGCACTTGCTCTCAGTGCCATCAGGACAAACACCATGGTGTCTTTTATAGTCATTTAAACAACATAAAACAGCAAGCAGAAAATTCAAGCGAAACATACCGTTGGCTCAAAGCAAGACTTTAGAGCATCCCAGATTTTTTGCAGCTTCTGGGCTATTCTTAGTATCTCCTCCGACTTCTCTTCGCTGCTTTTTAGGGCTTCAATAAATCCTTCCAGATAGGTGGTTACATTCCCGTCTTCCTCCATCACATCGTTCTGGAATAACAAAGTTTAGTTGTTCCTGTCTTTTCCGTACTGTGTTGCTGGCACAGGTTGTATTACGTTAATGCAATTAGAACGCCTACTACAAGAAATAATGTTGCGCAGTAATTCGAGGCTAACATTTTATAGCAACTTTCGACACCTTACAGTAGAGAACCCACTCTGCCACCCAGTGCTTTCCTCCTGCTGAAGGCTGACCTTACCCTTCAAAAGCTGCAGAGCGAGACTGTGGAGGTGAAAGTGAGCAGGATGAGGCACCTTTTGCTTTTTAATTTCCGCTTTAGCAGCACTCGGGCACAGGAAGGCAGTGATGCTGAGGAGCACCTCCAACCTCTAACCCTGCTACCTGCTCTTTGCCCCTCCTGAGCTCCCCCCATGAAGCATGCTGCCGATGCCATCGCTGGCATTGGTCCCTAACAACGCAGTTATTTCTTTCCATAAAAAGCAGAGGGGACAGCCCAGCCCCCTGCTTCCCAACAGCAGGAAGGTGTCTGCCTCCACCTGCTTCAGAAGATGGTCAGTTCTGACTGTCTGCCCCATGAAAGGAACGATAACCAGTGCTGGCTGGAAGCAAGCTTTTACGCACTGCTGAAGGCAGGAGCCCTGAGCACTGGTTTCTCAGGGAGGTAACTCTGCATTGATAACTATGGATGGAGGAGGATTCGTCTCGGGGAAGCCGACCCCTGCACATTGCCTCTGAGCACACACAAGCAAGGCTCCCTCCAGCACAGCGCTCCTGCAAAGCCCATGAGTGACTTGGTTGCCATCTAAGACCAAGAGCATAAGGGCTTGCAGATACCCTGAATGGGCTTTGACAATAGCTGCTTTCCCCTTCCGTCCCAAAAAGCACGCTAGCCACACCACGAACACGTGACATTGCAGTGTGAGCCAGAAAGTGATCTTACCAGAAGCGTGATTTTGCTGCTGTCCTGAAAGAGATTGATAAAAATCACGTTAGCAGGTTCTCCACTACCTCAAAAAGTCAGACGCGGGGCACAAAGAAAATGGAACAACCTTAGATTCGAGTTTCTGAACGTCTGTGAGGATTTCCAGGATGAGGGAGCTGACAGCGCAGCCCGTTCCCACGGCGGGCGGCACAGGGGTGGCAATGCACAGCGCTCCACAGGACAGCAAGACCCCGACCAGGCACAGCATTGTGGCGAAGGCACTGTGCTCCCTTCCTTGGACTGAGTACGGCTGGGACCCGGCTGCCTCTTATACGTGCTCTGTTGCAAGGAAATGATTAATGCTTCACCACAAGTATGCCCAAGCTGAAGGCGAGTAGTCACCTGTAGAATGGAAGCTGTTAGTTTCTTATCTGATTGAGGAAACTACATGTTTCTAAAATAAGGGTTCCCCCATAAGTTCAGTAGAAGCTACGTAATTCAGATGTTTGAGCCCATTCTGATTTTAGATGCTGAAACATTTTTATGAACTGATATTGTCTAAAGATTGGTGCAAGATAAACCAGGGCCTAGAGACGTAAATGTCTTTCAGATGTTTACATTCACATTTACCCTACTTAATATTACAATTGCACTCAATAAATCTCTCATCCTTACCAATTAATGCTCCTGCCTTGTTCTGTGTGGCGGTCACAAGGAACCCTGTGAATAACTCTATGGTACCATGCTCACATATAAATGACAAACTGGAGACCTTGCGGTGCCCGTGTGAGCCTGGCAGCGTGGTGGGGAGAGGGACCAGCCAAGGGCTGCTGGGGCAGCTCAGCATCTCGGTGGGGCCAGAAAAGCTGCTCCTTCGCAGCTGTTTATGGAGCATTTGCTCAGTTTCTGTGCTGTTCTGAGGAGGTTGAAACCATTTGGTCGGTATCTCCATGTGTACTTCATCTGCAGGAAGTTTGGGTGCTGGGGTTGCATCCCATTGGCGATGATTCTGGCAGAATTGCTCCCCAAGCTCAGGGTGGGCTCTTGGGGGGTCAGGGTGGGTCCTGGGTGTGCAGAGCCCTCTCCTGCCCCCCAGCCCTGCAGAGCCTGCTGGGGAGGAGATTGGGGCTGCCCTTGGCCTCTGCCCCTGCTGCACAGCTCCTCTGTACTTCCACCAAGAGGAATGAAAACTGTGCCGGGATTACGTCCTCAGGGCATTGCTTCTTCAATATCCAAAAATTTGAAATTTTTTGTGTACATGTTTTTGCTGTAGTTTAAATTTTGCTACTTCAGTACTGCAGGAGTTTTACTATCTAATTAACATTCTTTAGCATGCATTAGGTTTTCCTACCCTTAAAAAAATCAAGTGGTACACAGCTATAGCGACTGTTTTGTTTGAGGGGTTCCTCCTCCCCTAAGGCGAAGCCAGGGGAGTCCCACCAAGGTGGCATCCAAGCTGATGAAAGCCCAGCTGCTGCTTTTCCTATGCTTGTGCAGCATTTTCCTACTGGTCCCTGAGCTGATGTTTCACAGAACACGAATTGTAACTCCAACAGTTTCTTGGCACAATATTAATTACTTCAGAAGCCACTGTTGTGTTAGCTACAAACCAGGTCTTGGAAATGGTGCTGGGCACCTCCCTCCCCTGAGGAGCCGCCTTGTTCAGCTCTTTGCTTTCAATCATTTTGCTAATTGTTTGGTGAGTAAGGCACCTTCCCCGCTGTTCCCTCAGCTCAGCATTCAGGAGCCTTTGCTGGATGAACTGCCCTGGAAGCAGAAACTGGGTGCTGAGCAGACCGTGCTCCTTTGCTTGTCTGCCCCAACTCTGCTGGTGCAGGAACCAGGGTAGTTTTCCTGCCTTGCTGGAGTCACCCTGATATTCCCAATGTTTCTGTGCAACCAGCAGATTGGTTTTACTCCAGAGTTCAGGTTAAACCACTGTGCGTTACCTTGGTGGGGCAGCATCCAGAGGAATGCCACCTTTGCCTTGTGCCCTCAGGGGATTTGCATCAATTAGAATCATAAAACCATAGAATCGTTTAGGTTGGAAAAGCCCTTTAAGATCATCAAGCCCAACCGTTCCCCTAACCCTGCCATCCCACCACTAAACCCTGTCCCTGAGCACCTCGTCTGCCCGGCTTTTAAATCCCCCCAGGGATGGGGACTTGACCCCTTCCCTGGGCAGATGGCGGGCGAGCAGTGGTGAATACCAGCCATGGGGTGCACAGCTGGCCGCTTCTGAGAAAGCCCTGTTCTTCTGATTTTAATGAGTTCAGGAATAGTGTGGACCCTTCCAGTGACACCGGGTGCTACGCACCCCAGGAAGCAGAATTGCACCTGAGACCCAGATGCTTGCCCCGTCTCTGCTGCCTTCGTGGTGATCGGGTGGTTCAGGACTTTGCACTTTCCTGGCACCGCTGCGGCTGCTGGAGATAAAACGGAATAGAGTATGATTTAAAGGGAAGTGATGGATCGTATGTGTTGCGTGGATGAATGTACATTCTGGTACTGTATATTATAGCCAGGTTCAAATTGCAGGGAAGAATTTCTTCCCTTGGAAGAGGCCGTAGGAATTAGGGCTGCAGCGAAACTTTACCTGTGAGCATCAGGGATTTTGCTTTTATTTCAAAACCGTCTAAAGAGATGAGAGTGCCTGCAGAGAGGGCGGAAGGGAAAGGTGTGGGCAGGACGGACTTTTACTGCTGGAAAAAACAGAACTGTGAAGCTGGGGCTGCACCTTGTTCTCTTTATTCTTTTTATAGCCACTAATGACATGCAAACACATTCTTAGATTGCAGCCAGGGTGGAAAAAAAGAGCTGATCAGAAAGGAAGATGGAACTTGTGGTATACTCATGTACGTTGGCCTCTCGTACTGACTCATTTGTAAATATTCACTCCGAAATGAAACCGCCCTGACCACTGTGCTCCTCTCGTGGTAGGATCAGCACTGACCTTTCTTTCCTATCCTGCACTTAGGGGATAGCTTCTGCGGGATGCTGAGATGGCGGGAGGGAGTTTCCAGCCAGGGCTCATGCAGCAGCACCTCCGTCCAACTCCACCTCCGCCAAAAAATCCGAGGAGCATTTGCACTAATGAAATGTAAATCACTGATATGATTTCACTCCTAGGCAGAGCCATCTGAAATACCCAGGAACAGAATGAAATTAATGAGCAGAAAATGGTCTAGCCCATTAGGAATTAACTGGAAGCTTAACAGAAAATTAACTGAAAACTAACAGAAATTTTAACTTTTCTAAGCCTGGAGAGAGGATGGGCTTCGTTTTTATGAGCTGTGCTCTGTATAACTAGAGTAGAAATCCTGGTGAGAAGACTCAGTATAGCGATGGTGCAGAGACTGTTCCTTCCAAGCAAATTCTGGATCACCATCATGCACATGATCAGTGCATGATCATCACTGCGTATGAACCACTTGAATGGAAGCTCAGCCAGCTGGAGCATCTCCTGGGAGGCTTCCTGTCATATTAGGGGAAAAGCAGACATTTTTGGAAGTAGTTTTGCTGATTAAAATTATCTTCTTGCTCTCGTTCCTCTACAAAAAGACAGATCATTGCCCCCTTTTGCTCCTCTGAATATCCTCTTCATGCTTGGGTCAAGTTCGCATCTACGCATTCTCGTGCAAACTTGAAATGATTTTATTTCTCCCTCAAAATTTTCCCCTGCCACATTTCCAGCTGGCAGTTGCACTCACACACCTCTGAGCAGACCAAACCATCAGGCTCCTCAGACATGGTGGGCTCCCTCTTCCCCTCCTTGGCCCTTCTCTGTATCCCTTCCAGTTTGAATTAATCTTGAGCACGGAGGGCTTTACAACATTCTTTGCACAGCAGCGTCGACACCTTCTTGTCTTGGTGCTGGAAGGAGTTAAACAGCATTGTATCTCTGTGGTCTGCCTCTGCAAAAGGAAGGAAACCATGCTTCTCTGTGGGGTGTAGGGAAATTCGAAAGGCTGTTCAGAAACCGAAATTGTTGTCGCTGGTGACTGTGCTCGGTCGGGGCATCTGCAGCAGATGTGCAGCCACTCTCCCCAGCCCAAGGACATTCCTTTCACGTTTCGTGCTCTGGCTGTGGTCGCTGGTCCATGGCCAGCTGTCTGGACAGTGGACTGTCATCTTTGGAAAGTGGCCCTTGGAGCATGGGTCCAAGTCAGGCTAATTGACGAGCAGAGGCTGCGCATTTTGAAATAGGCTCTGGGCACGGAAAGACTTTTTATTTAATCAAAGGTATTCCCCATGGTTTGTACAATTTCCTCTCCAGCTACTCAAAAAAAAAAAAAAAACCAAACGAAAAAGCCTGTGAGTCACAGAGGCATGCCCTTCCTTTGCAGGACCAGGGGAGAGCTGCACAGACTAATGAAATCAGAAATGGGTCCGAAGCCAGCTCATTCTGCACATCTCAATCTCCTGACCCCCTGCCCTCCATTGCAATCCCTTTGTCTTCTGAGGCTCTGCCAGGGTCTCTCTATCTGATGAGGGGTGAGCAGGCCTGGATGCTTTAGGACTCAGAGACCTTTTTGTAGCTACCCAACTTTGGGAAAGCAAGGAAAATCCCCTGTTTGCTCAGAGTGATGTGAACCTGGAGATTCACAATAAATTCCTTAACTTTCGGGCAAAATTAGGGATAAGTTCTGGATCTTGGTGTTAAATCCTAAGAAATGAGATGCCTGCTTTGTCAGAAGAGATTTCACAGGCAGCCACCGTGCCTCTCCACCCCAGTGATGGCTGGTTGGTACCCATGGGCCAACATACATTATCGCATGCATGCTTTGCCCTCCACCCCGACTGCAGAGAAAATAAAATAGTCTTCCTTATTTTTTGAAAGAAATTATGTCTACAATTTCTTATATCTTCCCCTCCATAGAGAGTAAATTGCAAGACATGTCTGGGCTTGAGTTTGTGGTGTAAATCCCATTCAGGCTCCCCGAGGACCCTGTGTGCACCCTGGGAGCAGCCGTGGCCCCGCGCCTCTCGCATCTTCAAGCCGGTGCCTATCACGGGCGCGTGGCGGCTTTGGCAGTTGTTGGCAAGCATCCAGAAAAGGATGGCAATATTTAACCGTGATTCATTGCCTTCGCAGTCACCCGTCTGAAACCAAGCGAGTCTGAGAGGAACGCGGATGATCAAGCCAAACAATCTGTAATGGGAGTTTTCAAGCCCCACCCACTGACCAACTAAAATTTGGCTCCGGAGAGGGGGTGGCCAGAAAGGGACATTGAATTTTCAGTTGCAAAGACACCACATACAAATGAGAAAAACCAAACCCAAAGCCTGTAAAAGCTGGATCATGTTCTGCAGAAACTAGAAAAAGTTTGTGAATCCTGCCAAGTGACTAATGAGAACTGAAGATGAAAAAGGAAGTAAAATAACAACAGAAAATGAGTAATCAAATATTTCAAAAAAGAAAACAGGGGAATTACCCTTGTAGAGTATTCACCCAGATTTAGCTGCTGATTGCAACTTGATGGAGTTGAGGTTGCCTTCATGTGGCCATGCCAGACACTGTCACCCTGTACATGGGCGATCAGGAGGGTGACGCCCCGGCTGATCTCCATCCCTCTCACCCTTAGGGCTGAGAAATGATAGCAGCAGAAGCGGTGCTCAAACAGGAGGGGAAGGATGGAGCATGGGAGCAGCATTTCTGCGTCCAAGCTTCTTTCTGTCAGCTCTGCCCTGGCGTAAATAAGGAGGAGCCTCTGGGCAGGGAGCTTGCCTGCGGGCTGAGGCAGCCCTCCCCCAGGTGATGCTGGGCGAGCTGGCTCCCTTGTGGTTGCCCCACCACATGTTCCCATGCAGGAGAAGCTCTTCCAGAGCCATCTGCAGCCTGGAAAGTGGGGGTCTAGGGGAGGCACCCCTGGACCAAGCTGCAAAACGTGGATTCGAGGTGCTGGTGCCTCTGCAAGAATGGGGTGTGTTGCATGTTCCATGTGCCCAATGCATCTCGGCAAACGTTCCCCCAGCCCTGCATGTGGTGCTGGCACAGGACAATGGCCACTATTAAGGGCAGCCAGAAGATTGTGGCTGGTCCTACGTGGGGTGGATGGGCTTCTCCCACCCTTGGAGGGCTCATTGTGGAGCCCATGGGCATGGGCAGGTCCAGGCACCTGGAAGAGGTTGGGGCAGGCTGAGGGATCTGCTCTCCTGCCACTGCAATGGGGAGATGGGTTTTACTGAGAATAATTTCTTGCTTATCAAATGGGGAATGCTAAATATAACTCACACCTACAACTTCTAAAAGTAGAATGTGCCTCTGTAGAACAGACCTTCCCCCACTGTGCCACCGTCTCACATGTCTCATCCCCACCTGGGGCTCGCCGAGCTGCACGGGGCTCTTGTTTTTCCTGCCGGCGCTATAGAAACACAACCATAATTTTTTAATAAAATATCTACTTCCTATACAAACAAGTCTGCAGCAGCCCTCAAGAATCAAAGTCACGGCTTAACTACGATTTTAAGGCATGTGTGTTTTATTGTGTTATGATGATGCAAGATTCTTATCAGCGCTATTGAAGCAGTGATGAAGCAGTCATGGTTATCATGCTCAGGCAACTGAGCTTGGCACGCCAGCGCAGTCATGCCCATGGTAGGACTGCCTTGCCTGCTCAAAACCAGGCATTCCCTTCACTCCTATTTGCACCGCAGTTTTCTGGTTGGCTTAATGGTATTCAGATTACTTAGCAGCCCACGTGAGATCAGAGATGATGGTAGGGCTCTTGGAAACCCCAGCAAAATGGACTTTTCCCCTCGCCCGGGCAGAAGAGCGTTGCGGGGTGCTGCTGGCACCAGGGCTGGGAAGCTCCATCCAGAGCTGGGACCCCGCTGCCTGCACCTCGCTGCCTGCACCCCGCAAGGCACCAGAGCTGCTGGCCCACCACTATTTTGCTTCCCCCAGCAGTCTGCTGCCCTGGGCAACAGCATTTGCCTACAGCCAGCCCAGTGTTGACTTTGAGTTTTTAACGCTTCACTTTTCCCTCTTCTCTGTTTGTCAGAATTTCCTGGACTGCCGTGCCGAGAGTGCTGAGCCTGATTAATGTTTTCTACTTAACCCCCTGACATTCTGCTCTTTTTCATCTACCTGAGATTCCATGACTTCCCATTTATCTGAAGGGTGAATTCAAAATTTAATGCAGCATAGTTAGATGTAATTTAAAATAATGTATGTGAAAAATTAAACACCTCATTGCTAATAAGAACTTTGAAATTCAATGGCAGTAAGGGTCTCTTCAGGGTGGTTCTTATTATCACTTGAACTATTGCAGCACTGAACGAGACTGTGCTCAGGACCAGAGATTTTCTTGACTCCGTTTAACCTGACAAAGTCCATCGAGACATTCGCTCTCCATTTCTCTGATTTTAGTAAACAGATTCACAGTTTGGTTTTATTTACAGGTTTGCTATATATTCAATATAAATTTGATATAAATTCAATATAAAATGATGCACTGATGACCTTGCCTGCAGAGCCTGGGTGGTTTGTGGTACCCAGGGATGGCTGGGGCACTCGCCCCTCCCAGGGCTGGCAGCTGCATCCCCACTGCTTTCGGGGCACCCCTCCTGCGGCAGGGGATGGAGTCCATCTGTCTGACCTGGTCGGGCTCTGCTGCATGCACTCCTTGCACGGGGGAGATGCTGTCTGAATGCAAAGCATGGCTGCTTTTGTTTTGGCCATTGGAAGTGTGTGTCTGAAAAACGGGGTGTGCTCCATCAATGCTTGCCACGGTGGCTGCATGTCTCTGGCTCTTTGCATCCTCCTTCCTGCCCCAGCTGGGCTGTCCCCTCCATCCCCAGCCTCTCAAAGAACATGGATATTTCCCAACTTTTATGTGCTGGGAGCTTCCTGCACCGGGGAAGGCGAGGGGACGCTTCTTGGTTGTGGTGAGTGAAAGTTCTGCTTTTGCCACGCTGCAAACATTGCAGGGACCCAGCGCAGCCAGGAATGAGTCACCGCAGCTGGCGAGAGGGCAGCTCATCTTAAAGCTTAAGCACAATGCAACTCAGTAAAGCTGAGCTTGGGGCCAGGCTGGAGGACAAGGGCTCCGGGTCCTCGGGAAGGTGCTGGGATGGGGTGAGGGCAGGCGTCGGGTACTCACGCTGAGCAGGGTGCATCTCCCCCATCCCGGGCAACATCCAAGTGTCCATCCCACCTGCAAATCGTTCTCAGCTCCCCTGAACAGCTCTGAAACTGCTCACCCTTCACAAATACAGGTCACTTAATTCTTGTAGAAAACTTGTTTATTTTTGTAAAGGTCCATTTGCCTTTATGGAAAGTTCCAAACATTTAGTAATGGATACATCAGTGTGGGTGGTGCATGGCATGTGTCCTTACAAACCAGCCCAAGCAGTAACATTCCTCTTCAGTATTATTTTATTAAATATTAACTTTCAGAATCTAAACTGATAGTCTTAGAAGGGTATGCACTTTCCGAGTACCTCCCATAGCCATGGATACTTAAACAATTTAACAAACAAATATTGCCTGATTCAGCTCAGTAAAACTCAGCTCACATGAGATGTGCGAAACACCTCCTATCAGCGGAGTAAGCATTGAGGAGAAGAAAACAAGGCCACCAGAGCCCTGTTTGCTTTTGTATTATCCAGAATTTGGTTGGATTTGGGTGATGTGGCTCTGCTTAGCCAATAATAAAACATGTAGTGGTTGAAGTTACCCGCCGGATCCGAACGCCCAGGGGGTGAGAAGAGATGGGAGCTCACAACTGTGGTGAATCTTCTCCAGCTCTGAGGGTGGTCCGGGGGCCAAGAGGGAGGCAAAGGTGCTGGGTGGCACCGATGGTCCCCGTCCCCATCTCTCAGGGTGGTTCTGCCCTGGCTTTGAGAGCACTCGGGTGCTGCAGAGCCGAGCCCTGGGGCTGTGGCTTGGGCTAGTGTGCTAGAGACATAGTGTGGCTGCAGATCCAGAGCTGGGTCCACAGAGCTCCTCCTCCTCCTCCCCCTTAACCAGCAGTTTCCTAAAGTAAGTACTTAAATACAGAGTACAGCATCATCACAATAAATATCTCAGAGTATCCATAAACATATGAAATAAATAGAATAAATAAATAAATAAACTTCTTTATGAATCTGTATGACATAAGTTAAAATATTAAAACTATATAAAATATTTAAATATTATTTTAAATACTTGTCTTTTAACAGAGCAGCATGTTTCAATCATTATAGAGAACATGGCTGCTGTCCTAACATCACTTCTTATATATTTTAAAAACTTGTGTATCTACACACACACAACATTATCTTTCCATATAAATATTCTATGGCCATATTCCTGAGAATAAGTTAATAACTGAGTCACATTTTGGTCGGAGTAGAGTTCAGGTTCTTCATTTCTTCTTGGGTTTGGTGTGGTTGTTCTGTTTAACCATCTTGAGTTGTCTCAAAGAGCAGCCTCAAGAACCTCCCCAGGGTCCGCAGGAACACTTTGCCCGTTACTTGTAGAGTCTTGCATTCCTTATCAAGGTCCTTAAAAAAGAAAGGGAACATAATTCAGCCACACAACTTGAATATCGTGTTTATGTCTACTTTATGTGACACATCCACTTTCTAAAGAGCACTAACAACAGGGGCTATAATATCCTACAGTGTGTTTTGGAGAGCTGGTGTCTGGAAACTCCAAGGCAGCGTGACGACGTGCGGGCGATAGCTGATCAGCCTGCTGGCGGGCAGAGGACGCCCTGAAACCCACTGCTGCCACAGCTTCCGCTCAGATCGGGTTGTTTTTCATATTATTATCTTTCTTGCAATTGAGATTACTGTGGGGAAAGGTGGCAGCACATGGCTCCTTAAGGGAGGGTGCTTCAAGGAAGCCTTCTTAAATACATTCATTTTCAGAAGAGATTTCTAGTGCCCATTGCAGCCAAATTGCTGCCCATCCCAGCTGCCGCGGCCCATTATTTAACAGCGTTTGCTGAATATTGCGCTAGTGAATACCACAAAGTCAGACTTACTTTGGGGAGGATGTTTTCATAAATACTGTTCAGTTTTCCAGCAAGGAGTTTGCTTGACCCGCCAAGAGTTTCCAGGGTGAGAGCAAAGTTTTTCAGTTGCCTGTGCATGCAACTTTCCACCTGCAAGGGCAGAGAATAGTTATTTCAACAGTTGTGTGATATCTTGGTACCATATAAATAGCGCATCAGGAATTTAGATACACATGAAAAATAATAACCTACAGGAATTAAGAGCTGCATTTTCAAACTCAATCCCCAGTTTTGTATTCAGCAATTTACTGGACACCAAATTTAGGAAACCGTTGTGCAATCTATAATTTTAATTTAAAAACATGCCAGGGGCAAAAAACCCCCTCCCAGTACTTTTGGTGGAAGTTCCAGGTGCCACTAGAAAATGGACATGTAAAATTTAGAGGTGTTCAACTCCGGGGGTGTTTGTTCCTCAAGGGAAAGGAAGAGCAACACTGCATTAGGGTTTCATTACTTGCTATCATGTCTCTGTTGAAACTAGATCAGAATTGTCTTAATGAAATACAAGTAATTATTGCTGCTGGTGTGGATTTTCAACTTTTCTCCATGCAAATAAGAGAGGCTGATGCTGTTTGTCTCCTGTTCACTTTTAATAGGAGATGGGCTCCTACTCTTCACTTGTAATGCTCATCTCCTCCATAAAAAGCTCTTTTTTTTTCACTGGATTGCAGGAAAATACAGCTCAGTGAAATTAATGGGTCTATATGGGATATAGACCAAATAGTAATTTCTGACTGTTCTAAAACTAAGGGTTCAGAGTGATTTTTTGAGGCAATTGAGAAGATGCCAGTGCACATGTAAGACCTTTGCCTACCGAGAGAGCCATCTGAAGGATATTAGCATTGGCAGCAGCTTTCTCTAGGTTTTTGCAATAATTTTGCATTTCCCTGGGTTTCTAGAGCTATCTTAGTGCTATCAAAGTTCTGAAGTGGAAAAGAAATTTGGGGATTTGACACAATAATTTTACATAGAAGAAAAGTATGCAGTTTCTTACCTTAGCAGGCACAGGTAAGTTTCCAGGAACCTGCCCAAGAGAAAACAAAGTTAGCAACTTGAAAACAAAACTTGGAATAGAAAGGCAGCCAAGTGAAAGCCATTCAAAATAAAGGAACTTACTTCATTTGAAGTTAGGTTCTCCACATCTATAATAGCTTCTCGAATCATCGCTGCTACCAAACTCTTGGGAAGCCCCTCTGGTGGTGAGCTGTTGGGTCTGGATGTCTGTGCCACCGGTGCCGAGCTGCAGAGCATCCCGAGACTCAGCAAAGCCACAACCTGGACCAGCATTGCGAAGTCAGCTCTGCACTTCAGCTGGGTGAACTGTGTGTGGCTCTGCCTTGGATTCCTCTTATATACACAGCGCTGGAGGAAATGATTAATATCTCACCACAAACATGCTCTTGCTAAAGGGGAGGCGGGGAGGATTTACCTGAAGAATGGAATCTGCTGGTTATTCAAATGAGTAAGAGTCTATGTACTTTCTACACCAAAAGCAATTTTATGGACTCTGTACCCGAACCCCTTTGCAGTATGTACTCCCAAGATGAGCTACACAAGGCTTTAGTATGGACAAAGTGTGGATGGGTATCTGTACCCATCCCTGAAGATATCAGAGTAGGTATTTGTAGAGTATACATAGACATATATAAACAAGTGTGCACACAAATGTAGATGCTGGAGAACTAAAATCTTGCTTTATATTAATTCTTCAGCACTTTCAAAAATTTGGAGGTCATTTAAAGAAAACGTACAGACTCCCCCAGAAAACCAGGGTTAGAGGGCTCAACACTGTAATACTTACTTATATTAAAGCTACCATAACTATTCCGTACAGTTTCTACAGGGAATTCTGTGGCTAAATTCAGGAAATATATTACAGTTTGACTCTGGGTCAGGCCAGAGGTGCCAAGGTGTCTGGGCTCTTAGGAAAGGCACCGTAGCCTCAGGGTAGGTTTCCCAGCCGTCTGAGAAGAAAAACAAAACTTGAATAGCAACTGAGAAAGTTTGCAGTCAAATTTCATTTACCATGGGTTGAGCTGCCAATGCACAGGACAAGCTAATTATGAATATCAAGTGGAGAAATTTGGTAAAGAATGATTCAGAATCTTGCTGGGCTTTGAATATGTAAAAAAAATCAGATTTCATAAGAACAGCTGTCCCCTAGGTTGGCATTAGGGGAAGATCAGCCATGGATGCTGGAGTCCTGACAAAGAAGTGTTAGATCAGCTTTACCCTGGATAGGGTGGCTGTGGCATATTGCACTGCTTTTGTCTTGGGCTACGAGTGAGGGTGGGAACCAAACATTAGTTTTCCATGTTTTATTTAAAGTCTGAAAATATATTTTCCATATCAGAGTGTAATCAGTCTATTTATTACCTCCTGGGCTATTGAGAATGCACTTGTGGGTGCTGGGTGCGGTCACAGACATCCCCTGGGAATCCCTCTACTCAGTATTTTCCCCATGCCTAGCCCGCTTTAAAAACACGTAGGAGGAGGACACACTCTGTCATCCAGAAATTTTGCTAGGGTATGTTTTGTTTATTCTTTAATCCAATATTGCTAATGAAAATCCTGACTAATGCTAGACCCAGACCAGATCCTTACAGCCGGGGATAGGTGTAACCTTGCAAGCTGATGGTGAACTGTTGCTTATCTGCTCTTTTGAGCAGTGATACAGCTAAGACAGTAATTTCAGCTCTTTTCCCCTAGTTTGCTTATGAAAACCCACTGTAGTCTTGGGCAAAATTTTCAATAAATGTTTTTTCTACTAACCAAAGTGGAAGCCCAAAGAGCAAACTATTTTTTCCAAATATTACGTTTGACATGATCTGCTTTGCTCTTTTTTTGTTTGTTGCCCTCTGCAAACTGAAAGATGTTTTAAAATCAGGTTGCCTCTTGCGCAGGTGTTACCCTGGCTGGACCACAGCTGGGGGGATCTTCGGGGAGGACCACACTCAGCCTACATGCAGTGCTTCATGAACCTACATGTCAGGGAACTGGACGCTTCCTCTCGCTTTAACTCCTGTGCTATCAGATATGTTCAAGTCACACATAGTTTTGCATTTTCCATCTCTGGGATGTGTTTGTTACATTCACTGAATATGTTCATCTCCTGAAATGATGACCCTACCATAACAATCTGCTTTTTTCCTGTTGTTATATGAAAGAGATTGCACTGGGACAAGCACTTTGTAGATGACACTGTGAATTTGCAGAGTCTAAAAAATGTGAAGTTAGAGGGGAAAGGAGAAAGCATGTCTCTTAAGTTGACATATCACCAAATCACATCAGCAGTAGACTTTCTTCCAGCCACCTCAGTGTTCCACCGTACCTATATGTTTCATCTAAGGGGTAGTTTCCAGCAATGAGCTATAGTTTTTTTCATCATTTCACTAATACTTCAGCCATGCTTAATAATTCCTTCCACATTCCTTCAATAATCTATGACTCTTCTCTGGTAATTCCCAACATTTTTAGTGCAGCTGTCAGGGTCATGCATATTTCAGGATGAATTTTTTAACGTTCTTTAACTTCCATGCCAGGGCAGGGGATCCGATGTGCAGGCGAGGGCTGAAGACCGGCTGAAAGCTTAGGCAGGAGGGAGAGACTGTGCAGGGAGAGATGAGTGGTCCAGGAGGAAAACCAACAGGTGTAAAACCTATTAGAAGGAATACTTCAAACGGAGTGAGTGATTTACAACAGGCCAGCATAAAACAGTTACTCACACCATCCTGCAATCAAGACGCTTGCCAGAAAAAACATAAGCCAGTGTTAAACTCTGGGATGATAATCTGAGATAAATGCCAGGACTATGACTTTTGTGATTACTTTATCGGGTTCAGTCTAGATTGTCAGAGTAAGCAAATAGCTGCACTGAGGAGGTTATGGAAAAACAGCATCTCTGTCTGGTGTCAGCATCATCGCTCCAAGGAAGTGCTTCATCGGGAAAAGCTTTTGCATTACAGGAGCAAGACACTTACATTTCCAGGGATGTGCAGGACAGAGTGTCTGTCATGTCTTACATCTCTGCAGCCTGCTGACATGTCCCAAAGGGAGTTTGCACATTTATAAAATGTGAAGCAGGAAAAAAGAAAGGAAAGGGAAAAAAAAAGAAAAAGAAAAAAATCAGCACCAGGCAAACATTGCTGATGTTTGTGATCCTTCAGTGCTGCTTGGCTGGTTTATGTCTGTGTTTTGGCCATTTGCCTCTGTAAGTGTTGCACTTTATGCCTTGTGTTCCCAAGAAAACATTACACTCAAATCTGATAAGGATTGTCCCTGGTTTATGATTCAAATAGTTTACTATTACTTTTTTTTAATTATATCTGGTCCAGAAAACCTGCCTATGAGACCCACAGTGAGTTCCCTCCCTCTGATAGGGAACCATCTGCAATGACGAGAGGTTTCATCCTCTGACGAAAATGTCTTCAGACATTTCAACATTTCAGTCCTCAGCCTGGCATGTCAGGCACTGCCCGGAGCCCAGCAACACCTTCCCCCTCACCCACGAGGGTGGGCAGACTGTCAAGGAACAGTTTAACTCTGAAGACCAGATTGCGTCACCTCAAATCCATACGGGCTATATTAAGACTCATTAATCACCTTATTTTGTAGTAGAAGAGACTGATAGGGAAGATGCTCCTGCAGCTCAAGCTGAGCTGCTTGCTCAGTTCCTCAGCTTTCTTCTGGCCCCAGGCTGTGTTTACCTTCCTCCACTCCCAGAAGTTCCCCCAGTCCTCTGAGTTTTCCTGGGTTGTTGGCAGTCATCCATGGTCACACCGCAGAGATACTTGGGAGCTTGGAAATTAATTGCATCATGTCTTGCAGACTCAGCTATCGTTATCTTACTTAAATATACTTTCATGCTTTTTTTATGAAGACAAGTAGTGTGTTTTGTTGACCAGATCTCCTACATACATCCTGGTTTACAGAATCTATGCTCCAAATTTCTGCAGTGGATGAGTAATAACAGCTGTATGTTGGTGGCAAAGGAAGAGCCTCAAAAAGATAACCCAGTTACAGAGGGTTACAGGGTCAATGTATAGGTTACCCTCTACAAATACATCTCAGAGTTTGTCCCATTTGATGTTCAGTTCTGTAATTAAAGAAAACCTCCCCCAAAGCCTTAAACTTCAAACTGCAATAGCATTTTGTAAAACCATGAGCATCTAACACTGTGCCAACTTTCGTCATGTATGAAACTACTGATTCCTTACAAAATAATGTACAAGTCTGTTCTAAGAAACCTGCAAAAGCCCTTTCTAGGAAACAGCATACCTGTGGCAAATTATCGGTATTGACCTATATTGGAAAGTGGTGTAGAGGAAGATTTCTGCATAGTCATCGGTGGCAATTACGTCAGCCCAAGTGCTTTTTCTGTACACTCAATCAGAGGTGTGTGGAGACGCGCAAAGCCAGAGAGGCTCTTTTGGTCATGGAGAACAGCGCTGGAAGACATGGGGAAGGAAGGATGCCCTCTATTCTGACTCCATACAGAATCCCATGTTAATGAGATGAAATTAATTTCTCTGAACGTAGCTTGTGCTGTTAGTATAGTAAATACTGAGAAATAACTGATGTTTCAGAACATGTCCTGTTTTCAGCTGGGACAGAGTTCATTTTCTTCCTAGTAGCTGGCATAGTGCTGTGGTTTGGATTTAGGATGAGAAGAATGCTGATAACGCCCCGATGTTTGAGATGTTGCTCAGCAGGGCTTACACCAGTCGAGGACTTTTCGTCTTCCCCTGCTCTGCTGGGTGCATGAGAAGCTGGGAGGGGGCACTGCTGGGACAGCTGACCCCAACTGACCCAAGGGCTATTCCAGACCATATGGCATCATGCCCAGTATAGAAACTGAGGGGGAGTTGGCTGGGGGGCAGTAATCACTGCTCTGGGTTGGGCTGGGCATCAGCCAGCGGGCGGTGAGCGGTTGCATTGTGCATCACTTGTTTTGTATATTCTATTATTATTATTATTATTATTATTATTTTATCTTCCTCTGCTGTCCTATTAAACTGTCTTTATCTCAACCCATGGGTTTTACTTCCCCTCCCCGCCCCCCCCCCCAGTTCTCTCCCCCATCCCACCAGGGAGGGTGAGCAAGGAGCTGCGTGGTGCTTAGCTGCTGGCTGGGGTTAAACCACGGCAGTACGCAGCCCAGGCTGCGAGCGAGCCCACCTCCAAGCCTGCCATTGCTGTTCACTACATGCAATCGTGTAGGAAAGTGTTTGATTTCTTCTATAGCAATGGGGTGACTGGAAACTAGATGGCAAAACACAGGTGAATCAATGGTTTGCTGTTGTACTGCAAGATGTTGAATTACTCTCACGCTCAGCTTCCCATTAAGCTGAGCTGAAGATTTAATTGGGTTTTGGGATGCTCACTCTCTGGAGTGAGATTCTGCAAAAGGATGGATTTCGTCCATGCTCAGTAATCTCGATTTATTTACTCTTCTTCCAGTTACTTATTTCAAAATGCGTATATGTTTACAAACATAAAATGTTTTCTCCCAGAACTATTGAGACTTACTATGGGGTAATCTTGATTAAATGATCCTGTTAATTATTTTTAATTAACCAAGCCCCTGAGGGAAGAAAGGAGTAACAGAAATATTCGTATCAGAAAGTTAATTTATCTTACCCAGGTTTTATTTCCAGTCTCCTACGGAAGCTCTACAGATGCTTTGTCATAAAACCCACAAGTACAGATAGCAAGCGTTTTTCTGTACTCTTAGTAAATCCTTTGCGAGGTCTAATCAAGACATCAAAAATGCAATGGTTTGATGAGTGCTTTAACCACTGACTCTGGTGTGCACCCAAATTCCTGTCTCTGTGAAACGAAACTCTGAAATAGTTGCTTTGAGTTGTGTGAAGGTTTTCAGGTTTAAGCAGATGCAATATCATGGGGGTTGTCAGCCTGACGTGTAAAAGTAAAGATCGAGTCTTCTGCTGGGCTTCACCTGTGTTTGCCATCCGATCACCAACTGCATTTAGACAAGTTTAGGCAAGTTTATTCAGACAGTAAAAATATAAAAATCAGGTGTGTTGCATGGGTCAGGCAGGGTCTTCCCAGTGCCCTGCCGTGCACATAACCTTGCATCGGGATCCCATTGCTCTGGTGTTGAGTCCAGGACAGGCACACTTTGTTCTTGTGCGATTTGCTCCCACGTGGCCAAGAGGTACCATTCTGTGATGACTAGAAGAACTCATTTATTACCTCTGCTTTTCTTGATTTTTTTCTTATTTTCAAACTCATAATAAATTTGGTGCATTTGGGAGTGGCTGTACATGGAGAGGGAAGCATGGTGAGGGCTTATGTTTATAAATACTTTCATGACAGGAGCTTGAGATGGCTGCATTGGCATTAGGTGAATGAGAGGGATTATCAATAGCACTGGAGGGGGAAAACGAGCCCGTAATCATCATCAGTCCACAAACACAAACCAAGGAAGGTCCATGAACTAGACCTGGCAGACAAGAAGGATTTAAGTACAGCAAATAGTCTGGGATATTTTACATAATAAATGCAAAACAGAATACAAATTATTGATGACAGTCTGATGACCACTGTCAACGGTGGGTGTGGAAATCAACCTTTTTTCTTCCAAATCCATTGTGACTTGGAAGGCAGCCTTAGGCATGCTGGGACACAGGTGGCAGTGGGAAGGGACTGGAAACTCCTCATCCCCGGTGGTGGTGAGCTGATGATGCTGAGCAGACATCAAGTGGCTTCTGGTGGTTTCTGTTTCAGAGGAAGGATGCTGCCTATGCGCAGTAACTGCAGGGAGAATGGAAATTCAGTTTTTACAAGTACTTGTGGATTTGTACATTAATATCTCCCATGAAATGGACCTTCAAACTCCAAGAAAGGAACTGTCAGCATGAAGTCAGGGGCATTGATGGGGTCCTTGTAGCCAAGGGCTTTACACGGGCATTTTTTCAAGGTTTGTAACAGTCTGGGATGTGACCTGATAATAGATGACACAAATCTCACCTCTTCTTCTGTTGCCTGTGTAATGAATCTCTTTACCACTTTTTACACCTTATTGCTAATAAGACCAAAGTTGAACACTCAGAAGCTTGTCTTGAGGGTCTTTTCCAACCTAAATCATTTTATGATTCCTAAGTGAGGAAAGCCTAAAACGAAGTTTGCTTATGTGGACATAAATTTGTCCCCTTACTTTCTGCTTTCAAACTTTCTTTAGTTATATTTTGTATATTTTTTTCCCATGAAAAATTTGTTGAGGCCCTACTTTGCTCAGGGTGGACCTTTTGTGGACTGCAGCAGTTGTCTTGTTTTAGCATTTTCTAACTTGCAAGCAGTTGCTTTGCAACCATAATAATCCTTTCACACAGTTTTTTCCTACCTAGTTTTGAGGGGGTTTTTATCAATTAAAACAAAAACCAAAATCCCAGGCAAGGTGCCTTGCAGAGTTACCGTGACACCAGCATGGTTAGAAACTCAGTGACCTGGACTGTATAAGGCCATAGAGATTTCAAACAGGAGGTCATTTTTATGTTTTCAGTCTTACTAAGCAACTTTTTTTACTTACTCCTATTTTTAGAAACTACTGAACTGACATCCTCAAGATAAGCACCCAGTCAGTGTGGAAAATTTTGACCTGGTGATTAAACATTGGCAAGTCTGTTAGCACATAAAAATGACAGGCAGTGCGTGAGGCTTCCCGATAAAATGGAAAAGGTGCATCTTTCGAAAGTGCGTTATGAGAGAGCATCACATCCCACTTGGTAAAACCAGTGGGATTCAGCACGATGGAAAAAATACCTGGGGCTGTGTGGGAGCTGGTGATGCACCCCAGGCCACCCAGCACCCGCTCAGCTCCGGCAGCGCTGCCTTCGTGCCAGCTCCCCATTCCTCTCTACTTTGGGCCATTTTTTGTATCACAAGCTATACTTATTCTTTATCCATCTTTTTCATGGAAATCTCTAGCAAAATCAAAATAACTCTTTTATAGGGAGTCTTCTCACTTACAGGCAGTCTTCAGAGAAGGACAAAGACCTTCCAATCTGTTTTTCCCTGAGTTTATTCAAGTGATGGGCATTTAGCTATCAATTCCAGCTTTCTGCTGGAATGTCCCTTTTGATTTAACATCTTCCTTTTCCTCACTACTAGGAAAAAGAAATTAGATTTTTCTGTTTCAGGTGGCTAACTGAAAAGCAGTGTGAGTAATATTGGAGAAATCACCATGGTTCCACCACTGTTTTGTTTTGTAGTTGGCCAAAACCATGGGTGGAACTGAAAACAGAAGATCCTGTGAGATGGCAAAGCCTAACCTTACCCCTTGGGACATGCTTCGTCTTCCCATCTGGAGCGAGGCGGTGACCGGCCGTGCTCCAGCTACTGCATGGCTGCAGGCGGGACTTTCTAAAGCAGAAGGTTTTCCACAGTCAGCAATGTCTTAATGACAAAACCACTGGCAGTCAGAGATCAGAGAGGCCTGGATGAAATCTGTGGAGCAAAGTGTCTCAAAGCACTCTGCAGCTCCCCAGCAGCTGCAGGAGAACCTCCCTGGAAGTTTAATCACATCCTTTGGAAGTTTCTGACATTTCCAAATAAGCTGAGAGGAACATCATTATAAAAATTGCTAGGCTATTTTTAAACAAACAAAAAATAAGAGGCCATTTATCTTTTACCCATTTCAAACAACCAGATTTTTTTTTTCTCTGTGCCTCCTAGATTGCTTTCCCCACAGAGCTATGGAGATGGTGGTAGCAGCCCATCTCCATCGGTGTGCACTGAACAGGCCAGGGTGCGCGGCAGCATCCCCATGGCTGCAAGCGGACCGATGGCAACAGCACAGGGCCGAGAAATCAAATCTATAACGGGTTATTCAGAGGAGAAGGAAAGGGGAGATTTCAGATTCCTGTGAGGATTTCAGTCTGATTTTCCCTACCTGGGTGCTGAGAAATAGGTTTCTAAATCTCATTTGATCATCTAATAAACTGGTTGGACCAGATGATCCTTGAGGTCCCCTCCAACCTGGTATTCTATGATTCTATGATGCTGCATTTCAATACTTCTCACCCTTGGGAAAAGAGAAGTACCTTCTGGGAGTAAGCATGTTATTTTAAAGCAGCGAGCAGACAGTGCCTTTAGCACCGTTAGCCAGAAATGTCGCAGGCAGCATAACGTCCTCTTTGCTTCGGTGCCGCTGCCTGGCAGCTCCAGCTGCTCCCGCTCTCCTCTGAAAGAGGGAGGGAAGCATTGGCTCTCCAGGGAACTGCTTGTCCTGGCTTTGGAGAAGAGCTTGAGGTCTCTTGTGTGCTTAAAGGCAACTGCTTTAGCATTCAGGAGGTGTTTTCAAACTACAGATGTAAACAGAAAGTCAAAGCCTTCTATGGATTTCTTAGACCTTCTGATTTTTCCGCCTCTGTCACCGGTCCTCAGCACTGCAACCTTTCGCTTGGGCTCAACCATCAAACCAGCTGCTCAGCTGAGGTGTGCTTCTGCTTCTTGACTAGGAAAGTCTGAAAAATCTGTGTTGAAAGCTACATCACAATATTGACATGTATTCGTATAAGCACATGAAAACCAGAAATACCGCCTGAAACTCTCAGTACCACACAGGGGAAAGACCTAAAGCCAGAAATTTACCTGTTTGAGTTTCTGCTTTTCTCTCATAGAAAGTATACAAAAATAATTCATGGGTTTTCCTCCTAATTTTATCCATTTTTCACTTCGCTAACCAACTTCCTCCTTTTGGTCCCACAGCCTTTATTCAAACTCCACTCAAATCAGCCTGAAGCTGTACTGCTAATTCCTCTTTTAAGAAAATTGTCACCAAAACACGTGTGAGTAGGCACCACTGCGTCACATAATTTAGGTAACTGTTGAAGACTAAGAAATAGGAGGATATACGAGCATAATTTGGAGGCTTCTTACAACTCCACAGTCACTTCAGCATCTCCTTAGATGCTGAAGTCTGCTGTCGTTTCAGCTCTTTGCACCCAGTGTTTTCAGAAACAGTTACTACTGCTTCTGTAGGAGCCTCCAGTTTGGGATGTACAACCCGAGACAGTCTCTGGAATATCACCCTTTGTCCTAAAATTGACATGAGCCATAATTGAGTGCCTGCAACTTCACTTATACTTTTGCTGTATTTGTGATTACAGAGTTGCAGGTGGAAAGGGAGACTGTGAAAATGTGAGCATGGATTTTGGGGCCCTCCATAAAATAGCTTTTCAAAATTATTTAGAATCATAGAATCATAGAATGTTTTGGGTTGGAAGGGACCCCTAGAGGTCATCTAGTCCAACCCCCAACAACGGGCTAGAGACTCACATCTCGCCGGCTTTCAGCCTGGTGGGATTTTCTGGCCAGCTGTAACTTTGAGGTTTGGCAGCACCATCCCTTGTTTCTGTTGCCATCAGAGCAGTGACCTGAGCTGAGTTACCATATCCCCCGTTGGGTATAAAATGTTTAGGTCAACGGGAATATTCCTAATGTCATTAATGAAGTCAATTCACTTTGTGTTGTATATCGTGAATGTATCGCTTCTTGCATATAGTTCAATGTAAATGCCTAAATGTAATTAATGAGTATGTGATGGCTCTCAGCTTTTTGAGCTTTCACATTAGAACATACATTACTGAAGAATGTGAGACTTGGTGTACTGGTCTGTCATTGCCCAGTGTTCTATGAGCAGCAGTGGCTATTTAAGGACATGGTTTGAGACACAGATGGTATAGAAAGGTCTTTCCCTACCATGTCTTCCTGACACCTGGCCCTTGGCCATGTAGGAAATCTCTAAGACAAATCATCCCCCTTGTTGAATTTAATGCTACAAACAGTGTTATGGTTTCTGAATTTGCATGACTTTTTTTGGAACTTATATGTAGATTTTCTTTCTGTTATACTCCACAGCAATTAACCTTCCGGTTTAACTAAGTTTTAAGTAAGAGTGTACTTCTTTTTTTCCTTTTTCCTTTTTTTTTTTCCAAGCTGCTGCCTGACAATTTCATCCAATACCTTTCTGTTTTTTCTATTTTGAGTAGTAATGAATTACCACTTGCAATTTACCTTCTGCTTGTCCCCTGATTGCAAAGCCCAGGGTCTCACTTTCCACCACTCCTCTTCCTAGTGCCTCCTGCTCAAAAAGCTCCTCTGTGACCCCCATCTCCCCTGCACCCCCTCGGACTCTGTGGTGCCCTTTCGGAGATGGAGCAATCCGACCCATAAACAGTATTTAAGATACGGCCACCACACACAACGCATTTTCCTGGTTTATGCTCCAATACTGTTTTCTACTTGCAAACAATTTAGGATATTTTATTAACCTTTCCCTCAGCCTTTCCCACAACTGAGCTGATGCTATTGGGGACGTTCCACAGTGACCCTGGGCTGAGCAAGACTCGTGTAGAGCCCTTTGCTATTTTTAGTGATGTTGTTTCCCACATGCATGTCTGTGCTTACAAACCCTGAAATTTCTAGGCTGTTTTCTTGCCCAGTCTCTTATCATTGTGAGATCCTACTAGGACACCTCATACTCAGCTTCAGGGAGTACTTAGCATCACTCCATGCTTTTTCATGTTACAACCACCTCCTTTTCCAGAGGACATTAAGCAATGCAGGTACTATTAATTCTAGCTTTAAACCCTGCTGATGACACATGGTCTTGTGAGTAATTGCTCTAAATTAATTGTTTCATGCAATAGCATTTTTCCTTTGACTGAAGTGATCCAAACCCCTTGCGCTTTGATTTTATTTATGTCCCCTTTTTGCACATTCAGTTTGTATCTGTGCATTCGGACTAGGATTAATTTCTATTACATCCAATTTATTAAACCATACACTGTATTTTACTCCCTTTGATTCAAAATATTCATGAAAGATTTACTATTCCGCAGCCACTTGTGCTGTTACCTTGATAAACAGTGACCTGTTCTTTCCATGTGGCACAAATGGGCTCTGTGCTGATGCTCCTACAGTACTTCTAAAGTGCCTGCCGCTTTCAGGGCCAGCTCTGATATTCATACCTCCTTTATCTTTCATTTTCAACAGTTTTCTAAATTCTTAATCTCGCTATTATAAAAATTACATGACCTATTCATTCTATCTTTTAATTAAACCAACACAAATAGGCAGCTGGCAGTTGATCATGGCAAGAAGGCAAATGGTACCAAAAGCCCCAGTAGACTGGCTTAAATAGCTTGTGGTCTGCAACGCAAATGCTTGTTTACAAGATGCTCCATTTCAGAACAAGCTAAGTATATAAAATCATTAATAAATGTGTGAGATAGATAGGCAGTAATAAGAAGTCGTACAAAAGGCATTTCAGCCTGCGCTCTCAATGGGCTATTTCTGCAGCTCTTTGACTTCTGTTGCTTTTACCAGCGTTGGCTCCATCCCCAGCGCTGTGTGTCTGTCTGCATGAGCTTCTGACAGCAGATGGCAGCTTCCTCAAAATCAGAGGGGCAAAAGGGATTGCTACAGGAGAAAACAAAACAGAAAGCTCATTGCCCTGCTCTGCCAGTCTCCTGCTGTTGACAAGGTCACATCGTTGATCGATGGCAAAATTTGGCCACAAGGACATCTCACCTAGGTTGGGGAAGCAGAGTGCTTTCTTTCTCTGTGCAGCATTTACAGCTCAAAAGGAGCCTGGTTGCTTTTTAAATAATATGATCAACACTTCACTGAATCACTGGCAGGAATGGTCTGTTGCTTTACAGTCACTGCACAACCTCACTGCTGCCTGCACAATGGTGCAATACTGCCGTTAACAGGTCTGCATCGGCTTCCCATTCACCCTCCTCCTGACCTTCATCCATGGGCTGGGGAAGAAGGGAAGGTGAAGCATGGGTAGTTTTACAGTTAGTATAAAACCATTATGCTCCGGTGAATCCGCCACCCAAAATTGGTGTCAAAATTACTTAATATATGTAAGTTACCCTTTAAAACACCACTTAAAGTTGAGGAATTCCCATCAAAATGTGAAAAGATGGCACTTTCATATGTGCTAAGGTATTGGGTTTGTCATTTATTCACTTTAGAGGTGTGGTTCATTAGCCACAAGCCCAATCACAACATCTGTATTCCTCCATTATCCACATTCAGAGAGAAGAGTGTTTGTCTAATGAAAGCACAAAGGTCATTCCAACATATTTTTTTATTTATATAAAGGAGTTGATGCGTTACTCCCAGTCTGATGGAGGTGTAACATAACTCCCTTCATCAGAATTAATCCTTACTGACCACAGCGTAAGGGTGACCAGAGCTCGCTCCTCTTTGTTGAGAGGATCATTTTGGATTCAAGCTCTCAGTACCTCCTCTAAGCCAGAAGCAGTTACGCTGAATACCTCATTTGCCTTATGTGATTTCAGCACAGCTGGCATGAAGGGTTACGAGACTGAGAGAGTTCTGTCCAGCTCGGGTATCTTAATTTGTTCCATAACAACCATAATAGAACTACTTGTTTTCTCATTTCTTACTGTAACATAGGAAGAGCAGGACTGGGATTTGTTTGTTCTCAAAAAGCTCTTGTAAGTTCTTGCTTTGTTTTTGCAGCTGGAGCCTGTGACTGGGGCAGCAGCAGAGCAGCCGTAGTGCCCGTGCTCTCCTTGTGTAACCCGGCCAGAAGTAGTTCAGAGAGTTCATGATGACGAACGGATAGTAACAGAAACCAAATGACTAAAGTAGGGCATTATACCATTTCTAATCTAATGCCTGGTGGTAGTCTTGTATCCTCAAAATGATATATTCTATTTTTCCTAGTTTGCATAGGCAATCAACTGATTTTTCCTGTGAATAGTGAAGTACACGTTTTGTCTCCAGCCTCTTCCTTACAGCCAGGAAGATTTTTGGCACTAAGGTGCCAACTGAAAAATGAAATTAAAAATTTGCACTTGGTAAATTGCTTCAGAGTCCAAGAATTAGAATTTGTGTGTGTGTGTGTGTATACATTTACCAAATGAAATGTCTTTACTATAGAAGTTTAACAGATAGAAGACAATTAATTAGAGACAGTTAATTAGTGCTATTACAGTATCATGTGGGGCCTTTATTATGCCAAGTACCTAGAGTCAAACACTTTGAGACAGCTCTTGCTGTGGAAAGTTTTTAACTGTTGGAGCCCTGAGGATGCAAACAGGCTTTGATGGTCCTGACCAGCCTCAGCTGGGCTCCCACCCACACCCTTCCCACAGGCCCAGGAGCCTATTTAAGCTCAGTCCCAGGAGCCTTAGTTTTATGCCTGTATTGCAGGAATGCTGGTCTCCAGCTCAGTCACATCCATCCTTGTGCCTGGCCATGGGCCCTGTTGATTTGGACCTCAGCCTTTGGGTTGACTTAATGACCTTGGACCTGCCTCATCACCACATGGTTACCTGATGGTCTGGGCTCTCAGCTGACCCCCAGTTGCCACCCTGGGGCCTGTCCTGCTTGCTGTGCTTGGATACCACAGGACTGCACCCTGGCTGGTGAGGTCAGATGTGTTCTTGTGCGTGGCTCCTGGCTCCACATACCTTAGAGAACAGTCAGCCTTCACAGCACCCTGGTGTAACTGTACACTTGCCAGTAAGGTAAGGTACACCCTGACAGAAACTTACTTTAGATGAGAGCTGCTGGCAAATAAAAATGCTCTGCAAGCTAATATGAATAATACAACAGTTGACCATGCCTTAGGCACCTGCGTGGTGGTCAGAGGAAGGAACTGTTTCTATAGACTTGTGGGAAGGTTTACCTTTAACTTCAGAGGGTTGACCTTCTCCCTTCATTTAGCCAAAATATCTTTCTCTAAATCTTCAGGTCAGAGAGGTAGGGAGAGTTGGCACCATACAGCATGTTTGTATAGCTTTCAGCAGCAATTTGTACTGTTCTCTTGGCTATGAGATGCAAAATAGTTTTATTGTAATGTCAGTCCTATCACTTCATCCTGCTCTGGGCTGCCAAATAGCACTGATCTGTGTGCTGTTCCTCTGGTAAATATATCCCCTGCTCCTCCTGAACGTGCTGCCTTCCAGCCCTCAGTCAGAGGCCCGTGTTCACCTGTGCGAGATGACCATTGGGAAGCACAGCATGGCCCTAATTATCTTTTTTTTCCATAGGTAGAAAAAAAAAAGGCTAAAAGAAGAGGCTGGCGCAGAAGTGGAAGATGGGAAAGGACCAAGCACAACTTCCAGGGTAATATGTTAATGCTGCTACCTCTAATTTTGGCAGGTAATAGGGAACACAGCAGGGAGCCCATCACAAATGCCGGTGACTTAATGGGGCAAACAGTGGGTTCTTTAATTAATGACGGTGGCGTTAATGACGGGAGGCGCCGGGGGCGCCGCTGTCCGTGGTGCTGATCGCGGGGGAGCGGTCGGGTCCGGGGCGCGGCCATGATCGCCCAACTCGTTCGCTCGTTGCAACCATCCCGGAGAAGATGCTAACAACTTCGCACCTCGTGTGTGCCATCAGGATTGTGAGTGCGTGCTCTGGACGAGCTGAGAGAAAAGTGGAAGGCACCTGAGGAGCTTTGTGCAAAAATAAATGGTTCTTCCTCAGGTGTGTTTTTTGCATTGTGGGTCTAAAAAAACCTACCTTAACTTTCATCAGGTGTACTGGAAAAGTACCCTAACCCTGCCCACGGATGTCTGACATATTGTTTCTTGTAAGCCTGTCAGCTAAAATTTTAGAAAGTGAAAGACAAGGGATAAATTCAGATGAGATCCCCAGCCAGCCAATTTAGACTCACCTGTAGCAGTGGGGACTCACCATGCCAGAAGAAGGTAAAACAAATACCTCAACTGCAGGAAAAGCCAAAGTCCACACCCTTATAGCCCTGGGACAATCCAACCATGAGACAGAAAGCCACAGGCTTTGCAGGTTTCAGTGTTATCAAAATTAATTATTTCTAAATTGATGACTCACTAAAACCTTCTCATGCTGTTAGACCTGGCAAATTGGATGACTGGTGGATTCCTGTTCTCTGCAACTTGCTTTAAGGTACAGATAAAAAGGATGTGGCTTCCTTCTGCACCCAAACAGCAGTGCTGCTAGTAATAATGAGAACTGGTTGACCAGTTCACCTCTAAAGAGCAAAGAAAGGATTAAGGAGAAAACTAAAGGTGTAAATACAATGTTCAAAGCAAGGTAAAATGAAATAATAGAAAAAAATTCCTGCCCAGGAACAGAAAGCAAGGAGCTTTAAACAATAATGAAGAGAATGGGGGTTTCTTCTTAAAATCAACCAGACTGGGACATTTTGGAGCTAGGAATGTTGTGGTTTGATATTAGACTAGCTTAGTTGGCAATGGGTAATATAGAGCTCTAAAGAAACACTGAGGGATGGTTGAAACAGTTCAAATGTTGTGATCGACACAAAAGGAAAGCTGAAATAGCATCCTGAATAGGTATGGTCTTTACTTAGCAGATTCTTGAACTGACTCCCTCAATAAATGCTGAATTACACAAGGGAAGAATGATTTTTAAAAATCATAATTCCATAATGAAATGATGAAGAGGGCAAGGTTATCATTGTAAGAAACCAGAAGGGCAGACAACTGCTACCGGAATGTGGGGGAGTGCTGAGTCACTCTGCATTAAGTGCTGCCATAGTAACTATTTACCAGCTGGTTGGAAATGAGGAGAGACTGAGAAAACCTGAAATAAAAATCAGACAAGTTTCAGCTTGAAATATATTGCAAATCCTTTTAAAAGATTTAACAGAATGGAACACATGCTAAGGTTTTCCATATTAGTGTTACTTGGGGTGAACAGATGACATTTGACTGCTGGATAGACACATAAAAGTATTCAAGCAAGAAATAAGAAACTGATATTTCTTCTCTGCTAAACTAATGTAACTGTACCTAATTGTGAGAACAAGCAGGAGCCACTTTGGATTTGTTTACTCACAGGGATGTGGTATAGCACGCATTGTCTGTAACCCAGGGCAGGCTGTAAAGGAACATGGAGTAGAGGGTTCTTCCAGCAGTAACAGGTTTTGGGCTGAATTGGAAAATGTAACAGTGTTTAGAGAAGGGTATAAGCTCAGGTTCCTCGGCCAGTTATTTTCTGATGTTGTCCTCTGCTCTGGCTAATAAGAAGATTGCTGTTGGCCTGTGTCTGTGGCTTATGTTTCACGATGGCTGAAGGTATGTCCTCTGCAGGAGACACAGCTCTGTGGTGTAGTAGCAACTTGAGGCTCTTCTGTGACTCATAAGATTCTGAGTGGTTTCTTACTGTGGAAAATTTCAGCAGCATCATGACAGATGTCTGTCACCGTGACACCTCCGAAGACAAAATCTCCATTACTATCATCCCAGATAATGGACACTTAAGTGAGAGCACTTAAACTGGCTGCTGTTGAGGTGTGAACAGCTTCAGAAAATGGAGTAGCTGGGCCTTTTGATAACCAATTGGGCCAAGTTTGCCTCGGGGTCTAGTGTACAGAGAAGCAGAAAGCTATTGAAGGTTTTAAAGGCAAGAATTAGAAAAAGGCTCATGAGAACTTTGCAGAGAGGCAGGAAGCTTGTGGTGAAACACAGGAAGTCACTTGTCTTTTTTTAATCTGCGTAGAGATTGGAGAAGCTGCTGCAGGAGACAGTGAGGTCAGGAAAGCTCTTCTTTGCAGAGCATAGGCAGACACCTTGCCGCTCCCCAAAGCAAGGGCACAGAGATCCCGGTGGTACTTGTGTCAATGATCTTCACTCCTCCTGTGTCAGATGGAGGAAAGGTGTTTTCAGGCCTCGTTGTGCAACTGTCTGTGCAAATCTGTTTGCTGTAAACTTTCTTAGTGGAGTTCTGGGAGCTGGTACACTTCAGCCAGTTTCTATTGGTTTCTCAGCTTCTCTAAGGAAGTATTATTCAAAAAGGTCCATCTCCCAAAAGACCAGAGATCCCATATCACTAGGACAACTTAATTTGTCCTATCAATGAGCTTCAGTATTGTCACTTCTAGCTAACAGGTTTTCAGGAGCCCAGAAGCTGGGCTTGACAAGTGGCACTGGGTGGTTCTGTGAGAAGTCTGGGCTTGCATAGGCATGGGGACTGTAGGAGCTGGGTAGCCTGCAGAAGATGAGACATGATAAAAGCCTTCCAACACAAAATTTGCTGCAAGGAGGAAGGTAAAAAGTGGGGTAGAAACTGTTCTTCCTGGTTGTAGGAATAGGCTAGACAAAAGTTCTTAAATAAGATAGATAGCACAGTATTTAATCTGTAAACTATTTTACTCTTCAGTAAAATAGTTTGCAGTAGATATGATTTTGCCAAGTGCTATTTTATAGCTGTTTTATTTGATTTTATGACACCAGGTGAAGCTGAAGTCACAGTTGCTACAGGTTGTAGAGGCATTTACTGTGAGAACTGTAGTCTGAGGAACCAGATACAGTTGTCTTTGGTTCCCAGCTCACTTCTTAGCATGCTTAATGAGGGTTTTCTTCTTTGAGATATTGAAAGCCCAATAGCCCTTGGGTAAAATGGATGTGGCAATTTTCTAATAGCTTTCAGGAGTGGGCAGTGATGACTAAAATTGATGTCACTTGTGTTAGTGTCAGCTGCTGGTCCTCTGTATTAGGAAATTTTTTAAAGTCCTTTTCATAGTGAATCAGAAGGAAACCCCATTGTGAAAACTTGTTTGCCATGAAGTGGAAATTCTTCATTTATATCAACCTCAATCTTACCTTTAAAAAAACCAAAAGCCTTTATCTTCAAAGGAAATCATGTCCTGGACAGCTGTAATCATACCTGAACTAGTGCTAATTCCTGGTACGGGCAGGGAATTTTTTTTGATGTATCTTGGTCTATGGTCACGAAGAGTTAAACAGCTGCCTATCACACTTTGAGCAAGCAGTTCTGCCTGCTTTGCAGATCTGCCGCATCAGTCACGCAAAAGGCTGGAAAGACGCTGTCTTCAACCTCTTGCCACTCCCGTCCTGCTTACCCCTGTGAGTGCCAGGGGGATGGAAGATGTCTCGCCACTGTTGCAGCCCTTTTAAAGCCTTTTTCTGCAAAGCCCTTCTCGTACCATGGAGCGTGGAGGTTAGTTTTTCTGCAACAAGCTTGTTCAGGGAAAGATGGAATCACTAAGAACAGAAATCTGCTATTCCCCCAATGTATTTAGCAGCACACACACAGTTTGCCTCCTTTCTTTTAAGTAGCCATTAACTGTATTTTAAGATGTTAAAGTATCTGGAAGCAACGCCGATCCATCTTGTGGGCACCACTCATGAAGCCACAGGTATTTCAGCATCTCTGATGGTCAGGGTTTTTAGGATCACTCCTGTGCAGGTCACCGTCCAGTGGCGATTTCATCGGCCGAAGGTGCAATGATGGCCATTGCGGAATAAAGTTTCTCCCTTTCCCCTCCCTCCTCCCCCTGCTGATGCTTTTGGGGAAGGGATGCTCTCGCACACCGGCCAGCCGCGTCCCCCCTTTTAAGACGGAGCTGGAGGGCTCGGCAGGATGGGGAGAGGAGGAGGGTTGCTAAAAATGCCGCCCTATGCCGGGGAAGGTGCGGGAGCGCGCCGGGAGCGCGCCGCAGTGCGCGGCTGCAGGGAGCGGCCGCAGGGATGCTCGCCCCGCTCCTGGGCTCCACGGGCTCCGGCTGGCTGCTGCTGGGTGAGTGCCCCCCCAAAACCACCTCAGCGTTTGGGATTCGTCCCCCAGCTCCCCCCCCCACCCCTGCTGTTTCCCGGCTCCTTTCCCCGCAGCGTGGGGGGGGCCCCACTCCCCGCCGGAGCTGGCCCGGACTGCTCCAAAATGAGCTCTGAGCGCTGCTCTCCACTCTCCACCCCCCCCACCCCACCCCCGCGGGGTGAGGGTATTTCCAGCGCTTTGAAGGGAAAAGGCAGGCGGGAGCGCGCTCTGAATAGCAAAGATGGAAATGTGATCTGCTGCATGCGTGCGACCCCAAAGCCGGCACAATGCGATGCTATTGCGGCGCGATGGAGCGAGCTCAGCGGCACGCCTTATGTAATTTCTCCCAAATCACCCTGCTAGTTTCTTCCCCTGGTCCATCTTTGACAGATTTATTTTATTATTCTTAGAGTGCTTTGTTTGCGGTGGCTGTGTGAAACGGGGCAGCGCACCTGGCTCTGCGTGTGTCCGCGTTATTGCTCCCAGGCAGGGGGTGACCGTGAATCCCATCGCTTTGTGGGCAGGTGGTAGCGATTCAAAGTGGGTCTGGACTAGAAAATTACCCCAAGTCTGAAATAGCAGGTCCTCTGTAAGGTATTTAAAGGTTCAGCTTGAAATGATCTGCTGCACTGATTTGAAACCGAGTCCTTTGATTGTGTGTGAAGTGTCTTCTAAGGAAAGGTAACGTTCAGTGTCTGTGCTGTTTCCCCCTTAAAACAGCTTTCCTCTAGGCAAGCAGACTTGCAATAGGAAAAAAATACAAAGGGAAAATGATTTTAAAAGACAGCATCTTTGCATCATTAGGTAAATATTTAGGGCAGGGGAGGAAATGCCAGGAATGGAAAGCATCGTAATTATTTATGTTTGTACCTGCTTGCTATTTTTGATTATGAAAAGGGATGTTTCATGCTTTAAAAAATGGGAACCTAATATCACTGGCCTGAATTTTGACTCTGAAAATATCCTGGTGGCTCCCATTAAAGTCAGTGAGCTTATAGCTGCTTATATCAGCAGCTTGAATCAGCTGCTTTTGAACTGTAGCAAAACTCATGCAGTGCAATTATGGCCCAGAGGGAATTATGTGGGTGAATCAGAAACCAGGACTTGGCTCAGAGGCTGCAGGCGAGTGTTCGTTACAGCATTTTGGGCCCCAAGGCCTGCTCTGAGCTGTGTTACTGGATGCACTGGGCTTATTTATGACAACAGGAGGAAAACTGGGCCCGCTGGGAATGGGTGCCCAGTGTGAGCTCCTGCTCTCAGGCCTCCATGTCCACCCTGGCATATTCATCCCTGTGCCTCCCATCTTGGTGTTGCCTCTGCTGCATCCAAACGCATCCCCTTTGCACATCCAGCCACGCCGAAGTACGCGTCTGTTCAGGTGTGGCTCCGACTCGTGGCCTCCCTTAACGCCCTGCTCATTTTATTTTAGCGTGGACATGACTTTACCCTAATGTTTTGATCTACAGAATAGATGCCCTCGGAAGACAGATGCGCTGCTGTCGCCGTTTGCAGCGGCACTCCTAGCAGCAGCTGAGATGTACATCGGCACAGGGCATCTACGGGACACGGATCCCACCGGGAAGGCGAGGGCTCTGCCTGACCCAGCAGCGTGGCCTTTGCTCAGCCCCGTGCCTGCGGTTGCTGCTGTCATGCATGGTCTCGGTTTTCTGGTGGCTCCATCCCATTAGACACCACTCTGTGCTGCAAAGGAGTCACTGTAGCTATGCTGATTTACTGAACAAGGGGCTCCTTGGCCATTACGGCCCACTTGTTTATTTTAAATTAATTTCTGGCATCGTTACAAGGGTTTTGACTAACTGAGAACAGGTCTGCAATGCTCACCTCAATGAAACAAAGGTAGAAGTCAGAGAAAGACAAAGGTAATTATCTCCTAACGTGCAGACTTGGATGGTCTGAGGGATGCAGAGAGTGGTATAGTAAAATAAAGCAAACCAACCTACCTAACAACAAATTCCCCCAGGGATTTGCACATTAGGCTGGTTTGGTTGAAGCAGGATGAGGTTACAGTTTGTTTGCTCCTCTCCTCTTGAGTAAAAGTAGAAATCCCAGAGGCCTTCTCTCTCCTTCTTTCTCCTCTTCTCTCTCCTTCTTTCTCCTCTTCTCTCTCCTTCTTTCTCCTCTTCTCTCTCCTTCTTTCTCCTCTTCTCTCTCCTTCTTTCTCCTCTTCTCTCTCCTTCTTTCTCCTTGCCCACCCTGTCAGTCCTGTCCTACAGTGAGGAAGAGGAGGGTTTACTCTCCTGACTCCTGGCAGCTGCTGGAGGCCCCAGCGGGTGCCTGCGCCCATGTGCGGAGGCACAAGAAGGGAATTCTGCCATCTCGGTGTCCCTTCTCCCCACCACCACATCTCCAAATATTTCTCAGTGCGTGTTTGCAGAGGAAGCAGGAGGTTAATCTGCTGTTGCAGTAGACTTCTACCGTCCCGCGGCTGAAGCTGGCTCTCACACTCTGACACAGGGCTCCCTGAGGGTGCCCTGAAATTCAGGTCTCTGGATAAGAAATATTTCCTGCTGTGCTTTGTGTACGAAACGGAGCAGATGCCCGGGGCTGCTCGGCTCAGCCCATGGAGTGCCGGCTGCTGCACAAGAGGCCAAGCCCGTGATACTCGATGAGGTATATTTAGTCGCTTTTATTCTCCATCCCTCTACTACTGCTCCATTTGAACAATTGCTAGATGCCATCCAAAGGAAGGAGTAAATGTATTTGGATTTCCCTGCTTGCTTGCAGGGAAAGACAGCATGTAGCAAATTTTCTCTGCTGCTCTGGACTAATCTAGACATTTATTTGATTCTTGTCTCCATGCTACTATGGATATTACAAATATACTCAAGTAATGAAAAGAAGGGAAAAGCTTTGAAGGTAGATGGTAAATCGAATTAACCAAATACCCACAGAGATAGGGAAGCTGACTTGGGAGCAAGCCAGGAACAGGGAAATACAACGTTACATCAGTAAGGGTATAATTGCCATTGTTTTGATGTCGCCAAACACTGCAGAGCACCATGGGGTTTAAACCTTTCCTTGTTGTTATATTTCTGAGAGATCTTAGTGAGAAATATCAGCATCTTCCTCCTTTAACCCTGTGGAGTTGCAACCAAGCACCTGAACAACTTGTAGGTAACTAGATGCCAGTCTGGGTGAGGCCGAAGAGGTGATGGTAGGTAACGTGACACAGGCACTTGCCTCCTGATAGATGCACAGGCATCAAGGGCAGGTTTTTCCCCATGGCTTTTTTCTTGGCTTTGCTAGATTATTTCTTCATACAGACCCCAAAAAACCTAACTGACTTAATTGCCCTCTTTCTGATCAGAAATGAACAGGAAAGAAGAACATCTATTAATACAGTTTTTTAAGTGCTCTCTGCATGCGTTCTTTGGTGATGGATCAATACAAGTAATGAGTTTCTTCCGTCACTGCTATTTATGTCTCTTGTGCTACCACGCAAAGCCAAAGCCCTGCAGGTCCTTGGCACTGGGGTCCCATCTGTCCCTGCCACCGTCCCTGCCAGGCTGTGGGTGCCAGGAGCATGGGTGGCTCCGAGGAGGGCTGCCTGCAGCGCTCTGTTCCTGCAGCCCTCCTGCCTTGTCCCCGCTGGAGAAGGTACCGGTGTCCGAATTGCTTTGGCCTCTCTCCTCCTCTCCCTCTGAACGGGAGGGCTTACAGAGCTCCTGAACCCAGGTACCCTCGTACCCTGGGAACTAGTCAAATGCGGTGGAGTAAGGTGTACCAGAGAGCACGTGGCTTTAAAATATGAATAAATGTGCTTGAAATATATCTGTAAAATCCATGAAACCCCAGTGGGAGCTCTCGCTCTCCTTTCTGCGCTTTCCTGCAGTTTGCTGTGAGCCGTGCCTGCCCCTCCAGGGCCTTTTCTTCCCCAACGTACTGATTCAGAGTCTTTGCAAATCCTTTTTCAGAGACTCCGAGGAACTTAGCGTTGATACCGTATAGCATGATGTGAGTAAATGTTTTGCTGGGCTCAGACTGATTGCCATAGTGTGCTATCAGCGCTTATGGATGACAAGTCATTCACTGTGTCAAATCTTCCTTCTGCCTGGAGCCTTCTAAGTGACCCATGGCCGGTGGGGAGGCAGGCGAGGCCAAGGGAGGGAAGGGGCGGAGGCTTTGCCTGATTCTGCTTCTTCCTTATATAGGAAGATATAGGTATGTATATAGATACAATTATAAATATTTTACCATTCTACGGGAGAATGCACTATAGAAAACTTGGTGGCTGGTGATGAGAAAGGAGATGAGCTCATCACTGAGATGAGCGGGGATTTTTAGGCAGGAAGGGTTTCAAAGCTGCAGGGGTAGTTCAGCCCCCTGGGGCATCCCACAAGGCCCTGGAGCTGGTCCCCACGCTCACTCCTGCAGCTGTGCTTCACCCACTCTTTACTCGCTGCTTGGGCTTTTACAAGCAGTGATGTAGGTACAACGTGTAGCAGATACTTTGGAAAAGTATGGGTAAAAATGCAACCCCTGCCCGGCACGGGCTGAGTTCACGGCAGGCTTTGGCAAGACCCCGTGCTGATTCTCCCACAAAACCCAAGTATTGCGCTTGCTGTCCCTGTTAGCCACGCAAGGTGCTTTTCCGTCTTCCGTGCTGCGTGGTATACCACTCTCAAAAATATGGAAAGGAGATAAATCCAACCACCTTGTCCAAGTCATTTTCTTTTGCGCCACGGGAAAACAGTGTCACTTGTCAAAAAAAAAAAAAAAGTATCATTCAGTGGAAATCACCATGTTGTTAGGAAACCCCCAATTAAGGGAGGAAAAGTCTTTATATTTAGACCGGTGTGCTATGGTGTTGCAAGACTGCAGCTCACATTTCCATTTGCTCAACAGTGTGGCTACTGTGGTGTAGATACAATCTCAGAATCACCACGTGTAAACTACAGTGAACAGTTTCCATTTCATCGCTGCAAAATCAGTGTCAGAAGGGTTGGCCTTGGTGAGGCCAACGGGCTCCAGAGATACCCGGGGTTTCTTACGTGGCTTTGCTCACTGAGGTCAGCCATGTCATTCGGCACAGGGAGCAGCGGTTCCTGTCTGATGGGAATGCTGCACGAGTGGTCAGATGCTGGGTGATTCAGAGAAATAACAACCCCAGAGAAGGGTCTTTCATCCACTGTTGCCTGTGGCAGAGGTGGTTACCTGTATAAGTTCATCTTCTAGTGGCCAAACTCCAAGACCACCTTCACCGCTCTCACTGCTGAGGGTTTTGGTGATGGTAGGAAGGAGGGGAGCACCAGTTCTATGTCAAGGAATGGACACCTGGGTGCTCCATCTGGACATCTGGGGTTGTGCTTTGGCCACACATGAAGGATGGCTGCCTTCAAGGCTATCAGCCAGATTGTGGTCACTGCAAAGGCTGAGTTACATCTTCAGGTCCAGAAGGTCAAGCACTGAGGTGGCAGTACATGGTGTGGGGTGCCACCTTGGCTGGCCCTTCAGCAGATGTATGACTCTCCCTGCTGCAAGCACACTTCCACTTTGGAAAGTTGTTCTAGGAACTTTTGCTCCAAAATCTTCCAAGTTTCAGTTCAGATTTGCTTATGACTAATCTAGATTCTGCTTGTTTGGATGCCAGCGTGATGTCTCGGCCAAGCCATTTGCTTTCCCCCCACTGCTTCCTTCCTGACCCACAGCCCAGCCTCCTCTCTGAAACCATTGCCCACATGGGCCAACGTTGCTCCCAGGGCCAGGTCCGCTCCTCAGCCTGGCGGGCAGCCATGGAAAGGATGGGGTTCTCCTGCTGTGGAGAGTGCAGGCAGAGCATGGCTGGGTGCAGAGGGGACCATGGCTCCCTTTGGGCCACCACTTGATCTGTCATTGGATAAAAAGCTGTGCAGCCTTCCTTCCCTGGGCCAGGCAGGCCAAGCCACCGCGTTTGCTCATGGCTGAGAAGGAAAGGAGCTAAAATGACCTTTCCTTCTCCCACCAGCCATCAAGAAATTGAGGCTGCGTTGCCCCCGTGCACAAGCAAGAGCAGCCCCTGGGCTGTGCCCCGTGGGTGCTGGCGATGGGGCCAGGGGAAAGACGGAGGCTCCGTAACGGCCCCTCGGGGAAGGACGTGCAAGTGCCTCTGCATGGCAAGGGCTGGAGCCACGCTCCTCTCCGCCTCCAGAGCACCAAGCAGCTCCTTTCCTAGGGCTACCAAATCCCTAAAGTCGGCTCAGTGAGCAGCGCAGGCATTGCTGTGATCGCCAGCGTGGCCTAGTCGCTGCTAGATGGCACCAGCTGAGAGCCACAGCTGGGGAACGCACTGAGGTGGTTGCTAAACTGGGATTATTATTTATTTTTTTTCCCCAACGGCAAGTATGAGCTGGTCAGCACAGGAGCCAGCATTGAAATTGCTAAGACTTAACTTTTTTTTTTTTTCTCTTTGAAAAAGTATCTAGAGAGAGTGTAAATCATCTTGTGGTTGATTTAAATGAATTGGATGCCATCGAAGCCAAACTTGCACTGAAATGACAAGAGATGTGAATGATGCGGATTTACACATCTTTTCTGCAGAGACGAGTATCTAGGAATAAAAAGTGGAAGGAACGTTATTTAGAGCTTGTTTCGAGATTCTTTCAAATGGTGGAGGGAAAAAAAAAAAGACAGATATATTAGAACCCCTTTTGAAATGTTAAATGTATTTTACTTATATTTTACCGTTCGGTTTTAGGTAAAACCATTCGCTGTAACTCTTAGGAATCAGCCGGGGTTTTGGGGACAGCAGGGGAGGGATCCCCAGGGACCTTCCTCCCTCTGCCCCTGCGGAATGCCCAAGTCCTGGTTTTATTCTGCCTGAAAAGGGTTCTTTTTTTTTTTTTTTTTTTTTGTGCCCGCCGCCTCTCCCCGGCCAGGCAAATCCCGGCAGCTGAGAGGCTGCTGAGGGTGGTGTGATGCTCTGACCTGCCAACAACAATTCAGGGCTGTGTTTCCTTTCGGAAAAAGACATTTGCATATCCTCTATTCCCTTCATTTAGTCAAAAACATTTGAAAAGGCAAAAGCTCTGGGTCACTGAGGCTGAAGAATGAGCTGTCTGAGGGCCTCCCCCCACCTTAACTCTTTGAAACCTTGCTCCAAGTGTCTGAGATTCTTAAAAATATTCTTAAAATATCCATAAAGGGGGATTTAAGGGCTGTTTCTGCAGCAGGGAAGGGAGCTGGAGATGGGGAAAAGCCTGACAGCAAGGAGGCAACGGAAGGGTGCCATACATCTCCGAACTGAAAATTTGCTTACGTGCTGCTGTAGACAGACTTGGGGAGAGTTTGTAAAAGTTAGCAGGAACAGAAATGCCTTCATGAGGGCTTGAAAACATCTGGAAAAATAGGAGAGCTTTTACAGGAGTGTTACAGCAGTGCCAGGCACAGAAACATACAGCGTGCTGCAGGGTGTGAAAACCAGAAAGTGGAACTGAGGAGAAACAAAAATACAAATAACCCCATTGCTGCTTAGGTTAACAAAATCCCCACACCACCCTAAAGCAAGAGCAAAGATCCTGAAACACAAACCAAGTGTTTAAAAACGTTCAAACAACGTAACCACGTGTTTTCACTGTCAGAAGGAGAGAAAGTTTCAGTGAAGTATTTAACTTTGAATATTTAAGGACATCTCAAACCACAGCCCGACCACAGCTTTCTCAAAAACCTGCTGTGAGATGACGCCAATCCCCCCCCTTTTCCCCTCATTTTCCAGCCCAGTGCCAGGCCCTGGCTGCTGGGGGTGCTGGAGCGGGGTGCGGGCTGTGGTTGGGGTCTGGGGGTGGTGGGTGCCAGCCCCATTGATGCACCAGGATGCAGAAGGGGGTCCCTGGGACCTGGGCAGGATACGGCCCCTGCACCTCCCCGCGTGCCGCACCCGCCACGCTCAGCTGCAAAATGGAGCCACTGCTTCTGGACGCCTGTAAACTGGAGGATGACAGCTGGGAAGAGCTGCGTAAGCAATAAAATCATCATCGTGGGTTTATTTTTGTTCCTTTGCCATCCCGTTGGCGTCCTTGTGGTGTAAGGAAATGGAGGGCTAAAGGGAGACAAGGCAGAAACACTTGCCTGGTAGTTTCACAGTAATGTTCTTAATTATTGAATTAATCCTCTATTCATGCAGCATGTTTCCTTCCTGCTGCTGTCTGTAAGTGGTCAAAAATATATACTATGTAATCAACACAGGCATAATATGTCATCAAAAGTCACAGACGGGAAAAATTGACTGCTAAAAAGAAACACGAGGGAGTAAAGTTCCCCCATCTTTGACATGACTTTCATTATTTTAATTCTGGCTGGGTTTTATTTCTAGTCGTGGCAGGATTTTCTGTGGATGGGCCTTAAGGCACGTAGAGATACTGTTCGCAGATTTCCGTTCAGTAACGGAAGCTGTGGCCTGGGTTATGGGAATGTCCTGAAAGACGAAGCAGCCGTTTTTATTGAATTATCCTCAGAATTTTGAAGTGCCGTGTGGGACTCTGGGCTGTGGAGCGATGAAAGCCCAGGAGCTCACGGGCTGGCTCCGGCTCCGAGCCCGGTGTGGTTTCCTGGTGGTACAGCCTGGGTTAGCTGCTCTGATGGCTCTGCATCCTCCTGGCCATAAGCATCACTCTGGTTAGAATTCAACCTTAATCTGTGTTTCTCATTCATTTTGATAAAGCATAAAAGCACAGAGGATTCAATACGTTACTCTCTCTTATGGTACTCTTCTTCCACGTTGTGTTTGACTGTGAGCATTAAAAGCTCTGTGATTTACTGATACCCCTTTTTTTTTTTATTTTCCCCTGGACAGGTGAGGTCTCAGCCAAATCCCATAAAAGTCCTTTAAAGTTTTTCCATTGATTTCACTGGTAGTTGGATCTCACTGGGGTTTAGACTGAGCCGTAATCAGCACAAAAGGTGAAGTCTTATTTTCTTTGTACTTGCAGAGTACAAACCTCCCCACTACCTAATGCATTAAGGTGAGGGTCAGTTTGGGGCAGTTTTCTACAGAAGTAGAAGTCGCTTGAGTCCTGGTTTGAAGCACAAAGGGCTTTGTCGCTCCTCTTGCCTTGGCCAGGTCCTGGGTGCTCAGCGCCTAAGGGCTCAGCCCCACCAGCTCCATGTTCTGCAGAGCACAGCGAATCCAGCTGTGGGAGGATCTGATGCATGCTTGAAGCGTCCTCTAGGTTCCAGCGCCAAAGGCTCTTAGAGCAAAGCCCTGTTTATGGCAAATGGTGTGCTTTCCCTCGGCTACGTGTCCAAAAAAGGGGGCTGCCTTCCCATAAAACGCTCTCCCCGTTACTCTGCTCTGCAAATCGGCTGGCAGAAAACACTGGGTCATTGGGGAAGCTTTTATTCTGCCTATTGCTTAAGAGTGTGCTTACGTCCATCTTCCCTTAAGGTAGGAAGCCTAAACCCAGTTTTCTCTCTTTGCTCCGTCTCGTGTCTCTCCTATGGTTATTCCAGGAAGTGAGTCCTTACATTGTCTCTATGTGCAACGAAAGCAAGACAAGAGAAAGGGAATAACTGCTCAGGGTATTTACCGGGGAGGTGGAATGGCCTCAAGCTGTCCTGAAACGCTTTTTTCACAGAAGGCCTCCACCTATGCTGATGAGATATCACCCACTGTCATCTCCACAGAGGCAGGCAAGAGCATCCCTTACCGATGGGTGCTTGAAAGAAAACCTGACAGGAGGCTGTGGTGAGGTGGGGATTGGGCTCTTCTCCATGGTAATGGGCAATAGGACGAGGGGAAATGGCCTCAAGTTGTGCCAAGGCAGGTTTAGGTTGGACATTAGCAAAAAATTCTTCACCGAAAGGGTTGTCAGGCACTGGAAGGGGCTGCCCAGGGAGGTGGTCGAGTCCCCATCCCTGGAGGGATTTAAAAGCCAGGCAGACGAGGTGCTTAGGGCCAGGGTTTAGTGGTGGGATGGCAGGGTTAGGGGAACGGTTGGGCTTGATGATCTTAAAGGGCTTTTCCAACCTAAACAATTCTATGATTTTCTTATAAATAGATGTGTCAGAGTAGCTTGGGTTTAATCCGATATTTATTGAAAATCAGCATTCCCACATCCCATCTGGAGCACTCCATCACGAACACAGCTGTGTTGTATCCATAGGCTACAGGTACCCAAGTACCCAGCCAGCCTGGGGCTGCTCACACACCTGGAATATTTTCCCAACTACAAAGTTTCTGTGGAGCCGTGGCTCACAAGGAATGAAGAGGCAAGAACCTGAGCTGGTGAATATTGCTGAGGTCCCATTAAGCCAGCACTGTGATGCTGATTTACACTTGCAGACCATTTAGGCCAGTACTCCCTGCCCTACCCTGGCAAATTTATGAATTGAGCCTGATTGCAGAATACCCACATCTGAGCCAAAGTAGTGCCCTTTGCCAAGCCTGCCCGAAATCTCATTAAATACTCTCTTCATTCATGAGTGTTAAGTGTCCTTTGAGAATTCTCCATTCTGTACTCCCAGTGCACAACTTCACAAGTGCAATTTAGGACAGGTCAGATGGAAACTTTATTAACTGTGGTAATGGTGAAAGAGTGTTCAGGCAGCGCCTCCCCCTCTGCTCCCCCCTTCCCTGCCAAGCGATTGCAGAGGTCCAGCCTCTGTAGGGTTCCAGGGAAAAAAAGAAAGAGGTGAGGAAAAGAATAATTTCAGTATTAACAAAGCCAGGTATCCATCCTGGAGGGGTGGACTCCTCAAGTGCTTTGCTAACTGCCACGGTTCTAAGAAGGAGTGGACCAGTAAATAACGGGGCAGACTGGGGCGAGGCTGGTGGTGGGGCCCGGGGGGGGCGGCCCGCCCAGCGTTATCTCAGCTCAGAAGCGGGGAGTGGGAAGCAAGCAGAGTCTGTTGGCTTTCAGTTGGAAGGAATATTCTTTTTAGTTAGGATAAACATCTTAGCCAGACCTCTTGAATCTTAAATATTAATTATTTTGCCACCACAAATGAATGGGTTTGGTTTTGTTATTATCGGTGTAAATTAATAAAACCTGGTTTTGGCTCAAATGCCAGTTTTTTTCTTTGCTTTTCGTATATGTAACAACGTAAGGATGATGTTGGCAACAGTTATTCTCCTTTATTGAGTCAGATGATTTACATTTATTCTGCTCAATCTGTGAAGTTTCTAATTTAGCAGACTGGGACTGGCAATGCAGACTTTCTCAGTGTCAGAAACTTCACTTTTTGATGACTTTTCTGAAGGGGGGGGGGAAATGCTGCTGTCTTTCATTTTAAATGGAGCATTTGCAGGAAGGCTTTGCAGTTTTAGATCCAAAAGCCTTTGCCTCCAGCCTGTTAGGAGCCGTAAGGCTTCCAGCGTGACGAGGAGAAGTGCCAAACCATGGAATATTCAGTAGGAGAAGGGGTGAGTTTTGCCCATCTGCCAGGAGCTGGGATAAGGCTCCCACCGCCGGGATGCGGAGCCTCCAGTGCCTCAAGGGTTACACCGGGGCTCTGCTGCTGCCGCCCTAATGCAGCCTAAGCTGATATTAGCCCAGCTTAACTTCTTTGGGCAGTTTGCAGCTGGGAAGGGGGTGGGACGCCCAGAGTCAGCAGTTCCCAACGGGAGCCCCAGCCATGAGCTGACGGCCTGCGCGGGGAGAGGAGGCGTCCCTGGAGCTGGTGAGGCTGCGGCGGGGGTTTTATTATTTATTATTATGATTATTGAAATCTGGGTGTGGAACGTGGGTGGCTCCTGGCGGGACCCCACAGGGCTCTGCGGCAGCTGGGCTCGGGGATGCTGAGCAAAACAACACACCCCCCCCGCCCCGCCAAAACGCAACCCCCAAAAAGGGGTGGGGGGTGCTGTGGGAGACCCCTCTGTGCAGAGAGGGACCCCGCGGGAAAAGGGGGGTCTCAGCTGCGTTGCTGGGTGTTGCGTTGTGGGGCGAGCCCCGGGCGGCTGGCGGGACGGGGCTGAAGCACCAGTACCAGCACCAGTTTGTGGATTTGGCGGTTCCCTGTTGTTTCCGATGTTTCCAACGGCTTGGGGGGGGCATGGGGAAGCTCCAGCCCGGCTCTGGCTGGAGGTGACAGCCTGGCTGTGGTCAGATCCCCTGGGCTGGGGAGCCCAACCATAGCGGTGGCTGCTGCTGCCTCCAGCTTTGGGGCTCCAGGTCCCCCCCCAGGCATCTCTGCGGGTTCAGTGGTGACAGCAGCTCTGCCCACACCCCAGAGATGGAGGCTGCTTTCTCGAGCTGCCCCAGGGAGCACTTTGTTCCCTAAAACCTCCTGGCCCCACACATCAGGGCTTGCTTCCGACAGCAGGAGCTCTGCAGAGACTGGCACACTCGTTTCATCGTGGTTGGCACCCCACGGGTTTCTAGGCTTTCTGCATGTTGAGTTTCAGCTGCCCAGGCTTTGAGATAGGCTCTTGGTGATGGACACTGATGCTGTCCTTGGGATCTCCAGATGCTGGTGACCGACGGGTGCCTTTGCCAAAGCTGGCCAGCAGCTGGGGGTTAGAAGCGTTAAATGTTCTGCGTGATGCGGTTCCTCATCAAGCGCTGGGGACTCACGCCTCCTTCAAGCACACAGCCACATGCATGCTCCATCCACGTGCGAAGAGCCTGCTGGTGCATGGGGTGCAAAGGCTGATGGGGTGTACGCCGATGGGGTGTACCCTGGTGTCAGGCACAGGGCAGGGAAACCTTCTCAGCAGGCATGAAATACCCCCACTGGGCATCGAGTGCGGTTTCTTGCTTGCCATGTTGTGTTAGTGCGTGCCCGTCCCTGGTGCGTCCCATCCTTTGGTGTGATGGGGACAGGCTGGGTTGGGGATGTGTAGAGGATGCTTTCGGGGGGTTCGGAGAGGCTCCTGGAGTGTCCCTGCTTGTTCCTGGTGGTTATAGCATGGTGGGTCAGGCACGGCTGCTCAGTACAGCTGCTGAGGTGGCTGTGTGCAGCTGCAGGGCCCCCTTGGAAAAACCTGCAGACACCAAACATGGTTATTTGCTGTTTTCCAGTGCAGTGAGAGCGGTCCCTAACGTGGTGACTATTTCTGCAGTGAATGGTCTGGTTTTACTGGCTTCACATGCAAGAGAGCAATGTAAATTTTATGTCCCTTTAAAAGCACGGTGATAATTCTCGCATGCAGAAAATTCGCGGAGATCATTTTGAGAAGCTCTGGCTGCTTGCGGGCACCGTGTTTTGGTGATGACCATCAGCTGCTGGCGCAGGGCCCAGGCAGGCAGAGGGCACGGCGGGAGCGGGCAAGGCTGCCGCACCGCACTTCGGCCGCCCGTCTCTCGCCGCTGGTGGCCAACCTGCAGCGCAGGAGGCAGTTGCATCCCTTCAGGTCTTTCGGCACGTGACCTGCCTCTTTCCTAACCCTTCTTTTCTTGCCCCTTATTGCACTGCAAGGTTGCCAAATAAGCCTTGAACGACTTTCAAAGCCTTCCTTGGCTGCTAGGTTGTTTTGCGATAAAGCCTGGGCCCGGTTCAGGCAGTCACGTTACCTGTGCACAGGGTCTGGATAAAACCCTGCTCTTTCCAGGTGTCCTTAGACCTTTGGGGTCCCCTCACTCCTTCCCATCTGCGTGGACAGGGCCCTTCAGAAAAGCGCTGCAACTTGCAGGACACTTGATTGGTAATTAACCTGGTCTAATTATAGGCAGCTTACTGTAAGTGAGGGATACAACCATATTTATTACAGTTAGATCATGACACGACTGTTACTTTTTCTTTGAGCTCCCATTTTCGATGTCATTTTCTAGTTTCAGATTTCCAGCATGACCGTCATAACGCCGTCTTCATGGGCACACGTTTGACACAGGGCTGGCAGGGGGCTGCTCATTGTTCATATGGCTCTGCTTTTACCGCGGTGGCAGGTCAGCAAGTTTTGGAGCTCTTCAAGCTGTAATATTGGCTTAGAGAGAATTGCTCCTTACAATAAAGGCAGTGCTTAGCTGTTACACGGTACAAGCTAGCAGGGCTCAGCCTCAGTCTACGTCTTCTGCAGCGGCAGATGAACATCTGCGGTGCGATACTGCCTGGGCAGCATCCTGCTGACAGCAACGGGCCCGATTTCCAGGATCTTCACGTCTGGAGGCAATTCCAGCCACAGTTTGGTTCCCTTGGCCCTGCTGCAAATGCTTTCTATGTAACTGTTGATATTGCAGAAGGCAACACAAAATTGAAATTTGACCAAATAAGAGCTTCAGTCCAGTCTGAGCTGTCAGTGAAACAATGCAGGCTAATGCATGGCTGGGACGTGGTGTACAAAGTGTTCCTATTTTTTCCTATCCCCCGCAGGACTAGGGCTGAGCATGCCGTTGCGTCGTCTCTTAAGTGTTACGGAAAGCCTTCTGTTACAAGTTTGTTTAGGTTTCGATGCCATTTTGGATGAGCCATTCCCAGGGCTGCCGTAATTGCCTGAATATAAAGCAATGGCCCTGCAGGATGCTTGGAGTGTTATTCAGAAACCACTTTATTCTGATATTGCTGCCAAAAGAAAGAGCAGCAACAGACCCAAAAAGGTTTGCAGCTGGATCAGTCCCCCTGCGCCACTCCTGGGGCCGCTGCACAAATATTTGTGCTGGTGCCTGGGAAGGGCAGGGTGGGAGTGGGACAGGGGCAGGCGGGAGGGCTCCTTGCTGTCGTGGTTTAACCCTGGCTGGCTCACTCCCTCAGTGGGATGGGGGAGAGAATCGGGAAGGAAAAAAAAAAGGTTAGAGCCGAGGGCTGAGATAGAGACAGTTTAATAAGAGAAAATAATAATAATAGTAATAATGAGAATGGTAAGAGAAGATACAGAATATACAAAACGAATGATGCACAATGCAATTGCTCACCACCCGCCGACCGATGCCCAGCCCGTCCCGAGCAGCGATCAGTACCCGAGCAGCGATCAGTCCCCAAGCAGTGATCACTCTGCCCGTGACCGACCGACCAACTAACCCCCCGAGCATGACGTTCTATGGTCTGGAATAGCTCTTTGGTCAGTTTGGGTGAGCTGTCCTGGCTGTGCTCCCTCCCAGCTTGTTATGCACCTGGCCAAGCAGGAGAAGCTCAAAAAGTCCTTGAGTAGTCTGAGCACTACTTGGCAACAACTGAAAACATCAGTGTGTTATCAACATTCTTGTAGTACTAAATCCAAAACACAGCACTATGCTGACTACTATGAAGAAAATTAACTCTATCCCAGCCGAAACCAGGACACTTGCCCTGGCAGAGCTCGCTGCCCCAGCCAGCCACAGCCCGGGATGTAGCGGGGCATTGCAGCCTGCATGGGCTCGGCTGCGGCGTGCTCCTGCCGGGGTGGGAGGTGGGTCTGCGCTGGGTCGGGCAGCTGCCCTGCTGCCACCGGCCGCGGCCAGGGGAAGCTCAGGGTGGTCCCTGTGCCCAGTCCTTGTGCCCACGCACTGAGGTTCCAGCATTACACAAAGCCACCTGAGCCGTGCTGCTGCCAAGGGCTTCAGCTGCCCTCCTTGCGTGCCCGCTTCTGGCTCCATCGTGGCACTGGTGCTTAGGATACCACGTGATCACCCCAGGCGGGGATTTGGTTGGAAACTACCATTTTTTCTGTTACTTCTGCGGAACAGTTAGTTTTGTGCCAGCTCGGTTGCCTGCTCTGGCCCACAGCCACATGTCCCAGGGTGGGCATAAAGCAGAGGGGAGCACTGGCTGGTGAGGGGGGAGCCCCACAGCCCCGTCCAGCAGTGGTGTGGGTTTGGGTCACCCCATCCCACTGTGCAAATAGCAAGCAGAAATGAAACCTGGTGCAGTGTGTGCACACAGTGGGAGAGCAGCCAGGGCCAGCTCCAGCCTTCTGGTGTCCCTTCAACCCCCCCGGTCACTGCCACCAGTCTCACACACACCAACCGTGCAGACACGGCCAAGGGCAAGGTGGGAATGGTCACAGAGAGCTGAGCCAGGGCTGGGAACTGGCAGCATAGGGACCTGCCTGTCCTTGCCTGGCAGTGACCTGCTGTGGGGGCAGAGCAGAGCCAGCCCACAACAGCCAGGGCAATGCCTGCTTGTGTACCTGCTTCTTCCCTGCCTGGGCATGCAGGAGTGGAAAATGTCCTCCCAAATCTCCTTTCTTCCACCCAGCCCTGGGTGAGGGGTTTTGCAGTCTGAGCTGGCTGCAGAGTGCCTGGCTCTGGCATGTTCAGGTGGGGAGGCTGAAAATGAGCCCCGCAGAGGGGGTTACATCCCGCCTGGGTGTGTTGAAGGGCAGTGTGTAGTCTGCAGGGGTACAAAAAGTGATCCTGGGGTGCTGGGTAGCCTGTGGGCTGGGGCTGGCAGTGCCCGGGCAGTCGAGGCTGAGGCAGACCGTGCTACTGCAAATTGCACCCTCCTCTGAGCGATGAAAGGTGTGCTTTCCATAAAAGAAAGGAAGGGGGGGAAAAAAAGGGACTAGCAAGGTCTGTAGCTGAGCTTCCCCAGCCTGCTGCGGTTGGACACCCCCTTTTCTTCCCCCGCCACGTCGGGCTGCCGGTCCCTGCACCTCTGCGTTGACCAGCAATGGCGCTGCTGCAAAAACTTCAGGTTCCTGGGGTTCTTAACTGGACTGTGGCCTCTACAGGCAGTACTAAGGTTTGTTTAAATCCCATCAATATTTGAAGGCAAATGTCAAAGCTTTCCCTGGCAACAAGGTGTCAAGCTCTTTGCAGAGCACCTTCGTCTTTCCTCTCTGCAAAACTGGCTGTCGTGGGTGCAGCTGCCTTCTCCCTCGCCATTCAGGGCTTCACTTTGTACTCTGCCCCAGATAACTATTTTTGTGCAATTATTTAAGCTGTTTGTTTGCTGCCTATCACATGGCATTCAAGATCCATATAGTATATGGGACAATCGACCATCGATGTCGCTCAAAAAAGAAAGAAACTCCACCCAAAAAATCAACACCCCCGCCTCAACAAAGCCCTTTCTTCACAAGAACGGAGATTTACAAACGATCGTGGGTACCTCTGGGAAGTGGGGGAGCTTTGCAGATGCTCTGGAAGCAGCTTCCAGAACTGAACCCCAGCCCTTGGCAAGAACAGCACCGTGGTGCAACACGGGGACAGAAAACAGCCCCGCTTCAATGACGCCTGCGGGGCACGGCGCTTAAACGTGAGCCCCAGTGAACACGGACGGGGTTCACTGGTACCTGCACGCTTTGCCGTAAGGCGAAGGGGTAAATTCGCTCCTGCTTTAATCAGCTTCCTGGGTTGCTCCCGTGGCCCGTGCTGCCTGCGAGCCGAGGAAGCAGGCAGGATGCAGGCAGGGAAGGATCAGGCTGTGGTTTCCCCAGATGAAGCTCTGGAGCCCCTGAGCTAGTTTTGGCAGGGTTGTGTGGAGCGGTCCCGACAGAGCTGATGGCAAAAGACCAAAGAGCCAGAAAGCCGCACGGCTTTGGGGGTTTGCTTTTTCTTCTGCCTGGGTTGTGTTTAAACTTGGAGGAATCGCCCGAGCCTGCTTTGGGCAAGCACGCAGCAGCCACGCTGGCACACGAGGGATGCAACCAGGAGGATAGCGGGTGCAAAAATATCCCAGGTGGATTTTGCCATCTAAGCTCCATCCTCTGTGACCACAGGCTGAGCTTTTTAGCCTGGTCAATGACACCTTCTCACTGTGGTTCACCACGTGCTGGGGCTGGGTAACATTTTAAGGACATTTCGGCAGTTAGAGGAGCTTTTTTGTCATGACGCAATTCATAGACTTCAGGGACAACAGAGCTCTGAGCCATTGAGTTTTTCCCTTCTGGTAGGAAACTTAAAATACTCACACGGGCTTCCTAATGCTTCGTTATCCAGACGAGTGGCAGATTTGGACCAGGATCCCAGTCTCAGCTTTCCTGTACACGTGAGTCACGGTGGCTTCAGAGTACTGCTGTGCCTGGGGGTACGAAAGGTATTTTTAGGTTGGTTCGCATCTGTGAGCTGTGCCTGAGCGGTGTGAGGAGGTGTGGGACCAGGGGACGAAGCTGTCCGTGGGGTTTTGGGCATCCATGGCTGAAGAGCTAGACCCAACGCGGAGGGGTGAGCCGGCAGCGTGGCCCCTGCGTGGCGGCGAGCGCAGGGCGTTTCCAGCCAGCCGGGCGGTGGGTTTTGCTCTCTGAAACGTTACAAGTGTGCGAAGTAAGATCTCTGCACAGCCACTGAATTATTTATTGAATAATTTCTCTTGGCAAGGGACTGGTATGCTGTAGATATTTTAGATACTTTAAATACCTCTGTTTATGCGCGATTACTGTGCTCTGTCTGTAAAATTGGACTTTCAGCACATTGAGCTCCTTGTTAGCATTTTTTCCCTTTTTAGTGGATGCTTGCAAAGATCTTGTGTCTTGCAAATGCATTTCTCGGCAGCGCGGAGCAGGAGGGAGCGGAGGCCAGTGCCGTTCCTCCGGGTTGCTTGGAGATTCCCATCCTTTGTCTGCGCCTTGCCTTTGGCGTTGGGGTGGCTGGAGGGGGCTGCTGGGCCACCAGGGCCCCCGTGCCCAGCACTGGGCTCTGCCACCAGCTCGGTCCTGGGAGTCGCAGTGGAGCGTGGTGCCGTGGTCGTGCTGAGGAGGAGCCCGTGCTGGTCACACGCCAGATGCTTGGTGAGAAGGAGTTTTTTACAGGAACACGGAGCAGGAGCGTGAGATGTCTCTGCAGTAATGCTGGTGGCACAAGCGTTAATCCTCAGTCACCCAGAGCAGAGGGAAATATTTATATATATATATATATTTTTTTTATATATATATGTACATGCACATACAAGCATATACACCCACATATGCAGATACATGGTTTTATGTGTATAAATATATGTATATATAATAGTACCAAATCCTTTGGCAGCCTTCTCTCTAAGACAATTTTTCTGTCTCCTTAAAAAATGGTCTCACTTACATCACCCGGCCAAGTTTATATCACGGCCCCAACCACGTGCTGAACCGGTCCCTTTGATTCGTCTCTGTCCTCTCCCTGCAGTAACCGGAGGTCACATGGAAGCCTTGCCGGCTTCCTCGCTGTGAACTTTATTTGCCTTATTCCTCTCTAGCAGATCAAAGAGGCTTGACCCGGCTGTAAAGCCTTTTTCCATGGCAGATAACTCTGCCTTGCTGACCGGGGAGGGACAGCATCGGCGGGGGCGAGCGGGGAGGAGGTGGCACAGGGATGGTCCCTGCTGGCCTCACCGCAGCCCCGCATCTGCTTCCCGCGCCCCAGACACCCAGTTCGGGGTGCACCAAGCCCCGGGCCGGCTCCACCAGCGTGAAAGCAATTGGAGCTAAAGAGGCTTATGTACCATTGAAACCTCATTCTTTAATAGACTTGCTGGCAAACGGCCAGTTTAACAGATTGGACTGGTCCGATTCCCCAAGGAAGGGGATAAGGACATTTTACATTAGTAAAAATAAAATAGAAAAATTATAACCTGCTTTTATTACATTTCTTGCTCACTGGGTGATTCTCCAGCATCCACTCCCTGGAGAGATGCCACAGTCCCCCGGGCGCTGTGGGCCTCTCCTCCCTTGTTCGCTATCCATGCAAATAGATGTGTAACAGCAAATACGTATTCTGCATCCATCTCCTCTCACACCGTATGTTATCTGAGTCCTGGCATAATAATCCAAAAAAAGCATTTTTTATCTTTAAACTGGTTCCTTTTTCTTTTTTTTCTTTTTGTTTGTTTTGTTTTTTCCTTCCCAATTATGACTCACTGAGTTGTAATGGAACGATAGTCTGTGAGGACTAATGCCTTTGCTTTGATTCTTAAATACAGAATTATGATTTGACCCTGCAAAGGGTTGTGTAATCTAAGCAAAGCACAGGAATTGTGGTTTATATGTTGTTGCATTTGGGAGCCAACTATTTCGCTTGCAGTGGGTAAAATTAAGGACCTGCAAGAGTTTGTTTTGGTCTGGGTTTGGTGGGTAAGGGGCATTTTTTTAAATGGAAAATACAGCTTTGATGAGCATATACTGTCCCAAAAATCAAAGTCATGATACATCAAGTGGAAGCCGCTTCAGTGTGACCTGACTGAAGGCAAGAGACATTAAAAGGGGTAAAAGGGCCACAGTGAAACATGTGCCTTTAGGGGTGAAGAAACAGGTAAAGTTTAAGGAAGTTTTAAACAGTATTAGCCTCAGCTTGGCTGATAAACCCAGTAATTGCTGAATCCCAGGTAGCTACAGCTGATGAATCCTTGCAGGGTACAGGGGGTCCCTGCATGCACGTCTCAGTAAGCGCAGGGTGGGTCAGGGCTGCGGGGACACTGGTGCCCGAGCCGCTCGCGGAGGGACTCCAGCCAAGGAACGGTGCATTTCGGGTCGCTGGTGCGGCAGCGTGTTTGTACCCCAGCAACACGTGTAGGCCAGGGAGTGGAAAGGAGTCCCGCAAAAGCAGGCGAGCCAAGTATCGCTTCTCTTCTGCTTCATTTTTGGGGCTGTTTACTGGATTTCTGCACACTGACTCCTCCATTGTGTCAGGTACTTTTGGTGCTCATATTTTCCCCTTTATGTTTATCACCCCCTTTACTCTTTCTTAAGCAGTTTGTAGGACCCACAGGTTGCCTGGTTTCCTGTCTCATGGCACGGCACCCCTCCTGTAAGGTTTTCAGTAGCTGTCTGTAACGATCAATAAGTATATAATGGCATTAATTAAAACAAATGAGAAAAAATCTGCAGGTTCAGAATGAACCGAGTATTGCGTTTGTGGCTGAAGCACAACAGAAGCTGGACTTCAGGTTTTGCGGTTGGAGATATCATGAGATCACTTGTTCTCGTAAAATCTTTTGCATCTCTGTCTGTGCAAGCGTGAGACCAGTGTGCCGCAGAGCGGCCGGCGTCCCCTCCTCGGCTGAGCCCGCCCGCAACCCCGATGGGCCTTGGGCTGGGAACGGAGGGTTCATCCAACTCCTCATCTGCTGTGCCTGTACAAGCAAAATTCGCGGAGGAAGATGGCAGAGGCTGACTTGGCATCGTCTCTGGTTTTAATTACAGCAGTGATTAGGAATTCGTAGCCTGTGGTTTCCCAAGAGCTGCCCTGGCCAAATTGGAGAAAGTCAGTGGTACCCGAGCTGCATTTAATGGCAGCAGCTCCTCCCAGGGTTGCTGTCCCACCACGTTCTTGCATGGAGCTTGGGAAAAAAGGGGGAGGCGGGGAGGAGGAATTGTACTCTGCAAGCAATACGCAAAATCCCCAAATGCCCTCTGCCTGCACGGTACAGCAGCCTCTGCGCACAGGTTTTCACAAGCACGTTAATCGTTGCAATAGCTTTCGTGTTGGTGGAGTTGGTGAATGGGTTCCAGCGATGCGGTCTGACCAACACCTGCTGGTTTTATGTGTCTCTGTGATTTCTGATCCTCCCTCACCTTTGTAAATGGAGACCTTCTCATAGTGACATAGTCACGAGATGATTTGAATCCTCATCTCGAAGTCCTCTGAACCTTGCGCACGGAGGGCTGCGAGTGTGTTTTTCTTCTGCAGGGGAGGGTAAGGGAGAGAGGTCCAAATTTTGCTGGGTGCTTCCTTGTGCAATTCTTCTGTCGCTGACCCCGTTTCAGGAAAGCAGCTACAAATCTGAGAGCCTGCGGAGCTGAATGTGAGAAAACACAGCCTTAAGAGTTCAAAAGGCTCTTGAGTGAAATCCCTCTAAATCTGCCTCTCTGGATTGAGATGTTTTAGATCCTGTAAATTCTGTTTCCTCAGTGAAATGAGTGAGCAGCCGGTGCTGTAGCCAGGGACATGGATCCGCGGCGGTTGACAGGGATATTCCCCTCGCTGCAGCTCACTGTGGGTCTGCAGGCTCTGAGCCATCGCGCGTCCGCTGGCTGCGTTTTGCAGTTCCTCGCTGCAAATAGTTAATTCTCTCAGACATACTGAAAAGCTGCTTTTTTGATTTTGGTTTAGTGCTATAAAGTCAAATGTAAGTAGCCCTTTTTTTTTTTTTTGGTGCTTGAATATAGGGATAGTAATTAGACGCTTTGCCCGGTTTCCGACATAAAATGAATCACCTGCCTCTTCCCTACCCCGCTGTGAATGCATGGTGGGCAGGAAGATAAAGGCATCTCAAAAGGAGTTCTCCTTCCCAAGCTGGTGCCCGGGCGCTGATGTAATGATAGGAAGGATGTGATTGCATGGCTGCACAGGCCGGGTAAGATTTTAATTGCATTATGCATACACCAGTAGTTTGAGGCTGTTCCCACACTGGTTTATGTCACTAAATCTCCATTGACAGCCCTGGCGTTTACAGAATCACTTCCAGCGGGAAAAGATCACAACTGAATCGCACAATAGTGCTGGTTGTAACTAAAAAAAAAATAATAAATAAGCATTCTCCCTGTGGTGATGGCCTGTTAACAACGGCTAGCCCGCTGTCACCGCTAGCTACCCAGAGCCTGGCTGCAGGAGCCCTCTTCACCCCAAACCCCGAGCGCGGGAGGCTCAGGCGTGCCGTCCAACTTGGGCAGCCCCAGACTGTCACCCACGGCTCTTTCCCCCTAGCACCTAACCAGCACTTCCCCCTTTCTCAAAGCCGCTTTCTTCCATCCCCCCTTGCATATTTGTTTCTCTCTTCTCTGCCATGGGGATACTTTAGAAGTCCAGTGGTAATGTGAAGTCCCCTTTGGAATAAAAGTCAATGTTTCCATGTGGGTGGACGCTGTGCTCTGCTCGCTCGCTTGTGCCCAGGGCTGCTTGCTCGTGGGGAGCATGCACCACAGCAGGGCAGTGGATTCGCTGCAGGTAACAGAAATGGGGCAAAACCCCTGGAGAAGGGGTGCGGAGGGCATCCTGCCGCCGCTCCCGACACCGAGGTGATGGCAGCGGCTGCTCGTGGTGCGCTCTGGGGTGTGATGCTGGTGGGAAACCCAGCCCAACTGTGCAGGCTCTTCTTTAGTATTATTATTTATTTTCCCGGTCACATTCGCAGCGAGCGTGTGGCCATGAGGCGCTCGCCTGCTCAGCTCAACTTGCCAGCGCAGGCTGTGATCCGCACAGCCCCGAGCCCTGTTTCCACCTCCCCTGGGGTAGGAGGGTGCTGGGGCGTTTCTTCTCTCTCTGGACTGTGCTGCTCCTCCCAAACACACCTGGGCCCCTTTCCTGGCCACCTTCCCAAGGCAGGTTTGCTGCCCCGAGCAGATCAAGTACAGGCTCATCACAAATCAATTTGGGATGGCAAAAAAATCAAGATTAACTGTTGCAAAGGCCATGCTGGATGAGCTCTGCAGTGCAAAACCCAAAGGTGATCAGGAACAGGGGTCAGTGACTGAAGTTACAGGTCTCAGGTTGAATAAGAGGATTCAACGGTGCTGGGAACTTCCCTTGACTGGGTAAGTTCACTCTTGAGAGCAGGATCTTGTTCTTAATGTATATGTTTAGTCTTCATTAAACTTAGATTATTAAGTAAAAGTGGGAAAACATAAGCAGATGAGTTCATGACCCTTTTCCTTACCACTAGCACTCCTACTTAGCTCTCCCCGGCATCCCAGCATGCTTGTCACTGCATTTCGGCAGAAAACGAAATGCATTTCTGCTTCCACATGTATTTTCTGATATTATTTGCCATTACTGACGTCTCCATCACTGTGGCATCCTCTGAGATGCCCTGCGGTGTACTTAAAATGAGTCACTAACAAGAAGTACTCACATATTTTTTTTATTTAATCACAAAGGATCTAAGAGATTCCTGCGACCATGAAGTCTGCAAGGATTTTAAGTTCACCGTGGAAATGGGCCAGCAGCTTCCCTTGAGCAGTGAAAAGTGAATTTCTGTCTTCCAGTCACACTTATTTATTTAATCCAGCTGATGTGGTTATGAATGAAGGAGCCGGGCACCTGTTCCGGGGATATGATCTGCTGCACGACAAAACCTTCAGGTCAGTGGGAAATTATGTCCCAAGTAGGAATTTAGCAGAAGGCAGCTGATGTGGCACAGGGGGTCAGAAATAATAAATGTACCGCAAGCATTTGGCTGAGATAAATGTTCTGATTTTTCTCCTGGGAGTGGATGGGATGAGCACACTTTAAGCAGTTTCCCTGTGGGTCTTGTGTACCTTTGGCCGTGGCTGCGCGTTTTACTTGGCTGCAGAGGCAGATGCTGCCAACAGCCCCTGCTCATGGCATTTTGATCCATCCCGGCCCTGCCACCACCCCATGTTCCATGCAAATCCAAGGAGCAGCGTGCCCATCACTTTGCTCAAATCAGAATCCTCCCAGCAATTAGAATTGATTCGTAATTAAAGCATCGCATCTTTTTGGCAGATGAGAAGCATGCTCCTGATGTCTCTAGGGCAATTTTTTTAAAATCCAGGTGCTGACATAAATGACACCTGGCACAGAGGTCAGAGGGATGCAAAGTCTGCAAAGGTGTAATCACACTTTCTTCGTTATCTGCATTGAATCATAGAATCACTTTGGTTGGAAAAGACCTTTAAGATCATCAAGTCCAACCTTTAACCTAACCCTGCCATCCCACCACTAAACCCTGGCCCTAAGCACCTCATCTGCCCTTCTTTTAAATACCTCCAGGGATGGGGACCCACCACCTCCCTGGGCAGCCCATTCCAGAGCCTGACAACCCTCTCGGTGAAGAAGTTTTTCCTAATGTCCAACCTAAACCTGCCCTGGCGCAGCTTCAGACCATTCCCCCTCGTTCTACCATCTGTTACCAGGGAGAAGTGACCGACCCCCACCTCACTACAGCCTCCTGTCAGGCAGTTGTAGGGGGCGATGAGGGCTCCCCTCAGCCTCCTCTTCTCCAGGCTGAACACCCCCAGCTCCCCCAGCCGCTCCTCGTATGATTGTGCTCCAGACCCCTCCCCAGCTTTGCATGTTCCAGCAATGTAACGTTTTTCTTGTAGTGAGGGGCCCAAAACTGAACACAGTATTTGAGGTGCGGCCAGAAATAGTTTTGTTCCTGTATTGCATAGGGTCTGGCTTCCAACACTTATTTTTATTGCAACCCTGACTCTTGCGGTCCTTTTGCCAGTGCTGCCAGCTCCAGATGTCCATGGGTGCCCTGTACCTGGCCAGATGTGCAGGAAGGCCTGGCCCTGGTGCGATACCCGCAGCCGAGCTGGGCAGAAGCACGTGGCTGCGGCTGAGCATCCCCCCATGGCAGCGCTGCCGCTGCTTCGCTCATCCCATGAGCACCTTCCCGGCTTTCCCCTTGCAGCTTGGCTGCACAGGTGGATACAAAACATGGCTCACAGGCTGATGTCGAGGGAGTCAGTCTCAAGATTTCAGAGTAACCAGCAACCGCGGCAAACTGGGCGGCTACGTGTGGTGGGACAGGTTGCGTTCCTGGGAGCAGACAGTGTTCAGTGGGACTTGCTGCAATGCTTTTGCACAAATGGCCGATTCATCAGTAAATGAATAGCTCCCTCACTGAGCTCTCCCCCTTCTTGTAGTTTGCTAGGAAAAGTGTGTTTGGCAAGCTGCTTCTCATAGCCTGATGTGGAGAAATATTGAGGGGAGAAATCAGCACTCCGTCTCGGTTCATCCCAATGTCATTGCAGCCATGTAGTCGAGATTTTATCAGATGCGGAGATCTCTGGAAAGATGCTCAAAGCTCTTGAGAAAGTTACCCTACGGGTGGGTATTGCCCAGTGACATCATCTGGATGCCCTTTCATTTGCTGTGATCACTGCAATGGTTCTTGGAGGGGCTAGTTGTGGTCCCAGAGGCTTTGCACAGTTGGGAACTCTTGGGGGAGCAGAGGCGGCTCTGCTGGGCTGGGCTGGTACTGGGGACCCAAGGGATGACTGGCCCCGAGCCCACAGGAGGGAGATGGCCCCGAATGTGGGCTCTGTGCCACTCCGTGCTGCCCCCCACCATGCTGTAGCCCAATAATGGGTGAGGTTAATTGTTTGCTGTGGTTTTTTTCGCTCGTGCAAACTTAAAAACCTCCTCCAGAGCCTTGTGCAAGGGGTGCCCCCCCTGTTTGCAGGCTGGCCTGCGCCAGCTTCCAGAGCTCACTTGGCGTGAATATGGGAAAAGGCTGCAAGAGAGTAGTCCTGACCTTCAGCATAACCCAGACCCTGTTCCCAGGAGGAAAAAAGCTGGTTAGTGTTAGTGTCAGTGGTGCCATTGTGTGGGAAGTCCTGGCCCCCCATGGGAGAGAAGCCCCTCCGTTAACCACTTGGTAGCTCTGCAGGCTGGAGTGAGGCCAGAGGGCAAGAGGAAAGGGGGCTGCCTGGGCTCCTGTGGCAGAAAAGCTTTTTCTTTAAGATCTTGACTGCTGGTAGAGTCGTAAGTAGCACTGTGGGGCTTAACAGGGAACATGAAATGTTTGGATCCCCTCCTCTGCAGCGTCTGCTCGGCTTGTCCCTCGCAGGGCTGGCAGTGATCGGAGGCTCCCTGGCAGGGAGTTGATGCTGGCTCGTTACTGTAAATACGAGTTATTTAAAATGCTTCTTGTGTACTCCGCATGCAAACACAAGTCCCCTGAGGACAGCATCACCGCGCGCCCCAGGAGCTGCGAGCCGGGTGCCCGGCTCCTCTCGCCAGCGGTTGTTTCTGCAGAAAAGTAAGGCGACCTACAGGGGCTGTGTTTGGGAAGATGCCAGCTCAGCTGCTTGCCCTCTGCTTTCCCAGCGAGTAGCTCTCACTCCGTGAGTCCAGCACAAGCGAGACCGTATGGCAGAGAGCCGCCCTCCCTGCACCCACAGCAAAGCGGTGCCAGCAGGTATAAAGGGAATGAGTTGGGGATGGCAGAGTGTTGCCCTCCTGTGCCACAAAACTTGTCCCCTTGCCTGTCTGCTCCATGCACAGCCCTCTTGACAGGAAAGGCAAAAAGATTTTTCTCTTTGCTTTTAGTTTCAGCGCTGTCAGAGCAGCACGGGGGCTGGCAGCAGGGCTGGGGGGGGGGGGGTTTCCCAGCAGCCCCACTGCGTCCAAGGAGCCGAGGCTCCAGCCCTTCTCTCCTCGAGTCTGGACTGCACCCTGCGTGACTGCCGTTGGGGAATGCCCTGGAATTTCTCCCTCCCGGGAGCCACCCATCTCCCCCGTGGAGCACCCGGAGGCGTTGCGCCTGGCGGGGCCGCAGGGTGGGGACCCTGTGGTGGCATGCTCTCAGCCTGATACTCCGGCACTCCCTTATCCCCACGCTGCAGTCGTCTGTTGTTTCTTCCAGGAAACATTTAAGCAATGAAATGAAACTTTCCTTGGCTTGAATCACCTATCATTTACCCTGATGTAAATCATAAGGAACTCAAAATTGAGAACGTGGAGCTGGCATAAAGGCAGAAGGCGGTGTTTCGGAGTGTGTCTGCACGGTGTTTTGCACACTGGCTTTGCCCCGCTCCACAGGAGCTGAGGGCTTGTGGCTGGAGCTGGTGCCGTGCTGCCTGGCCCTGCTGGGGGCTGTGGCCACCACGCAGCCCCTGTCCTGCTCAGGGAAGGCAGAGAAAGCTCCTGGCAGCCCAGTCCTGGCTGGATCCCAGAGCTTGTCACAGCATCTGTCTGCGACAGATAACTGCAGCCTGTTGCACGTTTGTACTCAGTTGTCCTTTAGGAGTGACCTGTCTGCTCCTGCTCACCCTTCTAGGGGTGTTTCCTCCTTTCCCGTATCTCTTCCATAGACGCTGTTCTTCTCAAGTGAAGTGGTTGTTGGTAGGCAGCCCCGGGGGTCAGCAGAGCCGTGTGTTTGCAGTGGCTGACAGGGGAAAGCATAGAATCATAGAATCGTTTAGGTTGGAAAAGACCTTTAAGATCATCAAGTCCAACCGTTAACCTAACCCTGCCATCCCACCTCTAAACCCTGTCCCTAAGCACCTCATCTACCCTTCTTTTAAACACCTCCAGGGATGGGGACTCAAGCACCTCCCTGGGCAGCCCATTCCAGAGCCTGACAGCTCTTTCGGTGAAAAACTTTTTCCTAATGTCCAACCTAAACCTGCCCTGGCGCAGCTTCAGACCACTCCCCCTCGTCCTATCATCAATGTTCTCCCCTTCCCGCACAGAAACGCGTGCCTGTCCCACGGCGTGACCTGACCGCATCCTTCTGGCTCTTGCAGAGTTTGCCATTTCACTCGTGGAGAAGATGCAGGCTCAGGAAATCTTGCGGAGCCTGAGGCTCCCCGAATTTGACGATCTCAGCCAGTTTTTCCGCAACCTGCCAGCCACGGCGCTGGTGGGCATCGGTGCCTTCGCAGCCGTCATCGCCTACTGGTTTGCCAGCCGGCCCAGGGCCGTGAAGCCGCCCTGCGACCTGCGGATGCAGTCGGAGGAAGTTGAGGTGAGGCCAAGGGCACCCTGGTGGGAGAGGCTGGGTTTCACCCAAGGTTTGCGTGCCTCGAAATGACCATGGGGGATGCCAGGAGGTGCTTTTGTTTGTTTTGAGGGCTCCCCAGCCCCATCCTAAAATCAGCTGTATAACGCGCTAATCCAGGGATCAATTCACTCCTTAATTCACCTTTTTCTGTAAACTGGAAAGCTAAAGCACAGCCCGTTAATTTATTCCCTTAGATTTTCAGTAACATTTTAGTCTTAGCTTTGCTTAACCATCTGTGACTGAAAATTGCAGGAGCTGCCATTGCATGGGAGAAACCACTGAAAGGCAAGAGCTGATAAGATCAGATCAGCTGGCACTTCTCACGTGCACCCGTTACTGAGTTTCCTGCTGCAAACTCTGTACTAGTAAGAAAAAGCAGACCCAAAACTGTGCTTAGAGGCTGAGGAGTTATTAATTTTCATGCTTGCAAAAGGTTTTAAAGTTTAATGAAGCTGCTCCATTTTAAAGAGCAGAAATATTTCTGAAAATTGTTTCCGCTTAATATCTGAAAGTGTGATGAGACTTTTTAAAGTCTTTTGTCATGTCTCCTCTAAAACCCTCTTGTCTTTACTACCAACAACTTTTTAAAGGGGTGGGAGGAATTTACATTTTCCAAGCCAGTTTTCCCCTGTGGTTAGGGCTGTAGTGAGACTTTCTTCTGGCTCACAGCATGGTGCAGGTTCGGTCACACTCGCCCTGCCTGCCTCCCCTTGCCCACTCCTAACACACCCACACTGAACCCACCCACTGGGGTCTGGAGTCTGGCTTTAGTCTGTCCTTCGTGTTGGTCTCGATGTCCTTGAGAAGGTGCCAGTCCTGGGGACCTGTGGAGCCCAGAGCAGTCGTTCCCCCCAGCATGTCCCCACTCCGTTACTTGTAGATTTATAATTCCTCCTCAAATCAAACATCAACCATCTCCTGCAGCAATGACCCAGGCCAAGTGCTCCTCTCTGGGAAGGTGGTCCTCCATGTTATCAGGATGCTGTGGTGGACGTCCCACCTCTCCTGTCCCTCTGGGTGTTGGGGCAGGAACACTGTGGTGGCTGCAGAGACCTCTCGGCATTTGGGGAGTGTGCTGCTTTATGGTTTGTGGTTTCCCCATCTCACGCCGGTTGGGTGGTGCTGATGGCTGTGTCACATTGTGTCACGTCGTGTCACACAGGGCCTGGCCGGGGCACGCCGGTCGGTGATTGGGGACAGCCCGCAGCTGCTGACGCACTACTACGACGATGCCAGGACCATGTATGAGGTCTTCAGGAGGGGATTCAGCATCTCTGGTGAGAGCACGGTGGGGAGAGGTGGAGGACCAGGTGATGTAGGGGCCCAAACGATGGGGGGAATTAGGGACCATAGAGGCTGAAAGAGTGTGGGAGCCCATAAAAATGTGGGAAAAATAATGTAGAGGCCCATTTGGACTCAAAAGCTAAAGGAGCATGGGAGACCCAAAAAGGTGTGAAGGGGGAGGCAGAAAGGGGGAAGAACACAAAGGAACAAAAAGAGTGTGGGAAGCTGGAGGAGATACGATTGCTGAAGGAGAGAGGGAGGCTGAAACAGTATGGGAGGCCAAAAAAGTGCAGAAGCCCAGAGAGCGTAGAGCCTAAGAGAGTGTGGGAGGCCCCAAAACTATAGAGGAGGGCCAAAAAGGTGTGGGAAGACCAAGAAGAGTGGGAGGACCCATGAGTATTGAGGCCAAAGACTGGCAGGCCAGAGTGTTGAGGCCCAAAAGGTGTGGAAGGTCCAACAAGTGTAGAGGTCGAAAAGGCATAGGAGACCAAAAAGTGTTGAGGCCAAACGAGTAGAGGCTGAAAAGGTGTGGGAGGCCAACGAGGTGTAGAGGATGAAAAAGGTGTTGGGAGGTCAAAATATTGTGGGAGGATGAAAGGATATGGGAGGCCCACTGAGGGTTTGGGAGGATGAAAACCTGTGGGTGGCTGGAGAAGTAAAAAGTCCCAAAAAGTCTGGGAATCCACAAAAGTGTGGAAGGTCAAACGAGTCAAAGAGTGGGGATGCTGAAAAGGTGTGGGAGGGAGAAGGTGATTGAGAGGACCACAGGGCCAATAGAGTGGGAAAAAAGTGAAGGGAGACCCAGAGGTGGAGGCCCAAACAAAGCGGGAGGCCGGAGAGGCAGAGGTGGAAGAATGGGAGGTCCAAGGAGTAGAGGCCAAGGAAGGAGGAGGCCCGGTGAGGGGCAGGGTGGGTGCTGCAGCCTGCACTACCCATGGTGGCGCGGGCGCTGCTTTTGGAGCATGGGGGTTATAATTAGAGTTGTTATTATTTGCAACGTGCATTATTTTGCCCTTTACACCATTGAATTTTACCGGGCAGTCTCTTAGTACCGCGAGATCTTTATGCTGCCATTGGCAAGCAGCTTAACAGCCTGAATTTTGCAGCATCAGCAAAGCTCATCATACATTATTCATCTCCAGAACACTTATGAATACATTTAATGGGGCTGATCTGGGCACAGAACTGTGGAATCCAACAGAGCTCTTCCTCTGCTGCAAACGCTGATACGTATTTCTGCTTGTCGCTGCCTTTTCATCAACTCATCCAGCTTTCCTTGTGTTCCACAACAGGGCAGGGGTAAGAGACTCTGCCAAAAGCTCTTAGGAAAGCTTAGTGTGGTGTATCAGTCCATCGCCCTTACCCCGTGATTGATGGTCCCATGAAAGAGCTCTCACACACTTGTGAGATGTCATTTCCCGCTCCAAAAAGCCACAATGACTTTTCCCTGCTGTATCATAACCATTTCTGTGTCCGCTTGCAGCACCCCTCCTTGTTGAATAAGCCAACTTCATTGTCAGATTATTATTTTCAGTATCACCAAGAGCCTGAGTGGAATTGCAAATATTCCACCCCGTGGGACAGGGGTAAACAAATAATTGGTAGGTGTATGGAGGGATGGATCTTGTGCGGGTAAGTAGAGTTAGCACATTAATTAAACTTCTCAAATATTCCTCCTGTCACGTAGTGCTGCGTATTGGCTTTCCCTCCACCAGAGTAGGCTGGGCTAAAAATAGAGATTTCACTTTGGAGTGAAAAGGCAGCGAAAGCAGTGGGAGCTGGTGTTTGGGGTGGAAGCCCTCGTCCGACACGGATGCTCGCGCTACCTTTGGAGAAGCATCTTTTAACGAGGCTGCTCGGGGGCAAACTGCTGCTGTCCCCTCCGCAGCTCAGGGAGGAGGCTTGAAGCGACTGTTTGGGAGATCCCAGCAGCCGGTCTCCCATTAGCTGCACTCTTGTGTTTAATTTGATGGGGCTTGCTGTGAGCTCTGCTCCAGGAGCGAGAGCCGACCCCAGTAATGATGGATTTACTCTTTGAGGGCTCTGCCGCATCCCTGCGGCATGGTACTGGGCAGCGCGTTAACTCCTGGTACTGCCCCTGTAACTCCGTCATCTCTCCTTGTGTCTTCCAGAAAACGGCCCCTGCCTGGGGTTCAGGAAGCCCAAGCAGCCCTACCAGTGGCTGTCCTACAAGGAGGTGAGCTGGAAATGACATCCCCCACAGAGTCCTCTCACCCTGCCCAGCAGAAGAAGGGGCGTTAAGGTGCCCATTGGTAACACGCATGGGCTAGACCGGGAGGTTGCTAATGCGCCATGCAAGGGCTCTTGGTTTCCCCAGCTGGGCACATCCCGGCGTTGTACAGGGGTGTCGGCTTTTGGGGACCAGCTCAACGCCATTAGTGCGCTCCTGACAGCAGCACTGACACTTAAAGCCGTAGGGCATTGCCAGCCAGAGCTCAACTGCTAGTCAACTACCAATGGCTTGTGATAAGATAAAAAATTGGGCTTTCAGAATAGCAAATACAATAATTTGAGAGCCTTCCTGTATAAACGAGGTCTCCACGTAGTTTGGTATTGCTTATATTTCTCTTTCTTATGTATTTTTTTTCTCTCCAAATTCCAGGTGGCTGAAAGAGCAGAAGCTCTGGGTTCAGGGCTTCTTCAGCAGGGCTGCAAGCCATCCACAAAGCAGTTCATTGGGGTCTTCGCTCAAAACCGTCCAGAGGTGAGATTTGAAGTTCAACTTGATGCTGTATTAATAATGTTCCTGACTTGTGAGCTTACTTGATACTTGAAGCTTGTTCTCAAGTGTGTTAAATCTGCTTCCATGACCCCCTTCTCACCTTTGCGCTTTGATGTCCTCCTGCAGTGGATCATTTCCGAGCTGGCTTGCTACACCTACTCCATGGTGGTAGTTCCCCTCTACGATACCTTGGGTCCTGGAGCCATTCGTTACATCGTCAACACAGGTAAAAATAAAATTGATGTAATCTTCTCAGGAACTGGTTTTGTTGCTCAGAATGGTTCATTTTCTTCTGCTTTCTGCAAGAGGGGGGGATTTCACTTGATGAGTGTCTTGAAGTCACTCAGAGAGGTTTCTGGGGAGCTCTGTCCCCCCACGCTGGGCCAGGGCTGCCTCTGCCGCATTTCCCACGTGCTTGGTCATGCACAACTGTGGACAGGGCTGCTCTGACAGTGGGAATTACTCCAGGATCACCTTGTTTGACTCCTTTTCTTCCAGCTGACATTTCCACAGTCATTTGTGACAAACCTGAAAAAGCCAGAATACTCCTTGACCACGTAGAGAGGAGAGAAACGCCAGGTCTGAGCTCCATCATCCTGATGGACCCGTTTGAGAAGGAGCTGACGGAGCGAGGGAGTCGCTGTGGGGTTCGCATCCAGACCATGCAGGAGGTGGAGGTAAGTTTGCTCTCCTGCTCTTGTCACTGTATTTTTGTGGTTTCTGTAGAAAGACAGTAAAATATACAGGGAACTGTGCGGCAGGTTCAGTGTCTGGAGAGCACAACAGAGAAGCTTGTGGCTGTTCATACTGATGCATGGCTCAGTGCAGTTGGCTCTTAAGTGTTGAGAGGAGCCAACATTTCAATCCTTCCTGCTCAAATAAAGTATTGGCTGCTACCAGCTGCCTGGAAAGGGGGGTTGCTCTTTGAGACGCTGTCCTCCTACCTGTAAGCCTACAGCCTTACACTTTTATGGAACAGCCTGGATCCAGCTCAACCAAACCAATCCATTGCAGTTGATGCAAGAAAGTTTGGACAGAAAAGATGACCTAAGTGAGAGCCACAAATTTTTCTGCTCTAGCTCACGCGCTCCCTTAGTGGTTTGCAGATCATTAGCGAGTGGGTTACACCACAGGAATGAAAGCGGAAATCATTTTTGTTACTTTAATCTCTTTCAGGACTGTGGCCTTGAGAGTCGACACGTGCCTGTGGTGAGTACTGGCGTGCTGCTTCTCCCCTTTACAACTGCAGCTGGCTGCCTTACATTTATTTCATGGACAGAAGGGTTTGCTCTGGGCAGAAGGGAGCGTGCCTGTGTTCAGGGCAGTGCCCCATCACCCTCCCCACGTGGAGGAGCCCAGGGGCTGTCGATACCATCCGCTGGGGATGTGCAGTATTTGCTTCATACCCTCTGCCTGGGACACTTAACTGGGAGAGTTCATCCTTGCTGAACATGTTAATGGGATAGTAATTAAATGCCCTTGTTAAGCCATGCTAATTCCACTACTGTACCCAGCTGGCACTGGGGGAATGTGTTTGCACCCCTGGCTTTCTGGTGGGGTTTCTATAGCTCAGAAACACTTCTTGGCAGTATTTCTCTGGGATATTTTTGGAAAATGGCATCGATATTTTTCACTGGCTGCTCATACTCCTGCAAAACTTTTGAAAGGAGCCTCTGATTTTCAGGCCGCTTATTTATTTGTTCATGACCCAAAATAGCACGGACATGCAGTGGTGCTGAGAATACAGGGATCCTATTGGAAATGGGAGCATTCAGCAGCTTCGGAAAGTTGTCCCCTGTTGTGGACAATCACACGTTTCCAGAATTTCTCCGGAAATCAGTAAATTATCTCACGTTTTCCCCCACACCTACAGGTCTAGATGGTGTCTTTGAAAATTTTAACTGCAAGGCAAATATTCCGTCAAAGTCTTCTTACGCTAAAGCATGCCCTTAATGCAGCCTTGAGCAAAATATACAGGAGGGATAGAGTCTGCATCAACAGAAAAAACCTGATAAAAAGAGTTTTATATTGGCCAAGGGGGAATGAAAGCTTTTTATGGCAGAGCTGAAATAGAATTGATCTTTCAGTTTATACGACAACAGTCTACGATTGACCCTTCTGCATTTGACTGATGTGATTTTCTTATTCTCCTTGTGTATTTCTAGCCTCCTCGACCAGAAGACCTATCAATTGTCTGTTTTACTAGTGGCACTACAGGTAAAAGAAGAGGCGTTTTAATCTTGAAATGTTAGAATAGGTTATCAATTATTAATACCGCCTCAATATGTGCTAACTTGCTGCTATGCTGATATGGCAGTGATATTTCTATGCAGTTTTTAATATTTAAGTATATATATGTATATACATTTCTGTAGATGGCAAATTAAAAATAATGATGTATTTATTTTTCACTTGGATTCCCAACATACCCTTTGGCAGCACGATTTTCTGGTTGTCTGGAAGCCTACTATGTTTCTGCTTTGCATTTTGCAGTGTAGCTGTGAAGCACTTGATTAACTTGTATTTGTCTTCTGCAATTATTTAAAAAAAAAAAAAAAAAGAAAAAGAAATGTGGGTCCACAGCTTTCCATTCTCTGTATCCTAAGCACACCAATGTCCCCAGCCCCACCAATGCCCTCGGCACCTCTGTCTCCTCTGCAGCGGGCTGCAGCTTGCTCGTGTCTTGGCCATCAACTTGGGTTGGCCGCAGGGCACCACGTGCTGGGGCAGGCTCAGGGACAAGCCAGGGCAGCCCACACTGCCGGTACTCGCATGCTGCTGGGCCCTTTTTCTTGGGGAGGAGCGGCATTGTTTCCCGGTCTACTCTTAGCAGATGCAGTGCTTTCTCCTCTCTCCAGACCCTGGTTCTCATACAGCTTGCAGGAATTTCCTCCTCTTGAGAATTCAACCTTCGTAACATTGACTGAAAAACGGCGCAGATGCACAGGGCACGATTGCTTGGGGAACTGCTCTTGTGCTTACCTGCAGGGAAGGACCATGCTCCAGGGCCTTCTGGAGCAGCTCTTCCAGGTTCACCTGTGCTCTCAGGATTGCCCAAAGCTTGGTCCTACCCCAAAGCATCCTCGATTTGGCCGCCACTCATTTAGGCAAGCAGAAGATGCCGCTTGACACCAAGCTGCCCTCCAAGGAGGGAGTTGCTTGTGCTACTCCGCCTGCAGAGCGCAAAGCCTGCGGATTAGGCTGAGCAAGAGGGGACATCTTCATCTTCCACCTCCTGGAGAAGACTTGTACTGCAGATCAGGTAGGCAACTGCTTTTCCAACTCCAAGTGCAAACTCAAAATGTATTGAAAGGCTTTAGGTTTTTTACCTTCACGCATCATTCTTAGTTTTGAGATCTGTGTGCTTTGGAGTACCCAAGGCAGCACACTGTGTGGAAGGAGTCTGTGACTCTGCTCTGTCTCAGCAGTGGGAACTCCTAAAAAGATTGAGCCCAGTGCAGGGTACGGACATCGCAGCCGTGCACGCTGTGAGCGCCAGCTCTGCCAGTGCAAAGTGGCCAGGCACAAATGGGAGTTGTAGGAAACCAAAGGAGCTACGCCTATGGATATGGTGGAGCACAATTTGTTTGTGTGGATTTTAAAGTGCAGAGCAGTTATTTTTTCAAGTCACATTTTTGTTGGTATTTTTATTTCTAAATAAGAAATTCTGAATAGAGAAGGGTTTCTCAATTTTCTTTTTTTTATTTGCAAAAGCAGTCATGGACCTGTTTCTGACTTTGTGCTTTTTTAGGAACATGTCCCAAGGTACAGAAATAGGACAACTGGGAAGCTCATTTGCTTTCCCCCACCCAAACCAGAGATTTCATGTTCTGCAGGTTATCTGCAAGCTGAACTCTCGCAGAGCAGTGCTTTGTGAGCCACCAGCCCGTCCTCTGCTGCTGGAGGGCTTTGCACATCACTTGCTGGCTTTTCCAGGGGTTGCATCAACACTCTGGTCTGTTTTCAATGTTATGTTTTGATGTAAAGGGTCTGGCTTGTGTATAGCCCATGCCAGGATATTTTTAATGACCAGATGTAGAATTTTTGTCCAATGGATATGTTTTCAAGGGCTTTTTCAATTCTGAAGGGCTCCAAATATTTTTGTATGGTGTGAAACAAATCTTTGCTAAGGAGTTTGTAACCTGGAAATTGTAGAATTGAAAACAATTTTAGCTGTTTATCAAAAAAAAACAAACCCAGAAGCAGACTTTAATGTATGCTTTCCTTTGATAGGATCCGATGTCTAAATGCCTCCACAGGCTGAAGGGAGAGACTGAGATTGTCAAGCTCAGATCACAAGACCAACTTTTATTGTTGTACCAAGAAATCATCAGTACTCATAAAGGGCCAAAGGCACATGGATGTCCCCAAAACCATCAGGATACAATTTTTCGTGCTGGCTGCTCCAGAGAAGCAAACTGTCATTTCCTCAAGGATCCACCTGTAACCAGTTGGATAAAAATTCCTTCCCAGGGGTTTCTTGCAGCCTGCCAGTGCACATCCCTGACTCCCAGAGGCTCCCGGGGTGAGGCGAGCCCTTATATCCCAAAATGCTGATGGATCACACCATGGAGCTAGTACTGGAGGTGCTACCTCAAAGACCCATTTAGTGACACGGAAAAGGTTCTTCTCCTGCTTAGGAGAACTTTCAACCCAGCTTGGCACTGAGATAAGGAGGAATTGCTGTACCCGGGCTATTAACTGACTGGGATTGCAGCGCACCCGTTTCCGTAACAGGGCACTCACAAGGTGTGCCTTTACGAGGAAATCCAAACGTGAGAGCGGTGTTACAGATTGGGCATGGATTTTTATGAAAAGCACAGCAATATCACTGCCAACCTTTTTCTCTTGAAGTGGTAATTCTGGGAAAGGGCTCATAGCAAAGGGCACCCGTTTTGCTGGGTTAAATCTTAAAACAGAAGAAGTAAAGATGGTCAAATTCTACAGGTATCTCCCAGCCCCAAAAGCTCCAGCTCCCCTGTGGCAGCATGGTTTGTTCTGGATTTCTCCTGGTGAAGGCTATCCTGGCTCTAACGCTGCTGCTCCGCTTTGACACCATTAGCACCGCGGCCTGCCTGGGATGCTGAACCTGCTGCAGGCAGAGCCGGGACATTCACACTGCTGCCAGGCACCTCGTGGTGATTTGGGCAGAGGTACCGAATTTGCATTTTTTTTAAAAAAAAAAAAAAGGTCAGAGGTGGAGTAAAGAACTGAGCCTGAGGTCTCAAAGCATCTGAGAAATCTTCCAAAAAAGTCTGAAGAGCTGTGTCAAGGTTCAAGAGCCAGATCTGCTGCTGGTAGAGCCAGAGGGTGCAGTTTTTGAATTTCCAAACCAGTACTGAGCATGTCCTCTCCATCGGCGTGTGACCTGCGGGGCTGCCGACACGGAGGAACTTGTGCAATGCTGCAGGAGTACGGCTGCGTGTAGAACCGCGGGGGCTGAGCCCGCGGATTTGGCTAGACACAACTAAGATAACACGAGCAGTTTCTGGGTCGTTGGCGCTTGTTTACAGTTGACATTGGCTCATGGAATTTTCTTGAGGTCTGGATCCATGTGTGTGCCCAGCTGTGAAAATAAGTGCCTCGAAATGAAACCTGCCTGGCTGAGCTGGCGCCCGCGAGCCTGGCTCTACGGCACGTTAGGACAGGAGCAGCGGTGGGTGGAGAAGACGTCAGCCCTAGCTTCGCCTCTGCGCTTCAGAGGGATACAAATGTGAGAGCAAAGTCGCTCCTGTGCACTGTGTTCATCTGGAAGTATTTGGGACTGGATTACTCAAAGGCGCTTGGGACACCACAGACGGATTTTCAGGGAAATACATTGTGTGCAAAATGTCCTGCTTCAGTACAATAAATGTGTGCCATAATCGCGACTTTTGTTTGGGCCTTTATTTAATTATTCGAGAGACCGGGTAGAAGCGATGTCAGTGAAGCTGGCAGGGCACAGGGCTCGGCACGGGGGTGCGTGCCCACGCTGAAGGGCTGCCAGCAACGCAGCCTGCAAGCTGCTCTGAAACTGAGAGGATTGAGCCTATTTTCCTCTGCTGAAACCGATTCACAAAACACCATTGCCCCTTCCTAATCTGAGGAAGCCGGAATGAAATTCGGGCTGATTTACAGTTTTGCGAGGCTGTTGCATCCATCATTAACCGTAAGAGCGCTGCAGAGCTCCTGGGGCATCCCTGTGCCCGCCGTGCCGGGGCAGGCAGGGTACCTGCAGGTGAAGCTCCTCCGATCCGCTTCCGCACGGCGCAGCGGGAGCTACGCTGCCGGGGTGTGATCGAATTAAAACAATCTGCTTAGAGACACGCCGGAGAGAGAGGCTGGCTCTGTAATCTTTATTCGAGCCGAGCTACACCTTCTTTTTTGGAAAATAAACCCTTTGAGGGTGATGCAAGGGGACAGCGCTGCAGGCAGGGCCTTTCGGATGGGGCCCTGGGCTCTGGTTTGTGCGCCTGGAGGTTTCAGCTTGCGCCTTTGCTGTTTAACAGGAATTTTGGCGTACAAACAGATACGAAATGCAAAAGATGTCTTATGGTGCGAAGGGGGATTCTCAGCTCAGAAAAGAGGGTGAAAAAGCAAATCCCGCCGGCGTGGAGCTGCCTGCGTGGGCGGGCGGCGAAACGCGGCAGGCGCGGTGCCAAGCGCTGGGGTGATGCCTTGAGGCTTTGCCAGCTCCCTGTCCCTGTCTCCAGGACACCTCCGCTCTGCTGCTGACAATATTAATGACTTCCCTTAATTGCAGTCTCGTAGGGTCGTCTTGTAGCCTAATTTTTACCATGTATTACCTGTTTTCTGCCTTGCTCAGGTTTTTCAGCGTGCTGGCTAAGAGCTTTACAGCCTTTTTAAATGGGGTTTGGTGGTATTTTAGATCACTCTTAGCTCAAAATCCGTGTGAAATAAATGCTACCTGGAGAGGCTGGGAGCCGTCAGCCAGGTCTGATGGCTGTGCTTCCCACGCAGCTCCAGCTGAGTGCTCTCCTAAATTGCTGTCGGGCTATTTCTGGTGGAAACTGTTGTTCAGAGTCTCCGATAGAAATGTTCATGTTATACCCTGTTTACAGCGTCTTTTCCTTAAATTTTGAGGATTGCAATGAGTGGGTTTGGTGCATGTTACTGCACAGAAATGACTGCGAAAATTACTTAAGTCTTAAAATTCAAAAAGCGAACTCAATATTTTAACCATTTCCTGGTTTGGTTTTTGTTAAGCTTTTGGAAACTACCCGCTAGCTCACCTTTTAAAATCACTCTTTGTTTCCTTTCAGGAAACCCCAAAGGTGCTATGCTGACCCATGGGAACGTGGTTGCTGATTTTTCAGGCTTTTTGAAAGTGACGGAGGTGAATACCCTGATTTAGAAAATGTTGCCATGTCCAGAGTGTGTGGGTTAAGCTGCGTCCCTGCACGGGCTGGAAATGTGCTCCTGCAGATGAGAGGGGAAATTTCTCTTACTCAGAGGGCCAAATCCATGGAGATGGGAGCAGGTCTGAGCTTACAGCACTGGAGGGCCTTAAATCCCCTTTTCCAGCACTGGCTCCCTGGCTCTGTAAGGCTCAGGATGCTTCTGAGGAGCAGTGCTGGCTCCTGTAAATCAATTAAGGCCTTTCAAAGAATTAGGAAAGCAAACAAGTCCTGTACAGTTGAACTGGTGCTTCAAACAGGTTACAGGGTCCGCTACTGAGGATGCCCCCACAATGTCATCCTCATTGATTTGAAAGCTTTCTGCATATAAAGTGTGTATACAGAATATATTTTTACAAGAATGGTTAATTTCATTGATATCAATGCATACCTCAGTTTCCATTATACATATTTTTAAAAAAGCGTCGCGCTGGCCAAGCACACGTAGAGGATGTTTCATGCAATGTGTAACCTTGTGTTTAGAAGCAATATAGGAAGCAGAATTGCTTTAGCACAACGTGTTAAGGTTTATATGCAGCTCGTACCTAACAAATACAAAGATTTTTTTTTTTTTTTTGTAGTAAATAGGCAATTCTATAAAGTAGCGATGTACGCACGGGATGGACAATTTTTTACCTTATACCCCTTGCTGCTCTTATCATTGGTGCTGAAAATACTGCAGTCTTGTTACCTCAGTCCTTGAACTTTCTGCAATTTCCAGAGCACCGTTGTAAAGAAACCTGGACACATGATGTGAGAAATCCCCCGGAACTCACGTGTTCAGATGTTTGCAGGGTTGTGACTCCAGGAATTTGCAGTGTGAGATGGCAATACAGCAGTTTGCTGCAGCGAGCCCTCGGCAGCGCAGAGCTTTCGCGGGGTTCGGAGGCAGCGCGATGCACGAGTGAAAGCCGATGCGTAGATATGTCTGAGTTTCAAAGGGCAGGGACGTTTATTTTGGAAGAGAACTAATTTAGAGGGAGCTGAGAGAACTTGGCATCTTCCAGGACTGGCCCACAGAAGTGGATTTAGTGTTCACTGATGGCAATGGGACACTCTGATTAATCTCGAAGGTATCAGACTGAGACGTAAGTCTGGTGTAAGTAAATTCAATAAATGCAGTTAATTCGATAGCTTCAGTCACCAGCGGTTGTTGGTGAGAGCGTAAACGCCGATTGCTGACCCACAGGGTGATGTGTACCCACAGCAATGACATCGAGCAAAGTGCAAAACACGTGAAAGTGGGATCAATTACTGACATGGAAAGTACTGGGAAGTACTGTAGATTTTCTGTTTATATATTCCTGTGCTGGTTTTGCTTAGTTCAGTGATTTTTATAAATGGAACATTTTTTGAAGTGAACCTAGAGCTTTGTTATAAGGTTGTTCTGAAATGCCAAGGAGCTGTTTTCAGTTTTTTATTTAACTGGACAACTGTGCCAACAGTGAAATGATATTCAATATCACCATTTTGGTCCAATATAAAACCAAATCATTTATTGTCTGGGCACTAAAAGCAGTGTAAAACAAAAAAAAACAACAACAACAACAAAAAGCAGCCTAGCTAGTGATGCTAATGGTTTTACATTACTGTGCTTGCAGAAAATGAGGCCAATTTGAAATAATGTATAAATAGATCTGCAGGCCCTAATGGCTTCATTCAGACTGACACATGAAATAGTACGAAATGGGATGCTGAAAACACCCGCGTGGTCAACGGTGTTTGACTTCACTCGGTAATGGTTGGGGGGCATACCCAGATCCGAGTTGCCCAGATTTAACTCCAATAAAATATTCCCCAAGGAAGAAACTCCTGTGCCTCCATCCACCGCCGTGTCCCAGGTCACGGACTATCGATTCTCTCACAGCAGTGGAGATGCAAAGTGGGTATAAACTGTGAATACTGTGAGCTAATAGATTTTATACCCATTTTCCACTAACCACTGGCTTTGGTGCAAGTTATTGGGTAATGAAGCTTTCAGTTTTTCTAATCCATAATATTATGGCAAGCCTTACCCTTGGAAATGCAGGTGGAAAGGCTACTTTTCTTTTGGGGCATGCATCAGGTAAGGCTCTCGGGGCCTCAGCTTATCCCGGCCTGCGAGACAGAGTTAAAACCTCGGCAAACTGAAGACTTTGGTCATTTTTATTTTTCGCATAGTTTATCCAGCCGCCTTTTTCCCCACTGCCCTGCCTGTCCGTGGGGTGGTGATAATGCCCTTCAAATCACATTTTAATCCCTTAAAATTATGAGAAACACTAACAGAAATAATTCATTTTTGCAGCTGAAAAAAAAAAAAATCATTAATTTTTCCAACGTATTCTGATTCAAATCAATGATTAACCTGAGGAAAAGATCAAATCTGTAGCTCTGACTCTAGGGTCACGCTGTGAATTCTGAGGGGCTCTGTGCAGTGGGGAGCAGTGGTGTGCCTGGAGAGCCCCGCTGGTTTCCAGGGGGCTCCTGCAGGTCTGCCCCCCTGAGGGTGCAAATTGTGGTCGTAGCACCTCATGGTAGAAAGCGATGAATACAAAGCGGGTGCTGGGTCAGGGGGAGCCTCCGTTTCCAGCGTGAGCTGTGTGGATACGATACGCCTTCTGCCATGGAGAGACCTCTCCGTTGCCCTCTGTGTACATCTCCCTGCTCTTCACTCCTCCTGCTAACCCAGCTCCATTGACGCTGTGGCTTAACGCTTCACTTCGTACGCTGCTCCCTTGCTCTCTCGACAATCTTTCCCCTTTTGCTCCTCTGGTGCCATTTTTCTTTTTATTGTTTTATGACTTTCTTGTTGTCTTCCTGTCAGTGTTTCTTTCCTTTCTGTCTCCCATGCCCTTCACCTGCAGAAAGTGATCTTTCCGAGACAGGACGATGTGCTCATCTCCTTCCTGCCTCTGGCTCACATGTTTGAAAGAGTTATACAGGTAAGAAACCTGCCTGAACTGACGAGGCCTCGTGGGGCTCCTTGTGTTTTCTTCCAGAGTCAGTGGTCTCCTACTTGTGAGGATGTACACATTTCCTATTTGCCTTTAGCACACATGTTTGAGAGAATGGTACAGGTAAGGTCCTAGTGTCAGTGGAAATCATCTTTTTCCACAAAAAAAAAAAAAAAAGAATAAAATACTAAATAACCAGCAATATCTTGTTTAGCACTAAAAAAGCTTGTATCCAGAAGTGCCACGTGCATAACACCAGGGCCCGGCCTCTGGTCTCGGTGACACGGCTGTTGAGTCCAGAGTGATTCCAGGAGAGTTTCCCAAGCTCTCCAGTTTACACTGGTGGCTCGGAGATTGGCAAAGACCAGCAGAAACTGCTACCTGCACGATTTTGGGGGGCGCTTTTCAAAGCACTCTAGGGTCAGGTATCATGGGAGTAAAAATAATTTTGTGTCATTTTCTACATCAGCTAAAAACATTTTATTGCATTAAATAACCAGATCTGCAAAAAACAAACAAACAAAAAAAACCCCCAAACAACCCCTTGCAGACACTGAAAAAGAGGAAACTAAGATCGTGGGGTGACACATGGGATCCTCCTGGCGGGGCAGCTTTTGGTGGGCATTAACTGGAAGCCAGCGGCCCCTGGAAATAATGGCACATAGAAGTGCTGGCTCCTGCCAGCCCGCAGAACTGACTTTGCACATCTCTTTTTTTTTTTTTTTTTTTCTGCAAAGGCAGGTGGCAATTTGTGCTGCATTCAGTGCGTTGGGCAGGTGGGGCGGTGATGTCCCTTCCCCTGGCCTGAGAAGCTGCCAGTTAAAAAACTGCTTTAATATCCGAAGCCTGGATCTGGATTCGGTTGCAGCGCTGTACTTTCCCAGGGAGGGTTGTTTTGGGCTGAAAGCACAGTTTTTGAGTCAGACGAGCACCTGAATGTAAGCCTCCCACTTCTCAGTAATGGCTGTGCCAGAAATAATATATTCTGCCCTGTTAAAAAACTTGCAAATTGGAAGTGAAAGTCCATGAAAGATTTGGAGAATTACAGCCCAGCCTATATTAACTTGTAAGTCTGATTTTAAAAGGCAAGGTGGTCAGCATGGCACCGCTATTCAGGCAATCTGCTTTGCCAGCAAACAGGAATATAATCATTAAAAAGTCATCTGATGGGGGGGAAACAAAAATATTAGAAACATTTCAGATAACCTCATTTCACAGGGTGTTGCCATATGGAAAGGGGCAGGCGTCCGAGGAATGTTCAGGTTTATCCTCTCTGCTAAAAAAGCTCGTGAATATGAAGATTTTTTTCAAAAAGGCTAAAAAATATTTTTCAAAATGATTCTGAACAGCAAGCATGGTGTCAGCTTCCCTAGTTTTAGCCAACATTAGTTGTTCCTGGAACTTACAGTTACACAGATGTATTCTTTAAAGCTAAAAATTTCTAGAAGCTATTTATAATTCCCAGTGGGCACATTGATTATATTTTCCTTTTTTTATTTTCCTAATTCACGTGCGTGCACAGTGTCAAACACAGATTTGGCAGTGTGACGTCCATTAACCCCGCAGCACATGTCTAAAATTCCTGTGGTTTCAGCTGATGGAGAGACAGTCTCTAGCGGGTGGGCAGAGCAGGGAGCGCGCCCGTCAGTATTGCGGATTTTTAGGAGTAGCACAAAAAAGACTTAATGTCTCTTGAGGAATTTTTAACTGGTTTAGTTACCTGGGGGAGAAAAGTCGACCGAAGGGAGCTGATGTTCTCCATCAACCCCTTGGGGAGCTCAGAATAATGAGTGCCCTGGGCTGGGCTCAGGAAAACTGCGCTCAGGAAAGCTGGGCTCAGCTCCCAGCATCACGGGTGCTTTCCGGAGGACGAATTCTCCTGCCCGTGCTCCAAAAGCAGGGTGGGGGTGCTGGTCTCGCAATGCTCTCCGGTGATATAAAATACCAGTTTTTACCAAGTTAGTGACCAGTCCTTTGCAGTGTTAGTGGCTGCCAGAGCTGCTGCTTCAGCTGCCAACCTCGCAGGCAGGTCCCCTGCCCTGCCTGGTCCCGCACATCCAGCTCTATTCCGATCTGACCCAAGTGGCCTGTTCTCTTCCCAAGTACGAAACTTCTGGATCTGTAGTTTCCGTACAAGTAAAGCACCTTTTATGAAGTGGGCTTTTATTTCTGGGATACAGGATCAGGCACTGTATCACTAACGTAGTCTATATTGTTGTATTTAAACAAAACTAAAGTATTAGCATTTAAAAAGCGGCTGCCGCTCGGTGCATTTTACAATGTTTCTTAATACGCGTTCCTTTATCGGCAGTGGGTCCTCACGCTGTGAGCTGCTATGGTGGGTCTGGGCTCCAGAGGAGAAGTTCAGATCCAGAATCTGACCATAACTCAGGCTTCTCCAGCCCCATGTGTAGGGGATGAAGGGAAATCCCTTCTAAAAGCTTTGGTTCCTTGTTCTTCCAGAAATTTGGTGGATGCTGGATCGCAGCATTGAAAAATGCCCAGAACTACCCATATGTTTCTATTCAGTGCAAAATTTTGGGTTACATTTACATATATTTCCAAAGTCCCATTTTTGCCTTACTGGGAGTAGAATTTCAGGGAAGGCACTTCTGGGCTTGGGAGGGATGCTCTGCCATGGGAATTAACAGCAAAGAGGTTACACGTGTTCCTTTTTCTTCCCCTCAGTCTGTAGTCTACTGCCACGGAGGGCGAATTGGGTTCTTTCAAGGAGATATTCGTCTCTTATCTGACGATATGAAAGCATTGCGTCCAACCATCTTCCCTGTCGTGCCGCGGCTGCTGAACAGGATGTACGATAAGGTGAGTTTAATTCTGCTCTGTTTGTAAATATGAACATTTACGTTCCTTTAGTACTTCTGCGAAAGCATTCCCTTAGTCAGGGTGCTTTCCCGAGCGGATTACAGTTTCTGCTTTACTGCAAACGCATCCTTACCCTGTGTCACTGATAGAGCTGCTCCATCTCTAAGTCTGTATTATGTTGATTTACACAGAGTGCAGACGTGGCTATTGCATGTTAATATGAAATCCCTCTGCGTTAGCCTCTTACCCTGTTCCTGCTGAGGTTACTGGTGACATTTCCAGGGAGAAAGGATTTTTTCATCAGAGAAACACCTGACAAACTTAGGTGCACTAGGACTTTCTGTGCCCTTCAACCAGTTTTGGAACATGAATCTCTTTCTGGTGGCAATGACAAAAATCAGGAACTGCAAAAAAGACTGTGAGGTTTTAGGCAGTGTAAATATGAGGTTGGCTTTTGGATCTAGAAATCTTTAAAACTAAGAGATGGTCTTGAAAGGTATTTAAGACAGACACGTCTGGTCATCATGTTAAATCTGTTTGACCAGCTGGGAATATTTATTCCTCAGAAGACTTATCCTCTGAAGATGGGCTTAAGCACAAGCTACTGATTCAATTTTTCCCCAAGGTCAGGACTTGTCAAGCACTGGAAGGGGCTGCCCAGGGAAGGGGTTGAGTCCCCATCCCTGGGGGGATTTAAAAGCCAGGCAGACGAGGTGCTTGGAGACAGGGTTTAGTGGTGGGATGGCAGGGTTAGGGGAACGGTTGGGCTTGATGATCTTAAAGGTCTTTTCCAACCTAAACGATTCTATGACTGTTGGATCAGGGGTTCTGGTGCCTCATCAGAGGGATGGGCACTGGGGGTTTCTCATTTGCAGGGATGTAGTTCATGCTGGTATCTGATTAAGCTCAGATAAACCAGCCCCCATCACCTCATCAGCCAGCGCTGAGACCTGCTCTAGCTGCCAAGTGTCCACAGTGCTCGTTCCTAGTTGCTCAGATTGCATGATTCCACTGAATCCTATCGTAGAAATTATATAGAAATACCAGTCATGTAAATCTAGCCAAAGCCGACCCTATCATCCTCCTTCCTTTTCCCCCCAAAGGAACAGAATGTACAATAGTGAATGGAGTGAAACAAACCACTCCATTTTTTTTAATCCAATAAAAAAAAACCCATAGCGTAGGCTTATTTAACTGTACTGCTAATGTAACTACACCCTGCCTGGCACCAGCAGACCTGCGTAGCTGTGATTGTGAGAGCAGTTGTTGCTGTTTTCTCTCCCTCGGGCGCCGGGCTGCCTGCCGCCCCGCTCTCCCGCAGATCTTCAGCCAGGCAGACACGTCCCTCAAGCGCTGGATTCTGGAATTTGCTGCAAAACGGAAAAAGGCTGAAGTTCAAAACGGGATCATTAGAAATGACAGCTTGTGGGATAAACTTTTCTTTAATAAAATACAGGTAAGGAATTTAAGAAGTGAGTCTAACGTCAAAGAACTGCCACTTCTTCTAGCAATGACTGGTTTTCCTTAAAGTCGGTGTGGTCCGCTTGCCTGATAGTGAACTGTGGGCACTAGGAAAAATTTTGGACATTAGGCAATTTTGGACACTAGGAAAAATTTCTTCACCGAAAGGGTTGTGAAGCACTGGAAGGGGCCGCCTAGGAAAGGGGCCGAGTCCCGATCCCTGGGGGGATTTAAAAGCCGGGCAGACGAGGTGCTTAGGGCCAGGGTTTAGTGGTGGGATGGCAGGGTTAGGGGAACGGTTGGGCTTGGGGATCTGAAAGGGCTTTTCCAACCTAAATGATTCTATGATTCTGTGATTCAACTGCTACTCACTAGCAAACAGCAGACTGAAAATTCAAAACGAAAAAGGAAATGGAGCACAGTTTATTGTTCCATTAATTTTTGCCACACTTATTTTTATTTAGGTATTTATTTTTAAACACCACGCATAAGACGCCCAAATTTCAGATCTCTTAGGGATAGTTTTCCAGATGGGAAGGGAGAAACACGAGGCAGCCTAAGATGGTTTTTTCCACATCCCACCTTCGGCAGCACTGAGGAATCACCTATTTGCAGAATAGTGCCTGGTTTTTGTGGCTCTTGGATACAAGCTGTGCCCCTGCACTGGCACCGAGGAGGGACGTGATGTGGCGCAGAGGCTCTTGCCCTCTGCCAGGTGAAGCTGCCCAGAAGCAGGATCGCAGCCGCCTGCCTGACACCAGGGCTGCTGTCACCTCCTTTGGTATCTGGGTGCTCTGCCTTGCGGGGACCGGGCACCCACTGCAGGCCCTGCCCGTGCCCCATGGGTAAATGATTTCTCCCTGCTCACACTCAGCGACAGGCAGGAGAGAGGAGTGCATTAAACCCACTCCTGTCTCTTCCCAGTGGGGATGAAATTCAGGAAGGTGGCCAGGAAAAGGAGACGTTGCTCCAAAGTTTTCTGCAAATTCTCTATAGATAAGATTGGATTTTGGGCTGGGTTTCAGTGGGGCATATTCAAAACTGGTTTCTTTCCTAGGAAAAGAAGAGTAAGGGTGTAGAGAAAAATGCACAAGTAAATCACAATTTAACAACAGGGGAAAGAGATCAAAATGCCTTGCTGTGTGCCACATATCTCCTTACGGAAAAAAAAGATTAAATTGGCTATAAACCAGGTTTTCCAGGCGCTGTACTGCTCCGGGAGGCTCTAATTACTTCATTTTTTTTAATTGGATAACTTATTTGGAGCCACGCCACTTTATTTTTAACTAAAGAAACCGACTGTACTTTTCATCTGTGGATTAGTTGTCGTCAGCCTGCTAAGATTGCAGAGTTCACCCGCTGCTACCGGGAGCTCAGACAGGAGGCAAGGCGGGCTGCATATTGATTCGGGATCTGGCGAGACTGGCAGGCTCGGTCAGGAGTTGTTCTCTTTTGTTCTGGGCTTTCTTTTTACTTTTGGAATAAGAAAAAGGAAAGGAAGAGGGGAAACAAGCGAAGCGTGACACAGGAATTGATGTAACACCCTCCAGAAATAACTGAAGGTCATCTGCCTTCCAGGGACAGCGTGATTTTAGGTGGCTTGGGACCCAATTCATTAAAAATGATGAGGTGCAAATAAGCAAAGAAAACTGGGGAGGGGGGGGGAAGGAGGTCTGTTTTTTACCCAACAGTCCCCCAAAACCAAGGTGTGCATCTGCACAGGCAGCCGCAGGAGTCGAGGCTGAGCAGCTCATCCTCTGAGAGATGTGGGACTTCCCCCCCATACGTCGCATGGTTTTCTCTTGGGGCACTATTTCTACCTGCAAGGGGCACAGTTATTGCTTTTTAGATTTAGCTGGCTTTTTATCCCTAAGGCAAGACTCAGAGCCAGTTCATATTTCCATAGCACAGCTGCATCTATTCTAGAGAGAGCATTTTGTGCGAGTTCTGTATAAGCAATGCTCACGGACGCTGCTGGTTTTGCCGTCTGTAATAATCCGTGACGCTTTCTTTTGGTTTCTCCTGCTATCAAACAGGCGAGTCTCGGCGGGTGCGTTCGCATGATAGTGACAGGCGCTGCCCCTGCGTCCCCGACCGTCCTGGGCTTCCTCCGTGCAGCCCTCGGGTGTCAGGTGGGCTCGCGCGGCTGCTTGGAGGCGTTCATTTGCTGATCGTTAGGAAATACACTGCGTTTAAGAAAAGAGATGGGTTAGGACCTCAGAACCACATTTAGGACAGCTTCACCGGGATGGATCTGGCAGCAGCTGCAGGGCTTGGAGCAGGCGCAGCGCCCTGGTGTCCCCGGAGCTCTGCCCCCGCAGCCCTGGGGCTGGACTGGGAATGACTGGTGGCCCTGGGAAGCCGACAGTGGCCAAGCGCCGCTTTTGCTGCCGGCAGCTGCCAAAAAAAGCATGGACTCGTCCCGCCCACCTCCCAGCACTTAACCGAGTCTGTGCAATTAAATGTGCTAGGAACTTCGTTACATGACTTTCAGTCTATATATAAATGGAGAAAGATAATCTTCAGATGGCAGCTCAACCCATTTAATATGTCCACTGCATTATTTCTCTTTGACTAGGAAGCCTGGGGCAACTAAAAGGCCTCATTCAAGAGCCTAAAATTAGGCAAAAAAAATAAAATTAAAAGGTGTATTTTCAAAATGTGCCACAGAAATACCTTTTTTCCCCCACTAAGAAATTCCTCTCGTAGAGTAACACACTTCTGACTCAAAAGCTTAAGTGCTGAGCTTGTCTTCGCACCATGTTCAGCTCTACAGAGCCGTGAGAAGTCATAGTCATGGAAATGAAATTCTGTAGACAGGAAGGGCCGGGGAAGTGTCCGTGTGTTAAATGTGTGCCTGTGCGGGGCAGCTGGCGGGGTTAGCTCACGGGACTGTGCAACAGAAGGCAATTCTTAGGATTTTATTCTGTAACAGTGAAATCATACCTACCGCTTTAAAGATACCTGTTTCTTTGTCAGGTTTATGAAGGTTATGGCCAAACCGAATGCACGGCGGGATGTACCTTTACGACCCCGGGTGACTGGACATCAGGTAAGGCTTTTCTTCCACCACTTCCAGACAGAAAAGAAATGCACGTTTCATTTGAAAATTCTGGACATTAACGGCATGGGGGGTTATGCAACATTCGCCACCGTGTGAATCATCTTCAGCAAATGTAAGGTTCTTGGAAGCATCAGTAGTCCAGAATAAATACACAGGGATGGGATGACGGGCATGGTCACCTGGGGAGATTTGGAATTGTCCCTTGAGCTGTTATTCGCGATACTCATCTCTGCACCCCTGGCCCTGTGAGCCCTCTCTAGAGCACTGGAGCTGAATTTAAAAGAATGTTTGTTATAATGAAATGCTGGAACAAAGAAAAGATTCATACATTCATGTACCTAGTGAGCAAACTCAGGCTTTGAATACAGATCCACTGCTGCTCAAAACTTTATATATTTCAGGCTTTCTAAAACTTTTGAATCTTGACAAAATCAGATAAAAATTGGCACTAAGCAAGATTCAGATAATGCATAGAAGTACTGCAGCTTGATTTCTTCCTAATATAATTCATCCGTATTTACAAAAATGTTTTGAAATGGGTATCATACTCATTCAAATGAATACCAGTAGGAAACCTGGACATCAGATACCAATGGGCCTGGCCAGTTAAATATTTCCTTCTTTTCAACCCAGATTTTCCATGGCTGGAGAAGATCACATGCTTTCTTTTCCCTTACTTTAAACCAAAACCAGCCCCTTGCAGATGCTGGTGTGTCCTGGGACTTGCTGCCCACCAGCCCCCTGCTTGTGCCCTGGCCACCGCTCGCGTGCCAATGCTGCATCCTCATCCTCATCTTCAGCGCGCTTCCATCTGGCGCCTCTGCAAAATGAGACCTCAGCCCGCGAGCGCTACAGCACACAAAGTGCTGTGACACAGAGTTGGGGCTCCTCTTCCTAGTCTGTTTTTCCAAGTGGCTGTTTCTGGGGAAAATGGGCCTGGTTTGGCCCCCGTTGTGCTCTAGCAGTGCTTGTCGGCTACAGCAGACGTTGCCCTCGCGTCATCTTTGGAGAAACTGTAGGGGTGGGGGGGACACGTGTTCAGCGAAATGTCACTGCGGTTGCTATTGCCAGGTGATTAAAACAAGGGGGGGTCCCGAGCTTAGTGGGCTTTTATAATGAGTTAAGCTTAGAAAAGGGTTTAGTCTCTTACAGGTACAGGAGACACGCTCTGTATTTCGATGTGTTTGAAAACAGGGTTATATATGTTCAAATAGGAGGTTAGAGTATTTAATCTTAATAGAGCAAAACCTTAAACGAGGACATGATTTCTGCACATAGACACAGGTCCTGCAAGAACATCCAGTGTATCTACAACTATGCAAGCAACTACTAATAAAATGCTAATTATTCTTTATAGGAGAGATGACAAGTGACTTGATAACTTTGATTTCCAGGTCACGTAGGAGCCCCTTTGCCCTGTAACTTAATCAGATTGAAGGATGTGGAAGAGCTGAACTATTTTGCTTCCAAAGGAGAAGGAGAGGTAGCAACTCACATTTTTATATCCAATTCTCACTGGTTAACACTGTATTATGTTGTACTTACAGAAGCATTTTACCTTTGTAAGGTGCCTGGTTGCAGATGTGTTACTTATTACAATCAGGAAAGGAAAATGTCAATTCAGCAGTAGAGCAGCAAAGTATTAATTAAAAAGGGGCTGTGCCAGTACTTCCGGCCAAAGCCATACCTGATTACCTTAAAAGCCAAGGCTGAATTAATTAGTTCAGCTAAGAAGAGCTGAATTGCTGTGATTTCTACATTGCTGATATTTCTATATTGCACAGAAATTAAACTTACTGAAATAACTTTTTTTTTTTAACTGCAAGCTGAATGCAAACCAACTTCAAACAAATCACTTCTGCATTCCCTACTTCATATTCCATTAGTTTGAAAAAAATCCATAGGTAATTTTATAATGCAATATATTTTAGTTTCATGGAGCAGACATTAAGACAACCTTGAAAATATTTCACTTTTAGTGAATTACTATTTAGCTTGTTAGGATAAAATAATAATATTTTAATAATAATTTATCAGCAACCCTGGCTGTTTTGCAGATATGTGTGAAAGGACCGAATGTTTTCAAAGGTTATCTGAAAGATGAAGAGAAGACAACGGAAGCACTGGACCAGGAGGGCTGGCTTCACACTGGAGACATTGGGAAATGGTTACCTGTGCGTACTGATCCGAAGCTCCGTTCTTATGTCAATTGTATTATCCCACGTAAATTTTCAAGTACCGAACTTAAATTCCCAAGCAGATCTACCTTTACAAAGGATTAAGCTTATATTAATAAGAATATATTATTATAATTAGTTCAAATCGAATAAGCTCAATATGTCAGTGAAGCGTTTTCTGTTCCAAGCAGGCTGCTGACTGAGTCTCTATGAGTAAATAACTTCTCTGGGAACTCTCATTTCTTTCTCCTAACAGAATGGGACTCTTAAAATTATTGATCGGAAAAAGCATATATTTAAACTTGCTCAGGGAGAATATATTGCACCGGAGAAGATAGAGAATATCTATATCCGCAGTGACCCTGTTGCCCAGATCTATGTCCACGGAGATAGCCTGCAGGTAAAAACTAAGTTTTCAGAAAATCTTACTTTATTCTTTGTAAGTAGAAGACAGAGGGCTGGGCATGAACGAGGGGAAAGCGTGCGTGGATCGCCCCATGTTTGTGCCCCGATGGCAGCCACGCAGGAGCTGAGTGCTGGTGTGACCCAAAGCAGCCTGGGGGATGATGTGGCCAAAGATGAAGCCTTTAAATTTGCTTCGGTGTCACCCTTTGGGTCTCTAGTCCTCTCCTTTGCCACACTGCCTGCGGTAGCCAAACGAAGGCAAAGCCACTGCTACTCCACAACCACTGCCTACCCATTTTGACCAATCTTGTCCCATTTATTCCCGTATTTATACAAACATGTACAGCTGCTGAATCTGTTGCAGTTCATCCCCCTACATTCACTGGTCACAACCATGAGGCTTCCCTTGGCAGCGGAGTTTGCCTGAGACTCAAAAGCCCATGAACTGCATGTGTATAAATGATGTGTTCTGCTCTGGCTTACGCCTGTGAAAAATGAATTAATTTGATTAATGTCCAAGCAGAACACAAACCCCGCTGAAGGTGTTAAAATTGTTGGCAAATGCAGAAACAGTCACGGAGAACCCTTTTATCTGAGGAAAAGGCACAGACACCAAAATATCCTTCACCATGGCATGTTAGCAAATTATTAACATAATTAAACAAGAAGTGATAAACACAGAGCAAGTTCAACCGGCCGATGTATTCACTTCAATATAGGGCCTTAAATGTCGTTCAGCCTTTGCCTGCAACTCTCCTCCTCCTCCTTCACCTACAGGCCTTTCTGGTGGGAATTGTGGTGCCCGATTCTGAAGTTATGCCAGGCTGGGCAAGGAAAAGAGGGTTTGATGGAACATACGCAGAACTCTGTAAAAATAAGGTTTGTCTTTCTCCCCGTCTGCAGTACAGACATTTTTCCACTGTAGCATAACCTAGTTAAGAGTTGGTGTCTATTATTAATGATCTATTATTAATGACCTCGGTGACAAGAATTATTTCTTTGCTGCAATCGAAGCAGTGCGTGTGCTGACTGATGGTACAGACCTCGTGCATGGGCAGGACCAAGGGTTCGTCTTGCAGAGAACAACACTACAGCAGTAGGAGAGGTTTTATTTGTTTAGATGTCTTAAATAAGGATCCCAGCCTCATTTACCCACGCTCTCTGGTACCATGTAACCGAGTTGCATCACATCGATGACCACTGATGCCAGTGAGTCATCCCACTGGTGTCTGTGGGACATCATTCTGTGTCTAAGGCTGGCAAAAGGTTGAAGGATTGCAAATTTAAGCATCCATGTCATATAGGTTTGAAAATATAACCTTAACTTTTTGCACTGAAGTTTAATGTTTGTTTAATTTGCTAATTATGTATTAACTATGAATAAGGCACTTGAACTTTACTCAGAAACATGTTTTCTTGATGACATTAATTGCATGTAAGGTTGACTGATACTTCATGAGGAATTCATGTGTTTTAACCCAGGAACTGCAGCGGGCGATAATGGAAGACATGGTACGGTTAGGTAAGGAGAGCGGACTTCATTCCTTTGAGCAGGTAATGTGAAACAATTAATACATGATTTGGTGTGGTCAGACAGGCAATTTGTCCGTTTGTATTGAATTTGTCAGCACTTGAGAGAGAGTGCTTTATTGCTGGCAAGTTATATTTGTTCCTTCGAAAAATACACACGCTGTCATTCTGCCTTCCGCTCGTGCTTGAAATTTGAATTAAATTTAGTGAAAGACTTGGGTGCGGAGGTGAAAATCTAATTCAGGGACATGGGTAATCTTCAGTCTGACAACCAGGGCTCAAGATAAATATCTGTAGGACTCCGATGCTTCTGCCAGTGAAAGCACTGGTAAGAAACTGGGTCACTAATTACCATTCTTATAACTGACCTAGGAAATGCGGCCAGTTTGTTTTCAGCCCGTGCACTGATTCTTTTCTGCTGCTTGTGTAAATATTTCTGCAACAGAGCTACAGACACTTCAGAAGAAGAGATCTGAAATCAACCATGGATTACACAGCATTAGAAACAGTAACAAAAAAAAAAATCCACCCCATTTTAAAATGTCAAAATGCTTGTTTCTGTTAAAAGAATGAACATGTTAATCATTACACATAATTCATAATTAGCAAGGGCCCTTTTGCTTTTGTTTAGACTGTTTCTGGGTGCTAATTCTAATGAGTGATTCACCATATCTGAGTGCAGCAGAAGCACCATTAAACATAAACTTGTGATTCTTCATTTCTCAGTTACATATGCAAATGAAATGATAGTAAAAAGAAATTAATTTAACAAATGAACTTCAATATAAAGTATGGTTTGCAATGCACAACATCGTCTGTGGTAATAAGTCTCGTTTGCTCCTGCCATGGCCTTGACAGTATAGAATATCCCCAAGTAATCTAACCTACCAGCAGTTTGCAATTAATAAACGTTCGCATAGTGAGGAAAGCTTTGCCATCTTTCTAAAAGTTAAGAAGAAATGTTTCACCTTTCAAAACCAAAGGGCTTCAAAATTAACATCTCTGTTGCAATACATAATCTTAAAACCAAACTTCGAGCCAGATGCTACGGCTGATGCTCTGGTGGGCTGGGGATCCCCGGTCTATGGAAGAGCCGCTCTTTATCATCCCTGTCCTCGCCTGCAGGGCCTGAGCTTGTCCCCCTGGTTTGGAAGTGACAGCTCTGGCTTCTGTAACCAACAGCTTCCAGGGTGCAGGCTCTGAAAGCCAGCGCGGCGGGCGGGGGAGGCACTAAGAGCACGAACACTGATTTTGTGAAGGACTTCACTGGGGGAGGAATTGGACCTCAGTGCTTACCGGGGAAAAATGAATCATGTATTTAATGGGAATTTAAAAATTGATTCTCAGTCTATATTCCTGCAACTCCCAGTCTAACAAAATGCAAACCCGTCTGGTTTGGGGAATCACGAAAGCAGCAGATGGCTGGGGAATTTTGTCTCAAATCAGTGGACTATGACCAGTCACGCAGCAGTTTTCTGCTTTCTCCCACACCAGCACTCCCATAAATGCACTGGAAGGAAAAGCTTGCTCCCATCTGCGCTGCCAGGCTCCCTGCTGTGCTCAGAGACACCGCCGCTAACAAGGGCAGCCTTGTAAAATCCCGTTTGCCTAGGATGAATGATTTTATATCATTTTAATTAGCTAGTAAAACACCACCGATTCCTCTTCTTTAAAGATGATCACCACGTACATTCTTTGCGCCTGCAAAGCTCCATGGTAATTTTGCAAGACTGAATTAGCGCTGCTTGCAGTTCGGTTAAGATGATGTTCCTTAGCGCGACGCCCTGCCCTCTCTCCCGTAGCCTTCCAACCGTGTGAAACTCCGCAGTTACAATATCGCGTGTGGTGACAGTGTCCCTTGCGTCCCGCCTCGCTGCGGTTCGGCTTTGGTTTTGTACGGACCAGAAGTTTATGTGCTCACCCTCTCGGAGAGCCCCCTTCTGTGCTGGCTGGCTGGCGGGTCAGCATGGGAAAACGAGCAGGAGAGCAGGGAGCGGTGAGGGGTGGGGGAGGGATTTAGCATCGCCTTGGAAAACTTGGGCACATGAGGAAAATCCCAGTGGCAGGGTCCCCTGGGTTCCAGGCCCAGCCAGAGGTAACCACAGCAAGGCTGGTGTAAGAAGTTACGCTTATTCTGTGTGATGCCTGCAATTTTTGCTGTAAATATCTCTCTTTTTTTTTTTTTTTTTTTTTTTTTTATTTTAGGTCAAAGCCATTTACATTCACACTGATATGTTCTCAGTACAAAACGGTTTGCTGACACCAACGTTAAAGGCTAAGAGACCAGAACTAAGAGATTACTTCAAAAAACAAATAGAAGAGCTATATTCAAGCATCTCCATCTGAAAGCACGGGAAGAATGTGCTGAACAATGGACTTCGTAGCAATATTAGAATAACACTCAAAAATACAGAGCCAGAATGACACAGCTGAAATGGATAAGCATCTGAAAATTACACCTGAGCCTTTTGTTGTTCTAGGATTTCACCACTAACCATAATCTTCCTTCTTTTTTCCATCAGGTGCGATACAATTCATTTTATTTACTCTATGTACACAGTAGGGTACTACTAAAAATTATGCTCAATCGCCACAAAATATACAGAAATGTCAACCTATGACCAAGTAAATTATGGAAACGTACCTTATTAATTAGAACTGTTTGTAGTTATTAAAATAGGGAAAATGCCAGGTATGTCTGTTGATATTTGGTTGTATATAACCTAATGTGTTAGAAGCTAAAATTGTGGATAATTCAATAATGTGGTCTACCTCAAACAATCAATGATTGACGGTGAAAGTCTGTTTTCCCTGATCTGGAACTTCAAGCTGGATATTGGGTTTATATATTAAGTGAGAGGGTTTATATTTTCCAGGACATAAATTACATTGATTTGATTTAATCATTAATGACCTAACAAACAATAGAAATAGGAATGAATCCCCTGCTATTTGTACTTAATAGACCTATTAGCATATTACATCTAAGGGATTGATACTACCTTGAAATTACAAGAACAGGGTAGGAAGCGATAGGATACAGTTCCTTCTTTTTCCTTTTCATCCGAACTCGATCCATACATGGCATGCTGGTGTTACATTAGGGCCTCCTTCAGCTCAGTTCGCTCATGGACATCTCAACTACTCCAACTGAGAAGGTTGCAAAAGCATTGCTGGCTCTGCGGCGGCTTTCTGGGGGAGTTCACGTTAACCCGTACGCTCCTGGTCCCTAATTTATTACTTTCCATGCTGCTAATACTGCATAGTCCAGTTGGACTAACTCCCTTTCAGAAACAAGCGCTCAAGGAACGGAGCACGAGGTATCAGCTGCGATTCTGAATGGGGCTTGGCAAAACAAATTGGTTGGGGAGAAAGCCCAGCCTGAGATGCAGCAGCGGGGGGCATCCTTCGGCTGGCCGCGGAAGAGGAGGAAACACCGCTGCGAAAGGCCCGGGGTGGGTGAAAGGCGGTGTTAGCTGTTGCCGTCGTGAGGCGTCACGGTATGGTAAAACATGGGACGCGGTTGCAGAAAGGCCTGCTAAGATGACATCTTTACGTTTGGACGTCTGGAAGGCTCAGTGCCTGCTGTCCTCACTTCCAGTGGCCTCTCTGGACTGAAGGTCGAGCAGTCTGGATGCAACTGGAGATTTCACGGCCAGCTGCAGCCGTTGGAAAGGGGCTGAGTCCCGCGGGGAACAGGAGCAGACTCTGGAGCTCCCTCCTGATATAAAGCACGGTACCAAATGATGAGAAAACTGTCACATCAAGTCACTTGAACACTTGGACTGTCGGTGGCTTCCTTCTGCTAAACAGGGTCCTAAATATATTTGTGTATTTTAATAGCTGCTGTTTGTTGCACCAGTGCGTACTAGCATGGAGCTGTGCCTGTTAGATCTTCTTTGCTAGGACAGTGAAAGCACACTTATTTTCTCAGACTGGCATCCACCGTAGACTTTTGAAGCTAAAAGTTTAAATTTTTAATCTAAATGATCTCTTATTTTCCCTCTGAAATTCCACTGCATGCTTCAAAATGAAATAATTTGAATTAATGAGTTAGTGTTACACGAAGACTGATTTCTTGCAGTAATTCGAGAACAAAATGATACGAAGGAACCTGTAGCAGCTAACTTAATTATTCATATAAAGAACACGGCGATTTCATTTATCAAATGTGCAGGTAGTTGTCCGAATCTGTTTTTGCGCCCGATTCCTCATTTGATTCCAGTGCAATGACTTGTATCAGTCCAAAGCAAGTAAGAAATACCGCTGCTGTGATCCGATGGTATCGTACGTTCATTTTTCACCAATGTACACAGCAGCAGCATCCCTGGGGAATTTGCATCTGCCACGCCTGCAGAGGATAGGAATTCCTGTATAAAATCCACCTCTTTGGGTCAAGTCCCAAAGGATTTTCATCTCTGCGGAGTCTAGTTCATCTCCTTTTCGTGTCAGCCAAAAGACAGCCATTACACACGCATGCTTCAAAGCAACGAAGAATCGGAGTCAGTACAGATTCCTGTCTGTTTTAATGCAAAATAATAATAATAACAACGAAAATCCCCCTAATCATCTAAACAAGTACAGAAAAGCCGTTTTCCACTGACCTTTTTCTACCACATGAATTTAATTTACTTTTCTCCTAAGGTGATTTCAGTTTACCAGACTTTTCTAGACAACTAAACTCTGACTCTGTGGAAGTATGGAAGATCCCAATATGATTTCATTTATGGCTTAGATGGCTGCTTTTTTTACGTATATAATGCTGAACATTATATTCTTCTTTTGGTATTTGATGCAAAATGTCAGATGCACTAGAGCCAAAGATATGAACACCAAAAGAGTAAGAAAGAAAAAAACACCGACTTGGCCACACTAGGATGATGCAAAATTTGGGAGAAATTTTGGTATTGTCACACTGAAAGCGTGAGTACTTGCAGAACTTGTGAAAAGCTGTGTAAATAAACTCAGAGCTCTCTTTAATACTTCCCTGTGTAATCAGATTTTCCTCTGCAGGTCACTCTCTGTCACCATAACCATAACAACGTTGTAAGAGAGTAAAACCTGAAAAGAACACGTGCGTAACGCGTGAGCTAGGCACGAACAGGCTTCTCTTCAAATTCCAGGGATATTTGTTTTGCATTGAGCTTTCTTAAACTGAGATACTTCTTGCGACCACCAAGGAAAAATCCCCAGGGCTGTCCTATAGCCAGCTGTTTGGTTTTTTTTTCCTCAAGATAACCAATTACAAAATTAATTTCTAATATTCATCTTATTGAAAGAGTTGAGGCTCAAGTGCCATTGCGTAAGTGGCGATGCAAGTTTCCCTTCTCCGTAACCATTCTGGATGGCTTCAGGGTGACTGGTTTTAACTAATCACTGTCATCTGGGGGTTCATTCCGTGATCAATTGGTGAAAACCCCCAGCAAGCTGGCTGCAATGAGCACAGCTCGGGCCTGCCGTCGCAGGGGGGATCGGGCTGGTCGGAGGCAGGCCCCTGTGGCGGGGCTGTTCCTCGGTGCGGCAAAAGCAGCGTCGCCTTCAGCAGCCACGTGAGCCGAAGCAAAAGCGGTTTTGCAGCCGCTCCCCCGAAGGCTTCCACCGCCGTCAGCGTGCGGCGGGCTGCGCTGCCGTGCTCTCGGACGCTTTAAATACGGGAGGTTCGTTCTGGGCCTGGTGCTACGCCCGTGAAATCACTGGAAGACTGTCTCCAGTGCTCGTACATAAAAACCAGAATAAACCACATTTTTTCCAGGAAGAGAATATTGCTTAGTTACACGTTTTGTATGTTCTTGGCTCAATATAACAGACGGAGAAAATACCGTTCTGCCACAGAAATGGTCAAAGACTCACACCAGCGTGAGCAGAAACCATACCAGTCTTAACCCCCCCTTGGCAGGAAATACACAGCATTATTCTGTCCCGAAAGGCACATTGGCGGGTTAAAATGGTTGATATGCATCAGTTGAGAGAGAGATGGTGAGTTGTTTATCAATAAAAGTACTATTTCACAATCCGTCATCACTAAGTATATATATATATCAGCATCAGTCAGTCCAATGTCATTTTTTGCCATGAATATGAAATTCTTGCATATAACAGAAAATAATCTTAGTCTTCTGGAATGGAACAAATTAACTATAGGTTTTGGTTTTTTTCTCCCATGTTTTAAAAGCACAAACTGGTGATCTATATGTAAATAAACTGCTACAAGATGAATGTAAACTGGGGAAGAATATACTATTTTTGCATGGTAACAGATTACTTAAAGACCTCATGATGCCTTACGGAAAGTTTGGAAAAGCATTTTATTTAGAGGCAATTCTACCTGCGTACTTTTTGTGTCTTTAGCTCACTTCGGTTTTGTCTGTGGGAAAAAAAAAAAAAAAAGATACCAGGTTTAGATCTTTGTTTCTTCTTGGAATTAACATTCTTCAGTACTTTGGTTTCTACACCACCTTTCCTCCTGTTAAATGATGAAGCTGAGGCTCTGCTTTTCGGAGGAGAAATCTGGATGCTTGTAATCGGGGAGGGAAAAAGTTTTAGATCCCTGGAATTGTTCCAAAATAAAATGTTTTCTGAGGCATCTAGAGCCCCTTTAAGCCCTTCATTTCAGCTTTTTGTTATGTATTTTAGCAAAGTACAAGCCGGCATTTTTGTAAGCGTTGCCTATTTTCAACTGAAAGTGAAGGGGTTAAAATACAACATATACATTTGTGTAAAAAAAAACCCCTCTTAACTGTAATTAAAGATTTTTCGGTTTTGGTATATTAGCATGTACATCAAGAAGTCATCTATGGAAACTTTTGTAAGGAATGAAATTGTCGCATTTCTCAAAGCCACTCCTAAGATTTTCTCACGGACCGACACACAATAAACGCTCTTTTATAAAATCTGTTGCTACTCCAGCGCTCTGTCCTCGCAGTCGGTACGGAGTCATCCAGAACGCGTGCCTCTACTAAACGTGTTGTAAAAAAGAAATAACATACATAAAATAATGACCAAAGGAATACTGGAACCTGAGACTGATTTTAGCAATCTTCTACAAAAAAAATCGTTGCGAAGTTCTCTGAAGATGCAGCAGTCTTTCTGTAATGGTTTCATTTCTTATTTTAAGTCAGTAATAATATAACCAAATGTATATGCTTGTTTAATATGAATTGACAATCGGGAATGCATAGTATTTTTTCAGACCGTGTGTCTAAACCAATAAAGTTTAAAAGCGTTCAGTCTCTACTCCGGTTCTTGTCTGCACTTGCATCTCTCCCTTCACTTGGAAATTGATAATGCAGAAGAATTCTCTCAATTTTTCGCATTAACGGAGCAGTGAAGAGTCCTCTGCTCGGGGTCTGATCAGTAAAAGGAATATAACGCACACAATTCCGATTGCAAGATGTGGTGTGGTAAACCCAGCAGTATTTATTCGCCCAAACCAGGGGAGGGGGGCAGCAGCACCCAGCACGCCCCCTGCAAATGCCAGCAGCCGGGACCAGGCGGGGTTACCCACGGGCGATGCCTGATCGCCTTCATTAATAAAATGGAGGCTGGTGCTCGCCTCAAGGGCAGCAGCAGCCCCCGGCCCGCCGGCCATCACCTCCCAGGCTCCTTGGCCGCGGCGGGACCGCTCTCCCCTCACCCCCCGTTTCTCCCCACCAGGTTCGTGACCGCCCTCAACGTTTAATTCACACTCGTTCGGCCTGAAACTCCCCGGGCCTGGCGCCTGCTGATAACGCGCCCCGAAAAAAGCAACCCCCCCCCGTTCCTCCGCCTCTACGGCTGCGCTGCCTTCCCCCCCCCCTACCCCTGGCAGCCGCCCGCCGGTGCCCGCCCCCTCCCCGGCCCGGCGAGGCCTCCCCCTCCCCGCACGCCGGGGCGGAGCCGCTGGCCCGAGCCCCCTCAGGCCTGGGCGCCCTCCCGCCGCCGCGGGCCGGTAGCGCCGCCTGTTGGCCCTGGGTGGTGTCGCCGCGCATGCGCGCTGGGGGCGTGGGCGCCGGCCGGGAGGGGGGCGGTTGGCGCAGGGGAGGGCGGCCCTGGGCGGGGGGGCGCGGTTGTGGGCCCCGTCTCTCAAGGGCCGCTGAGGGGAGGGCGAGGCGCCGCTCCCGGGGCGGCCCCGCGGGCAGAGCCGGCGGCCGGGCCGGCGTTTTCCAGCCGTACCGGCGGCGCCTCTTCGCGAGCGCGGCCGGGCCGGAATTCCCCCCCCCCGGCCGGGGGGGGGGGCCCCGCGGGGCGGCGCGGGGGGATGCGGGTCCGGTCCAGTCACCCTCCGGGGGAGGCTCTTGGCCGGCAGCGATCCGGTAAATCTTGCGTGGCCCCGGCGTCCCCCGCAGCCCCCATCGCCATTGTCACCGTGTGCGGCCGAGCTGGCCCTGTGTCAGGCCCGGTTGTTGCCCGTGGCCCTGACGGCGGGCAGCTGGTCTGGGAGCGGGCCCGTTCCCTCTGCCTTAGCTGTTAGTAACAAAAAGGGGGTTTCCCTTTGTGAGGCACCTTCTCACCCCGTCTGATAATTTCCCTTAGAAATGGCAAAAACGCTTGCCTGCCTTTGAGAGGGTCCTTTTAAAAATGTCTTAAAGCTGTTCCTCAGAAGGAGCAGCCTCCTTGTTGAATGCCATTTAGCAGATCTTGAGGCAGAAATTGGGAGACCTTAAAGGAAAAAAAAAAAAAAAAAAAGCAGTCTGAGAGGAAGATATGGGTAGATTTAGACTGTGGATATACAGAAGAAATTCTTTACAATGAGGGTGGTGAAACCCTGGCAGGGGTTGCCCAGAGAGGGGGTGGAGGCCCCATCCCTGGGAACATTCCAGGCCAGGTTGGACGGGGCTGTGAGCAACCTGATGTGGTTCAAGGTGTCCCTGTTCCTGCAGGGGTTGGGCTGGATGGCCTCTGAAGGTCCCTTCCCACCCAAACCATTCTGTTATTCAAATAAAGGCTGACTGTAATAGTGTAACTTGCTAAAATAAATGGGGAAGACCAGTGTGGGATGTCTCGGTCCCACACTGATCTCTGTCATTTAGAGGTAAGACCTCACTGTTACAGGGTACAACAAACATTAGTTTCTACCTTGATGCTGCTCTGCTGGCTCGTGCTCCCGTAGGTGTTCAGTACTCTTGTGTGCCTGCCTGGGTCCAGCCAGCAGCCTTGGGGGCTGTTTGCTTTTCATCCTTACGTATACGCAGAAGAAAGAGGGAAAGGGATGAGTGCTGGGTTGAGTCCTGCTCGTACCTTGTCCTGTCCCGAACTCCCAGGGGGTTTCGGCTGTGGGGCTCTGCGTGGTGCCAGGGGATGCGGTACTTCAGGCCCGTTTCTTAGTGTGGGGATGGATGCTCTTGTGACTTGCTGTCATAAAAGTGTAATTGCAGAAAGTTTGGCTGTTTCTAGCTACTGAAAATAGAATGCAAAGCTAAACAACTTAGAAAATTGGGTTTAGGAGAAGAAAATATGTCCCTGAAATTCACTGGTTCAGAAGTAACTGTGTCGTCGTGGCCTTTGGGATTATGTACAGTGAGGACCAGTTTATGTAGAAATTCCCACAATACTCCTAATAAACTCAATTTAAAACTGATTTACACTCAAACTACTTTGAACCTAAGTAGATTAAAGGTCACTTCCAAAGGGGCTTTTTTAATCAAGAGGTTTCTAACCCACCTGAAGTATTTCTTGCAGGCTGCTATTTCTTTTGGTCTTGCTGATAATACTGATTAAAAAAGCTTGGGTAAAAATACTAAAGCAAATTTAGATTTTACAGTGATAATAGTATCAAAAATTGTTACAGGCATGGAAGAGGGGGAACAGCTAAAGGTGCCCTATTAAAAATAATCATCTAAATTCTAATATTAAAGCTAAAATCACTAAGTACTTGTTCTTCCCTAGACCCGAAGGGCAAGGCCAGTGTGAAAATCCTACCAAAAATTAAAGAAAATCTTGAAGTCACCAAAGTGAGCCATTCATCCAACCAAAGGTCTGTTAGAATTTGTTCAAATGCACCATTATTAACACTAGCTAATTGTTTATACTGGTTTTGCCTGCATGAGATGTCTCTTGGAGACAGGCGGTCTAAACTCTCGGTAAACTGGTGGTTGTCAGACTATTTGTTGGCACCTCATAAAGAGATTTTGTAGTTTTTGTCGCTGCCTTCTAGAACAGCGTAGCTCTGTGTATTGAGCTTAGCCCTGTTCTTCAACTGCAGCAATCAAGTGAATGTCAAAGAAGCAACAAACCTGGAAAAAAATGAAGAGGAAATAGAAGACAACACTGTACCGCTGAAGGTGAGAATTCTGACTCTTTATCTGCTCGTAACTTATGGAGGCCAAATCAAAGAAATGGGACATGTTCAATTCTTTTTCTAATCAAGCAGAATTTCCCATGAGGGGTGTGTTTTCAGGCTGAACTTGGTCCTGTATTTTAGTGACATTTTCCCATGTCTTTGGCCAAAGCACGGGATACTGGTTATTCTTAACAAGGCAAGGCCGGAACAATTGTGTGTGTAAGATCCCTCGATAGAGTGTGATTCCAGAGAACTGCTCACTTCTAGTTCAGATGCAGACCTTTGGCAAGTCACTGTTGTGCTCTTCCTTGTGTTAGTACAACTGGAGCAAAGTATTCTGAGGTGACTGAGCAGAAGTGCTACAGGACAGTTAATGCTACAAGGGCAAGAAAAGAAGTCATCAGGTGTGTTTGAACTGAAATCTGCTACAGCAGAGGGCTTGAGTGGTGTTGGTGTGAAACTTTTTATAGAAAATGTTAGAGTCCACCAATTATTTACATTTCCTGCAAATGCGTAGTTTCATAGAATATACTACTTAAACAACATTGTTGTTTGTATTTATAGGAGAAATCTAGGAATCTGAAAGTGAGCAGCATGAATTTTACGTCTAAAAAAATAAAAGATTTATTAAAGGGAAATTAATTTCTCCGCTGCTGTCTTAAGCATACCTTCCATTGACATCAGTGTGCCTTCACTGGAAGTCTCGTCCAGCAAAAGATTGTAGGACCAAATTACTGTGTATTCATTATGCATTTTAGAACTGTAAGTCAGATTGCAGACTTGTTAATGATGCATGCATTTGTATTGGTCATTTAATTTTAGGAATCCCTGATGATCAGCTTTGAAAGTAAAGACAGTTTGAAAAATGCTGAAGTGACTTCAAGTGAGTATAACAGCAATACGTTACATTGTTAAATATATTTTTATATCTGTATAAAACTAAATGTAAAACTCCTTATCCAATTTGAGTTATATTTTATGAAAGTACTGGTGCGCTGTTCTTGTACTGGTTCTGACTACAGGATATTAGAAAGTAAAAGTGTTGAGACCACTGATGGGACTTCTGCCTCTGATTCCAGCATGTGGCTTGGTTCACATGAATGGGTTGTAGGCAGCAGAAATGGGATAGGAGCCTCACAAGACCTGAGATAGACTTGAGCCCAGCCTGTTACATGCTCTTGGTTTTATCATTGACAGAACTAGTTGTTGACATGAGCGCTTCAGTTTACTCAAACCTGCATTTTTAAAAGCTTGTGCCTAAATGATTTGTCCTTCTGAAAAGAAACTGGCTAATAATTACCTTATCGGAGGCTAAATTCTTCTTCTAGCGAGCCTTGGGCAATGAAGGTGTCTTCTGTTAGCTTGTGGTACTGTAAACTGGGTTTATACAAATACAAATTTGTGTATTTGTTTCTTTAACTGTATTATGAATCGGTATAAGGTACTGACTTGACAATATTTAGCTCATCATGGGAATGAAACTTATATAAGGAAATCCTGATGGCTTGTACAAGGTGATACATTTTTCTTTTTTGGTAGCCACCTTTTTTGCCTCTTACTCTAGGTACAGGAATGACTCTTCCCACGGGTGTTTCAACCTTTCTCCTAGAGTGTTTAGATGGAGATTCAACTGCAGATTATAACACAGGTGCTAGTGACAGCCTGAACAGTTGCCCATCTCCTGAAACATTCAGAGATGATGTCTCAGGTGAGACTTCTGATTTTTTGAGCTTTATTTGATGTAGAAAATGTGAAGGGACTATCTACAATAGAAGGGCTGGGGGCTCTGTTGGTGCGACTCACCAGGTTGGGTCTTTACTGTAAGCCAGCCTGTACTTAACATGGGATTTGTATATCTGGTCCTTCAGTCCAGTGTGAATCAGGTCCTGGTGTGATTTGAATCGTACTGTAAATTTAAAGCATTCACTGTTGACACAAGCTGTTTATTGGGGATGACCAACAAATCTGCTTTGAGTCAAATTCCCCCCAAACTTTTCTGCGGCTGTTTGAGCCAAGACAACGCTTTTGCTTTGCTTTAAAGTTCCTGTCTTGCAAATGTGATTGCTTTCAGTTTGGTCACAAATTTAGTAACTCAATGAATTCCAGCATAAGAAGCCTGCACTTCTATCTTTTATGTCCAGAACGAAGTTATTTTCACTATGAGGAGACTAGCAAATACAAGAACTCTACTCTTCTGGACTCCAGCAAAGCAGTGAGCATAGATAAGATACCGCAGATCTCAAATCTTTCGGCAATATTAGGTAATTCTTTTCTACAATACTTAAGAGTATATAGCTAAACAAATTCCACTCTCGTGCAAGGAAGCTGTGTAAAATAGGTAATGATCACTTCATTTAAGGCATGGCTGTGTAATTGGGAACAGCTCCCTCTTAGTGGTCTGTGTTTGCTTGTAATATTTTGCTTTACAATTTTGTGCACTAAAACATTGTCTGGTCTGCTTTTTCTTCTAAAGTTTAGCTTATATGTTTTTTAGAACCTGTACTGGAGGATTTTCAAGACCAATATACTAGAAGGTAATCTGCAAAGCAGACTCTTTGACGCACCTAACTGGTCAGGTTTTTCTCTTTTGAATGATATTTAAAAGAAAGGCCAGGATGAATAAGCCTCTGATCCTGCAAATGCTTCTGTTGAGTTTCAGCTACCTGTGTCCTCACTAACTTTGAAACTGGTGCATTAAGTCAGGTAAGAGTTTGCCTTACAGACTTTGGTTTTGGTCTTTCCAGCTGTAGGGAAATCAATGTAAGAAAACTTGATGAAGGATTTTGTGGAAGGGGAAGGTGGCGTTTATTTACAAAATCCCTTGATAAATTGCTTTTATCCACTTGTACTTTGTCAGATTTCATTCAGTCACAGGCAGCAAGATGTCTGTGCCCAGGTGGTCTGGCCAGGATTGCCTGTGCAGTACAGATTATGAGGAGCACCCGTTGTCAAGTCCTCGTGAAGTCTCTGGTGTTCTGTGCTTGCCCAGGGCAAAACTAAGTTTTGGGCAGATCTTTTGTCTTCTTTAGGAATCATCAGCTTATACGGGGCACTCGTTTGCTTCAGAATCTTGCTGACTTCAGCCTTCGTAAATCTTGGGGCAGGTTGCTGCCCGTTGTCAGTTTTTCCTTCTTTGGAATACATGTCTACCAGGACGTGGCATGGTGTATGCGATATGTTGGAACCCCCTTGCCACCCTCCTGTTAGGGTGCCAGGTTTTCTGTAGTCAGGTCATCTGTGTTCTGGCTTTATCATAGTGCAGGGTCTTCACTGCATCTGCTGTACTTGGCCATGTCACAGTGCCGCCTTCAGGTCCTGACATAAAAATCTGAGTAACGTGAGTGTTTTTCTAGAAATATAACCTTTTTTTTTAACCCTTGTGCTGCTGTTCCCAGGTTTCCATGCAGATGTTTCCATTCATAACTCATTTATACCAATCTCTGTACAGATCTCTGTACAATTCAGTGTGAATTTTCTTGTGAACCTGATTTTCCCCTGCGTCCTTCTTAAACATGTTCTGTCCTAGTATGCTTTAGTGCTGAGTACTTTAGTGAATGTCTTCTGTGGGTCTTAAATTGCAAGTATCTTCAGAATAAGCTGTGTGACTTGATGATAAACTACCAAGTAACTGTAAGTGTGATGAAGTAACTCAGTAACAATATTTTTTAAAATAAGCTTTATCCCTTTTCAGTCTATATTTTCCTATGATTTCCTTATACATTGGGTTTTTTTGAATGTTAACATTCATTCAGAATAGTTGTTCACTTTTTTTTTTTTCCCTCCTCTCCTAGAAAGACACCATCAAATTGCAATTACAGTTCTTCAGCATTAAGTGTTTCAACTACTCTGGCAGGTAAAGTATGACCTGAAGCACTTGGCATTAGTGGTGAGACAAGAGAATATTCTACCCAAGCTTAAATGATGGTAAAATATCAGAACCAGGCTTCCAAGGGGTCATTTGTCCTCCTGGCATAGGTCAATTGTATCTAGAAGGGAAAGTGTGAATTGAAAATCTTCCCTGTAAATAAGATTTGTTTCTAATTAATGTGTTAAGAGAAGAACAAAAAACCCCCAAACCCTGCATTTTTCCATTTAATCACCTGTGCAATGAAAATTTGCATTTCTTACTTAACTCATCCAGGAACAAAACTGTTGTGTCATGCTCCTTACTTGAACTTAGTTCGTATGAGCTTCACAAATATTATTAGGAGTCCCTCATGTAACTACAGTTCTGAACTGTGACTGATGCAATTCTGGCTACGGCCCAGGTACCACATAATTTTCTCCTGCTTAATTTGGACTGTAATAGCAGCAGAAGTTGCCACTGGCAAAGACTGCTGTGATTATGCAATTCCTCTGCTCCCACAGTATGTGTGTCTAGCAGTAAATAGCCAGGTGAATGTAAGATTAATAAGCAACCTCATTTCCTCAAGGAAAGGGAGAGGAGTAAAGTGGCCCTATTGGTGGGAAGAGGGAGATGAGGATTATATTGAAGGGAGAAAATGTGTTAACATGGGTGGCTTTGGAGTGATCCCTCTTTGACAACCATCTTGCAAGATGTGGGTTGGAGAGTAGCTGTGGTCTTTGTCTCAAAGTTAATTAATTTGTTGGAAATTTATCACAGGAAAAAAAGTCTGTAAAATTACAGCTGCAAGAGAGAGAACTCCAGACCTAAAAACTGGTATGCGCTGTTCTTCACCGTTAGGACTGCAAAGAAAGGTGAAAGATCCTTAATAAATCAGCCAGATTGTAAGATGGATGATTTGCTCCTTCCTTGTATAGTTGGAAGACTCCACCTAGAAGTGCAGTCATTCCCTTGAAAGGGGTGCCTGCAGGCAGAGAGTGAAAACGTAGCTCGCCTTTACCTCTGGATAGCAGTAATAGTCATGGGTGCCCCCGAGGCTCACTGGTTTTCAGACTGACTGTGTCAGTGGTACCGAATCGGTTGGGTAGAGCTCGACCATGACAGTGGGACTCTGTTAGTGCTTACTGCACTATCCAGACTCACTTTATAACACAAAATGTAATTGTTTCACCCTTTAGCCTGACAGTCAAACTGCTAAACCAAAAAGTCTGAAGTGCAAGAAAAAAGAAAAAAATTCTACTACGTTAGAAGAAGGTACGTCATCGCTTAGTCAGCTCGATGCCCCAGGAGACGCTTCAGCCAAACCAGCGGGGCTGACAGCAGAAGTACTGCCATCCAAAAGGACAGATGCTGTGGTGGTAAGTATTCCCATTGTGCCCCGCTGATTAGCAAAGGCATAAAATTGAAGTGAGAGTTTTGAATCATGACAAAAGTCACAATTAAATAGAGAAGAAGGTAGGAAGTGCTTTATTCCCTAGTGGTGAAGGGGTCCTGCGATGTGTGTGTCCTGTGCTGCAGTAAACTGATTCTTTGTCTTAATTTTTGGAGAGTGTAAGACCAAAAAAAAAAGTGAATGACAGGATTTCAGTAGTTAAACCCTAAGAACGATTAGTAATTCTAAATGGAGTTGTTACAAATGGTATTTTCTACTAGGGGAATACTGTACGACTGATAATGAACATTGGAAACTAATACTGAATTCTTCTTTGGTTTTGTTTAGCAAATTAGTTCTACCATGCTGATCATGGAGGCAAATAAAGCCCTAAAACCCCTTGGTTATGCTCAGCCTGCAGAGCTAGATGTGAGTGTCTATCCTCATACTTTTTTTAATTATTAAAACCAAACAGATCATTCTTCATGGCACAGTACAATTCTGGCTATACTTATGCAACGAGACAAATTGCACAACAAATTACATGTTAAATTCAATCAGTTGGACAGTTAAAGAAATACAACAAAAAACCTAAGTGTCTGCTTTGTATTTTTGCAACACCTTCCAATGTAAAACCAGCACCTAGTAGCTTTACTTGCATGACCCCTTTGATACAAAGTGGATATTTAAATGCCAGCTTGAATTCTTTGTCAGTGAAGGCAGTACAGCACTACTGCTTCTCTGCAGGCATAGAAGTGACGCCTCTGTCATGTTCGTGCCATAGCTCCCAACCAAATCAGCTAACTGTACGTTTTTTTAGAAAAAGGGCAATGGTTACAATAGAAAGACTGCTTAATTTTGCAGCAGATTATTTGGCAGGAAAAGCTACCGGGCTTTCCTAGTGTTCCTGCAAGCATACTTGAGTTTATGGATACTAGATTAACAAATAGAGAACATCGAGGGTCTTGTTGGAGGCCAAAGACAGGAATCACTGGAGTCCTAAGTCATGTTTTTGAAGCAATAGAACACCTTTTGCATGAGCCAACAAGTGTTGGTCAATTTGAATTGTTGTCGATTATTTAATTGGGCAGTTATTGCAGTATGTTTTGTATTTTGACGGAGCTGTAGCTTAGCTTGTCACCAGTGTGCAAAGCCTCACCTGGGGAAGACCTGTTCCTGAATACCACAGGCCCATATGTAAATTCAGAAGAAATTGTTCCTGCATCTCTGAGCTCAGAAAAAGAAATTATTCCTCAAAGTCCAGAAGAAAAGAATATTTTTCAGGTTCTAACTTTATTGCACTCTTCAAATCCAGTTTTGGCATGCTAGTATGTAATGTACTATATATTAAAGCCTTACAGTATTACAAACAGCTGAAGAAAATGTTTAAGCTTTGAAGCTTTCTATCACCCTTTCCGATAGCTTACTAAGTGTACACAAGTAGTCTTAAATGTTTTCTAATGATATCCTTTGAAATGTGCGTGCCCCCTCTAACTTCCCTAGAAGAAAGCTAGAAGACTATTTCTTCAATGGAAATAGTTGTGTGAATGAAATGTCATTCATCTTTTCAGCCCCTGTGTGGCAGGCAAGAAATCTGCTCCATTGTCAGAACTTCACCGGGCCTGCGGCCTTCCCAGCTTCACCAAATTCCAGTTAACCCAAAAGCGTTCTGCCGCCCCGAGGGAGTGCCTGAAGGTAACAGAATATAGAATTGGTAAATGGCTATCTGAGTGTTTAAAGAGTTGTTTTAAGTCTGAATATTTGGAAAAATCACAAGGCTAAAGAGTAAAAGATGCTGTAAACTTGAAATTTCTGACTTTAACAGCATCCCTGTGCAAAGTACTTCACTAACAAACTATACTCGCGTTTCCTCCTCCAAGGATCTCTAGCATAGGAATTAATACGATCTAGCCATGTCATAGGTTAGATCATTAAGGCCAGAAGGTGCTGCTAGGTAACTGTGGGAATATCTGCACCCCTTCAAGTTACTCCTAAACACAACTTCGAGGTTCACTGCTGGTATGGAGAATCTGTAGAAAAGGTACCAGCTTGTTTAGTAAATTATTATCCTGCGCCTTATTTCTAGGGTGAATGTCTGTGTGAAGTCTGTGTCTGGGGTGAAGTCTATGTCTGACTTCAGCTTTCAGCCACTGGTGTGGTTTTTATCTTTCTCAGCTAAACTGGGCTCTTTAGCATCTAGTATTTTTTTTCCCCCCTGAAAGTAGTTCAAGTAATAGGGTATGTGTTTCTTTAAAAAATGTCAGTTTTTCTCTAAAGGTTTCTGTTCTTTTCTCCCGAGACCCTTAACATAGGGGAAGTTCCTTTCTTCACTTCCTAGATTTTGGTTAAACAAAAATGAGAAATGTGTACACAACTGCCTCATAACTACCGTAGAGGTAAAATCCCCTCCCATTCCAGTCTCTCTTGAAGTTTCTCAGTGTGCCACTGGATGGCATAGGTCTTCCTAAGTTTACAGTAGTTCTTTACAGACAATGTCTGCAAGTTTTCTGCAAGTTATATTTGTCACTTATGCTGTTTTAATTTAATACAGGGATACTGTGTTAGCGTAATAGCTTTCAAAGATACTGAATATATGCGAATTTCCAATGGAGTTGCAGTTTCCTAGGTCCAAATACTCTCCTACTTTATTACAGATTTGCGTTCAGACAGCATCCAGAATGCAGGGAAGTGCTTTTAAGTGTGTACATGTGTTAATTAATGACAATCATCTGATGCTTCCGTACAGATCAAAGAACAAGGGTGACAAGGATGTTAAGTCATGTGCCCAAGAGAACTGTGGTAATACAGAATATAGGTTGTACTTGCTAGGCAAGTGGATCTTGGAGATCAGCAAGTGGTGGTGTCAGAGCAAAAGTTTGGTTTTGTTGCTGCTTTTCTAGAGGAGACCGGGAATCAGGAATTAGATTGCCTGAAGGTGGTGGTGGTGGTTTTTTATGCTGAATGTTTTCATCTCTGCTCAAGGGAGTCTTTCAGATGATGCTCTGTTTCATTAGGAATGTACAGACACTCAAAACTATTGTTCTTTTCTCACTGGCAATTGACCTACAAGGTTCAGATTCTCCCAAACAAATGATAGCGTAGATATCTACTGAGCATCTGAACAGCTTGTCAGATCAATGAGCTTTCGCTTACACTTGAGAATGTGCCGCTTTACTGATAGTATTTAACTTTGATGCCACTTTCTCCCCAGATACCATTACGAGTACCAAAAACTGGATCTTCTGTAAACGCAGATGAGGTTTCTGGGTTCCAGCAGGAGTCAACAGAAGAAATAACTGTCTTGCTGCTGTGGCAGGGAGGTGAAACAAAACTACTAACCAGTAATTAATGGCCGTATTTTTTTTGGCATGTGCATTGTTTGAAATTTAGTATAATGCTTTGCAGTAAGCTTGTAAATACTTTACTGAAGTGCTTAATATTAAATTATTTTGTACAAACAACTAGATCTTATTCTGGATATTGTTCTGTACAGGCTTCATAAAGCTGATTCTTTGGTTCATTTAGATTTTTTTTAAATGTGTGACTCAAGAACAGCATACCAAATTGTGATAATGGAATTATTTTTGGCTATTGTTTGTGCCAAGATTTCTAGATTTCTCCTGTAGCATTAGCATCTAAATATGTGACCTCTGCTTGAGTTAAGAAGTGCTAACACTGTTCATGAGGGTAACTGCGTGTCCTGGAAATGGTTGTGTAAAGCATTCATGTACTCTCAGAAGTCAACAGCACGCTACCATTAACCTACCCGAATGCTTGGGTCTGCAGAACTTTGGAGGTACAGGACTGTGTGTGTGCTGCTGTAAATTGATTTCTAAACATGAATCTAAGTGGCCTTCACCCCACCATTGCTGCAGTACAGCTAGCTTTTTATGATCAGCACTATTGCCATTCTAGGCATATCCACTGGCCAACCACTGTCATGTCAGAGCCCTTCCCATTTCATCTCAGTTATTTTATAGTATCACCTACCTCAGTCATTGTTTCTTCCAGTGGCCTCAGACTCATGTGGAGAAAGTAGGTGCCTTACATGAATGCAAGGGTGCAAAAAACCCCTTTTACAGCTGAACTGTCTCAAGAGCTGGATATTGGCATTCTGGATTTCTAGGTTACTGCTCATGCTACCTGCCACATGGCTTAGATTCCCAGTGCTTGCAGTTCAGCCTGTGGATTGTTAATCCATAAATGTTGTTCTTCAGCAGTGTGCCGAATGCCTCTGAAAACGTTGGCAAGAGCAGAGTTTTTCTCCAGTTGCATTCACTGCAGGCTAAAGTAATTTGGATCCCTACGGTGTTCTCACTACAACACCCCTTACTCAGACTGTTTTGTAGACATAAAGGAAGTTTTTCCATGTTTTAAAATGATAGTATGGCTCTCCAAACCTCTCGAAATCTGAATTTGGTTTTCAGTATTATTGCCCTGGAAAATGGTTCTGTGTATCCAAAAGGAGCATGCCAAGAAGACATATAAAATCCACAACTTTAATTAGTTTGACTACATTTGAAAATATCTGTGAAAGTTCAGACCCTGAGCCTTTTCCCATTGCTCTGGGGTAGAGGGAAGTGCAAATAAATGCTGCTAGATGAGCCTATGAACAAGTATTGTATAAACATACTGTATGGCTCAAGGTTAAAAATTATGCCATTAAGTTATTTTTCCTTTAAGCGTTAGTAGAATGAGTTCTGCCAATAACTCCTCGGAGTTCTCTTGGGAATGCTTCTAATTATCAATATCCTTGTTCTTGCAAATACTAAGGGACTGGTAATTGTACAAGAATGTAGAGCCCCTAGGAGATAGAGGTGAGCTCCTTGATGCAGCTTTAAGCAAAATTGAAAGTTATGTATGTAGCAAGTTGCGATTATGATGATCGTTCCAGTAAGGGATGGTCCAGAATGAGAGGTGTTCACCATAAGGGCATTCTAGGAGTCCTAGGAAAAAGCACTTTGCCCCAAAACATTTTGTCATTTCTGTACAAGAACCAGGCTAATACTAGCAAACTAATTGGAGAGTACAAGAGAAGAAAATACGGCCTGTAACGGTGGAGTTGGCTGTAGCAGCCTGAAAATTGCCAGGTTTTGTTTTTCTTGATGTGATGAGGCTATATAGCAGGACAGAAATATCATGAACCACAATCTCTCTTGTCCTTCCCTTCAGTTACGAAAGCGCTGCTTCTTATTTTCATCTTTTGTCTGACTCTTGGAGAAAGTATAATTAATTACCAGGCTAGCGCTCTGCCCCGGGGAAGGAAATTTTACTCATTTTGAGGCCGCAACAATATCTACTCTTGTTCTGCTTTTCTCAAAGGGAAGGCATTTTCCCATGTTTTGGTTTTAAACCAAAGAATGACTACATAAAATTTCATTCAGAGTGGGAACTGGCTCTTCCATATTAGTGGATAAAGGTTATGGGTCACAGCCAGTTAACGGGTGGCACAGAAGAGCTTATTTGTGCAGTGATTCGGGAGAGGAATCTGTTCCATGTCAATAGGGCTGCTCTGGCACATCCCAGACATGATGAAGTCTTAATGGCTTGATTGGAATTGCTTCCAGTGAGTCAGTCCGTGCAAGAACTGTGATAACACTTTTATCGCTAGGAATTGCGCATTGTAGATGCATCTCTTAGTAAATGTATCGTACATAAATCTGTAAAAGGTTTTTCATTAACGCTTCCGTTAGTTTTGTTATCTGAAGTGTACTTCTAGGAGACTTTGGCTTAAAGTGCTCGGAGACGATGAAAGGTGTTCGCTTCTTGCACTGGAGTGTACTGGCCGTTGGAGGGTGAAGACCTTACATGCAGATGGTTTGGGTTTGGTTTATAGTCTCTAAACACAGAAAGGACAGGTTTGGGGCCCAAGGCAATGCACGCTGAATGGACACGTAAGTTGGAATTCATAGTCTTTGTGTAGGTAGGAAGATCTGCCTACAGGGAGGTTTTTACAGGAGAATGGATGATTAAACTTGTATTTATCCCTTGTTCTCTTACTGTCCATCCTCCTCTCCCTCAATTAAGGTATGTCAATCAAGCCTATCAGAATCACTTGCTATTAATTGAGGAGTTTTGGAACAGGTTAGTTTTTACTTGTAAAGGGATTCTGTCAGCTTGGATTGTAATGCACTTGAGATCAGCTAAATCTGCAGTGCTGTAAATTGTGAAACTACTGAAAGCGGAGTTGTATATCCTGGCCAAATTTCTAGTATTTCATAGTGTTCCCTGAGGAGTTTTTATATTTGAGACTATATCTACATGCCCATCTTGAAGCTAGGGGGCAGGTATATCTTCCATACAGAATAAGGGGAAAAGATGCATCTAAACATTAATTCTCATTTTCTATTAGAATTATCTTCACCTTCTAGTCGATGAAAAACAAAGTTCCTACAGGTGGCTGATGGTGAGGAATTGTATAGATATGTTACACATGTGCTAAATTATGCCTTTGAAGAATAATCTGCTGCATTTAATCTTATATCATCTGCTGGTTTAGTTGAATTCCATTTTCTAGGGAAAGCAGATATGAGTCAGTTTTGCCAGTCCTTAATTAAACTTACAGTAGTGTTGTATCTGAACAGCCTCCTTCAGTGAGACTGTCAACTGTAACCAGTGTTTCCATTTCATTTAAAGGCTAATAAAGAGTTTTGCAAAAATCCGCAGATGCTTTTGATTTTATGAAATCTATCATTTTTTGTTTGTTTTGCTTATATATTTGTTCTGGATTCACCTGCTGGCTGTTATCTCCTAAATACTATTTTGTAGCTGGATGCTTTTATTTGTAACGATGGCTTCCTCTGCGCCTGGTCCACCTTCCGCCTGGGTTTTGAATCGAGCTGTGCCATTTCTATTACTGCCGTGGGACCATCGCTTCATGGGCACGGGGGGAAGAAAAGGGGCAGGAGATGGATTTTCAAGGTTTAGGGATAACAGAAATCACCTGCCTGTGCTGCGCCCCTGCACGGAAAGTCCCTAAAGCACCGGGTACGGCAACAAGGAGGATTCGATGCCTACAGCTCGGCCTCTTTTTGCCTTTCTGCTGCTTCTGCCTCTTAACTTCCCTCTGAAGAAGGAAAACAAACCGGGGGCGACTTGTCACCGCCCCTGGCTGCCCAGCCCCGCGGGGAAACACCTCGGTCCGGCGCCGTCCCGCCCCCACGCTGCTGCTGCGGCCGCAGGAGCCGCCCAAAGGGGAGCGGAGCCGGCGGGGACCCGGCCGGGAGCTCGCTCCGCCGTTTTACCGCAGCGGCCGGGCCCCGGCGGGCGCCGCTTCCCCGGTGGCGGGGCTGCCGCTGCCCGCGGCCCGGCCCGGCCCGCTCCCCACGTGGGGCCGCCGCCGCAGCCACTCAGCGGCCCCAGCGCCCGCCCGCCCTCCCCTTCTGGCAGCGGCGGGTGACTAATGTCTGTCATATGACTGTGACACCGAATGGAGTCGGGCGGGCGGAACTAGCGCGGCGAGGGGACGGCGCTGCGCGGAGCCCAGCGCCTCGGCGGCGGGGGCCAGCGGCGGCGCCCCAAGATGCCGCCCACCCTGTTCCAGAAGCTCTTCAGCAAGAAGCACGGGCTCATCTCCCCGGCCAGGGACGCCAGGGACGACTGTGTCTTCAGGTAACCGGGACGGGGCCGCCCTCCTAACCCTGCCCCGAACTTCTGCGCCGAGTTCCCCGCCGAACCTCCGCCGCCTGCCCTGCCCCGGCGGAGGGCAGCCCCCGCCCGTCGCGCCTGGCGCCCACCGCCGGCCCCGGGGTCCGTCCCCCGCCCTGGCCGCGGCAGCCCCGGGGGCGGCTGAGGTGCCCCGGCCCGGGCCCCTCAGGCGGGCGCTGGGCGGGAGCCCCCCCGGGGCCGCCACGCGGGGCCGCCGCGCTGCCCCCCCCCTCACGGCTGCCCCCCCCCCCGCGGTGGCCGCCTCTCCTCAGGGCCGGGTCGTGCCCTCCCCCCCCTCCCCCCGGGCGCCTCCCCCTCCCCCCCCCCCGGGCGCCTCCCCTCACAGCGCGGCCCCCCCCCCCGGTCTCGGGGCAGCCCGCAGCGGAGCGGGGCTCAGCCCCGCCTCGGCCCCCGCCGCCTTCCTGTGGGTTTCACCCGGTCGCGATCAGCGGCGGCTTCCCCCTCTCCCCCCGGGGCGGGTGCGCGGCCGGCCCTTCCGGGGGGGGCCGGCCCCCCGGGGAAAGGGGGGGGGGGGGAGAAAACCGTGAAGTTTTGGCCGCCGCCGAAGAGAGGCGTAGGGTTTCTGGTGAAATTTGTCATGCACCGAACCGCAACAAAACTGGATCCGCCGAGAGGTGCCCGGCGCAAGGCGGGGCGGCGGGCGAAGGCAGCCCTGCTCCGGGAGAGCGGCCCCTGCCCCCTCCCGCCGGCCGGGCCGCCGGAGCTGGGCGGCCGTGGGGCCGCAGGAGCCCTCGGGGGGTGGCGGCTCCGGGCTGCTGCCCGGCCGGGGGACCTGGCGCGGGGGGAGGCTGCGCCGGGGCCTAGGGATTGCTGAGGGCCTCCTCGGGGGGGATAGCTTGCTTGGGAACAGGTAGTTTTGGTGGCTTTAAAATAAGTGCTGGTAGGTTTGGGAGCTGTGAAATACAGTGCTGGTCGACGAGCGGATAATGGTCGCTCTCCGAAAGCGACGCGGCCCTCGTCCCGCCTGGCGTAGCGAAGAGGTAACCTGCAAAACCGTTTGGAAGTGCGGAGTTTGCGACTTGGATGCAAATACAGTGCGCTTCACTAGTAAGAGTTTACGCGCTTCTTGAAACACTCCTAACGGCGTGGTAAAGCTCTCCTCCCACCCGCCGGCTTTAAATTTATTAACCTACAAATGATCAGCCCTTGGGTTGCTCTGTGAAGGGAGATCTCTGGCTGATGGGCTTAATTTTACGTGGTGGGATGTTCCTTTTAACTGCAGTGGCACGAATTAGCAGTTTGGGTGGTTAATACTCTATCTATTTAAGCATCGTGGTTTTCACGGAATATTGATGGGTCTTTTTGTGCCCTTACGCTGTGTCAGGACGCGCTCTGGGGCAGTACCTGAAGTCCAGTGCTTTAACTGCTAGCGCACGCCTTTTAAAGATGCTGATCACAGCTCCTCGCACACCTCTGCTATCCACTGCGAAGGTGGTTCCTTTTTTTTAATGATCTTTTTTAAGAGACAGAAGGTTGTAACGATGTCTGTGTGATCTTATTTTCTAAGTCAGTCTTAACACTGGGATCAGACCCCTTGGTGGGGAAGGGGCGCTAGGGCTGCTCTGTACAATTGCCGTTAAGACATTTCTTAGTGATGGATTTGTAGAGAGACCGGTGGTTGATCCAACAGCTGCAGTGCAGACCCTGGGGCAGAAATGCAGGGATCACGCCTGTGTTGAAAGGAGCGAGAGTGAGTACTCGGCGGGGTCTCTTCTTCCTTCTTCACCTCCATCGTCCTGTGCCAAACTGGATGGGAAATGTAAAAAAGATACATCACCGCCTGCTCTTACCCTCCTCCATTTACGTGGTGCTGTTTTACTTTGTGATGTGAACTGTGAACCGGTAACTAGTGAGTTTGCAGTTGGATTTTTTTTTGGCGGACCCACAGTTATAAAATCCCAGGAGGAGGCTGACGGCTCTTCTGACTGCCCTGGGGTGGGGGTGGGGAGACCCATCTCTTAGGAGAACCAAGTATTATTTCTTGAAGACTAATACAGATGCCCTCTGGGCATGTTGCCCAATGTCTGCTTTCATTTTCCAAATGGGGATAAGTCTTTAGTTAATCCTCACTATGCACGGTCTTATCGGTTCCTGGTGAAACTTTTGGATAATACACAAAATAAAGACCATTATTTATTACACCTGGGTCCTTAAGTACTGGAAACAAGCACTCTGGATTTTTAGACTCTTCCTGGTTCCGGTAAACTCGAAGGCAACAGCCTCATCAGTGTCACTGAGGCAAGGTTATGTTTATGGGTTGATATATTATTATCTGTTTGCATTCTAAACTCATTTTCCAAATATTCTGAGCGCGGTTATATCTGACTGTCTTCACTTTGAAAGCTTGGTCCTTTTGGAGACGGTGCAGAACAACCATATAACCACCTACGTCCTCTTAATACCTTTTGTGAATAGTACGTGCTGAGAGAGAAAAGCCCAACTACTCTGGCAATGACACTGGTATAGCAGAACGTTTAAGGATGATTTTGATGCTCGTTCTTTTTTTTTGATCATGAATATATTTTGCACTTCCATCAGGCTTATAGCAAAAATTATTTACCCGGATGTAAATTCTACTTAATCTGAGCTTACACAGGTTCAAAGATAAAATAATACTTTTCAGGGGAAATGTATTTGGTTTAGTTGTTGGGGTTTGGTTTAGTTTTTTACCTGCCCAGAATCTCCGTCTGTGCTACGGGTGTGTGAAATTTTGGGAGTCTGGCTTTAGCCAAACTGGGTAAAATCCTTCAGAACTAGGTGCTGGAGAGTTTAACGGCTCTAGCGGTGTGGCCAATAAGTTAGCAACTGGAAAGTATTTGCTGATGTACCAGTCTGCTTTTTTTGTTTTTGTTTTTTTTTTTTTTTTAAATCTCTCTATATAAGCAGTTTATTTTGCAGAAGAAGGTTTAGGAGATCCCAATAGATCAACTACATACATGTTAGTATTTTAGCTCTTCAGTTTAACTGAGGGCACTTGGCAAGGCTTGGCCCTCAGGCTGAAATCTCTCGGTACAGCTCGACATTCACACGGTGAGCAAGAATATTCAAAATTTTAGTGGTCAAATCTGTTTACAAGAAACACAGAAACACCTGCAAGTATTCTAGAGAAGAGACAACACCTTGAGTTCCAAGGTGTAGAGTACCCGCTGTCTACTGCAAATAATGCTCACGTGAATGGATTTTCCCGGAGGGTAACTTCTGCTATAAATAGGAGCTTATTGTAGCATCTGGCACTGGTGACCACTGGTGACAGGAGAGCTCAGCCCAGGCTTGGGCTGTTACAGTTATTAGGAATCTGAAATTGCAGGTATGTTGTTTTCCAGAATTTTAAGAGTCAGAGTGTTCCCGTTGTAAAAATACGTAAAGCTGTTCTCATGAGTTGTGTGCTGGACGCGTCTAAAATGTATGTATGCCTTTAAATAGCAATTAAATGAACCCTCTGCCAGGATTTTCTGATCAATTTCCCCAGTAAAATGGAAACAATCTTACAAAAAACTTCCTTAAACTAAGCCGCCACACATTTCTGCTAAATATTACATGGGCACACAAAGTATTCCACTGCAGGTTACGTTACCGAATGCCACAGATACTGATTTTGAGCTGCTATTTCTGCTCTGGCTTTGTGGGGGTCTGCTTCAGTGCTCTGGAGAAGAGGGGGTTGCTAAACCACTGCTAACTCAACCAGCTTTTTGGTCTTCAGAATGGGCTCAGCAGAATGAGCCCAAATCTCAGTAAATTACTGAGAGGTCTCGGGCTTTGTATCTGTGTTGTTAAGATACGTGGGCAGTATGTCCAATGGTAAATAAAGCGGTGCAGGACTGCAGCAGAGTTTTTGCAGGGGAGCGCGTCCGCTGAGATAGTAATTGGGCTTGGAGCACGATGAACCTATTGCAGAGGGAGAGGGATGGCCCTATAATACTGAATTGCGGGACTGGTACCTTTTGGGGTTGAATGTAGGAGGGGAAACTCAATGTTTCTTTCCATCTTATGTATAAAGTTCAAATACTTGTTCCCTTGTATCTCTAGACATCCTCCCCCCTAGCTGGGGGATAGAGGGATTATTAATTAGGAGTTCTTTTTACACTGCAGCTCAATAAAAGTTTCAGTGTGTCTTTTTTTTTTTTTTTTTTTTTTTTTTCTAATCTAGGGAACTCTAAAGAACCATCTCACCCCGAGGGGCATTCCACCGATGTTTGCAAACTCTGTTTTGCTCTTGTTAAAGCACCTGTTGTAGAGGTACAGCTGTGTGGTAATTGTTCAAGCTTGAAAGAACCCCTTCCAGTTTCGAGTCTTACCGACTGGTGTGGAGTATCTTTGGGCACGTTCTTCCTTTAGGGGTTTGCTTTGGTTATTGGGGTATTTCTGAGGATGAGTGCAGTTTTCCAAGTGGGAAGGTACAGGACTAAATAACTTTAAATGTTCTTTATTTATGGAGAAGGCCATTTTCGGTCATCCTAGAAATGTGCTTTCTTGGGATCGTTGTAGAATACGTGCTTCTCTTTTGTTGAGGGGATAGTTTGCCAGGTTCCTGAGATATGAAAGGCCTAAGGCTGGCTGCAGAGCAGTATTTCCTGAAATCTGTCTAGGCAAGTATCCCCCATCAGCCCAGACTCTTTCTATTCTCCATGGCAGGGACTTTAAATGGTATCCTGAGATTTGTTTCATTTCACATAATTTTTGGCAGCAGGATTCATCAAGGGAATTGCAATAAACCTAGAGTTGGAAATGGGTAGCGTGATACAAAGATGCTTCACGAGCCAGTTCCTCTGCAGGACTATTGTTCTTGCACAGTAAAAATGCTATGTGCTTTCTTACAAAGGCATAATTGCTGCGTGAACCAGGAGCTAATTTATTGAAATAAAGTGTGGAGAGGCTCTGAGACATCTAAGGACGTGTAGCTGGGCACTCTTTAAAGTGGAGGCTGGAGTAAAGGGAAGGAGGAACATGAAAGTTGTCTTTACATTGATTTTTCCTGTCAACGTTTTACCCACAAAACTTCTTGGTAAGTTTTCACATTATTTCTGAAGGTGGCTAGCACTGGTGACGTAAATCATGTGGTATTGTTACAGGGACTATTTTGTGTTTGTTCCTCCTGTGCTCAGAGCAGGGGTAACCGCCGCAGATTGCCATGTTGCTTTCCATTTTTAAGGTATGGCTGCATGAGATGCCGAAGGAGTTCAGAGCTGGCCTATCATCAAACAATTGAACAGATAAAACCACCGCCAAAATTCTGACTGAATTTACCTTCCACAGCAAACAAGGTCTCCCTCTCCACCCACTCAAAGGCTTTTCTATCGGCAGCAGGTAACTTTTGCATACAGCCTGCCCGAGGCCAGGGAAGCAAATCTCTTACCAAGCTGCATCAGTCCTTGTGGGCAACACAGCTAATGAATTCATGATCCTAACAGCACCACACAAGGCGTTGTAAAGCTCTTCCTCAACAGCTCTGTCAATGCGTCAAGCCAGCCTGACCAAAGCCTGCTATTAAGGAAATAGCGTGTTTTGATATTTGTTCGCTTCTAGCATTCTCCAGGTCTTTCACCAATAGTTGTAAAATTCCTGGAATATCACCACCTCAAAGTCTATCTCCAAAAAGAGCTTTAGCTGGACTTTATTTTGTAATAGCTCCAGCTTTTAATTATTTCCAGTTATCCGATGAATTTTAAAAGCTTTTGTCCCGTAAGTTTTTAAGACTATTCAAATTCTTAAACATCCAAAATGTTCTTCGTGGGGTTAAGCTCATTTCTTCCCTTTAATGTCCCTTAAGTTTTGTTTTTATAAAAAAATCCATCTTTTCTGTAATATCTCTGGAAGAGTTTTTGGCGCTTTGGTTGTATTCATTAGCTTGAGTGTAGCAAGTTTTAATAAATATTTCACTTTGATTTATGCACAGTTTTCTCTATTGCTATGATGACTTTGGCCTGCATTTTGAAATATATTGCTGTTTTCTAGAGCCCTTCTTTTTGCCAAATTCTGTTTTGCATTTCCTGTCATCTGAGCATTTATGTACCTTCCAGTGCTTTAAGTCAACTTTTGTCTTGGAAGCAGAGACATAGAAATTATGGGGCGTGGAGAAAGTTTTGACAATTTCTGCTGAAGGGGCCGCTCTCCAAGCCCTCCTTGACACCACTCTGTAGGTCTCCCAAGTGCTTTTCCAGGTAGGCACGAAAGTTCCCAGCACCAGGTGGTGCTGCTGAAAGATCCAGCCTGTCCTTGAAAACTTTCTGCCAGCTCTGAATAAGGCAGTGCTGCAAGCTGGGTCCAAACAGTGCCTGAAGGAGCTGCAAATCAGAGGGTCGGCAGTTGAACGTGGTGATGGTTATTTACTCACATTATCGTCAGATCCAAGGGAATTAACTTGGATCCGTACCCCCATCGCGCTAGGTGCACGCGAACATAGAGAATGATCAAATACTTTGAAAATAGTTGGGGTGCTTGTGGCTGCCTGACTTTGTGCCTTGGAAAATTTTCCTCTGCCCTGGTGGGAACACACCCTGCCTAGCCCTCAAGTTAGGGCTTTGCTTCAGCTTCTTCCCATCGCCCATGGAACAGGCAACACGAATAGCAAAGCGGAAAAACCCTCTGCTTGGTTCTTCCTCTGTTTTTTTAGAAGGAGGTAAAGATACAAAATGAGCTAATGCACAGGTTAGGGGTCACCCTTATTGCCTTTCATACTGATATCTCCCGTGGTGGTTGGGATCTTGTGGTGACTTGAGAACTTGGCATCACGAGGTCACGCTGTCCTTAGTGGACATCACGAGGCCGTCGCTGTCAGCGCACACTCGGCTTCCTCCCAGCCTGCAGCATCGCTTCCTCCCCCTGGGATGGCACGGGTTGTCTGAGGATGGCCTGCGGTCTCTTGCCTCACTGAGCTGCCCTTGGAACAGTCACTTTCTTGGTTCCCCTTCCAGCTTTTCAATTCCTTCCTCTAGGTTAGAAATCTTTTTGAGGAGAGGCTGTAGTGAGTGAATCACGTGGTGCCTTTTTACCACTGGGATCGCTGCTGGTTAGGCCTTCGGGCTGTGGTACTGGTTTGGATCTTGCCAGCTGATCAGGTGAATCCTTTGATTTTTACTTTGAGTTTTTCTTGGATTTCCGATGGTATGTGCCGGACAAGGGAGTGTGGCAATTTTCCCTCTGGAAGGCAGGGGTGTCTGCTGTCCTCTTCCCTGCAGGTCTGACCCAACAGGGCTGAGACAAGCCCTGCTCTGGTGTTTGCTCTGTGGAGACAGGGTGAGCTGGCCCATCATCCCCACTGTGGGAGAAACAGTATGTTGACTTCTTGCCATGGCTTCTGTGGGTCGGAAAATGCATGTGTAGGTATAAATTTAGGTATAAAATGTACGTGTAGGTAAAAATGCTTCTTTACACTTGGGTTAACTGGCAAGTGGTGTGAGAAGATGTTTCTGCAAACTTTGGGATGCTGTTTTTCCCTCCTTCTTCAGGTGGGGTCGTATGGGCATGAAGATGTGCCAAGAGCATGGTGTGTGTGTGTGTGTACCTGTTTGTCCACTGTGAGGTCTTCTCCTTTTCTGAAACAATCCCACCATTCGTCTTCTGGTGACTGAAGGTGTGTTTACCTGGCTCGGGTTGTAAACCTTGCTTGCTTGGGATGATCAGCTCCTCTGGTTGACTGGTGGATTGCCTTTGTGTTTTCAAAGGGGTTTATCCTTTGCTGTCTTCGCGCATGGTGACAGCTTGGATGGATTCAGGCTTCTGTTCTGGAATAAACTGGTCCAGTGTGACTTGGAGCCTGAAACTTGTGTTATAATTTTGGCTCCATGCTGGAGGTGACCACTTTAGAAGTGTGTTTTATGAGTGGAAAGTAACGCACACGGTGGTTTCATGCTCAGAGGCTGTGTTCCCTCCTATTGCTACATCTGGTGCAGAATGTCTGCAAGATCACATGTTTGTGAGTAACGTTAGGAAAAATGCAGAGCTCAGTTGCACCAGCAAATCCAGGGCATGGTTGTGCTGGGCTTCCAGAATCGGCTGAGAGCAAAATTTGTCTCTGAGGACTTGAAAAAAATTTTGAGTTTGTGGTATAGATAAAGAACCTTATTCTATAAAATATCTGCTGGAGGGGAAAAAAAGTTATGCCCATTAAAAACAGGAAGTAATTTTAGTCATCTGTAGATAACTTGCTAGTGCGCCAGCTACTCCACCTTACGCTGGGTAGTAACAGAATTCATGTAAGGGAAATAGTCCTTTGAAAAAACGCGTTTGCACAAAAGACACATGTGATCCTGCTGCGCCTAAGGAATGTGACCATAACGATTACATTCAAAAGGGGCAGTCCTCTCTGCAGGATTAATCACATATTTCTAAAAATACATGCCCGAATGTGGTCTGCTCTGTAGAAGTGTAAACGGTTATTATGTAGGCTTTGTATCCAAAAGGTTTTATTTATTTTTGCACCAATGCCTTGTGCTGTTGCTTAGTGCTCAACTGAAGCTTTAAATTGAGGTAATTCTGCACATTTGCGTAAGAACTGTGACAGTTTTCTTTTCTGAAGCCGATGGCTTCTGTAGATACGATTATTCAGAATACAGTACAGAGAAACTTGTTCAAACATGTGAATCGCAGCACAAACTACTATACAAACTAGATAGAGAACATTAGCAGTGCGTGCGTATAGCATGCGTCTGCCAGTACAATGAGTTCGTACAAAGTTTTCTGTCTCTTCTGAAAAAGTAATTTCATAACCACTGTCAAGTGATTAAAGTTTTGGACTTAAGCTGTTTTGACTACATGTAAAAGCTCTTTATTTTAAACAGTCTTGCCTGATGCTTTTGGGGTGATAATTGGGGTATCCTCCAGCTTTTATGTTATCTATCTTTGAAACTACGGCCTTGAAAGAAACCCCCATTTTGTACAGGTAAAGGACTCTTTGCAGGGATGCTGGTGATGCTTAGTAACAACAAGCTCGGCTGTAGACACCCCCTGCCCACTTCAGCCTGAACAAGGGAACAACCCAACAACAGTCCATGATCAGCTGTAGCGTGAGTGCGGACCTGGGAGGCAGCCTTTGCTACAAGTAGCGATCTTGAAGCGTGGAAATGATCCGTCACACACCACCGATCCTGCTCTGTTTCTCCAGGATGCTTGCACGACATCGTCAGCAGTGATTTTGGCCTAAATAGAGTAAAATACATCGCAGAAACAATGGTATTTCCTTTAATATAGGTACTGTTCATGCCCCGTGTGCTCTTGGTATTTGATACTCCTCCAGACCTGCATGTGCCTCGTTAGCAGCGTCTTCAAATGTCTTTCCCTTGCTCCAGCCAAAATGTCAACAAAACATAAAACTTCTGATAGTACCACAAACCCTCTAGCCTTTCAGTTTGTGTGATATATAACTGCAAAGAAACAGGAGCCAAATTACAGTTCTCTGCCATCTGTTGTAGTTGATAAATGAAGAAACTTTGAGCTCGGTTCAGCCCTGTCTTAAGGTCCTGGCATTGTGCCTGTTTAAGCCAGAGCAGTATCTTCCCCCCAGTTCCTGTGTCGTTTTCCACTTTAAAAGACAGAAGGTAAATTGTTTGTTTGAGCATCGCCAATAGGAGCAGTTGCTTTGCTATATGCTTTTTTGGGTGTTTATTTTAGCCTATGGAAATGGTGGCTCACGCAGTGCTGCACTCGGTCTCACGCTCCCCTCCTGGTAATTTCTAAACCTTTTGATCGACTTCAGTTGTGTGTGGTGGAGAATGCGAGAACAGAAGTCTGAGTGAGCTGAGTTTCTGAGTTTAGTGAAAATCCTGCACGTGCTGTTGGGTACCTCCTGGGCATATTGGAAGCAGGCAGTAGACATGTGGCTTCCTCGTTTGCTCAGGGAACAGCTAAGTGGGACCACAAGAAAGGCCAGTCCTGGACTACTGTGAATACCAGAATATCAAAATCTCTGTTTGCCGAATTATACTGCTTTCTAGCTAGTACTAAAATATGCATCGTCTACTACGTACCGGCATGTCTCCTGCCTCATGCGTTCCTTGCACAGCTTTATCCCAAGTCAAAAACAGGCCTCCAAAGGCTGTGGGCTCAGCACTTCGTTTGCCATGTTTGGGGGTAATTACGGAAGAGGACAGCAAGTCAGAAGGAAGCACATGTGAGCAGGTAGCTGAGGAATGAACTATCAAACTGGAATGAGATTCTTGTCGGGGTTTTCTGTTGTCGATCACCGTCCCGTCCCCCCCCTCCCGGCCCCAAAGACCTACTTAGAAAATATTCTGGCCATTTGGAGAGTTGGCTGCATGGTTTGTTTGCTCCTTTTAATGAAACTTGATACCAGAAATTGATAGAAAAACAGTGTTAGTTCAGGTGTTGATGAAAAATAAGTGCAGATGATAAGCTGTGTGGTTGTGTGTGCAGGGAACGGAGGCTGCAGAACATGGGGTGAGCACACTGTACTTCTCTGAAGCTTGTTCTAGTTGAATGACATTATCTGAGAAGCTGTTAAGGAAGAAGTCTGCCAGAATTTTCTTGTTCCTACAGGAAAAATAACAGTATTACCCCAAAAGACAGAGTTAAAGAAATGCCTCAAATGTTAGGACAGAGAATTGGCTTACAGTGCTGTATTTCTATTTAAAGGCAGCCCAAACTCTGACATAGAACTTAAATAGTCAGACAGAAAAAGGTGGTTGGTTTTTTTCAGTACTTAAACATATTTCAGCTGCTGTGAGTTACTGGAAATTACTTTCTTGGTTAAAAAGGAAATTGTTCTACTGACAGCATGGAGGGCTAAGAAGCTGTGAAAATGAGCATGTTGGTTTCTTAACTATGTGTATTTTCTAGTCATACAAGAGATGCTAATCATGAACTCATGACCTATTTTTTTCCAAAACAGACAAAAAGTATAGAAAAAAAACCAAAACCCAAAGCAACTTAAAATAAATTCTTATGAGACTGCAACAGAATTTTAGCTTTGATAAACATTTCTGTGTATATAAACTTTCTTTTTCAGATAAGCAAAAATACCACTTTGATGTAACACTGATTTAATTTACTTGCTTTATATTTTAGTGGTTTTTTCATAGTATCTTGTGTGCACTTATCTTCAAATGAATTATTTTGGTTGCTCTGAAAAGGTATCTGTTTTAAAATGTGTCATTGGATTTTCTTTTTCAATTGAAGAACACTCACGGACCCGCAAGATAGCTTGTGTTTCTGTGTTGTGTAAGACTTTTCACATTGGGGTCAGAAGGTAAGACACCAGGTGTTAGGTTTTTTGTTTGGGGTTTTTGCGGGGGGTGTGTCCCCCCTGGATTTGGTATATATTCATTTAAAGACTGGTCTTTTCTATTAGTAGCTAGCAGGACAAATGAGCTGAATTACACTGGGGAGATGACGTTAGTCCATACCCACACTGGAGAATAAAACCCAGGCAAGGCAAAGTAAAATTCACTACTGGCAATTGTTCTCATCAGTATGGATAGAGAGAACAGAGGGAAATAAAAAGAACAGGGAGTTAGACCAAGAGTTTGTTTCTATATAAAATTAAAATAAGAGAAATTTAGAAATGAAGGCAAACACAAAATGGTGCAGTCCTATAAAGTCCTGAGCATCCTCAGTGCAACTCGATGGGGTTTGAAGGCTTTCAGTGCTGCAGCCTTGAGCTTTGCTAAAGGATATTTATGCCAGAAGAAAAGAGATCCTAAGAGCAAGAAAGACCCTACTCTCAGATCTCTGTCTCCTACATGTGTGTGTGTGTGTGTGTGTGTGTGTCTGTATACATACGTATGCACATTTCAAAATATGCCCAGCTGCCTTCATTTGCTGCCATGGCTCTGAGTGTATGTGCACCCGTGTAAACTTCCAGTAACCAGAAGACCATAAAGCAAAAGCCTACCGACCTCGTTCAGCGCTTGGCTGTTGCCTTTGCAGTAAGGTCTCTTGTGTTTCTCCCAGCAGTGAGATAGCTAAATCCAGTATACGTGTGCACTGGGTAGACGGGCCTAAATTGGTTTAATATAATGCTGGACAGACTTGTTTGCTTCTTGGATCAGAACCATAGTTCTAAGATTTTTGTGTTAGGATTTAGGGGGGGGGTCATAGGTGCGGTACAAATATAAGCTAAGATATAGGCAACAGAAGAGATGGAGACACTTTTGAAAACTATCATCTTTTCACTTTTTCTTGTCCACAAGACAGTAACAGATCGTTCCTGGCGCTGATCGGTGCAGTGCTTGGGGCCCTAGGAGCTGCTGGCGACCACCGCTCATGTATCTGGATGGAGAGAAGGGGCCAGGGCTGGTAGGTGGCCTCGCCCTACCTTCTGCACAGCGGCAGTACAGCAGAAGGGAGAGGTTTATTTGGAAGGCATACCATGAACAGTGACAGCCGCTAAGCACAAAAAAGAAAAGTCAGGCTGGAAATGGGTGTGAAGTGAGCGTAGTGAGTATAAAGTGGTAGCATTTTGGAGTTGCTCTGTGTTCAGAAAGATACAAAGAGAACACGTGCAAGTATGGTTGGAAGCATTTGGATGGTGCTGCCGTGATTTAATGCATACATTTTACAGGATTCTTTCTGCTTGGTATTCCCTGAGCCTCATAACGTTTTCCCTCATCACCACTGTCCCTGTTGTTTGGTGCTCTGCTTTGGAAACCACTATTTACATACATGTGTGCACACACAGAGAGAGGAAGAAATGAGGTAAAGCCCAGCTCGCTTTCCCTTCCATTTTTCTGTTCTCTTCTTAGTTTTGTCCTGTCTGAGACTGGCAGTGCTGCCTCTCCTTTCTGAAGGTTTCCCCTGGGTGCTCTACCATCCCTTCCTCCTCCTGCCCCAAGCAGTAGGGTGCATCCTGTTTGGGGTTACTGCTGTGTCACTTGAAATGACATGCTGTAGCACGAGAAGGGGAAAGGGAGAGGAAGAGCCAACTGAGCGATTACTTTGCCAACAGCTCCTCTCCAACAACAACAAACAACAAAAAAATCCAACAAAACAACCCCGTCCAAAATGTCCTGGTGGCATTGACAGCTATTGCTGTCCAGCACGTGAGCCTTTCTTTCCTGTTTGTGCAGCAGAATAAATAGCTTCGTGTGGTGCTGTTACTGGTTCACAGCAGGATACCCGCAGCACTAGGCTTCTTCGAGTTCCCACGTCTTACAGATGCTCGTGTGGACAGACTGAATAGGGAGAAAAAAGATGAGGCAAGAAAATACTTTTGAATGAGAAAGCAAAGCTGAGTCTGCCACTCCGTAGGAATGAGAGGAAAAAATGGGTTTTTTGTTCTTGTTAGCCTGCAGTATGTGAACGACAAGAAGATGCAAGAGCTGATGCTGAGCTGATGGGAGCTCGTTCTGCTGCAAGCCCAGGAGAGTCCCCCTAGGAGACAGGCAGGAGTTGCCCCAACCACATCTGTTGGCAAGCTGTGTTGGCTGGGAGTGTCTTGAACTACATACTCATCAAACCCATTACCACCGGCAAAAAGGGGTTTATTGAACATACACTAAATAAATATATATCTATCTTGATTAAGTACAGCCTCTCCCAGTGGAACAGTGTAGGTTTTATCAAGTGTTCCTGTTGATTCTGTGAGCTGTGAGGCAGAGCTCGTTTGGTGTGTGTATTCCAGCTCAATCGTGCGATAAGGAAGGTGTGTGTTTGGAGTGAGTTTCAGTGCTGATATCCAGGGAGGGCACACCGAGCTGAACCTGCAATTTCTTTATCGCAGACCAAGATTTTAACAGTAAGAAAAGCTGTGTTCCACAGATGCTCAGAGCTTGCGCAAATCTGTCTTGTGGAGTTTTCAGTAAGCTTGACCAGTTCAGCTGTTCTGCAATGGAAAAATCCCTCTAGATGGATAGTTGTGTTGAAAAGCTTATTTTGTTTAATTATCACCGGGCAATGGCCGGTCCCACACTGTAGTTTCCATTCCTACCATTCTTAGAAACCCAAGTGGGTGAGCATGTAGTAAGACCTTGAAAACCAAAGGGGACAGCAGAAAATGTGAGAGTACAAAGTTCGGTGTGGCAGTGGGCAAAGCACTCCATTGCAAACCCAGTAGAGCACTTTGTTAAGCGCGGTTTAAAAATTGAGCAGCTCCTTTCTGATCAGAGGGACCCCTAGCTGGCTGATAGCTAAGAGCATGCTTAAGTGCTCTGCTGCTTTGGGGAACCAAAGTATTCCGGACCTCACAGTTTTAGTGCATTTGTTTTTCTAGGTGTCAGGCCAGTTTGTTATTCTGGCAGTCTGTATTTCTTTGCAGATATGAAATGAAGTTGTACGGCCATGTGGCTTGTTCAAGCATCTGATTTTTCTTTGTCCTCATGTCCTTATGAGTTACATAAAAGTGAAGTCAAGCAATGCCTTTAGTGTCTGCTCTATATAGATCTACCTGAAATAGTTTCAGGTCACCTTTGCATGCTTAATTCGGAAAACAATTGAGCAGCATGACTCTTGCCTTGGAGAATTGAGCAGTCTAGGCTCCTCACAGTAGTCTTGGGGCTCTTGCAATATCTACGCAAATCAAGATCTCATCCCTTCCACAAATTAAGTAGGGGCTTGTTCAACTCGTAGAGCCAGTAAGGGAGGGATGTTCAGTCCACGAGTTGGAGCCAAGTTAGAAAAGTCTTCCCTCCTGAAAAGCAGCTGTGGGATAGCGCCAGTCCACCTGGATATTCATTAATGTTATTTGGCAGATCTGTGAAAGTGTTCCTAATTGTTTCTGGTTCAGAGCCTGGCAGTAGCCTTGAGATGCAGTGAACTTCCTGGTTAGTAGTTTTGAGGGTTAACTAAGGGGGTTGGTTAAAGGCTCCCGGGTGCAGAGCTGTCACGGAAGCCAGTAACCGCTCTGCGTGCAGAAAGGTTGCAGAATTGGGCTGAGCATCGCATCAGCCTTTCAAAGGTGTTGGAGGATGCTTAGATGGCAAGTGACAAACGCGGTGGTGTCAGACAGTTGTTGATTCACAGGGAGTATCTATCATTAGCACCCATGGGATATCGGTGTAAATGAGCATCACGTACACATAGACCAGGCTGGGATTTCATTCCATAGATATTAATTTGTTATACTTGTTTATACAGTCATCCTCTGTCTTTAGTTTGCAGTTGTTCCCATGTAACCGAGATGGGGTTTTGGTGAAATCGGAGGGGGGAGTAAGACTGAGTCAGCACTCTACTTAAGCCATGTGCTTTACTTTAAGTATGTAAGTAGTTTCATTGCTCCCAACGAAACCGCTCATGTGCTTAGCATCAGGCATGTGTTTTAAATAAGTTGCTGATCCAGAGTCTTAATTTTTTTAGAGTAAAATCTACAGAAATGAGGAGGGTAGGAATACAAGCACACAATGTTTAAAACCTTACAAAACAAAGATTTCGGGTAGTAGTGTTTGGGGGGGAAAAGCCTTTGGCATTTAATGCATTTTAGTGACGCACTGAGCTTAAATGTCACCTTTGTTGGAAAAATGATCATCATCTGTTAATTTTATGTGACTGTCTTTATCAATGACCTGGTACCATAGTGAGCTGAAGTTCACTGTAGTCCTCTAACACCAGGCTTTAGACTGAAGCAGCATTTTGGGATTATCCCTACGCTAAACCTCAGTTGAACTGAGTACATACAAATAATTGTCCGCCAGCTTTTCCTGTTACAAGTATACACAGTTTGTGAAATTGGTTTACCATGTGCTGAAAATTTCTTTGATATTTTTAAAAGCCTGTTGCTATGGCAACCGGACCCCATAACAGAAAAGCTTTTTGGTAATAAGGCGGCTAAGAAATTCTATTAACCCTCAGGAATAAAGCCACAGCAAAATAGCTTGTATTCATTTTTTTATTTTTTTTTTTTTCAAAAGCAAACAAACCAAGCAGCCCCAGAAGAAAGTGTGATATCCCAAAGCAGCTTGGATCAGGATTACCAGATGGAAGGGCACACCCCGCTCGCAGGGCTTGCAGAGCACGGCTGGGGAGCTCGCGCTGCAAACGCTCACGCTGGTCTCCGCTCTGATGGTGGAGAATAATCACGGAGTTCACAAGCATCTTGCCCTGAAATAATTCAGATGTGGTTTTTTGTTTTTTTTTTTTTTCTTCCCCCTCTTTTTTTTTTTTTTTTTTATTTTTCTCCCCATATGGAAAGGTTGAAGTGATTTGATGGTTTGGCTTATGGGCAAGGAAACATGAGTTTTGCTTCTCGGAACTGGATGTCCCCTTTGTGCTTTGCTAATACAGAAACTGGCAGAACAGGCATTACTTTTTCTTTGACGTTAGGGCTTGCAGCCCTGTTTCCTTGTGTCTCATGACTGAGTGAATCAACACCTAATTAAACAGTCACATGAGGGACAGAGTAAAATGCTGCTCAGGCACTGATCATTGTGAATCTTTGGAGAATAACTACTTACATCTGGCTTCCTCCTTCTCCTAGGAACCCTGAACAGCTGCAGCTTTGCTTTTTGTTTTTTTTTTTTTTCTTTCTTTCTTTCCAAAGGGAAAAAGATCATGAAAACCTCAGCTAAAGCAATGCTGTCTGGGCAGATAAATGAAACCTGGGGTAGGGGAAAGAGAAGATTTGGAAGTACCAAACAAAATCATGAGAAATTGGAATGATTCGAGTTTGTGCTGGGGATGACTTAGCTGAAAGCTTGAACTTGCAGCCCTTGTGCATTTGACACTTGTGGTAATTTAACTGAAAACATGAATGTTGGGCAAGGAAGTACAGCAATCTCTTGGGAGTGGTCTGGGGGGGCGTTCGGTATTTTTAATATTAGTTGTGATTCTTTTGCTCGCAGCGTGTTATGAAGTTATACATTTGTTATAACAATTGCTTTCCATCTCTGAGTGGCAAATACTTGTGTGGAGATTTATTGGGCTCTCAATTATCACTCAGTTGCAAGTGCAGCCATCTTAATCAATTACATGGACGTGGCTGACGGCCAAGGAATGCTCAAATCCCCACGCTGCCTGCTCCTGCTGTATGGCTTTCACCACCAAGGCAATATTTTTTTTTTTCCCCCTTAACAAAACTCACGAAACGAGAATTGCAGGATGTTTTAATCGGTGCAAGCGGATGGCTCCCTCCACCCTGACGCGGCGGTGGGCTCCCAGGTAGCGCATGGGATGCGCTGGGCTGTGCGGCGGATGCCTGGGTCTGTACCGAGCCCTTTTATTGGTGTCGGTGGAAGCCACGGTGCTTTGGGCCCTCCATGGTGTGGGATTTCCAGGCTGAAGATACCCACCAGGGGTCATCCTGGCCTGCCCGCTGCGGGGCCGGTGGGTTTCGGGGCTGTGCTCAGTCCTGGCCCCGGCAGGGACCCACTGCCTCGTGGGACCCTGGGCACAGCATCGCCCAGCCCGCTCCCCCACCCCGGCACAGCTCACAGGTTAAAAAGCATGACATAAAAAAATGCAGCTGTTCACGTTCTAGGCTTGTAAGCCTTTAAAAAGTTGTTTATTTCTTGATATATCTATCTGACAAAAAAAAAAAAATGCTTCTTTAGATGTGTTTACTCCCTGTTGGCGCAGAAATCACGTGGCGTGTCAGGCATAGCTGGAGCACACAAGCAATTTGTTTATGTACCTTGCAGCTTTTTTTTTTTTAATATCTCCTGAAGTAAATATCTCCTGAAGTAATATATTGAGAATCTCAGTTTTCACTTGTGTAAATAGATGAAAACCTGCACAGTCCTTACAGTTGCTGGGAAGAGCATAAAAATCAAAGCCTTAAAGACTCTTTAAGCTGAAAATAAATACAGGGAATTTGGTATGTGTCTATTAAAAAGTGAAAACGTTGGGATGATTCTTCTTGTTACACCAGGTCTTGTCAAAGGGTTTGTTATTAATATTAGAATTGATAGCACTAGTGGAGCTATAGTGATCCCTCTAAGATGTCTTCATTTTCATGGCAACAGAGTTCCCTTGACTCTAATATATCTTCTTTTCTCTTCATTGTATCCCCTATTAATATATGGGATCTCCAAAATAAAAAGCAGCAATTCACCATTAAGTCACCTAAGCAATAAACTTTACAGTTGATACCTCTAAGCCCGTGAGCTTATTTTTGCACTGTCTAGCACTGTGAAACAGTCACTTTTTTATCATAGCAGTAACTCAACAGTGGTAGCTCAGATGCAACGTAGATGCTGGGTTTCATGGGCCAAGTTTGCTTTCGTGTCTACGGGAAACTCTCATGTGTCAGGCCAAGATCCATGCTGCATGTCACTGAGGGTCATACTGTCATTCACGTCTTGAACAGGGGATGGAAAAGAGACACTAGCTCTATGTGTGGATTCAAGGATTGAAGAATCTATCTAGACATTGCCAGAATTACACACCATAAGGGGGGAAGAAAAAACTTCCCCCAATAACCCTCCTCTGCTACGCTAGATAATTCTGTGTGACTTCAGAAAATTCTTTATTTCTACCGACTGTTTGTGTGCAGCAAAAGCAATTTGTAGTGGAACTTTTTTCTTCCAAACTTTTCATTAAACGCACACAATACTGAACTATTTACACTTTATTTTTAATAGCTACAGCAAAAGATTATTCTGCTCTGCACACCCGAGAGTGCACAATAAAATAACTGTTTGGCAGGGGGAAAATGCCCTGTTGTCTTGCAGTACCAGTTGGTATTATGGAGGTTTGTTCGGTGTCTTATTTATAGTAGATTGCAGTTGGAAATGTGATACAAAACAAACACCAATGTTCCAGAAGCTTAACCATGCATCAGATTTGTACTTTGGTAGTTATTTTTATTTTAAGCATCTTTTATCATTACTTGAAAAATTACGACAGTGGAGGGACAGCCAATCTGCTGAGGTCTCAGCATCCGCGTTCTTTAAAGAAAGATAATGTTCCATGTCACACCTTCCAGGGATGCTCTCAGGCAGATTCATTTTTGTGCTGATGCTCCTTTACACCGCCCGTGCAGACGGTTTTTTCCAGTCATGAGACCTTTTGCTGCCAGTGAGAAGCTGTGTATAGCGAGTTTATAAACTTTGGTTTTCTGTTGATAATTTTTTTTTTTTTTTAATTGCATGTGAAAAGCGCTTTTTTCAGTATTTAAAAATCCGGTTTCCTTTAAAGAAAACGGGGCCTAGGGTTTGCAAAACCTGCGGACTGCTTGTCGCGCTCTTTCTCATCATTTTGGCTCTTGCTGACCTTTGGCTGGGCTTACGGTTATGTGCGCGTATCTATGGTGTGTGCAGGTATGTGTATGTGCTCCGCTTGTATGTGGGGGGCTTATGCTTGAATACCCTCTACTCTTCCTCTCCAGCAGTGAGGAATTCAGTGTTTGTGGTTTTTTTTTTTTTTTTTTGCAGGGATACAAAAATGCACAGAAAGCACTTTTTTTTTAAAAAAAAAAGTTTAGCTCCGTGGTAATCCTGCGAAGGCAAGTATTTTGTAGACAAATGGTATCCAAGTATCTCTAGTCAGATTTCAAATAAAATCCTAATTGGTTTTCTCTCTTTCTGTCTAGTGTGGCTTCCAGCTCCGACCTTCGTGCATTACTAAGCAATAAACATTTCTTTCCTTGCCTACTGGCTCTTTGTTGTGTGTGTTTACAACAGGCGAGGGAAGCCTTCTTTCAGAAGAAAGACTAAAAAAACTCGTTAAGGCAGTGGAGAACAAAAATGAATCATTTCATTACTCTTTTAGCTTGTGGTTGGAGCAAACTGTTGTCTCCTCGGTTTAAAATCAGATGATTTATACCCAAAAGGTACATACGAGCCTTTCCAGTAATTCTAAATGTTTTCAGAAACGCCTTTGGATAAAATGAAGGAAGTAACTCTTCTCAGTGCTCTTTTGTTTCAAGGATTTGGTTGGGGTTTTTTGGTTTGGTGTTTTGTTTTGGGTTGGTTTTTTTTTTTTTTTGGCTTATATATGTTTAAGAACAAGCGACAGCCCCAGTCTGGCATCAGGGTCTGCACAGAGCCCCTTGGGGGGAGGTACTGCATCCTCCCGGCTGGACACCACCGCCCACATCTTTCCCATCTGCAGTCGGGTGGATGAGCGTGGACACTGAAGTGCCCTCCCAGGATCTCTCTGGAAGGTGATGGGCTAAGTGATCCCTTTATTTTTTGATCTTGCTAAATGTTTTTCTGAAGCTAGATAATATTAGCAGCTTTGTTTTCTGAGTTCAAATTTACACGCGCACACACCCCCCCCCAACCCCATGCACCCTTTCAAAGGGATGGAGAGCATCATATTCCCTGCCAAAACTAAATACTACTTAGGTGGTAATTGAGGGAGGATTTTTGGAATTGGTGTGTGTGTGGGAAATTTGGAATGGGGGAAGCTGCCTTTCTGGAGACACGTTTCAATGATAAATGCCACAGGCATGTTGCAAACCCCATAAAAATTTCACAAGCATAGGTGGAAACAAGTTACTGTAGCTGGAATACAACCAATATTGTAATTATACAATATATTGTAATTAATAATCAGTGGCCCATTTTGGGTTTTATTTTTATTCACCACCACTGCCCGAAACAGTGCGGATAAGCGCCGAGGGGCTGTGCCGTGCCCCCCTGCACTGCAAGGTGCTGCTGGTCGAGCAGGGTGGGTTACGGTTCTGCGCGCCCGCCTTGTGTTCCCCCATCCCTGCCGTAGCCTGAACTTTCTCTGAGCACGGCTTTGCACCTGCAGTTGGCAGCCAGTGGGTTTGGATTTGGCTGCAGGCTTGGACCCAGGTTTAAAATACCATAGGTACATCCTGGTGCGCCCCCAACATCTCACTGTCCTCAGAAATTTAGAATCTGCTGTTGTTTTGGAAAACTGACCTCCTCTGTTCCAGATCAGTAAATAGGATGTTCACTGTGCCTGGGTATATACCTAGAGAAGAGGATGGTGCATGTTTAATCTTGAAGAGGCCTGGGTATTTTCTTGGATGTGGGAAAGGTGACAGTGCGTTTGAACCAACATTGAGTACCTGAAGTCCTTCCTCAAGCCATAAATATTCACTGATCTGGCTAAAACAGTGTTTACTCTCTGCACACTCTGAGTCTGTCTCTATTTGAAGAGAAATTCCTTCCAATGTTTTTCCTGGTCAGTTGTTGGATAGAGGCTGGGTCTGCTTTCAAAGCACTTGTCTTTAATACGCATCAGGTTACCCTGAGGTAGAATGGAAACCTTAGATGTTACTCCTGTAAATAAATGTTTACATAATACATTGCACTGAACTTCTCACTATTGCATGTCTAAGAAAAAAAGGTCACTTTTGACATCAGTAACCTTTAGAGAGAGTTGCGTTTGCCACACAGGTAAAGAAAGTCACCATGCACAGCACATTCCTTTCACTAGACCAAGAAGGTAGGAGAGGTCAAATGTTATGGCTTACAACTCCCAAGACTTGGCATTTTAAGGCAAGATTTGGTTTTAAGGCATGGGTTCTGTAAACAGCACATGCCTGCTTTTGCTCATGTGAGTAATTCCATTGAATTCCCTGGCAGTAGTCACGGATGAAAAGCTAAATCTGTAATGTGTGGGTCAGGACCTCAACTCTTCATTTCTAAATGAGATATTTTCTAGAAAACATTCATGGTCACAAAAGACAGGGGGTTTGGATTTGGAACCAAGTAAGTATCTATCTCTTAGTTTTACTGCGTTTGTGTCAAAACACTTGCCCAGCACCAAACGTGAAGATACTGCCTCCCTGTAAGTCAGCAGCAAAACTGCTGTTGTGTCAATAGATTAAAGATTTCTCCCTGAACTTAATCCAGCAGAAGAGGGAGCTTGGTGCTCTCTGGTGGAATCCATCCTGGGTGGCAAAGCATCAGCCGGGCTGTTGAGTCTTGGGACCAGAGCCCATGGACAAGTGCATCAGCTCCCTGTGATAGGGGAATCGTCGACAGCCCTAAACTTAGTGTTGTGGGATGCAGGGGAACAGGAGATCCTGATGATAAATGGATTTTTGCTGCCTTTGTATTTGAAATATTGGCAAAACCTGTAGGTTTTCAGACACTGAAAAAAAGCTGAAGTAGGAGTTATGATGCTACAGTTCCCTGCCTTTATATATTTCTTGATCTTTGTCCAAATATAATACAAAATTAATAGTATGAATGATTAGCTCCACATACGCCTGTGACAGGACTTGGTGGCTTTTAATGCGCATTGCTTTTTTGAATGTCCGGTTCCTTCTTCACTTCCCTGTCCATCTCTCTTGCTCCTCCCCCACAATTTAGAGGAAAAAAGTTCTTTAAATAGCAAGCTCTTTGCTTTTGTGATGTACCGGGCAGCCTTCCTAGCATGGCTGGGGTTACCACAAGAGCAATCATGAAACCTCATTTACAGCTATCAGGTTGGTCAGGATTTCTTTGTGGGCATTATTTCATGTCTTGGTTTTGTTTTGGTTTTGTTTTTTGGTTGTTTCCCCCCCCCCCAAAAAAAAAAAAACAAAAAACAAACCCCTATATATCGCTCTCCGGTTGTCTTGCATGTTCCTGATGCTTCACTTGTAATATTAATGAGCCCTTACAGGGCATACAGTGCTTGCTTTGTTCTTATAGGAGCCGGTGGGGAGGGGGAGCGGGTGCCGCTGCGATACACGGAACGGCGCTGGTGCTCCTGAGCCTGCAAACGCGCCGGGGAGCCGAGCACCCGCGAGGCCAAGGCAGGCAGCAAGCCTCGGTAGCCGCAGGCACCTCTCCCCCCTTCCCAGCACGCAGGCAAACAAGACCCCCCTATAGTTAAGCGTTTAAAGGCCTTTATTTCAGCGGTGGAATGGTGCGCGGGGGTCGGCGGCGGCGCTGGGGTTGGTGGCGGCGGATGGCGGCTCCAGGTGGCACGCGCTGACAGCTGGGTCACATGATGGCTGTCAGCGCTGGCTTTTCCACCCCTCTGCCTCCGCTCTCCCGGGCTCCGGCACAAGCATCCCGTCGCTTCCAGGAATGTAAAGGCTGGGGGTGCAGCCTGGAAGGAGGCCGCGCTGCTTTGCCCCCCGCTTCTTGCCCGAGCGGGCTGAATTCCCGACGGCCGCGGCTCGCGGAGGTGCAGGACGGCAGCCACAGTTGCCAGGGGACTTGGGTCATGAGACTCGACTCCGATCGCCTTCGCTAGAGGAGGAGGATAGATGGGACTGACATGCACGCTCCGGCAGCTGCCAAAGCAGCACTTAGCCTTCCGATGAATTAGATTGATCTCCTCTGCAGCAATACACTGGAAGAGACAAAGCAGCGGGGAAGACGGGCGGTATTGACTTGAGCAGAAAGCCCGGGCTGTGCAACAGAATGGAGGGGCAGGATTTGGGTTATGAAACTCCAGGGCAGTGCAAACGCAGCCCGGTGCAAACGCCTATATTGCGCTTCAGCGAACTGCTTTCTTTAAGGTGGTTTTTGTGATCCTGTTGCTAGGATGAAGCCTTTTTGCATTGCAGCATGGGGAGTCTTTTGTTTGAGTTAAATTCAGACCTCTTGATATGTCACCTGACAGTCTTGTGGTTTTGGATGAATATGGCTCATTGCTATTATTAACCTGAGTTGGCAGCCGGGCACAACAGGAGTTTATAGGGATTTTGAAAAGTGGAACTGCTCGAGGGACAAAGATGCTTCCCAGGTACAGTCACTGCACAGTTCTTGAGATTATTTTAATTATTTGAAAGCTTAATGTTTTCACTGTGATGGAAGTATTTCTCTTCCAGAGATGTGAAGCTTTTAGAGATTGAATTTTTTAACGATTCTTCTTTTAATTATATGCTAAATGTCAGAATTTTTTTTTTTCCTCCCTGAATTGGTTCTATCTGTTGTAATTTTGCAAAGGGAAGTACAGTCTGCTTGAATAATGTCGAACGTTGTGTCCAAGGCTAGTGAGTTTAACTGAAAGGAACTGTGTCTTGTTTGTGTGTGGTTTTTATTAAGAGCATGTATTTCAAAAGAGCGCAGAGCTTGTATGTGTATGTGCATATGTTTGCATGCGTATATGTGCTTAAAAGCAGCTAAAAGCTGAACAGGTACTTTTTGAAAGGACATACGTGAAGTAGTGCCAGAAATATTCTGTGAAATTACTAATACCAATTGTAAATTCTGAAGCCGTGTGAATTGCAAAGTTACTCACCATGCTACACGTCTCTAACAACCCTCCAACCTACTTAATATCACACTCCAGGTTATGATGGATGTGTTGACTAGACTGCACCTAACCTGTATATATTATGTCTTTTTGCTTGTGGAAAGGCATCTGGCTCACGTATTGGACTTTAGGGTATAAATTAGGTACCTTAACGAGAGCCAAGTGACTTAGTAGAAGGGAGAAAAAATGAAAACAAACCAAAGTCAGCTTCACATACAGTTAAAGAATTGGACAGAGCCAATGGACCTTGGAAGCCAACTGAAGTTTAGGTCCAAGTTTATTATACTGAGTGTGAAATATGCGGCTGACTGAATATGTGCCTGGTGTACAATATGTGCTTCGTATAAGCAGCAGAAGTTTCCTGGAGCTCAAGTAGTGTAGCTATTCAAGGTGAGGATTGCTAAGCTGGTAAATGAACAAGACAGATTTATAGATGTAGCATGGAGCTGACCTCTACGGTGCTGCAGTGCCTGTGGACGGTTCACCCTCCTTCAAGAAATGAAAAGGGGGAGGCTTGGATTTTGTATTTTTTTTTTTTTTTTTTAAAAGAAACGTTATTTCCTTGTGATAAACCTCGAGAGTGTAACTGCTGTAAGCACTCCCATCGTGGGCGAGTGTCCCTGGGATGAGCCACCGTCTGTGCGTTCTTCCAAGCTACCCAGAGTACAGCTCCGTTGACTTTTTGCGAAACCCCAGCCGAGGTCCAAGTGATAGAGGGCAGCATGGGTAAACTTCTTCGCAATTGGTTGTCACAGGCTCCCTCCGTGGCCTTGGTCAAGTCACAAAAGCTGCTTTTCTCTGCAGAATCAGCAGGCACTCACCACAACAGTCACGCAACCCTGGAATGACCTCAACTCTTGTAAAGACAATTATCTTGCAAAATTTTTTCTAAGTATAGGCCTCGTGGCTTCTAGTATAGGGATCTTCTTCCTCCTCACAGCCTTATGGTCATGCGATGTCACCAGCATTTAAATGGAATCTCTCGCTGAAAATGCCAACTTTGCAAATTGGCAGTGCAGGCTGGATCATCCTTATCACGTGAATCCTGATAAAGTTCTTTTGCGTTTCAGGTATTATTATTATTAAAAGAAAAAAATAACCTGCCCACACCTCTTTAAAAAAGTTAATGGGTGATCTTCTGAAGCTGGAAGCATCGTTAACATGCCATACATGGTTGTTTTCATTGCTTCCAAATTAGTTGTGCTCTTTCAGAAAGGCCTACACAGCTGTCTCTGTACAGTAATGGTCAAATAATAAGCAAATAATTGAATTGCAGTAAGAAGGTATTAAAGTACATAGAATAACCTCCCCTTGTGCCCTATATACTCAACTTCTGTTGTATGTTCTCAAAGCCAAAAGAAAAAATATCCAGTAACAGATAATAGAAATGTGCAGAAGAATTTGGGCAGGAGAAAGGAATCCCTTGCTGGAAAAAGCATCTCGGTCAGGGGCAAGAGGTGTCTGATATGATGGCTGGGACTAGGCAAGGACCATTTGCCTTCTGCTTCTGATCACCCTTCCCTGTAACAAAGCAGCCACAGGATCCTGAATGCTGCTGGGCTGTATATGTAGAGGTGAGCATGCTTCGATGTGCATGTACATCTCCGTGGAACGTGGAGATAATCTGCACCCGAAATATCCCAGTGCACCCAGTGGAACGGTCTCACAGTTACAACATGAGCTCTTCAAGACAGGGCCGGTCTCTGTCCAACGCTGTGTAGAAGTTGGCTGGGTGCAAGCACCACCGTAACAACAATAGGACACGAAGAGGGATCATCTGCAGGAGTTGGAGATAAGCCCCGGGGATCCCCACGCCTTGGTTCTGATGCTCATCTTAAGAGGAGTAAAGCAAGACATTTCCTTCCAGGCGGAGCCCTGCGAGGAGGGCATGGGGCAAGGTGGACCTGCTGTCTGGTCAGCCCTGGCTGTTCCTGCCAGCCTTTTAAAAGGTGCTAACACGAAAAACACGCAGAACAGATAAGCTAGCATAAACTATAAATATCATTTGCGTAGATGCATTTAAAAATAGTTGGAAGTGATTCATCACCAGGCAGTTTTTATAACTACGGGTAACATGATGTAGGAAAACAATAGTTTGACTGATAGTTTCAACTTACTTTTTCAATGATTAGTCATATTCTGGTTTTGAGCAACTTTACTTTTTAGCAAACTCTTTTACAATTCCTACCTGCTTAATATCTCAATCAGTTTGCTTCAGTTACTTTTCTTTAAGACTTCTAAAGTACCTGTGTTAATTATTAAAAAGTAATTGGATACTACCTAAGCTGTGTTAGTATGAAATTGTTTCAAAAGTAAAGTCTAAGGCAGGAGGAAAAATAGCATTAGACTAAAGCCTTAATGTAATGAAGGTGCTGCTCGTGTTGTAGTGGAAGCAAGGAGGAAGGAATGTACTTGCTTTCAGTTACAGGGGGAAATCTTTTATTTTAATTTGTGGAGCGATAACGAAGGATTTCTGTGTCTGTTGTTTCACCTATTAAAACTTGCACACGATGTAATAATACTGGGTTAAAGCCATTCAGGTGCCTCTTGCTGAGAAATGTCTATGGCAGTAATAAACTCCAGGAATTAGACACATGAGACAATGAATCTTTGGAGAGAATTTGGAGTTCTGGCTTGCCATGCAACTCGCAGTAGATGCGTCAGGCAGCACATAAGGGATCTGTAACATAAACTACAAATAATACTGCTGGTGGCTGAATGTAAAAAAAAAAAAAAAAAAAAAAAAAGCAGGAAAACAAAACGGGTGAAAAGAGCAAGAAGGGCTGAACAGTAGTAGGGCTTAAGTGTGAACCCGCATTAAAACATCATTTTCCAGGCCTTCATTTCATTATTACTAGTTTCTAATAATTTCACCATTGATGATTCCTGTGGAAGTTTGCCTTTCTGTCCCAGATAATTCCTTTCCCTTTGTGCTTTCTACTTGCAGTAGCATCAGTGGAGGGGGGTTGGACCAGATGACCTCCCGCGTCCCTTCCAACCTCATCCACTCTGGGATTGTGTGAGATCTGGTTTTATGTGATTTGTTTCTGCAATATCCCACACAGCATCTATACAGTGATTGATTTCTACCCCATTCTATTCATGTAGGTATTTCTGGACATCTCACTCCAGAAGAATTGCTATTTGTGTAGCAGAGATCTCCGCAGGGCTGGGGTCCTGCTCCGAAATAATTCGTCACTATTTCTTCTCTTGCTCGATGCGTGAACTCACAGGACTTGACTGTGTGGCAAACTCATAAACGCTTTCACTGGTGAAAAGATTGTTGGGGTTTTCTTGGTGGTGGTTTTAGTATTTGTTTGTTTGTTCTGGGTTTATTTTTGTTTGGTTTTTTTTTTTCTTCTTTAATCACTTTCAAGGAAAGATCAAAGCGTGGTCACACAGGAAAAAGTCCTCGTTCAGAGGACTGTCATTTCCAGAACAGCGTGGGAGATGGAGACTCACCTTTCATTAACATTACTAGAACACTTGATTCTACGTCTCCTGGTTTTCCTCTAAGAATCTGAAGAAAACATCAGTTAAATGTCAAAGTTAGTTTCCATTTATAAACAGAACTAATTATATTCAGAAGATCTAGGTCAGTTTTCATCTGCCTGAAGAGCAGCGCTGGAGTATTGCCCTGGTATATTTGTTTTGAGAACGTGCCCTGCATATTGCACGCAGGAATTTGTACGTTTCTGGGGATAATCTATCCAGATATCGAGCTTAACGGTATTTTAAAGCTGCTAACAACAACAACAGCAGCAAAGCCACTCCATGTCCCGCTTCCTCCGGAAAAATGTGCCTCGCTGGGAGGTGGCGGGGATGAGTCGGAGGTGCCAGCCTGCCTCTGTTTACTGTCTGTCTATGTGAACTTTCCCCCAGCTCTCTTAAAGTTTCTTCTGGTTTGGGAAGTGGCCCGCTATTGCCAGGGAATGTTTTTGCAAGGCTGAAATGTGCTTAAGGACTCTATTATGTAACAGAGATAACACTTATTTGGAATTATCACAAATCATGATGGATAATATCTACTAAATGCTTGTCTAGAGAAAGTTAAAATGTCATGTGAAGAAGCGGAGAAGTAAACAAGCTCTTGTTACCTTGATCAAATATGTTTCCGAATACAGCAAGAGTTTTATATTTAGCTTTCTCTCCTCTTAGTGTGTAATCTGCTCTTGGAGCTTTTTAGAAGTAGACTTTCCTAAGATCTGGAACAGCTACTGCCCTTCTTTGCCAGTAATTTCAAAGTCAAATATCAAAAGCACTAGGTAATGGAAGACATGCTTTTGTCTGAGCGTGAAGGAAATTCAAATGCGTTGCAAGGGTGGAGCAAGCGATAGCACCTTTTTGGCAAGCAACTCACTGTTATTGTCACTTACCAGTTCTTTATAGGAACCGCAGTGGCCTATCTGGAGACAAAATGGGTTTCCAGACTTCCATTGATTTCACTTAAATATAAAGAGATGGTTCTTCCAGGAAACCAGTTTGTCCAGCAGTCTCACTTGCCTCCTCACCCTCTAGCTGAAGTCAGGCTCTTAGAAATAACCGTCCCCAGCTCGAGTGCCTTTGGACCTCGCAGTTGGTAACGCTCCAGATATGCATCAAACGATACGGATTTTGTTTTCTTACATTTTGTGAAATGCAAGATGGTTAAATGTAAGCTCTGCTCTGGGCTTGGTGCTGCGCTTGGGTTTTGGTACAGCATTTGCTCAGTTGCAGTCTGCTCTTCTTGCGAGCATGGCCCTCTGTGGATGATGCTTGGCTTTACGTGCCCAGAGAGGGTGTGCGGCTCTCTGCCCCCAAATCTAGACATCAAGTTATTTCAGTTTCAAGTTGCTCAAGCTTTTTTCCTTGTAATAAGTTGCTTTTGACATTAATTGCACACTATCTTCCCTGCAGCTTCTGTTTTTCTCTCCTGTTGCTAAATGGTAGGGCTGAGCAGATTAAGAAATGGATTTCCTCTCTCAAGGGACCGAGTAACTGTATGTCTTGGTACTTAGTTTCACCTCGCTGGAACTACACTTGTTGTAAAGCCTGTGAATCTATATTGGACACTCTTAAAAACTTCTGATAGGCAGCGATGGCTTTGGTGATCAAACTGATTCTCTGCTGTGACCTATTACAGAAGCTGTTGGGGTTCAAATAGTCATTAATGTACTGATCGTATAAAGCATGGGCGCAGAGAAGGAAACCTTTTGGTTGGCGAATTGGAGGAACAGAGGAGAAGAAAATTTGCTATAGTCTCGGAGTCTAGCATGCCTGGTTTACTTTAATCCATATTACCACTTATGGGTGTCTTTTTGCTGCAATAAAGGTACAGCTCCTTCTTGTAAACCGGGTGCCTGTATCCTTCATTAATGGCTGGAAAGTTCCAGGGCCTCGTTTCTCACTTCTTGGGGTTTCATGCTAATGCTGCTTGCCTAAAAGCCAAGGATAAGGAAGATAGAATTTCACTTGATCTAGGAAATGGCTCGTAACTAGCTGAAAGATGATTCCTGTTGGTTTCATGGATAGAGCAGGCGTCTTGTTTCTTATCTTCCAAGAACTGAGAAGGTATCAGTGAAAATGGATTCCCAAGCCCATGGGCAGCAATGCTCACTGGGCTTTAAAGTGATGGCTGGCTTTTTAAAAATGGAAATTTAAGATGATGGCTACAAAGCACCCTTAAAGATCATAGAATCATAGAATCATAGAATGTTTTAGGTTGGAAGGGACCCCTAGAGGTCATCTAGTCCAACCCCCCTGCAGTGAGCAGGGACACCACTAACTAGATCAGGTTGCTCAGAGCCCCATCCAACCTGGCCTTGAATGTTCCCAGGGATGGGGCCTCCACCACCTCTCTGGGCAACCTGTTCCAGTGTTTCACCACCCTCGTTGTAAAGAATTTCCTCCTTATATCCAGTCTAAACCTACCCTGGTTTAGTTTAAAACCATTACCCCTTGTCCAGTCAGTGGCACCAGGGAAGGCAGAGGCTCAGGAAAGCTCCTTTCCTTGGTCTTGCCTGCAAAAACTGTTTGGGAATAGGTGTGTTGGAAGAGGACTGCTGTGTGTGTTTTGCTGACCCAGGCAGTAGCGTGGCCTTGAATCACAATGGCTTAAGTGGAGATTATGTCTAAGTCTGAATGTAGCGAGGGCCTGAGTGTGTATAGTCAGGACCAAGCTACACGTGGCTCTCTGTTCCCCAGCATCGAAGCAGATATATTAGCATGAATAGCGCGTAGTTTGTAATACCACGGTTAGTTCTGTATACGTATGTTACTACAGCGTTTGTGAAACCCAAAGAGGGGTAGGAAAGGTACTTTGCATTTTTTCACCTCTGGAGTTCAGTACTTTGCCAACCCATGAAGCTGAAAACCCATGACTGCAAAGGCAGAAATTCATTACCTAAGGGAGAGGCCAGTGTGAATATATTTTATGGGCCTTTTTTTTTTTTTTTTTTTTTTTTTGAACACAAAAGCGGAGTTCTTCTATGACTTTGATTTCAAAAAGCTGGAACTCAAAACATTCAAGATCACAAGGCAGCACAAGAGCTAGCAATGCTGCGCACATCGCTGTCTATGGTTGTAGTGGATTGGTGCCGTTTATGCCAGTGTAATTTGGCAAGTGTAGGGGAAAGAAAAAACCAAAAGGCATAGTTCTGGCTACAGGATCAAAGGGTTTGATGCTCGACTTCATGTTTTAATAAAGTTGTATATTCAGATAACGTGGAAAGAAAAGTGCAATAAAGACTTGCGGTAACTGATCCTTCTGCTCTTTTATTTTTTTAATTAAAGCTGGCCTTTGCCGGAGTTTGACCCAAGTCAGATCCGACTGATTGTGTATCAGGACTGCGAAAGAAGAGGACGGAATGTCTTATTTGACTCCAGTGCCAAAAGAAAAATAGAGGATGTTTCGGTGTCGGTAAGTGTTTCACTAATTTACATGGTTATAGTCTATATTTTTTAAAATGGCAAGATTGATAAGTCACAAATGTTCTGTTTTATTCACATTAACATTTAAACATCGGTTATATGCAGGGCTTTATTTAAATACCTGTTAAGTTGCAAATTATTCAGGCTTGAGTGATTTAGCTCTTAACAGCTTTAAATACTAGAGTGATCTCTTTATTCCTGGGCTCGTCTACTTTCTGCTCTTTCAGAGAGAAGGATTCCTTCCTGGGGCTGCAGCAGGCAATGCTGGAGGGCCGAGGCAGGGCATAAACTGATATTTGTGGATGTGCTTTTATGCCACGCTGGGGTCTGCATTCCTCACTGGAAGGTCTTCCCGGTCCTGTGTCCTCCTGTGTCCTGTTTGCTTAGCTTTTGCCAGTCGTCATTTCTATGCTTTGCTGACCTTTTTTTCACACAAAGTTACTTGAAAACTTTTCCTCTGGTTTTTCCTTTTGGCATGGTCTGCACAGTAATCTATTAATTGAAACCGTAATGGATGCAGTCAGATGAGGATACTTCCTTCTAAGGGCTCTGGCCAGAAGATTAATTTCTAGCCACAGCGCTATTGTAAGTGGTTGTGTGAGGTTGGACAACTTCTTTTGCTGCTTTGAACTTCCTTTTCACCATCTCTAAAAACATTTGCAAACCACTTTAAGCTCTGCAAGCAGAAAGCACTGTGTGAACTGAAATTTATGATCCTGGTTGCTTTTACCCGTAGGACTTACTGAGTTCTGTAAGCAGAAGTACACAAAATAACACGTTACCCCCAAGCCCTGGTTTTTCATGTTGGGTGTTGGAGTGCAGCCAAAGGATTCTTCATCCAGCTTCGTAAACTCTTCTGGCCGATTGCTGAATGCTGCCAGCCTGATGCTTCTCATCCCGGCCCCGAGTGCTTCCTATGTCTGCATACCCTAACCTCTAGGAGTCTGTACCTCAACAGGCGCTAACTTCCAGGCTTCTCCACTGCTTACTCTAGCACATTTATAACCCTGACTCAAGATCCGAGTTTCCTAGTTCTTTTTGAGAATTGTGAAGTACAGCAAGTTTCACAAATGTCAAACAAAAATGCATCTTTCTTTTTAATTTTAACTGGATAGAATGACTTTATAAGTTCCTGTTCTTCTAGGTGTTCTTGCCAGGAAAACAGATTTTTTTAAAGGCAAGAAATCTTTAGAAGTGGTTTATTGGTATGAATTGCTGGCTGTGCTTATTGCTCTTACTTCATTAATTATAAAGTATTACTTCATCAATAAAAAAGATGTTGTACAGTATAAATCCTCCTGCCATATTTCAATTGATCTCTTGAAAGCCTAAAACCTCTTTAAGATATATCTGTACTTGCACAGTGAACTTGCAAACTTCACTGTTTTGGTTTATTTCAGACAGGTCGTTGATTGTGGCAGCTCAACAGCAACAGCATAAACGGCTGGTAATGAAGCTAATATGGTTCCATATTAATCTCTCCTTTGTTTTTCTTTGCTAAGGGGGAAGGGGAGGGAAATAGCTGTACTCACCATCTCTACGAAATGAGTATGTGAGGCTGGTGGAGGAAGAGTGTTCCCAGGTGTTTGAAATGCCCAGTACTCCTCTCTAGTAACTTGATCTATTTCTGCTGGTTTTGTGTCATTAGGAAACTTTGAAAAAGAATATATTGAAACATTTGCTTGCCGTGGTATCTGCTTTCTGCAGCGCTCAGATAATGTCCTGTCGGGCAAAACTTTCCTCGTAAATCAAAACTTTGCAATAGCAGAAACATTATGCAGGTAAAAACGTGCAGAAGAGTCCTCAGCACGGCTTGCTGCGAGCTTAGTACAGGCTTGTACAGTTAGCAGTACGTACTGGCCATTTTCAAGGAATTGCATTGTTTATTTTTCTCACTCTTTATCATGATTTTCATTAACAAAGACACACCCTGCCTATACAAAGCCAGATCTTGGCTCTAAGCACATTCCAAGGCACTCTTGCCCTTTTGCAGCAAGACGTGTGTGGGCTGGGCACTCTCCCTACTGAAAGGGTGTCTGTTCACCACCCCACAAAAGCCAACGCTTTCTGCATCTCTCTCCTCTCCCCACATTTCCTAATGTGATTTGTACCTCTGGATTTCCAAATAACACCAGGGGGGAGAATTGCAAGACTGCCTAGCAGTGGCCAGGGGGTTCTGATTGAAGTCTAATCAGTCTGATGCAGAGAACCGAAAGGGTTTCAGTTTGCTTTATGTTGCTGTGCTCTTCAGTTCCCATTTTCTGTTGCTTATGAGATGTGAAAGCAATTATAATTTAAGAGTTGTATGCCTGCAGCAAGGTGAGAGATACTTTGCTGTTTTATGTGTCTAATCTCTACATATGTCAAGAGTTGTGTGCGGTGGACCAAGGTTGAACATGGCTCAGTCGTTTGAATTCTATAAGGGAAGGTATGGTTATAAAACTTAAGGAGCATCAGAACAAACTTTTCCAGACACAGATGTTTCAAGAAATAAAACAGTAGGCTCTGACTTTTTGATGAGTGAAAACTGCAGAGTTTGTGCTCACACCAAGCTGGGCTCTAATTACTAAAGCATTACTAGGTTCATATTATACGTGGGGGAAATATGACTGTAACACAAATAAGGATTTTGTGTTTTCACTGGATATTAAATCAGCTTCTTCATGTCTTCAATAGAGCTAAATATTGGGTAAACATGAATTTTGGGAGGGTGTTGCACAGACAGACAGAAGGCAGCTGAGAGTCTGCAGCACGGCCATTAAAATATCCTAATTGCTCAGGCAAAGTGATGTTTTCCCCAGGTCTTGCTAGAGTTAAACTTGGCGAGCAAAGCTGAGAAGCAGTCTGGTGACTCGGAGGGCTGGCGGCCGCTGCACTGGGAATGTTGGCCGAAGGCTGTGCCAGGCATTTCCACCGAAGCCAGGCAGAGATCCGCCTTAGGCAGCTGTGGGCACTTGGCATGGGGGGGAGGCAGAGAGATCCCCTTTGTAAGTCCTATACCTTTTTTGGTGCTAAGCAGAAGTTCTTCCCTGGCTTCCCAGGGCATGGGCTATTGATCAGCCGGGCTCTTTCAGCAGAGCCAGAAGACTGCTGCCTCACGAGCATCAGAAAATGGGGTGACTCCCCTGCCTGAGTTCTGCCAGGGTATCCCAGAGGAGAGTGGCTGCTCCTTCCAGCCCTGCGACGCTAGGTCATGAGCAAATGCATCAGGATGGGCATTTGCATATTGCGTGTACCAGGGCAGCGTGTGATATGAGTAGACATTACTGATGCCTTTACCAAACAGCCTCGGTCCACACCCAAACATCCACATCGCTTGGATTTTTGGGTATCAAAGTACTTCTATGGGCAAGCTCGTGGGTTTGATCTGCTGTCTCCTCTATAGAGAGTCACTTCAGAGTTTGTGCCTCATAACCTCCTTTCTAATGAGACTGTATTACTTGATTTGCAGGTGATACTGTTACGACCTATGACTGATTTCTACTAGTAGACTCATTTCTGTGCTCGTCTGCTCCTTTTCCTCTGACGCCTCCCCGTTTGCTTTCCGCTCGTGCATACACCAGCCCCGCTCGCCTCGTGGCTGCGTGAGGTCCCGCATGCGTCCACCCCCTTGGGTTGTACTCGGTTTCCAAGCCAGGAGCCATGTGTGAGCACAGGTATACTCCTCCAAGAGCTGTGATACCGGGCCTGGTTTGAATTTCAAATCAAGCACGACAAGCAGCTCCTTTTCCTTTTTAAGGTGCAGAGGCCAGGTGGCCCGGCCAGCGCTGAGCTTTCAGCCTGGGCTCTGCCTTTCCTGACCCCTGTGTGCTTGGCTTCTCAACCTTGACACTGCATTCACGCTAACCTTATGCGAAGGCCGTGTTGTATTTTACTGTGCCGCTGCTGTTGTGTGCAGCAAGGGAGTTAAGTCACCGTAAACGTCGGTGTGCAAAGGCCGGCTGAAGGGTGAGGAGTTTTCTTCCAAGGGCCGGCAGTTGGCTGGGATGAAGATGCCACAGAAATGGTGCCACAAGGGAGATGTGGGGAGTAAACCAAAGAAGAAACTGGGAAGGGGAACCTCGTGTCAGGGCTTTCCTCAGAGCAGGCTCTGAGTTCAGGGATGAGGGTTAGCCGTTTCGTTTAGCTGCTCATTTTCCTTTTTATGTTGTCCGCTGGTGACTTACGACAAGGTGGCTGTTACCGTTCAGGATTTGACTGAAGAGAGGTGCTGATGGACGTGTAAGAAGCTAAAAGATTTCCTAAGTCTAAAGATCAGTGTAGAGGAAGGCGTGGAGTCCAGGGAGGAAGAAGAGGTGTCAAGGGACCACGAGGAAGAGGAGGAAGGAAAGAAAGCAAGAGCCAAGCTGTGCACTGTGCTGAGTGGGGATCTGGAGTGTGGGCGCTTTGGCTGGTAAGGGAGGAAGACAAGGAATCGGTAAGGGCAGTGGTTTGTTCCCAGGACCCAGAGTCAGAAGAGGATTTTCAGAAGTGGAGTTTGGTTTGGCTTTTTGAAGAAATGAAAGAGAAAGAGTGGCCCAGGGTGCGGAATTTAAGAGCTAGAGGTGCAACAGTGGATGTGGACCTGGGGAGCGCAAAGTTCACTTTTGCCGTGAAACCCAGTTGCTTTATCTTTGGGGATAATTTACCTGAAAGGCCATATGATATTTGATCTCCTACTGCGGCAATTTCTTTCACTCCAAATGTCATATTTATCCCAAAGTAGAGAAATGGCATGCTGTTTTAAACAAGCCAGGATTAGCCACGTGCTCTAAAACACTTCGGCACTGGATAAAAGTTGAGCAGCAAATCGCTTTGAGGGATTAGTAATTGGATAGTGAGCCTTTTGCTTTTAGGTGAGTTGTGTGAAACGGCGGCTCCGGTCTCTGGCTCTCAGTGGACAGGTTTCCAGGGAGCCAGGCTGGACAGCCAGCCAAAGCTGTAGGCACAGAGAGCAGTCCCACCTTCTTAGCCCTGCTTAGTCTTTCTGAACAGAAGTGGGAGAATACTGGTGGAGTGGGGGAACACGGCGTTGTCTTTGCTTCCTTCACTCGCCTCCAAGTAATGGAGGAACTTGACAACTCTGGAGATAAAGGAGGAATGTAGCACTTAACAGCTGCATTTTAAGAAAGATACCTGGATTTTTACAGCAGCACTTGAAGGGAAGGCATGAATTCAGGTTACTCTTATGTCCTGGGTGGGTGCATACCTTTAATTACACATTCAGACCAATGCATATTAATAAAGCAAGATAGTTAATTTATCTATTTTGGAATAATTTTTCAGCTTTGCTGACAAACCTGTTCTAGAAAGGAGGTACAGAGCTCTTGAAGAGTGAAAACTTTGCTCGAAAAGAGAGATTTCTCTCTCGCTACCACCATGGTGATATTTGAGCACCTGCTGCTGCGGAGAGGTAGAAGAGAGTAAACCATATGACAACATTTCTTTTTCCTTCTGTCACTCACAGCCCTACACACATGCACACAGTCTGGATTTAGTTCAACACACCAGGCTCCTTCCAACTTTCTTCTTATCCCCAAACCAAAACTTGCTCAGCAGAAACTCCTCTTCCTGTGCACAGCACCGGGCATGTTCTTTCCACTTACTGAGGAATTTATAGACCTTGTGGCAAAGAGTTAAAGGTCTTTGCTGATAGAGGTGGAGAAAAGAGATTCCAGAAGCAGAACTGCAGAAGAAAACTACTTTGTACCCTATTGTACTATAAAGACATTTTACTCTAAGTTATCTTCAGTACCTCCTGATAGGTCTTTAAGACTTTCAGCAAACGATGACCTCTAATGCAAGAACTGTGACTGCCAGGAAGTCTTTGGAGCTGGGCGGTATCTGCAGCAAGTTGGCAGGGAAAGAATAAAGAGTGTGACCGCAGCGGGGAGAGCAGGGTGGCGGCCAGGAGCGGCAGCTGCCCGCGGCATCCTTCCAGCAGATGTTCTGCTCTCCAGCAAAAGCTAGCATTTCGCAGGACTCCAGCAGCACTTTGCCTGGGGAGCTGATTTGTTGCAGCTATGTCTGTTTGGAAAGAAAATCCACAACTTTGAAACTTTCCCCTTCTACAGTTCTTGAATAATAACGTTACCTTTTTATTTTTGGAAGCCTGGCTTGAATATCTTTGGAATATTGTATTGGAATGCAAGTAATCCCACTCCTTTGATGCATAATAGCTTGAGATTTGTAGCATCTAAAATTTCATTGACATTTGGAGTCAGAAACTGCAGAGGAGAGGGGCATTGCAGGTACTCGATCTCATTGTCCAACAGGGTATTCTTAACACATGCTAAGTTTGTAAAAGGGCAAACACCAAAGTTTGTCAGTGATCTGCATTTTAGGAGGGATTTACTGTTCGCAAGGTTCTGAAAAGTGGTACCTGAAAGATCCTGACCTCCTTTACAGACTCCTTGCAGGAGTCTTGGTTCATTGAACTCCACTGCAAAGACCAAACAGCCATTTTCCTGGTTTGCTATTTAAATTAGGCAACTATTACTGCAAGACACCAAACTCCCCAGAGGATCTGGGGAAAGCTGCTGTGCAGAAAAAGCAGTGATAATGAGAAGAAATGATTTAAAAGTAAGTAATTTGCACACTTAGCGTATTTTTTATTTTAATGCATAGAATTTTTTTTTCCACCTGTAGAAATGCATTTACTGGCTTTGCAGTCTCAAGGCAGCTTAGTTACAATTGTGACTTTTTAGAAGGAACTTTCAACATCTGATGGAAAATGCAAGCTGAAATGTGGTTTGCCTGCAAAAGCTTCTGTAACCCTGTGGATTTTATGTGGTTTTATCACATGATGCTTGCCTAGCCTAGGACATTGTTGTTTGTGTCAGAGATAAAATGCAATTCTAGTTCACGAGTTCCTACTGAAGTCATATGATGATCGTTCACATGCTCCAGCTATTGTGTACTCTGCTCAAGCCACAGATACTAGCCATTAGCAAATCTACATATTGCATGAATTCAACGTACTCACTGTGATGTCGTAACGAGAGGATACTACTATGGGAGGCTCTGTGTGTCTGTAAAGCCCAGGACTCCGTGGCTAGCGAATGCTTCCTTCCCCTCTGCCACAGAATTACTGATTTGTCTGCACATTTTTCCTTCAGGCTGTCTGTGGCAGCAGCTCTCTGATGGGAGCAGCAGTGCAGGCTGCTGTGTGGAGCTTGATAATCCCTGACATTTTCTGCTGTTTTGCTAAATCTCACCTACAGTTAGGGCCAAATAAAAGTCACCTGTCCCTAACTGTGGGTGAGGTTTAGCAAAATAAAAAAAAAAAACCCCAACCAAAACAATGAGTAACCTGCACAGCCTAGGACAGAGGCATGGGATTCCCGTCTTGCCCTCATCAAAATCCCCCCACAGCAGTAAGGGCAGTTGCCTTTTTGTACAGTTGTTGCTGATTATTGAGCAGAGTCATGAAGTTACCACCCTGTGCCTTGGGTATTTTTTTACGCTTTTCTTTATGCCTTTTTCCTTTTTTTTTTTTTTTTTTTTCTCCATAGCTATTAAAGATTGAGACACATTGATGTTTTTGAATGAAGGAGGGAACTCGTGATGTGGACCTGTGAGTCCAAAGATGAAGCTGCGACATGTAACAGCACTTCTGTATCTCCATCTGTCCCTTGAATCTTGCTTCCAGTAGGGTTGGCTTCCAGCTTGCCCTCACTGGCTTGGTGATTGTATAGGAAATGTTAAATAAGAAAGTCTCAGGGCAGAGTTAGTACATCATTTTGAGCAGTGTGGACTAATTCTGTCTCCTAGTGCTGCCCACTAGCAAATGTCAATAATGTCAGCCTTACGTGGGTGTGTTGAACTGTGGTGAGGATATGAAAAATGCGTTGAGTTCTTTAGGTGAAGAGGGTTGCCTAAGGCTAGTGTAAATGGCATTAGCTAACGGGGATGCTGATTCTGCTCGGGATGCTGAGATTCACCGGGGAAATCGCAAATGTTTTTAGGTAGTGAATGAAACAGTAGTGGAGCATCTCCCGTGCCAGTCACCGATAATACTGTGTGTGTAGAGTGGACACAGATGCTGCCCATCCTGCATGTCGGTTCCAGCTCCATCTGAGCCCTCCAAACTCCCTTTTTTGCTATGCTTGCTGTCCAAATATCTATCGGAAATCACCCCTTGGACCATTTCTCCATCGTTTTGTGAAACTTTTCTGGCTTCTCTGTAACTGTGTTTTTCAGCTTTGTCCATTTTTCAGCCTCACAATTCCCTCGTACTGAAAAGGAGAGGAACATGTCACCTCCGTGCCACTCCAGAGGACTTAGACGCAGCTAGGGAGAGAGCTATAAAAAAAGTATCTTTTCTCTCCACTTATCCTTGTAACATGAATCTCTCTTGAATTCTGTGGTGTTCTTCCTCGGTTATTCCTAATCAGTCTGTTTTCCTGTACATGGTGAATGGCTCCTTGTCGTGATCTGGCCAGCCCCATCACTCCGGAGGGCTGTCCCCATCACACCGCTGTGTCACCTCTGCCCTGGGGGGCACCAGGAGCAAGGGGAAGACATCTGGAGCCTATCATTGCCATCCTTCCTTTAAATGCTTTGGTACCATCCTTTCTGCTAAGCTTGGGTCTAAAAAGGCCATTTGTAAAGCTTCCGAGACAGATGGCTACTTAGGAAAACGGGGTTGGAGTGACCTGTTAGCTCCTGGCTAACTGGAAGTAAACCAGCTCAGCTTTCCTTCGTACGGCCAGGCTGCAAGAGGCACTAATAGATACTCTGTTAACTGTTTTCCTAAGGCATAAGCCTTTCAGCTGTTAAATATCTTACCTAAGCAGGTAAGTGCAATGCTGCTACAGAGCGATTTCAGGCCGTGGGTCTTAGTGTGTCACATATGTTGTGTGTATTTCAGAAACTCTGCAGCGATGCTCAGGTGAGAGTCTTCGGGAAATGTTGCCAACTGAAGCCCGGAGGAGACAGCTCTTCTTCCTTGGATAGTTCAATCAATTCATCCTCCTCATTCTCTGATCCAAAAGAACAATGCCCAAAATACCAGGTGAGTCACTTCTTTTTTTTTTTTTTTTTTTTTTTTTAAATTTTTTTTTTGCATAACCCGTGTCAGACACTAACAGCAGGTGAGCTATGGAATGTTTTGAAATGCTTGACACTAGAGGCTGGCGGTGGAGGGCAGTTTTCAGTCAAAATCAGACTTTGGTTCTGACTCAGTGATGTTTAATTCTGTAGCTTTGGGTGTGAACAAGTCTAAAACCAACCAGCTGGTTCTCTCAAGATGTGTCTTGAATGGCAGCAAGTTTCTCCAGGGCATTTGTTCTCTTTCATGACCCGGGTGAGAACACTTGTTTGGGTACAATCACGCTTGTCACAAATATCTTGGTATAGATGAGGTAGTTTATTTTACTTTATTGTTAAATGCCAGGGCAATAACGGAGAAGTGTGCTGTCTGTAGGGATAGTCTGTGTAACAGCTTTATAACAAGGGATTCAGTACATTTGAGTTACATTTTGCATAAGAGATTTTGGCCATGGGAGTAGCTAGAGTCATCTGACACGGATGTATTTCTGTCATCTCTCCTTCCATGGATCACAAGTGTTTTATATTAAGCCACCCTAAAATAGAACTAAGCCCTTCCACTCTTTGTAATGAAGTAATTGTGTGTTTGACTGAAGCTGCTATCTCCACAACCTATTCTGAAGTACAGTACTACTGATGTCTTAATCTACTGTAGATAGAAATGAAGAACCTTTCGGTGCTGACTTTCCCACTGCCATGTTAGCTCTTGCTATATTTGGCGAGCTGCGTATTCTTGTTTTCTCTTTGCCATCACACTCTTTTCCACAGCTTTAGTAAGGTGGCTGAAGATCTGTTTTCCATTCCTCCCTTCCTGGAAGGGCATTTAGCTGCGGTTATGAAAGGAAGAGACATTTCTGTCAGCGGCTTCCTTCCAGCACAAAATAACCTCCTTCGTGTGTTGTGTGACCAAGAAAAATCATGCCCCCCACTATCCAGAAATTGTCTCTCCTACTGGGGAGGCTCTGTGCAAACAGTGGTCAACGTTATTAAAGGAAATTAATTTTAGCGGTTGGTATGACAGTGTATTTGAAAGCTGTGGAAAGTTTTCCCTTTGAAGTCCCCATTTCCCCATGCGTGTCACTTAGTCAAAATCTTACTGAGCTGCACTGAAATGACGTGTGGCTATGTAACCAGCTCAGAAAGCATGCGAGAAACTTTCAGCTTCGCTTGGTCTTGCACGGCGTATTTGTTGTAAACTGTCTGCTGTGTTCCCTGTACTCCTTCCAGGCTTCCCCAGCAAGTGAGCAGAGCGCCATAAATACAGGAGTTCTTTACTGCACAATAAAATTTTGTATCATGCGTGCAGAAGGGCCAAAGTAAGTTTGTCCAGACATCAGCCAGCCTGGCATTTCCTATCTTCTCACTGCTGTGTCTGGTAACCTCAGGAGTTACTGAATGTATCTGCAGTATTTTTAAGTTCTTTTCTTTGGGTTGTTTTTTTTTTCTTAAAGCTGCAACATGGAAGTCCAAATAATACCACACTATAGGACTTTTAAAATAGTTCTTTATGTTTTCTTGTTTAAATACACTTTGACTATATATGAGCAACTTTAGTTGCAAGGTGAAATACAGGGGGTTGTTCCAGGCTTCCACACTCTTAATTACATCCTGTCCAGAGCCCTCACAAATGTGATTAGAATCCATTAAGGTGAAGCTGAATATGGTTCGAAGCTTGCCCACAATGATTTGCACATTATGACACTGTACACTGACAGTGTCTGATGTGTTGATTGCGGCATTTGACGTTTGCTTCTCTACTGCGTTCTTAATTTACACGTGTACTTAGTTGTTGATAGGACAGTATGTACAGTAAGTGGAATATTAAATGCTGTAGACATATTCAGAAATGTAATTTCCAAAACATGCCAATTTTACTACCTCTAATATGCTAATGTGTAATAACAAACACTCGTGGGTATTTTATGATAAATTTTTATGTGAGATCGTAAATATGACCTAGGGAATTGGTTTGTGTCCAAGCTGTCAGTGCCTGAGGTTGTGCCCCTTTTTGCCAGATGCTCCTTGGCTATTTTTTGTTTGAGTTTTTAATATTTAACCCCTTTCCTCAGTTGATTGCACTCTACTTTGGTCTCGAGTGACCTTTATTTTGCAGTATTAAAGACCCAAAGAGTTGAGCTGTAGCAGTGTTTCTGTATTAAATGGATTAAATATGTGCATCTTGTTACGTGTGGTAAAATGATTGTTATTAAGTGTAGATGAAATGCCAGACTGAAACAGGCCATGGGTGCACCTTATCATGGTCTTTGCCTTCAGCATTGCTTGTCTCTGTCTTTCAGAGGAAAGGGAAACCCCTATAATTACATTTGAAAGCAGCTGATTTTCACTTGCTTTTTTTAATTCTGTTGCTTGACAAAGAAAAATCAATACTTTATCTTACAGATTTTTCCTCAGCTTTAGAATTAGATTTTCACAACAGCAGAAAGTTGAAACCAAAACCAACCATCAAGGGCTTGACATTTATTCAGAATGAGTCCTTCAACTGGAGATCTGCAACAGACTCTTAAAATCACAATCATAACATTTGGCTGGAGTAATTTGCAGTGTTCTTACTTCAAGATTGCATGATGCTGGCAAGACCCTATCATTTCCTAGAGCCATTAACATCTCTGCTTCTATTTCCTTGGAGCTGCTGGCTCATACTGACTGATTTTAAAGTCCAGTTTTTCCAGTACTGCCTACAGTGCACCTCGGCAGTATGATATCCTGGGAGGTAAAGGTGGACATTTCCCTGAGACCCAGCTAACGATCAGGTTTTACCCTGCCATACGACCGCTAACAAACTTTGCAGTTGTATCCTCATTTTTATAACTGTGGTTGCTACTTTTAGTCATCCCCTATCTCTTGCACTGATAGCAGATTTCAGAGGTTAATAGTATGTCTGTTAAAGTACCATCATCTTAATTGAGAGTGCTTGAGAAGAGCTAAAAATTGGAAAGTGTTGTAAGTGTGTTGCTTTTTGGCTGATTAGCATTCCCTTGTCCTGCCCTTGCTCTGCAGGCTAGCGTGAGCAGAAACGTTGAGTGGTTATTTCTGTATCGCTCCTTACTGCTGGTAGGAATCTGTGGTGTGGGCACCCTGTCCTTGGTGGTACTCCGAGCTCACTGTCTGATGCTGGGCAAAAATATTTAGATGTATTCCAAGCCTGTGTAGGAATCTGGGTGAGGATCCTGGTTGTTCAGAGCTTGGAGAAGGTATATGGAGATATGGCACTTAGCATTTTCCAAGCACACGGTTATTTCTGTGGCTGTTTTGAGGGACCTTTTGGAAGGATTACTCCAAGGAAGTGTTACTAGTTCTCATACACCTCAAAGGAAATGTATTGCTGTCTTGCACAGTACCAAAGTACCTCAGTTAGGAACTACCTGAGCTCAGTGAGTGAGTGATCACGACACCTTAAATTATTCAGAGCAATGCTCTGCATCGGAGAACCAGCACTAATATTCTCTCAGCCTAGAGATGAAGCAGCCCTGGGTAAAGGGACAGTAATCTCAGTCATTGAAAGTACACAAATAAGATGACTGTCAGCTGAGCAGTCGTCTCCAGTTGATTGCTCTGGGTAGCTTTTTAATTTTAGGTTTTCGTTTGCAGTATTTGATCTAGCCGGTGATGCGGCACCGTGGCGCTCCTCCCTTGTGTTTAGCCAGTATGCCTTACAGCAAGCGCTCCCCAGCCCAGAAGCAGGAATTGCACAACTTAAGCCTGGCACCGTGATGCTACAGCTCTGTGCTGGTACCATCACAGGGGGCACCAGGGAATGGTGCATCAAATACAACATAGCATCCACGGATAAGTTATGAATCGGTCTTTGTCGAGAAAGCATGGCTCCAGCTTGGCTCCAATGCATGGCTGTATAAGATTTCCACCGAACTTGTGATTCTTCTTGTCCAGCAGACACAAGGTTTAGGCTTAATGGTTCTTATTCAGGAAAGTGTGTTATCACACTCTTAAAACTTTTAATCCCCTGACATGGTGCAGTTTGAATCTGCTTCCCCTCACCCCCTGTAGATGGGTTGGGTTTGTGGGATGATTTTAGTGGTTTAGCTCACAGCCAACGTGAAGGTCACTTTCTGTGCCAGCACTATCTTTATCAAACTGTTCAACTTAGTGTCTTCAACAGTGTTACAGCAAGATATTTTGCTTGTTTGTCTTTTAAATAAAAGAATATTTTCCTTAGTCATATGTTGCCTTAATAGAAGTGTGCTTCTAAAATACTTAAAACCAAACGTTGGTGGGGTTTTTTTGCAGGGTTCTCGGTGCTCCTCAGATGCTAACATGCTTGGGGAGATGATGTTTGGCTCTGTGGCCATGAGCTACAAGGGCTCCACATTGAAAATTCACCAGATCCGGTAAGACTAATTTTTTACTGCTGGTCTTTTTAGAAGGCTTATTCCTTAGTGCTAATATATAGTGAACTGAATGCCACGAGTGCAGAGTAAAAGGAATTTCTCGGTTTGCTTTAAGCTTATGCTGATGCCACTGTTGACACAAAAGGCTGTTATGTCATGTTTACATCTATAAAATATGGAGGGTTATGGAATGGAACCAAAGCCTGTCTTGGCACTGAGTTTCTGACAGACATCTTCCTTTTTGTCCTCTAGCTCACCTCCTCAGCTCATGCTCAGCAAGGTTTTCACAGCTCGCACTGGAAGCAGCATCTACGGAAGTCTGAATACGTGAGTCCATTACAAACCGTATCTATTGCACGTAAGCAGATGAATGTAAGAACACAGGCGGCTTTTTTGGAACCCTCCAGATTCTTTCTCTAGAAGAATAACTTCTTGTTCCCCAATCTGTTACATCCCGTCACTCGTGTCCTCACCTTTCCCTTGCGGTTGTCTTCACCTCAGTTTGCTTTAAGCGAATGAATGAACCATTCCTTTAATGCTGGTATGGTGAAGCTTGACATCGTAAGGTACAAAAGTACCTGCAACTGCCAAAGGAGACGGGATGAGGACAGAACACTGGAGTTGGGGAATTCAGTCCAAGATGAAGAAAAAGGTGTTACAAAAACATCTGCCTTCAGAGGGTTCAATGTTTAGTTTTCTGTGTATTAATTGACCCACCTGAGAATGTGGCTTAGGCTATGAAAGCTTTTTCTAGTGGAAGCCTGCATTCTTATCTTGTCTGTTCCATTCGCGCTCTAATGCAGTAACACAATATTCTGCTGAAATGCAAATCACTGGGTATTCTGTATGTTTTATGTTTGTTACAGGTTGCAGGACAGCCTTGAGTTCATTAATCAAGACAGCAATACGTTAAAGCCTGACCACAGTACAATTATGAATGGACTTCTTGGGAATATAGGTAATTACAAGCAGATTTTATTTCCTGGTATCTTTAACTGAGTAATCGCAGATTCTAGAATATGAAAGTCTTCTAAATAGAATCAAATTTAAAAAAAAAAAAAAAAGAAGATGGTTAAAGACGTAACAGAAAATTAATGTCGGTGAGGTTTGGAGGATGATAAATCAGACAGGGCAAGGAATTAGCAGTAGTTCAGTATATATAGCTCTGTATGTGTATATAAAATACATAATAGGAATATTTAGGTATACTTAAGTTCAAATACAGAAAACAGTGGAAAATAACGGTCTGTAGAACTTTCTAAGCAGCATATCTCGTATCAGGCATGACTGATTCTGCCCAGCTCAATCCCCCAGTTTTATTTTTGTTAATAATTCTCATTCTGTTCTGTACTCTGGCCATCTGAGTGCATGTGGCCATGTGTTTCGTACTAGTCTTAAGTTAACCCCGCTGGAGTTTTTGATCAGATTAGACAGAATATCTTTTTGTTCTCTCCTCTTTCTGTCTGACGGTGGAAGCTAAGCAGTCTTGAAAAACCATCTGGCATCTTTGGTTCTCAGCCTTCATGGAAGTGCTGTGGGTGAAGGCACCGTGGACATTAGATTACAGAAAGAGGGGAAGGTTTTTCCCCATGGGAACGGTAGAGCTGATAGTAAAGATACTGTACTTTAGGGCTTGGCTGTCCTGTATAGCAGCCTGATGAGCTCTTCAGCACATCCTCCCTTTCCCTTGGTTTAGATCGTTGACTTTCCAAGCAAATGTCTGTTGTAGTGGGTGGAATAAGGGGCTTCTTTTTATGTTTGCTTTCCAGAATATTGTTATATGAAAAATACACTTTTTTTAGGCTTGGAAGGAAGGAGTGAATTTTGATGACTTTGTTACTGTAACTGGGTTTCTGGCTTTGACATGGCCCTAATTCTTGTAGGGTGTGTTTACTTCTTTACACTGACTTTGATAAGGTGACACCTAAGCATGGGCTTAAATGCTTTTCAGGCTCAAAAGGTGTATAACTCATTAAAATCATTCCCAATAGTCCATTTATAATGGAAGCCAATTAATGCTGTGAGAACCTATTATCTATTAAATGCTTCCTGAATTTACTAAGTCAGGAAAGCTAAAAAGATGCTTTCTTTCTTAATACTCACTATTCCTTTCAGACTTCAAATGTGATTTTTCACAGCGGATGAGTGAACGAGGTGCCTGATCTAAAAAAGAGGAACTCACTTCACCTACTTTTAGGGTTTTGTTGTGGTTTGTGCTCGCTAAAGTTTGCTGTATCACCACTGTGATCTAAACTGCAAGCTCAAATTCAGATAATGCAACTATCAGGTGTGGAGTCAGTACGATTTAGGTGTAGCCAGTGCCATGAGTTCACCTGTGTCTGGCTCCATAGAGAGGGTGGCTCTTCCCCACCCAGCAGAAAGCGTAACTGCCCCGAGAGCTGGCCCGGAGGGGGAGGCTCCTGGCCACAAGGGCGTGCGACAAGTGATGAGATTGCCTTCTAGAAGAGCGATGCTGAAACTCTCTTTGTAGTTGAGCTGCACGAGTTTTCAGTCGGTTCGGCAGCGTCTGTTTACAGTTCCCGTTTCAGCGCAGAGGGAACCATGGGTAAAGTCGGTAAAGAACTTAATCGGTAACTACAGCATTTCTGACAACTTGTGTTCAATGGCAAAGACTGCTCCTGAGTCACTCGCCAGCCTGTGATAGGAGAAGGGTCTATGTGTTTTGGTTGGGAACTATTTACAAGCTGCTTTTTTTAGATACACTGGTTAAAAAAAAAAAAAAAAAAAAAAAAAAAAAAAAGCAGCACTGGTGATGTCCTTTCCTTTATATAAGGATTTCCTTTAATACAAGGAGCGGCTGAGGGAACTGGGGTTGTTTAGTCTGGAGAAGAGGAGGTGGAGGGGAGCCCTTCTCGCCCTCTACAACTGCCTGAGAGGAGGGGGGAGTGAGGTGGGGGTCGGCCTCTTCTCCCTGGTAATGGCCGATGGGATGAGGGGAAATGACCTCGAGTTGCGCCAGGGCAGGTTTAGGTTGGACATCAGGAAACATTTTTTCACTGAAAAGGCTGTCAAGCACTGGAAGGGGCTGCCCAGGGAGGTGGTCGAGTCCCCATCCCTGGAGGTATTTAAAAGAAGGATAAATGAGGTGCTTAGGGTTTAGTGGTAACGGTGGGGCTTGATGATCTTAAAGGTCTTTTCCAACCTAAATGATTCCATGATTCTAAGGAAAGACCTAAGAGAATGGAAGGGAGCTTTGCTGAGGTGCAGCCTTCGTGCTTTGTATAATCAGAAAACTCAGTGAGCAGTAGCTTCAAATTTAGGAGAGGAACTGGCAATTAACTCATTAAAAATACCCATGCATTTTTCCTAGCTCTGTCCCTGGTATCTCTACAATCCAGTATTACTTTTAAAATGGACTACTGAGACTGCTAACATTTATTTTCTGTATGATCATTTCGCTGAACTGATGTACTGACCGTTCTCAGAACAACTACTTCAGCCTATAATTTTCTGTTGGTTCTACTAAGATGAATTTTATGCCTGCCTTCTCCCCCTCCCTCCCCGTTGTCTTCAGCAACAGTGTTCCTCGGCCACCCCACCAGTGTGGATGTTAAATCAAACATTGTACTCCATGATGAATCTCCTGTTTGTGATCAAGTTAGGCTTTGAGCCTGCATAAATTAATCATTTTTCAACTTAAAAAAAAAAAAATTTTAAAAAGGCCCTTGGAGAGAAACCCCATCCTTGTATGGGAGACAGTGTAAAGCTGGGTCTATTATTTTAATTTTATAAATACTGTATAGTTCAACTCTAAGCCGTATCCTTGAATCAACGTTCTTGTTAAGCGTAAGAGCTGTTCTCCTGCGTACTGTTAGTCTGCATTTATGTTGGCTTATATCTTCTCCCTGCCCTGGCCCCCTCCCTACAGACTGTTCTGCTTTACTAACCTCATTCTTTCATGTGTATTTTACGTTTTGCCATGTAGGTCTTTCACAGCTTTGCAGCCCTAGGCGGGCATTCTCAGAGCAAGGTCCGCTCCGCCTGATCCGGAGCGCCTCTTTCTTTGCAGGTTTGCAGTGTGCTGTGTGCTGTGCTGTGTGGCTAGTCTAGCTGGTGTGACAAAACTCTGGGGATTTGTAGTTTAGCCCTGGAAATAAGATTTTTATTCTTTTTTTTTTTTTTAAATACAAAACAGACAGTGATGTCTGCTCTCTTACCTTTTTGGATACATGCTTTAAATCCCCAGAGGACCGCGGGCATTCTAATAGTCCTCTTTGGGGTGGGTTGGTTGGTTGTGTTGTTTTGGAAACTTATATATTTAATGGTGGATTTCGTATTTCTGGAAATACTGTTTCACAATAGCGTCAAACTATTTTGATCTGGACTTGTTTCAACCAAACTGTAAAAACTAAAGCTAACCTAGGTTCATTTAAAATGGACATTATTTGCTTTTAGTGGCTGGGTCTTATTTCCATGGCTGAGTAGCTTTTATTTCACACACATATTTGTAAAATATATCACATTTAAAGACTGTTGAGCCTGAGACACTTTTGATCTTGTGTATATGCAGTCTGTGAATCTGGACAGCTTATGGCTTAGCTGAATAACCAGTGCACTGCTTGCAATTTCAAAGTATTTATTTTCTTCAAGATAGCGTTGTAAAATCCTCTTAAAATGATATATATAATACCTAAGAAAGCTGGTACATGAATGAAGTTATGTTTATATTGCTTTCTGATGGTTTTTTTTGTCTATACATTGAGTACTACCAATGTGACCAACATACTTTTGGTACATTAAAATTTCATTGAAAAATCTCCATATAAAGAAACAAAGTGTACTAGTTTTAGCTTGTACTAAAATAGGTATATGGACTTCCAAAAAATACATAACGAGCTCTTCAGATAAGTGCTTTGGCTTGTTCAGCTAAGCAGCCTTTCTTGGTGATGGCCTTGCGCAGTGCTGTTGATCTGAATTAATGAGCATGTTTTTGTTTCATTAATTACATGGAGATCTGCAAACAAGAAAGGAACTGTATATTCCCCTGCTAATTGGTATTCCTTGTTTTACAGTTCATAGCAACCCTATGGATATGCCTGGGAGAGAGCAGAATGAGGACAGAGACAGCGGTATAGCAAGATCTGGTAATGTCAGTTCCATGTCTTAACCCTGTAGACTCCAAAAATATTCAGTAATGTTCGTCACTGAGATGCCTAGACATCACCACGTAGTTTTTTTCCTGTGCTGAAAAGTGATTGTTCCATTTTGTTACATATAAGCAGTAATGCATACCTCTAAGTATACGTACAAATATTGTGGGCATCAAGGGTATTGCATTAGGAACCTCACAGAGGTAATCTGAACAGCAGCGCAATTTATTAAAGCATGCTGCAAATAAGCAAGCCAAATTAAATATTGAAATGAGTTTGCAGCATTTCTAAACAATACTTGTCATCTCCTTTCCAAATTGAGGAGGTTGGTAATGTTAAAACATGAATTCTGCTCCACAACACCCCTCTCCTCCCCCCAAATTCAGGATATTGGGCACTTAAGGTTAGGTTTGGAAAGGCTGTGAAAGGATGTGATTAACGTTACCCCTTTCCACAGAGAATTTATTTCCCGATACTCAGGGTTGATGAGCAAGGTGCAATCTGTGTGTTGCCTATTATGTAAAGCTGCAGGACTGTCCCACCCGTGTAGTGCTTGTATATCTTGTTAATGTTGTTATAAACTGGTTATTTTTAGATAAGAAACATAGATAAGCAAAAGAGAAGGCACTTGAGAAGCAACACCAGTTTATCTTGAGGGCCTTTGTTTAGTTGCTGGTATTATTTTCCAAATGCTCTTTCTTCCGGAGAGATTTTTATTTATTCCTCTTATTATTGCAGCATCTCTTAGCAGTCTGCTCATCACTCCGTTTCCATCTCCGGGCTCTTCGTTTAACAAAAGCTGTGCTAGCAGTTACCAGCGGCGTTGGCGTCGCAGTCAGACTACCAGCTTGGAGAATGGGGTCTTCCCTCGATGGTGAGCTGGGAATGAAAATGCTGGTTGCTGCCCATAAATTTTCCACCATTGTCAGCTTGATTCTGCTCTTGCATACGTACATCTGCTCTTGCTGTGGCTTTCTGTGGGGTATTTACAGAGGTGTAAGTCAGGCTGCACTTCAACGCCTGATCCTTTTTAGTGTCTGTTTTCTTTGTGGCATTTGTTGTTCTGCACTGACTAGAAAGCCTTCAGCAAAATGTAAACCTGTAGGCTGTGCTTTTGAGGATAAGCAGCCCTAAAATCCTACTCAAAACACAAATTCTTGGCAGAGATGGGAGAGAACTACAATACCATATTCTGATCCCACAAACACTTTGAAACTGGTTCCAGCTTTTGTGATTGCAGGATCAATTAATGGTTGCTTGTAAAAAATTGCAAAGTGGATGTTATCAAAGGTGATGATTTGACAACACATGCAAACAAAAGGCGTTTATTGAAGTTAAATGTTTAAGAATTGAATTAGACAGGAAACCAAGGTACAACTTTAAGCAGTGGATTACATTAACCTCCTATTTTTTTCATGCTTCAAGGTCCATGGATGAAAGCTTTAACTTGTCAGATGACAGCTCTGGTCCTAGCCCAGGAATTGTTAGGAAGAAAAAGATAGCAATTGGCGTTATTTTTTCGCTCTCAAGAGATGAAGATGAAAACAACAAATTTAATGAGTTCTTCTTCTCGCACTTTCCTCTTTTTGAGAGTCACATGAACAAACTGAAGAGTGCCATAGAGCAGGTAAACACAGTCTCTTTTGATTCTTGCACTTGTATTGCTCTATGTTCCCCCTAGCCCTGACAGGTTTAATTCCCAGCTCTTGTTACTAGTTTACAAAAGTGGGATCAGCTTGCTGTCGCGTATTGGAATTGCACCAGAGAAGAGCTTTGCTCCACAGCATCTTTGACGATGTTTCTCATTGCTAGCAAAAGCCCAAGACAGGGTGAGGACAGAGCATGCTGCATTACGCTGCAGGGATTGCTGGAAGCTAGAACAGTTAGGAGGCTGTGTAAGCTCCCAGCAAGCCCTGGATCAGCCAAGGGGGAAAGGTGCTTTTAAGGCCACCTCTGCCTCCCTGCTTCAACTGTATCTGAGTCCAGTGGATCACAGGGTCAGAACCTCTCTCTAGGCTATTCCTGGCTGCAAATAAATATAGAGCTTTTTTCTTTCTCTCTTTTTTTTTTTTTTTTAACCCCCTGATTCTGATGTGTGGGAAATTTTCAAAGATCGAAGTTTCAAATGTGTGGTTAGATTTGCTTCAAACCTCTCCTCTAGGAAATACTTAGTGGTTACTTTGCTACTGCAGTGAAAACTTTGACCCCTTTTATGCGTTGAATGATGAAAAGCACAGAAGAAGCAGAGGCTGCAAATATATGTGCCTCACCTATCTTTCCTCAGATATGGAAGTTGGCACTTGTACCATTGGTTTATCACTTAAAAAAAAAATTATTTGCATGACTAGTTGCATGAAAGATAAAGTCAAACACATGACTTTGTTTTCCATTTTCTGTGCTTCTGTAGCTATGTGTTACTTATCTGTTTAATGATTGTTTTCAAGGCTATGAAAATGAGTCGTAGATCAGCTGATGCCAGTCAGCGGAGTTTGGCATATAACAGAATTGTTGATGCCCTTAATGAATTCAGGTGAGCAGTTTGTCTCCTATCCTTTATCCTTTGTGCCTGTTTCTTCAAAAACACTTAAGTCTAGTTTAGAAGGGTCTTCTCCTTCGTGCAGGATAAGTAACTTACAATGTCTAACGTCTTCTGCAAAAGTAAGTACAATAAAGGTATTGGTGATAGCAAGTCTTTATAATCTGTTTGTATTTTTAGATTTTGCCAAGTGTATATATCCATCAGAGCTCGGTACACACAGGACACAGATGATCAAGGTCTTCTGTGCTTTAAGTGGTAATGAAGCTGCCAGCAACCTCTTAAATTATCTTTTATGGCCCGTTGAGGGGAGGGGGGGGAAAGAACTGCAAAGCCACATTAGAAAAATCCTCCTCTAGTGTGTATTTTCCCGATGTTGTGAGCAAAGCAAGACTTTTACTCTGCTCTAAAGGCATTTCAGATAACCAGCTACTAAGAAGGAGGAGTATCTTTTTCACACAGTAAAATGCAGTACTGTAATCTCTTGCTATCAGTACCTGCAGAGCATCTCCATTCAACAGTTAATATACCAAGTAACGCAGATAAGCACTTCCCTGGCATTTAAGTGTATTTTCTTTCCATAGTTGAAGTCATGGGGAGGGAATTAAGATGAAATCCGTCTGTTTCAAGTGATTCATCTCCTCTCAGATGGGAGTGGCAGGGTGCTTCCTTTTACAACCAGCGTAGAGCTACTTTTAAAAGACATCATAGAAGACAATGCTCTGATGTTGTAAAAAGAAAATCCTGGCATCAGGATGTATTTTACTGAACAGTGAAGGATCATGAGGGCTCACTCATTTTTCTACAATTCCACTTACTACCTGAATGCCGTGGATTAGGTCGTGTTGCAGGATGAAGGCACAGTAGGTTTTAATTTATTTTTTTTTTATTTTTTAGAACCTCCCCTCTTGGCAGTTGCAAGGGAGGGCAGAGGATGTGTTCGGTAGGGACAGGAGGCAGGAAAGAGCGAGCACACGTGGGCCTGCGGTGAGAGGTGGATGGGATAAGCAGTGCCAAGAGAAGGAGCGGAGGGAGCTCGTGACTGCTGGGAGCCGCCGATCCTGCCCAGGGGCCTGAGACAAGTTCGGCAACTCTGAGCAGCCGCAGTGGTTCCTCAGCTCCCCCCGGCTCTGCTCTGCTGCTCCTCCCCGTTCTCACCCAGAGCCATTCCTCTGCATTCCCACCCCCTGATACCACCACCTCCCCAGCTGTTTTCCCAAAACATTCCCCCTCAAGACACATTCAGTGGACCTTGCCCATTCTCCTTTGTCCTTCCAAGTTAAACAGTTCCAGAGTGGTGGGGAGGGGCACGTATCCCGAGTCAAATGTAGGAAAAATAACCCTGAAAACACGAGCCAAATCCCCCGTGCTAGCTTTTTCCTCCTTGGAGGGAAGCTTGGCGGTGCTGAGCTGGGATGGGACGAGGAAGGCTGCTCTTGTCGGGCTGAGGAGGAAAACAGTGTCCCACTGGACATCAGAGGGTTGGCACTCTCCTGCGCCGCTGTAAGACGCGATCGTTCACATGACACGGCCATTGCGTAACCAGCACTGGAAGCGTGTGTCTAACTACCAGTTTTATGCAGAGGTTTCCATGGTGATATAAATATTACTCTTTAATAGTGTAACGAGGTAAATTAAATCCAGTTTAATTTCATATAAATGAATTTCCTGGGGCAGAAGACTTTGGCAATTCTGGGGTTTTTTGTTGTTTGGGTGTGTTTTTTTTGTTTTTGTTTTTTTTTTTTTTTTTTTAATCGAGTGCACTCAGAGGCACACACCAGCCGGTGCCCCCAGCCCCAGCCGGTCCTGCAGGCGGGCAAGGTCCTTGTGCCTCCCTGGAATCTCGGGGCTGCAATGTGTGCTGCCTTCAAGACGAGCATTTCTGTAACATGCAAGAGCCACTTGCTTTTCAAAGCAATGCAATATGTGTCTGGTAAGGGGAAAAAAAAAAAACCACCAGGCATATTTAAATTCTGAAGGCTGGATGCAAAGATGCTTTGGCACAGGTTCAGCAAACCCATTTAGGCCACTATTATCTCTTTAGGTGTCTGCTTTCCCACTGAAGTCACGGGGAAGTCAGAAGCCTGAGTCCTTTGGTGAACCTGAGACTTGCGTCGATTCCTGCCCTCTTAGCAAATTGTGCTGGAGGGAAGAAGGGTGCTGACTTCAGTGGGTTGGTGTTTCTAAAACGTAATCCCGTGCTGCTTTAACTCATTGCAGTCTCTTTTTTTTTTTTTTTTTTTTTTAATAAGGAGTTTTTTGGTTGTGGTTTTTTTTTTTTTTCTTTTTTAACCCACACTTTCAGAGGTTCTCAAAGTGTAGCTGCTTTGCACTCCTCTGGTGATGAGAATAACCTCAAATCACTGGGGCATGGGGGACCGGCTACACCCTGCCGTGCTGATCAGAGAAGGGAGGAAGGAGTGTGACGGTTGTTACCGTAGCCTCCTGCCACCCAAAAGTCCCCCTCTGCAGGGAAGGTGCTGTGGTTGTAGGTCTGCCCGCTAGCTTGCAAGCAGGGTTATTGTAAGGAGCTGCCTGCAGGGTCACCCAGGCATTTACAGGCATTTATTTACCTGCTGGTACTGGAGGATGGCGGTAGGGGAAAGAAGATAGCAAAACAGACCCCTTCGTTTGCTCTTCTTGTCTCATCCAGGGAAAAACAAAGCCACCTTCCCTGAAAGGCCCAGGCTGCTTCTGCAAATCGATGCTATTGATAAATTTGCCATCAATTTGGTGCCCAGCTCCAGGTCTACCCTTGCATCATTATTCACTTTACAGCAATTTTTAATTTTCTAAAGCACTGATGGATTTAGCTATTAACGCTTCACTTAGAGGCTTAAAACTCTCTTTGGATGTCAGCTGTGCAGACACATGACTTATGAAATAAGCTACTGTACTTGCATAAACATTTCAACTCCCCCAGTCCCTGGGGCCAGTGCAGCACATTGATAATACAGATTATGCATCTGACTAATACCTGTGTGGCAAATATGCAGACTGGCAAGGAAACACTGAGCGCAAGGCCTAGGGAAACACCTCTCTCTGCTTTCTGGCAGGCAAATTTGATCCTATTTTGTGCCAGCAATTTTTAAGCAGCTTACACTGCTGTGAACCGAGCGATGCATTTTGCTCAGCGGTCCAGGCTGGCCCAGTGCAGGGGCACGGGAGTCGCGTGGACTCCCTGCACTCATTGCAGCAATTATTGCCTTCATTTTTTCTTTTTCCTTTTTAAGGAAAAATCATCTTTGGAAGGAAGGAATGAGGATAGGGAGCAAAAGCAGGCGAATTAAGTTTTATAAACCACTGATGTAATTTTGTTTTTGAAACAAAATCCCTAAAGAGATGCCAAGCTTTGCCGTTATATTGCAACTCTTCAGTAGCAGAGCAGCTCTCAGGGCACAGTGCTGAGGGTCAGAAGTGTTTCCCTTCGGGAGGAAGGGGGCTGCAGAGGGATGCTCTCATCCCCGAGGAGCCGTCTGGCTCGGTTGGTTTGTACCGCACCAAGGGGGGGATGGCTCGGGCTGGTACTAAAATCCAGGACAAAGGCTGGGGAGGCTTGCGGGTGTGTTTGGGCGAGGGTGAAGGAGGAAGCGGGGAGCAGCACAACCCCTGACCGGCGGCCGTGCCGTGCAGAGGGCGGCTGCCGTGGCCCCGCAGGCGCTGTGGTGTCTGCGAGCAGCAGGGCCGCTCGCCTCGGTGCCATCTGCGCCTGCAGAGCAGACAAAGCCCAGAGGGGTTTGCAGGAGGGGTTTTGCTCAGGTCTTCATTTTCGTTCAGCTGGGCTGGGCTTTGTTTGGTTTCAAGCTGCTGGTAGATGTGAAGGTGTTTCCTGAGGAGCTCCCCCAGCCCCTGCTGCACCCATCGCTGCTGCCAAGGTGCCCGTAAGCTCCAGGCTGGAGTTCAGCCTCCCAGCAGCATTTCCAAATACAAACCGTTTTAAATGTACCGGAACCCTCAAAAGAACAGAGACTCTCATTACCTGAACTTCCCCGTGCGTGCCGCCGTGCGATGCTGGTGTGCCTGGAGGGGCGGCGAGCGGCGGGGAGGGGGCTGCTTGCTGCAGATGGCCAAGAGGAGTCAATTTGATTTTTAATGCTTGTTATTTTTTAAATCCGGTTAACTTCCCTGTAGCAGGTTTGGGGTGGGGGTGGGGTGGTGGTGGTGGTGTTGGTCGGGTTTTTTTGTTGGTTTTGTTCTTTAATAAATGGAAGGAGAGCGTTTTCCCTCTGTGTTTGCAGAGCTGGAAAGCAGTTAATCCTTGCCCTTGGTTTCTGTGCCATTGCTGCCTGCGCTGGCATGGAGGTTCCCTGCACCGCAGTCACATGCCTGCTGGCCGCCGGCCAGGGCAATCTGATCTCTCTCTGAGGAAACACTATCAGTTGCAGATGCAGCCAGGGTTACCAGAATAGTAAATAACGAATCACAAGACTCGGTCTATCTTTTCAACGAAAACAAATATTTTAATATGTTGGTTTTAGTATAGAAGTAGTTTCTTTTTTCAAAACAGCCGAGCTGCAAGGGGCTTAGCTTTTGGGTTAGTTTGCATATGAAGGAGAAATAAGCTGTATTTTACATTAAGTTGTTCGATTTCTCTTCAGCTTCTAAGGTCAGCTGTGGCTGGGGGGTGTTACGTTTCAGTACGTGTTTTGGGCTTTGAGACTCATCGAGCTTTGAAGTCCCTGGACTTGGGGTTTCTCCCTTTCCTTGGGCCTCTTTAACATCCACTCCAGTTAATGGGCTGTGAACAGAAAGCTTTCCCTTGGTAATCCCACCTCTAGTCCCAACTTGCTACTGCCCAGGCAGGAAATCCTGGTGCCCCGAGAGCGCTGGGCTGCCGGAGACCCTCCGGATCCCCCGCGGTGTGGCAGTGCCGGTGTCCCCGGGCTGCACGCCCCACTCGTGTCCAACCTGGCAGGACTGTCGTGCCCAGGTCTGTAATCAGGCTCTGCATCCCTCCCAGGAGGGCAGCAGCAGCAGAGGGTTAATGCAGAGCAGCTCTGAGGCTGCTCTGAACTGACCCAGCACACAGCAAGCCCCGAGTGCCACCGGCGGGTCTGGTGACTTGACTTTCCCCCTCTCCAGCCCATGGACTGACTTCTGGCTTTCCCATCGTGCCCGTGGCAGTGGAGCGTCTGAAAATCTAACCTTTGAGGAATTGATTTTGGCTATTCTGAACACACAGGACGGATTTTGTATTTAACGAAAACTGGTAGAAAAAATAAGGCAGAAAATGTCACTGCTGCCCTCACCCCCTTTCTTCTTGAGCAGTCCCAGTGACTTGGGCACGGTCACCTTCGCCGCCCTTTGGGGAGCTGCTCTGGGGGTCTTGTCACCACAGAGCTGCCTTCTTCCCTGCGGAACAACCGGGGAATAACTCCTTCCTCCTCCCAGCGCCCCTCGTGCCGGCGCCGTTGCGTGCTGCTCCGCTGCTGACATGCCGGGCTCTCGCTTCCTAGGGAGTTTCACTTTAAACACTAAACCACGGAAGATTTGGCAGCTGCTGCCCGAGTGTGTTTGCCTGCCTGACGTGCACAGCCATCGCTTTACTGCTGGTAGCGTCGATAAATTTTTAGACCAACATATCCAAAGAAGATCCTTATAAATCCTGTGTGCGTGTGTAGGTACAAGAGATAATGGGATAATGTAAATCTTTGTCTTGAAAAACAAAAAGATCTCTTCTAGAAAAAGTAGTGCCTTAGCTGGGGAGAAGCCTGAATTAAACAGTTGTTTGTTGGTTTGGGTTTTTTCAGGCTTACATTTTTACTGCGATGAAAATACAGGTTCCCACAGCATCATAACCTAGGCATTGTGCTTAAAACAAAACTCTGATTTAGTTTAGATTTTGGAGGAGTTTAACAGTAATCTGAGGAGTTTTAATCTGGTGTTTTACTGCTGAGCCAAAGTTTTAATCATACATTTACTGTCCTCTGTAGAGGCAAAAAGGACGCGGGTAGGCGCGTAAACCTTGAAAGAGCGGGGTAACTTTGGCTCTCGTACGCTTTACTTAAAGCTAAAGAAGTAACCTGGTCCCTCTCTCTACTAATCCAGGCTTTGGTGGGTTTGGCCTGGAGATACACCAACTTTTTCAAGCAAGGAGGACGTTAAGGTATTTTTATAAGTCAGGTACACATAAACTTGCCCTAGTCATAAACGAAGCAGAACTACGGAGGATTTACATGTTTTGGATGGAATGGAGAGAAAACAGGGAGATAACAAGAAAAAAAAATAAATCCATTTTTTCTCCCTTCGGAGCAGGGCAGGTCTTGCCCTTTGACAGTGGATGCTGCTGTGCGTGGGATCAGTTCAGGTACATGCAGGAAGAACCTGAACTCTCCGAGGCGGAAGGGTGAATTCATGCTATTTAATGAGCAACATGGTTTGGATAAGGGCTGAGGAGGGAAATTTTGTTTCTGATAGAAATGACAGCTGGAACGAAATGTTGCAGTAAACTCTCTGAATAGGGATCTCTGCCTTTCGTTATTTTATTCAGTCTTCCGAATTTCTGGTTTTCTAGAACAACCATTTGCAATCTCTACACGATGCCACGGATTGGGGAGCCTGTCTGGCTTACTATGATGTCGGGGACGCCAGAAAAGAACCAGCTTTGCCATCGCTTCATGAAGGAATTCACTTTCTTGATGGAAAATGCTTCTAAAAACCAGTATGGTGGATTTTAGTTTTTACATTACATACGTGTTTATGCCTTTGTATTTCAAACCAATTTTTTTGGAATGTGTTTTCAGAATCCGGGTAATCAAAGAATCAAAACACCATCCATAAATATCTTCTTTCTAAAACCAAAAAGAAGTGAGAAAGTATCTCATTAAATGCCTGCTTCCCCACAATCCTCTAAATCTTGGTGGAGGCTAAACATTTGAAACATGTCCATAGGAAGCGCGTGATGGGTGTGTATGTCTGGAAGGGGGTGAACATACCTTATGAAATGCATTAATTTACCTTTCAAAATCAGTTATCATATGATGAGCAAGGTTAGACATTCAGTAAGAGCTGTGTCTGTAATACTGTCTGACCGCAAATTGCTCTTAAACCTGACTTCTGTAAAATGCCACTAAAGAAATTGTGTGCTTCGTTAGTACTCATCTTTCTGCCCTCAGGACAACGCCATGAGCAGTTGTTAAAAATTGAGGAAGGGAATGTTCTTGATAAACTCGGGAGAATCTGATAAATTTACTCTTTTGTCAACACTTCATCCTCTTTCCCCAGGGCATGAATAGGGGAAGTTTTAAAGCGTTTGGCTCCGTTTAAGTTCCTAAAACGAGCACAAACATGTGAAGTTGGAGTGGGAATGGCACCGAAAGACCAGCTGTTAGCTCCAGGGAAGCTGCTCTCTGCCGGGTGGGGAAGGGGCGGTCACAGGGGAAGGGGCTGCTCCTCACCACCTTCCAGCTTTGCCACCGGATGGGAGGGTGACAATTAGTGGTTAGCATGGTCCACCTTCTCCTGCCTCAGTGCAATGGGAGAAAAACCACAGGGAACTGCATGAGGCTCAAATGTATTTTCTAAAAAACAGTTCCAGCTGCAGTGGAAGCTTTTTCCTGAGATTAGCACCTTTGGTCCCTGCCATTCTCAGCCCTATACATCTTGGTTACATTTAAATGGTCTTTTTGGGGTTGCTTGCTTTACTTTAAATATAGTAAGATTTACACTGATGGAAGCAAGCGGAAAATCAAGCTCCATATCCTTTTCAACCCAGTTTTAAATCTCCTTTCCTCCTCTGGCTGTCTCCAGTGAGGAAATGAGGCTAGATTTAAACTCTAGGGTTCCTAATGCTTGTAAACTATTGAAATAGCGTTATTTTGAGGCTCAGTGGCTCAGTTTGACTGTTTTCCTCCCCGGGTACCTGAGCCGCTGCGGTGGCCGCCAGCACCATCTGTCGGTGTGCAGGAGGCTCTTGGGCTGTGCTGCTGCTGGGACTGGGAAGGAAAGTCTTCCCTCCACGGAGCAGAAACCACGCTCTATCGTTACAATAAATCAGATAGTTAACATTTTTTAGAGAGGTTTTTCGCCTTACTTGCTCAGCTAGTGAAAACTGGTTTGCCAGTGTAAGGACACAGCCTTTCTGGCTGAGCTACAGAACTTTGGGGGTTTTTATTTTTGCAAAGGAGCAGCCGTATGTGCTGAAATTGCATAACAGTTAGATGAAAGACTACAGCACCTAGTTATTCTACAGGTTTGGTAGCAATAGCCTTCCTTCTCATCAATAGTCAGAGATCCTAAGGGTTTGGGATCTCCTTCTTGGAGTACAGAGGCCACCCAGTGCCACTGTTTTTTTACAGCCAACAAAGTTAGTTGGTTTTGAGATGTTTTACAACATAAAGCTTGCAAAATGGAAGTCTCATAATTATTACCAAACAGAGGAACTGACATGCCGCATGTTTAAAATATTTCATTTTACTTTAAATGTGTGTTCTAAACAAGAACTTTTGCAGGGGTGGGAGGGAGGGTGCAGCCCTCCCTTCTCTGCCCAACAAACCAAGACTGAAGGGATGATGTTTCTGCAATCCTTGATCCATGTAGACTGTAGAACTGCTGTCAGTTTAACGTTCTGAGTGTGTACCTGGAAAAAAATGATGTTGAACATTTTGCTTTCAGGTTTTTACCAGCTTTACTGACTGCAGTCCTGACTAACCACTTGGCCTGGGTCCCTACTGTCATGCCGAATGGCCAGCCGCCTATAAGAATCTTCCTGGAAAAGCATTCTTCCCAGAGCGTGGACATGCTGGCCAAAACTCATCCGTACAACCCACTGTGGGCACAGCTCGGTATGTGGCAAACATCTCTAAACCATCCAACAGCTTTACATCTATGGGTATGCGGGAGGTGGTTTTTATGGGTGCTTGTTGCTTCCCCCCCCAAGTTAAAATGTCTTATTCAAAATGAGACAAAAGTGTGTATTTCAAGCTTAGAGGTAGTCACTGTATTTTTTTATACGTGCTGTAATTTCTTAAGGCATTATCAATTATAAAGTGGCAGCCAAAAAGTAAAACCCTCTTTAGTTATCTATGATAGGTCTCTTAAGGTCACCTGCCCTGGTGATGATGGAGGATAAGGGAAGAGCAACTGCCATCATCTACCTGGGCTTGTGCAAAGCATTCGGCACTGTCCCACATGACATCCTTGTCTCTACGTTGGAGAGACATGGATTTGACAGGTAGACATAGATAAGGAATTGGCTGGATGGTTGCACTCAAAGAGTTGCGGTTAACGGCTTGATGTCCACGGGGAGACCAGTGTCAAGCGGCATTCCTCAGGGGTCGGTATTGGGACCGGTGCTGTTTAACGTCTTTGGTGACATGGGCAGTGGGATTGAGTTGCACCCTCAGCAAGTTTGCCAATGACACCAAGCTGTGTGGTGTGGTTGACAATGCTGGAGGGAAGGGATGCCATCCAGAGGGACCTTGACAGGCTTGAGAGGTGGGCCTGTGCAAACTTCAGGAAGTTCAACAAGGCCAAGTGCGAGGTCCTGCTTATGGGTCGAGGCAATCCCAAGCACAAATACAGGCTGGGCAGAGAATGCATTGAGAGCAGCCCTGAAGAGAAGGAATTGGGGGTGTTGGTTGATGAGAAGCTCAACTTGACCTGGGGATGTGCATTTGCAGCCCAGAAAGCCAACCGTATCCTGGGCTGCCTCAAAAGAAACATGACCAGCAGGTTGAGGGAGGTGATTCTGCCCCTCTATTCCGCTCTCATGAGACCCTGTCGGGAGTGCTGCATTCAGCTCTGGGGTCCCCAACATAAGAACATGGCACTGTTGGAGCAGGTCCAGAGGGGAGGGCCACCAAGATGCTCAGAGGGATGGAGCACCTCCTCTATGAGGACAGGCTGAGAGAGTTGGGATTGTTCAGCCTGGAGAAGAGAAGGCTCTGGGGAGACCTTACAGCAGCCTTCCAGTACCTGAAGGGGCCTCCAAGAAAGCTGGAGAGGGACTTTATACAAGGGCATATAGTGACAGGGCAAGAGGTAACAGCTTTAACGTGAAAGAGGGTAGATTTAGATTAGATAGAAGGAAGAAGTTCTTCACTCTGAGGGTGGTGAGGCACGGGAACAGGTTGCCCAGAGAAGTTGTGGATGCCCCATCCCTGGAAGTGTTCAAGGCTGGGTTGGATGGGGCTTTGAGCAACCTGGTCTAGTGGAGGGTGTCCCTGCCCATAGAAGGAGGGTTGGAACTGGATGGTCTTTAAGGTCTCCCAACCCAAACCATTCTATGATTCCTCTGGTCCTTCCTCTACAAGGAAAATACATTTGGGGGCAGGGAGGGGGATGCCGCTATCAATAAGCCTCGTTCAGGAAAGGGTAAATAAAGGAAATCCATCTTTTGATAAGAAATGAGCATACTCTCAATACAGCAGGCAAAGGAGCGACACAGTACAGGAAATCATGACCAGGCAACCCCCTGGGTAAGGTCTGAAAGCCTAGTCGACTCAGTAGCTAGTCGTACGGTCTTCTCATTGCTCAGTAGAGAAGAGGAGATGAGTTTTCTACTCTCTGCTTAGATTGTCCTACTCTGCACGCAAACTCTCACGGAATTTGGTTAGGGACAGGAAAGTAAAGGAAAGTTTTGTGAGGTTTCCCTATTCTGGTATAGGCAGGAATGCTAGGGACTTGGCAAGAAGACTTGATTTCAGGGCTCTTGGGACTCGAGGGGATCCGCTGTGGTTAGGTTGGCCTTCGAGGCCTCTTGGATCCCTTGTCCCCCCATCCATGCAGTGCCCTAATACCTCCAGAACAAGACATGCACAGGCACTTCCCCCAGTGGATCTGGAGTACCGTCAAAACAACCCATCCAACCCACAGTAGAGCTCGAGGGGAGGGAAGAGAAGAAGGTTGGCTTCAGCTTTGCGCCCGCCACTGTCACTTTTTGCCCTCATTCTTGGCATGGGTTTGTGTCTCCTTACAGCTTTCTCTTGGTGGGTAAAAGTTCAGCCCAGTATCCAGTGTAATTCGGAGCAGATGCCTCCTCTCTCCCATGGCTATATAAGGAACCCAGGAGATGAGCTTCCAAAGCTAGGCACTGAAGTTAGGTGGTGCGAATGCTCCCTAATATGTGAGATCAGATGTCTCCCCGACCAGCGTGTCACCTTACATACGATACCAACAGCATCTTTGGGATTCTCTGTATTGAAAACAAAATACTAGCATAGCTGTCCTCACTCTTCTGCTTTAGTATTTTTCTGTTGTAGACCTGGCCTTTTGAAAACTGGCCACAACAATTGTCTGTTAGAAGAATAATTTATTTTAAAGATGCAAAATAATTGTCTGGTTTATTTCCCATTCTAGGTGACCTATATGGGGCTATTGGATCACCTGTGAGATTAGCGAAAACAGTTGTGGTTGGCAAAAGGCATGACCTGGTACAGAGATTGCTTTATTTCCTTACTTACTTCATCAGATGTTCTGAACTTCAAGAGACGCATCTTCTAGAAAATGGGGAAGACGAGGCCATTGTCATGCCTGGAACTGTTATAACTACCACGCTGGAGAAAGGGGAAGTAGAAGAATCTGAGTATGTGCTTGTCACAATGCACAAAAACAGGGGCAACTTGCTACCGATGGAGTCAGAAGAAATGAGAACTCCTAACTGTAGCTGTAAATACTGCAAATGTCCAATTTCCCTTGCACAAAACATAGAAGGTGTTTCACAGCAAGAGAGAGAAGACATGCAAAACACTCCGAAGGTAGAGCTGGAAACTTCTTCAGATGAGAGCAGAACTATTGTTCCTGACGATTGCCAGGAAGATGCTGTTGATGTTAAGCAACCAAGGCTTTGCCTGGACACAAAACTAGAGACCGTGGTGTGCACAGGGTCAGCTTCACCAGAAAAACGTGTAGCGACGGAATCTGATTTGGAGCCAACAGCAAACGCGTGGAGGAATGAAGACTCGCTGGAATCGGGCAACCAGGTGGTCAGTGTAACAAGGTCACCCGGTATCGCTGTGGAAAAGAAGCCACCTGATAAGCTCTTCTGCGATGCGTTTCCTTGCAGTGCTGCCGAAGCTCAGACAAAGGTGACTTTCCTCATCGGAGATTCCATGTCACCCGATTCAGACATCGAACTCAGAAGTCAGGCAGTAGTGGAACAAATCGCTCGGCATCACAGCCCGCCAGCAACGGAGGAAGGAGCGTCTGCTGATCAGAACTGTGAAGCTAAACAGACTGTTGAGGACCAAAATAGAGACTGTGGGACAGCTGAACCCTTTCCTCAAGTTGCTAGTGAGCATCAGAGCTGGAATCCAAATCCATACAATGCTGAGAGCATGAGTCTGTTTGATGAATATTTTACTGATGACAGTTCAATTGAAACCCGGATTATTGATGATATTCCAGGGCAAGCAGCTACAGACCTTGCTCACAACGGTAGTTTAGATTTTTCTAAAAAGCTGTGTACAAAGACTAGCAAACCACCTAGTGAGTTTTGTAAATTTATGGACTCTGTTCGACAAGAGACCTACAAAAACTGCTTTAATGAGCAGGACCAAAGAGAGAAAATCTCTATTCGCGTCCCCCATGGGGACAGAGAAAACGTAGAGAAAAAAGTCGCCCCGGGAATTGACTGGGACATTCCAAGAAATGAGAGTTCAGATAGTGCCCTGGGTGACAGTGAAAGTGAGGATACAGGTCATGATCTAACTAGACCAAGCGGTAATTATTATGGAGGAGAGCAAGAAGATTGGGCAGAAGAATATGAGATTCCCTTCCCTGGGTAAGTACTATTCGGCAGTAACAGAGCCTAAAAAAGATAGAGCCTCTTCTCATGTCACATGTTTGGAGGAATGTAGCCTAACTTGGCATCAGTGGTTGGAAAAGTGTCTTGAGCTTGCTGGTTGTAAAAGAATATAGAGGGATCAGTGGTCTGGAAAAAAATATTAATTGTGCATTGGGATCTTGGCTCGTGTCCTTTCCTTCCACAATGGGCTGACTGCAAAAGCTGACTTTAAACTCTTTCTTTGTAAAAAGTGCTTGAGCGGAAGTTAGAAGAGGTACAATAAATGTGAAAACGCAACCTCTCTGCAAGCTGGCTTTGTTGTTTACTATTGTATATCTCTGTCTTGCAGGTCAAAATTAGTTGAAGTGAACTCTGTCCAGCCCAGTATTGCGAATTTTGGAAGATCCTTACTAGGTGGCTACTGTTCATCTTACGTCCCTGACTTTGTTTTGCAAGGAATAGGAAGTGATGAGAAGCTGAGGCACTGTTTGGTGTCAGATTTGTCTCACGCTGTGCAGGTAATTAAGCTATATTTGGAAAATGTATTTGTCACAGTAGGGAAAGGTAAATGTTTTTGAATGTACAAACCTGCTGGAAGTGGAAATATTTACTGTTGCAGCTCTCTTCGGGTTTCTCCAGTCCCAGGTCACCAATTTTTTCTTCTCTCTTAATTAACTTATCTGAAAAACGTGGGTATTTCACTGCAAATCCGGAGCACAAAAAAACTTAGATTCCCACTGAAGCCAGCTGAGAGGCTCGTGCCCTTGGGAAGACGCGGCTGTGCAGGAGCTCCCTTTGCTCCCTCCTCTTCCCGCACATGCCTAACCAACGTGCTGCTGCTTGTAGGGCAGAACGGGTTCTCTGCAGTGAAACCATCAGGAATGCTCAATAGTTTGGGGCATCACTCCTATTTTAGGATTATAGTCAAAGTGTCCGATAGTGCTGGCTTCGTCAGAAAAGGAGAAACCAATATAAAGATAATTGTCCTAAGGGGACTTTCCATGGGTGATGGAAATCATCTCTTCTCCACGGAAGCTTTTCCTTAGATGAACTGGGGCATGACTGGGAAGCGTGGTATTTCCCACCCCATTTATAGCCACCGGGAGAGGAGCAGAAAGCAGGCTGTCACTGAAAGGCGTGATTCTGCTCCCCTCTCGTTTATTCCCAAGGGAATGGGGACAGACCCGCGCACAGACTGGTGAGCAGGCGGTCTGCTTCTCTGAGCGCTCCCCTGGGAGCCTCCGAAACGTCCCCTTCTTCCACACCTCTCGAGTTAACGACACCCATCACACCATCCAGGGATAGCACAGCCACCCTTCCTGCGGCCGATCCCCGCGTTACTGTCCCCCTTCCCCTGTGCCCAACCCCGCGGGGGGGGGTTCGCTCCCTGCGCGGCTGTTGTAGGCGCTGTTGTAAGCTGTCGTGGTTTAGGCTGAACGTTTAAACCATTTTGTGAAGTGTAACTGAACTTCAGGCAGCAGAGGCAGCAGCGTGAGGTAGCTGCTGCTATGAAACACATTTATCTGAAAAATAACCCAATAGCGGCGCGTGCCCGTCAGCAGGCTTAACCTTCAATTGCAAAAAGTCAACGATTGAGAGGATGCCAAAGGACCGAGCAAGATTTTATGTGCTTATCTTCACGTAAAATAGTAACTGCATCCTAGCCCTGTGTGAAGTCCCTGTGGGACTGCCTGGGAGGAGGTGCTTCCTAACAGCCCAGCTCAAAAAAATGCACCGGGGAAGGGTTCCAGGTAACTCCCTTTTTAAAACCTCGCTGGCTTTAGGGAGGTGAAGCGCTGCTTGGAAAGGAATGGAGGAGCTGGGCGCAGGCTTGGTTGCTGACTCCCTCTGCTGGCCCTCCCATAAAGAGAAGCCAGTGACAACTGGGAATAAAATCGACCTCATTAACTCAGCCATGTTGAACAACAAGTTGGGAGTTTGGTACTTTCAGCTTTAGGGGTTTAAAATATATTTTAGCTATGTCAGAACTCTTTATAGCAAACATCAAAAGATTTCATTGTCAGCCAGTGGCACACTTTCAAGCCTGGAAGAAAATGTAAAACAGCAACTGTCCTTCTAAGACTGTGCCTTGCTTCCAGTAAAGCTCTGTTTTTAATAGCTGGAACGCAGTGTGAGCACACGTTACTGCATTTCAGCTGAAGCAGTGTCTGGGATGCTATCCCTGCTGTCCAGGAGGGGGACGTTTCGTGAAAAGACCGTTGCCATTTATCATTCTCAGGGTTCTGCTATTCATTTTTTGTTTCTAGCATCCTGTTCTGGATGAACCGATTGCAGAAGCCGTCTGCATTATTGCAGACACAGACAAATGGACGGTGCAAGTGGCCAGTAGCCAGAGACGAATGATTGATAATAAGCTGGGAAAAGAAGTGTTAGTCTCGAGTCTCGTCTCCAACCTGCTTCATTCCACTCTTCAGCTTTACAAGCATAACTTATCCCCAAACTTTGTAAGTATGAATGGCAATCGAGAGGGCCATGTCTTTAAAGCATCCTTTCGCTTCGTGGGTTACAGAGGTTGCAAGGTTCTGCTCAGTTTATTTATCCATGGCCGCAATTTTAGTAGCCAGTGCATCCTCTGATGTCGCTGTTGGAGCTGTCCATTTAGACCCTGCTCTGTAATCAGGACTGCCTCATTAATTCTGATTTAACATGCAGTCGGAGGCTTCTGCTCAAAAGTAAGACTCTTGCCAGTGAATGTCTCACTAATTATTCACCTAGACACGGCCACGGAAAAGGCAATGGACGTATGGGGTCTGTGTTGGTTTGCTCTGAGGCTGGGTGCGGTTTGGATACAGCGCTGTGTGACGCAAATCCCTCTGCTTTCTAGTGTGTTATGCACCTGGAAGATCGGCTGCAGGAGCTCTACTTCAAAAGCAAGATGCTGTCCGAGTATCTCAAGGGCCAGATGAGAGTTCACGTCAAGGAGCTGGGCATGGTGCTGGGGTACGATCACAAACTTCCTCCGAGCAGTGCTGCCCTGGGTTTCCTGGTGCCAAATCCTCTACCTGGGCTTGTTCTAAGCACAGCGAAATGGATTCCTAAATGGGACTGGAAATGTAGTGTGGCATAAATCACCCATGGCCGCGGGCTTCTCCTTAGCCATTGCTTGATCCCGAGGATCCCCCAGCCTTTCTCTCTCCCCTCCGGGCAGGAAGATGGGCTCAGCACTCCAGAGCTTGTCAGACTCCTTCCTTAGTTGGTCAGTCATCACTGAGCAACGCGGGGCACCTGATTCCTCCAGGTTGACTTTCCCTACATGGCAGAGAACACCCTCTGTGTCATGTAAGGCACATAATACCTCTCTGTGGGTGTGGGGCACAGGCAGAGAAGCTATTTAAGGGGTGTTTATAGGAAGGCTCTGAATATCTTTTTATGCAGAGGAGTGCAGGGTGAGCAGGAAGGCACACGGAGCATGTGTGGAGCTGGAGAAGGGGGAGCAGCTGCAGCAGGGTGAGCTGCAGCCCCGTGCCAGGACCTCTCCTTAGCCCCGTCCTCTGCTCCGGTGCTTTGTCCCCCAACTGCCGCTGCCTTTACCTTGAGGGCAGGAAGGAATCTGCTGGTTTTCCTCCCTCCATCTGCTTTCTCACCAGTTTGTTGGCTCTGTGGAAAAAAGAAAAGAAAACAAAACAAAACCAAAAAAACCCCCAAAAACCACAACTGCAAAAAAACCCAAAACCAAACAAAAAAACCCCAGCAAAGCCCCCCAGGCAGGTAGGAGCGAAGGCAGGGCAGAGCTGTCGCTCGTCAGCGCGGGCAGGCACGTCTGGAGGGGGGGTTAGAAACAACATGGTGGCTGGAGCGTGCGACCCAGCCGGCAGCGCGGCGCGGGCAGGGAGGCGCGGGTGGCTTCCATCTTCCTCGAGGCACGTCCTGCCCCTCGGCGCCGCGTGCGCTCGCGGCCCAAGCGCAAACACTCGGGCTCCGGCAGGCAGCGTGGTTACTAACGCACGTGTTCAGCCCAGCTACATTTCGGGTTAGATTAAATGTGACTCTTCTGCTTCCTTTTAGGATTGAATCCAGCGACCTCCCTTTACTGGCAGCTGTAGCAAGCACTCACTCTCCATATGTTGCCCAGATACTACTTTAAAATGCCAGAGGCCACAGACGTTGACTTTTTTTCCCCTCTGGAAACAAAGTGGAAGACAACTTGTTCTGGCTCCTTTCTCTTTGAAACAACTAAAACAAACTGCTCGCCGAGCTGCAGCACCTCCTTATATGACTGCACGTTACGCAAACAGTTGGAGGCTTTTCCGCTCCCGCTTGGTCGTTTATAAAAAAGGATAAAGAAAGGAAAAAAGAAAAATGAGTCAGCCCGAGATTTCAACTACAGAAAAGCAAAGATTTTAGCAAAAGCTGAAGATCGGCATTTTTTTATCAGTTTCTGCCATAGTGGTGAACTGTAATTTATACTGGGCAACGCGAGGAAGAACGGCTTTGAGAAATACGTGATGCTCTCGCCAATTATAAACTTCACGAGAGAATGCAGCGGCTCTCTTCAGACTGGCTTCTACTGATTAGGATCTCGTTACGATCTGTAATTCCCAAGCTGCAATGATTTGTAAACAACTTCTACTTTTTCATGTCATAGTCGAATCCTGGATCCTTCCCAGAGGAAGAACAGGGGTTGGGGGGGGAACGGGGGGAGGGGGGGCGGTTTGTTTTGTAAAAAGCTTATTAATGGCACTCAGCTCCAAAATTTATTTATGATCTTTCTCCTGGGGAGAGGGAATAGCGGGGGGTGTAGGGGGGGGACGGGGAGTGGGGAGGAAGAGACCAACAGACAAGCTAGCGATGGAGATTCTCTTTCTTGGCCAGATGTTGTAACCAGTATTAAATGTTTATAATGTTTAAAATGTTGCTTTATACTAAGTGATGCTTTTCTTCCACACCGTAATCAAAACGTTTTAAAAAAAAAAAAAAAAAAAAAAAAAATCGAAAGAGAACGTTGGCTGAAGTTTCCCCATGGGGTCCCCGGAATGACGTGACTATTACCTCAAACTTTTTTATGGTCTATAATGTTCTTGCAACATCCTGTTCTTTTTACAGCAGTCAGCTATTGAAATAAGGAACTAGAAATAATTGTACCAAAGCATTGGGGAAAAGAACCGAATAGACGATTACCCTTAATGGCTCAGGTAACTAATTGATAATATTTTGTAAAACCATTCTACAAAAAAAATGAATCTTGATTACACCATAGTAGAGTAATACCAAGATTATTTTTGGACAAATATACCCTCGGTGCAGATGACTCTAATCCCTTTTCTACGTGTAATTACCAGCAGGAACTGTTGTTTATTTTATTCTTGGCATTTCTCCTCTGCTCAGCCATCCCTGTTTTGTCAGTGTATATACAGTAGTTGTACGAGTAGCTGATGGACCCAGTCTGGTGTAAGTAATGTAAATACGCAGTGGTAGGTGGGTGTTGTTTTCAAAGGCTCTACTACCTCAGTTTAACTGGACACTTCATTACAGGCTTTTCTTTGCCTATTTGTCCTAGCAGCCAATTAATGTTGCTGATGTTTAGGTTCTGGTTTCACCGATTGCATTCAGTACATGGAAATTCATAGATGATCCCCAGGAGGAGGAGAGGTTGCTAAACTCTACGAACAGTTCTATGAATGCGTCGTTCTGTAATCATCTTTTCAACAGTACAGCACGCCTGCTATTGTTGTTTGCAGAGTTATTTTAAATACAAATCTATTTTAACCATTTGATAAACTTGAAAACAATAGGAGTGATCCCTGCCCCGCCGCTGTCAACGGCAAAACTCTCCTCCCTTCCTTGGCTGGGGCCAGGGCTTCACCCAGTGTTTTTTCTGTTAACATTTAGAATCTGTAACTCACGACTCTGTTCCGGGGAAGATCTACATGGCAAACCCACCCCCCTTTCCATGTAGGACTGAGTCTACCTTAGTAAGTAAAGCGAACGTTAATATAGGCAGGGTCATCTGAAACTCTGTTGTATGCAAGATCTGACGCTGACTGCTGCAGGGAAGAAACGTGTGTTTAAGTCTTGATCCAAGGATGTGTTTCTCCCCTATTCTTCAAACGTCCTTCCTTCACCACGCAATTCCATTACATCTGGCTTTTGGAATGAGCACAAAACGTAGGGGCCCAGTTGTGTAAACACGTTATTAATGAAATATGGGATTGAGCTCGGAATATGAATTTTTAACTCTTTGCTACAGTACGTGGTATAGCCGATAGCTGCGGTTCTGAACATTGTACGCAGGTTTGCAGTTGTGACCTGGGGATGCCGGTGCTGCTGGCGTTGTGGTCCTGGCTGAGCAGCCCCGGGGATGCGCCCCTCCCCCCCGGGGGGCTCCTTACGGGGGCTATCCGCAGGACGTGCCCGAGTAGCCGGGGCGCCCCACACCGTGACCCCCGCACCCCCCGGGGCTGTGCTTGGGACGCATCCCTGCGGGAGAGCGCTCCGTTCTCGCCAGTTAGCCGTTATCAGGCGGATGGGTGGGTGTTGCTTTGAAACGGATTTGACTCTGGAGAAAAGCCCTTGAGCAGCTTGAAATTAGTATTAGCCCGAGAAGGAGAACAAGGGGGGTGTTCGCTGGCATCCTTCCCTGCCGTCTCCTGCCTAACGCCACCCTATGATGCGTTCAGTCGGGCCCAGCCGAAGCGGCCACGGACGTGGCATCCTCCTCGCCCGCCCACCGCAGCCGGTCCCCGCAGAGCCCCCGGGGCCGCGTGGCTCTCGGCAGGGTGGCAGCCTCTCCACCAGTATTGCAGTCAAGACGCAGCCCAAACCCTCCTGTGATGGGAAGTGACTCTGTCCGTTAACTTTTAGGGTACGTGAACAGCATGGTACGTACGTCCATTTGTTAAATAATACAAGAAGGGATTTTTTTACAGGACTATAGCATCGACTTTTTAAAAAAGTGTATTGCGACTTGGTTTATGTGAATAGAAAACTAATGTTTGATTTCTTTTTTCCACTACTACCAATCTCCATTAACATGTCTTAATTTTCTGGCTGAAAACTAAGTGTACTAGGCACACAAATTAGCAAATTTGTTTTCGTTGCAATTGGCAAACACTGGGCTGCTAAGAACAAAAAGTATTTAAAAGAAAGGATTTTACACCCTGCATACGTTTTCCTTATTAGTTATTATAGATGTTTTATGACAATTTTTTTGCTTTCTCTAAATTATTTAGATGGTGGTACTTGTAAAATGCTGGGTAAAATGTACATACTTGTTATCTCTCCTGGTTTTGTATATATTTCCCAAGATGTGCACTTGTATTATAATAACCATTCCCAGTTTTAGGGGAAATTTGTGCAATAAATACAGTATGTCCATTTACTTTTGGTACGTTTTTCTGTCCGTGTCCCATACCTGTAGTCCTGGAGCGTCGGTGAGTGGATGAACTGTAGCATCTCAAGCTCGGCAGCGGCCCATCTCCCGCCGCACGTCCCTTTTGGGGAAAGCCTCCTAGGACTCGGGGGCGCTGCAGCCGCTCCATCGGGGGTCTCTTCAGGAATTAAATCATTTCAAATAGGAATTTGGACTTGCTGTCCCTTCAGTTGTGAGCGTTGTTGGCCCAAAAAGCGATAGTAAAGAGGGGAGGGTGGTGCTGAGTACCAGCGCTTGGCTTTGCACGGGGAGAACAGGCGTAAGCGTAAGCCGTGGTCGTCGCGCTGGTCCCTCCGTACGTTACCTGCCAGGCGGTTTGTCGCGCTGGCCGAGCGTTGGCAATTCCTCTCCTGCAAGTTGCCCTCTTTGGGCCCATCTGCCCAGTTCCAATCCCGTTTCTGTCTCTCTGGGTTGCTGCCCAGGGATCAAGGTTATCGAGGGGTCCCTGTAAGGTTTTAACAACTGTAAGTTCAAACTACGATGCAGCGCTGTCGAGAGCAGGGTAGGAATAACCATACAACAGGAAGAAGAATTAACTTGGGAAGATGCAGTACACATGACGGCTTTCAGAGCGTTCGGAGCCAGACGGGTCCTGTACTGAAGGGGGAATAAATAATCAGCCGAAGATGGAGACCTCGCTTCGCCTGAAGTGGCTGCACCCGCTGGTTTTGATCGGCTTTCTCGTGGTTCACCTCCCCGGTCGGTTCCTTCCCTGGGTGCCCTGGCTGCAGGCGAGGAGTGGGGCTGGGACAGGGACACGAGGCAGGGGTAGGTGGCCGCTGGGACGGGACACGAGGCAGGTTAGGTGGCCGCTGGGACGGGGACGAGGCAGGGGTAGGTGGCCACGGGCACAGGGCAGGGTAGGGCCGCTGGGACGGGACACGAGGCAGGGGTAGGTGGCCGCTGGGAGGGGACACGAGGCAGGGGTAGGTGGCCACGGGGACGCAGGGCAGGGGTAGGTGGCCGCTGGGATGGGGACACGAGGCAGGGGTAGGTGGCCGCTGGGACGGGGACACGGGGCAGGGGTAGGTGGCCACAGGGACATGGGGCAGGGGTAGGTGGCCCCGGCCCCCTCCTGCAGAGACCAGCGGCTGGTCCGTGGATCTGACACGCAGCGCAGCCACCCTTACAGGCCTGAGCTTTCCAGGATTTCCACTGGCACCCGCCAAGTCCCCTCTTGTGAAGAGATACCTGTTACCAGATTTATTTAATTTTTTTCACCTCCAGGAGGAATGGAAGCTGTCAGGGCAGACTGGCGGGTGCGTAAGCTGGTCCGGTAATGCCCCCGTGAGCTCCCCCTACCAGAGGGAAGGGATGAGTGGCTCAGACCCCGCGTTCCCAGTTCCCGTCCTGACAGCGTGACACCAAACGCCCTAACGCTCTGTGTGCGTGGGGCGACGTAAAAAATATCAATGACAATCAATTGCCTTCTAATAATTATAGCATAGGGGTTGATTGCCCAGCCTGGTGTTCCTGTGCCAAGGCAGGTTCCAAAGGCAGAGCCTGTGATCCCACAGCGGTGCTGGAGGGGGTTCCGTTACTCCTTTTCCATAATTCCCTGAATTTTCCTGAAACAAAGGGGAAAGCTGACACACTTCTGCCTAGGCAAAGGCAGGGAAGCAAGCCATAGGCACCCTGGTGCCACAGCCTCCTTCGTCCCTTCCGCGCTTACCAGGGGCTCTGCAGAAGAGGAGATTTTCCATGTGGCTCAGTGTGGGGGAACCACAGGACGATTTCGGGACCCACGGGGCGGGAAGCAGCTCGCTGCTGGCTGCCCAGATGCACGGAGCTCCTAAGCAGCTTGCTGCTGAACCCCTGTTGCTTTCTTTTCTCTCTGCAAATGTGACTGAAAACATTTATCATTAAAAAACAGCGGCCTTGTAGCTGGAGTTAACAATGAGCGTACGGCCCGGAGACATGCACGCCTTCCGACCCCGCGTCTGTGCTGGAAGCAACGCCTCCGGTGCCGTGCTGCAGCGTGCCCGTCCTCTTCCAGCCATGCCCTCGCTTTTTTCATGGGCTACAGGAGCGTTACAGGCTTCGCCCACCGACGGTACCGACGGTACGGCCTTGCTGTCTCGCCTGCCTACAATAGCATCGTCTTTGCTATGGCTACAGGCAGACCTAAATACGCTGGTTCTTGGGGTTTTGAGAAGCGTTGCTCGCTGGGGATGCTGCTTTACTGGAATCGGTGCTTTTCAGCTTTGGTAGTCGAAGAACCACACATTCCAATCCTGGTGGGATCTATCCAGGCTTTTAGAGCAGAACCTGGTTCCCTGGTGCTTCCAGACCTCTCCTGGCAGCGGAGCTAGAAGGTAAATTGTCTGTGTCTGACGTGCCTGGTGTCTCCCCCGAAGGGGTGGTTGCTTCTCCCCCTCCCTGGGGGTCAGAGGGAAGGAACGGGGCGTCCCCTGTCCTGCGCCAGAGCAGGGCAGCAAGCCCCCGGCGGGTGCTGCGGGTCCCACTGCCCCGTGGGGGGGAAAGGAGGAGAAACTCAAGCGGCACCTGGGTGCGGCGATGCCAGGGGCACGGCACCGTTCCCAACCGGCGGAGCAGGGGTTAACCGCTGCCCCAGCGCGTGCACTTCTAGACTGTCCCTAACAGAAAAATGTTATTTCAAATATATTTTCTCCGGGTTTCAGCTCTGCCAGCTTTGTCAGCATCATTGCAGGACACGCGGCTCACTTGGCACCAAAGTGCGGTGCTGTGAGGTCCTGCCCCAGCCGGCGCAGAATCACAGAATGGTTTAGGTTGGAAAAGCCCTTTAAGATCATCAAGCCCAACCGTTCCCCTAACCCTGCCATCCCACCACTAAACCCTGGCCCTCAGCACCTCGTCAGCCCTTCTTTTAAATACCTCCAGGGATGGGGACTCGACCACCTCCCTGGGCAGCCCATTCCAGAGCCCGACAACCCTTTCGGTGAAGAAATTTTTCCCATGGAGCTTCCCATGGAGCTGTGGATCCCCACGGGAATTGGCTGCAGAGCCGGTGGAGGGGCCGGGAGTGGAGGGGTGCTGTGGCCCTCCTTTCCCCCGGGGACCACCGCTGGGCCTCCTTCATTCTATTGAATGCTGTCCCACAGGGCTGGGCGTGTTGTGTGGCCTCTGGAAATGAAGAGCCTCGTGTCACCCGCCTGGCCCTCACGCAGGTCCTCTGCTCTCCTACAGCCCTACTCCTCCCAGGAAGCGCAGTAGCAGGAGGAATCATGTTACTCCCATTGCTTTGTTTATTTTCATTTCCGAAAATATTTGTGCAATGGCAGGATTTGACTTCTAAATGTCTGCCTGTTCCAGCTGTTTGCTCCCAGCTGGAGCGGGGTCATCTGCCCCGTGAGTGGGGAGTCACTGCCCGAGCTCCTGCTGTCGGCGCCCTTCCCGAGGAGCCACAACCGGGCACGGAGAGCTCTTCGTGCCCCTCACCGGTAATGGCTGCACGGAAGGAGAAGGTGTAGAAGACGGACAGCTGACAGTAAGTAGCTGAGCCTGTGGTTTGAGACATTGCTGCTGAAGGAAAGGCCACCTGGAGAACATCACGAGCGGTTTGTGGCCAGGCACCCGGCAGCACCTCCGGTGCCGCCGGCGGAGCGGGGCCCCTGCGCGGCTGCCGCTGCCACGAGATCCCATCTCGGGCACGAGCCCAGAGCCACAGCACGGGGACCGGCCCCGAGCCCCGGCGTTGGCGCACGTCAGCCGCACGCCAGCGCGCGGTCGCTTCCCCCGCCCGGTGCCCAAAGTCCCCGCGGGTCTGAGCAGCGCCCACCGAGGCCGGTCTGCGGGCAGGGCAGCTGGTGCAGGCGGGTCCGGCCCATCCGCACCCATGGGAGCCCCGGGAGCTTTCCAGACTCTTTGCAGTGGTGCCCAGCGACAGGACAAGGGGCAACGCGTACAACCTGAAGCATAAGAGGTTTCAGTTGTATATGAGGAAAAACTTCTTCACTCTGAGGGTGATGGAGCCCTGGCCCAGGCTGCCCAGGGGGTTGTGGAATCTCCTCTCTGGAGATATTCAAAGCCCGCCTGGACGAAGTCCTGTGTAACATGCTCTAGGAGAACCTGCTTGAGCAGGGGGGTGGGACTGGGTGATCTCCTGAGGTCCCTTCCAACCCTTGCCATTCTGGGATTCTGTGTGATTCTGTGATAACCAGTCTCAGTGGTTTGCGGGATGAGCCCGGCCGTGCAGCGTCTTCACGCGGGGGCTCGGGCGCTCCGGTCCTGCCACTGCCGCTCGCTGTTGTTTCAAGGCCACGTTTCCACCAAAAAGCTCCGTGCTGGAGCCTTGCAGTGCAATGCAGCCGGCTGTCGGGGTGCTCCACCAGCACCCGGGGTGAGGAACCGTGGCTCCTGGGCTGGGGGGCACGGCGGAGCTCCACAGCCACGCGGCACTGATGAGGCACCCTGGGCTGGCTGCCAGGTCCCTATGGCAGCGTCCCAAAGGAAGTGTTTGGGTTGGTCCCGGATGCCAAGGGCAGCACAGGAGATAAGCAGATGCCTGTTGCTTGTGGCACAGCTCTGGCCAGGCCCTGGGCAGGGAGAAGATCCTCAGCCCAGGTGCTGGTGGGGGTCCTGGGGTGATCCACCCCTCGCTCCCCAAATACTTTCTCACTTTCTGTTTGCTGTTGTTTTCTGTAAGGGCCTGCAACCCCGCTCCTTTGGTAACAGTTTTTCTGTAGACACTTTCTTCTCAAAGATGAAGTTATAGAGCAAGCAAAGTCTCCAACTTGTATTACCTTGGGGTGGGGGTGGCAGGAGGGGAATGTCCTGCCCTGGCTCATCTTTTTTGCCATTACAAAATCAGAACCTTGCGTGAGCAAGAAGGAGCCGCTTCCTCCAACACAGGTCCCAGCTCACGCCCCGGCAGCGCTGCCCGGCTCAGCCCGGGGCCAGGGAACCCTGCGGTGCCGCAGATGCCGGAGGTCGGGGCCGCCCCTGGGCCCACCAGGTTTTAACCTGGACAGACATCGTTCGGTGCTGGTGTTTTCTTGTGGCAAGATTTCACATTTCTGTGCTTTCTAAACTGCTGAGAGAGAGGAACTTTCTCCGACCGCCGTGCCTTTGGCCGCTCCCGTTGTTTAGTTTCTAACCACCGTAACCAGAGCGTCTGTTTAATCTGGAACTTGCTCTTTCTTCTTCATTAACTCCTTAGCGTGAGTTTTTGTGCCACTTGGTGGGACAGGCTTGGCTTTTTTCTTAAGGAAAACCTCTAAGGCGGCGTGGGATGCCGCAGCGACGTCCCGGGTGGCTCTGCCGCCTTGGAGCAATTGCGATACGGGAGGCGCAGGGCTGCTCTCGTCGGTGTTTCCTTCTGGAGTAGGACAGGCTGAAGTCGCAGCTCTCAGACAGGCGTGTGCGTCGCTCGTGGCATCGCCAGGACCGGGTGGGAGAGCTGAAGGTGGAGTTTGTCCCAGCCCGTTAACAGAAAACAAATGTTTGCCTCGAGCGGCGTAGAAAATGAAACCGGTGTTTCCTATGGAAGTGCACGTAGTCGGGCTGAAGAAGATGGGTGGGAGCATTTTCTTGAGAAATGAGCGTCTGACTTCCTAAAGGCAAATTATTTCAGTTTCCTTGGCTAATGGAATGAATTTCTAGAACGTTTCCACTGATGTCACCAAAAGAAAAGCGGTTTATAAACGGCCCAGAGCCAGCACAGAAAGCAGCGGAGGGAGCGCACGGAGGCAAAGCCCGACTCCGCGCAGGGGGGGCCACGGCCGAGGCGCTTGGTCGGCTCCCAGCGCCGATACCGGATGCTGGCACCGGTGCTTGGACCGGCTGGGACCTGGCCTGAGCAAAGACCCTCGCTGAAAGGCTCTGGCGTGGGGAGTGCGGGAGGTCGCGGCGCTACAAAGGTGTTCATAAGCGGTGGCTTTCGGGAAGAGGGTACAAATGAGTTGGTGCGCTTGATTTTTCCTGCCAGAGATGCTTTTTCACTTTGGAGAACTTCGATGCATTTGAAACGACTGCATTCAGCAATTCTTCTATAATTACTTCAAAATTACAGCCACGAGCAATTATATTTTTCAATAGCTTATTGAGTGCACTGAATCCTAAGAAATTAGCTACCAAATTTGCAAGGAGTAGATTTATTAATAGCAGCTGTAACTAGAAATCTTGTCTAATTCTGATCACTACCGAAAGAGCAGAAAGAACACGGGCTCCTGTTTCCATGTATTAACAATATGACAAAATTTGCGGGAGACATCCTTGGCGAACAAGATAATTACAGCTGCGCCGCTTGTGCCGCAATAATTAATGATCGGGCGCTTTATTCTCCGGGCTTGTTTTTCTTGTACAGCTCCAACAGTTTAAATAAAGGTCTCGCGCTCTGTAATTTCACATGACATTGTTCTGAGGCTGGTTAGGCTGTAAAAGCCATCAGCCTGCAGGCAAATCTATTTTTCAAAATACAGTTTAAATCTGCGAACCATTTCTTAAATTATAGGTTAGTGCAAAGCAGGCCCTTCCCATGGAAACAGATACAGTTTTTTAAGAACTGTTGGCTTGAACCGATTTAGTATTAAAATCAAGGGCCCTGTCCTGGGCCAGTGAGAAGCCCCGCTGGTCCCGGCAACTGCAGCTCTTCACAGCTACGATGGATTCAGACTCCCGTTCTTAGGGGGAAAATAATCCCTAACTTAAATGCAACTTTTGAAATATGTTGTAGTTCGCTGTCGCATCCTCGTCTGTTTTTTTCCCAGGCTTGCTCTCTGGGAAGCTGCTGACCCCGTCGGATCGCGGGGTCCAGGACACCCTTTGGTCTGCGGAAGAATCACCAGCTCGGGGCGCGCTCGGCAGGAGCCCGCACGGGATCTGCCCAGCACAAGCCATCAGCCTCAGAAATACGGGGTGAATTCCCTCTTTTTCAGAACGCGTACAGCAGAGGCAGTTTCAGAGGAAACGTCTTCCATCAGCAGTGCCTGTCCTCCGCCTTCATCACTTACAGTCAAAGCATGAGAGCTCATTAAGCGTTTCTAATTAATCGGTGAGCCGGCTGTTTCCCGCGCAGGCTGTCAGCTGAGGAGGCAGCTGAGCGGCGTTCCCAGAGCACGTGGCGGTCTCGCTATCTCAGCGGGGAAAATTCTTTTGCCAACAGAACTGTAACCCCCTCCCTGCCCACGGTGTTACCAACAGTTCCATCTGCTGGACCACGGACACCGGTGGGCTGCGCAACAGCCACCGCGCCTTCCCGTTCGCGGTGGCTCTGGCACCCGTCCCCACGCACGGTCATCCCGGCCGGATCCCTGGCGATGCCTGCGACTGCCCCGGCCCGGACCCAGGCTTCTGCTGAGCTCTGCTCTCTTGGTTTCTTACAGCAATACTCTCGCTGCCGGTTTTGGTTGCAGATTCTTTACCATCTGGGTGCGCATCCTTCTTTTAGCCCACAGCTGGGGAAAAACCTCTGGGGTGGTTCCTGCTACCTCAAGGTCTCCTTAACTGCAAGCCCACAAACTGTTGCTGTTTCTCTTGGTGCCTTCTTTAAAAAGTGCAGCAGGTTCGTAACCCCCTCCTGGAGGCAGGCTTCATGAGTAGCAGTTCACAAAATAGCGACTGCTGCCGGAATTGTTTATATAAAGGAAAACACTTCTACTGCAAAGGCAATTTTGCCTTGGATAAAGGCAGCAATGAAACCCAGCTGCTTAAATGCGATGCAGACCGCTACGGAAAGAATCTGCCCACTGGCCAAAGCTCTGAGAAAAATATTAATCACTAAAAGAGGTTGAAAAATTCTGGTGTTGAGGTACCTGCTGGTACCATCCATGACTGTCAGCATGCCGGCAGGGCTCCGAGGGTATTCCTCGTGGCATCGAGGGGGGCTAGGGCGCTTTGGGGGCAGCTTACCCGCCACGTGTCGTAACACGGTGAGCCCCATGCAGCTTTCCAGAAAAGTCAAAGTTTGCTGGTTCAAGTTGCGCAGTCGTTTCATACACGCTTATTAAAAACGAGGTTTCCTTGCCACGGTTGTTCCTGGTGTCACAGTGTTTCTGGCAGGCGGTGTGCTTCCTCCAGGCCAGGCAGCGCTCGGCACCAGTCTCATCCCGTTCTCCCTTCGATGGCCTTAGCAAACTCGGCTCCAGGCGCAGCTCGGCCGATACCCCCAGCAGCCTCCGGAACCCCTCCAGTGTTTCAGACTGGGCAACGCCTGCGTCTCAACTTTCACCTTGGTGGAATGAAATGCCTAAAAATCTAAAGAAGTTGCTTCTGCCTCAGTATCATCGCTGTTGCCCCACCTGCTAGATCTTTTCCGGATTTTTAAATTCACAGTATTGTAGTAAGAAACCAAAAAAAAATTAAAAGCAGCCCATTCTGCTCTGAGCAAGAGAAACTACTTCCATGTGGGGTAAGTGTAGGTAAGAGATATTTGTGTAATTAGGTGGCATCTGGTTGATTGGGCGGTGCACCGAGCTGTGCACTCGATAACTTGCATCACCGTATGATTCATATGATCATCTGACCTCCATCTAGCTGTTGTTCTTCTTTTATTTCCTTTGCTCCCTTCGAGTTCCAGTAAAGGAAATTCTTCCTGTGTTTCACAGACAATGCTTCCTTTCATTCAAGGAAGACCACAAATGGTTGCGCTTTTAGCACATAAAAACCCAACCAGTGCAATCATCTACTTGAAAAGCACAGGATGGAGTAATACTTCCCTCTCCCCGCACATTTACTGCCCCACCACCCCACACGCACTCCAGGAGCTGCTGTACGTGAGCATCAGCCTCCCCTACTGGGTGAAATCCCTGCTAGGAGACGCTGCAGACCCTTGGGGTGGGATGACGGGGTTTGCAGTGAGGGTCCCTCCCCGTTTTGGGAGCCAAAAGGAGAAGTGAGCAAGTCTCCCAGGAGGAGTCTAACTCCATGCGCTGGCTTTTGCTGGTGCTGTGCCTTCAGCTCCTGCTCTGTGCCTGGCGAGGCCGTTCCTCCTCGGTCCCTCCCCTGCAACTGAGGAAGGGCGGCTGCCATCCTGGGATGTCTTGGCTTTCTGATGCATGAAGGTAGAAGAGGGTCTGGTGGTCTCTCAGCAGGAGCATCTCAGCTACCCACTGCAGAAGAGCTTCTGGGCTGTGGGAAGAGGCCACCACAGGCTCTGGGATGCTGCTGTCAGTCACTATCCCCTGCCATCACATCTACCATGATACAGAATTCCTGTGTGGCATTACCAAGGACAGGGCCCCTGTAGGAGGTGAGGAAAACCTCACCCAGTGGAATCTCGGTGATCTGCAGATCATAGAATCATAGAATGCTTTGGGTCAGAAGGGACCTTAAAGACCATCCGGTTCCAGCCCCCCTGTGATGGGCAGGGACACCCTCTGCTAGACCAGGCTGCTCAAAGCCCCATCCAGCCTGGCCTTCAGCACTTCCAGGGATGGGGCATCCACAACTTCTCCAGGCAACCTGTGCCAGTGCCTCACCACCCTCACAGTAAAGAATGTATTATATTATAATAATTATATATAATCTGAATCTACCCTCTTGCACTTCATAGCCATTACCTCAGCCTGCCTTCACAGGGGCAGTGCTCCAGCCCTCTGAGCATCTTGTTGGCCCTCCTCTGGACCTGCTCCAACAGGTCCACGTCCTTCTTATGTTGGGGGCCCCCAGGCTGGATGCAGGGCTCCAGGTGGGGTCTCACGAGAGCAGAGGGGGAGAATCCCCTCCCTCGCCCTGCTGGTCATGCTGCTTCTGATGCAGCCCAGGCTACGGGTGGCTTTCTGCAATCTTTTTAATGTTAAAAATAGACAGGATCTTGTCTGCAGAAGACAGTTTGTTCTGTTATGCTGCTGACACCATGTGAGCATGCCGTACGCTTCTGCATTTGAAGACTAAAACTGACACACTGAAAACAGGAACTTTCTGGATATTCTGCATGCCTGAGATTTAATGGTTTCGACGAGCTGCCTGATACCATCTCACCCATATGCTTGTGCTTGGGTGGGGGAACTAAACATCTCATTAGCTCTGCAGGGTCATTAAAAGCCAGAGAACAGATCATAAGGAATAATAAGGACGTACATCATTCTGCGAAGACAGATGATAAAAGCAACCGCCTCTGACACCAAGCTTTGATGCAAGGGGACCCAATTTACCAGCATGGAGGAGCTGAGCGCTTGCTAATTTGCTAATGCCGGCGGGAGCTGTTTATACTCTCTTCATAAGAAAAATCAGACCGATGGCATCAAAATGCGACTAAAACCAGGGGGAATTTTATCCTAGATAACTTTGCAATGAATTGACCGCGCATTCCTGGCTCCCAGGCCTGAACTGAGTCGACCAAACTGTACAACGTTTCTTCGTGATCAAGTTATAGTTTATGCACACACAGAGGAACACACAGACACACATCTTCCTGCAAACATACAGAATAGCTGCACACGGTAAAACACTGGTGTGATGCTGGCTGAATTGCTGCGTGGGTCTCAGCTACAAGGGCAATGCCCGTGGACGCGAGGTAACCCGACACTGACAGCGGCAGCAAGAAAATGGTAAGTACTGCAAGTCCTCCCAAGCCTTGTTCTTCATTCAAATGCTGTAATGGTTCTCGCAGGATTTCACAAGTAACATGTATGTGTTTGCAGGTATTCAACTGCACAGAGCAGAGAAATAGCACGTCAGGTGTTTATTCACAATTTCTTCATCTAGCTGATTGCCAGTTAAGAAGTAGTCCAGACTCTTGGCCTGTTACTTGGCAGCAGAGAGGTTGTTTATTATTTTTCTACATGCTCCGAGAATTACTCCATTTACTTAAAAAGGGAGGGAGGAACTGAAATCCTATTTACTCAAATCTTTATCGTATTTAAACTGGCTCCTCTCCGTAGACATGCCCTGTTCTTTTACTAGCACAACATTGTCAGCTGAAGTGTTGTCTGCTCACAAATGTCACAGGCCACAGAATGGCAATATTGAGTTATGCGAGTGTTTGGCTTTTTGCCTCTGAAAATAACTACTCAGTAGAAAAATACAAATACCATTGCATGTTCTCTCTGGGTTATAACAGGTCATCATCACAAAATCCCCACTGTTTGTGAAATCTTCTTGCAACTTCCAGTTTAAGCAGTCCCCAAAATTTACTGAGAGACATTACATTTTTTGGAATTGGGTATGGTGAATTGGCTACCGATGCCATATTACTGGTGGGGAGTTTGCCATGGCGAGAGTGTTCTTTCTTTTGGTTTGGGATTTTTTTTCTTTTTAAGTCTTTATCTTTATCTGTGCCCAGCCTATTGTCTCACCCACCCTCCCCTTTCTAATGGTTTTTGGCATGAGGTTTCCTACAGGCAAATGAAGAAAATCTTTCAGCTGAAGTTTTAATGTGATTATAACCACAAAGGAAATGCAAATGGGGTAGTCACTGGGCTCCAGATTGCCTCCTGTCAGGGCAGGTTTTCCCCCGCCGCCCCCATCTTTAATTTTTCCAGGCTAGGGCTTGGACATCTGTATACTGTCGCTGGATACCTCCAATATCTAGACAGGTCCATATGCTCCTTTAGCTTTTGCCAACAAAGCGCTGGGGCTGGAATCAAATATCTGTAGGTTATGTGTAGTAAGAGTAAAACGGCAGAAGACAGATGAACCATTTGATACAAGATCCCGTCTCAGACGGGAAGACAGAGCTGTTCCATTGCGGAGTGTGTGTCAGCCTGGGGCAAGAACTGGCTGTAAGCAAACCAGCTGTTTTTATTTTAGGTGGTATTTGATAACAATTTTGAGTGGTTTTGCCAGTTCTTGCTCTGTTTTATCAGACACTTTTGGTAATGTCGTACACTACACCGTGCCTGGGGCAGATTGGATGCTCTGGTGACTTGGCAGGAGCCCCCTTCCACTCCGGATCCCACTCAGTGACACTCAACGGAGCCTGGTAATTCAGCGGCGGGGAGGGCCGGCGCGGGACGGGCAGGCAGCCAGTCCTCACCGCGGCTGCACCTTTCGCATCACTCAGCCAGCCAGCAAGGGAGAGGAATGCCCTTCGTGATACGTGCCTTTCACATTTGGTCAAGGAGGGAAAATGAGGTAGATTTGAACCTAGAATCATAGAATCATAGAATGGTTTGGGTTGGAAGGGACCCCTAGAGGTCATCTAGCCCAACCCCCCTGCAGGGAGCAGGGACACCGCTAACCAGATCAGGTTGCTCACAGCCCCATCACATAACGTACACATAAGCATCACGGGACAGCCAGTGCTGTTTCAATATACATAGCTTTCACTGTTCCCCCGGGCAACTTTCAGAGAGTCTGTATCAATGCACGTCTTTATTTTCATAGAAACATTTGTAAATGAATAGCAAATAAGCTAATTCACTCTTTGCTTTGGCAGATTGCTCCTAACTTGGGAACAAGGACCCCAGGAGCGGTGCGGTGCGTGACCGGCCAGGCATTACCCGGCATGATGGCCAGGCTGCGGTGTCCCTAACCCACTCCACATCCTCAAGCACGAAATATTTGTTATTTCAGCATTTCCACCTGTCCTCCACGAAGCCTTTCCTGTGGCCATCCCATAAAGTGGCCTCAGCTGAGGCTGGGAGCTCAGACGTAGGAAATGGTTAATCTCTCCAGCCCCAGCCCTGCGCTTGGGGGAGCAGCTGGGGCTTGTCATCCCCCTCTTTGCATGTTAATATAGTCTTAAGACCTTTCAATCTTAAGGCTGGCTGTATTCACAGTACATTCACACCAGCACTCCGCACATCGGAGACCATCAAAGATGTGTGACAGGGCACCCAAAAAGCAAGGAAAATTGCCGCTGAAGGTAAAGGACAAGTAGAGAAAGCGTTGTATCCCCTCAGTTAAGGGTTGTTAGGCTTCCCCTTCGTTTCAGTCTTGTTGATTAAGACTGAAAAATAAGGGTTTGACTGTCACAGTGAACTCTGTAATTGCTTATGTGTACCTGGCTTTCTGGTTTTACCCCCTTCCAGAAAAATCTGTATGTGGCAGGAAAGCCATGCTAGTCCTGAGCTAAAAAGGAGATGGGGTTTTAATTTTAAAAATTTTCTGATGATACAGCAGAAAGATAAATGATCGCGCAATTCTCATGCTTCATTTCTACATTTTACTGCCACCCTTGGCACTGAAGCCCTAGGAATATGCACGCAGGGAACTTTGCCTCAGAAGAAGCAGAATCAGTGGTGCGACACAAAATGACCATTTGCATTCTCGCTTTTGATTTTTCAAAAATAATTTGGTATTTCACGTTTTCTGGGACATAATTTCAGAAATCGCAATTCCGAGCTGCAGAATGCTGTTTTAGACAAGAGGTCAATGTTCTCATCCGAGTACCTGATCGGTGGTGTACCAGCTGCAAAAACGTAACTTTCCTGCAAAAGGTGCACTTGCACAAAATTACTAATTAACCCTGTGCCTCCCCAGTGTCACACACTTCTACTGAACCATCGCAAACGTGTTCTACTCGGGAAGGTGATCATCAGAATAAGCACACATGGTAACACCGTCTCGAGAGATTCTTCCCATTGGGGGATCCCAGAACATTTAGGTTTTCTCTAGTCAGGCAGAGAATGAGTTTCCATGTCTTCCTTGTGGCGTGTTAACCACAGACTTAGCTCGTCGTCGTTGCCAAAGATGTGCATGAATCTCCGAAGGGGAATTTTTTTCCAAAGCTAAGAAATCAAAAACAATAGCCTCACAGCCGTATCGGAGAACGAGAGGAAGGAAATTGCCAGGCTGCAATAAAACTCAAGGGAATGAGAAATATATAGAATACACAAAAATACAAGTAAAAACTATTTCGCCGTATGATGATTGTGTATTTTTCCCGCTGGGAGAGGTGAGGAAGTTGAGTTTTACCCTGAGGAATCTGGGATGTGCACATGGTGGTGAAAGGCAAGAGATTAAAAGACATCTTTGGGAGTGTCAGAGAACCCGAACAATTGAAGGAACATACGAGGAGGAGGAGGAGATGTACTTCATAATTTAGCTGATCTTCTCAAATTCACGGATGTTCGAAGCAGTAACATTTAATCTCCTGAGATCTGTATAATTAGCAAGACACCTTCAATTCTTATATGTAAAACCACAGGTATTGTTGTTTTTCAATAAATAAAAAACTATGCAATAAGTAATTCGGGCAGAGCGATACAATCCAGACAAAAGGGGAGCAAATTTTCCCCTCCACACAGGCATCCTGCTTGGCCACATCCTTTAATCCCAGCCCTGAAATTACTCACTTGTGAAAGCTTCTTAATTGTGTTTAACTACATAGGCTTTACCGTGTGGAGACGCAGGCTGTAACACCAGTAAGCAGTTAGGATCATGACACTCATTTCCATTGTTCTCCAGATATTTGGGGAAATAAACCTGACAGCTAAAATAGCCCCTGGTATAATTGCAGCTATTACAGCCATTACCTACCCAAATTCAGGTATTTTTGGAGCGAGAAACGTCTTGTTTCACGGGTCAGTTGAGCCAAGCAATTAAATTGGAAGAGCAGGTTTGGTTCCTCTCCGGAACCTCTGCCCACCTTACTGCTCCATGCGTCTCTGCTGGCTGATCTACAATAAACAAGATAGTTCGTGTGCAAAAGGAATTTTTAGGCTGCTAATTTTATTCCCATGTTGAGTGCCCACTTCTGCCTTATTTTGATTGCAGGAAAGCTGAACAGCTAGAGTGGGTGGTAGAATGAGTTACCTTCTAAAAACCAGGATTTAAATGATTACAGATCCACGAGAACTGTTAGAGCACAGATTTCATTTACACTTTTTATTCTAGTCTTCCATTAAGATTTTTTCCAGCCACCTGCACTTGGGGAGTATCGACTAATTTTTTACGTGATCTTTGACTATAAACTGAGCTGATAAAGAAAAGTTACTTGATTTGCTATTACATCTCTGGTTAAAAAAACATGAAGGAAAAAAACAAGAAAAAAAGAATCTCTTAAAAAAGGATTCATGCTTCAGTCCTTTTCTACTTGCTTCCCCTCAGTTACTCAGGAAAACTTTTGATCTCCAGCTTTTCAATTTGGGTTCCTGGCAGGGAACCTCAGAAGATTCCCACACTACTGGAAATAACATTGTATGTACTAATGTTGAAAAAGGATAACATGTTCTGCCAAATAACTAGTACAAACTTCTGACCTTTGGAACAGTAATAGACGTGGTATTTGGAAATGTTAATTTTACCACGGAAGTTCAAAAAGAAGTGGTAAAAAAAAAAAAGAAAAAATTAGTCTCGATAGACTTGACGGGGCTGAAATGGCCTTACCTGTCATTTTTGAGAGCATCTTATATTGCCTTGCCAGTGGTAGCAGTGCGATAACTTTGTGATGTTAAGAAGAGTTGCTTTTGAGATGCAGGCTGTCCATTCCGCTGCTGTTGTGCCTGCGTAAGTCTACAGTTGAGGAAATGCCAAATTTCCTCAGATTTTCCTTTGAAGGAAACGCTAGAAACGTTACAAAACAACTTGGGATGGCCAATGAAGCCCTTCAGTACAAGAGAGACCATTGTGCCATAAAGGGCAAGCGGTAAAGAGATCGGGAAGGAATAGCTGAAGAAAGGGAAGAAACAAAACCACTCTTGTTTATTAGGAAGGAAAGAGGAAAGGGGAAAAAAAAAAAAAAAAAAGACAAACACAACTTGTGTGCCTGCATAGCTTTGATCGCATAAATTTACAAAACTGGACTTGGCGTAAGGAAGGAAACCTTCCCAGGCGCGTTTGATACCCGGCTGCTTCCTGGTGTCCCCGAGGGGCCGTCGTCACTGGAAACACGGGTCTGGGGCGGACTTGGGAGCCAGCCCAGGCCCGCTTTGTAAAAACCCTGCAAGCCTTCCGAGCCCTGCGACCGCTTTAAGGCCGAGATCCAGAGTCGGTCGGTCGGCCTTCTCGCCCTCGTGCCGGCTGGGCCCGGGTGGGCAAAGCGGGGCTGGGGTCCTGCGCCTGGGGAGCCCGGACCCCACAGCCCTGGGCCCAAAGCCAAAGCCTTTTGGCAGCTCGAGAATCCAGGTGAAAAATCTGTGAGGAAAAGGTGGGAAACGCCCGCCAAGCAACGGTGGAGAAACAACATCAGAACGCTTGGCGACAGGAAAGTTATCCCTGCCCGTGGCTACCCCCACGGGGGAAGTAGGCCCCGTGCGATGTCGAAATGCAGCCAATCCAGAACATGAGCCATTTCGGGTGTAAAGGCGGAACAGAGGGCGCTTGTAGAAGAAAATCGGCGGCAGCCCTGGGGGCGGCAGCCTGTGAGGGGGAAGAGGGTGCGGTGACACCCCCAAGGCCACCGGCGCCAGAGGCGGCCTCGCGCCGGCCCCCCCCGGCCGGCGGCGCCGCCTGCCCGCCCGTCCCCTGCCGCCCCGCCGGCGCCCCCCGCGGCCCCTACCGCCCGCTGGGGGGCGGAGCGCTCTCGCCCCGCCCCTCGCCCCGCCCCGCCCCTCGCCCTGCTCGCTGATTTTCTGGGTTAAAGAGCCCGCTCTCGCGCTTTTCTGCCTGGGGTGGGATGTGCGGTGCGTGAGGGGGAGTCAGGGGCCGGGGCGGCGGTGGTGGATGCTGGCGGCCTGAAGGGAGGAGCGGGCCCGGCTGCGGGCGCGGGGAGAGGCGAAGGAGCCTCTGGCGGCGCGGCGCGAAACTCTTCGCCCGCCCGCGTCGCTTTGTGCAGCTGGGACGGGCGGAGCCGCTCGGCGCAGGGGCCGAGCGTGCGGGCGCCGGGAGTCCCGCTCCGGCCGGTAACTTCCCGCAGCCCGCGCCGACTTCTCCTCACGGCGGGGCCGCGCCGCCGCCTGGGCCCGCGCGATGGGGAGCGGCGCCGGCCGCCGGGGGAACGCCGCGGCGGGAGCCGGCGCCACCTGCCCTGCGCGCCGCTGCTGAGCCGGCAGCCGGAGGCGCCCCGAGCGCCGCGGAGGAGCCGCCCGCCTGGTGAGCAGCCAGCCCGGCAGCGGGCACCGCGCCCGCCCCGCGGCCTGCCCTCCCCGCCGGCCCCGCGCCCCCCTCTCCCGCCTGGGCCTTCTCTCCCCTCCCAGGCCCGAGGCGGCGCGGCCTCCCCCGGCCCCCGGCGCGGGGAAACTTTCGGGGCGCGTCCCCGCCCCGCCACGGGGCAGCGGCGAGAGGGGCCGCCCGTGGCGGCGGGGCCGGGCCGGCGCTGGCGGCGGCGGAGCCCGGGCGGGAGCCTCGGCTGATCGCCGTGTGTCGTTGTGTCGTGTGCCCTGCGCGCCCCAAGGCATCGCCCCCCGCCGGCTGTTTCTGAGGAGTTCCGGACCTGGAGGAGCAGGGTAATAGAATGACCTCTCCTGTGGACCCCAAGATTAAACAGGCTTTGCGAAAGAAACCATCCGAGAGGACTCCGGAGGTAAGGGCACTGCGGCTCCTTCCCCGCGGCGTCTTTTTATTTATTATTATTATTATTTTTTTATCTTTCCTTGGCGTAAATCTGTATTCCGACAGGCTTTCTGCTCGGTGCGTGGTTCGTGCTGTCTGCGTGCTGGCGCTCACAAACTTCTACGTAGAGTTTGCTTATTTATTTCTGCTTTCCAAAGTTGGACCTCTCGAGACCGACAGCGTTTTAAACATCCAGTCACGCACTGGACACCGACGTGAGACGCTTTATGAGCTACTTGGGGTACGCTGTAGGAAGAAAAAGAAGAGGAGGTAGATCACTGAGAAGGAAAATGATGCATATTTCAGCGATGCAAAACTTCTGGGAAAAGTTAGCGAGCTGAAAGACTTTGCTTTACCTGTACAGTGATGCAGATTTAAACAAAATCAAACTAATTATGCTTCGCAGACTTCATAAAGAGATGTTTCTCCAGTGAGTGGGAGTGTAGAAATGTGTGAGGCTGGTTAGCTACAATAAAACCATTTTCCAGTTAACTGCCTTCTCTGTCGCTTCCCCACAAGCTAGTCTGTAATCAGCCATGTATTTTGGGGAATGGTAATGTCGTGGAGCGTTAATTTAACAACGAAAGATGTTTGGTAGCATTTGCATTTCACTGAAAGGCTGATTGGAGTTTGTTTGCTTACCCTAGCCTTTTTTTGTTTCCCTTACTGTGATTTTTTTTTTTTTTTTTTTTAATTGTCAAAAATTAGTGGTATGAAGTGATACGCTCTTAAGTTTGTTCCTTTGAGACCGGGAAACATCTGTTTTCCCTTGATACTTCATGGGGAGCATGAAGTCTGCCTTATAAGTTAATTATCAAAGGCTTCTTGAGGAGAGTTGCTGCAGAGGCTGCTTGGGAGTATGTCGTAGCAGGACAGACACCCCAATTCCCCTTCGAGTCTTGTGAGTGAAACGCACGTGTTTGGTCCCGACGTTTGCTTGCCTTGGGATATCCGATACATTCCCCCTTGTGCCTCTGCTCCCTGAATTAATGATGAGGCGGTCTCTCTGTTCTTTCAGTCTTCTTATTTTTATCACTCCCCTCTTGCTTCAGACCTTTCTTTCTTTCTCTTCAGCTGTAGTCTTCAGTTAGGAAAATTCCTTTGCTAGTGTGGTTTGCAGTGTTGGGCAGCTGGGTTCATCACAGAAGTGTCATTCATGAGCCAGCATACCCTGCTGGCTCGTCATGGGCTTGACTTTGGGGAACAGGTAATCTGGCCTGGCTCGAAACATCTGCCCGCTGCTGCTGCTTGCAATACTGACGTCTCACGGCTGTGTAGGGCTTGCTTTTTTTTTTTTTTTTTTTTTGGTGGCATCCCCAATTTTCCCCCCAGCAATTGTCATAGAATTCTTTAGGATTGTTGCCTTATTTTGGCTAAAACTGCCTTAAAATAAATATTTTGCTTAACCTCCTAACGTTAAATAGTCAGGTGCCACAATGTCCAGCTGCACTAGACCATGCTTACGAGTTCATGTGGATCTGTGTAGATTCCCCTTGAGACTGACATCAGGGTTGTGTGCAGGTTTGAATTTGCCAAGGTGTCTCAATTGTGGGGGGAAAAAACCCCCAACCTAATCTTTGTTAATCTAACTAATAGTACCTCTAAAATTATTTAAAAAAAAAAAAAAAAAAAAATCTTTATTCCCATGTTAATCTGGCCCTTTTTTGGCAGGCATTTAGAGGCTCTGCACAGTGGGACTACTTGTGATTAAAGTTAAACTCGTACTTTAAACTTGGCAGGTGTGGGGCCTCTGTTCTTGTTGCCTGTTGCTGAGTGGGTAATTACAGTCAAATCACTTTTGTTTTCTTGGGGTACTTTTGTTTATATACATTTAGAAACTAAGCTGATTTCAAGAAAAGCACTTCCCTAGTTCAAGAGCGTGGTGTATCTGGGGTTCCCCTTCCTGGCTCTATACTACCTGTCCAGACACAAGGCAAAACATCGAACCGCCCCAGCGCGGCCGCAGTCTGCCAGGTTTCCCAAGCATATGCTCCGAGATGTGATGACAGATGGATATAGGGTGATAAAGGAATTGGAGGGAACAATTGCAATGTAAACTTTTTTTTTTTTTTAAAAAAATCGTGCTAAGCATCCTGACTTGTCAACTTTCTTCTATAGGCAGCAAGACTTAGGTCAGGGAAGTCGAAATCTGCTTAGCACAGCCATGAGGATCAGACCCCGGTTTCAGGTGTCCCTGCGCAGGGTGTATGAGCTGGTGACTCCTCTCTTAAAGTATCCAGTTGTTCACGGACAAAAACTGTGGCTTCATTTCTCCCCTCCTACTCTGGTAGAAAGGTATCATCAGCTCCTCCCACATGAAGTCAGCTGCGTGGGGCTGCTTGTGCCCTTTGACTGCGTTTTTATACAGGAAACCCCTCAAAATTCCCCAAACTGTGATTGGTGTTTGATGATGAGCCAAAGCTGCTTGACCACATGAGTTTCAATGGCTTTCAGCATCTTTCTATCCCCCCCCCCCCCCTCTATTTCTGATGCTGCAGCTTATATGAGCAGTTTACCTGGGTATCTACAAATTACAGGGTTGAGGCTGCGCTGATTAGTAGCGCGGTCTGGTGCTTCATAACTATCATTTGTACAGCAGTCTCTGGAAAAATACAGATTAATAATCCATATGTCAAATTTTGCTTACGAGTGGTATGATTATCCATATGATTTTGGTTTTTTGGGACTTCTTTTTGACAAAATGTTTTAATTTGTAAGATCTAAGGAACTAAGCAGGGAGATATTTTAATATTTTTATCATGTACTTATTTTGGGGAATGATCTTGATGGCTTGCTCAAGTAAAAATTTTAATTCTTGGTGCTACAAATATTTTTGTTTGGAAAAATCTCTGTTAGGGCAAGTTTTCAGTGTTGTGGTAACATTCCAATGTTTGCTAATTGTTAAAGTGTATAAGTTATGCATATTAGACATGTACACACTTGATTTTTTTTTGGTGGTTGTTGCTCAGATATTTCATGTGTTATAATCTTTCATTTATTTGGCGGGGGAATTATTTTGAAGTCCTAGAGATTGTAGCTAACGTTTAACGATGTATAAATTTTTATGTAATTGCTGTTCTGTTACTCTATTTAGAAACTTTTTTTGGTATTACCCAAGCCTGGGAAATCTTTTGAGTTTTTTCTTTCTTTTATTTTTTTCCCCTCTGCCTTGGTGCATCATAAAATTGTACATACACATGATGCAAGCTGGCCTTTCTTGGGAAAGTCTTTCAAAATATTTGCTTGTGGACTGATACATGTCTATGTGGCAGTTTGCCATTCTAGGATGAGAGTCCCCCTTCTGTAAGACTTGAAGACACAGATTGACTGTGAGCACGTGCTGACACTGTGCCCAAGTCTGTCTGTCTCTCGGTTCCGTCAGATGTTAGTTTCGATTACAGATTATCCCAACAAATCATCTCTTCTGTGTGTGCTGTCTTGTCAGATGGAGGAAACCTCTGCAGAAATTAGACACTTTAAAAAAAAAAAAAAAAAAAAAAAATCATACCTCTATTTAAACTGTAGGATTTCATACACTTGTTTAACATTTTAATATCTGCATTTATCTTCCAGGGTTATGCTGATGTCTGTGTGATGTTAAATGTACGAGTATTTATACATGCAGATTCTTCAGTTCATGCAGGTTGGGAATTTGGGATTTACGTACTTCTGTGCAGTGTTTTAGCTTTGTCTTGCACATCATCCTGCCTGTTTCTTGTAGCACAGGTGGGGATATCAAATTAGTAATTTGGTAATATTTTAATAGAAGGAAATAGTTTGTTCAAAGGAGTAGGAGGGAAGGACTAATGTTCATGCCACCGTGTATGCTCTCTCATTAAAGGTTTAATTTTTTGAGGCCCAGAATTCCTATCAGATCCATACAAAGGCTGTGATGTTAGTCTTTTGGGGAGTGGTTTAATGCCTACCACAGATAAGGTAGGGCTGAAAGGGCAAAATAACGAATGATTATGCTCCTTTTTCTTTCTCTTCTTTCACCCCTCCTCCCCTCCCTCCCTTTTTTTTTTCCCCTGCCTGTAAGCATGCTCTTTTCCATTTTTAATGGATACTTTCCCCAACGTAGTCTCCGTTTAGTTCTTCATTACTTTGTTCTAGACATTATTTCCTTTCCGTGGATCAGAAAGCTTTGCCTTTATTGGACTTCAAAGAGTTAGAGTTTATTTTTATACTCTAAGCTCTTGTATTTTCCTAACTTTGTCTTGTTTCAGTAATTCTCAATTAATGTCAATTCAACTTTATTTGGCAATACTAACTCCTCCTTCTCTTCCTGTTCCCTTTTTATTAATGCAGTGGAAAGAGGAAAAAAACCTCATTTGCACAAGTGTGTCACAACAGGGTCTGCTATTTGGAGTGTGTATGCGATGCTTCTTGACGGCTTATATACAGAGAAATAGATCTGCATGAATCTAAATCATGCACAAATAGAACATTGATGGGCATTATAAAATGGCTGTAATAAATAAAATAAATTATTGCTGACAGCATAACAAAGGCACTCTTGTACTGTAACACAGCTGAGCCAAACAGAGGGGAACATCTGCTTCTTGTTTCCAGAAATAACTGGTATTTTGAAGTGGGTTTTTTCATCCTTTTAATAATTTTCTGTAAGCTCAGTAGGTGAAACAGGGGATTAGTCTTTGTTAAAATCCATTGTTTCTGTAGTTCACAGTGAGCTTTTAGCAGTGTTAATATAACAACGGTGTTGTTTTTGGATAGCTATTTGATGTAATCGGAATTGTAGAATCACTACAAAAATCTAGATGCTTGCAGTTACCTTAAAGCCGAAATTTTTATTAAATGAAGTTACAGATGCTGGTTTGTATTTAATAAAAATTCCTTACTGTTAGTATGTGGGCCTCCAAAACAGGGAAAGAGGAGTGATGGAAACCTGACTCCTGCCATAATTTTCTACTACCTAACCGCTGTCTTACATTTTCATTCCCATTTTGTTAGCACTAGCTTTCTAAGACTTTGTCATGTGAGTAACGGTTCCTGGAGCTCAAACTGAAGATGACCAGCAGCTACCTGGTGTAAAATACTTGAGATTGTTCTGTAGCTCTGTGCTTCGGTCTCTTTGCCAGAGGGCCTCCCCAAACTGTGTATCAAAGATGAACTGACCAGTGCTGCGTAGCTTTTACCCCTTACTCTGCAGAGACTTGGTTCTGTCTTTGCACGTGGCTGTGCTTGGAAGTTGGAAGAGACCTTTAAAGTTGATGTATGGGTTATCACCCAGTGATTGCAGACACGTACCAACGTGCCTGCAATTTACTACCAATAAATTCCTGGCTGGGTCGTTGTGTACTGTATGCAGATTGCCTTTCTGTAGTCACAGGACAACAATTATTATTTACAGTTACAAGAGCGTAAAACCTTGTAATGTAATTGTGAATACTTTATAAGCAGTCCTGTGAAGGCGACTGCTACACCTCTATTTTCGCTCTCTGTGACTGAAAAATCAAATGCAGAATAGTCAGTTGTTTTACTAGCAAAAATGTTGAATAACTGCAGCTTTAGAGAAAGACGTCCTGTGTGCTTCCTCATTGACACCATATTCTATCAGCATCTTTCTAAGACTAGGAAAGACCTAGAGTTGTGAGGTTTTCTTAACTATTAGATTAGTCTCTTTAAATAAAACATGTTGTAAAGCTTTTTTTCTTTTTATAGCCATCTAGTAAAATTGAAGTTCAGAATAGCAGTACCTGAGGAGTGGATATCATATTGGTGGCTGACAGCTCTTTAAGATTGAGTCTTACTCACAAGCAGAACATAGTTTTTGTTAATGAAGCAGGCCCTGAAATTTTTTTTATTACATTAATGAAACAGTAATAAACCTCTCTTCCTCCTGTGCTTCCCTGCCACATAGCTTTCAGTCGAAGGTAAAACAAAACCACATTTTTTTCCCCAAGCTTCTCATTAAATAAATGTATTTAAGCTCATGATAAATACAGTGTTGACAATACTGGAGGATTGTCCGACAAGCCTTAGAGCTTTGGGAGAGCTGCATCTCTTACAGCTGCCAGCCTGATGAGCTAGGAAGTTTTTAGTGCTTACATTTCCCCCTATTTTGTCTTGTAAGAGTACTTTGGGTGGGTAGTTGTCTCTTATTATTCTGTTTCTTAATACAGTGTAGTGTCATGAGTCTTCATCTTAATTAGACCTGTGGGTTTCCTGTAATAAAAAAAGCCAAGCATGCAAACTCTTGTACTACCTCATGAAAATGCTTCTTGATAATTCATTTTCATAAACTTTGTATTTGCACCTTGTTTTCCGAGATGATCAAGAATGACGTTCTTTGATAGGTGCATCTCAGTCTTCTATTAAAAAAATTCAAATAGAGACCAATTGATGCGTGTTTGCTGGTAGTTGAACAGTCTTACTCGGCATCCCTGGGAAACCATGCGGGTAAAACGTGGTGTCCCCCTCCCTGATACTGAACAGGGTGAAATCTCTCTTCTGGATAATTAAAATTAACCTCCTTTTGCATCATTAATCTGTGGCTGATTGTAGGAGTGACTGTGAATTCACAAAGTCTTACTTAAAATCAGTGATATTTGGTTATTTTACTACAGTTGTTTTCATTGCCATGTGGACCCGGCTCCGTGCTTGTGACATACAGTCGATTTGCCTCTTTCTTGGCCAGAAGTACTCGACAACCTGGCATATGTTTCGGTACCCAGATAATTCAGATTATCACTAGTTGGAACCTTAAGTACAACACACTTTCTGAAGCTGAAATCAGTCCTAAATTAGTTGCACTTAAAAAATAAAATCCATCTGTTGTTTCAAACGAACCAAAATACAATATTGGAGCATTTACCAGTTTTTAACCAAATGGTAATATATGTAAATATTCAGCTATAAGAGCTTCAATGTCTGTCTTAGGAGGGTTTTTTGGTTTGCTTTTGACCATTTTTTTGGAGCTTTTTTTTGTTGTGCTTTCAGCAGCAAGACTGAATGCGTTGCTCAGATTATCTTTTGATTATTTAAGTCTTGGAGACACAACTGATGTTATGTTGAGCCTTGGACAAGGTACCGCCTTCACAGAGGAGGGCTCCTGGTTTGGCTGTTCCGCAGCTGTTGTCTGGCTGGAATACCTGCAAGGAAACTTTGCTAGTGGTTCGCAGAAATAAATATTTATTTTTTTTTTTTTTTTCCAGCTTTCTTAACAGTTAAGGCCTGTTGAGTTCAGTCAAATATAGATTCATGGTTCCAACCAAATAAATCAGGTTTCAGGGCACTGTTTTAGCCCTGAGTACATATACTGGCTTTACTGAAGTGTCATTGACAAATAGATTTTTCTTAAAGTTGGAGTCCGTCTAACAAAGTTGCCTTGTTCAAAAAATTTAAGATTAAACAAGTACAGAAAATAGCATGAGTGTTGCTGGGCGGGTGAGTTTTTGTTTTTAGAGTCTGTGTCCTTATTACCCGTGTTGTGGGAAATGGTGTTGAAGACTGTCCTGGAAAGGAAAATGCATGCAGGAGTGCAAGGAGTAAAAAACCTCAGATAGAAACAGGGCAACGTTGTGACTCTTAAGGTGCCCTGATGTAGGTGTATGAATTCTCCCAATTAATTATTTTTGCAAGAGCATTATGAATGAAAGTCAAAATCAACCCCACAAAAAAGCCTGCCCCAAATCTTTTTCACCTTTCAGGTTGGGTGAAATGCCAAAGGAAGTAAACTTGTAATAAAAACTCAGAAAAGTAAGTTAGACTGAATGTTTGTTATTCGTCATCTAAGGCAGTGCTAATAACCTGGGAACACATTTACAGTTCTTCCATCTCCTGGCTGTGACTTTATGGTTTCTGGTCTCCCTGGCAGCTGAGGTCCAAACAAGGCTTTTCCACTGGTTAAATAGTTACCTGGTGCTTATGTCACTGCGATGTAAAGTAATCGGCGTGTTCCTGGAAGTGTCCCAGTGATTGGCTTGGTGCGATGTGCTAAAATCGAGTATGCTCACACTGGTTTCTAAAGCATCTCCTTTAACTATGGGTCTGTGAAGGGTTGTTGGGACCACGCTGCTGCTGCCTTCCCCCACCTGGACAGAGCCTTGGGTTTTTGTCTGTAGTGGCCACTCGGACCTGCTTCTCTGAACTCAACATCTCAGTCCCCACCGGTATGAATCTCAGCAGACTTTAACCTTTACCTGTGCTGATTCTGCATTGCGGAGTATCGTTACCTCTTTGGCCTTGTAAGAGCAGAAGTGTACAGGTGTTGCTTCTGTGACAAGCGATGCTTTTTGGTTTTGCGTACAGAATTGGAAGGGTTGTTATAAATGAGCTGCCCTGGCCCTTTCCTCCTACCTGGTTCGCTCTGCTCAGTAGCCAGCCAGAACCATCTGAGTTTGATGCTTCGCTTTTGATTCCCAGCTGCTGCTCTTGGGTCATGACTAATGCAAATTCCTCCGTGTAGTGTAAAGTCTGCTATACAGAACATGGATGTATTAAAGAGAAGATGAAATTACAGTGTGCTAATAACTCTGTGGACAGTGGCTCATGTGTATTGGCATTGTTTGCAGAAAGTTCGGGGTTTGTGCTTGGTGAGTCACCGAGTTATGCATGGCAAGGTGAAAAGCTGCTCCACCATCCCTGTTTGTCTACTGGATGTAGCTTTCAATTCCGATTCATTAAAATGAAGCGGCGAGTAGGAATGTGGTTCTGTTATGGGATACAACCAAATGGATCTCTTCAAGCATTGTCTTGGCCTTTTGAAATGTGTAGTGCTCCTATCCCAAAGTGCTAGTCCAGCTTACCTGGAAAAAAAGAGCGTGCAGGTAGGTCTAGCTGAGACAGAGCTACAAGTCTGAGCCTTGGGGAACTTGAGGAATGGTATTAATGAAGCCGATGCCAGGTACACAACTTTGAGTGCTTCTTTTGTCTAAAGCTTGGTGGAATTGTTGAATCTGAACATCCTAATCAAGTGTAATGAGCATACGGTGCGTCTCTTGTATGTAGTTACACAAAGTCAGAGGCTATTGCCTAATCTTGTTCCGGCTTGTTGGGGTTCATCTGAAGGAAGTAGGGCCACAACAAAAGCGGTAACAAAACATTTTGGCTTTGTAATTTGTGTGTCAGTGTCGTTTGCTTTCTATGACTGTTCTGTGTCTGCGTGTACCGGTGTCTACTGCACACCTTACAGGTGTGATTTTTAGGTATCTTCTCTGGAAGGTATATCTAAACCAAGGACTTAAAAGGAAATTATATTCTAAGACACTCTTATATGTGTGAATCATGTATGGGAGGAAGAAAGCTGATCGTGATCTGCCTGTGTTGCTGGTTCTGTGGAGCTTGCAGGATCAGAGAGTGCTCGTGGCACCTCTGCCCCCAGATCTGGGGGAGGAACTTCCCTGGTTAGCGATGGCAGGCGGTGGTGTCTTCGCTTGCCTTCCCTCTGGAAGAGCTCTCCTTGGCCTAAAAGAAATGCTCTTGAGTATTTTGTGCTTTAATGTGTCTGGAGCCTGGTGTGTGTAGCAACAGCTTTGTCTGAAACCCCTATTACCATGTGTGGTTTGATCTCTCTCTGTTGCTTTTTTTCTGTTTTGTTTTTTTAAGCTTGTTATTATATACCAAATGCAGAGAGATACTCTACCTCTGATTTCATTGGCCTTGTGTCTGTTGATTCAGCGCTGATTGCTGGTTCGAGGAATTTGAGAACCTGCTGTGGGTGGCAGGTACAAATATTTAGTCAAACATCTCCAGAGTACATCAAGTTCCCAATTTTCCTGTGAAATTATTCTCAGAGCACAAAGTCTTCCCAAGTCTCTCGCCCCTCATTCCTCTTTCGTTCACCTCAGTTCAGACGTCCTGAAAGGGATGCACATCCTTCCTGTTCTTTTTATTTAATTCTTGTTCCAAGAAGCTGGCTGTAGAAGATGCTTGCAGTGGAGGGTTTTCTGGCCTGATGATACAGTTGTCAGCAAGGCTTTTGTACCTGGGAGGTTATTGTAAAACAGAAACTCACTCTTTTCACTGCGTGGTCATCAGAGCATGCTAGAAGCTTACACGGATAGTATTTACGGATCTTTTTCAAGCTGTTGGCCAAAGTAACTGTAACTAAAGAACAGAGATCACAGCAGCTTGCTTTGTGACAATCTTCACAGTAAATGCGGTATTTAGGGCTCAACAGATGTGCTTTTGCAGACTGGGTCATACGTTATTATTGATTAAATATTTCCAGGCCTAGTTCTCTGAACTGTGATGGTAGGGTGGTGGTAAATTTAGCTTGTAAGAGGTTGAAAAATGACTCCCATTTTCAGCATATTGCTGCCATGGAAGACTATTAATGCTACGGAAAGGCTGCGGGCAACTTGCGCGCCGGCGAGCGTGCCACGGTAGTCGTCAGCAAGCAGATAGCGGCTGCAGCGTCTCCTTGTTTGTACTCCAGCCTGCGAAGGTCAAGCTGGTGACCAGGCAAGCTAGCACCTGTAACTTCCCAGTATCAAGCTCTGTTTGGTTCCTTTCAGGAGGTAATAAGACTGCTGCTTCATATGAACCTTAAACTTTGTTAAAGGAGCAAACGAAGTTAGGGTGAATCAGGGTGACTGTTCCCCACTGATCTTCCAGGCAGCGTGCAAAGTGTTGTTGCTCTAAGCTTACTTTTCCTATCCTTGCTTCCAATTACTGCTCCTGAAAAACTGGTTTTTCATTTTAATGGCAGCTGTGACAGCTCTGAGAGTGAAACCAGAACTTACGATGCGAGTCCTGGAATTCTTTATTGGGACTTATTTCCTGTAGTATATACCTTACTCCATGCAGCGGGGTCATGTACTTAGTTTCATCCATGGAATTTAACTAACAGTTTTCACTGATGAATTAAAATCAAATTTTTTATTATCTGAATTTAAACAGTGAATTTCAGGGACTTCTTAGGTAGTAAGGGTGTGATTCACAAAACTTTTAATCTGAGCTAAAAGGCAAGCCCAGTGCCTTGTTTCTGACCTTGCAATAAGAACTCCTTGGAGACACCAGAATAGTGAAGAAGGGCGAGAAAAGGGTGTGGAAGGAGGTGGGAGAGAACTGCAAGTACACTTGGCATTCAGAAAAGTTGCCAAATGGAAGAAAAATACATTTCTTTTCTGCTTTTGTTCTCCAAAACTGCGCAGGGTGGAGGGCAAGCAGTCAAGATGTGTAGGTGGTAAATTCCTTCTAGAAACAGCATTAGAGCCCCAAAATACCATACTGAATAAAATTAGTCATAAAGAATGTAATAATTTTTAAAAGAAAGTATCTTTTGGTAGTATACCAAAACTTACTCTGTGTCAGAGTAAGTTACAAACGCCTTTACAGAGGCATTTTCCTGTAATGTTTATTTTGACAAAACTGATTCTTGTGTCGCTTTGTGTAAGGAGAACTGGGTATCAGTTGATAGCACAGATAAGAAAGAAATACTCAGTCTTAACAGACTTGCATGCATGCTGTTGGAGAAGTTGGGGCGAAAGTGCCCAGGCCCTGCTTCTGAGGAGGGCAAGTAAGGAAGCCAAATATCTTTAAGCAGTTGTCTAAGCATCCCTGATGCGCTGCTGTTTCAAGCATAGGTGATGTGCTGCTGATGTTGGCCTCGTGACTTTGCTTATATTCCTATCACATGAGTGTCAAGAACTGTCAGTCTTCAGGTGGAAATGAGTCTCTTGCCATTAAAAGGTGGCTCACGGTGGTCTTGGTAATGGCAAGGAAGCTGCACGCTTCTGAGGACTGTGCATAAACTTCCAGTTTGCAGGGTTTCTTCCCCCTTCCCCCAAGCACATGAAAAAACTTAGTTTTCATTGAGAAGTGTATTGGAGAACAGGTCTATAAAGGATGTCCGGAGCTCTGATGTCCTTTCTTGTAAGAGGCCTGCTATTACCATAAAATAGTCGTGCTCTTGCTGGTATTGCCAGTATTTCTAAAACTAGGAGGTCTTCTTGTTCCAATGACCTCAGGCTTAAAATGTAGAGGGTTTTCCTTTGTTTGATGAAGCTGTGATACACCCTTCTTCCTCTTTTGATGATTTCAATACAGTATTTTGGAAATACCCTTAGTTCAGGGAAGCACGCACAAATTACTTAGCGTTCTGCATCTGGTTTCTCTAGGTTCCTTAGCTCTGCTAATTATTGGTTATCTTCTAGCACGTTAAGAGAGTCTTGCAAATTCTTGCCGAATAGAACAAAAATAACTGCCTTAAGGGATTCTCTGTAATCTTTTTGTGCCTCATTAAAACATTGACATTTAAGCCATCCATCCTCCACAGACTGATTAAAAATGAGCCTCAAATGGTGGTCCTTTAGTTCTGGAGGGAAAGAACTCTTGTGGTGCGGTGTTGTGTTGCAGGCAGGTACAGCCTGGCCTTTTGGCCAAATAGGAATTCCTACAAAGAGAGAGTTCCAGAGCTGTTGTAATGTTGACAATTTGCATTTGAAAGAGCTGGAGAGTGAGATCTGCCTTTGTAAACTGTATCGTGTATTTAGCATTAAAAGGTGATGGGATCACTTCTGCCGTGCAATGTTGATTCTGGGAGGCTTTCTCTGCTCTTGTCCCAAAGGGTTGTCCTTGCCAGTGGCCCCTAGATATCGTGGGTTATCCGGGGAGGATATTCTGCTTAAAGCTGATTTACTTTACCCTATGTTCTTCAGGTTCGGTGTAACTTTATCCAGTCTATGGTAGCCTGCGTTGGTTTGGCCAAGTAGAAGTGGTCTCTCCAACTGTTGCAGAAGGAGTTTCTGTTCCTGTTTCCCATTTGAAGTAGGAAGGAAACGGGCAGCCCTGTGTTAGGCTACTGACCTCCTGTCAAATGCACTTGTTGCTTCCATTTGTGTTGGATGGTAATGCTTCCGTAGATGGTGTTACATGTGACTTACAAGATGCTCGACGGAGTCTTCAAAATGTGCTGGTACCGCTTAACTGATGGGCAGTCTTAGTACAGAAGTGAAGGGGCATAATGCAGCTGGTGTGATCGTTGGGAAAGATCTCTTAGCTTGCATGTCTGTGCTAGCCTACTATGTCAGCCTGAGTCCCGTGCCACTGGGTTGCACTTTTGGGTGGAGTTCATAGAGAAGAACTGTGCTTTGTTTTGGTTTCCCGCTGTCCACATTAGCTGAAGGAAGGGGATTATGCAGTATAGCAGACCTGTAGTTAACAGATGCTGCATAACCAGTCAGAGTTGATCACAATGATGTTTTTAAGAAAAGCTGAGAATTTCCCTTGCACTTAGTTTAGGTCTTTCAAATCTAGCAAATCTGGCTATGTAGAATTCGGAGGTCACAGACTTCCGTGTTTGGTCAAAAATTTTTTTTTTAAAGGAAATTTTTTTTTTTTTTTTTAATCATTATATAATCCAGGTCTTCCTCCTTCTGACACTTGTACAGGGTGCACCTAGGAAGTACTGCAGTGGGCGAGAGGCTAATGCACTGTAAATGCCCTGCTTTTCAAGAAAACGCACGGCAGAGGTGTCGCAGTTTTCAGTAGTATTGTGTAAAAATGTCTGAACTGCAATACTGGATCCTTCCGTTTCTCCTGGGGGCTGGGGTGGGCTGGGATCTAGAATGTATGTTCTCCGTGTCTGTAGTCACAAGCATGCCTGTCCAGAGATTGTGGTGTTGTAATCTTTGATTGCGGCATCCTGCTGCTGGGTCCAGACTTTGCCTTTCATCATGCTGTACGAATTTTCTCCTTTAATGTGAGCTGATGAGTCAAAAGTCCAAGTCTCAAATGAAGACATTGCATCGCTGGTTATAAACCTAAGTTTGATACTCAGATTAAGTTTAGTATTAGGTTGATTGTTTTTTCTTTCCCATCTTTAGTGAATAATTGTAGTCTGGCTCTCTGAAAGCAGAAGTCGTCTTTTTAGATGAAACCAATTTATTTAAAAGCGGGTTTATTGTGCCTCCGTGGAGGCTGTGTTCAATAACACTGGAAGAGTGAGGTGTTGGAGGAACCTCTGGCATGCTGCATTACAAATTAGTGTTGATCACGGTTTCATAGGAATGAGAAAGTTGAGATTGGCTTGGTTTGGGTTTGTATTCAAAGGTAATTATAGCTTCTGAAGTTTTTGGTCTCTTTAAGGATGGAGTGGCTGGTTGGAGGAGAAGAGGTTTCCCATATCTTCTCATGTACTACAGCCCAACGTGTCTCACGTGTGATCGATCAGTACCTGTTTCATTTAGTACGGAGGTGGAGAAGGCAGTTGCTCTGCACCTTGTCTGTAATTGTGTTCATGTTAGTGACGAAGTTTGTTGCACTTTGGGAAGCCGGGTGCCTGGTGGGTAGGCTGCAGGATTTGGCGCTAGAAGTTCCAGAGTAACAATATTATCTCGCAGTTGATTCAGTCCCTGACAGTATGCTCGTCTGTTATTTCTCCTAATGTCGAAGCTGTTAATTTTCTTAATTAGAATTACTCCCTTTGTAACACAATGCATCAATGATCAGTTGTAATTGCTATGGAAGTACACAGGTATCTACCTCTGATATTTACATTGATTTGATTTCAAACTTGAAACCTGTTAATCTAGATCTATGAATATATAGACATAGAATATAACTCCTCAGTTTGGATCCGTAAGCTTCTTTGTGGTCTGTGGCACAGGTATTGTTGAGAAATTTAAAAGAAGATCTTAAAGCAGTGGCAGAGTGTCAGTTTTTAGAGTTTTGCTGTGGTGGTTTGCATTCAAATGTAGCAGCAGGGTAAATCTGCCTTATTTCCTTATGAAGTGGAGATGCTAAAAGCTACTGATTACACTTTCCTGTTTGGTGAGGAATATATAGATATATATGTTTGCCAATCCCTGCATACAGATGTACACAGGCATGTTAGCATTTGTCTGCATGTCAGAGGATATTGTAGTAGTTGTGGCAGTAGTAGAACTTAATTGTGGGAATCTGCGTTGAGCTAGCTTACAACCTCTAAGGGTTGTAGCCTACTGTAAATTACAGTAACTTTCCTGGATTGCTCTGTTTTGTAGTGCTTGGGTACCCTAATACCAGCATGCAGGAGGAATTACTTGTAAACATATTACTGTTGTCCTCTACAGGAATTCCTTCGTAGTTCATAATGGCATTATTATGGGAATAAAATAGCTGGAGCTTGATTTTTCTTTTTCACTTCAGTGGTTTTATTGAAAGAGGCTGTAGGAGAGCTTTACTTCCATGTGATGTTTTATTCTCCAACTCTAATCTTCTCGTTCTTATGTTCTTTCGATTGTGCTGGTGCATCGTCATCAATGTTGAATGAAAACACGGAGTATTTTAATTGGAAGCAGTGTGGTGACTGTAATAACTTACTGATGCACCAAAAGGTTTTGGGACAGTTTTGTAGATCTGTATTCTTCTCCGTTACCTAGGTACTGAGTGGGTGACAAGTTACAATATTGATAAGTGATCTCATTTTGCCTTTGCCATTATTTATTTATGTAGGACTTAATTTCCTGACAGATATGACCCTTGCTTGCTTGAATTCACAAAGAAATATGAAATTATATACTGCAAAATCATAAGCATGCCATTATAAAAATAACAGTATTCTCATCCATTTGTATAAAAATCAGATGATTAATGTGGTGGAAAGAAACCGCAGTAAAGCGTTACTCTGTTGGTCTTCCTCTGCTTGAGATGCCTGTTGGACAGGAGCTGTAGTTACGGGACCTTGATGGGAACGTTCGCTGGCTGCCGAGGTACGTTGGGCAAAGCATGACGAAAAGGAGTGAGGAAAATCCGTACGGTGTAGAGAGAGAGTGTGTGTGTGTGTGTGTGTGTGTGTTAAACACGTAACAGCAGTTGCTTAGTGCTTTACTTGGCAAGGGGGAAGCAGCAGTAATGGTTTTCAGAAGAGTACATCTCCCTGCCTTTGTATGTATTATGTATTGGCTGGCTGGCTGCCTGTTATCCATCTACCTATCTCATCATCACATGTAGCTCCTTCTTCCTTGGCGTGTCTGTGGGACCCGCTTGTGTTTGGACTGACAGCATTGCCGCTGTGCCTTCCTGCAGCACCCGTCCTGGAGCTGATCTTTTAGAATAGGAGCTCAGTTAAAGGATTATTTTTCAGTAAAAAAAGTACTTTGAACCTCCGTTAGTAGTGTGGAGCTATAGTCCAAGAGGGAGGAAAGAGGAAAACAAAACTAGAGCATTCTCTGCAATAAGAAGAAAGTCCTAAATCAGTAATGCTCTCAGACATTCAACATGACGAAGCTGCATACAGACATCCTCCCAAGTTGTCATTACTGATAAGCATAGAACTGACCCTTGGATTTCATCCTCCACCTCCTTTCTCCTCATCCCCAGGTTTCTGTACCAAATTTCTTATTAAATAAGAATCTACCTTTTTTCTTGGTGTTTCAGTATTCTGACCCTTCCTACCACAATTCCTTTTTTTTTTCCCCTCATAAAAGGAAGTTTCAGATGTTGGTACTTCCTTGCCTGCTTCTCCTAAAAGAGCAGGGAGTTTCTTTGTGAATCAGGCACGCTGATGTTTTTGGAGTTACAAGAAAAAAGGTTTAATTGAAATATTGCTGTTTGATGGGTGCTTGTCCTCGGGAAGGGAGACTGTTCGTCTTGACAAGTTGTCAGCTGCTCGACTAGCAAAGCATTGATTGAACTGGAAGCCTGAAATTGCCCATTTTGCTTGTTGATTTTGGGTGACTTTTCAAGAGCCTGGGTAAGGAGGCTGCTTTTATGGTCTTTGATCTCTTACTGAAAAATGTTTGGTATAAAATCCTGCTCTTTGATAGATGTAATCATTGAGATTAGTTTGGGATACTCTAAGCTTCCCATCCTATTGAACTCTAGGAGCTTGATATTGTCAAGGCAGTTTGCTTTTTGTTTTCTATTATCAGCATATGAGTCTGAAAGGTATTTGAAAAATTAGTAATGAGTGTCTGGGAACCTGGTAAAGTTTTACATTAAGATACTTTTTCTTTGTTCTGGACTGCGATAAGGGCTGAACCGTGCTTCAGATATTCAAAATGCTCCATAAACTGCTTGCTTTGAGGCATTGACGTTTGATGTTCCCATCTCTCCAGTCCAGGGGCCTTGGTATTTTACTCTGCAAAATCAGCTTTTCCAAAGGAAGTTTTTTCTATGGTGAAGTCAGAGCTCCAGAAATGCTGACTCGGTGTGATGAAACAGCAGTAAAAATAATATAAAATTTCTACTCCTTCATTCCTTTAAATGTTTTTCTTTCTACCAAAGTATTATATCAACATAGTTCAAGGTTCTTAGGTGGAAGGTGTTTATCTGTATTGGGTGTGGGGAGCTATTGGTGAATGAAGAAACTTTTTGTTTTATTTTCATGCAGAAATACTCTGGTGTGGGGTTTTTTGTTTGTTTGTTTTCAGAATTATTCTGCTGAATGGAGGTACTTTCTATAAATAAATTGTAATAGTGGTTCTAGGGCCTCTGTTGTTAAAGATCTGGCTTTTTAAAATTTTATTGAGGATACTTCTGTTTCTAGGAGTGGAATGTAATTTTAAAGTCTGTGCCTGTGTGCACGTTATAAGGAAATATATATAATGAAACTGTGTTAGCCCCATTGAGACACTTGCTACTTTTGCAGGAGGAAAAAAAAGGAAAAAATCCAAGTGTGCAAGTGTTACTTTTGACAGCTGGCAAAAACAAAAGCCAGGTTTTAGTTTCCTTCCTTGTGGCTACACTGCTATTAACTGATGCTGTTGATTATAATTGCTTCCTGGATTTACAGGAGTGAAATGAAGTCCTTTATCTCTGTTTTCCTGTATAAAGATACTGTAATAACTAGACCGACAGTTCCTCAGTTGGAAAAAAGCAGTATCTGTCATCTGTATGGGTAAATGTAAAGTTTAGAGTTTAGGCAGGAGTCCTGTATCGTGGTGATAACGTGGTCCATAGCTGTCTGATGGTCATACGCAGCAGGAGGTTGTGGACATAGGAAAGACTGTAATTCTAAGAAATCAAATTCTTGGTCACTTGAGGCTGTTCAGTGAATCAGGTGTTACAAAATCATAATAAATTAATTATGACTTTTAGCAAGGTCCCGGGAAAACCCAGTATTGCTCAAAATGCTTATAGCGAGCAGACTGGCAATTGAGGCCAAACACTCACCTGTTACCGTAGGCAGAAAACTTCATTATGGAATATGTGCTCTTTTTTCTGAATAACAGAATATGGCTCTGAAGCGGCTGAACCAGTATATTTTATACAAATGTTATTGGGTGCAGTCTCAGGCAGTGATTTAAGATCATGCGGGAGTTTGCTGCCAGTGTGTTTTGAGAAGTACTGTAATTAGGCTTTTTGCACCGGTGGTATTTCTCACATGGCAAGGTGATGCTTCATTCCTTATGAGTGCTACTTAAACCGTGTCATTCTCTGCAAGATATTTTGTTGAAGTTTTCTAAGAACATTTTCATTCATCTGACTGACGAATCCATCCATTCTCCTCCCTAATAGTGCCTCATTGCTTGTATTTAAATCTCTTTTCTTTTTTTTTTTTTTAAATGGCCTCCGGCTAAATGGGAGGATACTTTAAAGGGAATTGTGGAGGCCTGAGCTGATGCCCTTTTGCACCGCTTGTGCTTTTATTGAAGTTGAATGTTTATGCCACTGAACAGGGAGAATAGATAATTAGAACAGGGAGAATAGATAATTAGAACAGGGAGAATAGATAATTAGAGTGGAGGAGTTGCTTTCTGGATCAACTCGTCATCTTCCTTTTAGTCAAGGGACGTACGCTCTGCTATGCACAGCTAAATGTAGCTGACTGCTCCTCCCGCAGATTTTGGGGGTAGCTGACGGAGTGTATCATCCGGCTGCGGGTGCGTAGGTTGGGCTCCTTGAACCAGCATCACTGAGGCTGGTGAATTTGCTGTATAGATATCTGAATGCGTAAAATAGGGATCAGAGAACTTAATGTTTCTGTATTTTTGTTTCTGGTATTACATTATCAGGAAAGAATTTGGGAGTACTATTTTTGCAATTTGGCCTTAAACAGGGAATAAGGGAAACAGCGTGGATTCCAGCCTTCGATGAAGTAACAGGAAAGGAAGCAATGAAAACTGTAAACCGTGCTGAGTAACATTTCCTCTCTTCAGCTACACCCCCCTAAGGGTGACAAAGTCTTTATCGAGCCTGACAGGATTCCTAATAAAAGATGCATTCAGTCTGTGTAAGGAGCCTGCTGAATCACTGTGAAGCAAGTAATGGCAGCAGGCTGGAGGAAAGCCGCCTATTTACAGCTTGCACAACCTGCTCTCCGTGCTCCAAGAATTACTTCTGTATGCTTTACTGAAATCTAGGCACCCTAAATAACAAATTTAACACAGAGAAATTCAGCCACTGTCCAAGAGCGTGTTAAAATCCTGGTCCTGACACCAAGCGAGTGCTTGATTCTGCTGAAGTTTGTTTCCAGCCTTGTTTCCCGCTTGGTGCTTTCTGGTCAGAGCACCGAAGAGAAAGCAGCAGCTCTCTGTACCAAGCAAACAGGGAGGTTGTGACAGCTTCCAACCATGCAGCTTCCTTCCCTGGAAGATTCCGTACCCGATGGTCATCTTGAATGTCAGTGGAATTTGGGAAGCTGTTACCATATGGCTTAACTGTTTCAGAGGCGGAAATGTGCGTCTGTGTCTTTTGAAGTATATTCTTTGTAATACAGCTGAATCTGCACCAGATCTTTAGAAGATCCTAACGTTTTTGTCTGCTCTGAAGCATATCAAATATGCATCCTGGCAGCTATCTTGCCTTACCTTGGAAAAAGCATGAATGCAAAATCCCATCAGCCATCCTTTGTGCTTCCGTAAGAACCAGGTTCCTGTGGGTGAGTAGGGAATCCTGGGTGGCTTGGCAGCCCACGTGGGCTGGGCGTGGGGAGCCTCCCGCCAGCCAAGCATATGTTCTTGCAACAGGAATTTAATGTGTTTGGGGTGGAATTGTGAGACAGGTTTTGCGGAGCTCTTCGGGACGGGTTTGCGTGTGAGAGCAATCTGTCTGGAACTTGCTGACACAGCCGTTTCTTACGTGTGGCTTTGAAGTGCTGGTACTGCTGTGCGAGTTCCTGCTCTTTTCTCATTCCCTGTGCAAAACTCTGGGTTGACAGAGTAATACCCGCTAGTCTGCCTTCTCTGAGAGCCCTCATTTATTGTTCGGCGTGGATCTAGGGCATCTACGAAGTCCAAACCCATCAGGATCCAGGAGCTGGAAGGAGTCTACTGGATCACTGAGTCCTGGTCCTGCCATCGGTGCCGTGTGGTGTCGTGGTTTAACCTGGCTGGCAACTCGCTCGCTCACTCCCCCCCCTGCCTCGGTGGGATGGGGGAGAGAATGGGGAAGGAGAAAAAGGTTAGAGCCGAGGGCTGAGATAAAGACAGTTTAATAAGAGAAAATAATAATAATAGTAATAATGAGAATGATAACAAAATATACAGAATATACAAAACGAATGATGCACAATGCAATTGCTCACCACCCGCCGACCGATGCCCAGCCCGTCCCGAGCAGCGATCAGTACCCGAGCAGCGACCGACCGACCCACCAACCCCCCCGAGCATGACGTTCTATGGTATGGAATAGCTCTTTGGACAGCTTGGGTCCTAGCTGTGCTGTACTCCCAGCTTGTTATGCACCTGGCCGAGCAGGAGAAGCTCAAAAAGTCCTTGAGCAGTCTGAGCACTGCTTGGCAACAACTAAAAACATCAGCGTGTTGTCAACATTCTTCTAGCACTAAATCCAAAGCACAGCACTATGCTAGCTTCTGTGAAGAAAATTAACTCTATCCCAGCCGAAACCAGGACATGTGGCCATGGCTGGGCGCCGCTGCGGGGACCGCGCTGCCTCGCCCCCTCGTATGGCACGAAGCTCATAACCTACCGGGCAGTGCTAAGGGGAGTCTGCGGGGATTTATGGCTTCCTCAGCTTCCATGACACCTCAGTGCAGTCACTGGGGATGGCTCGTTGTGTGTTTTGTCAGAATTTGCAACCATGAGGTCATTTCGGAACAATTGATTTTCCTTAGAAATAGAACAGATTTCCTGCTTAGTGTTTTAAAATAATCACATGTTACTGGGACACCTGGCTGGGGTCATGTCAAATAAAACATCAGGTTTTCATTTCATTTTCATCACTGGATGCAGTCATTTCATCCTCATTCCAGAGCATCACACTACTTTTGCCCACTTTTAATGCTGCAGGGGAATTTGTCTTGGGCCTTATTGTGGACTTAGAGCATATGAATGTAGTTCATGTGAATTAGTTGTACTGGCTGGATTTGTTGTTGGTTGGAAAACTTTGTGTTCAGAACTCCGCACTTGAGGCCACCGTTGTTCCCTTGGATCCTTAATTCCAAGTTTTGTAAAGTCACTTCCTGGATTACAGGCAAAAGACTGGGAGAGAAAAGAATGAAGCAGAAGGAAGTGATACCAACTCACAAACTTTGCCTATCGGCCTGAGTGACAGAGAGGCAGGGATAAAGTCCTTACTGGGGGCGGACATTAAACTGTTAGAAGTTAAGTTGAATACACTTCAGAGGCAGCTGCGTAAATCACTTCAGCCTTAGGACACCAGTGATCACCAGTGATCACACCAGTGAAGTTTCCTGGGTTAATACAAGGGTACAGGCCCTGGTATCGCTTGGCGTGCTGCTGAAGTAAGGGTGGCCATGGGGGGAGAGGATCACTTCCAGCAGCACTTCGTGCTTCTGCACTGTTGTCCTTGTTTGGAAGCATCCAGATCTTGGTCGTATTCTTAAAAAAAAAAAAAAAAAAAAAAAAATGCTGATAACAAAACTAAGGATGATCACCACTTCCCCAGCAATTTTGAGGTTTGATTATATTCTCACGATGACTTTTTTTTGGCTGACTTTATTTCTTTATTTTTTAAAAGTTGCATCTTGGCAGCTAAGAAATTAATATTCCTTGTAAAAATCGGAACTGGCAAATTACTTTTGAATAAAAGTCTTTTGGGGTAAATGAGTGGTGGTAGTAGTTATCTGGTTTGCTTTCATGTGATGAGTTTTCGGTTGATGGTACCGGTGCTGCTTTTATTTTCCCTTATTTTACAATTGTGGCATCTTGTGGTAATTATGTGATCTGGCATCTAGCAGGGAAAATGAAGTGGTCCAGGTGTTCAAGTGGCTCACTTTGTAGGATGAGGACGTGACGATAAAAGAAAGCTGATTTTATATAACATTATATTTTTACTAAAATCTCCGTGTTTTTTACACCACCTTTGGTTTAGCAGGGGGTTAAGCTTTTTGTTGGAAGGATGTGTGCGTCGGGGATGATAACGGCTGCTGCTGAATGGAGCTGGGGGTGCTGGCGTATCGGCGCTGGGCTGCGCTTTCCCTGCGGCCGGGCTTGGTGATAACGGTGCCGTCCGCAGCGCGATCCCTTCATTTCTGCACTTCTGCTTAAACGCACTCTGTTTTATATGGTGTATTCTTTGACGTGAAGAATACGAAGAAACAGTTGTCTTCTGCTTTTTAAACAGAGAAGGCAGCTGAGAACACCTCTGCTCATCAACTCAGTGCTGTGGGAACTGGAGGCAAAGAAAATCAGCCATCCCGGGCAGCTTTGTGCAGGACCGCTGTAGCCAGAGTTCACGTTTTGGCACCCCGTAGTCTCGAAAACGTCTTTCCTAGCAAGATGAACAACTTCTGCCTGCTTCCCTCCGCTCTTTGCCCAGTTCCCCTCCCTCCCTTGGCTCACCAGAGCTGCATTTTTAGCTAGTTGGATTGAAAATGTGAGTTATTTTCTCCTTAAATAACCTAGGCAAGGTAGTTTTCTGTCAAAGACTGAAGAATACGTGTGGGCATACTGTCTGAAGGTAGATACTGTGCTTTAGTTTCAGCTATTATCAGCTGAGGAAAAGCTCTGAAAATTACAAAATAAAGTAATTTTGACCTTGATCCCTAGATTTAAGCATGCAGATAAATTGTTTTTCATCAATAACTGTGTTTTGGTGGGCTTTTGGCAGAAAGAAGTACGAAAAGAAATTACAGGGGCGGGTATGGAAAGGGTCTGTAACTTTTCAGCAAATACTTTATGTTCCACTGTTGTAGCACTGATTCATTGCCCTTTGGCATCGCCCTTTTATAGCCCTTTATTTCCTAGTGGGTATCTGTGAAAATAAGCTCTACCTTTGTACCGTGGCTGCGTGTTTGTTTGCTGTTTGTAACTGGTGTGGCGGCGTAAATCCCTTTTTTTAAAAATAACAGCTTCCAGTTTTATAAACCTCGACTTAGAGACGCGAACACTTCCGTTGCTGATGGAGGATTTTTTGGGCGGGCTGGCGGTGTCTGTCCACGAGGTGGCCACAGCACCCGCTCGCCATCGGCCGCTCGCCGCCTCCGGCTGCGTGGGATTGAAACGATCTTCCTCGCTTGCAAAAACGTGAAACAAGCCTCTAAATGCAGTCTCTCAAACATAATTTCAGTGCTGTTATAAGCACTTATTCTTGAACGAGAAGGGAGTAGCGGAGAAAACTTTGCAAATTACGACCGATAACGAAATTTTCATGTTACCAGGAAAAACTGGGCTAGATTAGCTTCATGGTAACCTGCCTTAGACTTTGAAGTGGCATGTGAGGGAGGGGAGGAATTTCACCTGGCTGGCTGTAAAGAATCTATTTAAACAAACAAAAAAAGCATTATTTCAATAAGACATGTAAACCACATAGGATCGGTATGTCCGGTGCATTGGAGGAAAGAAGCAGCCTGCAGACCTTCCCGGGAGACGTGATCTCCAAGTTACCTTTTGTGCTCAGTGGCACCGGCCAAAATCACCTGCTCTGCTTAATTAGGAGAGGTGGTGGCTTTAAAAGTCGGTTGTTTTTAGAGTGAACGTTACAAATCCTGATTTTAAAAATGCCTATAGAAGCTGATGCATGAGTAGCTAATGTGTGTAGCTTGTTGAAATGTCACCTGGCTTGGGTGGGGTGATGAATGATAACGTTTCTTATTTCATTTATCAACGTTACAGCAGTAATACTGGCCGGCTTAGGCGAAATGCCTCCGGCTGCGACGAGGTATAGGAACTTTGCCTTCCCTTTTCTGTGCTGTGCTCTGGCCCAGCTGTCCTCTCTGCTGCTGCACTTCTCGCCAGCTGAAGTCTGAGTGGAGGGATGCTTTCCAGGCGTGAATCCCTTTAAGCAAATGTTTCTCTCTTTTAATTTTACAACTGTTTATTCATCAAGCTCCTAAATAAGCACGGTGGGTCGGTACAGTAGTCCTCTTTGATCAGTCTGGCTGCAGATGGGGAGCAGGAGGCAGCCTGCATTAACCTGCTAAGGGGCTGTGCTCTGTGGAGTTGTGGAGAATAATTTTCAAGTAAGGATGTGGTCATTTTTCATACGTGCAACTTAAACTTTGCGATTAAACATGAACGTAAGCTTTTGTTCTGCTTACAGTCTTCTGTAACTCATGACAGTAGAGCTGCTAATCTAAAACAGATTTTAAAGATGTTCTGTTATATCATAGGTAAGTCTCAGTTATGTAGAAAAATACTGGAAAACGTAGGAAAGGATTTATAGGCACAGTGAGTTATGAAGACTGGAAATTTAGCTTTAGTTGTAACACTGAGTAGTAGCTCCCCGCTGGCTGCTCGCCCTTCCTCTGCCTGCCTGAGCGCTCGTCTGGGCTGGGAGAGGCGGACTTCCCGGTGGAGGAGGAAGAACGTGGAGCACAGGGCTTTTATTTCAGTTCTTCCATCAATTCTTTTAACTACCACAATACTATTAAAAACGAAGACACTACATGGTCGGAAGATATTGTCGCCGCATTCTTATGCCTGATGTTTTCTGGTGGTGATGTCGCAGTTCCCCGCTCAGGAAGGGGGAGAGCTGGGTCACTGAGCTGGTCGGATACCTGGGGTGACCCCGGCTGCCAGGCTGCCGTCCCCTGCAGGCGTCGGTGTTTAGGCCTGATACAAGCCAAGTGGTGTGTTTGGAGTCTGATTCATAGCTAGGGCTCTTGGGCCCTTCACGAAGGAAATCAAGTTTGTGGCGATTCACAGGCGGAGGAGTAAAAGGAGATTGGACTGTGTGAAACGGCTGCTTTGTAAATATATGCTAAGCATTCAGGCTTTCTCTTTAATTTTTACGGGTTTTGGTAACGGCATTTAAAAAAAAATAAATCAGTGTTTTATTAGTTTTACATGGCCTGCAATTACGTCTGACCTTTCACTTGATACAACAGTCTATATCCGTTTATATTTCTAAACATTGACTGTTAAGCCAAAGAACTTTTCTAAAGTAAATCCATTGTAAATTCTGAGGCTAGCATTCATATTGATTTATCTTTTGTAAACACTGTATAAATGCAGCACCTGAAATTTCAGAGCATATTTTCCAAGGCCAAGCTGGAGAGACTGCTGTGTGGTATATAATGATTTTGTTGTGCATGTATTTAATGCTACCAGCCCACCTGTTCAGGACAGTAAATTAAATGATGAATAGCCCTAGTGAGCTTTTCCCTAGCATGTGGTCTGCACCATCAGCACAGATATTTTTGTGACTGAAGAGGATTCTGTGTAGTGAGATGTTTGAACAGCTGTATCTCCTAATTACAGCTTCCACGTAAAGTCCGTTTTTTAAAGTAAAATAATCCACGTGTTTTAACATTGTTGCTTCAAAAAAGTTGTTTGCTTCTGTGGTTGCGAATGGATGGCGCTGAGGCTTGGCAGCAGGAGGTGGGAGGCAAATCTCAAACTCCATTATCTTCATCTTTGCCAAAGAATATTTGGAAGTAACATCTCATGTTACGCTCTGGTCAGGGACTGGACTGAGTTAGAGAGGCAGTAGCGTGGAATAGAGTTTGTAGTAGGGCTACTGGTTGGATCCGAGGTGGATGGGAAATAGCTTTTTCCCTGTAAACATAACACGTGCTATGAAAAGGTACTGTGGTTCTCTGCACCATCCATAGTGGCTAGGCTACATGGTTTAGGTTTTTGGTACGGTTCTTTGCTATTAGCAAGCTAATTTTGCAAAATTCCATCTTTAAAGGCATGTTATAAGGGTTTCAAGATTTTTTTTGACCTTGACTGAATAGGACTATCCTATTTGGCTTATTCCACGTGTTGCTGCTATATCCATCTCTGTATTTTCAGAGATATTTTTAATGAATCTTTTTCAGGTATTTTTTATTTTAATTTATTTTTTTCTTTTTAGGACTTAAATACTATCTATTCTTTCCTTCATGGACTGGACATACTCTCACATTTCAGGGAACATCAGCTAAGGTAAAGTACTATGGAGCTAGTTAGTGTTGCTTAGCGCAGCTGGTATCTATGGCTAGATTTTTGTGGGGATGAGCAAAGCTTTTGTCTGCCCGCACTTTGAGGTGGCAGAGCATCAGCCAAGTCCATTGCCAAGTCAAGTCATTGCAGTAATGTGGCATGGCATCTAAACTAATTAGCTTTGCTAGGAATGAGTACAGAGCTTACTCCCATTTGTCTACAAAGGGCCGTGTAGACAGTGCCCTATGTTAAGTCTAGATTACAAAAGCTTTTGAATGCTCCAGACGTTCGGATGATTTCAGAATACATAAAACGGAAGGCCAACAAAGCACAAAAAGTGCGTTGGAAGTATTTTAGTTCCTTCAGTTCTGTTGCTATGGGTAATTCCAATGTGTGGGAGTGATTTAAACGCTTAGAGAACATGCTGTATATTATCTATTTGGATAATGAAGAACACCGTAATAATTTGAATTTTATGGTTAAGCACATCCTTTGTTTAGAACAAAAATAGTTGAATTTGAGGTTTTAGAGCCTTAAAGCGATTCTACTGAAATGTGGTGATTAATGGCTTATGATCTTTGGGGATTAAAACTGAAATTAAACTTCTCCTCCTCCCTCAGAATAATGTCATCAAGTGCCCGCTATGAGAGGTACAAGGGCAACCAAGTTCTCTTTTGGTAAGTACATACCGCTTGTTGGAGCTCTTCAGCAGAAATGTAAACAAACCCACTGTTTCACATGTTGTAATATATCGCTTGCTTTTTCAGTAGTGGTAAGTAGAAGGCTTTATACAAAATTTAAGCTTGGCCAGGCTGGTAAAAACCTTTGGCAGGAGGGGGTTGTAACAGCAGTACGGTGTTGACATTGGAGAGGTGCCCATGAATCATCAGCAGGGCTCCCGTGGACATTGGAGGTGTGTCTGCGGAGCGGCAGGATCAGTCCCAAAGCAGGTAGTGTCACCTCTCTGGGTATGGGAGCGGTGGTGACGGCTCAGTAGGTGGCACTCTTCCCCCGGAGCTGGCGCTGGCTGCGCCGTCAGGAGCCCAGTGCCTCTCTAGGAGTCAGGGACGGAGCTCCATCCCTATCTCTTCTCTTGAACTGCTAGAATTAGTATTCTAGCTTAGAGGTTTCTGCTGGGAGGCAAATACACTTTTCCCCCCCCTCATATTTTAGCACTGGTTATGGTGTGTTTATCCTCTCACAGCTAAAACTGACTTTCTGTGTAAGGCACACCTTCCAACACACACATATATCGACGAGATGCCACCTATGAGTTCGTGTGGTGGGTGTGTGTGACAGGGACCTGTTCCAGGACCAGGCTGATATGTGGGGTTGCGTGCTGGAAGAGGAAGGGGATGTTAGGCTGTAGCTGGGAAATGTCAGTGCAACGCTCTAGGAAGAGGCAAAATCTACTGCAGTAAGACACGGTAACTGCTGTGCAGACCTACGCGGCTGTAGGTTGGAACAGTTGGCAGATCCCTCGTCTGTCCCTCTGGGGTCGGGTGGCACAGCGGAGACAATACCACGTGTGCATGCGATGCAGGTGCAGAGGTGGAGGAATGCAAAGCAGGACTTGCATGTAGGAGTCTCCTGTTTTATCCCTAAGGCTTGACAGCTCCATTTAATGTTACTGTCCGTGCTGAAATGCTAATCAACTTTAGCACGGAATAAAAGCTTTCCTGTATTTGTAGTTTTATGTACACTCTCCCTGGAATTAAATGTTTTTTACTGAACATTAATAATTTCATTTTAATAAAACAAACCTTAAAGTTGGATCAGAAGTCAAATTGTAAAGTATAAGATACATTCTGAATGTAAACGTGTTTAAAAAAATTAATGCTTGGTAGTGTTCTTTGGTTTCCTGTCCACATATCAAATTGGTAGGGTGGTAGATCATTAGTTTACTACAGTAACATTTTGGATAGTATGTTTTTGAGTTACTGGAAGAAGAAAGCAGATATCAATGTTTTCTTTTCTTACAGCTCAGAAACTATTGCAAGATGCTGGTACATACTGCTCTCTGGATCTGTGCTCATGAAGGATTCCATGTTTTTACCACCTTGCAGGTATGTAAAGTTGTTATTTAAGGTAAGGCAAGTTTGTTCTTTTTTTTCAATAAATGCTTTCTTATATGTTGATGTTACTGTAAATTTGTCACAATTTCGAAATTGCTTCATTAATTTGTTCTTCTAAAGTTGGATAGTGGAAGAAATGTTCTGCTGGTTTCATTTAAATTCCCTTTCACTTTTCCTACATGTCGAAATGTCTGCATGAAATACTGCACTCGATCATTTTGGAATCTCATTTGGCTGGATTGTTAAGTTTAGAAAAGAACTTGTAGTTGGCTTGTTAACTTGAGGGTCCTGTTGTGTAACTGTTTTGTCTAGAGTTCCCTGTCTCAAAAAAATAGGACTGTAGATCACACAGCTTCTACTATTTAGTTGGAGGCTGTATTTAATGGTGTATATGATTTTGGTGCAAAGCAAGAGAATAGAGGCCAGCAGTGCTGGTTACAGAGAGCATATGACAGGAGTCTGGCTGCATCTCATCGTTGAAGCACAGTGAACATTGTGATGTGCTTTCACTAAAGCATGCTGTTTGACTCGAGCTGGACCTTGCTGCACTGTAATACCCTGCTTGACCTTGTGCATCACTCAGAAATCTTACTTCGCTATGTCTTGAAGCTGCATTTTACTTATTTGTATTCAAGCTGCACTTCTAGGCTAGGCAGGAGTGGTTTTAAAAATAAATAAACAAAAATTTAGACTTGCCTTGGTACCCCGTTTGGATAGTTTTTGATGAGATTAACAAAAGTGCTGCTGCCTCTTACCAGGTGAGGTAAAGGCTTTCCTCCTGCATGGTGGTTCTGTGATGGACTCCATCTCCTGCGGGTGGTGGGGCGCTGGCTCGCTCCCACCACAACTGCTGCCTTCATGCTCGCCAGCGTGGCTGCCTCCTGCTCCTGCAGCGTGCTTCCCTTTGGCCACAACGTGGTGTGATGAGGCTAATAAAGAGGGGGTACTGACTTAATGTAAATGTCTTTCCTTTCTTTGCATATGCACCTATACCGAGGTGTTTATGAAACTCTGATTAATTGGTAGCGCTTCCCTCAGTGTGAGTTGACCATGAGTTGATAGACTTTAAAAATGTCAACTCCAGCTCAAATACATTTCTGTATACTTGAATTTTATGGTAAGCACTAATAAGAACATATAAGACTGAATTCTTCAACTCTGTTCTTGGTTATCTATAGGCTGGGTGTTAAACTCTTAATGCTCCTTGAGTGAGTGAAGTTCAACAGTGCCAAAAGCAAGGACTTGGCAAGTTGATATTTGCATGAAACCTAGGTAAAATTGTTTTGCTAAACTTCATGACTAAGTCACTTAAGTGCATCATTAAGGTGGTTGGTTTTTTTGCTTATTAAAGGCAGAACTGATCTGTTGTTGCTAGTTCACAAGGTTGCAGCTAACTTTATTATGGGTAATGAGGAAAACCAGCTGCTAGATGGTGAAAGAGTCACAGAGTTCTGCTAGATGGAACTGCTGGCGAGTTAGGGTGTACATGGCGTGGTTCCTGTGGTGTAGTGTCCCCTTAGGTAGTGAGATCACGTGAAAGGAAGAGAGTGCACTCCTCTGCTGGATAGCCAGCTTGTTCCCTGCCTGTGTCTTCATTGCAGTGGGGGGAAGAAATGAAAAATTCAAATGCCAGAGGAGCTTTGATATGCTAAAGGTTTGAAGGAGAAATGCACACACGTACAATTAGATAAACTAAAATTATTGTTAATTAGTTAACGAGTGCAAAAGGATGCTGAAAATCTCTGAACCTTTTAGTTTCCCCCAATGCTTTTGACTCTGGAGCCACCTGTAAACTCCTGCTCCTTGCTTCCTCCCCAGGACGCTGGGGCCACGCGCATGGGTGAGGAAGCAGAATTGCGGCATGGACACAACAACAGGGGAAGGAAGAGCACCATTTGCTTTCCGTTTCGTTCAAATTAAACACATGTGTTGTCCAACCTCAATTTATAATTTAAAATACAATTCTTTCTTGATTTTTTTTTTTTTAATTTTTTTTTTTTAGTGCCCAGTGACAGTGGGAAAAACTCAAGTTACTTTCCCTGCTCTGAATCCATCATATAACATTTTTAGTTGAGGGAGCTGCACGGTCACCAATCATTTACAGATTATTTTCATATGAAACGGTGCCTTGGATAATTTAGTAGTATTCTTTTATAATTGTAATTAGCACCATTTTAAATGCATTTAAAGTAATACTTAATGTTCTGCATTATTCCTTGTCCCCAACCCAAGTTCCTGGTTATGTGAGTCATTCTGAAAGGAGGTTTAAATACACGTCTGTAAGGAAACACAACATTGTTTTCATTCTCATTGCCTCAGGTATTACAGAGCTATTCTTTTTGACAGGAAACAAAAATAGGTTGTTTGATTCTGGTTGTTGACTTTTGCTTAAGCTATAGCAGTGGAAATTACCCACAGTATACCATTAGGTGTAAATCATCTTTGAAGTTTCTGTATTCTTGAAAAATTTCTATTCAACGTTGATAACATAGTAAAGGTAATTACCTGAATTGATTAGTGTTTGTGTGCTTAGGGTTGGTTTTGTGGGGATTTTGGTTGGTGTGGTGTTTTTTTTTTTCCCTCGTACTGAAGTTTGGTGTTGCTCCTGTACTTTGATTTTTAGAGAAATAATGTCCACCTTTGGCAATACTATTTACTATAATAGGAAAAACTTTGTATGGGTTTAAAAGAGGATATGAAGGACATTTGTCCGCACGAAGAATTCATCTTTGATGAAGAACTTGATGCCATGTTCTCTGTCGAATGAGCATATGAACCTATAACTGTGTGATATTGGTGAACGAAACTTTACGGAAGAGTACATTGTTTGGGATACTGATTTATCTGTGCTTTTTTTACCTCCATAACAGGAGAGTGGTGGGCAAGTGTAGGGAATTAAAAGAAAACCATGCTTGAAGTGGTCTGAGATTGCTGAAGGAAATGGAGACACCATTCCAGCCAGTTAGGTTTTGGTAGGCTTAGTGCTGCTTAGATACTAGTGTCAGATAAAGCCCAGCTGTTTGATTTGTTGAATATGGTATAAATGTGTCAACACATAAGCAGAGGAGAGCGAGGTTAGAGACGGGTGTCATCTGCACAAAAGTGATGCAGGAGACTGATGAGGGCTTTGAGATGTTCTGGGGCGAAATGGATGAGGACCAAAATAGAATCCTTAATGTAAGGAAGGTGGTAACTACCAAGGATGAGAATTTAGGCTTTAATCTGGAGACCTCCTAGTGCTTTGAAAAGGGCAAGAGCCAGGTTTGAATAATTGTCATTCTGGAGGAACTGGGTAGACAGAGGCGTTTTGTAAAACAGGTAATAGTTAGCAAGTGTATTCAGTCTGAAACTCAGTTTTTGTGTGTGCTTGGTAACACTCCCCAGTTAGCCCTTTGTAATGTTGACATGGTAATTTCAATTTGATATTTGTCCTCTGGAGCGTCTGACAAACAGATCATGTTAAAAGAACTTCTGTACATTTTTAGGGGTTTTTGCCTGGAATAATGGAACAGGTTTTTATAAAATGTGAGAAGCAGGGTATTGGTGTTTTTCAGTTAGAGGAAGCTGGTTTCCGGGCAATTAGGGGTTTTAAGGCCCCCTTTTCTTGTAAAGTTACTGTTTTTTAATCTGTTTTATTTGGCAATCGTCCTTCGAAATTCAGGATTGAATTATAAACAACCTGCCTAGCGATTTTTAATAATTATATTAAAAACTTATATTGCAATTGATTGTTAGTGAGATACTTTCAGTCTCCATAACTAAGAGTGGAAGGTGATGATGATTTACTGACTATTTCTTGGTACCACCTAACGATACTTGTCTTTTTTTCTGTCATCTGCCCCATGACTACCTTGATGGATAGGAGGAGACTTGAGTAGACAACTGTAAACTTAACCTGGTTAAGATTTTGGTTAAGCTCTCCTTGTTTCATCCACTATCTACGCTTCGGTAGTTGCAGAGTCAACAGAGCTTCGGGGAAAGCTTAATTTTCTTCTGCAGATCTTCTTGAAATAAAATACTCTGTAGATTCAAACCTGAAAGAGGCGTAGCCCCACAGAAGCATAAGAAGGTGGGCGATCACTGCTTTATTGACTTTCTGTAAGTATTTGAATGAATAATGCTGTAAGCTGTGGCTTGAGAAGGCCTTTTTGTTCAACTTGGATGAATTTGTATGCAGGCTGTAATTCAGAAATTGGCTTAAAAATTGGAGGAGTAAAACTTGCATCCAGGTACGATAAATCTAGTCAATATTCTGGCACTGATGATCATGATGAGAAAAGCCCTGTAAGGTTTTTAAGGGAAGAAGCAGATCAATCAGTCATATCAGGCACAAAGATGGCTAACCTTGATTACCCTATTGCCTGGAGAATGGATTTGTCAATACGTTTGGCATAGTAGGAAAAGAATTTGCGTGTAACATGAAAGCGATGGCTGGAACAAAAGAACAGGATTGACGGATTTTGTGGAAGGAAAATCATGTCAGCCAGTTAAAGAGTTTTTGTGTTAACCTTGCTTGTTAATCAAGATAATTCATGGGAACAGGATATTTGAAGGAGATTACTCACAGCAAGACTAGCCATAGGAAATATATAGAGGGTCTGGAGGAACTTTGGAAGCCAATTATGCGGATGACAGCCTCCTACAGCTCTGAGAATTGAACCTCCAAGGGAAAAATACAAAGTCTTGAAACATTCAAGATGTAGTCCTATTAAAAACAAACACTTCCCTTTTCCGAGCCCTTCTAAGAAAATTGGAATGACTGTCCTATTCAGGTAGTGCATTTCTTGGTCAAAACCACTTACTTTATCCAAAATGGACTCTTGATCGTATCATGGTAGCTTTTCATGGGAGTTGTAGACGCGTCCATGAATCAATAAGCCATTTCTCTTATTGGGTAAAAGGAGAAGATGCAAACTCTTGGATCAAGAAAATTGTCATCATGAAAGAGGAACTCCAGGTTTGGATGATGAACAGCGACTTGGGTTGAGATCATTTTATCTTGTTTTGTATTAAGTTAATATTTGTGAATAACAATATTTTAATATACTTTGAAACTTTGTGTGACTGTTAGTAGTCTTTCAGTCTATTCTCTGTGAAGTACCAAAATCACAGAAAACTGTGCTTTTACGGGACAGTCAATGTTGGTAATGTTGGTATTTGTACAGCTTAAATTTCTTGTGTTTTAGAAATATTTACACTTTCATGTATGTAACTTTGTTTTCAAATATATTTATACTTCGAATGTGTCATCTAAAACCAGATCAATTTTACTTCTAAAACCTGTAGTGCTGTTTTCTGCAAACTCTCGTGAATTTATGCCATTCACTGAAAAAGTAAACGAGCAGCTCAGCTGCTGCATTCCCAGTTTCTGCCAGTGAAAGGTATACTGGCATTTTTCTACCACTGACCCTCCCTTCCAGATTTAACTTTCTTAAATACTGCTTTCTGCTGAGAGTGTACCTGCTGTATCCAAGCTCTGTCCCAGTGCTCCTTAGCCTCTGCTCTTCCTTTTCTTTCTTGTCTCCATCCCAGTCTCTGCCATTTGAGCCCCGATGGCTTTAGTGTGGAATTTTGCTTTCCCTCCATCAGCTGCCAAGGTCTAGATACATACATGTGCTGGCATACAGTAGATTGAATTTTTGCAAACTTGCAGTAGCCAATAAGGTTCTGAATTGTGATGCTGGTTGAAATAATTGTAATTTCAATCTCTTAACTGTTTGTGTTATTTAAACAAAAAAAAAAAATTGCAGATGTCTTAGGACGATACTCTGTCAATGTGTGTTTGCTTCAGACTTCGAAGCTCTTTACAACTAACTGTTGTAGACTGTTTTTCTGCTTTCAAGATGACAGCTTTAGGCTTACACCCCTGTGCTTATCAAGACTGGATAGATTTTATAGTCACCACTGGATAAGAAGCCGTGGTTATTCAGTGCATCTGTGGCTCTAGATGAGGTGCTCTTTTCCCTGGGGATTTCTGTAAGTGGCAGCTGTAACTGGTAGCATTGCCCGACAGCCAGTAAGTAAACTAACACTGTAATACAACTTGGGAATGCTACCAATAAGTGTACTTTGTAAAGCTAATTAATTCAGATACGGTTGGTTGTATTGAAATTCTCCTGGCAGTGCTAGTGCTGTGATGAAAATACTCTGAGGAAAAAGGGAACGTGTGGGAGAAGAGGCAGCGTACCGGTGAGAGGCCACTGTCCTGGTCTCCCAAAGCACCGTTCCTCCTACTGGAGGTGCTGCCATTGAGTAAGGGCTGGGAAAGTGTTGCAGTCGAAGAGCATGTGGTGCATCTTTTTTGACATGGAACAATCTTCTAAGAAAGCCAGAAGAGCCAATGAAGAACGACTGTGTTCAGACCTGTCACAACTAAATGACCACATAATCTTGTCCACAGTTCTCCACCCCCAGTAATTTCCTTTTATCCTGTTGGTAGTTTCTCTTAACAGCTGCTTTATAGAGGCTTTATAGAGTACGAGGGATGCTGATTGCACCACAGAAATAGGTTTTGGTTGTTTTTTTAATTGGCCAAACTAAAAAAAGTCCAAGAGATGTGAAATAGAAAGCAAAGGGTAATGTGTGGTTTGTCTGTATCTAAACTATGATTTTATTAAGGCTACCTAGTCACGTTGCCTGGAATAGCTGCACAGCCTCACCGAAACTGGTAGGTAAGATACAGGCTGCCTCAAAGCATCGTCGTCTTCAGAGTATAAAGTAATTAGTACAGACATCGTGAGCCCACAGCCTGCATCCTGCAGCATGTTATGCAGCCTCCAAAATCATTCCCAATTAAAACTTCTAGCAAGCTTAGGAGATAAACCTGCTGAATGTTGTTGTTACTGAGAGCCAATGCAGAAATGGTTTTTGATGACTGAGCATGAACTGAAATTGGTATTTTGCATTCAGGCATGTATCGTGTGGTTTCAGGTTTCCTTTAAACCATTTTCTGATGGAGTTAAGTGTTCTAATAATTTTATAATTAAGTTACTTTGAAATGCTCAGAACTTGCGCAGCGTAGAGTGTCTTGAGAAGGTATAGTGTCTTGCACTGGCTGAAACTTTTGGTCTGGGCTCCTGTAACATTTCCCCCCACTCCTTACTCTGTTTTGCAAATAGAGTGCGCTTGCAGCGTGCAGTGCAATGGGAAATGCTGCAAACTGCTGCAAGGGCTCCTGCCGGTGCCGCGCCGACTGTCGCTCTGCGCCCCACAAAGGGAGCCGAGAGACTCCCCAGCAGCCCAGTTCCTCAGATGATGGTCGATCTGAGAAAAGTCTAGAGAAATTAAGACCTCCGTGCAGATGCCCAGAAAAGCAAGTTATTCCCATGAGGATTTCGGTGTCGATTACGCTCATCTGCCACGACTGCAATGTAAGAAGGGCAGGTCCTGCCTTCTCTATCTGCCGTCAGCGCGGCTGTGTTCTATGCAGGTTTCCCCCTCTTTGTTAATTCCCATCTAATGACAAGGAATTTAAGTGTAAAATGACGTTTTTGGAGTATTTAGGTTGGGCTTTAATAATACTAATGGCTGTTCCAAGCTATTCATGATATACTTGTGTAGTACATTCAGTGGTAACTGAATGGATCTTATCTTGGATCTGACCAGCAATTGCTGTAGATGTCCCGGGTGTTGACTGGAGCAGCTGTTTTGCACAAGAGGCACTCTTAGAGAAGAGGAAAACCAAAAGCTTTTCAAATCAAGGGTAGGCCCTGATTTGTGGGGAAAAAAAAAATATTTTTTTTGATCTGTTAAAAAAAAAAACCCAGCACATGCATGCAAAATGGTTTTGCATTGGGGAAATCCAGCCAGCTTACTGGATGTGTGGGGTGACGGGGTTCTCTTTGCAGTGGCAAAAAGTACAATTTGTCTTCATCTCTGTGTTCCTAAAAGCAGCCTGACAGGCAGTTTGAGAGACAAGTGTATTCATAAGAACAAAATATCTGCAAAAAAAAAATTGCAAACCCTATATTTGTTATACTGATAAACTGGTATATCGGTGTCCTAGCCCAGTCCTCAGTGTAATACAGAACCAAGTATTACTGCAGATAACTGCATTATGGATCCAACTTGTACAGCCAGGATAATTGTATGATTTTGTAGTTCCTAGAAAATACAGAACAAATCTTAAAAGTACCTGACATCTCGCCATTGAAGGCTTTGATGTGTGACTATCTGAAAATATTGTTTCAGGATGTAGTAGAATATTGTAAATTTGAAGATGCCTGCTAATTAGTGTTCAAACAAATAACAAGGCATTCAGTCTCAGTCTCCATCTGTTTGTAGGCTGAAAGCTCCTCAGGACAGGCTGTGTTTTTACCTTTAAAATATGTACTGCATTTTGAGTATTGTGTAATGAGAAACCATCGGTAATGCATAGCTTCAGCATATTGATATCAAGAAATTCTCAAGTGGGATGTGATTGCCATTCCTTAAATTTCTCAGTCTTGAAATTCCAGATGTATTTCAGCACCAAATACTCAGGTTGCTTAACAGCTGGATGTTAAATGTTTTTGAACCTTTGTGTTTAGAAAGCTTTAAGTATTTCTATACATCCTATTTAAAGAACTACTTTATTATGTTCAACGTATATTGGAGCGTTTTGTACGTAGTTTGCTTTGTAAAAGCAAGGTTTGTTACAACAGCTCCAGTGCCTTCAGTTTTAAAGCCTTTCCTTTTTTCTTGGTAGGTGGTGTTCAAATGCCAGTATTTTGGGGAGTGGGCATGAGTTTGAAAACTGGAGTATCCTCAGAAATCAAAATTTTGATCCATCCCCTATGTCAGTAAAGTCAAGCGTATACTCAAGTGCTTGCACGTTTGAGATTTGAAGAGTTTGGCTCTGCAGTCGTGGAGGGTTTTCTCTGTATTAGCAAATCATGCAGTGGAAAAGGGGCAGATGAACCAAGTGAAACAGCTGATACTGAGACCCGTGGTGTTTGCAGTTCTGGGGTTTTTTTTTTGTTTTGGTAGCTCTAGTCTGATCCATGGCCTAAGCACCCGTTAGTGGTTGGTGTATGATATCATGCCAGTTTAACTTGCATTCCTTTCTCACATGATGCAATTGCTTAAGCATTTTTAATTATGAATAGCAGTGAATCAGGAGGAAAACAAGGTTTCTTGCAAATGAGGCATCCATAAATCAAGGGTAAACAAAGCTGCCTCTGGTATGTGGAAGACATTTTTTTCCCATGACAGTGTTGCAAGCCAGTGAGTGAATGTCTGAAAATTAATGATGCAGATGTAATAGATTAATATTAAGTGACAGGAGCGTACAATAACATAATAAATAAAAAAAAAGCATAATGTAGTTTATAGTACTGACTTTTCTGGGCTTCCAACAGTGGGAAGCTGTAGAATAATGATGATAAATTTAAGACCCTGTTAAAACAGGTGTGATTAAATATGCAGATCAAGAAAAAAAATGTAATTGTTGAATCATCTAAAACTTTAATGATTATACCTTTGGTAGTATGTCCTTTTGACATGGCTTTTACTTTATTGTAAGTAGACCTTAATTTACATTAGTTCCATGTTTTCTCTCACTTTCAGGTTTTGTATTAGTTTAAACTCTTAATTGGGTTATTTTTCCCACTCTCTGCTTGAAAGCACTAAAGCACACGTAACAGGTTGTACCTTAATGAGGCTCTCCCGCTTTTCTCCCATATCTCGCCACATAGGCCATCAAGAGGACTTAGCACTTAGGGATGTGTTTATGGTTGGAGAAGCTGCTGCCATGGTTTGTAAGCGGGGGTGCTGATGGTCAACTGCAACGGGCTTGTTGGCTCGGACCTCCCCAGGCAGCAAACCTGGCCCCGTGAAGTGACTTCCATGGTCATGGTCTCACGGGAACGTGGTGGTCTGCAGTGCTGAGTTGGGTGACCAGTGCTGAAAGAGGAAGGAATGACAGATCTTGCAAGCAATACCACGTGTTCTTAGCTTCACAGCAAAGGACACATTAGTCCCAGAAGAAAAGATAGCCCTATCTATTCCAGGATTAGACGTACAACTTTTCTTCTTTGAGAAGGAGCATATTTTAGGTTTGGGTGGGTGTTAAACGTCTGACTATAAAGACTTGCCTGAATAGTTTGTTGTCACAGAAATGTTCCTTCCTCCTTGGGAGAACTCTCCGCACGAAAGCTTGCTCTTGTCTTTCTAAACAGGATTTTGTCTCCTCCATTTTCAAAGCTTTGTTCAACTTAACCTTTTCCATTTCGCAATGCCCTCTTACCTTTTGATACTGAAATCAATAAATCTTTTAAGCATTTTCATATCTTTGTAAGTACTGTAGTGTTAATTATTTTAATTCTAAATATTTATTAAGGGGTTTAATATTAGACATGACTAGGTATCCAAAACCTAATTATTCTGTTCTACTGTCACAATGCTCATTATTAATTAATCTAATGCTTAAATTATTTATTTAAAAAAAAAAAAAGTGAGTAACTGCTGACTACCTAAAATTCCCACAAAGACTTTAGCCATCACTTCAAAGCAGATTTAGAGACTCTGGGACTGTTGCACTGCTGCTTACTCCTCCCCGTGCCTCCTCTCTTTCCATCTTTGCCTTGGATGTGCACGCACTCTGCTTCTGGCTATTTTTAATTCCTCCTAATGTATTCGCCTGAACTAGTTAAGACTCTAATTCTGTGACAATAAACTGATAAAGCAAATAGTTGAACTTTAATGTTGATTAGTGGTCTTCAGTTTAAAAAAAAAAAAAAAAAGAAATCGTGGCAAATGTTGTACATTACCACCTTCTGTCAGACAACCACGTGTGCATCCTTGCTTACGTATTTGCTAATGATATTTTCTTATTGCCTGTTATTAATGTTAGCGGATGTTACTACCGAAGAAAGAGTCCTCCCTGGTGAATGGTGTCAGGGCTGAGTTTCTGTTTATTCTAAACGTTTCATTGTGTAATTTGACAAGACAATTAGCCATGAACATTGTTCCGAAGCCTTGATTAAAAGTGGCAGGTTAGTGAAATACACTGATGTCAGCAAACCTCTTAAATGTTAGGGAAGCTACACATTTGTGTTTTAGAAAAAATATGGAAGAAGTCATTAAGAAAGTTAAAATGCATGTTTCTAAAACATGGGTATGTTAATTAAGAAGAATGTTTTAAAAAAACCATTTTTTAACGTGGTGCTCGGTTATGACTGGGGAAAAACCATGTGATGCTTCCTCTTGTTGAAGGAGCTCTGTTGTGGCATAATCGATAAAACACCCCATGATGCTCACCAGGAAATAATTAAACTTGACCTCTTGACTTGTAAATATGAGTAGTTTATTCTTTAGGATTAGAAGGGTGGGTTTTGTCTTTGGAACATAATCCTTTCCTGAGTGTTCGGTTGTTGTAAAGTGCTTGATGGACCAGAAATGATAGCGCCAAGAGCTTGACCTTTGGTACAAGCAGTGTTCTCTTCCCTAGCGTTATTGTTTACTGCTGTTACTTAATTAGCAAATGTTGCAACATAAGCAGAGGGGAGCTTGACAGTAGCTGAATTTCAGGGATGTGTTTGTATAAACAAAACCAAAAAAGAAAACAATCCTCCCTCAACCTCCAGTAGTTTGATAAATTGTTGTTATACAATAAAAATACTGTGCTTGAACAACCTGCAGCAGAAAATCGTAGCTTTTTCTGACTACTGGAGCTATAGCAATATTAATAATCTATTTTGTGATAAACCCGAGAATGATGATTTCTCTTTTAAAAAAGCTGCAAAACTTGAAATTTCCAGTTGCATTTTTAAAAAAAACCTATTTTTTTTTTTACTTTGGTTTTTGGTTTGTGGAGAAATCATAATATGGAATTCCAGTTTGCCTCAAAATTAGAGCTCGCATTGAGCTTACATGGAAAAAGGACACTTCTATATGTTCTGAACTGAATTAACTTTGTTGTAATAGTGGGAGTAGTTTGGCCACTCTTTTTGATGTGTTGGAAGTACACAAGGCTGTCATCCTTGGATCACACGCTGTGTGGAAAAAGCATGAAAGGCGGCATGAAAATCTTAGCTATGAGTTGCTTACTATAGATGTGTGAAAATGCCAGTTTTCCATGTGGAACTTCTGCTTCTCTGGGGCCTGCTATAGCATGGGGTGAGAAAATTTCAGTTGGTTTTTGTTGACTCCATGGCAGTCATGTAATTTAAAGATTTTTTTTTTTTTTTCTTTCAGTAGACCATTAGCAAAATAAAAACTTGAAGAGTTAAAGTGCCATGCTCCTCTTAATTGTAATACTTTATCCTAACCAGATCACATTGGTAACTTCTTTGTTAGAATAATCTGAAGCTTCACTTGAAGAACTTCACAGTTTAGTTGCTTAAGTTTCTTTCCTGCAAATGCATGTGTCCTGCAAAAGTTTTTATATTCTCTCCTAATGGGTCGTTTATAAGCACAGATCTCTTAAACGTTTTCTACAAAGTGGTCATGTTTCAGCAGATATTTGCTGTAGAGATGACCATGTATGCAAGTCAAATGTTTTGCATGGCTGAAGTTTCAGATGTACTTCCCAAACGTAACCTTAGTGAAAACAGATGGAGCTGACCCACTTTTTTAGGATTTGTCTCCACACTTGTCTTAGCCTCCTTTTAATTCTCACATTAATCTCAGCTTTGAGTTAACTGCTTCTTCGGTTATTTCACCTGCTGATACGTGTTAAAACGTGATTGCTGTTGACAGTCTGAGTTTGTAACACGGCAGCTACAACTACGGAACTGCTAATCTAGCCACGAGGCTGTTAATCAGGGAGGTTTTCTTCCAATTTGATGTCTGTATGGGATCGCTTTCACTTGCACTCGGCTGAGTGGGGTAGGTCAAGCATACTGAGCTCAAGCTAACAGGTCTGTAGTGAAGACAAACTTACTTAATATGTGAAGCCAGATATTTTCAATTCCATGTGCTGCTACTACAGTCACAAATACATGATTTGAGAGGTTATTGGTCTGTAATATCCCCCCTTCCCACCCACCCCCGCCCAGTATCTAGCTCAGCTCTTTTTTTGCTGGTAGTTCCAGCACCCTCAGATCTGCTTGCATGGCACCTTCCCCAGAGCTGATTCTCCTAAAGTCACCTCTGTTCTTAGGTTGCCTTTTAGAGTCGATCAGTGCAAGTTGTTGTGTTGCACTGCCCATCATATTTTGTTGCATTTGTGGTTTTTTGTATTTCTTAAACAGAACCTGTCATGGTGATACGCACCTTGTGATAGTACAAGAAGCAACATAAAGACAGAGGTCACAAGTTAAGGCTCAGTTTTAGAGAAGAGGTTCTCTGTACTTCTGTTCGCTGGGAGGATGAAGGGGCGATGTGGAGTTGAGGGAACTCTCATTAAAAATGCTGTGTGCAAAGAAGTACTTCTCCGAGTTCTTGGAATTTATGTATATTTGTTTTTACAAAGCCTGTTTAATGCTTAATTAACATTTACTAATGTTTTCTTGTCAACACTGAAATGCATTGTGAGTGGTTCTGAGTATCTGCAATTAATACAAAGAATGTTCTTTTGTAAAGTCATTATTTTGGCTTTACATAGCAGGCTGAGTAAATTAACACAATTATGATAAAGGTACTATCTGCTTAGAATTTTTCAACAGTTTTAATTTTTCCAAAAAAAAAATAGGCTGTTCATCTCATTCTTTTTCCTTTGCTTTTTTTCCATCCCACTCTAGTTTTGGCAAGCAGTCTGGAGGAAAACGAGGATGCGAATGTATCATATTGGAGCCTTCAGAAATGATTGTGGTAAGACACGTTTTTCAAATGTATTTAAATGTATTGCTGGCTTCAGCAAATTCTTTCTGTTTTATAGCAGAAAGCTTATTGTAAAGTATTCTATAAAATTGCAGCAAAATTGCCTTGATTTCAATTATACCTATGGCTGCTATCGTAACAGCAATAGCTATGTAAATTTAATCTAGATGGGTAGATGATGATGATGATTAGGTCATTCTTTCTAAAATTATGCTTACTTGAGTTTCAAAAGCCTACCAGTTACGGCTGAGTTGAGCATTCCTGAGTCAGGCAACGATAGACTGCTATCTTGAATATTTTATTTACATCCCAACTCCCCCTTTCATTGCTTTTTACCCTCCATGCCAGCCGTGCTGGGTCTGGTAGGAAAGGCCGTCTTATTCCTAGCCTTTGCAGTTCCACATGGTATGAAGGCTTTTAGGTAAGAGGAGAAGGAGCATAGGAGTGCTTAGCCAAGCTTGAAGGATAAGGTTTTCAGCTTAGTTGTCATCGACCTTTTCCGTGTCCAGCTTTCCTCCTGCTTCTACTTACTAATACTGCCAAGTTCATTTGTGCTTATAGGCTGTAACTGAGTCCTTCCCAGGTTGATGCACACATACCGTCACCAGCTGGAATATTAGAATCATACAATCGTTTAGGTTGGAAAAGACCTTTAAGATCATCAAGTCCAACTATTAACCTAACACTGCCAAGTCCATAGGATTGCTTTTCCGTAGTGCAGACTGACGTTGTACCCTAGTAGTGTGGCTGGGGACTCGGGAAGATCTCTTTCAACTTTGATCTTAGGAGATGCTGGTAATGGAGCTGGATCAAAAATGTTTGGCGTTCTGAGAAGCCACATGTCTGTTTGGCTTAGATCTCCAAACTCTGATTGATTTAGCTTCTTTATATCTAGATATGGTAACATTGAAAGTAATATTTGATGATGTCTCTTACTCATTGAGTATGTGAATATTCAGCGTTTGTGAGAAATTTGGTTCTCACAGTACACTAAAGAGCTGTGGATGTCAGAGATGCCCTGTGCAGAGCACGCTCGTTGTCCTTTGCCATTCCTTCCGTGCAGTGTCAGTCTGATTCTGCTCGCGGGCTGGGATAGCATCACTAATGTGCTCTTTGCTGCAGCAGATGTTTTAAGCTACATTCTGCCATGTCATGAAGTAAGTGCAGGTAAGAGTGCAAGAAGCCTGTCTCAGTCTTCTGGAGTGAAATAGTTCATTTGTGTATTCCCAATTACCCAGTCTCTTCTCAAAGCTGGAATTTTTGGGGAGATCTGTACGCCTTGAGGAATGCCACAGGACTGCTTGGGTGATATGTGCAGCCATGTCATGTGAATGCCCCAGGCCCTCTGGTTTGCCGCTGTTGCTTTGCATTTTTGCCTGTTAACTGCTGCCACTGAGGGTTTGGTCTGCTGAGTATGCCTGTGCTCACTGCCTGGGGTGAGCTGAGCCTTGCACCTCAATGCTCTGGGCATCTTGTAGCACGGAATGGCAAACACTCACTTTATCTGATCATATGTAGACCTTTAGACTAGCTCTGTAATCCTTCAGGTTGATGTAACAGAGAGAAGAATTTGGTCTGTTTGGACCAATTTCACTAACAAACCAGTTACACAATTCTTAGCTTCTAATTACTGCTGCAGACATTACCAGACCTGGAGTACTGCTTCCTACAAAACCCCAGTATGTGGTGACTCAGCCACTGTTTGCAGTGGTGTGAAGCGTGCAGGGGGAGCGTGGGACTTCCCTTACGGGGCTGCCTGGTGACTTGCTCACTGCAAGTCCCTCTGCACGTTTACATGAAATATATTCCATGGGCAAAATACGTGATAATATGAAATTATTAGGCAATACCAACATACTTGTTGGCCTTATCACCATTGTTGTAAAAAAAAAAAACAACAAAACACACAACCAAACCAAAAGGATGCAAACAGAAGAGTAGCTTCTGTGTAGTGTGTGCTAGGGGAGAGAAAATGACCTTATTCAAATATTTTATGAAGAAACTAGAGAGCTTTGTGTGTGTATAGCTTGAGTAGCTAAAACTGTGATGAGTTTTTTTCAGAGGAGCACACTGTCACAGTCTTTGGAGACGCCAGTGTTGGCTGTGTCAGCCGTGTCAAATGCTGCTGGTTGTTCCTGCAGACAAATGCACAACTTGGACAACTGTCCTCTGTATTTTAAACCTCTTGAGCTTTCTGTAATTGCAGTTAAATCCCACTGAGCATACAGAGAATGTGGCGATACCTGAAAGCACCTTAAATCCTTTTTCTGGAACTGCACTATATTTTTCTGTAGGAAAATTGGAGAACTAAAAGCACAAAGTTGTTTCTTCATTATTTTCATGTTTAACAGGCAAATGTAGCTAAAGGTACCATTAACTGTCAGTTTTCTGGGTAGGACTTCAAAGGGGCTGAGAGAAAAGCACCAGTGTGGCGGTATGCACTGACACAAGGTGTACTTGAGTTTTGTTTCCCTGATTAAATCTTATTAATTTATCCTAATTCTTTTATTTTTGCTCTCCCTTTTTTTTTTAATTTGCAACATACTAATGAGGTTTAATACATAATGAATATTTATCAAGCAAAAGAATTAGCTACTTTAATGTAGTTAAAGAACACCATCGTTCTCTACTACTGACAGATTCTTCCCCCCTTTCTTTTTAGAATGTAAATCAGTTTTGTAGCGGGAATCCTCTGGGAACTGACCCATTTTAAAGGCCATAAAATGTGGTCAACTTAAGTTAATGAGGATAACAGATAGCGTGTGAATGGGTGTTGTAGCTCATATTTTTGGAGGCTGAGCAATCTATTGAATTAATAATAGATCCATTTATCACTTAAGAAAATGGCCCAGAATCGCAGCATATCTCAATGTGCTGAAGTCTCCCTTTCTGTTGTTCGTTGGTGCTTTCATTTTCCTTCAGATCTAAGCGTAAGATTTCAGAAGAGCAGCATGATATTTGGAGGTGGAAAATATTTCATTTCTGAAATGGACTGCAGAATGAAATGGAGGAGAGTCCAATGATCCTCCTCAATTTTTACATGGCAGCGAGTGCTGTGGGTGAAGCCGGCCGTACCGAAGCATTCTGCTGCTGCCAGCATTCAAGGTGCCGTGGTTTAACCCCGGTCGGCAGCTCAGCCCCCCCAGCCGCTCGCTTGCACCCCCGGTGGGATGGGGGAGAGAATCGGAAGGGTAAAAGTGAGAAAAGTGATGGGCTGAGATAAAGGCAGGTTAATGGGTAAAGCAAGAGCTGTGTGCGCAAGCAAAGGAAAGCCAGGAATTCATTCCCCGCTTCCCATGGGCAGGCGGGTGCTCGGCCATCCCCAGGACAGCCGGGCTCCATCATGCCTAAGGGTGACTTGGGCAGACAAATGCCATCACTCCCAACATCCCTCCCCCCTTCCTCCTTCTTCCCCCAGCTCTATGTGCTGAGCATGATGTCACACGGTGTGGGACACCCCTGGGGTCAGTTGGGGTCGACTGTCCCGGACGTGTGTCCCCCCCCCATCCTCTCGCGGATGGGGTGGGGTGAGCAGCAGAAACGGCCTTGGCTCTGTGTAAGCCCTGCTCAGCAGCAACAAACACATCCTGGGGTTATCAACCCAGTTTCCAGCACAAATCTAAAACACAGCCCCATACCAGTGTCGTGGGTTAACCCGGCTGGCAACTCAGCACCACGCAGCCGCTCGCTCACTCCCCCCCCTCCCTCAGTGGGATGGGGGAGAGAATGGGGAAGAAAATAAAAGGTTAGAGCCGAGGGCTGAGATAAAGACAGTTTAATAAGAGAAAATAATAATAATAGTAATAATGAGAATGATAACAAAATATACAGAATATACAAAACGAATGATGCACAATGCAATTGCTCACCACCCGCCGACCGATGCCCAGCCCGTCCCGAGCCGCGATCAGTACCCGAGCAGTGATCACTCCCCCCGCGACCGACCGACCAACTAAACCCCCCCGAGCATGACGTTCTATGGTCTGGAATAGCTCTTTGGACAGTTTGGGTCCTAGCTGTGCTGTACTCCCAGCTTGTTATGCCCCTGGCCGAGCAGGAGAAGCTCAAAAAGTCCTTGAACAGTCTGAGCACTGCTTGGCAACAACTAAAAACATCAGCGTGTTGTCAACATTCTTCTAGCACTAAATCCAAAGCACAGCACGATGCTAGCTTCTGTGAAGAAAATTAACTCTATCCCAGCCGAAACCAGGACAGCCAGCTACTATGGAGAAAATTAACTCTACCCCAGCCAAAATCAGCACAGAAGTTAATAAAAACAATACCTTTGATTAGAAACTAGCCAGTTAACATGCTATTCCAGACTTCTTGTAACATATTGAAGATGAAATAATACGAAGAAGCCTGTGGGGCAGCAGCCACCATCTGACCTGGTAGGCTGGTGGCATGTTGGTCAGCCCAGTCCCCTCTGCTGCCGTGATGGCACGGGGAAGCGGTCCTCCCTCCGCTCCCACGCCGGGGCCCACCTCGCAGCATCCACAGAGATTACCGCATTCCTCCGTAGGAGGTTGGGTATGCTCTCTGCCAACAGAAGTTTTTAGATTTAACCAGATGAAAGCACGGCTAAGTGATGAGCAGTGCGAGGGAGCCCTGGCCTCTCTGTCCTGTTAATGTGCAGCATATCAAACCCCATGTGGTTATGTTCTTGTAAATTGTAAGCATAAGCAATCTGATGGTCAGCTGGACTCAAAATACTGATTGTGCTGGTGGTACTAAACTGGAAGCTATGTGGTGTGGGGGTCTTCCCTGGGTGTCGGATTTTTGTTTGGTTTTTGTCAGCAGCAGTGGCATTAACCGAAGGATGCAGGTGGTCTCGGCTTCTGAGTTTCCACTAGCAGTTGGTTGTTTTGCCTTTGCGCTAACAAATAATGTATTTATGCTCACTTCTTAGTTTTACAGTTAGAATTGCGGAAGAAAAATTGTTTCATCTTACAGTGAATGTCTGTTTTACTTGGTCTTAAAAATGCCCGTTCAGTTTGGGAATTCTTAATAATAAGGGTCATCAACATTGGAAGAGTCATTGTCCGGCCACTTCAGCGAGCTCTTGGCGTCCAGGTTAGTCTCTTATGTTGGAGAAGCTCAGCACTTGTTTTAGTTTCTATGGCCTTATAAGATTGAATGCAGAGGAAAAAAAAAAAAGGAAATAATGCATTTATTGAAGGAGCTTGTGAACTGCAGCATATGTACAAAAATAAAATATGAAATCAACACAATTTTGGTTATTTAATAGAGTAACTCTTGTGAAACTAAACTTCCTTACTTCTGGAAGCCTTCTGTGTAATTTGAGAACAACTTTATTGCTAACTAAGCCCCATATTTTATGCTAAGGTGAAGAAGGGCTTCTGTATCCAGTGTCTTGCTACTTTTTTTGATGATACTAAATGGCCTGTTTAAAAGGATTTTTTTTAAATTTTTTTGTCTCCCTGCATGCCTTGTATCCTTTTTTTTTTTTTTTTTACATCCTTGTACCCTTATGCTTACAGCAACGCGACTACTGGGTGTCTTTGCTCGTTGTCCTGTGCCTTTGCAGATGGGTAATAAAATTGTAGTGAGAAGTGTGGTTGTCCCTTGCTAGAGGAACTCTGTGCTCTTCTGCTTTCTTTTTTGATGACGCTGTGGCATGGAGTTCACTCTTCTTTTTTGACTATCGTATCTTTAACCTGTGTTGTCAATGTATATTTTTCTCTGTGGAATTAAAAATAACCCCCAAGCTAAGCCCAGCTGCTTGCACCTTCCTCTGACCTCAGACAGACTTAGCTGTTTGGAAAAAGCGATGTAGAAAGTAGATGTGATCTTGCTTTTGTGATGGTTTAGATATTTGGGTTACTTTCTTGTTCGTGTCCGTTACGTGTTTCTGGTTTTCATTCCTTTGTACCTTTTGAATTTTAATTTTGAGGTAATTTACCTAAGTATGGGAAGTGAGGGCTGCATAAGGACCACATAGAAGTTCTTCTCTTGTTCCAGTACTGAAGTCTTACCTTCAAGTGAAATTTGTGGAGGGGGGGAAAAAAAAAAATCATTGAGGACAGCAGAAATTCCTATGCAGTAAATGTATTGTAGAGGAGCTTCTTGCCTGGCTGCAGCCTATTTGCATGCATGTCTGTTCTGCTTCCTGCTAGGGGGAATTTTTCCAAAACATTAAAAGGAAATGGGAAAGGATGGGACTGCTTTTTATAGAAACTAGTGAGATAAAAAGGTTTCGTCTTGGCATTTGCTACCAAGATAAATTTACCTAATTTTTAATGTTTAGTTGCAAATAGTATTTAACATCAAGTTTCAGTTATTTCTTCATAATCCGCTGGAAGCTATTCCAAGTCAGTATGACAGAGGTGAAGTAGTGATTTATAAAAAGTTGGGATATTTGAAGTTGTTTAGCTGTGACTGGTACTAGAAATGAGTTATGTTTTTAAAAATTACACTAATAAAAATTGGGTATAATTCAGTGCCTCTACCAGATTGTAAACCCTCAAAGAGATGGTAACTTCTGTGTTGAAGATACACTTGAAATGAGCAGTGTCTGCAACTCGTGTTGTACGATACATGTGGGTACAAAAGAGTTTCTGCTGGTGAGTGAAATTGTTTAGGGGATACATGTGCCTCTTTTTTTTTTTCTTTTTTTTTTTTGTTTGTTAAAAAAACTGTTTCCTGGAAGGAAACTGTGGCCTCCGGCTCATTGTAATAACGTAGTTCTGAGACATGCAGCAGTGGTTCTCTGAAACGTCCACAGTCGTTTTCTCAAGAAAAGTTTTAAGTGCTCTGAACTTATGTTTTTTCCTTCCTCATGAGCTTCATACGGCTCCATCGGCTTTCGGTGATATGGAAGAACTGGATGTTTAACCAGGAGCCTGAACGTGTGTTTCAGGTGGAAAACTCCAAAGATAATGAGGAAAACATCTTGCAAAGAGAAGTCCCGCTCAGGCAGTCCCGCCGGAGGTTTCGGAAGATCAACCAGAGGGGCGAGCGTCAGACCATCACTGACAACGTGGATTCCAGCAGTTACCTGTCGGTGAGTCTGCTCTCCGTCATCGGGTCTCCTGGGCATCCCGCCGTCCGCGTGGCAGTTGGCAGTTTGTTTTATGGAGGAAAGCTGGTGTGATGAAATAGTCTCTGTTTGTCACTCTTGAAGACTTTTTTTTCTTGTTGGGGAGCAGTAGAATGCTTTGGATTTGAACACAATAGGTGGAGGTGAAGATTCAGGCACTAGCTAGAAAAAAGGTAAAAACCCTTGGTTTAGGGGTTTTCACCTGAGCACTATGAATCTTAACATGTTTATTGGGCAAAGAAATGGTCATTCTTGGGTTTTGTTGCTTTTCCCTGGAGTTCTTTTGGCAAGATGTAGGAATTGGTGGTTTTCTTTTTTTCCTTAATAAATTTGAACTACGGTTTGGTATTGAGTCAATCATGAATGCAGTTCAGTACAGTATTAACACTGTCATTGTACCTGGTGATGTTTACTTGCTTAAAAATAGTGTAGTGGTAACTCAAGCGTCGGATAGTAACGGCAACTCATTTGCTAGTCTTAAATAACATCACAGACTTTATAATCCACGCTGTGTGAAGGCACGTACAGCTGTGGTTTCAAGGCCACAATGCTTTTATGAAGGTTTCTCTTTACCATTATTTTTCCACATACAAACTTCCTGCTTGGTAGCAGGAGATAACGTGTGATCTAGACAAATTATTTCATTGAAAATAATTGTTCTGGGTACTTCGATCTTCTTTAAAATCAAAGGTTAAAAAAACATTACTAACGTTGAAGTACACAAACCTCGAGTAGTCTACATGCACAGAAAAGAAAAAAACAGATTCAATTTCTCCCCTTTTTTCCCCACCTTTTCATCTCCCCCCAAAGTACAAAGCCTCTCTTACTTGATGCGCTTTAAAATGTGATGTGTGCAGCTAGATAAAAACTTAAAAGACTTCCTGTATTTCAGAATAAACTGCTGGGTTTTTTGCATGCTGGTAGCTGTTGGATCGCAGGTGGAGATTTTAGACTCCCCACAGCATTAGCATGTCTGTGAGTCGTGGTTACTTTGACATTTGTCTTGTAAGCAGAAAAGCTCTCGTTGCTGTGACAGGAAGAGAATGAGCTTCTTGAAGTTTAACATCCTCTGCCATCTTATTTCAAGAACTGTCAAACGTGTTAGGTTTTATCATCAGTAAGTCATCTGAATTAGTTATTGACGAAATAGATCATGGATCCTCATGCTCTGGGCAGTTGTGCGTATAAGGCTTTATTAGGAATTAAATTCCAATCTGTGTATGACAAAATCTGTCTCTTTGGTGTTTGTGTCCATGAATAAGCACACGGAAAATAGTTTTCAGACTTCAGTGGTAGGGGAAGAGAATCTCAGGAACAGCCGACGCTGATGCTACCTGTGCAGCTTGCCTGGAGGGGGACGTGAGAAGGGACTCAGCATTTTTGGTCTAAGAAAGACCAAGTTACCTGGCTTACACTCGTAGGATCGTGATCAGTCAACAAATGATGTCCTCACTAGGATTTTTCTTTGTGTTGATTTCTTTCTTTATGTTACCAACCGCCTGTGTGTCTCTGCACGTAGAGTTTCTTGTTGCAAACCTGGTGGCTTCCTCAGATTTATGAATATATATATATATATTTTGATCAGCATTTGATAGGAAATGGTATAAACTTCATAAATCAACAGCACATTCCTAAATCTGCTTTTATGTCAGTTAATTAGGAGTATATAAAAAGAGTCCTGTTAACACTGCTAGGTGTTTTCCTGGATGAGTGAGTGCTAAGTGGCAAGGAGTAAACAACCACCTCTCCGATGGAAAATCTGCAAGCTGTTGGGTTTTCAGCAGTCTGAATTGAAATACCAATCCTGGCTTTGTAGCCTGTAAGCTCCTAATTGGGAAGTGTCACACTTGCAGTACTCGGTGTAGCAAAAAGTAATTTGTAGCTCAACAGATGACTGAGAAATCAGAACACGATAACCGGCTGCCTGTTTGACAAGGAAATGAAAATTGGGTGCCTATATTTTTCCATATTCCATTCTAAACTGGTAAAATAATGAATTTTCCTGAGGTATGGCTTGTTCTGTGCCTAGGTTTAACTCTTACCTATTTTGAGTCTGCTCATACGTGGCTATTGGTTCCCAATGGTCTTGAAAAACAGGCTTTATAATGTAACCCTGCGTGTCAGCCCGTGTGAGAATGGGCAGGATAAGGAGGAGGGGTTTTGAATGAAACTTTTATTTGACAAGAACTTGCAATAGCGTTTTCTGCCAAAGTGGGAAACCTGTTTACAAACTTTTTCCTCTCTAGCATAATGCTAATGAATAAATGCAGTGTTGTATTTCACTCCCCAGCCTGTTGCTAAATGCTCTTTGACAGATGCTGAATGTAGCCTGATGGACCTTTTGTGAGCCCTGCTTGCTCAGGGAGGGCTCGGTGCTTTCCAGCCAGCCTGCAAGGACTTCAGTCAGGCCCCAGTGGTACGATGGTGGAGTACTCCATTTAAATTTTTAAATGCCTAATCCCTCAGACACAGGTAGCCTTCTGTTTTCTAAAGCAAACTTAGGTCCTATAGATATTGAAATTCGATATTGCTTTATCCCAGCTCAGAATTTTTCCTTTCGTGATTAAATAGAAGATTTCTTGTGTTTGCTTTTAAGGGGAATTACCTGTGCAATCTCCATTAACTCCTTAAAATGTAAATCTCTGCACGTTAAATATACTATGATTAGTATTTATGATTAAGGTTAATATTTGTTTTTAGAAAACATTACCCGTTAGGTTGTGACATGAGTTTGCATCTACTTCTCACTTGGAGCTCCCTGCTGTAACTCATTCGGTAGAAACCCCTGCGACTGGCCATGAAATAAAGATTTGTATGCAGATACTTTCAGTGATATTTTCAATGATTGTTACCCTCTTGGAAGCTCTTCCTTTCTCTTATACCTCTTACTTAAGTAAAAGACCCCTAGTACTTAATTTAACTTCAGGATAGTTGACATTCAAATTACTGTGGGTATGTTCAATTCCCCTCTTCGCTCCCCCGCCCCCCAAATGAACTAATGTTAAAAACTGATCATCTGGTTGGTTTCTTTGGTGAAGGAGTTACCATTTAGACTCCTTTATGACGTTTTTGTGGTTCATAGAGCAATATTGTTTCCGAAGAGCACCGGTTTCCTGCAGAATATTTATTTAAACTTGAGTTATTTTTATTTTGTTCCTTCTTCCAGTAAAATACAGTGAACATATGCTGACATTGTTCGTTCTTCTCACTCAAACTAAACAGGTTTATATTTCTGTTTATACCATCAAAGTGCATAATGATGTGAATTTGTTCTTGCAATACATATGCAAGAGAGTGAGTGAGTGGGACCTGCTCTCGCTGGGTAGGTGAACAGACCGAGGTCTGGTGTCCACCTGCAGGGGTGCCCAGCAGCTGTGGCAAGGTTCTGCTGGCACTGGGTTTTTCCCTTCTACAGCACAGCTAGCCAGCAAGATCCTGAGCATAAACGTGTATTTGGTGAAATACTTCTCAAGTGTGGGTGTGGGTTTGTTTTTTTTTTCAGGGTGCAAAAGTAGCATCACTGCCCATGAAGTGACGGAGGAGGTGGCTCTGTCGTGGAGGGTCACGTGCAAGGCAAAGGCCGTGGTGGCAGCCCCAGCGCATGTGGCTGGCTGTCTACCTGGGGCAGGTCTGAGCATCCCCATAATGACGTGGGATCTCTTTACCCCTGGGCATTTCTGGCCTCTCTTGCCTTTTTCATTTTTGTCACTTAATAAGTGGCTGCATCTTGCACGTCAGCCCCAGAGTGATGTCCTGACTGCGGGGCGACGTGAGGCTGGAGTCGTATGGAGAAAGCTCTTGCTCAGACTTCATTGATTAGAAAGAAATGTGCTATTGGTGTTAATTATGCCTGCTCTTGCTTCAAATCTTACTCGTTAGTATGTTTGCATATCTCTCTGGAGATATGCATTCTGTGCATATTACTGTCTGTTGTGCAGATAAGGATCCCGACAGGAAACCCAGGTCATACAGTGGGGCATCATCCCAGCTGAGATAAATACTCAGTCATTTCTAGTTCTTAGTCTAGTTCTCGGCCCAATGGGTAATGCAACTGTATCTTTTTAGTTACAAAAGAAAAAAGTAATTGTGGTTATCTTTGTTCAACTACGTCCCAAACTTTTGTGACCATACAGCAGGTGCTTGCAAAACTAAAGACATGTAGGAAAAAATGTTTAATGGTAGTTCTGGTGCTTTACAAAAGTCCAATTGCTGTTTCAATCTTGGATCAAGCAATTGGAAAACAAGTGGTTCAAGTATTAATCTTCACAATTAAAAAATAAAACCGTAGATAGTACGTTTTTCACTTATGTTTCTTGTAGTGATCAAAACCAAATGGGATTCAACAATTTGATACAAATTTCTACATGACCATGAAAGCTGTAAGCTCAAATATTTTTTCATTTGACTAAAGATTTTTTACTAATTTATTACCTACGTACATTTTTGACAGTTCTCGCTGAGATTTTTTTTTTGAAATGAAGAGTATTTGTATCTCTAAAAGTAGCACATGTATGATATACTGCATATTGCCATGGAGCTGTGACAACATTTTGAGTTTTTTCAATTGTTAGTTTATTGTAGAACAGAATAAAGAAATCTGCACCAACCTTAGTTGTAATCCCCTTTCTCAGAGATGCAAATTTACTTTTTTTTAATAAAAAAAAAAACCCTTCTTGTAAGAGGATGATGAGGTTTAAAAGATTTATTATAATACAAGTTTTACGGACAGTATCTTAATACTTGCATCATGTAAAAAATTTCCTGGAGCCTCGTGGAAGCATTTATCTTCAGAGGAGTCTGTCACTGAAGGCTGCTTGAGTGGCAAGTTTCTTGTTCTTTGATCATTACTTAATGTAATCCTGTCGGAGGCTGGAGTCAGCGTAGGGTATCTCACAATTTAGGAAGTTAAGTCACATTTCAATACACTGGATCAAACCCATTAGGTTCTTTACCATCACTAATCCTTTTCCTTTTAAATGCTATAAAACGCTATGGGTCTTTTATAATCTATTTTTAACTACCAGGTGAATTTGCTGAGATGGTACCTTCTATTGATCTAAAAGAACTAAGACTGACTTACAGCATGCCTCTAGCTGCCTTTTGTTAAACTTGGATGGAGCATCGGCTGACATCTGTTTATTTGGGATATCGGTTAGTTTTAATGAGTCCGTAGCTGATCTGTGAGTGGCTAAAATCAATTGTTCTGAGCTGGAGGATGGGTCTCTTTGCAGCTCATTGCTTTTTAATGTGTTTATGTCTACCCTTCCTCTTTTTAACACTTTCAAAAAATGCTTGACCGAATTTTAGCTTCAGCTAACGAATCAGAAGGAAATGTGGGTCTTGCTGAAATCCATGCATCTTGCTGCATACTTAGTGGGGTAGAGAAATTAATGTCGTTGATAGCTTTCTGCAGGCTGTCAGGTGATAGAGATAACACAAGTTCCTTCTTCCTGACACTGGTTTTTTACAACATGAGGATTTTCTCTGTTCTAATCCCCATCTTAAATTTTACGTGGCCCGGGTTGGATCCCAACTCACAGGTCGTACGTGCTCAAGAGCAGCAGCATGCGTAGGAGCCTCCGTTAGCCAGGCTGCCTGGGCAGGACCAGGACCTCTGCAAAAGCCCGCGTGCGCAGTCGCTTGTTTGCACCTCTGCTGAACTCTTGCCATTTTAAGTGTTTTTCTTGCTTCTGTGATCAAAAAGAAGCTGTGTCTGCAGTGCATTCACTTCCTGAGCAGACAACTTCAGGTTTGTTGTGGCCTGCGCCTAAACAGAGCCGGCTGCGCTGCGCCGGCGCTCGGGGCGGGCGCGTAGGTGCAGCCGCAGCACCCGGCGCCGACAGGCAGAGGGGAGAGGGGAATGCACGTGGCTGGAGCCCCCGGCTTGATGGAAACCAAAATTACCGTCAGACTGCCAGGCTGGTCTTTGGGGGTGGGGGAAGAGGCTGTGAATGACGTGGCAGTTATACAGCTCTGGTAATGAATGATGTCAGAGGTGTTGGCTTCCCCGGCTAAACACCGCTTCACCAGTGGAGCTGGGAGCAACCTCCAGTGGGGTCCCACTGGTGTCCAGCATGGGCAGCCGTGTTCAGCACCTGGAGCTTGCCCTGCTCTGCCAAGATGCTTTCCCTGGAGCACTTCCCTTTGCTTTTCTAAGCAAGGGGAAAATTGCCAAACGCACGTTCGCTCATATTTTATTGTACATATTGATTTTTTTTTTTGTCTGCTTGTTTTGTCAGCAGTGTTATTGTCAAGGACTCCTTGAAACTCTGTCGCTGGTTGTGATGGTCATTAACAACACACCAGTCCTCGAAGTGTGCTGTGCATTAAAAATCTTCCTAGGAATTTCCATAGACCGCTGGTGCTTCCCAAACCCATTAATGAGCGTCTGCAGTTTCCAACAAGTAATGACTTGGATAGGCTGTGCACAAAATAAGAAAATGCTTACTGGAAGTACTGCCCTTCGGTTAAAATCTGTGTTTTTCAGATTAAAATTTTCTTTTTTAAAAATAACAACACGTGCACCATGTAAAGCCCAATTTATCAATAATGAAAGTGGTTGTAGTTATTCAAAACTTACATTCAGAGGTTTCCCTGAAGATTTTACAGACTCGAGAAGCAGATTATATATAAACTGTGAATTACAGAAATCGCCTCAATTCGGAGGTGACATGTGCAGCTGTTTAACAGCGTTTGAGAGTGGTGCACAAGTGAAACTACATCAAACTGCAACTAGGGAGGATTTATTTTAAGCAAGCACCTGTACATACTTGAATCTGGCCGCTGGCAGTAGCGTACGGCCCTTCTCATTGCCCGTGGGAGAGCCCGTGACGGTGGGCAATGGCACCGTGCTGGGATGCGGCATCGTCCTCCTGCAGGACAGACAGACATCGTCCTGCTCTGCCAGCTTCTGTCCTGGAACAAGATACTGAGCTGCTGCGGGGAGCTATGCCGTGGGGCTGCTAACAGGGCTGGCTTACCCATCTTTCTTCAGGGCTTCACAGAATCATAGACTCGTTTAGGTTGGAAAAGCCCTTTAAGATCATCAAGCCCAACCGTTCCCCTAACCCTGCCATCCCACCACTAAACCCTGGCCCTAAGCACCTCATCTACCCTTCTTTTAAATCCCTCAAGGGATGGGGACTCGACCACCTCCCTGGGCAGCCCATTTTGGTGCCTGACAACCCTTTTGGTGAAGAAATTTTTCCTAATGTACAACCTAAACCTGCCCTGGCACAACTTCAGACCATTTCCCCTCCATCTTTCACCTTTTATACAGCTGAAGAAGCAGCTGAATTTTGCCATGTGTTCAGATCCGTATTCTGCCAACTGCTTTAAAGACGTTTTCTCTCCTTTTTTTTTTTTTTCCTACCAGTGCTTACACTGTAAGTTTCTGCTCTTCCATTCTTCTCTTGCTTCAAAGACTTTTTTAAACCTTTCTCCATCTCGAGTTAGATGAGCACTTAATTGTACAGCCGCTCCCTCCCCAGGTGCGGGCGAAAGCTGGGGGGATCGGCCCCGTGACCCCAGCATGGTCCCTGCCACAGGTTTGTGTTGCCCTCCCCTTGCTCAGCACAGCAGTGCCCAGCAGAGCTCCGTTTGTCTGTGTGATAATTCAAGAAAAACTCGTGGATATTTTTACATTTATTTCCTACTTGCCGTCCAAACGCATCGGTGTTTTTACAACTGAGCACTTTCACTAGGAAGCCTGGAACCGTTTGGAAACAGATCCTGAGCACGCTCTGTCCTTTGCAGGGAAACTTCCCCACTCCGTTAACTGGGATTGAACTGGAGAGCTGCTCAGACCTTGACCTAAGTTGGTGCTGGCAGTGCTGTGGGAGGGATGTGCTGCTGTGCCTGTTGTTGCTCCATGGCAGCTTGTGGCAGCAGAACCTTTCAAAAATTCTAGATATTTTGCAAATTAACATGCAGAAGAAGTAAAAACTTGGGTCATTATTAATGTGTGCTCCACACAATAATCAGTTATTTGTTTCTTCCTCCTTTCGTTGCATAGGGAATTTTACACCATGGTGGAAATGAACTCAGTTTCTTGGGAAGTGCCTGAGAAAATATTTTATATAGTGTGTTCAGAGAGTTAATTTCTGTTTTGATGGACCCTAAGGGGTTGGGTGGCTGTTCCAAAGTCATTAATTCTTTACAAGCAGCCTCTTATGCAAACTAGATGGAGAATGATGTGTAAGGGTTGTGCCCACAGCTCGTAACCGTGTGATGTCACTCAGGTGGTTAATGGTAAAGAGCAGAGCTCTGCACCCGAGAAAGGCATTTTGGTCTTTCTGGGGACTTCAAAACCTTGTGTGTACGAGTTGCAGTTCTTTGTCAGATCCTTCTTTTTAACATTATTGTTTCAGTCTTTTGAAATGACATATTGAGCGGCTTCTAGTGGAAAACCGACAGGGTAGTAGCCAGCAAGCTGGTCGCCTGCATGTGGGGAGATGGTAGCGTGCGTGGATCTGTTTTTTATTTCCTGTCTTCCATCTGGGCTGTTTTGGTTCAATATGCTGTACTGAAGTGTAGCAGTCTGGTTGTATTCTCATTTGTAGCCAACCCAACCTTTCCCTTAGGTTTAGGTTTATCATGTCCTGGAGAGACGAAGTCATGTGAGAGGTCGCTTTGTATTTTAGCCTGAAGAGTTGGAAGTTTGAGTCATTGGGTTGCATGTCACCTAACACTGAAGGGCTTCTTTAAAGGGCTGTGATGGTGTTGTCTTCAACTTGGTGTTCCAGTTAGAATGGTTTTCTAATTTAGAATATGGAAATTTGCATCAACTCAGTCATGTTCTTTGGAAGCCTTCTGGACCCAGTTAGGGACTGAGAATATCCTGAGCAATGTTCGGTGAAAATCACCATCAGAAAATGTCAGTGTATAATGCAAGCATTTGGATGCCCTGTTTTCCTTGAAAAACTTGGCATGAAAACCACTATCTGTATGAGAGAATAGCTAGAAGAATATCTTTGGTTTTGGCATAGAACTGATTGCTATCTAATGACATTTAACAGCATTTGTAATTTTACATTTGATATGTGGAAACTTTCTTAATGGGGTTATATTTGACAGATGAAATACTTGAAATAGTGGATTAAATGAAGTCTGGTTAAATGGGACCAGCGTTGTAGCTTAATTCCTTGTTGATACTTTGTTCTTGCAAGTCAGAGTTGCTTTCTGTCACTGAGCATTAAAGTTTTTTGTTCTTATATGATTAAGCCGGTTTTTTTTTTTTTTTTTTTCCTTTGTATTTTTTGAGTTGTAGGTATGGCCCATCCCTTGCTTCATCGGTTAAGATCAGTTTCTCAGATTGGGGGAGAAGAACTCGGCTTTTGCTGCTGTTTTGCTCAGGGGAGGGAAGGACTCCAAATGATGCTGGGGGAAAAATTTCCAAGAGCGTCCTCAGCTTTCCATTTTCAAAAGCAGTAAGGGCTGGATCATACCAGAAAATGAGAAAGTTTGGCAATGGCTACGCTGCAAGGCTTTGTCAGCTGAGGGAAGCCCTGCAGAGCTGCCCTAGGGGCTGCCCTGCGCTTCCCCAGCGCAGCAGATTTGGGGATCTGTGGTCGTCTCCCAGTGAACCCCCTCGGGAGTGCTTCTGCCAGTGCCCACCCCTTGTTCACCCCCTTCTCCCCTGTTCCCGCGCTCGGGCTGTGCTGCGCCCAGCTGGTCCCAGCCTGGGTCCGGGGAGAGCGGAGATGCCTGAGCCCAGGCAAGTCCGTGGGTGTGGGTTCTGCACGCGTGGTACCTCCAGACACGGGTCTGTTCTGGGGGGGGAAAAAAAGTGTTCAAGAGATGTTATGCCTGAGATGATACTCGTGTTGCATACACTCCTCAAGCTGGGTGCCCTGGCCGCTAGAAAATCAAAGCTGACTGCTCAAAATCGCCCTTGCTTAGAGAGAATGTTTGAAATTTAGTAGAAGGAGTCAGATCCCTCCCCCCGTCCTGCTTTCAGGTTTCCAGTTTGGTGTTAATCCCCAGGAAAAATGACAGAAGAAACATTGGAAGTGGCATTTTATTGATTTTTTAACCTCATCTGTGGAGTTAATGTATTATTCTCAAGGTCATTTAATCAGAGGCCTTTTTCCTGTGAGAGGTGTGCTGGTACCTCATGTTCCAAATAGTGTTAATCTGCTCCTTTTAACTTGAGATACGGTTTTTATAAATGAGGGAAGAAACAGTGGTATTTTGTATTGGCTTTCATATCAGCTTTTGGGGGATGAAAATGAATGTATATGTTGGTGGGCTTTGCAATCTCCAAAGGTAGAATTCCGACTGGCTTCCCAGGTAGGTGCTACCTGAGGAAGTTAGGGTAGCTTTGGGCTGTGATTTTGGTTTTGAGCCTAGATCGAGGTGATGTTTCAGTGAGCAAAACTCAAAATGTGTCTGGGAAATTTTGCTGTGGGGTATTAGAGATTTCATCCTTTCAGTATCTCTGGGTGGATTCAGTCCCACAAACTGTCCCTTTCGGGGTCGTTACTCACTCCTCCTCATCACCAGGCATTTTTGGGTTGCGTACCTTCCCAAACTTCCCCACCCCTTGCTGAAATGAGATGTCAGGAAGGGAGGGAGGAGCTTGGTATGAATCATCTCTGTTCAAACCGTAGAAATGAACTTTTTGTTTGAGTCCCTAGCAGAGGGGGCTTTCCCCTTCCCCCCCCCCCCCCCCCCCCCGTGCTGGTGTTGTCCCTGTTTGCGATGCTGATGATGCCGCTGCCCGGCTCTGCAGAGCGTGTGTGCACCAACAGACAGAGATCTGCAGGAGAGAGCTGTAATTTATAAACGTATTTAAGAAAGTATTATAAACCACGTAAATCTGAAGCGCTGCAAATAGGAGATGACCTTTCCGTGCTTAACACAACAGCTGAAAAAAAAAAAAAAAAAAGATGGTTGGGGTAATGCGAAAGCAACGGAGAAATTGAATCCATGGTGCCTTTTTATTGTTCCTTCTGTATTGCTGGTGCTATATTTAGAAGCTTACATCACTTCAGGGATGATGACAGTCTCTGCCCTCCCTCTCCCGCTCCCTCCCGCTCTCCCTCGCTCCTTCCCTTAGGATGGATCATGTTTTCATACTATTTATGAGTCCTACAGATCTTTTGGTAGGATTTTTCTACAGCCTGTTAGGAAGTGCTACTGTGGAAAGCGACGTACGTAAGGCTGCGGTTGCACCACGTAACGTCACCCTGAAGTGGAACGGGAGCTCGTGGTGCCGCTTCCCCTGCCTCTGCTTCCTAAATGGGTCTGGAACAGGGTGGAGAGTTGTATTTATTTATTTTTTTTCCCCCCCCTCTTTTTATTTTTTTTTCTTTTTTTTTTTTTTTCCTTTAAACAGGAATTCCTGAGAAGCCCTAATGAGAGTCTAACCTTGTCACGAAAGTACAATGATTCATTTAAGATGCTTAAGGTAAACGGCGGGTAGAAATTGGAGAAATGTGCCAGTGACACCCAACCCAGCAGGCTGTGCCGGCGTAGCAGGGGCTGCATCCAGCTCGCGCTGCAGCTGGCTCTGCGTGCTGCACCCCACGCTCCCCATCGCCCGCCTTTCCCAAAAGACTTCGAGTACTCAAATAGATTGAAATAACCTCTTGATGTAGGTGCCCTTCATGTTAAAATATTTCTGCATTATGCCGCTGTGTTTGGCCATTCCCACTCACAAAACTGTATTAAGATGAATTATTTTAGCCTGAAACATCTTTGCCCGAGCGTGCGAAATGACGGATTGCTTTCCAAGCAGCTGGTCTCCTTCCTCAGCCCCCACCGTGGGCTTGGCGTCAGGATGCTACCTTAGGTACTGGACTAAGGGGGGGAGGACAAATTAAGGCACCTGGTGATAGCTGAGCACTGCTGCAGGGGGACGTGGCAGGGGACAGCGTGCCAGCGGTCGCCTGGCTCTGGGGACAAAAGGACAGAAGTCCACAAGCCCAGCCCTCGGACCCAGGCCCCTTGGCTCGCTGGCTCGCCGGCGGCTTCTGCCTTTTCAGCCGGTGCCACCACGGCTTTGAGATCAGCGCTCGTCCTCCCCGCCGGCGCTGCACAATGGGCTTTTCTTCCTCGGATGGATCAGGGAAAAGTAGTGCTGCTGAGGGGTCCCTTCCGCTGTCAGCTGCCGGTGCTCCCTGCTTTTGCAGAACTTGGATTGGGGGGGGCCTAAAATAAGCGACCCCTCTAATCCTGCTTAACTGAACCGGCGTTTCAATTGTGAAAGGCCTTACTGTCCTTTTAAAAACATCCCATTTTTCAGTGACTTAGTCTTGTTAGCCAATTAGAATATGCAGATTTATTTAATAGTTGGGCGGATTCAGATAGCATTATGGGAGGGTAAAGGGAATATGATGCATCGAAACGTATAGAGTGATATTTCAAGCCTGGAAAGAAATCAGTGTTAAGAAACAAAGACCACCTTTAATTCAGAGACTGTGGATGAAGGGTTTTTTCCTTAAGATTCTCTGAAAACTTAGAATCTGGCTTAAAATGAGACCGGCCGTTTACTGTTTGTGATTCTGCCCGGTGCTGCAGTCTCCCCAAGTATTTTGATCGTGATCGCTATGGAGCAGCCTTTTTATCAGATTTTTTTTTTTTTTTTCCATCTCCAAGTTGCTTTAGTTTTGAGATTTGTTGTTAAACAGACGATTTATAAAAACTTACAGCATTGTGCTGCAGGGAGCTGGGGCTGCAGAAATGCATGTGTTAAAAAGAAAAAAAAAAAAAACAAAACAAAACAAAAAAACCCCCAAAAAAACCAACAAAAAACCACACACCCCAAATCCCAGGAAAAAAAAACCCCAAACCCAACCCAGAAATGAGGGGGGGGATGCCCCAAAAGCTGGGGCGTGGAACTAGGTCAGGTTTTCCCCCCGCTCGGGGCTGCGCGGGCGGGCAGGGCTGCGCAGAGCTGGCTGCAGCCCCCCGGGACCACCGCCGCCGCGCTCATTGGCGGGACGGGCAGAGGGATGATGTCATCTTCACTTAAAGGCAAAACTAGAAGGAAATAGAATTTTGTTCCCATTATTGAGCTCGTGTTTACAGTAGTTGTAAAATATGGCATCCGCGCCAAAATCTTTAGTGGATTGGATTTCATGCACAATGCAGCGGGTTTAAAATGCGGTTGGGAGATGAATATCTGCTGGGTTAGCCGAGGGATGGAGTTTGTGCGCTATCGCTCTGCGTGCAGGCAGGGAGAGGTTTCCTTTAGCTGGGTGGGTTTTTCTTTTCTCCTTGGTATAAATTGTGATGGTGATAACAGGTAACACCGCATAGAAGTATTTGGATGTTCATTGCTGCGCAGGATTTATTGGTGTGGCATTATATTTGATGCTTAAGATGCTTCTGAAAACAGTTTTGTGAATTATTAGAAGAGATGCAGTACAGTGAGACGTAAGGTGAAGCTGATGTGTTTAGCCTATTGTTCAGCATGGAAGGAACACTGAAAGCAACGGCTATTTATATAGCAGGTGTAATGCACTTTTAAAAATCTGAAGTAATTCTCTAAAATCCTTTCAGCTTTTAAATATCAAATAGACCTTGGGTTTGTGAATTTTGCAAGTGCAGGAATGAAGTTCAGTTTTTCCTTTATGTTTAAATACAAATTAAACAGTAATACTTAGGTTGCCTGGTTGCATCTATTATTTTCATTCTCTGATAGAGGTTAAGTAAATTCAGATACCAATGCCAATTTTTTTTTTAAGACTGTTTTGGAAGGTGCTAGGGGAAGGTTTTTTCTTAATTAAGGTGCAGCTCCTATCATAACTAGGGTATATGCTGGGAAGTATTCAACTTCTGGATGACTGCTGAAAGGAGCTGTTGGTTTGAGATGAGGTGGGAGTCCCGTTGGTGTAACTTGGCTTCCAAAATGTAAGAATCTTCTTCCCTTGGCACAGTAGATGAAAAAGAGCTTTCTGTGGATTGCCTCAAACCGCCCGATGCAGTATTCAAGAATAAGCAAACAAACAAATAAAAAAGGGATTTTTGGCCCTCGCTGCCACCAGGCCACTCTTGGAAGCTCCTCTTCTGTACGGGGAGGCATGGCCATCAGGGGCTAGTTCAGTTTTGGAGAATTACCCTCGAGTCCGACGCAAACTGGAAATAATGAGATATATGATGATGAAAATTCTTTCCAAAGAGAGGAAAACGGAAACAGTGAGTGCCCCTTCTTGCAGATGAAGTGAGTGACCCAGAGTACTAAATAATGGCTTTAACAGAGCCAGCACCCTCTGTCCCCCTCCCTTTCTCTTCCGTGCTTTCCTCCCTTCTTGCACGGTAGCAGAAGTCATTTGCCTTCTAGGAATTGAAAGCATCACGGCAGTCCCAGCTCAGAGGTGTGGGATCTCGTAGGTGCTCCCTCAGAGCAGCTCTCCAGCAGGCTGGGCTGCCATCCAAGATACTAAGCTGCTTGCAAATATTTCAGTTTTTAGTTGCAAAAAGAAATTATAAAACTAAATTGACTACTGCAGAATTAAGGTAACTTTGGTTATAAACAGCATTGGTCTATAAATAGAATTGGTCTTGACTGGGGGGGGGAACCCACCCACCAAAACTTTGAACATGGTGTCACAACCATTAAAATAATGAGAATTATAAACATCACCTTTAAATAAGAAATTTGCTTCTGATTCTAGACAGAAATCTCCTGATGAGTGTATAGGATGAGATGAAAATGTTGAGGCTCTTGTGTGACATACATACATAAAAGCAGAAATTATTTTATTGTCAACTGATTGTGGGTGTATCTGTGTGTGCATGCATGGGAATGCAGATATTTGTTTTTCTTATTTCTAAATTTGGCTGCGCAGCTGAGAAATAATCCACCGAAATGCTGTGGAAAGCGTTAATAGATAGATGAGATTCATTTTTTTAAAAAAATGATTTGGAAAAAGAAAAATATTCAGAGTTACAGTTTTAGGCATTAATAGATCATAAAATGCTACAAAATAGAACGTGGAGCAGGGGTGTTTTGCTGAGCAGTTGTTGTACTGATGTGTGTGTTTATATTAGGTCAATAAAGATGCTCTGTTGGCTGCATCTGCAGATACAGTAGCCAATTGATCTAATGCAGTTTCTAAAGGCTTTCTATACAGGTGATGTCATCCTTTTAGCTCGGTTCCCCTCCCACTCTCTTTCCTCCTTATTAGATATTTCATCTTGCTGCGGAGCATCCAATCGATGGGAGCTTCTCCTGAGGGAGCTGCTGAGAAGCAAGCAAAGATAGTAGGAATTAGGACTCCAGCAGTCAGTCTTGCTGTAGCCATGGACGTACTGTTTTGTTGTGCATTACAGAAATGTTTTAATTGGAAAAGCTAGGCGTGGATTAACCGTGGTATCCGACTGATGCATTAGAATACTGAGCAACACTGCAGAGTTGTAAACTGCATTAAAAAAAGAAGGAGGGGGGGCGGGCAAAAGAGAAAAGGGTTTGTATTGCAGAGGCTTTTAATACATTCCACAGTGCAAACCTGTTAGAGCATATATCCTGGAGCTACAATCCGGACACTAATTCAATTTTTGCAGTTATGATGGACAAGAGTATAAAGAAGAAACTTTAATATCCAGGGTGTGGGATTCCTGAATTGCCTAAGATGCTGAAGAACCTTTGCAAAATTTCATCTACAGTATGAATGTGAAGTTTCTGAAAAGTGGACCTGAAGATAAGCCACTCGTAAATGCATTTTAGTGAAGAGAAAAAAAGGAATTTGAAGAATTCATAGCTCGCCTTTTAATGTATTGTTGCTTTAACCTGCGGTTCTAATCCATTTCAGAATTTATTCAATTTTAGCAGCACTTTTTGGGTACATGCCTCTTGCCTGGGGGAATGTATGAATTTTTGTATTTGAAAAGCTAGGAAACATTTTGATTTGAATTTATGTGCTTGTTCAAACTGGAACATTTTTATAGGAATTGCTGCTGCTGCTGCTAACTCACTGCAATACTGAAAACTACTCAGATACAGTGGAAGCTGTAATCGAATTCAGTGTGAAATTCAAGCCTGAGAAGTTGCATGCATGTACGTTTGCTGCTTTGGTTTATGATTTTTAAAGAGAATCCAGAAGGGATTTTACTCCATATTTCAGTTGTGTGGCTTTTATTTGAGAAAGGAAACTTTTTTTTTCCCTCCAGCCTAAGAAATGGCTTTTCTTGTTCGATGTTATGCCAACTGCCTGCAACCGTGGGCCTCCAAAGTAAGTAAGATTTTGTCTGTGCTGCATTTTTCTGACATGTATTGACGGCCGCGGTGCTGCTTGAATGTTCACTTCTCAAACCCTGAGAGCTGCCTGGGTGAGATGCTGGACGCCGGGCTCTGCATGGACTGGTCTTGTGGAATCATTTCTAAATGGGAAGCGGGGGGAACAGCCTTGAAATCTTGGAATTTGTTTTACATATGAATAGCTTACAAATTAACAGGAAGTATAAAAAAAATGCCATTTGCTTATGAAATGCGTAAAGGTTGCTTTTTAGCCTATTAATATATGAAGCAAGTATTATTGAAGTGTAACATTTTTGACTGCTTGCATATATATTGCTAACTTGAAAATATTGGTATACAAACCCACTGATGTTCTAATTTTCAAGCTGTATGAATTTTTTAATTAATTTTAAAGGAAATTTTTTTGTTGAAGCGTATTTTTTAAGCCGGGGAGGGAAGGGTGTTTCTTTTAAAGGAGATAATGAAATCTAGAACATTCGAGCAAACCCACCTATTGAGATAAAAGCCTTTAAAGAAATTAAGAAATAGACTGTTTGTCAGGCTCTTACTATTTGGTATGCTTGGTCAGAAAATTAGCCAAGTTGCTGGTATTTTATTAATGCTACTGCCAAGAAGTAGTCATCTAAGACATGGGAATTAACTTATAAACCTGAGGCCAAGTGTATATTCATTATTACTTATTACAGTTTTGTATTTACATTGCAGCTCATACAGGCTAGAATAAAGATTGTGCAACTTCCTTGCATGTGAAAGCCAGCAGGGTTTCAAGGCAGTGGGCAAACCCCTTCTGCTCTTGACATCATGAGATACGGCATTGACTTCGGAGCAAGAAATTTGCTCTTGACTTTGGTCCTAAAAAGTTTAGAGATTAAATGACGTGACGGTGCAGGGGCGCAGAAGGGAGAAACACAGCTGGGTGTGCGGAGTCCCTGTGCGGGGTGGTTCTCCCTGTTGGGTTTTTATGTCTGGTAAAATGTTAAAGTGTATGGGGGTGAAAATGCTGGGCTTCAGGGTTTCCGTACGCAGCTGCCAAAATCAATGTGTGAATACACGGGGGTACGTGTGGCCGAATTTTGGCAGTTTCACGTGCGCTGGGTCCACTCCCATCATCAGGCGAAGCGGAGCTGCAGGTGCTCGTTGCCTCGAAGGGCAGATGGGCTCCGTGTGCTCAGCCAGGTAATTGCAGCTCCTCACCCTAGAGTTCCTGCGGGCAAATGTTGGCCTGTTTGTATCATCATCCGTGTCTCGAGTCTGCGTCGGCTCTTTTGCTTGCTTCCCTTCCTACTCTGTAGACATTAAATGTGAAAGGATCAGTTTACTTAAGCTCGGCTTACCTGTACCACCCCTATTAAGGAGGTCTGAACTTGTAATATTGTGTAAAAAATGGGAATGCTTAGTCACGTTGGTGCTTCAGCTGACACTGCTCTTACCGTAGAGTTTGGGCCAAAGTAAGAAACCACAAAAAAGAAACCCTGTGCTCAAGTAAAGGTTTTGGGGGTTTGAGGGGGGGGGGTTTAAAAAAAATAAATAAATTGTAAAGGCTTTTGACCTCCTGTGTCAGCTCTGTGGATGATACCCAGCGGATTGCTGCCATACCAGTCAAGCCATTTATTCACTCATTTACTATTCATAAATGAAGTAGTGTAAAATGTTAGGGAGGTAGAGGTTTGGTTTTTTGGTTTTTTTTTTTAATGGCTGATGCAAACCTATTAACTGGTTTTGCATTCCAATCCATAGCTAAAACTTTATCTTTAAAACTACAAAAGAAAAAGCCCCTGTAGCCCCTGTCTGCAAGACCCCCCAAAGCTGCTTGCAAACCCTCCCAAACTTCTGAAGTGATCACACACACTGATTATCTGAATTACATCCGAGTCCATGTAGTTTTGTTTTTATCTGGGCTTTCTACCGCAAATCTGTTTGACAATTGTTTTGTAATAATACATATTATAGCAAAATAACGGATGTCAGAATTTTAAATGTGGAAGTTTATAACTTTTAACTTGAAAAGGTCAACTATTTTCTGATACTATTTTGAAACTAAAACCATTTCTTGCCACAGAGCAGTGAACATCTGATTTTTCATTTGCTTTCTCAGTGATTAAATTCAAAATTTCTTAGACTTATGTAGATAGCTGTCCCAGAATTTTTTTTAATTAGTTGCTTTTAAACTGGTATAGGACAATAGTCTGAAAATGGGCTGTTGACTCAGTGGTAATTATAGCTGCTCTGAATGTGACAGTGTAATGATACATCTATTTAATCAGAGCAAAATGAAGTCATATTTCATATGACTAATCAGAAAGGTAAGCTTTCGTGGAGGTATGTAAAGGAGAATACTTCTGAAGGTTGACCTTACCCGAAGGGGGTTAATTTGTGTGGCTGTGGAGCGGCCCACGGGAGAAGCCAGCTTTAGGAGCTCCATCACCTCCTGGAAGATACCCTGAGCGTAAGGGGTGTCTGCACTGATTTGTGTTGCACACACTGGTCTGCATCCCACACACCCCTTATCTCCCAGAGACCCCGTTGCTTTTGGCTTCCGAAAGTAAAAGGGACAGAGTAGACATCTGTAAATTAATCACTGCAGTCAATTTTCCTGCATAAAGAGCAGCTAAAAGGAGAATAAACCGAGAGAGAGAACTTGTAGCGTTGTGAATTCCTGCCGTGAGCCTGAAGATGGGCTGTACGAGCCTTTCAGCCCTTCCACGCGGGTTCCTGTAGAGGTCAACGGTGTTTCTCGAGCCTATGCTGATATTTGGAAATGTGTCCAAGAGAGATCACAGTCTCCTCTGCAGGGAGATGACAGTTGCTCCTCTGCCAGTTGTGTCTGGAGGTACCAGTACAGGGGCAGAATCCCGCATCGGAAGCACATCATAAGAAATGGTCTCTGCACTGGGGACCGTATGCTTTCTGGAATGATACGCTGTAGAAGATGAGATAAATAGATGCAGGCATCCTTAAGCAAACATGGTGAATATGATAAGCAGCGAGGAGCATGGAAAACAGTGATCAAAGCAGTCCCGGCTGTCAAGCCACTGCCACTCTGGAGGAAGATGAAGGAGGGTGGAGGACTTTGCATCGGTCTTGTGGAGATCTGCTTCCACAGATGACGTATTTGCGAGGACAAGAGGCATTCAGCTTAAACTAATCTGAATTCCTCTGATGTTAATGCAATACTTTAAAGCAAAAAAATGAAATACTTCAAATGTATCTCAGCAAGATTCTGGTCGTCTTTATAATTCTGATCATAACTTTCTCAGTGTCTGTTAAATTGTCCGTAATGCACTTTGTGGTATTAGACTCTTAAACGTAGATGCATTATGAAAGAGAGCTCTAAACTTAACGATTTAGATGTATATGGTTCTGCTGTAATAGAAATTTTATGCACATCCTAACAATTTCCCAAGCCTCGAATGCATGTGCAGTTACCCTGTTTGTGTAGCAGGAAGGTCTGATGGGGAAAATACGGAGCGATTGGATAATGTATCTATAGAGGATATTTAAAAAGGGATGCTTTTTGAGATAATGTGCTTTTTATAGAAAATAAGGGCTTTTGAATTAACAACTAAGCTTCTAAAATGTTTGTTCCTGAAGGAAAACAGTTTCATTTAAGATCCCAGGTGCACGTTAAACTTGTCTTATATCAGTAGACAGTAACTTATTTTCTCTAGGCTTCTGTGTTTTCTTCTCTTTCTGCTGCTTAGGTAAAATCTAATAAAGCTAAGCATAACAACAAGATAACGTTTGTTCTGTAAAAGTTTGTGTTTGGGTTAGAACAAAAGACTTGGGGTCATTTTCCAGTCCCATTCCTATTTCTGCTGTCGTCTCACAGGGACATGATGCAAGTTTTAGTTATCTGTAACTAAAATCAGTGTAACACCATCTTCTGAGTCCAAGGGGCATCAGTTTGATCTCCAAGATCTTGATTTGAAACCTTCATGCAATTAAAGATTATTTTCAGCTCCTCAGAAGAAAAACAGACCTTGGATAGTGTGTCCTTGATTTGATTCGATGTCATCCTTGTCTTTGCTAATGCACTTACATGGATCATAGCCCTGGTAGTATGAATTTTAAATGTTTTCAGTGCAAATAGAGTAACTGATCCTTCGCTTTCTTTTTTTTTTTTTTTTTCTTTCCAGTCAATTTTGACAGCATCTTTCTTTCCTGCTTGGCCTTGCCTCTCCCTCCAATCTTTCTCTGTCCATGCCTGTAGCTTCCAGCCCAACTTTCTGTGGCACGAAGCACCCTGTTGTCACTCAGACTGGGACCTACGGGTGCTCGTCACCTGAGTGTGTGCAGGCACAGGCGGCGGGTGATTGCCCTGCAAGCTCCTCTCTTCTGGTTCCTGATGGTTTTCTTCCCTCCTACAAACTTTGGCTTGTATGGCTTAGATCTCTTGGAGTTTCAGCCAGCTCCTCCAAGTATTTATGGTCTCTCCTATTCCATATTTTCTGATCTTTTCCCCCTCCATCCCCCCACAACAGCAGGATGCCTTGTTTCTCCATCTTAATTGATTTGTAGGAGCACAGCCTCTTGGTTACTCAATACTCTGTTCCCTGAGAGCTTGCAGAGTGAGTGCTCGGACCGACGAACGACTATTTTTGTTACACTAAGTTAAAAGTTTAGCTCTGCTTTTTATAACGACTTGCAGCATACTTTCTGCAAAACTTCATAAATGCACTTTTTCCTCTATAGTTTATTAAGATAAAAATGGTTTAATATGAGCCGTGTGGCCATTTACTCTAGAAAGGTTGGAGTTTCCTATACTCCAGTATATAGTATGTTGGGGTTAAATGCAAGTACACGTCGTACTATTCAACAGAGAAAGCCTTTTCCTGAAGTATTGTTTTTACTGGAAATTGGCTCCTAATATGCAAATAAACACCTATCTGTTCATTTATTTCCTCCTAGACTTTGTTTGTTTTAAACCTGCTTTGTTACAGTTCTGCTTACAGCTACAGCCTGGTTCGGGACCACCCTGTTTTGCTCCTCTCGCTTCCACGAATGCATTTCTTTATGAATACAAAAAAAAAAAAAAAAAAAAAAGTAGATGGAAGATTGGTGCTCCTTTGTGGTTTTTTTTGCATATACAGGATCTGAGGGCCTCCTTATGCCGCTCGTAGCCGAGAGGCCATACGTCGGCGAGCGTTGCTTGCAGCACCGGCGTGCTGGCGCTGCGCCCTCGTAGCCCTCCTAGGTGCATCCACGGAGCTGATTGTCACCCGCGTGTCATTACAGCCAAGTGAGGTTGTAGCAGCCTGAGGATGTGTGAAGAGGGACCATCATCACCATGGTATTTTACCAATCAGTGTATATAAGGGTTTATAAATTATTCAGCTGAGATGAAACTCGATGTCGAGTCGGAATTTCATGTGCCCTGCAGTATTGTCTCAGGATGAGAGCTCCCCAAACGTCGGGCTGCTGTTGCCTGCGTGGCTGCTGGAGTTTTAATGACTTGTGAAACTTCAGCTCCTGACAGAACTCGTAGCATCAGTAGCTGCTGTCACAGTTTGTTTTCTCCTGTAATTATTTAGACAAGGCTCTTTTTAGTCTTGTGTTAGTTTTCAGTGGCAAGAACTAAAATTTAACTGGCACTGAATATAAGTCTTTTTGAACGTTCCTGTTACATTTTCATAATAACAAAACATAATTCTTGATGTTTTAAAAATGCTATGCTGTGAATAGACCAGAGAAGAGTTGATCTGTATTAATTGATGGTTGTGGGGGAAAAAAAAAAAGCAACTTATGTTTCCATGTTTGATATTCCCAGTATTGTAGAGCTCTCATCAATACCAATACATTTTTCCACAGGTGAATTTTCACAGCTGAAGTCCCCACTTCTTCTCCAAAGCAGAGATATTCGCGTGTCAGACACTTAGCATTATCGTGAGTTAAGGCATAGCAGTAATCTATAATTTAGACATATGAAAACCAAATTAAAATTGCATTACATGTGTGGTTTAAGGCAACACCAGAATTTAGGTTGAAATTCTGTCCTCGTGTCACCTTATTGTAACTAAGGAAACGTAATACTTCAGAGGATTTTATTTTCTATGCACTGTAGGAGCCACGAAGACCAAGAAGCTCTTGGCTGCCAGAGGCACAGAGCAGCCTCTAGGGATTTTTAGTTCCTTTAGAATTTTTTTGTTGGTGGTGATTTTGGGGTTTGGCAGGGGTTTTTTTTTGGTTTTGTAAGCCTGGGGTTATTTTAGGAATGCTACATGGATGGTTTTCAGGGCACTGCAAGGCTGTCATGAATGGTATCAACTCGGTCGTTATTTCTGTGAGATTCCTGTCAGTAGTATTAATAATCACTGGAGTAAGTATGTGCCATAGCTAATGAATTGAAACGAGTTTTGAAATAAATGCTGTCAGCAAGCCTATCTTTTGTAGGTTTTAAAAAGGAAAATAGATCTGAAATGATCTATTTGGATAGTGGGATAGGCGCTGGTTTTCTTTGCATCATGTTATTGAAAGTTACAGGATTTTATCAGAACCTGTTGGGAAAATATTTGATCCATCAGTTAGCTTTAAAAAGTAACAAAAAAAAAAAAAGACATCATTGCTGCTCTCTCAAAATCTGAAGAAACCTTGTTTTGTGCCACTGGTGGATCAGCTGTGGTCTTCAAGGAGGAAATTGTTTTGTCTGCATTAAGTTAGCTGAGGACTGATGTCAGCATGGGTAATTCGGCTGGGCTCATCTTCCCCTCTCTGTGGAGACCTAAGTGGCCTCTTTGCCTATCTCAGAGGAGCAACTTTCTCCACTCCCGTTAACTCAGCTCCAAGTGTATTTTAAACATTTTCAAGCTGGAGCTCATATGTAAAAGGTGAACATAAACCAGAGTTAACTTACTTACATCCTTGGGAAAAAGGCTAATGAAAATTCTGCAAAATAACTTCAGAGAACTCCAGTTGGCTTTGGAGTCATTATTTTACTGGCAGGATATATGAAATGATTAAAATAATTTTCTCACTGATGCCAAGAAAAAAGTCTGAGAGGGTTTGGGTTTTTTTAGATGGAATGAATGGGATGGATGAGAGCAAAAAGTGGGATAAAGAAGGGTTTGCTTGGTGAGAGACTGACTGCATGTCAGTGGGAGTAGGCATTGCTGCTCTTGTTTCAGTAGGTTGTAGGAAAAAAAAATAGAACTAATTAAAGAAATTAGTTATCTTGTGAAAATGAACTGGTGATGGAATCACAGGCACATAGTAAGACCGTCAAAACAACTGGCAAACAAGATGCTAGAACGCAGAGTTTGCTCAGGTTGGAGGCAAATGGCATGGACTGTAAAGCTAGCAAGGAGCCTGGCACAGAAACTACTGAAGTACTGGTGCTAAACTGGAGCATGTCCAGAGGAGAGCCACAAAGCTGGGGGGGGTCCTGGAGCACAAGGCTTACGAGGAGCAGCTGAGGGAACTGGGGGTGTTCAGCCTGGAGAAGAGGAGGCTGAGGGGAGCCCTCATTGATCCCTACAACTGCCTGAGAGGAGGGGGGAGCGAGGTGGGGTCAGTCTCTGCTCCCAGGGAACGGGCGATGGGACGAGGGGGAATGGTTTCAAGTTGAGCCAGGGCAGGTTTAGGTTGGACGTTAGGAAATATTTCTTCACCAAAAGGGCTGTCAAGCACTGGAAGGGGCTGCCCTGAGAAGGGTTCAAGTCCCCATCCCTGGGGGGATTTAAAAGCCGGGCAGACGAGGTGCTTAGGGCCAGGGTTTAGTGGTGGGATGGCAGGGTTAGGGGAACGGTTGGGCTTGGTGATCTTAAAGGGCTTTTCCAACCTAAATGATTCTATGATTCTATGAACAGAAATCCAGAGCAGTGCTGTGCTGAGCAGAGGTGGTCAGCTGCTTCTTGACAGTTCATGCACATCACGGAAAGTTAAATGCCGATCCGGAGGAATTTTTTTCTATGTAGAACCTTTTTAACATGGTAGACTCTTAAGAGTAGAGTATTTAAGATAATCAAATATGGATCACAGCAGCTGTAATGCCAGAGGAAGGAAGTGTGCCTGGAAGCAGAGCCGGTGCTGCCCGCGCAGGTTGGGCGTGCTGCCTGGGACGCGCTCCAGAAGGCCAGGACTGCTGATGGTCTAATGCATCAGGGCGCTTGCTGGCTTCTGGAGTTAAAGTGTTCTTGAATGAGCCATGGAGGGAACCCATCTCACCCCCTAGCTCCTCAGACAAAGCTTTCCTCCCCTGTGGTATAGGGGTTTGCTTTGTAAGAAATCACGAAGGTACCGGAGGTATATGCAAGATTGCAAAGTAAAGAGGAAAGCTTCCAGCAGGGTTGCCAAAAAATGGGGGGATCGAAAGATTGGAATTGCAAATGGGAATTAAAAGGAAGAAATTTGGGCAGAACTGTTTCATTCAAGTATTAACCATATGAAGGATTTTGAATGGAGGACATCAAAGAGAGAAAGGCATATGAAGGGTATGGGAGGATGTAGGCACCAAAAAGGAGAGGTGGCAGTGGGCGGAGGGTTCACAGGAGCATGGTCCTGTTCTGCTGTTGATCAAACAGTCTTTTTAGGTTGGCTTTTTTTTTTAAATTTAATTTCTTAAACTGAAGGCGAACAGTTTTTTTTTTTTTAACTGGCTAAACAAGTCTAAACTTTCTGTATCAGCTGAGAAAGGAAAGTTGCTACCCTTAAACCACTTGGGTGCGATGGAGGCTGAAGTGGGAGCATTTCCTAAAGCTCAGAGGTTACCAAGTGTAATCACAGTTAATGCTCCAAGGGTGCATTAATGGGTTCCAGCTTAAAGCAGTGAAAACCTCTTAATGGAAAACCTCAAGCAATAAACAAAATAATAAATATATGTGTCTTAAAATTGGGATTGTTGGGCTTGGAGTTTGAGGGCGGGTTGTAGCGGTGAGATGGTTGGTGTAGCAGTGCATGGTGGTTTTCACGGTGACGCAGCAGACGTACGTGGGCACCGACACTGCGGGGCTGCGCCGCGCTTGTCCTCGGGTGTTTCATGGAAATAAACCCCGTGTTGTTTCTGAATATTAGTCTTGTTGGCAACGTTTCAGGGAACTTCAGAAAAGCAAATAAGGGATACGGTTGCTGACAATCTGTAAAACCAAGGACAGAAAATTTGCTTACGCAGCCTATAAAAGGACAGGCTGTTCCCTCGGAGGCTGATGCTTCTGCTGTGTCCAGACTGGATCGATCGGTTGTAAACATCCATATGGGGAGCTAGGAAAGCGGATGAAAAACTTTGCTATCAAGGAGTATCAAATAAAGAAGGAGGCGAAACTTATGCTTCCTTATTGCCCATTTTCTTTCCATTAATTTGGGTTTGTAATGGACACTATATGCCAGGAGAATTATGCAGACTGTGCTTTGTTTAGTAATTTGGTTTCTCATGGTGAGTCCTTTGGTTAGCACCGTCATTGCAGGGTGGTTCTGAATAAGTTTAATAAACACGCCATTTAGTGCAGGTGGAAATGCCATAGTGAAGCTTCTTTGACATGTAGAAAAAGATAATCCATAGGTCTTGTGTCTGTCTGTCAAGACTATTCTGCAAATTCGTGTTGTCTCTGCCTTTTCAGCACGTGTTTTTCAGATATCCAAACTGTACCAGGAAACACTGATACTTATTTTTAAAACTTGTGGCACAGAGGCACAGATGTTGCTTTTCGCTACGGGAAAGATACCGGTAAATCCAAAAGTCAGCCACATAAGAAATACAGCATGAAGAGTGTGGTCCCTGTGCCAAAAGAGGTTCTTCTGATTCCTTTCCCTGGAAAGAGTGGGGAATAGAAAGACAAGAGTCTCAGTTTGGCCCTCCTATGATATAGCTTCATGTATGACTTCCGTGGTTGCCTTTGTCTCTATATAAATTCTGCAGTGACTTTTCTATAGCCTTAATTTTTAACACCACCTTCCTGGGGAGCACATAAAGGAAAGCTGTCCTTAGACTAACAATCATTTTTAGTGTGCTTCTCAAAAGAGTTGATTGGTGGTCATCTTGCCAAAGATCACGTAATTTGCTCCGTTGTGCAGGGCATGTGCGGTCTTAAAAATCTGTTATACCAAAATTAGCTTTTAATTTAATTCCTAAGTATTCTGTGTGACTCCACTGCTGCGAGTAAATGGTGTTTACGTAGGAAGTAAATGTCACTGCAGATGCACTCCACTTGGGACTGTAGCAGTGGTCTGTTAGCGTGTGAAATACACCATGTATCAGTGCTTTTACTCCAATTAATTTCAATAATTTCAATTACAGACATAAGACTTGGAGAAAGCTGGCAAAGCACTTTTTGTATAGCATGTGTTGCCATAGGTATAGCTAGAAATACTACTGCAAAGCTAAGTTAATCTAGAAAATGGGTGTTAATTGGGAAATCTCTGTTCACACACGTGTCCCAGTAGCATGGCAATTTTTGTTGGCTTGTTGATACCTTTGGTTATCAGACACCTCTAACTGGATGAATTGAAATTTAGATACTTTCAAATGAGATCAACTGAAAGGCAGTTTAGTCTGCTGCACTGGAGACCTTGAAAATGATGTGTAAAAGTTCAGTGTAGTCATCGTTATTGCAAAGTGTTTTGTGGCTATGGAGGAAAAGTAATGCCCCATTGTAAATTTGGAGTGGTTTTGGTGATGAAAGTGTACTGAAGTAATAAAACTGAAGGGCGATACCTTCCTGTTATCCAAGAGGAAATGAGCTGGACGTCGGCTGGCTGGTTCACTTTTGATACTCATCAGATACAGAAAATGCTGAATAACCCATGAGGTTTTGGTAATTGTGCAGCAGTGTCAGTTGTCAGTGCTGGCATCATCGTGGTCCTTTTTGGAAAGGGAGCCTAGGCAAGGTTATCTAGCACCTTTCCCAGTCACGTCTTGAAAACTTCCAGTGATGGGGACTCTACTGTGACCCTGGGGAGGTTGTTCCAGCGATTGATTGTTCTCACAATAAAAAAACAAACAAACAAAAACAAACAAACAAAAAAAAATTATTTCTTATATCAGGATGAAACCTATCCTGGTGAAACTTGTACCCATTGCCCCTGGTCTTCTCCATGTGACTCCCTGTGAAGAAAGAGCCTCAGTCTTCTTTGTAGCTTCTCGTTCAGTACTGGAATACTAAGATGAGGTCCTCCTGAGCCTTCTCTTGTCCAGGGAGAAGAGAACTCACTCCTTCAGTCTTCCTTCACGCAACAGGTTCTCCAGCCCTTTGATCATCTTTGTGGCCTTCCTTTGGACCCTTGTCAGTCTGTCCACCTTCTTTTTGAATTGTAGGGACCAGAACTGGACAGAGTACTCCAGGTGTAGCCTGAGAAGCGCTGAGTAGGATGAGCTGATGATGTCTCTTATCTCTGTAAGTAATGCCCCTGCAGATGCAGCCCAAGATCTGATTTGCCTTCACTGCTGCAGCAGCACATGGACTCGTATTCAGTTTATTGTCCACCAGGACCCCTAGGTCCCTTTCGGCAAGGCTGCTCCTCAGTCACACGGATCCCAGCCTGTACTGGTTTAGCCATGTCAGGAGCAGGACCTTGCGCTCATCTTTGTTAAACTTGATACAGTTCTTGCTAGGGAACCGTCGGAAACCTCAGCAGTCTCTGGGAGAAGTCATCGTGTCATTGCTCTGAATATCTCTGCCCTTGTTATCAAACTAGTTTTAGAAAGTTGGTAATTCTATATTAGACCAAGTTGTCCTGATTGCCCGTTTAAAAAAAATAATCAAATCAAGTACTCTTTGCAAATATACTGTGTTGAAAAATGGAAAGATAGAGTTGGGCTCCGGGGAGCGATCCAGCCCACCGAACTTTCCGCTTTTAGGCACAATCCTGAGTTACTGCTGTCAGCTTACTGCATGCTGTTCCGTCGTTCTTTTCTCATTCAAACTGTTTGCAATAAATAAAATAACTTAGTGAGATGCATTGTGTGTTTGGAATGGCTAATTAGGAGATCAATAATTTTGGAATACTGGGTGTATATAGTCTTTATTTGAAGAATGTACTGGCTGTTGGAGTAGAAATTGCTCATGACTGAAGTTTGTAGCTTTTTTTACTGTATTACTTGGTTCTCACCAATTCGTTGGTGGTTCTTTTACCTTTAGCCATAGTTAGCTGATAATTTTAGCTAACCAAAGAAAGCCTGTGCTGGTTCAGATCAAGGGTCACTGTGGCCCCGTACATGTCCCCTGGTGTCACGCAGAGCGCTGCTGAGCAGGTTCCCCTGGGCCACCTTTGGGCAGCAGTGGATGCTGCAGCGTCTGTGTCCCCTTCTGGTTCTTCCCTCCCCACTTTGATTCTTTCTCTCCCCAGCACAACCTCCCTGGCTTTCACCCATTATCTCTGACATCCATAGGTTTCTCCACGCCCTTCCCAAGGACCATCCTTTTTTCCAAGGATGCCCAAGGACAAATAGGAGCAGAAATTCTTCTCTCGCATGCTTCGTTGCTTTTACAGTGTCCCGTTGCTGCATTTTTATGTCCCTCTGCTTTGTCCAGCCGTTCAGAGCAGCAGTGCTGCTCCCAGCTTTGCCGCTCCAGCTCTGCCTCTCCATTCAAAACTATAAATCAGTCTCTCGATGCAATTTGTCTTCTACAACATGTGCAAGACTTGAGCATTCTTGCTGTCCAGATAGGACAAAAAGCACTTACGCATACGGCTCTTTGTGTTGGTTTTTTTTCTTTTTTTTTTTCAATGTGAGAGTTTTTGCATTGTATTGTGTCATAGGGAGAAAGGACAGGTTTGGGGCTTGTAGAGGTTTTTGGGGTTTCTCTGGTTCAGTTGTGTTTTGGGGGTTTCTGGTTTAGCAGCAGGAGTGCTGCTGCCCCTTGCTTCGGGGCTGGATAGCTGCACCCATGAAAGCAACAGCAAAAGGCAAGCTCCTGGTGGAGCTCGTGGAGTCTTCACCTCGTGGGTGCTCTCAAGGTTGCTGTGGGTAGAGCTCAGTATTTTGTGCACATCACTTTTATTAACTGTTACTCAGAACCAGCTTTTACGCTCCCATGTCCCCTGCCCTCTCCCCAGCATTGCCACTTCATGAGCTGGCCTCGGCAGCGTCCCGGTGAGCGGGACGGGGCGGACCCCGTGCATCACCTTCAGAAATCTCACGTACGTTTAACAAAAAGCAGCCCAGGCTGCTGTTGCTTCTGGGTTTGAGTGGCAAGACAGAGTGACGCTACCATCGGGACAAGCTTCTGAAGGATTTAGTGGTTTTTCTTTCCTTTTTTCCTATTGCAGTTTGCAATATCTCTTTAAAAATTCCCAGGTTGATTTAGGTTTTTTCGGTGCAATCACCGACTGTATTTTCCCCGACTCTGTGGGAGTGCAGAGCTGTAGGTGGCTGTGCAGACCATCACTTCTATTTTCTTAACTTCGTTTCACGTACAGCTCTGAACCACAGCGTGGCATTTCAGCAGGGGATTTGGTGCTAAATATCGCTTTGTTGGGAAAGGTCAGTCACAAGGATGTGCTGGCACCGAGGTAGGGACTGGCTGTGCCAGCATGTCGATGCACTCTTATTCAAACTCCAGATTATCCCTTCTTCTGGAAAAAAATGTAATTGTTTTGGTTTAAAGTGGCAGGTGAGTAGTCCATTTCTATTTTGAGTGTGGCTGCTGGGGCTCACGACTAGCCAGAAGATAACGCCGGTATATGCATCTGCGTCTGAAAGCCTCTAACGTTGGATGTAGGTGAACATTGCTATTTTGACCTTCTTTCCCTAACACATAATTTTTCAAGATACCGATGTGATTGTTGCAACAGTTTAAGTTTCTCCCATGAAAAAAATCAGTCAATAGGTGAACGTTACTCACTAGTAGTTAAGACAATGCTATAGCGCTTTCAGCAACTTCACAGCCCCATCCAGAGAGTCCTTCCCGTGTCCGCTGTCGTGTTGTTACCGAAACACCCGATCCATGTATTGCTGCTTAGTGAGCTCTGAAAGAATGAACAATCAGTTTGGGTAATAAAAACGACATACAAAAGACAGAAGCTGTGATTTATTTTGGGAGATTGAGTAGAGTGGCAAGCAGCACTTTAAAGGTCACTTGTCTCAAATAAACCTTATCTGTCTCTCAAATTTAAAGAGATATTGCAGGGTTTCCTTGCATCTAACCTGCATTAAATGTCTTTTACAAGAACATATTGCAGAGTCCAGCAGGCGCATCGTACGTGCCCGTGTGCCGTATAGGTGATGGAAGTGCATGGGAGTGCTGGCAGGGGGAATGAAGATCAGTTGTGAGTGATCAAGGACTTGATTAGAAATACTCCTTTGGGAAGGCTGGTGGTGGTTGGAGTTGCTCTTCGATGTGTGTTTGAAAATGGCATGCCAAGTGCATATACAAACTTCTTTATTTTGAGAGCCGTGTCTTGCTCCAGCAGTACTTCTCAACCTGGCTATACAGAGCAGCCTTCATCACCAGAATCTCAAAACTTCAACTAAATTAGGGAAGAAAAACTGTATGTGGGAGTGTGTATCTGTGTGTGTGTCGCTGTCTTTGAGCCAGAATGGGCTTCAGTAGTGCCAGTTTGTGGTTGAGAGCAGGCACCTGCCCTTGTTCCCCTGGGAAATCCCACAGCATCGGTTCTGCTCTTGGTCCTGCTCATTCTTTTCCCGGAGCCATTTTGAAAATTTGAAAATCATTATGAATCTGGATAGCAGGGAGCTTAAATTAGATTTCCTTGTGTCTGGATTATCACAGTCAGCGTGGGACTTGGCTCATGGATGGAAAGAAATCTGATTGAAGCTGAACTCTGAGCCGGTTGTTGGAATAGGGAGGTTATAAAGATCGGGACAGGCTGAGGAGTTTGCTGCAATACTGTGGTTAAGCTAGAGGTAACGAATCTGTGTGGGTTGATTTGTTCTGTAATTTACTAAAAACTCCTGGATTTTTCCAGTTGACCTCCAGCGTATCAGTGGCTGCCCGCAGCCCTGCCTAGCAATTTGCTAGCGAGTACTGGGTTGCTGCTGGGTGTCGTCCTCCCTGGCAAGTGATGCACTGCCCTTGCTCTCGTCTGCCTTTTATTTCTTTTTGCGTGGACAGAAGCACTGCGGTGCGTTTGCAGAGGAGCCGGCTGACGCGTGAAACCCCAGGGAGCAGAGGAGCCGCGTCACCCTGCGGCACAGGCTGCTCCGGCCGCCGCTGAACGCTCTAACGGAGGCAGCAGATGGGGAAAGCCAGGGAAACAGCCTCCACCAACACCGGGGTCGGCATCCTTGAAATATCGGTGGCTTAACTAATGACCAAATCGCTGCAGGCTTTGAGGAAGATAATGTAACTTTCTGCCTTGTATCCATTAGCAGATGCATGATGCTTTTCTGTGCGTGGCCCAAAAGCGTGTACTGTGGAAGCATTCATTTGGAGTTTAAAAGTAACCAGCTACTGCTGCAGACCAGAATTAAATCTCAACTTTCCTGCTTCACTTTTACACTCTGTTGTTGAAGAGGTCACATCTCGGTGTGCGTCAGCTCTTGCCGCATGTGCTGACAGATAGCGAGCGTACCTTTTGGCCACGGGATTGAATTTTGTCAGCTGAGTGGTTTGACCTTTTTGCTGTTCTCAAACCCTGAAAATAGATTTTTTTTTTTTTTTTTTTTTTTTTTCCAGCCTTGTAAAGCTTTTTGGTGGCTAAACATAGGTTTCAAAGTGTTGTGTTTCCTTCGTGTTTGGATCAAATTCACTATTCTATACCTCCTGCTTGGAGGGTTTTTTATGGGAGTTTGTGAGGGTTCAGCAAACTTTCTTCTTTTCCAAATAAATGTGAACATAGATATTAATTTATGGGTTGGCTATTTTATACCTTTTTTTGTAAGTAAAATATAAACAAAACTAGAATAATGTAAATATTAGGATAGTGAAAAATGCTTTTGTAGTCTTTCATTTCCCGGAATTATTTTGCAAGTAACGATCTGTGCTGGCTTTTAGAGCCCATAGGGAGGTCGGGTTTGAGTGGCGATTGCCAACGAGAATGTCATTGGGAATTACAGATGGCACAGCATCCCCCATATTCATCATAACAAGCTCGATAATCAAAATTATGTTACATGTTTCAGAGGTGCTCTCAACTTTTTTTTCTGTGGGAGTGGGGGAAGGTTTGGAGGGACCTACAGTGCCGCTTACGGTTTGGGAAAACACGTGAATGAGTATTTGGTAAAGTGCTTCTCTTGTGTGCTCTTCAAAAAACGGACATAAAAATGTGATTTCAAGCAAAGATCTGGTTACCACTTCTCATAAGTTTAGTCAGTATTTATAAAGTTGATATTGGATCAGTAACATTGGTGCAATGCTATCTTTTAATTCGTAGGACTGAATATCTGGTGACTGATGTGACTGTGGAATTTTGTTGGTTTTATGGAAGCAACTTTGTCATTTTGATCGTGATACTTGATCCTGTCAGAGTAGTTTTGGACTTCTTTTTTTCTGTATCAGAATTTTTTTTTTAAAGGATAGTATATAATTTCATCATTTATAAATGGTAATAGAATATGATTCTGTGATACAATGTTCTTTCCATACAGTTGAGTGTAAGTTTAAAAAATAATGGAATTACATGTGGCAGAAAGAAATGAGCAGCTGAATTAAAGGACTGGTTATTTTATAGTATTCCACGTGGCTTCGCTTCTTCAGAAGCGTGCTACTGACTTCTTCTCTTTTCAATAGAAAGAACGTGTTTGTGGGCTTCAGTCATGCACTAAAATTTATCTATCTATGTATGTGTGTTCATCTACAGATGAACTTATAGAATAAAGTGCTACTGTGCATACGTGGACCAAGAATACATAATATTCTTTCTGTGTACTCATTTTCTTAAAGACAACTCAAAGCATTTTATGGACCAAAATTTTTGTTTAGATTACATCCTTCTTTGTTCTGTATTGATGTTTTCTAAAGGTTATTCTTGAACTAAGACATGAATTGAATTTATAAATGCGAATACTGCTACATAGGGGATTGCAATGTAAGCTAATGTTTAAAGCTGTGGGGCTATTTGGCTGGCATCATCTTTTTGTCACTGTAGGTGTTCTTAGTCCTGTTGGTGTATGTCAGTTAGCTGTAAAGAGGCCAGACCTTTGTTTTATAGACCACTGCATCATTTTCCATCGGGTGTATAAACCTGAATGTGATTGGGCAAGCTCAGCCTAAATTAGTTTTTTCCCAAGAAGTACGCCAAGTTACAGGTGGATATTCAAGCGCGTAACAAAAGTTTTATGAATAACTTTGCCTTCGGATCAGACTTACGTATGTTGTTTTCCTTTCTCTTTTCCTGCCTTTCCCCAAATCCATGTTATTTACAGCTTCCGGCTGATCTTACCAAGATGCATCTTACCGACAACCCCCATCCTCAGGTGACTCATGTCCCTTCAAGCCAGTCGGGATGTAGCATTGCCAGCGACTCTGGGAGCAGCAGCCTATCTGATATTTATCAGGTAAAATTGCATTTGTTTCTTATTTTTTCCTTCCTTGATGTTAAACAGTCCATAAACAAAACCAGTGGCCCTCCTGATGCTTCTGCGTAGCTCTGTATTGCTCGTGTGACTTGCCACCTCCACTGCCACACAGAAATGAATCAAACTTCTTGTGGAGCTTTTTTTGTTGCTTTTCATGTCTTTACATACCAACACATGTGCTGTGGCTTTTAAAACTCACTTCTGATGATTTATGGGATCGCTCTGCTTCTTTCTGAAACGGAACAAAGTTAATGAAATCATTCTTATGTTTCTGATACCTTCATTATTTGTATTTATTGATAATGGATTTCTGTTTTGCAAACAAAAGCGTGGTAATGAACGCACTCTCTGTGCTAATTGACTGTAGGAATTCCAGAGATAGGTTTCATTTGTTTACAGATAATGTACTTAAGTCTTGTGTCAAATTGCAGAGCTAGTTTCATGGGGGTTTTGGTTCTGGTTGATGAAGCTGCTCATCTTGCGTTTGTCTTGATCAGTAATTTCACAGCTTTTCCACTTCCAAGTTGAAATCCGACTACAATATTGAGTGTAGAGCAACTGTTGAGCTCGCTGTAGGTGTAACTTGATTTTAGACACCTGTTCCCTTTCCTTGGGTACTGTCCGGTTACTATTTCTATCCTGGAAATAGATTAGCGATATATCTATTCCCAGCAAAGTATTGCTAGGGAGCTTTAAAAATAAGGCATTAAAAGCAAAAATCCTTTTAGAATGTTAAGTGTCTCTGTGCATTTCTGCCCTGTTTAATCTATTACCTTACTACTGTGACTACTTACAGCTGTGGTAGGATAAGGGGTGATGGGTTTAAACTAAAGGACGGTAGGTTTAGACTGGATATAAGGAAGAAATTCTTTACAATGAGGGTGGTGAAACCCTGGCAGGGGTTGCCCAGGGAGGGGGTGGAGGCCCCATCCCTAGGAACATTCCAGGCCATGTTGGACGGGGCTCTGGGCAACCTGATCTGGTTAAAGGTGTCCCTGCTCCCTGCAGGGGCTTGGACTAGATGGCCTCTAAAGGTCCCTTCCAACCCAAAATATTCTATGATTCTACTGCTTTGGCTTTGCTTGCTGCCAGCTGGGTCAGTAGCTTGCATCCCTGAGAGTCTTCTTAAAATGCTTTGTGGATCCTCTGATTTCCGAGAGGCAGTGCTGGAAGATCTTGTTCTGTATCTTGAATTTTTTTTTTTAATCTTCTGAGTCAGCAGAATTGATTTAATTAGTCAGAGTCACCAGAACTAGCCTGTGTATTGTACCTTATCTCGTATATTAGGATGCTGATGGACACTTTTCCTGACCATTCGTCTGTCTGCCTGTCTACCTGAGTAGTTTGAGAGGTTGCTCAAAGTGAAAAGCACTTAAAATATATTATCGATAACGAAAATATCATTCTAGTAACGAGTGAATACTGTATCATGTGGTTAATTGCATTTGAAATGCCTTATGTCTACTCTTCAGAAAATGCCAAAAGAGCATAATGCTAAACAAATAAGAATTATATAAATAAAAGAAATAATGGAATAGCATATTTATATGCACTGTATCAAACGAGCAGTGATGAAATGTAATATTATACTTTAAGGAATTACTAATTTATTAATGTGAAAACAACTGCAGATTTTCTATTGATTTTTGAGGAGTGAGGGCCTTTCTCATCTTCTCGTATGTATAATGTACAAATAGGAACGTGTCAAAAGATGCTGAGTATTTTGTGGGCTTCATTGCAGTAGCTATAACAGTTTTGGAGAAGTCTCTTACTGTTTGTCACCCGGTTATAAGTGCATGGATAGATAACTGTGTAATGATGTCATGGCACAGCATTTAACATCACGTTATATCGCGGTGGCACATCAACAGAGACAGATTTTTAAATCGGAAAGAAAAAGACCAGTGTTTCCCCCAATATTCATCATGATATTATGAAGGCAGAGAATATCTTTGATACGCAATAAATCTACGTTGCAAGTACAAAGTATTGGCTCAGTAGCTGAAGGCGTTTTTGGTACATTAAAATACAGCTTTTCAGCGTTTGGAAAACGATGCTTTGCATTTGCAGTCGGCTTCCTATCTGTTACATGCCCAGCTCTCTAGGAGTATCGTTAATGTCAGCAGAGGAAGAGCATTTTTGAATTATTTTGATTAATGTAGCCTTGAAATGACCTTTTGAATTAAGGGGATCTTAAAAATAATTTTTACAGTAAGTATGAAACGTAATTCCAGCATAGGAAAATGTGATTAGACTAGTAGAACCAAAGAATGAAACAATTTTTTATTAAGATTTGGAAAGGGTTTTGGTTCATCTGTGTGCACTGCATTCATCGATAGTGTTGAAAAGAGGTTTCACTTGTTCCAGCTGCCTCTCCATCCAGGCTGTTCAACAGGAAACGATGAACATAAAGCTAAAGGCGAGATCAGCAGAAAGGGAGCCCTGCCTGTAAGCACCGCTGTGAACATGCGGTGTTAAAGCCTCAGTTAATCACAGAAACTTATGAAAATAAGTGTAGGAAGATATTTTATTCCCTTCTCCTGGACCGTTACTGCTCCCTGTTGGAGCTTTCAGTCTTTATGTGGTAAAATGTCCAAACGTGTGTACTGCAAAGTCCAAATTGCTTGGAATACTGCAGAGCAGTTGTTTTTCTGTCAGACTGTAGACTTGTTTTTTAAATACAGGAAAAAAAAAAAAGTTATTCCCTACAACTTTTAGACCAGCTTCCTTAATTTGCTTGAAGTGGGTTTTGGTTTTTATATTTATTTATGCCCATTCCTGGCAGCATGCTTAGTTTGACAGCTGTGGTGTTTAGACAGAAGTAGGGGAAGCTGTGTGGTTGTGCATGCAGAAGGTGAAATGAGGGATTAGATCTTCTGCAAACAGCTGCTTTGACCTGTAAGAGGTATCCTCAGGGAGAATTAATTCAACGGGTATTACAGAGTGAAAACATCTTCCCTTGCCCTTTCACAGGACAGGCTTTAAGGCGGCCAGCCGTGGTAACGCAGGTAATCCAGGTCGTATCTGTGGATGTGGGTGGGTAGGGTCTCCCTTCTGCTATAAGGAATCAGTTGCCTGTATCAGTAGCTTGCAGTACTGTTCTCTTAATGACCAACAAATTTGTTTCTATTTTTTCTTATCCCTTTAGTTCTGTGAGCAATGTGCTTAAAGTTTCTCTCTCTTTTTTTAAAACACACTTTCATTTATCACTTTGGCAGTATATGCTATTTGTGGGCAGCAACATTATTGCCCAGCAATAATTCCAGTTGTGGTTAAGGTTTTGATATTAAAATGGATTATCTATAAAATATGCATCAAGGAGTGGGCTTTACTGAGGGTTTTTCTATCAATTCTGAAAAAAGATTTGGACATTTTTCCCCTGGCAGAATTGACATGAGGGGAGGGGGGAAAAAAACCCTCGCAGGTTGCATCAGGAGTTGTGAAATACATTATCATATGGAGTTATTCCAGCACAGGAAACCTTTTACATGAGGCATATTTAATAATTCTTTTTCTGTCACTGTATGCTTCTGATAGGCATTATAGTGGAATACAAATCATTATCGCCAAAACTTTGCACGGGCTAGTTCTCACATCTTTGGCTGCTGTACAGGACATCTTCATGACCAACATTTGGCAAACGTAGCTGAAACATGTTAATTGGCAAAATTTGCAGTGCTATATAGAGAGTAACAATAGTATTATTGCAAAATAGCAAACAAATGTTTTGACAGTAAACTGGTGTTAACTTCCCAGATGATCTTCATGACACACACCGTTTGAGTCTGTTCCCCTTGCCTTCTCAATAGATATTCTTGTCCTATAAACCCAATCCTGAAAATCCATGTTTGTCTAAGATTTGAGGATTGCAGCTTCTGGTTTCATTTTGTAAATTAGTAGTTCATAAACATTTCCGTTAAGAATGATTTTGGTATTTGATAATGGAAACGGCTGGGAGATCATGCTTGGGAAGAGCAGCTACTTCTGCAGACAGCTTTACGAGCAAAATCCTTCCTGTTCCTTCTAGCGCTGCCTGAGCTGGCCAACGTTTTGTCAACCATCTGCACATAATCTTTGAAACACAGGTTGAGGACCACCTCTTATTTCATAGCTTGATCAAATTACAACTTAATTTTCAAGAAAAGAGAAGATTTCTTTGTTGTGCTATGTAGGATATACCATGACAATTTTAAAGAATCACTTTTCTGTAGAAAATAGAGCCTCAATTTTGTTATCTTAGTTTGAGGTTCTCAAAGTGGGAATTAGTACCGTAGTCTGTCTTGCTCTGCCTGGAAAAGTTGATATACATTGTGGCTGTTTAGATGAAGAAATGCTAGAAAAGTCCTTGAATAAAATGCTGTACTGATCATGTGCTGCTGAGACTCTCCAAGCACAATTTGCACTTGGGCTTAATTCCAAAACTGTTAATGTGAGCTACATAAGCCAGTAAAGTGATGTAATGTAAAACAGATTTAACCCTATATATATTGTTACCCTCCTCTGAAAGAAATATTTATGTTAAATCATTTAAGCCTTATTTATTAGCTTTGCTGGCTAATTATTAAAATGAGGACAAGCTCAAAGGTCCAAGGTTATATCTAAAAGCCAGTATTTTTCTGCCTAGTGAAAGAAGGAAATGCTCCTCATCTGTCAAAGCGCTGGGGCTTGCATTAGGCAATCAACATGGAGTGTGTAGGAAGATGGAGGCAGCGCAGTCTGCTGTGATTAAATCACTTAAGATGAGGCTTTTTTATGAGGCAAGGAAGGCAGGAGACCAGCGTGGCTGAGTAAGGACCTCCTGGTCGAACTAAAGTGCAAGAAGGAAATGCATGCAGTGGAACCACGGACATGTATCCTGGGCAGAATATAGGGACGTTGCCCGGATGTGCGAGGGTGGGATCAGGAAACGTAAGTTGGAGCTGGATTTGGCAAGGGAGGTGAAGAATAACAAGAAGGGCTTCTACAGGTATGTTGGTCAGAAAAAGAAGATTAAAGAAAATGTACTCCCCACCCCCAATAAGACAGGAAAACTTGTGAGATGGAGAGGGCTGAGGTATTCAACAGTTCTCTTGCCTCAGTTTGCAATGGTAGTCACTCTTCCCGTATCTCTCAAGTCCCTGAACCTCAAGGTGTGAGGACTGTGGGAATAAAGTCCTTCCCATGGTAAGAGAAGATCAGGTTTGAGACCACCTGAGGAACCCAAACATACACAAGTCCATGGAGCCCAACGAGATGCACCCCAGGGTCCTGAGGGAGTTGGCTGCTGTAGTTACCAAGGCACCCTCCATCTTTCTTCAGAAGTCATGGCAGTCAGGTGAAGTCCCCAGTGACTGGAGAAAAGGGAATAAGGCTCTGGGGAGACCTTACCACAGCCTTTCTGTACTTTACAGGGGCTTCTAAGAAAGACTTTTTACAAGTGCCTGTAGTGACAGGACAAGGGGCAAGAGCTTTAAACTGGAAAAGGGTGGATTTAGCTTGGATATAAGGAAGAAATGTTTCACAGTGAGGGTGCTGAGGCATTGGAACAGGTTGCCTAGAGAAGTTGTGGCTGCCCCATCACTGGATATGTTCAAAGCCAGGTTGGACAGGACTCCATCCTTTATTTTGGAAGTTCTGTGAACATGCAGAGTATTTGATGCATTCATTTGTCATCAGTGTTTTTGTAAAACCTCAAGGATTTCTTTTAAATTGAAAGTGAATATTGTAAATACATACATTTAAAAAAAATAAACCACTTTCTGCAAGTCTGCATATAGTTGCCTTATACTTCACTGACACATCTTGTTGTTCAAATTTTTGAATTTGAACAGAAAAATGATTTGCATGCTGGCTTAAGCTAAAAAAAAAAATTATTGAGCAACTACTCTGTGGAAACTGAAATTGAAAATTTGAAACTACTTTTTTTTTTTTTTTTTTTTTTTTTTTTTTGCTTTCCATCTGTTTGGAAAGTTATTTTCATGCAATTACATCATTTAAACTTTACATAAGGAATTATTGCAAATGATTCCTATGTGATTCTGCTTTTTGTTGCCAGTATTGCATTCTCTTTTGCTGCTGCTTCGTGTGTCTGCTCAGCGTGATGTCTATATTGCCATCTATTGATGACAGTAGAAATGTGTCTACAGGCATTGGGTAACCAACGGTGTTACTGAATTATGTTATTATTTCATTAATACTACAGACTCTTGTGGAAAAAAATGTTTTGCTTACATGAATTTGCAAGAAAGAGTAAATGCTATAAAATGAGAATCAGGCAATAGAGGCAAGAAGAGTCATCCTTATTTCCTGGGCCCTTTATATACTGCACCTGACATACTTGCTCTATGCCAGGATTAAAATCCACATTATAATACCAAAATTAAAAATAAGAACAGATCTCTTTCATTTTAGCCAGTCAGTCTGCTTTGTTTTTTCCCGTGTCTCACAGTTACTGTTGATGGGTTTATATTGCCTGTAGTTCATTGGGGATGGGGAGGGATATGAATAGAGAGCAAATGTCCCAGTATGTTAATTTTGGTTTAGAACTTGTGTTCATAATTCCTGTAGCATGGTGTTGCTTTATGCCGATGGTATATATTTGTACCATCCTCTAACTAGATTTCAGTGTACCGTGGTTTTTTCAGTGTTCAGAAAGGGAGCTATTACAATTTTTGGTTTGAATTGCTGGTCACGGAATTTCTTTTGTTGTATTAGCTACCTAAAATGAGACCATAAATCATTAAACTGAAAACACTGAACTCTTTGTCTGATGGATGTTTTCTTTGTAGGCTACAGAAAGTGAGATGGGAGACGTTGATTTAACAGGTCTTCCAGAAGCACCTGTAGATTCTGAGGATGAAGAAGAGGAGGAGGATGAAGACATTGACAGAACTTCAGATCCGCTTCTGGGGCGAGATGTTGTACGAGAGTGCCTTGAGAAAGAGCCTGCAGATAAAACTGATGATGATATTGGTGAGGAGAAAAAAAATAATCTTTATGTAAAACTGTATCATATAACATCTGTAAGAGAAGCATATCTGAATTTAATGAGTTAATGTTCAATGTATATCCTCATAGTTATCAAGTGATGCCTTCCAGAGATCACTTTGCTCTAGCGATACTGTTAATTGAATGATTTCTCCTCTTACTATCTCAGAGAGTATTTGTTTGCAGGAGCTAAGCATTTTAAAAAAGAGATCCTTAAGATGTTAAGTGTTACAGTCATCGTATGTGTTGATATAAGGGAGGGATAGGCAGCAAAATAATTCTGCCTGAAACTGTTGAATTAGTTATTAAAAGTCAAAGAGAATATACTATTACTGCAGTATAGTTTTATGTAATTGTAAACTGAAAAACATTTAAGATGAAAATAATTCACTGCAGTGTTTAACTAGAAATTGGCATTAGTTTAACAGTAAAATTTGTGTTATGCCGTATACTTCAGATTACTTCTCTAAACACTGGAAAGTAATTTCATGCTCCTATCAAGCTTATAATTGCTGTACTGCAAGGGTATTTTTAATTTTTCTAAATGTTTGAAGCTGAAGTGCTTTTACACTCTAGTCAGACTGCTGCTTGCTGTAAGAGTCGATCAGATCACAATCAAGACTGTAGAGCCGAGTTGGGGTGGTTGATGACAAAATACATATTGGGCTCATTTAGCCACAGGCACTAATGGGGATTATAACACCACTGAGCAATTTTTCCGTGAATTTAACTGAGCTTTAATATACATGTGGAGGGTAAGGTATCTAAAGGAACCCCTGGGCCTTGCAGACTTCATACCAATGTTTCCTTTGTCTAACAGAGCAATTACTGGAATTCATGCATCAACTCCCTGCCTTTGCAAACATGACTATGTCTGTGAGGAGAGAACTTTGCTCGGTGATGATATTCGAAGTAGTAGAGCAAGCAGGAGCCATCATACTTGAAGACGGCCAAGAAGTAAGTTACTGCTTGTGACACAATTTGAGTGCTATAGGCAGTAGGTTAGCAAGGGCCTCTGGGGGCGAAGGGCTGGAAAATCTGTTTTCTATCTCCACATCTCTCCCGCACCTGAAAGTTAGAGAATTCTTCTCTCACCGTGACCCATGCGCAAAATCCCCAAACTTTAGCCCATCCCTTTGGGAGATTCTGCCTGTGTGTTACTATCTTGTTCAAGGCTTCAGTGTGGCCAAGTGACATAAACCAGTGTTGAGTGTGGTGTTATCACGTAAGTGCTAACATCTGGAGGAATTTATTTCAAAGATTATTTGTGGCATAGATGAATGCACCATTTCCATTGGTAAAATAACTCTCTTCATATAATGCAGTTTTTTTAAATACTAACATGGAGAAGTAGTATCCTTACCCAACAATGTAGGTATTATAACACAAATGTCTAAATTAGGGAGTGGTTTCCATACATATTCAGTGGGAGGAGACATGCTCAAATTACTCGGTGGTCAGGCTCCCAACGTAGGTGCTCTGAATCACTATTTTGAAATGCCTCTGTGTCCTGGGATTGAGATGTCTGGAGTGACCATAGCAAGTCATCCCCCCCAGAGGACTAGGTAGGCTCTTGTCTCTGGTAGTACCGAATGGGTACCCAAGGGGAAGAGTGATCATTCTCACTACATGGTATAAATATATTGTAGCAATTAGCCCACTGATTAAAAAAGCAATCTATTCATCAGCATTCCTCCCTACTGAATTAGTTCTGAAATGAATGAAGAATGCTGAAAAGCATTCTTGTTTCAGTCGTTTTTACTGCTTGCCTTACAGTGCATATTTTTAGTGAATTAAATGTTGCAGAACTGTTGTGACAACAAACTGGAGGCTGTAAGAATAAGCCTTGCTGAGATAAGAGCATTGGAACAGCTTACAGAAGTTGTTGAATTAGCTTCACTTTTTAAATTTGGGGTTTTTTTTATTTCCTTTAGCTCGATTCTTGGTATGTTATTTTAAATGGCACAGTGGAAATCAGCTATCCTGATGGGAAGAGTGAGAGTCTCTGTATGGGAAATAGTTTTGGGATTACTCCCTCTCTGGACAAACAGTACATGAACGGAGTGGTCAGAACCAAAGTAGACGATTGTCAGGTAAGATTAAAATTCTGTCCAACCACCTCATATTTTTAAGTATCTAACAAAAGAAAACAAACTGCTTTCATCCTAAGGCATGATCTTTATTCCAGGAGCAGAAAAAAAGGAGGCTGGTATTTTATGGGTCAAGGGCTCTGCTGATGTTGAGTTAATTGTACGCTCTTGGCGTGGGACTGGGACTTATTTCCCATTGCTGTGGTGTGAGAAACAGGAACTTCTGCTTTGTGCTGAAATGTAAGCTTAGTCCACCCCGGTCACGCTGTGTGTGTGACGGATGTGCAGTAAGAACAGATAAATAGAAAATACCCATTTCCACTTCTTACAGGCTTTGTCCTCTATATGTTTAGCCCATTCAAACAACCTTTTGGAGATGTAAGAAGGTGACAAGTTCTATTTGCCTTCTGTTTCTAACTTTCTGATATAGTGGGGCAGAACAGAGTGGGGTTGGTATAAAATGCTGTGCTATTGCGATTTTGTTGAAGCAGCCTAGAGGTGGGGATGCATTCATGTTTTGGATATTTATTAACGATCCCGTGTTGTTTGGGGGCAGTTTGTGTGTATAGCCCAGCAAGACTACTGGAGGATTCTGAACCATGTGGAAAAAAACACTCATAAAGTGGAGGAAGAAGGAGAAATTGTTATGGTAAAGGAGCACAGGGAGCTGGATCGCAGTGGAACCAGAAAAGGACACATAGTTATCAAGGTGAATTGCTTTCTATGCTTTCCATTGATCTATTAAACCTTTATTTATCAGTAAATAAACGCAATTTCGGTTTGATTCTAGAACACATGCTCAGTTTTGTCTGTCTCTGCTCAAAAAAATTGATTGGAAGTTATATTATTTTACATATTTACTTCCATCTCCCTTTTAATAAAGTTAGACCTCTTCAGCACATATATTGAGTTTTGTTTGGGGAGCACCCTTTGTGCCTCTTTATGTATTGACCTGTTTTTTATAATCTTTAAGAGGAACTTAAACTGTTTATTAAAAATAAAATTAAGGCAAGTTACTAATTGTTTTAGCCAGGTATTACCTGTGCAAAACATTTGGGCTGAGAGAAGCATGAAGATTTGATTTAAATGCGTTAGTGTATTTTGTCCTGAGTTTGCCATAACTGAAATTTGAAAAGGGAGTATTCAGTTCACGTGGTTTTATGCTAAGGTACTCTCTAAAGAGAGGTAGTGACGAGAGATATCAGTTATTTTTTGCATTTAATTTTTAAGGCAACACCCGAGCGACTCATCATGCACTTAATAGAAGAACATTCTATTGTCGATCCAACCTACATCGAAGATTTCCTTCTAACCTACAGAACGTTTCTAACAAGCCCCCTGGAAGTCGGAAATAAACTCTTGGAATGGTTCACAGTGGACAGCCTCAGGGATAAGGTTGGTTTGAGTCTCAGAGATTAGTATACATAGCAAAAATGTCTCCAAACTGATTCCTTTTTGTGTTGCTTGATAAACTAGGATTGTGCTCCAGCTGTTTTATATGAACTATTTTAAAGCAAAGTATTTTTCACTGGTATCAAGAAGGGGTTCTCCAGTGTGTTGTATGCGTATAGCGTACTATCCTAAATCGGGTGGGACGCTGCTTGTCTTCTGCAGAGTGATAAATACTGTTTTCTACTTAATTTAAAGATATAAATGCCAGTCTCTGAAATCCTTTTTCACCAGAAATGCAGGGACATTCAATTCATGATCTCTTGGACATACCAGCTTTTCACAACAGCATTGTGCTTGCCTTCCATAATTCTCTACTGTAGCACTTTTCAGTGCGCTGAGCACGTTTTGTCTGAGTAGTTTATTACAAACTCTGTACTCAAAATAAACTGCTCAAGACAGGTGCAGTTGATAAAAATGCTTCCATAAATAGGAGGAGGTTCAAGTCCATGTAACTGTATGCCCACAGACGTGAAAAATGTTCATAGTTTGGAACCTGTATCCATGTTCAATTTGTTGAAAATTACGGCAGTAAAATTCTTAGCCAGTGGTTTTACGTGTTCTAGCTTTGAGCTGAAGGAAACCCAACAGGCTATCAAAATGCTGTAGTTTCTTCTATAGGAAACTGTCTGGGGTCTTTTGCTGTGGTTACGGCTTCTCACATTTTTCCATGCTGTTCATTTTGGCAACTACAGTTTTTTAAGAAAAGGAAAGTAAAAGAAAACTGTCTCAGCAAATAAAAGAGGAAATTGTTTTAGAAGAGAAGCTGCTATAGATTAACCTTTTTTTCATAACATGGATGGATAAAATAATCCTGAATGGTAGTAACTCCATAGCACTCAAAAGCAACCTGAAGATTTAGCTAGAAATTCTTAAAATAAAGCTTTTTATTATCACTCTCTTTAAGGAGATCATTAGGATGCTTTAAAAAGATAAGATTTACAAACAGCATAAGGAAGAGTTAACTGAAGGTGGATTTGTGTACCAGTAAGTAGCGGGTGACGCAGGCAATTAGGTACAAAAATGCTTGTTTTTTTAGTTTTCATTTGTTTCCACAAATAAAGGAAAAGAGAAGATGATTTTGCGTGTAAATGCCTTCTGCTTCTGTTTATTAAAAGATGCAGTAATCTGTCATAAGCTATTCTGCCATGTCCTTGTTTTCTTCTTTGCTTATAGATTAAAGCCTATCGGAGAAGAATCTTAGGTACCTTTATATAAACTTTTTTTTTTCCCCCGCAGGTTACCAGAGTGGTCTTACTGTGGGTAAACAATCATTTTAATGACTTTGAAGGAGATCCTGCTATGACTCGGTTTCTGGAAGAATTTGAAAAGAACTTGGAAGACACGGTAGGAACAAAAAAGAATGACTGTGCTACTTTCTAATGTTACACACTTGCATTTTCCAGTGTGTTACCAGTGACTAACACATTGTAGTCTCTAAGTCTTAGCAGTCAATAGAGGGCTCTTAACATGGACAAATTTGTTCAGAAATACATACTTAGATACAAAGTCCATATAAAATAGTACATATGGCACTCATTTATGTGTTTTTGCATTACTGCAAAAGAGGAGAAGGTTTATTTAGTAAGACTTGGATACATGGCATCGTAAGTCCCTTTTCTGGCATTTGGGTTGGTTTTTTTTTTTCCACAACTGTTTTTCCATTTCTAGTAAAAGAAACATTGCACTCCATTTTGTGTTTTCTGTGTTACAGAAAATGAAAGGACATCTCAGACTGCTGAATATTGCCTGTGCTGCCAAAGCAAAATGGAGACAAATTACCCTGCAAAAGCCTTCTAGAGATTCGCCACTGTTTTTCAGCCTTCTTGGAGGAAGCGACAAGGGGTTTGGTATTTTTGTAGAGACTGTGGAAGCAGGCAGTAAAGCAGCAGAAGCTGGTCTCAAGCGTGGTGATCAGGTAAAAAGAACTAAGTTCACTTAAAATATCCATCTGTTATTTTAATTTTAAAAAAATCTAGTTCAACCAACTGTAGTGTTCCCAACAGAAAGAATATGCTGTTTACTAAAAGCAAAAAACTGGCCACTATTCTATTGTGAATGTCACAGTTCAGCTTCAGTTTCAATGTGTTAAATGGGTTTCTATTAAATAGTTTTCAAAATATTTAAAATAGTTAAATATTTCAAAAATAAAAAGGGAAAGGAAACCAAATTGTGGTTATTTTAGGAAACTTGCTGATCATAGATATGGTTAAGTTGAAGCGATCGGATTGTTTTGTTGCATTCATTCCCACCTGGTGTAAATCATCCCAGTTTACTGAGGCTGGTGGAGCAATGACAGTTCACACCAGGTGAAGATTTGGCCTTTGATGTAATATCAGTTCTATGGTTCATTTTTGATTTGGGTGCAGTTCCTAATTGCAAGAATGTTATCATGGAAAATAAATCTGGTTAAAGCATTTGACAGGGAGAAATGGTGGTCCTGGCTTGTTTATAGGATATAACTTCACTGACATGTTGAATATAGTTACTTAACAAGGAATGTTTTGATTCTATACCTGCTGTAAAGATGATTTGAGAACTACTGGAAAGTTCTTATTGTGTCTGTATTATCACCTCTGTATTTGTAACTCTGTTGGAAACAGTTGTTCTCCTCACAGTGCAATTTTTATTTTTTCTTCAAGATAATGGAAGTAAATGGACAAAATTTTGAGAACATTACCTTTGTAAAAGCTCTGGAAATCTTAAGGAACAACACTCATCTCTCCATTACTGTAAAAACAAACATTTTTGGTGAGTAGAGTTTATATAGGATGTATTTTTGTGTATGTGAAGAAAAGCTCCGGTCTTTCTGGCTTTAGAAGTGCAGTAAGATTCCATCTTTTTTTTTTTTCCTAACTGGCTCTAGGAGTGAAAAGTTGTGCAGAAGTCAACTCGTTGTGCCTCCGTTTGCTCAGATAAGTTCTGGTGTGCCAAGGGCTGCACATTGAGTGGCACCAAGCCAGCGTAGCCAGCTCTTTACTCCCCGAGAAATCCTCAAATGACTGTTTAAGCGGCTTTAGTGTCCCTTCATGCGATATGGCTGAGACAGAGCCAAGGGATCTGGGCCAAAATATGTTTGCCAAGAAACAGCAGAAATGTAAAACTGGGCTTTTGAAAAACTTTTTATAATGACTATAAGAATGATAGGATAAATTGCCTTTATATCTAAAATTGAAAAGGGGATATAAAAAGCAGCGTGACATATAACTGTTGGCTTTTAATTGTCAATGTGAATATAAACACATAAATACCTCTTTAAAATCTCAGTCAAACCATCTGTTCTTTTTCCATAATCCTGTTCAGGCAACAGCATAACCATAGCTACAGAAAGAACGAGACTGTGCACAAGATAGCTCCTTCCTCTGGAGTTGTATCTGAGACCCAAAGGTTTCCTTTTCTTTCTTTCTTCCTCCAATTATCTGCCTTTGTTCCCTATTGATTTTCTTTGAAATTATTGTTATTTTCTATTATTATTTGGCTGGGTCTTCTTATACAGAAAGTCCTGTTTGTCTTGGTCATAGGGGCAATCTGAGAAATGTGGCCTGTACGGTTCTGCATTCTCCCACTATCACCGTGGTTTTGACAGAAAATACTGAATTTCTGACTTAAGTGATTTTAAAATATTTTAAAAGATTTTTAAAAAAAAATAATTTGTATTGATAAAACAATTTGAACAATTTGTTTTCACCTTTTATATGTGGAAAGAAACACAAAGAACATAAACACTGTCTTCCATGGAATTATATTTTTGGGAATGTCACTTGGTAATAGACTGGCTTAGGCTGATAAATGTAATAGGAAATTTGATGCAGCTTCTGTTTGGTAGTATTACTGAAAGCAAAGAAAGGAAGGTTTGGAAAATATCAGTCTGTCTTGCAGTTATTCTTGAGGAAGCATCTGCACTACATTACCTAAAAGATGCGGACAAAAAAGTCAATAAATACATAGAGCTGATTGCCATGAACACAATGTTTCCTTCTTTGCTATCTGGTAATGATAGACTAGGTCTATTAAATTTGCTGTGATATGTGCTAATTTCAGAAGTAGTTAGGAGAACTCTGCTATGCAGAACGTTTGATCATTTTTATTGAACATTTAGGGGTTGGTCTTTCTGCCAAGGTAATGAAAAGCAAAACTTAAATGGGAAAAGACACGCGCCCTTAGAATCAAAATTAAAATGCAGTGTATTGCCTGGTAGGTAACTACTTGGTTTGCTTTTTCTGCAGGGATGTGGGAAGCAAAAGGGTTGAGGGGAAAGAAGAATTCACTGTGAAATTTAATGTGTGCAAAGGTAAATCAGAATGATTGTGTCTTCTATTACAGTGTTTAAGGAGCTGCTCTGCAGGATAGGACAAGAGAAGAATGGAATTCCACATATTCCAAAAATTGCAGAAAAGAAAAACAACCGTTACTCCATCCCAGATATGCCTGGAGATGTGGAACAGATGTTTCCCCGTGAAAAAGGAAACAAGAAAATGAAAGCAAACACTGTGTCTGGTGGGAGAAACAGGATCAGGAAAATTTTAGACAAAACCCGATTCAGCATCTTGCCTCCAAAACTGTTCAGGTTTGTCAGACTCTTGTGGTCAAAAAGTAATTGTTCCTTATTAAGCTGTGATATTTTAGTTGCTTAGTATCTTCAGTTATTTTGTCCACGTTGCTTATGGTTTTTTTTTTTTAAAAAATGCAGCAAATCTGACCCATAAATGCAGAACAAGACCAAGATATCTTTTCTCTCCCAGTAAACACTTTCAAATATGCTTTTCTTCTGTCCTTGTCTTGAAAGCCTGACTACAACGTGTAATTAAAATATCTGAGTGCCGTTATTTTTCTTAGTTTTGTTCATCCCAAGATGAATATAAGGAGTTTAATGCCCATCATTGAAACCAAATTGTTTTGCAGTGATGGGAGTGTGAGCCAGTCGCAGGACGACAGCATCGTTGGGACTCGGCAATGCAGACACAGCCTGGCCATCATGCCTATTCCGGGAACGCTCTCATCCAGTAGCCCTGACCTGTTGCAGCCTACAACTAGCATTCTGGATTTCTCTAATCCTTCAGGTAAAACAGCAGCATTAGCTTGATTTACAGGATGATTACAAGGCAGCTGGTTCAGGGAGAAAATTACATCTTTTACCAGCATCAAACATGCTGAGTGTAATTACCTGTTTATCTTGTGGCCCTAGCAGGTCCAAACTGGAGATTCGCTGAAAATCTAAACTGCCTGAACCTCTCTTGCCTGTTTTTTGTAATGTGACACTTAGCTTGTTTTTACAAAGAAATCTATTTTTTGTCACCTCTGAGAGGCTTTGATTTACTGGAGTTTACCAGAGCTCTGGTGGAAGCAGATTGTCCTTGTCTGCACCTTCCTCTTTTGTCATCTCTTCCCAATACCAGCAATCCTGGTGATTGGACTTGTCCATCCACCATCTTTGAATATATATTTCAAGCAGTATTGTGGATGGAATAGGAGTGCCATGGTACCAACACAGTGATAGTAAGGCTTAATGTTTTGCAAACATGATGTATATTCAACTGCATGTCTGAAAAACTGAAAACCATTTTGAGATGTGTACTCTAAGCTTTCATTGCTATTACTGGAGGAATACAGTTTTGGGGTGGCTGCAGGAGGCATTTGTTGTTACATGCAGCTGCCTGTAACCATGTCAAGTCAGAATCTTGTTTCCCTATTTTGAGTGTAAGTTCTGCGCATAATTACATATTCTGTAAAGTGTCTTGTGGCTGTGACTTACTTATGTTTATGTAAACTTGCAGATTTCCCCTTTAAAAGGGATGTACACAGATATATCCTGTGCATAAAAATGCATAGCAAATAAGCTCCCTTTTTGCTGCAAATCCAGGTTCTTGCTCTCTGCATGAGAGCTACGCACATGTTCTCCAAGAATCTCCATTTAATATTATACAAGTTACTGCATGATACGAAATGTTGATCACTAGTCCTTCTTACCTTTACTTTAAGATTACTATAACGCATGTGCTGTTGGTTTTGAATGGCAGAGAAAACCAAGATATTTCTGACAGTGTACTACATACACTTGATAAGTTTTGTAAACCTCTAAACCTTGATTTGGTGTTGACATGGTTTTTTTCTTTTTTTCCGGCCTGCAGCTGTTGGGTTTTACTGTAAGTATTGTGACGTATATCATCCTGTAGACCTTAATATTGCATGGCTTGCCTGTTAAACTTAACACCTTCAGATGTTGTATTGACATAGTTATTACTGTTAGGGCATTAGATAGTCCTGTGCTCTGTAATCTTCCCTTAAATAAAACAAATCCATAGGTTCTCTTTACGGGCACAGTCCTGTAGTGAGGCTGAGACCTGCATTTTATTCCCATTTCTGCCACCGACACACTGAATGACCCTTGGCAGGTTACTTCGCTTCTCTGTGACCTTGCTTTAAAGGAATGAAATTGCTTACATCCCTTTTATAGAAACTGAAGTTTTAAATGATAACGTAGGTTGAGATTTAGTTTGTCCTTCTGTCGGACTCTGTATAACTAAAATTACATGCATGCAGACTTGAAATGTGTTTTGCATTGTCAACACAAGCTGAATAATGCATAAGAAAATAATTTTCATTAATGTTTGCCTGCTTAAAAGCAAAGACCATGAAGACAGGCATGTGCTTGTAATATCAGTTTCCCTCACCTGTCACAAGTTACACTACGGTTTGGTTGCATGTCGGTTCTTCCTGCCCCCCCCAAATTATGTTTCCGTTTTTGGTTTTATACCTCGAATGTGTTCTGATTTTCTTAGGTATGTTGATACCAAGATGTTTGGCTCTTCTGCGGATTTACTATAATTTTTGAGTGCCAACATTTCCCAAATTATTCAATGTGTAATTTTCACCACTTTCTCTCTGAAATAAGTACATAATATTTATTTTTCACTTTTATAGCCCCCCCATTCATGTATGCATGGAGCTTTTCAAATTCAGCTAGTCCCCAACTATTAATGAGACTTTTTTCTGGTAATATAATAGTCATAAGAATGAAACTGTTCGTAGAATTAGGTTTCAGTCAGATTTTTTTTCATCTTCCAGTTTATTTACAGCTGATGTTGAGGCTCTCTTTTTTTCCAATAGGTGGAAACTTTTGATGCTGGATCATAAATTACCAGCTTACTTTTTGCCCTGAAATTCCTGCTACTTGCCCCCATAACACCATTAAGTCCTGATAGAAGAAAAAGTAATCCCAAGGTCACTGCCTCATTAAAAGAAATCTTAATTTCTTCCTTAAGCAGTGGATTTTGACAGTGGAAAGTTAAGGTATAGGTGATGGGGTAAGCAGCATGTAAAACTCAGTGCTCAGAGAGCTGCTGCTGGGAGGACCTCGATGCACAGCCTGGTAGGATGATTCCCTGGCAGAAAAGTGCCGGTTCCCCTCGGCAGAGGGACCCTGGTCATTACCTCCTCACGGCACTCGCTGCCCTGCCGGCGATCCGGAGGCTCCCCTCGGCTGGCAGGTCTCCTCACTCCATGGATTGGGCACTTAGTGCTGTTGAAGGCTGGTCAAATGACAGAGAGAGAGAGAGGTGAGGGGCTGGTTTGGAGGCTGCTGCTGTAATAACAGCCCTTCGCTTCTCTCGCTGGGGATCTCTGATGCAGGAGCTAATGGCCCATCTGCCTCCAATGTGGTTTTTTGGAATAGCTGCAGGCTCTGAAGACATGGCTGAGGGCTCAGCAAGAGCCTCCCACCTTCTCAGGTCTGCAGAAAACTTGTGAAGTTTTAGCCTTCAGGGTTTAAGGGAAAAGCTGTGCTTCCCCGAGTTTTTAAATTAGTGTGCACTCTGACTTGACGCTTTTTTCAGATCGGTTTTATTTTGAAAATCAAGCCTTCTGTAGTAACTAATGGAGCGAATGGTTTCCAATCATCAAGCTGTAGATTAAATGTGTGTTTCTTCAGATACTTACTTCCTGCTGTAGCCTGCCACAGATAAAGCTGGTCCCTAATGCATTTATAATACCTAAAATGTGCTATGAATAAGTACCCTAGCCAAAGAATTAACTGCTGGCAGCAGCTTAGTTCCTTCAGGGTGAGAGAGGGACAATAAAAGTTTGCAGCTAGCTATGGGAGCAACCAAATCTCCTTTCCTCTTCACGTCCTCCTGCCCGCAGCCCATCCACGCGTGCTCGATGGCCTCCTGTCCCCAGGAAGGGTACCCTGGCACGTGTGTCGATGCTGGCTCTCGCAAAGACGAAAGAGCCAAAGAAGGAATGATGCTGCCAAAGTTTGAGACACGCTGAGAAGGACAGCGTACAGCTTAGCAGTATGTCTAGATGTCTTGTACTCTGATTGTGGTCATGCGATGATAAAGTAATTGAGCTGTGGAAATGCAGAGAGTCGAGTCCTCTTTTTTCCTCTCAAAGTTGAAAGAAACGACTGAATATTTTAATGAATATTTATCAAGTCCAGCATAGCTTTTTTTTTTTTACTACTAGCTGCATTTTGTTTTCTGGCTATCAAAGGAGACAGTCAATGATCTCGCGTCTTCTCAAGGGACAAGAAACTTCATACATTAAAGGTGCTATTCTGTTATTTTAGATATTCCAGATCAAGTAATAAGAGTTTTCAAAGCAGATCAGCAGAGCTGTTACATTATCATCAGCAAAGACACTACAGCAAAAGAGGTTGTGAGTCACGCCGTCCACGAATTCAACTTGACAGGAGCCCCGGAGACCTATTCCCTCTGCGAAGTGTCTGTCAGCCCCGAGGGAGTCATCAAACAACGGAGACTCCCAGATCAGTTCTCAAAATTGGCCGACAGGATTCAACTCAATGGACGGTAAATGGGCCCTTGTTGCGATTTTGGTTCGGATTTATTTGCCTTTCAGGATTGAAACGTCAGAAAGAAACATTAGGGAGGGATGCTTTAATTAAAATAGACAGGTGTCTATTAGAAGAACAAGCAAGTAAATGTCAGTAGCTTACATTTCCCTCTCCTCTTTTCTTCCTTCCCCAAAAGTGCAGCGAGCTTGCATGATGACAACTAAATTTAGCAGATCAGGATAACGTATGCAGTGGCTTACACTTAAAAAGAAAAAAAGTTAGATTTGTTCTGACACTTTCCACATGTACTTCAGGATTAAAGCATTTGATTAATGTCTTTGTGATGTCATGTTGCGATGAACTGATACTAACCTGAGATAAATTCTTCCATTTTATGTAAACTGTTATGAACGTTTCTGAAATGTTAAGTGCTTCAGTTTTATCTGATGACCTGATCCATACCAGAAGAAAGTTTATTAAGTAAAAAATTCTTCAGTCGTCTTTGCTAGGCAACAGAGGGAATTTATGAGGGGTAAACTTTTGTATATCTGAAAGTGATCTGCTTGGGACCATGGAAATGAATTTTCCAGATACGTTTTCATTTCCTGAATACTGTGTGCTTCATGTAAATATTAATACGCCACACTAAATTTATATAAGAAACCACACTAAATTGGTGTAAGAAATGGAGAAATACATTAACAAGAGATTTCTCAGGACTAATGTGTATTTAAAATGTTATTTCACTGCTGAATTTACAAGTGGAAAAGTAACTGACCTTTTTCTGAAGGTGAAAGCTACAGCCTATTGCAGAGTACAGTATAGACAATATAAGCAAAGAGGTAGATTAAAACAGCTTTTTGAAATGTTTTTTTACTTCGGTAATGATGGTATTTTATACTAGCTAAAGTACAAGGTTACACTGTTCCCTCTTGCCTCTGTTTTTGCCTCTTACACTGGGTTGTCAACAGTAACGGGGAAACGCTCTCACATTAACACCCCTGCAGTGTCATTAATGTCCACCTTGATTGGTGTAGTTCAATGCCTTTGTGTTCACAGACCCTCTGAAGAGCATCTCTAACGTTTTATTGTAACTCAACTATTCTTCAGGTATTATCTAAAAAACAACATGGAGACAGAGACCTTATGCTCAGATGAGGATGCTCAAGAGCTACTGAGAGAAAGCCAAATTTCCCTCTTGCAGCTGAGCACCATCGAGGTTGCCACTCAGCTTTCCATGAGGGACTTTGAATTATTTCGCAACATTGAGCCTACAGAATACATCGATGACCTTTATAAGCTGGACTCCAAAACAGGAAATGCTCACCTGAAACAGTTTGAAGATGTCATAAATCAAGAGACGTTCTGGGTTGCCATGGAAATTTTAGCAGAGCCCAACCAACTCAAAAGAATGAAGATTATTAAGCATTTCATTAAAATTGCCCTCCACTGTCGAGAATGCAAGAACTTCAATTCCATGTTCGCGGTTATAAGGTAAAATGCTTCCCATTTGTCAGATCTGATTTGTGCTGTCAAAGGCAATTCCGTTAACCTAAACGGAAAGAGAAGAGAGAGGTATATCCTGAGCAGATTACTGATGGTGCTGGGTGGTTGTAAGGGAATTACCAAGCTTTTCAAAAGCCAGACTCTGCAAAGAGATGTGTTGTTGCTGCAGTCTTTTCCTTCCTCAGCCTCCGAAGTTCAGTCTTATTGCAGTGGTTGATGTGACTGTCTCCTCTTTATCTGTTACCTAGCAGGGAAAGAGAAGATTTGGACAAAAGACTGTTTGATTGATGAACTTCAGAAACCTGCCCGAACATTGCTGTCATTTTCTGTGATTCTGGCACCCAGTTCCCCTTCTTTTTTCAGTCACTGTTACTTTTTCAGTGTGCACTGAGTCATATCTCTGATGATGAGATTACTTTATTTCTTCCTTTCATTGTAAGGACTTCCTCAATCAGTCTTGGTTTAGTTTAATTTTCCTTTTCATTCTTTCCTGTCATCTGCTTGCTTCCCTATTTTTTTTCTCTTCATTTGCACATTTAGACTTTCTCTTCTGATTTATACTAATGCTGTTACTTTAACAGCATAGTTACATTTTCTTTTTTTTTATTTTAACCCGTTTTATTAAAAAAAAAAAAAAAAAAAAAAAAAAAGGCACTCTGATTCATCAGACAAAGATCTGCATTCATGCTGTATGCCAGCACTATCTTTGAAAATACATTTTAAAATATTTTCTTCCATGTCTAACCAGTTTATCAAATGGTATTGGCTTCTGTTTAACCATACATTAAAGAATTAATGAATTTCCTTAAAGGGTACTGGGCAACCATTGGGGCTGTGGCTACTCATTACATGGTGAATGCACATGTGGATGCTGAATCTAATTTCTATACTCTGCTCCCTAATTTCTCATGGTTTGTTGTAGGTGGAGAAATGACTCTTCTGCTTCTCAGTTAAGTCTAATCAGGCCATGACCAAAGTGGTCTTTGGTCAAAAAAAGCAAATAAATTAGCTTTTGTTTTACTCTTATTTCCGGAGGAATATGTTTTTGTTAGTTCCTGCTTTGCCTTGCGTATCAGTTGGATGCCATATGGTTCATGAAATAGGAAGATAACCGTCCTAATGTAGCATGTAAAAGAGGAGCTGTGTGGTGGCATATATCTGATTTTTCACGAGAGAAGGCTTTCTTTGTGGTTTGACAATAGCATGGAGAGAAATGTGTATAAAAAAAATACTAGATAAGTTTTTGAAGCTTTCAAAATGAGAAAAAAAAAATCTTAGAATAGCAGATTCACCAACTGTATGATTCTGGATTTACTAATGAATTGTGGAGAATATCACTTTCCAGTTCTGCAGCTACAAGGACTTTGGAGTCATTGCAAAATTTCTTGAGCAAAGATGGTGACCAACTGTGATAGGGAGGATGGATATATTTCATTTTTAGAAGTTGTTTTTTTTATTGCATCCAGAAAATCTGGGTATATTTATACTTGATGAGAGTTGAAGGCACAATAGCAACTTTTAGTGTATCTGCTGCTTCTAATTCTCAGTCTGTTGGTGCTCGTTTACAAATGCTCCAAACATACTGCTCCTCAGTCCCACCACTTTTGCTTGGGATAAGCTGTGCGCCGTTCCCACTTGCCACCGTAGCCGTGAATTCACCTCGTTAATTTTTCACCCTTTTTGTCCTTATTGTGGTATACAGTTTTACAGGAGAGAAGTGGTTCTTCAATTAAATGGGCATCAGTACTGTGTGACAGAGAGATTGTTTTGGCAGGCTGACGTGGAATTTGTACCTTTTGAATAGGAAGCGGTCATGCTTTTTACAGTTCTCTTTTTCACACGCTCACAAGAGTGAACAGCAGAGGTTTATTGTGATGAACTTGCAGCCTGGCATTCAGCCAGCTTTGCTGTTAACCTTGTGAAAGCTATTTTTAAGCCTTAAACCAAAAACCCAACCCTTTTCCTTCCGTATGAAAGGTAATGATTCCGCTAACAGCTAGTAATGAAATGTATCTGCCTTACAGTGGGTTAAACCTGGCACCAGTAGCGCGTCTCAGAGGCACTTGGGAGAAGTTACCGAGCAAGTATGAAAAGCACCTCAGAGACCTTCAAGATCTTTTTGATCCATCTCGAAACATGGCAAAATACCGCAACATCCTTAGCAGCCAGAGCATGCAGCCTCCAATTATTCCACTTTTTCCTGTTGTCAAGAAGGATATCACGTTTCTGCATGAAGGTAATGTCAAAGATAGAGAAATAATAAACAAAGCGTTGAATATGCTTTAGCCCTTTCTTCAGGGCTCTGATTCAACAAATGTCTAAAAGAAGCTGCCACCAGTAGGATGCTTTTGATGCGTCCTTTGTAGGAGTAAAATAAAATAGAACTCTGAATGCATAATGGAAGAGCCTGATCCTAGACAAAAATTAAAAATTAAATGCATATTTTTTAATATTTTAAAAGCAATGCTTAATCTTCATCAGCTGTCCTAAAGTTTAGGGTGGAAGCGTAGGTGAGTGTGCTAACTGGTAGTTGCACTACTTCAAATATAATTCTCTTACAAAAACTTGTTGCTGCAATGTTTGTAGGTTTTCGTTCCATGTTGTGGCTTTCAGACAGCTATGATGATATTAACACCCCTCCTACTCTTGCTTTCAGCATTTTCAAGGGGTTTTGTTTAAACATTTCCTTTTTTTTTTCTTTTACACAAAGTTCTGTTCACAATTAAGGTGTTAAGCATTTCCAAATATGCCCAATTCTTGGTTGTGGTGTTTCAGAACTACTTGAACTAATTTCAGAACGTGAACGCTCTTGATGTCAGTTCTATATTTATATTATTTGAACATCTATGCCAATGGATTTGGGCATAGTTCATTTACTCCTTTCTCCTCCTACTAACACTTGTTCCTTTAGGAATAGATTAACAAGAGCAATGCTGGGGAGGCTGAGTGGGCCTGATTGTGATTTGTGTTTTGCCAGAGTTTCCTGTTTTCTTGCTATTTTGATTAAAGCAGTGTTGTTGATGGAGGGGCAGGGAGGGAGGAAGGGTGATGTGGGGGACTTAGGAACACATTGCCCATTAAAAAAGTATTTCTTACTATCTTTTTTTTTTCTATATGTGTGTGTGTTTCAATTATGCAGGAAATGATTCTAAGGTGGATGGCCTGGTAAATTTTGAGAAACTCAGAATGATTGCCAAAGAAATTCGCCAAGTTGTCAGGATGACCTCCGCAAACATGGATCCGGCTGTAATGTTCAGACAAAGGTGTGCAATTTAGAAAGACAGTAGGATTGGAGGTGTCTCAGAGTGGGTAGGGGTCTGGGTTTGTGTGTGCATCAGTACGTTAATGTTTCATTGTGTAACGTCCCATTGACATTTACCATCAGAACCGCAATCTTTATCAGATTATGGCAATACAGTCGACGCTTCCAAGACCTGCTTTTAATGACTACCAAACCAATTGGTTGCCTTATAAAAGCAAAAAAGAATAGGTTCTAATTTTAAGGATTCGTATTTTTGCTAAATGAAATGTTAGTATCAGTAGAGTTCTGGAAGAGGTATAATAGTAGGGAGGAAATCATATATATATATATAAAAGAGCTCCTAATCACCCCTGTATAAATCTGAAATATTGCTTCAAAAGAAAACGCCACTGATAACATACTGAAAACAAACAAAATATTTTTTATTTGTTCTAAACACAGCTTGCTCCACCTACGTAATGTTCAACACGTTCAGGCTCTAAGCAGGTGGAGGGGATGTTTTATTGTTTTCTTTTTTCTTTTTTTTCTTCCTGATGCATAATAATGCCAGGCTCTGTGTTAACAAACTGCAGAATAAAAGCACCACGACTTCTAATCTGGTGCTGATTAGCTCCAGATTATATTTAGTGTAACGAAATAATTTCCTGCATCTGTTTGCTTCCCTCTGGCTGAACTAAAACCATCAGCGACTCCACTGTTGTCCGCGCAGGGTCCTGATGCCTGTAGATCCCTGCCGAGAAGGGTTTTGTTGTCCTTCCCTTGCACTGTTTGCCTCTCAAGCTAATGGGCCAGACAAAAACCCCTCAGGATGCAGTTCAGGTGGGGAGTTGGTGATGAGGTGATGTCCTGTGCTGAATCATTACATGATTTCCACTTCAAAACCTGTGAGAATAGTCCTTTGAGTCGCCTGTTGTGTGTGTATCCCTGGCAGTGTCTGGCCAGCCGCAGAGAGCTCTCTGAACACCCTGGGGTGAGCAGAGCTCAGAGGAAGCTCAATGGGCAGTTGCTTGGGTGAAGCGTGCTTTGTACAAGCCCTGGCTAAACTCCAGTGGATAGGTCACCCGTGCAGCTGTAACTGGCTTCGATTTAGGAGTTCAGTGATGTCTGTGCGCTGGAAGGAAACAGCATATGCGAGGATATCTAGCGTATATAATAGCATAGAGATTTGGTTCCCTGTGGTCTTCCAGTGGTCAAGATTCACAGATGATCATGAATCCCGTCTGGTTTTTGTTTTCAAGGCTGGCTATCAGGAAACATAAGTATTTTGTTTAACGTTGGACCAATCAAGGCTTGAGATAAAAATAACAGATCCCTTGTTAATGTTGTTTAAAGATGGATTTGTTTCAGAGTGGAGATTCACCTTCATACTATGGGATTTCAATTAGCAAAACTTCCTTTTGAACATAAAGTTATAAAGCCACTTACTGTTAAGCTGTGATTGCTTTTCAGAAGCTTTGGTGTTCACAGATGAAATCAGTCTATAAATAAATTTCCTTGATGCCCCGTGCGCTTTCTGAGACCTAATGAGGTCTAATCATTAAACTAATTGAATAGTAAACAGTTACCTTTAGTATGTTTTTCAGAACTACAGAGCACATTTTAATGACCATAATTTGAATTATGCACACTGACATAAAACACTTAGGCATCTAATCTTAGAGACCGTGCCAAAAATTAAAAGAAAATAATTCCATGTTTTCACGTAATTTATATTCATTTTCATTGCCTCTGGTGTTTGATCTATCAGTTTGTGTTATGAAGCACCAATAAATGCTTTTGAAGATAAAAAAATTAACAAGAAAAGATGTTTGTTAGCGGTAACAGGAGACTTGCTAGCAAGTTCATGACTAGCATCTAGTTCTTCAGCATGTATTTGGCAACTAGCTTGTTGCCCAGCAAGCAATCAAGAGAAAACAACATCATAAACTTTTGAATACTGATGGTGATTTCTCATGCGCTTACTGCAGTCCTAATGCAAAGAATAAATTTATTGAATCACACTTTCTGCAATCTGAAGAAGTTAAACAGTTTTCACTTGCTCCATCAAAATTGAATTTGACTTGTGGGAAATACTTAACAAGAAAATTTAATGCAATTTTGGTTTTTAAATTCATAGGTTAAACTTCAACAAAAAACTGATAGATGCTCTTCCATAAAGTATTTGCTCAAGTCCTGCCCTTGCATTCCATGAAAACATTGTGTTATTGTTTGAGAAGAATTTTGCTGTATAGAAATTTTTTCTTTTCTGTTCTTTCCTGTCTACATCTTTCTTCCTGACTCTCAACTGTTTTATTTTTTTTCCTGTGCTTTTCTGTTCAAATACATGCTTCAATGTATATGGCTCTTGCTTACAGGAAGAAGAGGTGGAGAAGTTTGGGGTAAGTGTAGAGATGAATGCAACTAAGATAAATAAGGATTATGCAACTCTTAACATACTGCATCCTTCTTGTTAGTGCATGCATCTGAAATACAGCATGCATTTTATTAACCCTGCAATACATATTTTTTGGAAAACAGGAATAAGGGGTTACAGTCAACGTTGTACTACAGCTATAAAAATTCTGAGTTGCTTTTGTGTACTAGATAAGTTGTTTTGAGTTTTGGCTTTATGCATTCAAAAAACCTGCTGTGCAGTTATATTGGAAGGCAAACTATTTTGGGAAACAGATTATTTGCTTTTTAACATTTAACAGAAAAGTTTAAGCCATTCTGCTTTTTAAACTATAGGAACACTTTGAATTGTGATAATGATATAGTAATTTCCCCCCTGAAGTCTGAGTTCAAGCTTCAAAGTCTTTATTTTTAGTATGTATTTAAAATGCATCTCACATTTCATGCACCAAAATCCTCATTGATTTCACTGGGAGTCTTGGTTGTGCAAGGACTGAATAATGAAGTGACTACAAATGAGAGTACTAAGGCTGGCTAGTGAAATTCCTGACTGACACATGCCAGTGATGATGTAGCCATATTTTATGTGTTCTTATGTGTATTTTTGCCCATAAGCTCTGTGTACCTGAGCCTATGTGCCTTTGCATTTTGAAACTCTGCTTCTTTCCATACTGTGGGCATCTGGTTTAAAGCCAGCTATACGTTAGTATGTCGACATTTTGCATAGAGGATGGAGGCAGAAATGCTCATGGTGCTTTGCCCTCCCTAAAGTCCCTTTGCAAGTTGCAGAGGAAGCCTGGTGTGGCAACGCAATTTGTCAGCAAAGAGGATCCAGGCACTTCTGTGCAGAGAACGGATTTACCCACGCCAGCAGTGATGGGGCCAGTGCCAGGACTTGTGCTAGACAAACTGGGCAGAGCAGGTTTGGGTCCTGGTCCCTGATGTGAAATGAGCAACGTGCGGATGCCCTTGGTGCAGGAGAGCTCGGCTGGCAGCGTTTGGTGCTCAGTAATCGGCCGCTCACAGAGCGGCTCACGGGGAGAAATCCCTAGGACCCAACTGGAGCCACCATGATTTCTGACCCTTGGGATTACTATGAACACAAGTAAATGAGGAAAAAACATTTTTAAAGGAAATTGAATTAAATTGCCTTAAAAAGTCAATTTCAGACTTAAAAGAAGAACAGTGTGTACATAAGCAATAAACTATTTGTATTATTAAACATAAACATAAGTGTAGTTTCCAGTTTCATTATGTAATAGGTCCTAGCTTTGCTGGGATCCGTAGGAGATCGGAGTGCCCCCTTGGCTCGCATAGGTGTGAACGGGCCATCGTGCCTTTTGCTGCTCTTTGCTTACGATAGCATTACTTTTTTATTTAATTAAGCTATAAATTTCTGCCAGTTTTTAAGCTTATATTTTCTCTTCGATTGATTTAACATCTTGAAAAGATTGCACTCAGCTGTGTCCCACCATTTCTTATTTTTTTTAGGCTCGGTGTGCTCAATTCCTTAGGCTTCCTCATACAATGTGCTTCGTTCTGACTCTCTTTATGGCTCTTCTGTGCTGGACATTGTTTATTTTGCCACTTGTGATTCTGTAAACACACCCAAGATCTTGATAAACATCTTTACAAATAGTTTAGCCTTTTAAAATACAGCTATTCCTCTGAATGTCTAAAAAAACCCCACAAACAAACAACTTCAAACAACTTCACTGACACTTTCTATTAGAATTTACATGTAACACATACCATGATCTCCATTTATCAAAAAATGGATTGGGACTGGTGTGACCATAGGACTTCGGACAGTTGAAACAGAGGTGATGTGTATATTTGAGCTGTACCAAGATCAGTGACCGTCTGTACCTGAACCGTTTGGGGATTATTTATTTTTGCTTCAGTTGCTGACAGAATCGGCAGCTCAAAATCAGGAATGTTGAGGAGCGTTGTCTTGCGTAGATGCAAGTCTGTACGAGGCTGGGCACGTGTATATTATCACTGCCTTCCTGACCTTCGCTGGGATACGCTTTTTTAATGAGTTGCTCTTCTGTGAATGTTTTTACTTAACTGGAGAAAGAAGTTAAGTGTGTCATATAATGTACTTTGCATATTTAACATAATTTTTCCCCCGATTTAAACACTGTCAGAAGCTCATTTTTCTAAGAGGATTACAGTAGTCACTCACTTCTGTACTCAGCTGAATTGCAAGAAGTTTCCGTTGTAAGCCTGATGCAAAGAGTGGGTATCAAATGCCTTAAACAAAAAAAAAAGTTAATCAAGTTTGTCCGCTCTTATGCAGTTGAAATAGCGTGGGGTTTGCAGAACAAGACTGCGATTCATTAGCAGAGCTAGCTGGGTACTTTACGCAGCATTGCGCCTCATTCTTGCTATTTCCACACTTTCATACGCAGCCCTTTTCTAGACTCAAGTTGCTGCTCTCAATTTACCAGAATATTTTAAGACAAGTGTTGTTTTAATGCTGTTCATCTTTTTAACTCATTTGCATCAGCATGCACTAGCCCTAACTGAAGATTATTGGTATTAATCTGCTTTGGCGTGTGCTACTGCAGCTCCTCAGTGCTGTCGAGAACTAAAAATTTACTGCTTTGCTCTTTTCTTTTATAGATCTCTGAGTCAGGGCAGCACAAACTCGAACATGCTGGATGTACAGGGAGGCGCTCACAAAAAACGCGCCCGACGCAGCTCGCTCCTGAACGCCAAGAAGCTGTACGAGGATGCCCAGATGGCGAGGAAGGTGAAGCAGTACTTGTCCAACCTGAATGTAGAGACAGATGAAGAAAAGATCCAAATATTGTCACTTCAGTGTGAGCCTGCCTATAGCACTCGTAAGTACAGTGATCTTAGAATGGTGGCATGCTCCATAAAATTTATAAAAACCTTGTTCCTTCCCTAGAAATACTCATGTAAGATCTTTCTCTTCTCCCCTCAAGAAGAAAAACTCTAGTAAGTGCTTGTTTGTCGATTCATGTACTAACAGTTTCAGCACACCGGCATTTATCTTCTGATCTTGGTTGAGCTCAGAAAATGTCAGTGATGTTTTCTGTTTTGACCTATAGTTCTTAAACTGTGTCTTTTCATCAGTCTGGAAGGAAATTCAATAGTACATTAGCTCTATTCTTGCCCTCCTGTCCTTGTACAGAATTAGGAAGGATAAAAGTAACGCTTACCATATGAACAGCAAGAAAATGAAAAGAGACAAAATCAATATAGCAACTGCAATGGATTACAGCTTAGGCTAAACAAAGATTGTGGAGAAGGAGAAGTTAGGTCAGTATTGACTGTTGGGATTGACATGGCTTGACAGTCAAAAATGGAGGGCTACATCAGGACAGTTTTCATAATTTGAGCTCCTGTGCAACTGTCTAAGTAAAGAAACTGTTACGTGACCTGCTGTCTTACAGTTCAGTAAATTCTTATTTAGAAGTGAGAAATAGTAATTGCATTTTATTTTGATCCTTAGAAATTTTCACTTGCTTGAAAGGTGGGTTTGTTTCAAAATGCTAATTGAAATGTTTCGGGCTTGTCTGTTGTCCGAATGCAGCATTTTAAGACTTTTTTTTTTTTGTCCTCAAATACCACTTTGTCCCTGATGAGGTAAGTTAAAAGCATGACTAGGAGATGGCATCTCAAAGATAAAATGTTAAGCCCTTTCCATTATTTGGTGTTAAGAATGCAAATCCTTGTTATTTCTTAAGGTGCCGCCTTATGCATTTTTTTTAACATTTCCTTTTAAATAGGACTCGTGTAGGAATCCTGGAAATGGCCATACTTGACTCCCTTTTTTAAAATGTTAAATTCTGTGTATTCACACTGGCCTTGTACCTGAGGTCACCAGAAATCACAGGTAGCTCTGAATAGAAATACACGTGGCCTCATACGCTGCGAGCAGAGGTGTTCTGCTTGTGCTGTGTTCAGCCAGATACGTAATAGCACAGAATGTTTCTACTTTGAGGTGACACCATTGTGGGTTTTACGCTTTAATTCCACCACCTCCACCCCCAAAATAATAAATTAAAGCATGCTGGGATAAGCTCTTGATAGATGATCTATGTGCAAACATAACAGGTGGTCACACCATGCCCGGGAGACAAACATCAATATTACGAGGTTGCTTTTCAGTAGTTCTAAATAAACAATTTTCAATATTTTTTGCACAGGGGTAGCCTATAGGTATTTGGAAGTAAAAATAGGGAATATATGCTTACTGTTTTACTCCCTGTTAGTTAAGCAAATCAAGTCCTTTTTTTCTTAAACTTCAACAAGGGAAAGTGGATATACAAATTCTAGAGTGGCATATTACTAAAGTATCTATTTTTAAGAAATGGAGGAAAAAACCCCAAACCCCCCAAACCACAGATAATTGATCTGGTTGAGATTATACTCCAGTCTGCAGAGCTAGCAGAAGAGATGGGGAGGGATGCGGAGCACGGGGGAACGGCCAGTCCCCTCGTGGTTTGTATTCCGGCAGAGTGGGAGCGCTGAGCCGCTCCCCAGGGAGTTCCTCCACACCTGGTGTGTTTACCCACATTTAAATTTTTTGACCAAGTAGCTTTGAGTCAGGGAGCCTGGTGTATGGTTTTGCAGATTGGTTTTGGGCCGATAGTTTGTGTTGGTTGGTTTTGGTTTTTTGTTTGTGTTGGTTTTTGGTTTTTTTTTTTTTGCACATAGCCAGAAAAGCAGGAGGTACAGCTCCCCAGTCTCCTATCTCGAGAGCAGGATTCTCCTGGCCTTGCTTGTGGGAGGAAAGAGCAGCAGTAGTGCTGCAATCCAGACTTTTCCAAGGGAATTTAAGGAGAGGTCAGATGGCCTTAACTTCAGAGTTTATTAATTGCTGTGTGATTAAAGTAGAAACAGAATCAGTGCCCTGTGTTTTAAATCAATTGTGCCACCTAGTGAAAGGTTTGATGCCAATTGCAAAACAACCGTCCCTTCGCCTCCCTTCGGTGGCATTACGTCATTTTGAAGGAGATGCTGTTATGCTTTTCCACCTCAGGTACAAACATCTAAAGTACGGACTTCAACTGTGGTAGAAAGAAATTGCATTTTTTGTCTTTTGATGAAGTACCTCTATGACACTGTGAAGAGTTTAGGTTTTGAAATGCCATTTCACATAACAGCCTCTTCAGTGTAACAAGATGGGTGTGTTTGGAATAGAAATGGTTTCAGATATGCTTTATCTGCTTCATACCGTGGTTGCTTTGTCTGGATGGTTGTACTCAGAATGACTGTAATAATCCTGCAATTCAAAGTGCGAGATCTTTATATGCAATTTTTCCATAACAGTGACAAAGAATTTAAGTGAGAGAAGAGGAGCGAAATCCTCAGAAATGTCTCCAGTACCCATGAGATCAATTGGCCAAACCGCTAAAGCCCATCAGCATCAACAAAACAGGATGAGTCAAGTTCTTCAGGTTCCAACTGTGAATTTATACCCCAGTAGGAAAAAGGGACTGACAAAGGATCATGTCACATTCAGTGAGTATCTTCAGTTCACCTCTCTGGATGGTTTTGTAAATTAAGTATTATTTACTTAATACTTAATTTAAGTATTAAATTAAGGGGGAAAGCTGTTGGTAGCTGGGTGGGTTATTTGCAATACCGTTACGCTTCATTTACTTCATTCACTTGAAAATAGGTGAAGCATATGAAGAGGGTGTGCCATTTACTTAATCATTTGCACAATTTGTAATAGCTTTTCGTAAAACAGCTAATCATAAGGTGCTGGCTCCAAATACGCTCTTGTTTTAGTTTTATTACTTGAAACTTAGTGCTTTCTGTGGCAGTGATTATTTTCTACATACCTGAAAAGTGTACAGGCATTTTTTTTCTTGAACTAAAGAATTCCTTCTAACTAAAGTGATCTTAATCTCTCTCTTGAACAGGTCAGATGTACAGTGTTCAGTCTTTTACTGTGTATTTCTGCATTCTGAAGGGATCTTGCGCAAACGGAGTAGAACAACATTGCTTGTTTCTTTCCATGACAAAATGAAGTGTAATATAGTTAGGTGAAATCATTGAAACAAATCACAGGCATTTAACATTTTAACCTTTGGAACACCACTAGAATAACATTATTGTCAAATGGAACAACATATGTTATTAGTTGCTCCTAGTGAGCATCAATTCTTGCTATTTCTAAATTTGCTCGTTACAAAGCAGTGTTATGTATTAAAATGCTTTTGACCTATTTGCATAACTGTTGTATCACTTGAAAGCTACAATTGTGGATTTACTTAATAATTGCATAATATTTAATAATATTGCACTTAATATGAAATGATTCTATGATACATTGAGTATCAATATCCATTAAAACAGCATCAGAAAACAATATATTGCAGCATATAAAATAGCATTTGCAGTTAGTATTTATTTCAAGTCTCCTCTTAAAAGCCTGTGCAACTTGATAGGTTCCAGAAGCTTTGCTGAGAGGTATTTCTTCATTCCTGCGTGTTCAGTGTTGAGTGTTGATCTAACAAACTATTGAGAACTTAAATGAACTCCTCAGCACTGTGTCCTCTGCGAGGTGCTCTAACAGTGAATGAGAACCACCAGATCACCAGTTTGCAAAGCACAGTGGTACACTGGTCTTGCTAAGCTTACAAAGTTGTGTACAGTGCCAGTGAGTCCTGATTTGAGAACTCATGATTCAGAAGATCTTGAACTGACTTGTTGGCTATGACACAAATTATTTTTAACACTGTCCCAACAGTCATGGGCAAGGGCTTCCTCCGGGCTTTATGTGTTACGCAGTTCTCAGTCCTTTGCCAAACCCACCACCAGTGCCTCTGTTGCAATGGTTCCGGTTGTGACCTGGGCATTTCACCACACTCGAGAGGAGCAGCCGGTAGTAGCGGTGGCCACTGCTCATCTGATCAAAACTTGAGGTAGAGGCCGCCTCTACATGCAACATGCATCTGAGCATCTGCTCCTCTCCTTGCTGAATACTCCAGTGTTGTTCAACACGGTGCTTATCTGTAGTTTAAACAGCTATCGCTAACTTGAAAAAAAGAATAATATGCAGTAAATTATTCCGTTGTTTTGTAGGTACAGGCTCCCCGCAGAAGTCATTAAGCTTGTCTGAGGAAGTCAGTAGTAAGAAGCAAACAGATGACACGATGTCCATGGCATCTTCTTTGCACTCCAGCCCACCTGCTTCTCCTCAGGGCTCTCCCCGCAAAGGTAACTGTGCTGCATGAACGTTCACAGTGCATCCGTCTCGGGAGCTCGCGCCTGTCTTGTCCTAAAACCAGGGTTGTCAGTGGCAGGAATATTTGTTGGTAGTGACATGTAAGAGAAATAGCAGTTTAGAATATTCATGTCAAGAATAGAATAGTGTCTTTCTATGAAGAGACATAGTTTTTCCAATGTGTTTGTGTGTTTTGGCCTTAGAAATCACCTACTGTTTAAAACTGGGAAAGACTGTTTTCTTAAAAGCCACTAAGTGCTTCTGACGGAATTCCCAATAGATCCTAAGTGCTGATGCCTGCCAGTGTCCCAGTTCAGATTTAGGTGGCTGGTTATTTGAATGGGATTTGCAAATCTGAGGATTTCTTGAAGATGACAGTGTTGCACAGAAACTGCAGCTTTTGAGACACCTTATGTTTTTGCCTAAGGTAGCTGGAATATCAGGTGATCAGGTGGAGCTGGAGATAAAACAGTCACAGTTCTCCAGAATAGATGGTTTTAATAGCTGCCAAAGTAGTACATCCATCTAAATCCTCAAGTTGCTATTCATATTTTTTGTTCTTGTGCACAGGGCTTTGTATGTATCCCTGTCTGTCTTGATGCCCTGAGAATCCCTTTATTTTTGATGTCTTCGTCTTAAAAGGCCCGCATCACTTCATCATTAGTCAACCTTGGATGGGAATTCATTTGAAATCTCTTAACACCACTTTGTAGTCAGCCAGTGTGGTCAGTGTGGAACGGTGTAAGGCATTTCTCCCTCCCTTCTGTGCTGTTTTTGACTCACTGGCAGCCCAAAGCCACTGGATTTAGCATGGCATGGCATGGTGACTTACTGCTTCTCACCCTTTTCAGTGGGAGCCCGTGCTGGTCTGCCCACTTCTGCCTTCACGAGATACTGTTTCTTTTAGAAGAATGCCACTTATTTGACTTAAACACAGCATATGTAGAAGAAGCTTAATTACTTGGGTTGCCAAACCTAGCTCCACGGGGATTTTTCAGCATCGCTTATAAACATGTTATTTTTGTTAACTTTCATCTGGTTCTTTGAAAATAATATTTTGTTTCTTTGGGGTTATTTCATTAACTCAACTTGGCTTTCAGCATACTTTTAGCACTGATCTAATTTGATTGAGGTGATCCATACCCTCTTGTATTGTGAAGTGTTAACAGCTCATTGAACTAAAATTAGGTGCTTCACAGGCAGCTGAAAGACATAATTTTAGGCATGAACACATTCCACTTAATCTTAGATTATATTTTCTTTTGAGCTACACCCAAGTGATATTGAAATAGGATTGAAGAAAAAAATGTTTTAAAATCAGGATGTTATTTTCACTGTTATTTATCTCATCACTTATCAAGATCTGCTTGTGTGTACTTTATTGTAGTTGGTAACATCCAAAGGTCGGATAACTGCAGTCAGATGAATCTCTCTGGCTCTTCCTCATCACTTGCCAGTGAAGCCAGCAACAAGAACAGTGGACAACGCAGCTACGGAATAGGTGGGGCTTACTTACAAAAGAAAATTCAGCTGATTATTTTCAAAGCCAGAGACGGTTCTGACATGAGGGAAAAGGGAGAAAGAGAGGATGAGAGTGGAAAGGCAGAAGCTGAGCATGAGCACAGGAAAATGAAGGGACCTCACTTTAGAAGACTTAGGGAAAGAAGCTTCTCCAGGGAAAGAACAGCTTTTACTGCAAAAAGGGAAGCAGAGCATGTTGAAGCCTCAGAAGGGAGTGAAAACCAAAAGGAGAAAGACAGTGATGCTCTGAGTACATCAAGTATCTATAGCAACAGCAATCTGTGGACATCTTACTGCCTGTGTGTGAAGCCTAGGAAGAGAAGGAAGACTATATGATGTATTTCTAGAAGAAAGACTGTGGTGTCCACTTTATGTCAGATACACTGATTATACCCAAGTTATTTTAGCATTATTCATTTACATGTTTAAGCTGTGTAATGTGCTTCCCTTCCAGATATTTGTGTCAGTTATTTATAGCTAATCACCCTTACAGTGCAGTGAAGACAATAATGTGAAGTTTAGAAAATCAAGGAACAGGTACAGTGGAGTTCTGTTACTTAGTGTTTTGCAAATGCCAATGAAACAGTAAGTTCTGCAAGGTTCTCTTCATTAGACTCTAGATAGTCCCTCGTATGATGTAAATTGAATGCTCACTTCCAGTGTTGGTGTATATTTGCACTGGTCACATCTGGTAACCTTTACAGCCCAGCGAAGACTTGCATTTATTCTGTTTATAGACGTGTGTTGTTGTTTAATGACTCAGCTTTCAGGTAGTGTTAATCTCTTTGATGAAGAGGAGTCCTTTTGCTCTCCAGATCTTTAAAGTTCTTGAAGAAGAGTGTCTTAAGATGTACTGGGAGAACGTTTCTTACTGCAGTACAGTTGTGTTAATTTTAAGGAGTCTGTTAGACAAAGTAAAGAATATGAGGTATTAATTATTGTCAAAAGAAAAGGAATTTAATCTTAAAAATGCTAGTCTTAAATACAGGTTTTTTTCCATTCATAAGGTTCAGTTCTTTAGTTTGATAATATTGATATTTAATGCTCATATTTGCTCTTACAGCCATAATCAAGCTTAAGCAGTGAGATCTCTCAAATTACAAGCTGTATGCTCAGTGGCCTGTACACCAGTGGCTCCAGATGCCGTGTTATGTGACCTCTGTATTTTTTACAGACTTAATGACATCAGTCTTCTGTATTAAGTGTAGGTAGAAATGAAGTGAGAAATCGAGTGATTGGCAGAAATTTGGGGAAAAGTGTTTATCTGAGGACTGTGTCAACAGTAATGTCTCTTGTAAAGAAAGACCCATGTTTTGATACACTTACAGATGCTCATTTACCTGTACATGAAGCAGCTGATGATCCAGTATTTTCAAATAAAAGTTCTAATTTTGTAATTTTTTGCACATGATGTAAAGCATATCGTAGCCTGTGGTCACCTAGTGAAGGCAGGGGTATATTTCCTGATGTACAGTGGATCTGCTATAGAGATACTCACTGGAAACTTAAAGAAAAAAATATTTAAACTAATAAAAAAACCCCAAACACCACCACAGGCATTAATCCAAGACCTTTTGCCCTCAGATAAAGGGGAACAACCCACAACTGTGGGCCAGAAGAGTTATTGGAGGCAAAATATTTGGGTTTTTTTTTTATTTAAAAAACAAACCAATTTAACAGACACCTCCTGATTTTGTTGCCTGGCCACACAAGAGAATGAACTTTGGTCTGCCCATAAGATGGTGTGTGGACCTAGGTAAAGAGATGAATACTCCAGAGAGCTTGAAATCTGAACATCCTGAATTTGCTGCTGCAGCTGAAGGCACACAAGTCTATGGGGCCTGATGGGATTCATCGCGGGGTACTGAAAGAGTCAGCTGATGTTATTGTGAGACCTTTCACAGTTATTTGTCAATGGTCTTGGGACTCTGGAGAAGGTCCCAGTCAACTGGAAGCTAGCAAACGTTATTCCAGTTTTCAAGGAAGGCAAGAAAGAAGACCCTGATAATTGTAAGCCTGTCAGTCTCACTTCAGTGCCAGGTAAAATGATGGAGAAGGTTATTCTGGGAGTTACTGAAAGACGCTTGAAAGACAATGTGGTCATGATTCAGAGCCAACATGGGGCTATGAAGGGAAGGTCATGCCTTACTAACTTAAATATCCTTTTGAGACAGGATTACCCACCTCAAAGGCAAAGGGAAGGCAGCAGATGTGGGTGTTTGGGATTTTAGCAGAGTTTTTGCTACTGTCTCTCACAGTGTCCTTATGGACAAAATGTCTGGCGTGGATACAATATTGTGGGTGAACAATTGGCTTGAAGGGTCAGTCCCAAGGAGCTGATGGCCAGTCACTGGTGGTGCTACCCAGGACTCCATTTTAGGACCAGTGCTCTTCAATTTTTTTTATTGATGACCTGGACACAGGTTGTTGAGTGCACACAAGTAAGCTTGCCAACGATGCTAAATTAGGAGGAGTCGTTGATTCCTTCCAGGGTAGAGAGGCCTTACAGAGAGATCTTGATAGATGAGAGTGCTGAGCAGTCACCAACTCTGTGAAATATAACAAGAACAAATGCTGGATTCTGCACCTGGGACAGTGTAATTCTGGACGTATGTATAGACCAGGGGGCAAGAGGCTGGAGTGCAGACCTGCAGAAAAGGGATCTGGGAGTTTTGGTGGATGGGAGGATCAATATGGGTCAACAATGTGCCCTGAGTGCTAGAAGGGCCACCCATATCCTGGGTGCATTAAGCACAGCATAGCAAACTGGTTGAAAGAAGAGATTGTCGTGCTATATTCAGTTCTGACGTGGCCTTACCTCGAGTGCTGTGTGCAGCTTTGGGCTCCACTGTAGGAGGAGGATATAAAAATACTGGTGTATCCAAAGGAGAGCAACAAAGATGGTGAGAGGACTAGAGGGCCTGACTTCAGAGGAGAGGCTGCGGTCACTTGGTCTGTTCAGCTTAGAGCAGAGGATACTGAAGGGTGTGGGCATTGCTGTCTACGACTTCATCACGAGGGGGAGTGGAGAGGGAGGTGCTGATCTCTTCTCTCTGGTGTATGGCGATAGAATGCCTGGGAATGGCTTAAAGCTGGAATTTCAGATTGGTTATTAGGGAAGAAGTTCTTTACTGAAGGGCTGGACAAGAACTGGAACAGGCTCCCCAGGGAAGTGGTCATGGCCCCGAGCCTGTCGGTGTTCCAGAAGCATTCAGACAATTCTCTTAGATACATGGTTCAACTTTCAGGTTGCGCTGTGTGGAGGGAGACCAGTCACTAAACCCAAAGGACCTTGGAGTGTGGTTTCCTTCAGACCAGCCCAGATGCACTTTGCTGAGTTCAGTTCTTTTCAATTCTTTGCTGATTCTCTAAGATCATCAAAAAAAATGATTTAGGCAAGTTGTTCATACTAAGGGCTTTTTCTGAGGCAGTCTGGGGACAGGTCTCCCATCTGGAATCACTTTAGCCTTATCAGTAGAAGTGTCTACGGGATGTACGTAGCCAGAACCCATGGAAGTCCCCAATGCAGTCCCCTCTTTTATGTTTGCTCCAGGTACTAGGAAAAGGGGGTGTTGGATATATGAGGCTATATACATTATTTGTGTTTGAAACAAGTTATTTGAGGGTAAGGGTAAGCTGAGCAGAAATGCTTTATATATGTTGCTCTGAATCTGGTGAGGTCTTCAGCTATTTCCCTTCTGCGGAGCAATGCTGATGTCTGGTCCAGCTCCTGCCAAAGTTGCCTTTCCTGCTTTTGCTTCCTTCTCTGTTAATTTTGGAACAGATAATAAAACTGAAGTGGACCATATGGCTAATCCCTGAGTGCTAATAGCTGGCTTTTACCTTAGTCAGCACCTCCTCAACCACTGCCAAAATCTTTTTTGAGCCTCACAGGACAGTAGGGCAGAGGGATAGTGGGAAGTGCACTGCATTTACACTAGAGGACTTGGTGCTTGCAGAGTCAGAAAGACCTGATCTGTCCACCCACTTTTCGTGCTGCAACTGGTGATCCTGTTTATGCAGGTGTAACCTTCTGGTCTGGAGAGCAGTGGAGATGCAGGTAGGTTGTCAGTGTCACCAGACTTGCATTAATAAATTACAGTGCTGGAGGCTGGTAAATGCCAACAGCGTTAGTACCCTAAAAACACCAGTGGACCGATTGTACGCCAACAGGTTTTGGTTGTTTTCTCTTCTAAATATCCTTGCTGAAAAGTGTGTGTCTATACTTTGTTGTCATACCTAGTAAACTCGAATTGCTCTTTGACCAAGATGTTTTCTTCTCCACTCCTTTAGGCTATGCCCTGATACCTTCCACTAAATCTGATAACTTCTCAGACTCCAGTCACAGTGAGATTTCATCCCGGTCCAGCATTGTGAGCAACTGCTCAGTGGACTCGATGTCAGCAGCGCTGCAGGATGAGAGGAGTTTGTCCCAGTCTCTCATTGTGGTGGATTCAGGGGGGGCAGAGAGAAAGGAGCATCCTCAGCCGCTGGCTGATTACAGCCAGCCGTGCCCGGGGTAAGATGCAATTGGGTTTGGTGGGCTTGGTGTCCTGGTGTCAGAAGGGGTAACAAAGCTTTGGTCAGGACACGGTTGTGAACTCTGCTGTGGTTATTAAGCCCTTGCTAGAAGCTGGAGTATGGGCTGCTCTGTATGGGAACAGCCTGTTTTCCCGTGAAACTTCCAGTATTACTTGAGGAGACAACTTATTTCCATCAGTGGGGTTCAGATGGACATCTCTTGAGGGGACTACAAAGGCATTAGAAGCTAGGATGATGCTTAAATTAGTGCAGCAGTGAGAGGCAGCAGAACAAGAACAGGGTATTACCAATTCTCTGAGTCAGAAGTGCCAGTCACTTAACATACTCTAATGTGATTTTTAATGATTTTCATTACTACCATTTGTTGCTTAGGCAGATTGGAGGCTTTCTAGTACTGTCTTCCTGAGAGTTTCCACACAAGAGGTCTTGTTACTCTAGCACAATGAGAACTTGTCCTGAGATGACACTTTGAACTACAAGACTTTGGTTTTGTCTTACTAGATGTTAAGCCTTGATCCGTAAGATTTAATATGTAGGAATCTTCTTGGGCTAGCATCTTCTGTCCTCAGATGTTGTGGATTCAAGTCAGAGATGCTCCTTACATTTCTAATCATTACAGCTCATCTCTAAAGCAATATTATTTTTTTAAATGAACTCTATAAAGAGAGATATGATGTTTCTTTATTTTTGATTTTAATTCGTTGGTGTTCTGTTAAAAAAAAAAAAGCTTTTCAGCATATGCTTTGCTCTAGTGATGCAGCTCTTCAGAAATAAGTGTTGTGGTTTATTTCATCCTGCTAAAATGGGAATTTAAAGGTGTGCTTCATAAACCAAAATAATTCCCTTTTCTAAAAGGCATAACACGTGCTGAGAACATGTTTAGTCAGAACAGTCTCGGTGTACTGAGCAAAATATCCTGTGGGAGCAGGTTACTGTGGGGTTCCCTTTGGTACCGGCTGTGAAAAGCCACTTCAGGGGTGGCTGAAGCACAGTGAATTGCAGCAATGATGCTTCTGTGTCTAAACTCACCATCCTCTTTGCAAATTAAAAGCAGATTCTTCGTGGTTTATGGTTGTTCCTTTATGCCTTGGTTTCAGTACATTTTGAAGGGAAGAAAGCGGTTTTCACACTAGAATTTATAAAACAGAAAAGCAAGGAAAAAAGTTGTTTGCACATATCTAAGAAACATTCCTCGATTTCACGACGTGTCAGTAAACTGCTGAGGGATAGTGTTGAATTTTAATGTTGTGCTGTCCAGAAATAGTTAAGAGACTTGAATAATGTCTAGCAATTGTAATTTCATGTCTTCTAAATTCATGCAAACCTGGCTTTATTTTTTTTCCCCTTAATTATGTATTGACAGCGATTAGAGTTTTTAGCAGCCGTTTCTTTAAACAAGATCTTTTGTGCTTGGGTTTCAGAATCTGTCACTCCAGATTGTGTCCTCAGATGTTTTATGCCCAATATTTCCAAATGTTCTTGAAATATGACTACCTCCACTCTGTCTAAACAACTTTATGTTGCCTCCACTGAAGGGGTTGGGTTTTATTCTAAACATGTATTTTGGTTTTAGAAAAAGATGGTAATAGTCTAAAACTAAGAGGTGATTACTCCTCTGCTTTCTGTCCGGCACTGTCTTGCTGTGGTTGATAGAGGAAAGCTGCTGTGGACCAGATTTTTATGGATCTGGGATCAAACCTGTAAATGCCTGTTGCAGACTTGTTATTCCCTTGGGGATAACTGCCCAGCTTCCACATGCAGTAATGAGTTGGGAATGATGGTGTCCCTCGTCAGTGCTCCCGTCTGCCTTGACCTTGCTGTGTACCTGTTTTAAAACCAGAGATCAGTTGCCTTTAAAGCCAGGTAATTGTCTCTGATTCTGTCACTTTTACCTCAAACGCTTACGAGGGTTTTTTTTTCTGCTTTCTGTTGTTTTCAAATGTAGCTGGTCAATCACCAGGCCTGCTCTCATCAGAGGGATGGCTTTCACGTCCTCCATGAGCAACGAGGAGATCTCCCATGAACATATCACGGTAGAGGCTGCAGATAGCGGCCGGGGAAGCTGGACTTCATGCTCAAGTAGTTCTCATGACAACTTCCAGAATATCCCAAACCAGAAGAGCTGGGATCTCCTCAATTCTTACCGTCACACCCAGCTGGACGGACCTATAGCTGAAGTCGATCCCACAAACTGTTACTCTGAGGAGGCTTATTTGTATTCTGAAGCCTTTTCCAAAGCTAACAGGCAGTCGAAAGCCAGCGTGGAGCTTGATCAGTCTCGGCAGAGCTGGGCCTCCTCCAGCTCGCTGTCAGACACCTACGAAACAAACTATGGGACAATTAAGCGGAGGGGGCTGGAGAACTCTGCAGCAGAGCAGACGGAGGTTTTGGACTCTAAACCAGGCGCTGATACAACTTACAAAACTGTTACTTCGAGTACAGAAAAAGGCCTGATAGGTAAGCCAAGCCAACAGCTTATGGAAGCTTCTACATCTGTTTTTCATTTTGCTATCAAGTCGTTAAGAAATGACATCAGCAGGTCTGGGGGCTGGCTGGCATGTTAAATTCAGCTTTACACGTGTTTTTAATCTGAATGCTACACAGACAATGTGTTCTCAAGCCACCTTCTTTTGCATTAGGAAAATTGAAATAATAAACTAGCACACTTCCCAATCACTGTACGGGTCTGCAGGAGAGCTGTCTCCCTGAAAACATCAGGCAGTTCCTCTCAGTGGTATGACCTTTTATTTTTTTGGACAATTTTGGAAATGCTCATCACTGTAGGTGTTCCTCTGGCAAGGAGCAGCGAGCGTGGCTTCTTGAAGTCCGTACAGTACAGGCTTTCTGTGAAGCTGAGGGGGAAGAGCGTGACTGCTGAGTGGTACAGAGCTCTCCCACCTCTCTGGAGCTGGGGCACCTTTCATCCACAGGGCTTTGGCCTCTGGAAGCTCCAGGGCAAAGCAGATTCCCTTCCTATCTTTTCTGTGTTAAAACTGCCATTTATTTGGTTAGACAACTGCAGTTTGGCTACATATGAAAGGAGAAAAACTTATAAAATGTCTTTTCAAAGATGCGTAGTTCTACCAAGCAAGATGTTCTTTCGCTGTCCTAGTGAGTTTAGCAGCCAAAACCAAAGGAACTGGTTCGGAACAAGATAAAACATGGAGCGCAGAGCTTTCTAGGCTCTAAGTCAAGGGTGCCACTGAAAAGCAATTTAATTACTGACTAGATTGCTAGAGGCATTTATGTTATCAAAGGTAATTGCCTGAATAAACATCGCACGTAGGGTGGAGGTCTTGGAATTGCGTTCCTTCTCCTTGGCTTTGTAGAAGAAAGGCAGCATGGTGGAGCCTTGCAGAGAACTTGCTCACAGCTCACTCCTATGCACGTGCTCTGCCCCTGTAGCCTTTCACAGCGCTCGTGAGCCTCTGAGCTGTTTTAGGAGATGGCGCGTTAGCTATCCAGGGCGTGCTGTCTTTGCTCACGGCTCTGCCCCTTCTTTTTAATTCTGTTTGCATTCCACACCACACAGCTCGCCTCCCTGGTGCAGGCATAGCGCGCTGGTAAGAAACACCCAGCACCGTGCTTCAGTAGAGCATGCGTATGTCTGCTTCAGCAAAGATCTGCTACAGGTTGATATAATTTCTGGTTTGCAAATGCAAATCTGTTAACTATACATTATCATACAATACGCCCAAGATATTTTCACTTTATTTCACCATTTGCTTATTCTCTACCAGCAGCTTGTTGCCGGATTCTGTAATTCTGAGGGTGACGGAGCACTGGAACAGGCTGCCCGGGGGGTTGTGGAGTCTCCTCTGGAGATATTCAAAGCCCGCCTGGATGAAGTCCTGTGTAACATGCTCTAGGAGAACCTGCTTGAGCAGGGGGGTTGGTCTGGGTGATCTCATGAGGTCCCTTCCAACCCTTGCGATTCTGTGATTCTGTAATGACTGCGTGAGTTCAAAATATTGTAAACAAAAGAAGAATTTTCAGTTTGTTTGCTTAAGGAGTGCTGGTGTTGGATAGTCCTCCCAAAGGACTGGCACAAGCTTTCTGGCCTGAAACCTTTCAAACAGAGCTGGAAAGGCACACACACACCGCTGGCAGAATGTGGTCTTGGCAGAATCCATAAACACGATGGCTTCATAACTTCACCCTCATCTCTACCCTCTGCAGCATCGAACGTTTCTTGCTGCAACCTTTGCTTTACCAGCAGAAGAGGTATGGAATGGTGATGCGCCATTGCTGCACATCCAAAGGGAAAAGCGTTTCTGTTGCTTTTACCTGTAGTAGACATGAAAATTTATATTGCTGCCTTTTCATTAAGTTTCCCTTATCCACTGTGTGGAATTTCACTCTGTTTTCTTAACAAAGTTGAGTATTTGAGCAATCAGCTGCTTGGGAAGGATGGTTCCTTGTGAAGGGGTTTTGTGACCTCCTGCAACTGTGGATGGGCAGAATTTACAGACACTTAATGCTGTGGACTTTAAATGCTCAGAATGTTTTATTTTGATAGAATTTGTAAAGTATTATGAATTTCAAACTTTACAAAAGGGCACATTATTCCTGTTTTCGTAATTGCAGTAGGCTAGATATTAGCTCTAGGAAGCCCGAAGCTTTCTCCTTTAAAGGAGAATATACCCACCCTCGCCAGTCCTTCTGCAAAACCAACGAAGAGCTAAGGTAGGAGATTTGCTTGGGGAGGACCCAGCCCTTTAGGGAGAAGAAAGCCTCCTCCGCTTCCCCTGCTTTCTCATAGGGGCCCAGTTAAATGTTGGTTCAATGAAAACAATTTGTATAAATGAGCAGTAGAAACCTCTGCCCATACCCGCCTGTATGTGCTAAAACCCAGACTATGTACATTCAGTTTTCTTTATTTTCCGATAAGCCCAAGCACAAACCGAGGCCATCAGGTTGAGCTGAACCAGCTCTTGTTCCTGACACCAACACCCAGAATCGCACAAGTCAGCGGCACAATAAGAAATACTCCTTTATTTTCACCTTCTTAGAAGATAACATTGCAGTTGCTAAAGAAATGAAACGGTAATGAACATGCACTGTTTAAAATGTATCCACAAGAAGAATGCAAATCCACTCAACTAATAGATTTAAAAAAATTACCCTAGCTTTGAAACTCTCCTGTTGCAACATGTACGTGGAAAAAGCACAATTTAACATGCACATGAGCCCCAGACCTGGGGGTGGGTGGGAGGGGAGGGAACTTGAAAAAGGTTAAGCTTTGGTTTAAAAGCCTGTGTGACCGGAACTGCCGGACATGATATGGACATGATAAGTAATCGTTTACTATTAGAAAATGCAAAAGAATGAATGCAGGCTCTATAGACATAGATATACTGCCTTACAGGAGCAGTTTCATGTGATCCTAGGGGTATTTTCTTCCTATAGCATAGCTGATTGGATGGTTTAATGTCTTATTACATGTGAATTGATACAGGATATTTTACTATAATGAATTTCTGCTAAGCCACTGATGGGTGATGAAGTAGATGTTGTTGAAGTCAACCAACAGTTCTTGCTATCAGTCTCTAGCACACCGTGCAAAGTAACTTTGGGCCAGTTGCCTTAATTTCTCTTGTTTCCATTTCCCAGCCTGTAACAGAGAGCGGGGAGCAGGCTCAGCCGGCAGCATTGCTGTGCTGGCTCTCCATCCGTACTGCAGAGCTCCGTAGCATCCCGCGGCGGTGCCGCAGGAGTAGGGAATAGAATGAGCTCTGCAATTCCAAGCTGAATGTAGAGATGGTTATAGTCCTGTTTCTGCTCAGTTGGCATCTTGCCTAACGAGTTCACGGGTTCTGTTGCTACTCTGACTTCTTAAAATAAGTAGAAAACATGAATGAAAGCATAAATATCTGCTGCTGTCGTTATAACCAGTGTTTCTGCATTTGCATTTTGTTATCAGTTTCTGTTTTGCCATTGTAACATTTCATGATTTTTTAACGTTTTGTTTCCTTTGTTTTCTTCTTTAACATTTCCATTGCTTATTTCTTGTGCCAGTGTACTGTGTCACCTCACCTAAGAAGGACGATAGGTATAGGGAGCCACCGCCCACCCCTCCGGGATATATGGGGATTTCTTTAGCGGACATAAAGGAAGGATCGCCCCACCACCCACACCTAAAACCTCCAGACTATAGTGTGGCAGTGCAGAGGTCAAAGATGCTGCACAGTGACCTCTCTAGACTTTCATCAGCTTCTCTCGGTAGTGAACCGGTGGCCTGTATTTCATCGAAGATGCCTCAGTGGCATAGTCGGCAGCCGTCCAACCCCAAACTAGCAGATATGACTGACGCAGATAGTGAAGAGGATGGTATGTGCAACACCTGACTCGGTAGATGTTAAGTGAACTGCTGTGTGAATCTGGTCTGTGCAGTGTTTACTTCACAACGATGTTCTGGGCTTTCTCTTGGTCATTCTTGGAGATTAAAAATTGATTAATCTCTAAATATACAAATACGTTTGTATGGCTGTATACACATGCAGAGATGTATGCATGTATATACACTGTAAAAAAAAAAAAAAAAAAAAGAATGCCTTCCCTTTAGAAGAAGCATGCTGACACCAAACAGACTTTAAATTATAAATAAATAAATAAATAAATGTATATGAGATCTCCCAAAGCACAATTGAGACACTTAAGAGCATGTAGATACTATTATTTTTTTTTCTCAGTGGTGATGATGACTCAGTGGTGATGATGACTCTAAGGGACACTGTCAGGCTATAAATTACATGCAGAAAAACTCCAGCCTCGCTGGGTTGATGAACTGATGTCCCGCTGGTTTAGGGTGGCATCAGGATGATGACCTAGAACAAGTATTTTGAATTGGGATTTGGTGTTGAGGTGTCGTACAACTCTTAACTCGTGTTGTATTTGTATTCTCACGTGCTGGCATTGAGCTGCCTTATTCCTCGGCAGAGATTTCTGAAGATGGGGTTTAAAAATGTCAAACAAAATAACAGTGAATTTCCGTTCTTCTGAAAAGTGCATTTAATAAAATCTGACTTCTCAGCCCGGCTTGGCCTGACAGTGTCTCTCCCAGTTAAATTCTTCACGATCTTGTTTGAAGCAACCGCCAATGCTGCCGAGCACGGCATGTTTCGGGTGACCAAAATGCAAGAGATTTTTCTGAAAAGACTGCTCTTACATTGTGTCAAAACTGACTTCATTAGAGGAATTTCAACTTAATTGTTTATCCAATCTGATTTGCTTTCAGTACCTATGCACTGATGGGATCTCTCTGTACCCTTTGCTAGTGAACTCATTTTTTTTATTTATTAGAATGTGATTTCAGTCTGGCTTAAAATGAGCATGGATTTAGATTAAAACAATTTCTGATGCAAAATGTTCCTATCTTGGCCCTTTAAAATATGGAAACAGTATTTAACATATATATTAGTACTGCAATTCAAACTTACGGTAAAATGTAAAGTTGCCCAGCATTAATTCAGTTGTGATATGAAATGTTTTTGATGTAAAAATAAGGAAGTAATTGCTTCAAACATTTGAATATGAATATTTCTAAACTAAATTTAACCATACACTGTTAGATACACCTCTGTTACTATTTTTAAAGTGCCTGGTAAATTTTATTTGGGATACAACGCTCGCTGCATGTTGGAAAGGGATTTACTGGCTTTTCTCCCAAATCGGTAGCTTTTGGGATATTGGGAGCTGCATGCCAATAATTTTTGGAGGATCTGGGATTTTCTGTTTTTCCAATTCACCTTTACTGTATGATACAATACCTCGGACTACCTGAGGATTTGTTAAATGGTGATGTTGAATATGTTGTGGTCAATCATTAAGACAGTGAAAACATCACGGTGAAGCAGTGAAGTCTTCACAGAAACACTGTAATCAAATAACTGGGTGCTGTTCTGTACCCTCTGCGTCCAAGGCAGGGGACTGATGGAATAATTTACTCTCTTCTTTTCTTTTTTTGTTTTGTTTTTGTTTTGCAGAAGACGAACAAGTATCGGCAGTCTAACCATTGGGCTGTTTATGTAAACCACAACACAAGGGATGTGGGGAGAAGGACCACGTGATTCTGTTAGCCAACGCTAACAACTTGCTGCTACTAACCTCAGACGTTGTGTTTGCCTCTGTCGTGGACGAGATGGAACGGGTTGGATCACGTCTCTCTACCTTACTTCAGTCTGCCACCGCCTAGGAAAGCTATTTCTGCCTGTGAAATAGAAAACCCTTTTTAAGGAGCGTAGTGACTGCCTGGATACCGACATCGGTATCTGGAGATGGACCAGGCTTCATGCATTTGGGAGGACCAGTTGTCACCACCACTTGAAACTGAGAAGCATTCTTCTGTATGATACCATATAATCCTTTGGTAGTTTTCCATCGTCGTTATTTTCTACACAACCATTATAAGTCTAAGAATGTTATTTTATGAACTTTAAAAAAAAATACATATCAAAATGTCAGCAAAAGCGAAGGACATTGCTGAAGTATCTGAAAATAATTTATTAATTTAATTTTTTTTTTAAATGGGAATTTCCTTTATTTGTGTTGGGAGTGCTCTGGTTGGCTAATATAAACGTTTAGTCAATGTGATAGTAAATTAGCTACACATAAACTCTCGTGCTCTCGGCAGAAACACAGAAAACTAGAAACGGGACATTATCAGGTGCATGGATTTTAGAGTGGTTTTAGATTAAATATGAACAGAGCACAAAGCCCCGCAGAGCGGCGTGCGTCGGGCGGGCAGCCCCGCCGTCTGCCGCTCCCCTCCTACACGGACGCAAGCAGAAACCCTCCACCCTTGAAGTATTTTTGGAAATTTTTTAGCTGCCAGCCAACTAAGGCAATAGTTGGTGCTCTCCTCCCCGATTAAGTAATCGTTTGAAATGTGGAAGCTGTAGCTGGCAGGGAGCCATAGGGGAGTTTGAAGCGTTCCCAAAAGAGCAGAACCAGGTTTTGCCCTGCAGACTTCAGCATGCAAAGCGCGTTGCTAGAACCCAAAACTAAACCGTGTGTTGTGGGCTTTAAGATCATCCCACGCGTTCTGGCCTTTTACCAGAGGTGCAGAGGATTTAGGTGCAAAGGTTATCTTTAAAAAAAAAAAAAAAAAAAAAAAAAAAAAATTATAATAATTGCCTTCATTTCACAGTAAAATTTGTGAAACTGAATATTAAATTACGTAATGCGTATAGGAGAGTATAATGCATTTTAGGATGGGTTAAAAAACCCTGTTGTGTTCATCTGGAACATACAGATGATCTCAAAACACTTTGTTTTAAATCCTAGGGAAAAATCCTGGTGTTACTGAATGCCAGTGACTATTTTGACATACAGCCAGCCGGTATTAACGCGTGATCCTCTGGTTTGACTGTGGGCAGAGAAATTGCTTGTTTGATTTTTGCTTAGCCAGCCAGAGCACAGAGGGGTAAAACTGGAAATACCTGCAGTTTCTTTCTTTCTTTCTTTCTTTCTTCTAGCACACAATGCCCCCTTCTAGTGTTAAAATTGGACATGAATGTGTGAATATGTATTTAAACATTTAATTGTAAATCTTTGTTGTGATGTTTACAGCCTAAGCTAGAGAGAAGGTGTTTGTCATTTTTACAGTGCCTCAGAAATAATTTCTATATCCATAGTTGTGAAGAGCTTTAAGGTTGGGTTTTTCTTCTGTACGTGTGCAGGGGGTGCAAGGTGAACACAACATTTTCTGAAAATGACACAAGTACCAAAACCAACCCAAAGCCTTTGATGTGCTTTCCCCATAGCAGCTCGGGACTGATGCTACCGGGTGAATGTGTCTGCGTTCGCGGCGGTGCCAGGTTCAATGTCGCCGCGTGGCTGGAACTCGCCCATATCGATTGGAATTTGGAAGACAAAAATGATGCTGAGGAAGGGATGCCTAATTCATAACGGATCGGTTGGCTCTCTGAATTTATGGCACAAGTATCTGAGGAACAAATGGTTGAAAAAAATAGACTGAAAATCAGTTGAGGTATATATTAATAAAGGCGTTTTGCTTTTTTGAGGCCTTAATGAAAATAATGAACCTGCACAGGCCTTAACGAATAAAGATGAACCTAAGTGTCAAAGCAGTGCAGGGCAGAGCGATTATTTTCAGCACAGGTAATGTTCATAACTGTTCAATTGATAACTTCTGTGGGACCCAAGTCCTACCAATCCCACCATCAACAGTAGTTGCTTGTTACCTTCCTCGCGGAGCGCGCAACGGGCTTGGTGTTTCATCAGAAAATCATCTGCGCTGCGCCAGGTAAATTAAATCATACGGTTCCCGTGACCTCAGGTGTTGAGCTGTAGTTTATTTCAGCCTGTTGAACAAAAGCGTAAGGGATGAGGGGCTGGAAGTGACGTCCTTTTCCCCCCAAAACCCGATAATGCCGTCTTTGAGGATACGGTAAAGCTCCTCCAGGGAGTGGGGTTGGGGTCTCCTCTGGCAGCCAGAAAGAGCAGTTGAATAAATCACCCACCGAATCGTGGTGTTTGCACATCAACAGCATCCGTCTGTTCCGCAGGGCTTTTCGGGATGCTGGGAAGTTTTTAAAGTGAGCGAAAGTCTTGCTAATCGTGTTTTCCTAATATCCAATACAGCTGGTGTAAATAAATCCCGCATAAACTATGGACAAATGAGCTACTGCTTCTGCTTCTCCCGCCTCGCACCGTGTGGCTTGCCTCTGCTGGTCCTTGCTGGGGTTTTTGTTTGTTTGTTTTTAAATCAACCGATCACATTGATCGGGGCCGATAGCCAAATGTAGTGTGTCGGGTATGGATTTGAAGAGACACTATCCCTTTTTTCAGTAATTCAGATGGAAGTAAGGTGGCGATTAGTACCTGTTGTGCACTGCTTTACTGGAGCGATGCCTTCTGGATCACGGATTCCTGACTGGGCACCTCCACCGGGTTCCTCTGGCTCGGGGTCTGATTTTGACGAACAGCTAAAGTGCTTCGCGTCGCGTTCTTCCGCTGCCGGACCTCGGTCCGCTCGCTTTCCGCTGTTTGTTTGCCCTTGACTTGCAGGCAGAAGATCTTTTTCAGCTATTTGCCACTTAACCATGCAGTATTTCATTGTGCTTTATAAATCTCAAACTTCCAAGTAATTCCCGATGAAGCAGTGCGGTTTTGTAGACTTTAATTGGCCTCTCCAGCTGCAGAAAGGGGAAGATGAGGTGACTGAGCCTCCGAGGCTTCGTCTCCCACACAGACAAGCAGCGGAGAGGCGATGTCTGCAGGTATTTGCAGGACACGTTTTTGCAGGGTGCATGTGCAGGAGCGGGCGGTGTTTGCTCACAGCGCAGCGTGTCGCGTTCCTGCCTCCTTTGCTTTGCCTTTGCTCGCCTCAGGAGTTTCCCAGAGCTGAGCGATGCTTCCCTGGGAGATGGTCAGGGCCCGCTGCTGGGGATGGGGTGCACGCTGGGCTGAGGGCTGCCTGCGCCCTGCCTGCGCCCTGCCTGCACCCTGCCTGCGCCCGCTCCCCCAGGGCTGAGCCCGGCGGCGATGGCGCTTGCGGAAGGGGCCTGCGTGGCATCAGTGGTGCTGCAAACCCTCTCTTTCATCATCTCCCGAGTCATTTCATCACAGGCAACAGCGGAAGTACGAACTTGCCACTTCTGTTTTTATAAAACATTAGAATTAGGATTTGGTTGGGTTTTTTTAGGGGATAAACTCACCACTGCCTTGGCAAAAACAGAAGAAAAAAGGGATACTCTCTCTTTAGAAAGCTTTACACATTATATTGTAGAACGCTTGCGTAGAGGGTAATCTACCTTGAATTCCCAACCCAGCTTTTGCTTATGTTGTGCTTTTTATTGTTTTATCTTTATTTTTGATATACCTGGAATGCAGTTTAGCTTGTTATTAATTAAATTCTAAATATGTGAGCATATTGGCAAAACTGCACAGATGTAATGATATTCCAATAGCAATTGTACTGCACAAGTCAGTGATTGTAAAGTATTCTGTAACAAGCAATGTTTGTCTCCTATTTTTTGATACCTCTTACACTTATGTCTTTTAGAAAGACAGTGCCTCTGTATGCTTTTTGTATTTTTACTGAGTGATTGTAAATATTTGTTATATTTTTGGTTAAGAGAATGTTTAAAAGTACTGTTTATTATCCAATCTATTAATATGTTGGAATCAATAAACAATCTACATATATTAATTGTTTCCAGCAGATCTTTTCTGGCAGCCAGCGGAGGACGGGAGCAGAGTTGGCCTGGAGCCGGGGGGAGCCTGGCGGGAGCATCGCTCGCCCCGGGCTCGGCGAGGAGCAGCCGCCGGGTGATTTTGGTCCTCGCAATGAGCGATGGCCCCTCAGGTTCTGGCTTTGTCTCCCCCCATCTCGGTTTGCACTGTGGGGGAGCAGCTGGAAGAGCATCCCATGCCTGTGGGGGCGGGAGCGGGAGCCCCCATGCTGCCGGAGCCCCCAGCCGTGCCAGGGGTGGAGGGCAGGGCAGATCCAAAGCAGGCACTGCCTGGGGTCCAGCTGAGTTTGGTGTTTGTCCCCTTGGCCGTGCAATGGCTGGGGCGCTGGGGACACCCAGCTGGCAGCCGGGCCCAGCGGGGAGCAGGGGACAGGCAGCCCCCTGGTCACTCAGCCACCCTGGCCCAGGGAACGGCCCCTGGGCACTGGGAGAGGAGCAAGGATGGAGCCACCGCCGCGGCGTTTGGAGCCTGTGCAGCACCCATTGCTTGGTGCTTCACACCCTCACCATCCTCCCCGCCAAGTCCCCCCCTTCCCAGCTGCCATCCCCTTGCCTCCCCGCAGCCCCATCCTTCCCAGCACCATGCTGCAGCCCTTACTGGGATGTGACCATGGGGAGTCGCCTTGGGGCTACCAAGGACCTGTGGGGAGGCTCTACCCATGGGGACAGGGACTCGCATCTTCCTCCCCTTTCCCCCAGGTCCCGTGACCCCTGCGGCACGGCTGCCCCTGCAGCCAACCCAGAAAAATTGGAGCGAGACAAAGCCTGGTGCAGAAACGCCATCGGGCTGCGTACCGCGCTTTGCAGACCATTGCACCCTGTAAAGGACAAATGAAGATGTGCAGGGGGTGACGGGGGAACCAGAGAGCTGAAAATATTTATTTATTTATTTCCCCCCTCATTTTTGCAGACTGGCCCATGGCCCCTGGCAGCCCCCAGTGTGGTGCTGCAGGTGGGACGGGCAAGGGGAGCAGGAGCCCATTTTTCTTCCATTTTTTTACTGATCATCCAGAAGGTAAGCTACATAGGAACCTAAGGGGTAAATACTTTTTTTTTTTTTTGTCTTTTGGGGGTGTTGGTTGGTTGGTTGGTTGGTTGGGGTTTTTTTGGGAGCATGGCACTTCTGTAAGGGGTACACACTGGCAAGCAAAGCTTGCAGCTTCTCGATGGCTTCCCCCATCAAAATGGCATTTTCTTCTCCTTTCCCTGCCTCGTACCTGGGGATACGGCTGCACGTGCACTGCCAGAGCAGGTGAGATTTTGAGCTTCATCTAATTCACTGTCTTATTTCCCCCAGTGGGGCTTTTCAGTTTTGTTCTTGGGGATTTCTGATTTTAGGTAGTTTCTGGGAGGTTGTTAGGTTTTTAATTTTTTATTTTTATTTTAAACTTCTGAAAACTACCATTCCTTAAAAAAGGAAAATAAAAAAGAGCTGCCACAAGAGGACAGCATTGCCTGCGCTTTCACCCAGGGCCTTTGCAAACCCCCCTTGCAGAGCCGGGCTGGTGCAGGTTGGTCCCTGTGATGCTCAGCAAGCACCGTCACCCGCCGGGGTGACAGCAGGGACATTTTGGGTTTGCCCATCGCTCTCCAGCCATGGGCTGCTCTGGGCCCCTCGGTGGGGTCTGCGAGGACAACGCGGCTCCCAGAGCCGTGACTGGCTCTCAGCAGGTCGCTTCGCATTCAGGGCTTGCCCAGGCTGTCCGATAAGTGTTCCAGATTTCCTCCTCACTTGTCCGGACGACCCATTTTCACCCACAATATTTATCCCACCTTGTAGGAGCTGTGGCCGCCTCTCCACTCCCCCCCATCTGTCTCTGGGAGCTCGGCACGCCGTGCGGTGTGGGAGGCTGCAAAGCTTTTCCTCCTGCGGGTCTGTGCGGCAGAACCATCAGCAAACCAGCAGGACGACCTGTGACAGCAGCAGGTAGCACCCAGGTTTTACTGGAAGGCGTAGGGTCATTGTGGCCGTATTGCAGCGAGCAATTTGTTATGTGAAATCAAATTAAGAAGAAACAGTTTCGTTAGTGAGCATTCCTGCTTAATGAGTTGTCTTGATTTGGGGCTTTTATTCTATTTTTTTCTTGGTTTTTATTTTTTTTAAGTGGCTTTAAGTGCTATTTGGCACAGCCCAATTTGTTGCTGCTTGTCGAAAATCACTTCAAGCAGGTGGAAGGGGGCACCCTGGCCCCAGTGCAGTTTCAGCCTTGCCTGGGTCTGACGCTGTCCTGCCTTCACCCCTGCGCCTCGAGGAGTGAGGATTTACAGAACCTGAGCTGCAGGCAGAGCGTGGCAAACCCCTTGTTGCTAGAGGTTTCAGTCCAAAAATCCCCGTAGTGTGTGCTGGGCTCAGCACGGGGGAAGCCTGGACCTGGCAGCGGAGGTGGCTGCAAGCAACCACCCATCCATCCAAAATGGGCATCGGCCACCGGCCGCCCCGAGCGGCTCACGGGACCCATGGGCCGGGGTCTTCAGCCCCAAGCTTCGCTCTGGGCCACTGAGGAAGCCTCCTCCCCACCACAGGGCAGGAACCCAATGCACGCCTGCATCTCCCCCATCCTCACCTTCCCGTTTATTTCCAAGCCACTGGATCAGACCCGCAGCCGTCTGAGTGGGACGTAGCTGCTTGCGTTGACAGAGCTTCGTGTTCAGCGTGCGCGAGGTCCCCGGGTCACCTGGAATAACGGTCGGTGCATCAGGTAGCTGCTAACTAAACTGGAGTTTCATTCACCAAGGACATTCAACCAATGTGTTTTCTGATTTTCTGCTGGAAAAAGCCAGTATCACTCAGATTTTATTGGGAAGAATTAGTAACTGCTTGTTCGCCTGCAGTAATGCCTGGTCCTATGGGCTCGAAGAAGAGTCGAGAATTGTCCCTCCAAAGTAAATATGAGAAGAGATTAATCTCCTCTCCCAGCACGAAGACATTTGGCAGATGTTGCCTGCTAGAAAACTGCTTTTGGTTTGCTTAAAGGCAGAAGCGAGGAGACCCGCTGGTGGCGGTGGTGGGGCCGGTGGCCCGAGCTGTCCCCACTGCACGGGGGGGCTGCGGGGCTCTGCAGGCAGGGTCAGCCAGGTGCTTTCAGCCATTCCTCGTCTATGAAGAGGGTAAAATGTGCCAGAGAGACCATGTTTGAGCTCCCGGAGTGCTAAACCCTGCCTTGGCACTGCTCTCCTGCATCGAACTCCTGCACTTTTAGGGCTGGAGAAAAAGCATTGCTCCTCATCCGACCTCGGTTCAGGAGGAGCACTCGGAGCCCGCGATATTTTCACGGTGTGCTTTAAGGCATCAGCTCTTGCAGTTTGTCCCAGAATTTGCAGTATTTTTAGCTTTCTTGAAGATCCAGGTCCTGGAGGCATGTGACGACATGAACCGATGACATTTTTTTGGGGGGGGTTACGTAAAGCGGCTCTTGTTGCTATAAAGAAAACCTTGAAAATGCAAACTATAAAAAGTATTCTTAAAAAAAAAAAAAAAAAATAGTGGGAAGGAGGAAGCAAAGACCCACGTTTATTTAACAGCTCCCTCCCCGGCTCTTGCCATTGCTGGGCTGGTGGCTCCCGGCACTGGCTTTCTGCTTCCCTGGAAGCCCAAAAGAGCAATGTCTTTCCCTGGGGGATTGCCCCAAAGACTTTTGTTTTTCTGGGTGAGCCAACGCTCCTGGAAACGCAGGAAGAACCCAGTTGTTTGTAACGAGACAAATATTAAATGGGCTCTGCCAACGTTTCTGTTCATTCCCCTGTATTCATCAGAAGAGGAGGTAATTACCAGTGTGACGGTGCCGCGAGTCAACCTTCGCTTGGGAGAGGGGAAGAAAAACAGTAAAAACTGAATTTCCAATGTGGATGTCGTTGCATTTAACACTTAGGAGCAGCAGTAAAGATGAAGGTTGTAATTGTATCTGCAATTTCAAACCTCACAACATAATTTTATATACTCAAACATCTGTTTTAGGAGCATAGCTGAGAGTGCCAGATAATTGGTTTTTTCTTTTTTTTTTTTTTTTTTTTAGACCTATCAGTTAGGCACCATCAAGTTTATTATAAATTCAGACCCGTTTATTAGTAAACATGATTTGTGTTGAACAGCGCTGCAGCGCGGTAGCCCTGGGGCCAGCCAGCGTGTTTGGAGCAGCAGAAGTCCTCGTCGTTGTTGAGCTGGATGCCGACACACGACGGAATGCACGGCTCCCCAGGGGAGGGGGCGGCCGACAGCACCGACCCTCCTGAGAAGGTGCCAGTGTTTTACCCATCCTCTGGGAATTATGGCTATCGAGCAGCGGGGAAGCCTGCTGCCAGCCTGGGAAAAGCTCTTCTTGGGATATCAGAGGCTGATGGAGACCTTCATGACCTGCTTGCCCAGGATTACAAGCACACCTTGTCTTCACCTCGATGTATCATGTATTTGGGAAAATGCAGACGCAATGCGATGCCTCCTTCACTTTCTCTCATTTTATTTTCTATGTTCATAGCAAAGCTGATGGGGAGGAAGGTCTCGTGCTAGTCTCCTGCTTGGAGGACCAGAGGGGTGGTGCGGGGAGGTTTCAGCAGGACCTGGTGCCTTCACCCTGAGCCAAGCCCGGGAGGAGCCGTGCGGGCGCCCATCCCAGCACTGGCTCCTCGGTGGCTCCTGCAAGCAATGGAGGTTTTGGGGAGCAGCAGCACCCCGTGATTAGATGCCCCTGGCACCCTGTGGGTGCTGTGCAGGTTTTCTCTGTGCTATTTCTCAGCTGTCGCGTGGTGGGACGCTGAAAACTCTTCTTCGTTTTGCAGCTTCATGCAGGGCAGCAGCACCCGGGCAGGCTTTCGTGCTCTCTACAAGGGCTTTTCACCCAGAGTGTGGTCCTTTCCCTTGCCCCCCAGGGCCACGGCATCGTGCCCTGCCTCTGAGCTCTGCTCAACGGGAGGCACCGTACGGTGACCCAGTGTCTCTCACCAAGACATGCCTCGGCCATCCCCCCTTGCCATCTGCAAAGGGAAGTAATTAAATTTAATAGAAGTCACCCTCGATTTTACAGCAGTAGTAATTAAACGTAATTGGAGATGTGACTTCTAAACAAGGCTGTATGTTTTTTCCAACAGTATGTCTGACATCAGGAAGAACAAACAAATAACCAAGGACGCGCAGGAGCAGCGCCTGGAGCAAAGCCCCTGGTTTACCCCGTCTCCGTCGGTGGTGTCCATCCCAGTGGAGTGGGCCTCTGCCCCAGCTTAATTAAACGATGCTACCGGCCAGTAATGGCTGGGAAAAATCCACTGGTTTAGAGTATGTTGTGTACCATCAGCAAAGCTGTTTTTTAAAAATTACAGCAGCAGCAGAAGCTAAGAAAGCTCTTGGATTTCTGCTGCCCTTTCCCCGGAGGAGGCGGCTCCGGCGCGGGTGTCCCCGCAGAGGGACCAAAGGGGAGGTGCTCTGTTGGCTGACTTTACTGTGAAACCTTTGCTACTCTGAAGAGCCCTTGGTGGCTGAAGCACCTATTAAAAATAACCTAGCTGTCAGCCAATTACACAGACTAAAACTTAAAAAGGCAGCCTTTGGTGACGGTACGGCTTTCAGAAGTGCAGAAACCTGGTCAGTTAGAAATTAGCCAATTAAAAAGACTATAGGGCTTAAATAAAGCTCTTCTCCTCAAGCCTAGGGAAGGCGTGCACCAAAAAATGCAGTAACTGCTGCTTCCATTACCTGTGCCCTTTCCTGCCATGTGGAAATGTCGCCCTGCGGCCGGAGGGAGCTGACCTGCGCTGGCGGGAGCCCCAGCAGCGGGGACGGGGACGGCAGCACTGGCACTCGCTGTCAGGTGCCCTCAGTCGTTTAAACTCATGAATGTCACCCTGGAAGGCGTGAGCCAGACCCCCCTCGGGAATTAAACATGCAGCCCAGCCCCGGCCTTCAAAACTGGGAGCTGCGGGGCGTTTCATCTGTGGTATTTGTTATTGCATGGGAATAAAGGAGCCCAACCTGCGGTCTGGCGCCGCGCGGATCCGGGATGGACAGCAGCGCTGGTGGAAGGTTCGCTGCCAACCAGCTGCAGCCAGAGGCGGAGAGGGACCGAGAAATGCTCTGGTTTGATTTTTTAATTGGAACTATTTTCCCACAGATGTGTAACCTGGCAGTTCGAGAAGTTCAGCGCTGTGGTTCGAGAAGTTTGGCGCTGCGGTCCGTGCGCCAGTGTTTGATACCAGGTATTTACGCGGTGTGTGTTGGACGAGTAATGCAAAAGTGCGTGACTTGCAGGCATTGGTAAATGTTTCATCAAGCCTTGTCAAGGCAGGGAAGTGGCTGTGGGAGGAAGACCCACGGCGCGTGCTAAGCCAGGTCTACCTGCGGTGCTGCTGCTGACTTTGGTTTTGGGTTGGCTCCATTTATCAGGCAGCCGGGTACCAGGCAGGGGCACCTGCTCCGGCACCGCCGACGCCTCTGGCAGCCGGGACCGCATGTGGTGAGTGCCAGCAGAGCGCCAGATTTTTTTCAATGGGCAAATGATGCATGGCCAGCTTGAATTCTTCAGATCAGTAATTCAGTGACAGGCAGCTGGAGCGCTTGGAAATAGTGTTAAGCCCGACATAGTTGTTCTGCTTATTGCAAAGGATTGAAGAAATGCTGGAGCCTGCCTTGCTGAGCTCTGTTGCTGTGTCGTTTCCATAAGCGTGACTATGAAGCGCTGTGGGAGAGCAAGCCCATGTGCGTAGGTGGCCTCTTGGGCAAGCGAAGAGGAAATGCTGAACTCTTGGACTTGCCAGCCACAGGGGAATGGACACGGGAGATGGTACCAATTTCCACTGCAGTGCCATACCCAGCCACTGTGCCCATCTGCAGTCATTCCTCAACAGTAGGAGGATGTAAAGCCATTCCTAACAAAATTAGAGGGATTCTAATCTTCATCTTTTTTTTTTTTTTTTTTTTTTTGGCATCAGTTGGCGTCTTCTTGAAGAAAAGCAGCCTCTCCTGGATGCTTTGTGGGTAGCTTTGCTCCAGATACATTTCAGGTTAAGCAGCAGCAAGGAAGGTGCAAATATGTCAAGAGTTTCCTGATTTAGCTCTGCTTGGGAAGGGGCAGGGAGGGACAGCTGAGTTGCACCAGTTTCGGGTGAGACCGTAATGTGCTGAGCTAAGTTGTCAAGAAGAATTAGCACAGTTCGACATTAGGGAGCACTACCCTTAAATCCTGTTTCTGCTTCTCATAAAAATCAAGTGTTTCAATGACAAAGTAAAATCTGTCTCGACACACTTCAGGGTTTCGGGTTGTGTGTCTCCCTGCCGCTGCGTTTGATTTTGTTGTCTCAATTTCAGACATTAGCCAGGGAGGGTGATAAATAAATGGCACAGCAAAAGGAGAAAGCCCTTCCCGTGGCTTGTGCTGCGCTATGGTTTGATGGCGATTTGGGAATTGGGAGCAATAACACTAAACTGACATCGCTCCGGTGCCAAACCTGGCCAGCCTCCTGGGAGGCACGAGGCCGATCATTAAGGCTCGCGTGTCGGAGGAATTTCCCAAGGCAACAAGAAACTTGATTTTCTCTGTGCTGTTTGAGTCACTGTAGGCTCCCCGAGTCAAATCAAGGTAAACGCCTGTCAGGTCTTTTGGGACAGGCAGTGGATTTCCAAAACGTGCTTGGTCTTGGTAGCTGCCTCTGTTGGATTTTGGTGGGAGGACGGTGGTTTCTGCATCCCTGTTGCTGCTTATCTGCATCCGAAGGCGCTTCAGCACTTCTGGCCTGAAAGGCTAAGTCACGTCTGCAGAGGGGAATTGAGGTGCCTAAAGCCACTTAGGTATGTTACCCTATTCTTAAAATCTCTGTTGGTAAGCAGGATTCGTTTCAAAGCCAACCAGAGCTCAACAGGAGCCTGCTTTCCGTGGCGGCTCAGCATCGTCTGCTGCCTGCGAAGGGCCGTCCTGAACCCGGGAGGCAGAGCGAGCTGGCACTGGGCTCAGGTGACATTACTGCTCGTTCCCCTTGTCGGTGGCCATGCGGGTGAGAGCTGTAAATGCGAGATTCGAAAGTGGTGGAGGACCTCAGCAGCTATTAAGAGTTTCTTTTCTATTCCTAGAGAAATAAGCCCTGGATAGAAAATGCAATCCGTTTACATTGCAGTATCTTTTGTGAGCTGCAGGGAATTTGCTTGCCTTATGGACAGGATCCGCAGTAAGCTCCTTTTCCACTTAGGCTGATGATATTTGCCATGCATCAGAACAATATTTGATCTCTATCTGGGGGTTTTTTCATCCCCCAGAAGACACGCCTCGCACATTCGTGTTCATGAAATTCAAATGAGCAGTGGGGCGAGCAAAAAGATCCTGTGGCACAAACTTTGTGTAGGGCTTACAGAGGAGTTGTTTACGATTCTATTCCAGATTTTATTTAACTCTGTGTAGCTGGTTTTTAAACGCTGCCTCTTCTAAAATGTATTTAAAAAAACCAACCCCAAACCTTAGACAGGTTCTAGTCAAAGAGCAAATAAACAGTGCAGTCCCTGAAACGCTGAAATGATTGATGCAGCTTGGGTTTCCTCTTGCTTTTTAGTTTTTTTGATTTCTGCTCTTTTAAAAGCTACCGGCAGTTCTGACTGAGACAACTCAAACTGTTGTCTTTGGGAAGCAAATGCCTAGGGAGGAATTTTAATATTGCTTTTTCTAATTGCTGGGAAATGAAGGTTAAGCAAGGTAATCGGGCGTTGGGTAGAGCCGGCAGATGACAGCCATTACAGATGTAGAAGTCTGGTGTCGCTTGTGATACGGTTTAGCATCGTAGCAGTAGTAAAACCAGCACAATGTCATTAGAGTCTTTATAGGACAAACATTTCGGAAGCTGGCTCTGTATCGCAGTGATGTCTGTGCAAACACTCCTGCTCACTTTTAAAGCTTGAATAAAACCCGAGATGATTGCTAAGCTAGTCGTAATGTCTCCAAGGTCAGAGGAAACTCCCTGTTAGAGCTTATCTGTGTAAAAGGAAAAAGAAAACACTCTGCCAAAAAGCCAAGCTAACCCTGATACCTAAAGAAACAACGTAATAAAAGCCTGCATAAAAAGGGAAGATTTGGAAGGCTAAACTGTGAAGGAACACGTCTGTCTTTCCCCCATGGAATACAAACACCTCTGCCGAGCTCAGCGGTTGAAATGACTCCATTAAATACACGTTGACTTTTGTCCTTGGGTTGTTTTGTCTTTAAGCTGTATCCATGTGTATCTCTATAGCTGTATAATTGCATACATATTTATTTGCTTGGGTTCTTGTGGCCTTTTAATAGATGTCACCTGCCTTTGAACGGCGATTTTCCTTGGTGATGACTCTCCACCGCCGCCGTTAGCAGCTTTTGCTGACTAATCGAGACGTAGCTTTGTCCCGTTCTTGTAGCTGGAGGGTATTTTTGCAGCTCTGTAGGGTTTTGCCGTTCATTTGGATGCTTTGCCAGTGTGTTGTGCACCTGTACAATGTCAAATACATATTGCCCACAGCAGCATTTAATAGACTTCCTGATGTCAATGTAAACTCAATAACTCAAGATCTTAATTGCAGGACATGTCTGGATGCTGGCTCACCTGCAATTGTTTCCTGTGTCAAATAACTCCTAATCTTGGGAACAAAACTAGAATATTGTTTTCTCTGTGACCCTAGGAAACAAGAATAACATTGTGAAATGCAGTGCTGTAGAGTAATGTTCACCAGTCTGGAGAAAGAGCTCCAAAACGTGTCCTTTTCTCAGTACAATAAACATTTACCAAATTGTTCCAATAAGTCAGTTTTATAGAATGAAAAGGAAAGTGTTTGAGGATTCTCATTTGTGAGACCAGGAAGGAAAAGGTGGTGTTATAGGCAAAAATACTGATTAAAAGCTACACTCATCCTTAGGAGATGAATGCGGAATATCTCGACACCGCGTGTTGAGCATTGGGAGTATGACCTTTTTATGGAGTTGATTATTGAGCTACTACCCTTAATCAGTCGGCAATTGAATGTAGAGCTGAGGCTCAGATTCTCTCCCCTGATTTTCAGAGCCCTGCACTGGAATTAATCCTGGCAATTTGTCAAACGGGGCCTGAAATTCAGCGGTTTTAAATCCCCCAGAGCCAGTTTCTTGGTGCAGAGAGAGCGAGGGGCAGGAACGGCCCTGCACGGACTGACCCGGGGGCTAAACAGCTAAATACTCTTTTGCTGGATATCACCAAAAAGATGACCGAGCACCTGGCTGGATTGACACATATATATATGTGATTATATATAGAGAGAGAGGGGAAAAACTTCGGACCATATTTAATACACAAGTTTTTTGCTGGAAACACCTGTAAAACAGCTGTTTGTCTTTCCAGGCTGCTCAGGAACTCATGGTATTCTCCCTTTTGGTTTTTAGCTGGAATCTCAGTTAAGTGAGATCCTGTGGAAGAGGTTTGCTATCCCGACGTTGCAGCACTGTTCAAGCACATGCACATGGACACGGATGAGGTGTAAGTATGGATGCAGCTGGGCATGGCAGGGGGAATGAAGAACAGAACCCTGACCTCCAGGATAAATGTTCTTTCCTTTGCCTATGTACTGAATCCAGAAATTATTGCGGGTTTAGGAAAAATAAGACTTCTTGAGACAGCAAGAACCAGACCTAAATCCAGCTGTTTAGGTGACAAGCAGTTTCGGGCATCTCGACCCTCAGCCAGGATGCTGGCAGAGCTGTTTCGTCCAAAAGATGGCACTATTTTTCTATTTCACTGTAAAGCAAATTCCCTCTCCAAACCAGATCCATTCACTTTTGAGCTTCTCTCAAAAAACATTATTTTTCCAAGGCTTTACATACAGTAAAGTCCATTATTGTAAGGCCAAATTGCTGCCAAAAAAGCCTTCAGCTAAAAAATATATATCTATAAACTAATAACACACCATTCTGATGAAAAATAACATGCAGGGAAGGAGTTTTTCTCAATTATTAATGGCCAATGTTTGTTATATTATTGTGTTTAGTCCAAGAAGCCTTGATGGAGAGAGGCAGCTTTTCAACATGAATGGCACTTCAACTGGCATTTTATAAATTTTACAAAGAAAAGCCCTGGAATATTTAAACCCCCCGCTAATGTTAAAGAAAGGAAGCTGCACGCCGTGAGAGTGAGATCAGACGCGGGTGCTGGATTCCGGGGGAGGAGAGGGCAAAGTGCAGGGTGTATTTGGGGTGCTCCCTGGGGGGGGAGCATCCCCAGCATAGCCCTGTGAGCCCGTAACGTAAAAAAATTCAGGTATTAGCCACGACAGACATTAGATCTTCCTGCAGGGAGGAGGCTCCCGACCCTCCGGTCTCTGTAAAAGGTTTCTTGTCTTCCCCGGAGCTGGGGACCGGTCCCATGGCGCCTCACCTCTGGTTATCCAGCTCTGAGCCTGATAAATTATTTAGGGTGGGAATATGATTTAAACACTTGATCATAGCGTGTTACAGTTGTCATTGACGCTACACTTTGGCTGCCCTTTTCCTTCCCATGGAAAACAGCCGAGATGCGGTGTCTGTCCAGAGCAGGGCCTCCCCTTGCATGTCCGTGTGGGGTGAATCCCCAGGCAGGAGATCCCTTTTGAAGGCCATTTTAAAGATGAGATGTAAAATGCCCTTTTATTTTTCATTTTTTTTTAATCCCCCAGACTGCCATTGACTGGAATATTGTATTTTCTGGCTGCATGTTGCCAGCTCTGACCCTGTCCAGAAAGCCCTCTCCTGCATCCGGAGGGGCTGGCAGTTGTCCTCTCTGGTGGCTGGAGACCTTTGGAGACCAGCAATGGTTTTCTAAAGGCTTCACATTTCCCCATCACTGTGCATCCCATCGTGCGGCTCCCAGACTAAGCTCAGCGCTGTGCCAACAAAACTCTGCAGCTTTAGGAATTTATGCATGGAGTGGGATAGTCTGGTGGTGCAGGTGTTTTGGCCAAAGCAGCTCTGGCACACCGTGAGTTTCCCCTGGAGTAGCTGGGCTGGCCTTGCAGGGCTGTGACATCCCCCCTGCCCTGGCAGCTGGCTGGCATAACCGATGGCAATATTTCTGTCCCATACAACGTTCCTATAACTGCCTGGGGCAACCCAAGAGATGAAAATGTAAAGCCAAAGGGAGCAGAGACACCAGGTTGAATGATCTAAAGACGCTCCTGTTCCCTGGTGAGTTCACTTAGCCTGATTGCTTAATTGGGGGTGATAATGCGGCGTGTTTTGATCTGGCAAGGTCTATATTGCAGCTTATGAAATGGGCTGAAAAACTCAAGAATAGCTGAACGGCAGATTAAAGACCCCAGCAAGGATGACAGGATGAGAACAAAGCTTATTTCATTAAGAAAATGCAGGAATAAAGGAATGGAGCTTTTCAGACCAACCTCGTTAGAAACCCAGGCAAATTAGTGACATTATGGTTTATTAAATATCATTATGCCAAGGACAAAAACCCTTCCTGCAGAATGCTTACAATAACAGCAAAAAATAAATGCCAAGAGAAACTGTTTTCTCACTTAGATGCTACCCTTTAATGTAACTCTGAGATCTCTTGGTTTTAGCTTTTAAAAAACGAGGCCATTTAGTTAAGCATAAATTTAACTGTCTGTGTTTAGCACCCAGATTTGAACATTTCAGCCAAAGACCTAAAAGTGGTCTGATAACTTCAGAAAAACACATAGACAGTGAAAATATTTTCCAAGAGTCCATTTGTGGGGAAGAAGCTCACACATAGACTTTTCTTTTCTTTTCTTTTCTTTTCTTTTCTTTTCTTTTCTTTTCTTTTCTTTTCTTTTCTTTTCTTTTCTTTTCTTTTCTTTTCTTTTCTTTTCTTTTCTTTTCTTTTCTTTATTTTTTAAAGTTAATTTGCAGTGGTATATGTGCAAGTGCATACGTATTGATTTTATTAATGAAAATTAAGCATGTACAAATTTGCCTCGGTGGAAACTGCAGGGTAGGGAAAGGGAAGGTTAATCACACTTAGCATTTCTATAGTTTTTGTGTTCAGGATTCTCCGCACATCACCGCTGCATGCCAGACCCCTGATTGGGATGCAGGGCTCTTCGCCGCCCGTCTTCTCTCTCTAGGCTGTGGCACACATTGCGAGGAAGATAAAACAGAAATAAAGATCTCTCGGCCAGCCGGCTGTAATGCAAACTCAGAGCTATTTGGCACAGGCCCTGGATTTAGGCACAGACTTGTTGTCAACCATTAGAAAAGGGAGAAGGGTTTTGGGTAGCAGAGGCAGACGTTTCCCAAGAGCGAACCTGATATCGTGAGGCTGTTCTTGGGCACGGAGAACAGGGAACAAACCTGGTGTGAAATAAATGAGGTGCTGCTTAGTCTGTCCTCAGCGTCCAGACTGAGCAGAAGGTGAGCTGGCATCCTCGACGATGCAATGCAAATTAGACTGTGGGGGGGAAAGGCCAGTTTTCTTAGGCCAAGTCTGCGCTGCACCCCGAGTGCAAAGTGGGTGCCCTGAACTAAGGGGGAACGTGACCCATGGGTTGGGGTAGCACAGCACCCACCGGTGCCTGTGTGCTGTCCCTGAGCCGTGGTTTCATTGCACAACCTCACCTTTTCCAAAGTTGAATTTGTATTCCTAACACAAGTGAGGCATTTCATTATTTTAAGCTTATTTTGATTGACAAAGCCCCACTGATGTGCTGGAGTAGAAAGGCAGCGCAGGGCTTACGGCTTGTTGCTACACAAACTCCTGCACAAGCCAATAGTGGGACCATGAGTCAGTAGGGAGCATTTTTAGGATTACCACATACATAATTCCTGCTGAAGATGTGGCCAGCCTTTTCTGGGAGCTGACGCACACCTTAAGGTGCAGTGGGATTTTTCAGGTCTTGTGCCCCACTGGAGTCACCTTCTCTATTAATTGGTGTGCGAGGGGGAGCCTGTGCTGGCAGGAGTGCTTTGAAGGCAGGGTGGGATAGCAGGTTGAGGAAGATGGGAAGGAAAGACCATGTCCATCTTGATTTGTTAAAATCTATCTGCATGTCTGTGGGTGAAGCGAAATGAATCCCAGTCTTTGGTCAAGAGATGGACGTGCTAGCAGCCCATTAACGAAGTACCCACTGAAGATGATGACCCATGGATGCAGCGCATGTCTTCAAAGGTTTCCATTTTGCAATGGCAGTGGCCTCTCAGAGCATCTCCTGTAAGGGTAGTAGAGCTCCAGGACTCTGCTGGATATAGGCTCATAGAATCCCAGGTTGGAAGGGACTTCAAGGATCATCTGGTCCAACCTTTCCAGGCAAGAGCACAGTCTAGACAAGATGGCCCAGCACTCTGTCCAGTTGAGTCTTAAAAGTGTCCAATGTGGCAGAGTCAACCCCTCCCCTGGGAAGATTATTCCAAGGGTTGGCTGTTCTCATGGTGAAAAATTTCCCTCTTGTGTCCAATTGGAATCTCCCCACAAGCAACTTGTGTCTATTCCCCCTTGTCCTCTCCATGGGACTCCTTGTGAAAAGGGAGTCTCCATCTTCCTTGTAGCTACCCCTTAGGTACTGGTACGTGGTGATGAGATCCCCTCTGAGCCTCCTTTGCTCAAGGCTGAACAAAATCAGCTCCCGCAGCCCATCCTCATACACCGAGAGAGGCTTCCCCGCCCTTGGATCTTCATGGTGTCCCTTCTCTGGACCCCCTCCAGCCTGGCCACATCTTTTTTGTATAGCGGGGACAAGAACTGTACACAGTATTCCAGGTGTGGCCTGACGAGCTGCACTCCTGTTTTTCCACTTTTTCCTCAAGCCATGCAGCTGAAGGACCAGCTCTAAGGCACGGACCATGCGGAACAGGCAGGCGCGCAGCCATGAGCGGCTGTTGGGCTATCTGCGCTGGAACGCCACGAGATGAATTGTGCTGCTGGCTGTTACAAAGCCCAAATGAATTCCTACAGAGGCTGATGAAACCAGCCTAGTTCCCATCCATTTCAAGCCCCAGGAGGTGCCTATCTTCATTTTTAGGCACCTAAACACTTCTGCAAATCTCCCTCTTAGTGCTTCGTGAGCTGGGGACTGATCTGGCGCATCAAACTTAAAATAAAACAGACGTTCCTGGATCCGAGCAGTTTCTAAAATGAGAACCAGAACTTCTCAGGCCTGTGATGAGGTCAAAATTGCTCGTGCCAGCGAGAAAGTAATTTCTGGAGATTTGCAGATTTTGATTTTTTTTTTTTTAAATGTATTTTGAAGGGCTTTTGTTGTAGTTGTTTTTTCATTTATGCTAAAGTGAGAGGCAGGAGAGATTTCTATCAAGAGTAACACATAAAGCATATTGGGAATTGTTTGGGTCAAATAATTTTGCCTTTTTGTAAAACGATGCTTTAGGAATATTATCACATATATTGGTTATATTAGCAATCTGTTTATCCAGGTAACTGAGAGGCAAATGTAGCCTGCCGGTTTCTCAGGAAGACAAAGACAGAGTGGAGAGTGTTTATACGATCCTGCATATAAATGACCTATTTATTTTGATAAGATTTTACTGAAATCCAAAAGAGAGATTGGACATCTAGCTGTAAAATACTTATCAGCATGAAATAATGCCTGCTTCCTGCGCCTTATGTGCCGCATCACTGGTGATGCCCATCTCGGTGGGTGGCGTTGGTCGATGGATACCCTGTATCGTGGATGCACTGCGGCCAAATCCCTGTACCCCTCCAGTCCTGGGGCTCAGTGGTGAGGATACTCGGGGGGAGGTGGGCTCTCAGGTGCTGTGGGCTCTCGGGTGCTACAGCCTTGCTCCGGCATTCTTGGGAAGGGTAGTTTGTGCCTTGATTTTCACCAGCAGTGGAGAGGGGGGTGCTCCTGCTCTGTGCCCCCCAGCTTTTGGGGTTCTGACCTGCGTGGGCGTTAGCAAAAGCAGCACAGGCAGGGGTGCATCCCAGGGCTTTCCACAAGCGGTTTGCACGGATACAACAGATGCGTGCTGGTGTGCAGAAGGGGAGAAAAAGTGTCGGGAGAGAGGGCTGCGGTGGCTGAACCGTGGTGGCCTTGGCCGGCCACCCCAGCAGGCTCCCTCGCAGCCTGGCCACCCTGGGCTTGGGGTGCAAGGGCAGCCTCGTGGTGCCTGGCCACCTTCTTATTTCTGGTTTGGTCTGGTTGGTTTTTTTTTTTTCCTTGGGCAGCACTGCAGTTACTTTGCCCTTGAGGTGGGATATGAGCTCGGTAAAGTCTGCTGGACTGCAGGGCTGGCTGTCGTTAATCCAGGTCGCTCCTGCCCAGGCATCTCCGAGCGGCAGCACTCAGCTTTGATGAATGCCACAGAGATGTTGGGAGAGAGCTTCCCTTTAATTGTTACTGAGTGTTTTGGATGTTGCTAGAAGCAATGCATAATGGGTTATTAGGTTTGTCTTACTTTATTTAAAATAAAAAAAAAAAAAAAAAAAGAGAAAGAAAAAAAAAAAATAATTTCCCTGAAAATGAAAAATTACCTAGAATATGCTGTCAAAACAGCAATGCTACAATGCCACTTCTGCAATTACAGGGATCGTGCATGCATGAGTGATGAGACTTCTACATATATGAGAAATGAGGAAAAGGTCTTTTAAAATACACTTTAGTTTTACTTCATAATTGTGTGGATCCAGGATGATGCATCACAGAGATAGCGCTGTGCTGAAGTATGAAATTGTTTGAACATTTATTTTTATCCAGAAGCGGTGCCGTGAGCCATACTTCAGAATATTCTGAATTGACTAGAATTGTATTAGTCATATCTTTATTATAAAGACGGTAATTTATTCAGTAGAAAGTTTTGATTTTCATCTCTGAAGAGCTGAAGGGTCAAAGCATAAATTAGAGCAGCACATGGCAGTACCGAAAACCCAGGCTGTGTAAGTACCAATAGCGCTGATAGGTTTTAGTGAACTGTTAAAAGTTGTTGTGTGAAATGGAGAATTTGCACACCTGGTGTCGTGGTTGAACCCCGGCTGGCGACTCAGCCCCACGCAGCCACTCGCTCACTCCCCCCACAAGGGGACGGGGGAGAGAATCAGAGGAGTAAAAGTGAGAAAACTTGTGGGTTGAGATAAAGACAGTTCAATAGGGAAAGCAAGAGCCACGCACGCAAGTGAAGCAAAGCAAGGAATTCATTCACGGCTTCCCATGGGCAGGTGGGGGCTCAGCCATCCCCAGGACAGCCGGGCTCCATCACGTGTGACGGTGACTTGGGAAGACAGATGCCATCACTCCAAATGTCCCCCCCTTCCTTCTTCTTGCCCCAGCTTACATACTGAGCAGGACGTCATATGGTCTGGAATAGCCCTTGGGTCAGTTGGGGTCAGCTGTCCTGGCCGTGTCCCCTCCCAGCTCCTGGTGCCCCTGGCAGAGCTGAGAGCTGAGAAGCCCTTGGCCAGTCTCAGCACTACCCAGCAACAACCAAAACATCAGGGTGTTATCAACATTCTTCTAGTACTAAATCCAAAACACAGCACTGTACCAGCTACTAGGAAGAAAATTCTGTCCCAGCAGAAACCAGGACACCTGGAAAAAGTGATCGTGAAATCAGTGAATAGTATGGAGGTACGAAGTAATAAAATGGTAGTGACAAACGAAGGGTATGCATTATTTTAAAAGGGGCCCTGGGGGCCTGAGCCACGATTTGGCACCACCACTGCTCATCACAACGAGACGCAGTGCACTGTTGACAGCCTGGTCTGAAGAAGTTGAATGCAGTTTTTGCCTCGCTTATCCGTAAAGGGAAGGTAAAATGTCCCATGCGAGGGATTTTTCAGAGTTACTGCTTGCAGAGAACTTCAGGTTCTTCATCTGCAAGGTGCTGAATAGTGTAAACAGTATCATTATTCTGCATAACACTGTGTAAAAGCTGCAAATTCCCTTTTGTGTAACAGGCTGTACTCACCACTCGCGCCCGCTGACTGCTGAGAGGGAACTTGAAGATCACCGTCCCTAATAAAAATAATTAATCCCAGAGAAGAGGTATTCCAGGTAAGCCCGCATTTCTTTCATGGTGTGCAATGGCACAGAGGCCTGATAGACTTTAATGTAACTTTTCTGTTATTACTCCAAGGAGCAGGCTTGAAAACCTGAGATGTTTGACACTGAGCATTCGGGCTTTTTAAAGTGGCCAGCGCAGTCTGTCCCGGGCTGCGTAACCGGGAGCCGATGCGCCGTGTGCGGAGTAGCAATGCCACACGCATAATAAATCCCTGGTTTTCTTCTCACGTACCATGTTTTGGTGATTCGGTGTGTTTGGGGTAAGCACAGCGCATTTGGGCTCTCGCTAAAAGGTACCAATTTGGTTTTATTCTTAGCTTGTGCAAGTGCCATAAAATGTTAAAACAAAAAAACGCAGGCTAACAAGAGGCAGGTAGGCAGAGGAGAATCACAGCACTGCTTTTTCAGATATTAACAGGGAATCTGGTATTTTGAGAAATAAGTACGTAGGCTGGAAGCCTTCATGGTTGTTTTTGGAAAATTCGGCTGCTGCTCATGCTGAAGGGTGCGAAGCGTCTCTCTCCAGATACAGCCTCTTCCCACTCTCCTCCTCCTTGTCCCTTCTGGAGATGCTCTCTTGCAGATGCCCATTTCAGACCCGCTTCCCAAAAGCATGGTCTTTTCTACCCTCTTGCCCACAGGCTTCTTAGCGCTTGTCTACAGGCTTTTTCGCTTCTCCAACCACACCGGGTGCAAGTTTGGGGATGGAGGGCAGCCCACAGCAGCATGGGACGATGGTGCCTCTGCCTCTCCCCTGGCCCCAGCAGCACCCAGCACAGAGCTGGGCAGCCCCATCCTTCACCCCAACCCTCCTGCCCCCATGTTCTCCAGTGCCACCTGTGCCAAAACACGGATGTGTTGATGCAAATCCTCCTGCTGATTGCCTCCCCGAACCTTGAGAGCAGCGCAGTAGGTGCTTGTGTTGGCTGTCCTCTTCTGGGCTCCACCGACACCGACGCGTGAAGGCAAGGGCATCTCAAAAGCACAAATTGCTTACTGACAGTATTGGATTACTTGGTAACCATTTGCTTAGGGCAATTACCACTAATTATTTAACAGAATTGGAAAAGCAGAAAAATAATCTATAAAGGCTACTAGGGACACATTACTGCGTGATAATAGGATTTTACAAGATAGACAAAAAGTACCCAGCTCTAAATATGTCTGTGTAGATGTACAAAAAGAAATATGCTTTTCTGCTACTTGTGATATTTCATGAAAAAAAACCCTAAATACTGAACTCCATCTTATAGAGCATAAAATTAGGTTTTGGCTGATATTTATTTACAGAGTAAGTTCTTCTTGATAATTGAGAAAGTACATAAAGTGCATCTAATTTTATTCCCCCAGATACATACATGAGGTTCTGCCTAAGCTAAAATTAGCTGTGCTTTTTGTCTGGACCATCTGTAGATGTAATTTTATCTTGCAGAGTACATGCACGCCTGGTCGCAGCATGGAATGACTCGAGTCTCTCATCCCCTCCGAGGGGGCAGAAGGAGAAAGGCCCCCACCTCAGAGCCATGGGTCGGATTTTCCCCTCCCTCTTGGTCTGTGTTCTTGCTGTCTAGCCCAGCTACCCTTCTGCCAAATGACCTAACCCAAAGTCAGGCTTTTGGGGGATTGTGATTTTATTTTATTGTCCCTGCACTTTTCATCTGTAAAAGGAGAGTAATGAAACCCATTTAGATCACGCGGCTGCTGTGAGGTTTATTAAATTAAAAGTGTTTTTGGACTGTCAGTTGAAAGAAAGTCCAAGTATTGACTAGTATTAGTTCTGGGCTTTACTCAATTTCTGTAATTAATTAAGATGGCAACTTCATTTGGGACGGTGTTTGATCATTACAAAGCTGCAAGAACAAAAGCGGGTGAGCTGGCTGGAACAGAGGGTTTGCATAGCGTGTGGCTCTGCGCTGGCCCCGCGGGCGAGCGGCTGGTGGTGGGGTGAGAGGTGCTTCCCCCCGCCACAGCCCTCTGGGCAGAGCCCCTTCAGTCCCGGCCTGGCTTTGGCCGGGGGGTTCCCAGGGGGGTTGCTGGAGCCGTAGGGTGGCGGCTGGGCTGGGCTGGGCTGTTCCCCGTTCCTGCTCCCAGAACAGGGGTACAATCCCCCTGCCCCGCTCTTCTCACCCATGGGTACCGTCAGACCTGCTTTGTGCTTTTTGACAGCTTTTTGCTGCCCAGCTGATGCCACTACGGCGCTAAGCAAAGCGCTAACGAGGTATTTTGCCGTTCGAGCGAACCATGGATTGGTGACCATGTGCACTGTTTTCTTGGGTGCCATTCCAGCTACAGAGGAACTAAAAAAAGACTTTACCGTAAAAGGATTGATTTTGCTTCTTTTATTTTCAAAGAATGATGCATTCGAGCTGCTACCGTCTTGGTATTCGCACCGAACCAGTATTTACGCATTTGAATAAACAAACAATTACTTGGATTTGATTTAGACTTGATTAATTCCTACATCATCCTTCATGGTTTTTTACTTTAATTTCTTCAGTCACTGGTGTTAAAATAGCAATCCCTGGGCTGTAATGTGGCCTTGAAGTACTGTGTGAGTTTACTAAAAACCTGTCCTGTTGGATATTTGTACATAGGACAGGGTCCAGAGAAGCAGGAGGGTCTAGAAAGGATCATATTTAATAATAATAACAAAACCACCACCAATAATATGTCAAGATGTAATGCTGAAAGGTAGTCTAATTACTTCCACGAGTTTGTTAACAAGCATTAATTACAGCTTTTTTGTTATTCATTATAATTAGAATTCTCATTCCAGCAATTCACATTTGTTGGAGTCCATTAGGATAACGAGAAGAATCTCCTGGTTTAGTCCTGTTGATAGCAAATGGAACGAAGCCAGTGGACTGGAACGTGCGGTGGAAGCCGATCCTTCATGAGGCTGTTTGATTCTGGCCAAGGTAGAAGGTCCTTCCAGCTGAGGTGCCTGCGGGCAGCGCTCCCGTGTACAGCAGTCATTCTGGGTGATGCTGGCCAAGCCTTCTTTACTGAGCACTGCTTTTAATGCAGCTATAGATCATGGCAGCTGCACCACCAGTGCTGGAAAAAACCCTCGGACAATGACGATAATCTTATATTTACTTACCTACAAGTCTACCGTTCAAATGGATCCCCATTGCATTGATTCGACATATATGGTCTTCCATACTGTTTAAGCTAAGGAATTGCTCACAGATAACAAGATCTTCTGTAGTTGCATGTAAGTCCTAATTTTGTCCTGTTAATCATCTTTGTGTCTTGTGCTTGGGATGCTACGAGCAGCTGTGTCCCCGGTGCAAGAGCACAGCTTAAGCTGCAGGGCAGAGCTGGTGGAAGGCAGCTTGGCTGGAGCGGGACGGTGGTTTGATGGAGAAGCCCTTTAGAGAGGGATTTAACAAGGTAAATTTGATTTCTTGGTTTAAAAATCCTGTAAGTAGAGATTTAATTCTGTCAGTTGATGATATCAGATATTTCCTAGGCAGCACCATCAGATGCTGCCCCCAGTCAGCATACTGTCAGAACACTGCTACTTGCTTCAGAAAGTTATGCAAAACAACTACATTACCAAAAATAAGAAAACTGAAATGTTAAAATACTGGAATTGGACTCAGCTTTCTGATGATGAGACTCTGAAATGCTTTTTATAACCTCTTGCTTCACTATCTTCATATTGACTCACATCATTATGCAAATGCCATAAATTGCAATAAAATCAATTAAAGTGCTATCAAGTCTCATAAAAATATGTACCCATTAGTTAGCTGCTGAGACAGGATTTCTGCTCTACTTGCTTATGGCCAAGGCAGAGGAGGAGCGTGCAGCACAGCGGCCGCTCATCGCCGGGAATTCTTTCCATAGCGCAAGAGCCCTACGGGTGGCCAGCGTCCTGCTTGCATCCTTCCAGCTGGGCATCGGGCAGCTGGGGTGGGGGTTTGTTCAGGATGCCTGGGAGTCCATGGATGGGAGGGCAGTGGTGATTTCCAGCCCAGCTCCAAAATCCAGCTGTGCAGTCTGGCCTCTTCTACACACAAGCTCCAAGGAAAGGATGCAAAACACCTACCTGCCGGGCTGCAAGACGAGCTGTTACCAGCCGTAACTGGGTAGAAAATGTAAGGCTAAGAAGTAAGTCTTTAATATTGGTGTTTCCTGGAGAACTGTAGCCTCACTGTGCTCAGGAGTTTGTTTGGATCCCTTTTCTGTAGTACCTTTGTACAGCCCTGATTCATTTGCTAGGCTGTTAGGTTTTGGTTTTTCTTCCAGCCTGGCTAAAGCAAACTCTACCCACAAAAAAAGAGGGCTTCGCAGGGTGCGGAGCAGTGTCTGGGTTTTGCATCGGTTAGGGAAGATCTCCTCTAGCCAAAAAACTTCATTGCCAGCCTGAGAAGGCTAAAGCTTTTTCCTGCAGACCACGAGGTCTATATCGCAACAGCATAGAAGTGACGCAGCAAATCACTGCAGCGCTCTGCAGTGCAGAACCGGTGCCATTTTTCTGTGCAAATGAGATTTTCATGGACCTAGCTGGTACCTGAGCTCAAAAAGATCCCTTGGCTAACTCTTATATTCGGTATTGCTGGGGAAAGAAAGGGAGTCTGATTTTGTCCTGACATTTTGAAAATATAGACATCATGGTACCTTAGGAGATCCCACCCAAAAAAGGGGAAAAAATTATATAGAGGGAGGTTTACATAGAATCTGTGCCTGCCCCTAAGCCGAGAACTGAGTAATGTCATTCTCCGAGTGCTGCTCTGAAGGAACTGTACTTGAGCACGATTTAATGTAAACCTGGGCTATCTGCATTATTGGATATAGCCTTGGCTTCTTTGGATTTAACAAGACCTGAATGTGAATGTCCGAGGCCTGACCCATCTGAAGGGTAGTTTAGGAGAAAGTGCAATTGCACTATAAATAATTCACTTCGGTGCCTTGGCTACCATTCACTGTAGCCCTTTTAATACCCCATAAACTCAAATGTACCATGCTATTTCTCTCTGTTTCAAACTGCTCTCCCAGGGACAGCAAATGGAATAGCACCATCAGACCATATGCTGTGGAGACCAGGGAGCGGATGAAATTGCAGTGGTACCGACACGTGCTTGATTTTTTTTTCTGGTTGTAAAGTTCACGTGATGGAATGCAGCTCGTTCCTTTGTCTCTGTGTAATATGCGTTGAGAAAGTTTTAATGTCACAACGCTTACGTGGGGTGCAATGTCAGCTGGACTGAGCAAGGAGGGTTTTCCAAGGGTGTTTTGGTGAGCAAAGAGCATGTTGGTGCTTGTCCTGCCTCAGCAGCTGCTGAAATGGGGAGAAAAAGAGCCCGTCCCACATGATGGGCAGCTGTCCTTGCCTAAAGAACTTAGGCATGATTATTTCTGAAGTGCTGGTCTTGCAGATCTGGCAGAAGTTTGTGGAAATGGCGAGTGCTGCAATGACTCAGACAGAAGACGCAGCTTTGTTTAACATATTGCCGGTGTCCTCACTCATCCCAAATGGTCTTGTTGGGTGACAAAATTCTGGGGATGTTAGTTAAACCCAGCTCAGCAAGTGTCATGAAAAGAGAAGGAGAGCTCAAACTCCGAGCTGGTGCTTGCATCCTTTGGCCATCTACATTTGGATTTGGTTAGAAAACAAAGTGGGGTTCACCACAGCCCCTCTCTGCAGACCCCCAAAATTCCCACTCTGATCTGGTTTCTTCTCGCTTCTACTTTCTCTCCCTCCCTCCCCCCCCATGGGTTAGTGAATGCATTTCGGGCTTATGCTGGTGTAAGTGAGAGGACTACCTGGCTCATGGGCACCTTAAATTTACCGATAAGGAATCCCAAATGAGTTTTTTCCCAAGTTATGAAATGCATGGTACCTCTAAGGCTTTTGTCCCAGCTGGCAGGAGACCTGGAATCCCCACCCTGCCTTGTACAAGCCTCCATTAAGCAGTGCAAAATTGGTCCATTTATAATTCATTTTAGGGTCTAAATCTCAGGATGATGTTGAAATGAGGAGAGCTTCCTGGAAGGCAGCCAGGATTCGTCCTGCCCTTTTCTTGTTCCTCCGGAAGAAATGTATTTTCAGCACAAAAACTCAATTAGGACAGCAAAAGTAAGCTAGAGCCAGGGGGAAGGAACGCTGCTCCTGGGCCACGACCTCCTTTCGAGTCCTTTGCAGACGAGAGCTTGGGCTTGGGGTCTGGCGTAGAGGACGAATCTTGAAGGACGAATTTGTTACTGAGTCCCAACTCCTTTCTAGTCTGGCCTGGTACTCCTCCTCCAGTTGTGCAGTGGCCTCCTTTCTCTTGGTGTTTAATTAGTTCTTGTTTTCCCAATTTCTCAAGTTATTAATTATTGCTAAAATGAGGTGAGAGAGCACAGCTCCACACGTGTTGTCTGATGGCAAATTCCAGGCTAAGCTGAAGCACAATTTCCCAGCTCAAGGAGTTTCCAAATACACCAGTGACTCAGTTTCTTGGGTTTGGAATAATTTCAGTTTAAAGTGTCCCACTGCAGTCGGTTTTCCTCAGCTGATTTTCTAACCGGCCTGCAGTCTCTGCCCCCCAAACCCTGAAAACCACATATTACACACCTGAGTCCCCTCCTCCCTCCATTGCAGCACTTCCATTTAGTGCAATTCTCTCTAGAGTTGTTCATTTGCATTGGTTATTACTGAATAAAACCCTCTTCTCTTCCCCACCAGCTTCTTCTGCTTCGTTCTGCTGATAACGGCAATCCAGTGTTCGTCACGTAACTGCAACTTCCGCGACCTGTGATGTGAAAAAGGTGAGACAGCAGCACTATGGAATGAAACTAAAAGGATGAACTAGGCACTTAGAAGGGAAAATGCATCTGTTTACAGACAGCCAGGTAATCAGAAAGGATGGCAATGAGAAAGTTGGGATTTTAATAGTCTTGCGGTGGGGCGAGTATGGAAAAGTAAGTCTCTGTGCTCTGCTCCTGGGCTGTGCTGCGGGTTGAGGCCCGGTTCCACCCGCTGAGCTGGTCCTTGGCAGCCCTCTGGCCGGTGGCACGTCCAAGGCCACCGCAGACATGACTGTCACCTCCAAGCGGTTGACTCCATTGATGCATCCCAGGCCACCACAGACACGACTGTCACCTCTGAGTGGTTGACTCCATTGGTGCCTACACCAGATTAGTTAGCTCATCTTTGGAGATTGATGCTTTTTAAAGGAAAGCAAATCCTGGGATGGCTGGCATCTGAATAAGGGACATGTGAATTTTGCAAAGCACTCTGTCCTGCTTCTGACAGCAGTATCGGTTTTTATCACTTTGCTTGCTTTACTGTAGCTTTCCTTTAAGGTTTGGGGTCAACCAGGCCCCAAATGTCCCCTGACCTGGTGTGCTTTCCTCCACTTCTCTGTCAGAAGCCGTGAATGTCACATCCTTTTGTTGCAAAGCGATAAATCACTGCTGCCTTCTGACCGTGGGGAGGGTGGAAGGCACGATTAATATCCTGTCATTGCTGGCTGGCAGCAGGTTTTTGGCATGTTGAAGGAAGGGAGCTTTGTAATGGCTTAATGCCCCCTTGCTCATAAGCTTAACATTAACCACACGCTTAATAAATTTGCTTTCTCGAAGGGGGGCTTGGAGCGGGTGACTGGGAGCTGGACTTTCCTAGGCTCTGTGCCTTCACCAACTCATTCTGTAATGCTGTGGAAAGTCATTTAAATGTCTCCAGTATGTAAGTTTACCCAACTGTAAAATTGGGTATAATAAGGCTTGCTTACTTTACAGCTAAAGTTTAATTCAGTAATGTTTGTTGTGCGGTGTCAGACCTCGTCTAGCAGGTATAATAGGAAAGGTGTTATAAATGGGCAGCACGGAGGACCGTCCATTAGCAAAGACATTGTTATAAGAAAAATCTCGCTGCAATGGAATACAGAAATCAAACAGCAGCTGACAGGATCAGATAATTATCTTTCCTGTAAAATGTAACCTTCCAGGTAATGAGATGAAGGTGCTAGAAACGGCGTCCGTGTAACAGAAGGACGAGTGTCGCTAACTGCCTGGAGTAGGCTTTGCAGAGCCTGCTTGGGTGGCGAGCCTTGCGCGCCAAGCCCAACAGCCCCGGCTCACCGCCCGCCGCGCTCTGCACTGCACCTGCCCGGCCATTTGGTCTTGGGGTTTATTCAGGCCAACGTGGCGGGGAGATCTTGCAGGGTAAAGCAGAAACGGAGCGGTGGGTTGGGAAACCCTGCTGCTGCGCGCTCATCTAGACCACAAAAAATGCCAATAAGAGCAATACACTTATTTTAGCTTAGCTGCCCTCCGGCAGCTTTGTTATGCTGAACAGCCCCGTTGAGCAGAGCATGTGTTTTGTTTTAAGTGCACACATTTATCACCTTCATGGGTGATTTATAATATGAAGCACATTCAAAGAATATGGGACATGGTTTGTCCTGCCATAAGGCTTTTTGTTTGTGTTTCTTTTTTGACTGCTCGTACACTGAGGCGCGAGTCACTGGGGTATTTGTGGGCAATGGTGTTTCACTGAGGGTTGTTGATTTTTATTAAACTCCTCTGTATTATGTTAAAGGCTGAAGGACAGCCAAGCTGGGCCCCGTCTTGGTCAGCAGATGGAAAATTCATTGCCTCAGGGTGCTGAAAGTCCCCAAAGTGGTAACAGTGGGGGGATGAAGGATACATTGCTCCGAATATAGGTGAGAACAGAGGAGCACTAGGTGTGGCCAGTGTGCACGGGGTGAAATTTGGCTGCGCCGTGCCCAAACAGAATAACCTTCTGCTCTCATTGCTGGTTTCCAGCACAGACAAGCAAATACATTGGGAGTGGCTGGGGTAGGTAGTGACCAACCATCCTTGTTTTTCTGCATCACTAAGGTGGAATCATTGATCTAACTAATGAGGAAGCCGATATGAAAACCCAGGTTTGATTGCACCTGGGATGGCATGGAGCAAACACTGTGCAAGCCCCAGCGTCCCCCTGTGACTGCTGCCTGCAGAAGAAACAGCTTTCTCAACGTGTTTTAACCAAAAATATCCCGTCTCTAATTCGGTCACCAATTACTTTGTGATATGGAAACCCTGAGGTCAGGTAGGTCTTTCTTATCCCTGTACGCTTCTGTGGTTTTCCTGCCATTTGTTTGCCTGGTTTCCCAAATAAAAATGCCTTGGTCCAACAGAATATTTCATATTTGTTTGTGAACCACGTGGTGTTTAAATCACTTGGTGTGAGTCGTAGTAATGTCCAGAAACTGTAGCTGTCAGTCTGGAAGAGGCACTCCCAGAGGAAACCATCCTGCTTTGGCTTTTCCAAGGAATTCAATGGACACTTGCACTTACTATATATTATAGTCATTCTTTTGAGTGTTAAATTTCATGCTTCCACTACATAGCTCTTGTTTTCAGCATTAGGAAAATGTGGCCCACTTCTCAGAAATGAAGGGCTTCCAAGGGTTTCAACTAGATCTGACTTTTTGAAGAGTCTCCTCTGCTAAGGTCATGTCCTGCGCTTTGCTTCCTCAGCCTTCATCGGTGGAGAGTTTTGCTGTGTAAGAACTGCAACGCTGACTGTGATAGCTCTTATTTTACCCTTACAAATACCTCCTCCATGGATTCATCTTGCCATTGCACGGTGATATAAGGCAGTGACTGACTGCCCGGGATGGAGGGGGCAGCCCCCCCAGTACCCACTTTTGCACAGGGCTGTGATGGGGACGTTGCAGTCTCCTGAACGCCGTTGGTGGGGGACGTGCTGTGGGGCTGGGTTCGGACAGGCTCATCAGCTCCTGTGTAAATGACCTTCAGTCAAACCTCCCTCTCACGCGCACGGCCGGGTAGGAAAAAAGATGGTAAATGGATAGGATAACAATGGGCTAAATAAGCAGACCAAAATAACAAGTTTAAATTCAGCCAGGGCTCAGATTTCAATCTGTGAGCACAATGCACTTCACTGAGTAAAGAAAGGGCAAGACAAAGAACAGGTCTCTCTTCTTTTCGCAAGCACAGCGTGCTGGACGTGGGAATCAGTCAGCAGCCCCTCCGAGCATGAGAGCGGGGCTGGGCGAGTGGAGATGCTCCCTTTGGTAAAACTGAGCAAGACCTCTCAGCTGAACTGTGGCTACAGGGACCGGCTCCTGGCCCTCATGAAACCTGCTGTGTGCCAGCTCCCCCTGGGGATCCTGCTGGTGGAGCAGCACGAGGAGCTCCAGCCGTGCCCACGGGCAGGGAGCCAGCGGGGACGCCCAGCCGTGCCAGCGGCGTGGTGCCCAGCCAATGCGATTCCCAAGGGATGGATTAAAATCAAAGATAATGCAAAGGCTGTGGACCTTGGGAATGGGCTGAATAATGTTACTGCTAAAGGGAACAGCCACGGAGCTCTGACCAACACTTCCTTACACCGTTTCTCCCAACACGTTACTTCTACCATGGCAATCTGTTTAAAGGTGCTGCTGCTTCCCATGGGTTCTTCCTCCTTATTTATTTTGAATGTTGCTTAATGTTTATCTTCCTGTCCTGCTGGCCTTCCACTTCTACTCTTCCTCTTAATACAGCCTCTGAATTTCGTTCGTTCTTTGTGAGCGGTGTTTGAAAGCCCACGCGTGCCTCCCAGTCTGTCCGTGCTGCTCATCGCATTTCCCGGGAGCGCTGCGGAGCCTTTGGCTGGACTCAGCACCACGCTGCCAGCCCAGTGGGGACCAGCAATGCCCATGAACAGGTTGTCAGAGGTGAACCCCAAACTTTTATGCACTCTCTGTAAGTGTTAATGAACCTTGTAAAGCAAATGCTCACCGAAGTATATCAAGTCCCAGCTGTTCTCCCCAGGGAAGATAACCTGGCAGAAATCGCACGTTATTTGCTGAAAGATTCCTTAATTTCTGAAGCTGGTGCAGATATACAGAGGATGGTTGCAAAGAGAGATGCTTGCAGAAGGATTGCTGTCCCTGGAGAACTAGGGTCCTTCCAACATGGTGGTGTTTCTTTTTAAAAATCAGGTTGTTTTGGTTTGTTGTTTTGTGTTTGGTTTTTTTTCTTCTTCTTTTTTTCTTTTAAACCACCATGCCTGTTCACTGTCCCCAATCTCCCTGTAGTATTCTTTTTGATTTTCAGAAGGGGAGTATGGTTGTATCCAGAGCATCCACTGGAGAAGCGTCAGATTTGTGAATCGGTTTGTGAGTAGTTACCGGGGCAGAACCAGGTTTCCAGTAGTGAATCTCAGGTGCACTTCCGGAGAAATTCAGAATTTTCTTCTCTCCCTTGATTTACTGGTGCTGATATAAACACCATAGCTGACATTTGTGAAGTGATCACAGAGAGCACTTGGAGCTGAGCTGAAGGGCAAGGATAACTCCTATTGCAGCAGGAGATGCATTCACCCGCTACCAGGTGCAGATGGCAAGTCCTAGGACAAAGGCAAAACCAAACGTAGAGGAACAGGGTGACACTAAAAGGAAAAAAATCTCTCTCTTTTGAAGTTGATTGCTGAAATGCTAAGGCAAAGCAACTTCCCTGAGCCAGTTACCGATCATCTGCAAGTTTAGCCTGGAGAAGGCTGAGAGGGGACCTCATCAACATGTACAAATATCTCAAGGGTGGGTGTCACGAGGATGGAGCCAGACTCTTCTCAGTGGTGCCCAGTGCCAGGACAAGGGGCAATGGGCACAAACTGAAGCAGAAGAGGTTCCAGTTGAATATGAGGAAGAACTTCTCTACTTTGAGGGTGACAGAGCACTGGAACAGGCTGCCCAGGGGGGCTGTGGGGTCTCCTTCTCTGGAGATATTCAACCCCCGCCTGGATGAAGTCCTGTGCCCCCTGCTCTGGGTGAGCCTGCTTGAGCAGGGGGGTGGGACTGGGTGAGCTCCCGAGGTCCTTTCCAACCCTTGCCAGTCTGGGATTCTGTGACATTAAAATTCCTATTGCTAGCCCAACCACTTGCAGCTGCCTTGGTGAGTTGAGGCTTCATTTGGGGTTGTGTTATAGGAAAGAAGCAGGGTTGTGTTCCTCCAAGCCACCCGTTAGTTTCGCCCTTCACACGAATAATTTTCGTGATTCACTGTAATACTTGAGACAATAGGAAGCCCTTTAGTTCTCAGAGGAAGAAATGTTATGGCTTTATATAACAATTTTTTGGCATTACAAAAGATCTACTATCATCGGTTACTTATTCATAGTTATGAATTGCCGTTGTCATTTTTACATCGGGTATTGCTATAAAAAGAGAAGATACAGCATTTCTTTCCGGTTTTGTTTTGGTTTAGTAAATTGCAAGTCGTGATTTAAGTTTCCGCATTCAGGTTTATTTCTGCCTCCCTGTGGGATAATATAATCACCAATACCTGCTATCGCTTTCATTTTTAAGAGAGGATGCATGAACCAGCTCTCCTGTAAGTCCTGTATGAAGTTAAATTAAATGCATATTTTGATCATTCCTTTTTTTTTTTTTCTTTAGTAGCGAGTGAGTATTATTTGGTACCAGAACCAAAGACGAGAAATCCCAAAGGTGAGTTACCGTTCAAATTCCCAGACAATAAATGAATGAATACCCTTTAAATGAGGTGAATTCTAAGTTTCCTCCTGTGGCTGGAGTGCCCCTGGACTATTTGTGAGACTGAAAAGGGCACCTAGCTCCCTAGTCTTATGAAATCTTATGTAATAATTGACTGGGGATCACCAAATGGGCTTTAACACATCTTGAATGCGTTTGATAGCCCATATGTTTAAAATTTGCTCATGTAGCCATATGTCAAAAACTTCCCCAAATGCTACTTTTTCTTATTTTTGGGCTGTTTTGAAGTTCTAAGGAAATGACAGTCTAATGGTGCGACCCCAGCTACTCCAGACTGTGCCAAACATATTGTAGCCAGTTACTCCGTGGTGACCCTAAACACATGGAAAGCGTAGGATTGAACAGTAATAGCAGAGAGAAGCTTGGCAAGTGACTGCAGGGAGGAAAATTAAGAAAAGTGTTTGAGAGACGTTGTGACTATTATCTTTTAAGTGAACCGAGGCTTGCTTCTTTTCCTGTTACTATCACTGTTTTCTCATGTTTTCTGAGCTGCTCCCTTCGCTGGGTATTCAAAGGGGCTAAGTGTAGCCTGGTGAGTCTGGTTTTGCCTGCCCGCCTCTGTAGTCGGTGGAGACGGGGAGGTTCTCGAAGTGGGTGATTCACACTGGCCATTCATTGCCTATGGAGGTTGGCTGGAAAGATTGGGTTATGGGGCTAATGCTGGCCTGAATGCCCAACCTGCCTTAATCGACCTGCCCTTCCATTTGCTCATATGGTTGGTTGTGTCAATGGCCTGGCAAGAAAGCAGAGATATTAAGGTGTGAGAGTAGCCTGCAAACATCGTTGTGTTTTCTTTCCGCTATTTCAAGGATGTGAGGAGTGGTAGTAGTGAAATTTGGTATGAAAAAGTGAGCCCATGAAAGGGCTTGGTCCATCTATGGTAACAGCTCCATACCAAGCCATGACTATGTATCAAAGCTGTATGGAGTTGATAAAGCAGCTGATGCAGGGTAGCTCCAGCTCCCAGTACCATCAGCTCCTGGCAATGGGACTTGCTTAATGTCTTAAAATAGTTGCTTGGGCAGTCCTTCTCTTGCCCACAGCTGCTGCCATCTCAAGGTCTTCTTGCTTGCATGTTGGCTCATCTGCTTCCCACGTGTGCGGTGTACCAATGGAGGGATGCATTGCTGTTTCTGCAGGCAGGTTTGTTCATATTTTTCAAAATGTTATTATCTGTTATAGACTTTTAACAAACCCTCATTCAAATCTGCTCTCAACTTAAAAAGCAGAAAGGGATTTTTTTTTTTGCAGCATGTAGTGACTTTTCTCCTGTGAAATCAGGTCCTTGTTACCTTAAAAATAAAAATTTTTGAGGAGTTTAATGATTAAATGAAGGAAAATTAAAAGTTGTGTTTAGATTTGAGTCCCTAAAGCACGCATACATTTTGTAGTGGCCTACTCTGAAGTTAGAATGGCCACTTGTAGGAGGATTCATCATTACCAAACCACTCAGCCCTTCTCAGAGCAGGCGGGGGCCTGACTCCACACCATCAGGAGCCCCCTTAGAGCAGACCTGAGACCAGCTCTGTGGTTTTTTTACTTTCCCATAGAGAAGTTAGTGCACATATTTTTCATTCTCTGTTTCTAACATGCTTGGAACAACCTAAAAACTTCACATGCTGAGTTCACTCCCCTCAAGCATTGGCAAGGTTCCCTTCCCCATCCCTTTGAAGAAGTGAAACCAAGATCTCTTTCCCCTTATCACTGTTTTTTTTTTTTCCCTTCCAAATTGCCTCCTGCTATCAGAGAATTGTGTTTGTGCTATCAAGATAAATCTGTGTTGGGTATTAGACTCTGTTTGCAAACGTCCTGAAAAGGCTTTTTACCCCAAATAAAATCATTTCGGAAGTGAGAAGTGAAACAGGTTATAACGCAGGACTGTGGCCCATCCAACTTAAGAGGTTCCTTTCTCTTTTCTTGGTAATAATTGTGCAAGAATTTTTTTTCAGAAAAGAAAAAATCCTGCCAGAAAGATGTTATAACTGATAACCAAACTGGAATCATAGAATCATAGAATTGTTTAGGTTGGAAAAGTCCTTTAAGATCATCAAGTCCAACCTGTACAAAACATTGCAGATCATCAGCACACAACCCTCTTCATATGCACACCACTATAATTTTATACATTCTTCTTTAGGGTTTGCTCATGCCCTTGCATGTATTAGAACTCTTTCTGTAGGAATTATTAGATTATGGACCTCTTTTAAGGTTATCACCTTCCTTTTGAACAAGGGAGACTTGATGTGAAGCTCATGAATTCCCAGTGGTCACTTCCAAAGTGGCATTCACTGGTGAGCCATGCTGGACCAACTGTAAGAGAATGAAACAAATCGGCAGCGGGAGCTCCTTCCCACACCTGCGTGTGTTCACAGTGGCTATCAAGATCGACAGCTAAAGCAGAATGAAGAATGCAAAATGGAAAGCATGTGTTTTCTTCTCCATTTTCTGCTCAAGAATACATTATTTGCTCACATCGGCTGGGAAATGCCATTTCCCTGATGTCTTTGTGCAAGTACCAAGCAACTTTCACTGAAACTGAAAGGCGTCAGTCCAAAAGTGCACAAAGGAAATAGTTTTCTGACCTCAAATATATTAGAATATGGGACGTGGCAATATAAAATGTCTAAGCCCCCTACCAGTCCTAAGTCTAAATGCTAAGTGGGAATGCCATAGCGTAGATTTAGACGTAGGACCTGAACCTGGTAGAGGGATTGGCCATCTGATATGACAAAGAGAAATCACCAGTGGTATTAGAGTTAACAGTAACAAAAACTTTTGAGAGGGAGATTAAAAGCTCGTGCTTCTGAATTTAAACCAGCATTTCCCCAGGCCCTGGGACGAGCAAACGTGTCCCTGCAGGGCCATCCTTGCCGGCTGCCGCAGCGGGACACGGCACTGCAAGGGGATCGCTGCGGGGGGATGAGCTGCGTTTGGGCTGCGATGCACGGGAGGAGCTGTGGGAAGCGGTATCGAACCTGTCTCCTGTTGCTGGAGACTGGAGGAGACTTTTCTAGGAGAGAAAAGTGTCTCGTATTCACCTGTTTATATCTCGCACTGAAATGTATTATAGCGGCTGCTCCAGATGCGGGTTTTTCCGATCAACAGCTGGCCTGTTTTGGCCTTGCTCTGGTTTTCCCAGCTCTGCTGGTGCTGGCCCGAATCCAAAGCCCACAGAAATGACATCTCTGTCATCTCACTCCCAATCCTTCTCGCAGCCTCATGGGTTGGGCTGGCACGGGATGGGTGGACCCCGCTCGCCTCCTCTTCAGCGGCTGCCTGAAGCGCTCAGCATGGGGTGCGATGTTGTGGGATGGTGGTCAGCTCAGGAGGTTTTCCCCGGTGAGAAAAGAGGGACTGCCTGATGCTGGGTGTGAATTCTGGATGGGTTTCCATCCACGCTTGCATGCAAATGCAAGGCAGGATCTGCAGGCAGGATCCTGAGGTTCATAGGAAAAGAGCGCAGCAGAGTCATGAATGGAGACAAAGCTCCTTCTTTTAAAAATTAAAATTTCATTATTTTGTCTAGATCCAAAGTATTTAAAGCCGGATAAAAATAAGATAGGACTTCAACATCAGGCATATTCCAAATCATGTAACAAGATCTTTACTTCTTTAATATAGTGAAAGACACAGTACTTAGCAGGCATCACCTGAGGGTTTAAGACAGTGGCCAGTAAATGGCAGGAATGTGGTTTAGTGGTGGGATGGCAGGGTTAGGTTAAAGGTTGGACTCGATGATCTTAAAGGTCTTTTCCAACCAAAGTGATTCTATGATTCTATGAGTGGGCCGTGCTCCATGTGCCCTCTGCATGGACACTGGTGAGCAAACTCCCCGTTTGTTTTTTCTGCCTGACAAAGGCAGTCTGAAGGTAATTTTTCAGGAGCAATTTAGACCTACCACAGCATAGTTAGCGTACTGACTTGACACGTCAAGGCCTCCAATGTGTTAAATGTTTTGCAGTTTTTTTGCCAGAAACAAAGTTAATGTCAAAATACATTTTTTTGATGCTTAGACACGTTCCAAACACTCATCAGCAGCTGACTGATACATCTGAACAAACAGAGAAAGTTCATTTATAGAGCTGTTAGCAGAAATGTTTAGAAAACACGTTTTATCTGTGATTTCTTACAGCAGGGAGAAGCTCTGCATCACCTCCACTGAACTGCTTGGTCCCAGCTACCCCCTGCAGCACCCCAGGGCCGGCTGCCCAGGACCTGACTGCCCAATTCTGACAAAATTTAGAAGAAATCTACTTTTAAATTTGAATCTGTATTTATAATACCCTTCTAGGAGGCTTTTGGGGCTGTTCTGGGGTTGGAGGCTTCAAAGAATCCAGTATCATATTAGCCTCCATTTAACTCCATTCATATCAGCCAAGCTATGTGAAGGACAGGTTTTATTGTTGGTTTGGATTTTTATGCTGTAAAGATGGAACCTGGAAGTCTCTAGGAAAGACAAAATTGTTTCACTCCCTGCTGCAGGGCTGCCAGGTGAATGCCTGTCATCTGAAGATCCGTCCCGTGCTGAAGCTCTGCCCAGCGATGGAGCAGTTCCCACTTGCTGAACCCTGGAGGGTCATTGCTCAACACATCCAACAGCCTACAAATCCTGCGCCTAAAATCAGTGCTGTTCACCTTCCTGAGAGCTGGCTAGAGGTTTGCATGTGCCTTTGGAAACCAGAGCCCTGACCATAAGGGAAGAGCAAAACCAGCAGGGTATTGGGTGGGCCGGGAGCTGAAGCCGCCTTCCTTCTTGCTGTTGCGACGGATGAGCAGCTGACAGCTGGACCAGCTCGGTGCATGCTAACTTGGCTGGGAATTGTTTTAAGTGTGCTCTGCTGGCCAGGAGGCAATTTTTCTCTCAGCCTCAGATCTGAGGGAAAACCCTCTCCCCTGGTGGGAGAGGTTGTGCTGGGCATTGTGTAAAGGAATAAATATCTATAGTGTTATGCAGCTCCTGAGCAACATGTTTGAACCCATGCAGAGTTTGAGTTGAGAACATCCCCTGCAGACAGCAGCTTTGATTCTACACCTTGGAGAGGCACTGAAGCACAGCAGGAGCTCAGCTAGACCCAGAAGACATTTTGCAGCATGTGCCCACCATGGGGGCACCTTGCATGGGCAAGAGCTCTGCAGGTATCCCCTGCTCATGTGCCGTGAGGTTTATTTGGGCATCTGGGAGTCCCCCCATCGTGCACATCCCTGCTTCATCCCTGGAAAGGCTGGAGTAAAGTCCTTTAATATCTCGGGCTCCATTTACTCAGCCACAGGACGTATCTAATACCACTTTGAGGAAGTTAACACGCAGCATCAGGAGTAACTTCTGCACCACTCTGTGATGAGAGGTGCCATGCAAGTGCCAAGTATTTTTATTATAAGGCACTTAATAATAAAGTGTGCCTCTCAGAGGGGAAAATCCACGAATAACTCTTTGCAGTAGAGAGGGCACTCGGTTTTGTATTGCAATCATTGCTCAGTGAATACCCCAGAGAAATGTTTGAAATGAGTGTGATATCTTCCAGGGAGATCAGTGTACTTCCAGGGGGATTTCGCTCAGAAACCTATGAAGCTTCTGTTCCTATAGCTTTTGACGGTTTATAGCCTTCTCTATTTCTGTCATAATCCTTCATTAGATTTTGTCAAACTGTTCCAATTGCTATAGCAACTCTAATGAAATCTTGCTCCCTAAATAGCCATGCCAATTTTATCAGGTCAAAATCTGCCCTTTACAGCTAATTCGCTACCTTTTGACTGTACTTTTTTTTTTTTTTCCTCTGAGTAGAGAGTGTGCTGTGAGAAGGAGCCCAAAATTATTAACCCAAATATTTTTTTTTCCCTTTTCAGCTCAAACCAAAGGGTTTCTTTTAAAATCATGTGTGCATTCAACTAATGTGTGCAGGAAAGACAAACCCTCTGGAGATGCAAGCTGCCTGCCTCTTCTTCCCTCGGATGCTCTTGCCTGCTGACCTGCATATTTAGAGCAAGATAATGAAAGTTCATCATCATTACAAAACAGCAAGCATTAAGATTTCTATCAAATCCCCTATACATCTGAGGAGAGGGTGTGGTGCGTGTTTTATGATCAAATTTCTGCTATTTCACTGCAGTGGGATATGATCTGGCTTGAATTCAAGCCCCCGACAAAGCAGCCCGTGTTATATTTGCAGTACCTCGAAGCACTCAGTCTCCCCTTTTACATGGAAATCCAAGACTGCCTTGTGCAGTACCTTTGTTGGCATGGGAGCAGCTCTGTAATGGAATAGTAAACGTCTCTTTTGCCACTTCTCTTCTGGAATAATATCTTCTGTGCAAGCAGGAAATTTTCTTCCACCCGCTGCCAGTGAATGAGCTCTTTAGGCTGGTTATTTTAAAATAATATGTTTGACTTCCTGAGTTAGGAGGAATAAGATAAAATAAAAGATGGGGTGGCATGCTCTACCCTGAGTTTCGGCTGCAGCCAAGCAGCACTGTTAGATATTCCCCAACTGGACAGAGATGAAATTATTCTCTTTGGCCGGACAAAGGTTTTTTCACTAAATGAATGACTGAAGTCAAACCTATAAATCACAGTGCTCTAATCATAAACCCACCATATTTCACATGTTTTGAACAGAACGTAGGGAAACGTTGAATGAATTCAGCAGCTGAAACAGTCTGCCCAATGCGTATTAAGGTACTTTGAAAGGGTATTGTGAAACTTCCATTATACCTTCCTACATTTTACATGAACTGAGGCTGCTTCTTGCCTAGCTTGTATATATTTCTCCACAAAAGGAAATGAAAAAAACGTTTTCCTTGCTATTGGAGAAAAATGGTTAAAAAAAACCCCTGAGGTAGCGCATATTTCCCCAAATCAGAGAACTGCCTAATAAGCATCATGCTATGGAGTCTGGGCTAAATTAATATTTTCCTTTTGCTTGCAGAGCCACATCAATTCCAGCACCTGAATTTCATTAGGGATGGGATTTTTAAAGACATTTGAGGAGGAGAAAGGAGGCAGATTCCCAAATTTTGCTAGAACCCAGTGCAAGTTACATGCTTAACATTCTTGTCTGTTGTTTCAGGTGCCGTGTTCCTGCAAGTCTTTCTCCAACGCCTTTGGTGGTATGTTGTGTTCATCGTGTGTCCTCTGACCCCTACACCGGGAGACGAGTCTCAGCGTGATGGTTTGGAGAGTACCGATACCAAGAGAACTTGCAAATAGGATCCAAGTCTCTTGGGATGATGCTTTGTGAGTTAACTGCTAAAAAGGGAGCAGAACTCTTGCAACCCTCCGTTTGCACCGTCATTTACAGTATTTTTTGCTTCTTCACCTACTCAGAGGATGGCATAACCCAAAGGTGACTGCCATCCTCTGTAGAGGCTCACCCTACGCTCCCAAATAGCCATGAGGAGTTTGGGAGGCAGGAGGAGCACACGTGTAATTACTATAAAGCACAATCATAAAGCAGGACTCGGTAACAGAGGTACTGTTGGGCTTGGGAAGTGAGGAGGTGTGGGTAACCTGGTGGAAATGGGGAGTCTCTTGCCTGGCTGCAAGAAAACTCCCCGAATGGATAACCTGGATAAAGCTGCCCCTGGCAGTGCTCCCACTCACTTACAGCTCTTTCCAGTTTCTTACATTGTCCGATGAGATTTACATCACCTGCCCTTGTATCCAGTATTGGAATAGCACACCAGAACCGCGCTTTCTGGAGATCGAGATGTGTATCTCTCTGGGGATTTACCATGGAAATACCACACAAAGAAATTCTAACTTCATTGCAAGTGGCGCATGTGTGGGAAGATGATGCAGGTAAGCCATATTTGTTTTGTAGAAATCAACAGTTTAAGAATTGATGAAAACGTTATTATTTTACATTGCAGACTCGTAGCAACTGCATCAAATGAAATGGGAAGGCTGGCGGCAGGCGTCCCTGAGAGCCAGCGGCTGCAGAGAAAGGTCTGCAAGGCAAAGGCGGGAGGGTAGGTTCTGAAATCAAAGCAGAGTCTGATTAAAGTGGGAATATTGTGATGCTGGGGGAAGTTAAGTACAGTAGATGACAGAAAGCCCAAAAAGATTTCCAGAAGCAATGTACAGATTCAAATGGTGATACTTTAGCGGCTGGAGAAAATGGTCTGTGACGAGAGAAGAGCAGCTGATTCCCACCTTAGCAGCATTGCAGTGCAACACTTATTGGCTTGGTTAAGCCAAACTTTGAAATTCTTCTCAGCAAAACACACTGTCCTTAATTCTTTTTCCTGTGCTCCTGTGTTCAATTAAATGTCTGTTCACTAAATACTTTATAATACTCTCGTGTCACCTCAGAGGCTTACAGGAATATGCTGGTACTTAGAAACTTTGCTTCCCTGCATTACAGAATTTTGATTCCTTTCATAAATTGCCTGAGCTCATTTTACATTTAATAAGCTGCTGTGGCCAGCCACATCGTCTCAATTCTCTGCAGTTAGCAAACGCTGCTTTGCTTTAGCTTCTGCTAATCATGACAACCAACCTACTCACATTACTTAAATCGCTAATCCTGTGAAATAACTCGGTGTCACTCTCTAGGGCAGATAGAAAAACCAAAACAAAGCTCACATGAAATGTAATGTCAGTCACAGAGAACAGTTATACATTAAATGTTAGCTACAGGGAAAGAAAAAGCCCAAACCTCTCAATTTTGTTCAGGAAATCTCTTTAATTGTGAGTTTTCACAAAATGCTGTCTAATTCGATACATTTGCTAAGCTAAATTACCATTTACGTGTAACTCTTCTGTTACCCACAGTAATTAAAGCTTCCTCATCCTTTGCTCACCTCAGCTGAAAAGAGGGAGATAGAATTTCTTGGTCCGTGAGCCAGAAACCAATAAATTCTTCCTCCCAATATTTTTTCTGAGAAGGGTACTATCGAGGAATTGAGACATCTCCAGTGTTGAAGATTACTTAAAAATAAATGTTTTGCTAGCTAAAAGAATTCCCTTGATGTTTTCCCATTGCCAAACCCCATTTGCGTTTCTAGTCTTATTTACCTAGAAATTTTCCCACATATGTTCTGGGAAATCAAGGGCTCGCATTCTGGAAATTGCATTCCTGGAGGTAACTTCTGAATCCAGGAAAATCCCGCCAGCCAAGAGGCTTCTCCCCTCTGCACCCTCTTTCTCTCCGAGACTCCTTTGGGATGTAAAAGCAGTCTGGGGGCAAGTTTCTCATCGGCAGCATTTCAAGGAACTTGTGTTTAGCTTCTTTTTTCTTCTTCAGTGGCAGCAGCTGAGCACAGATGTCTGGATTGGCAACAATTATGAACCCAATTAACCCAGTTAATGGCGCCACAGCCCTTTGTGAAGTGACAGATTATTGCAAGCGGACATGGTACAGCCACTCAACCCTGTCGCATGCCCTTGTGTCACCGAGAAAATGAGTGGAGGTAGGAACCACCAAGTGATTAGCCGTTAAAAGGTTGTTAATTAAGCACTGGTAGGAAGTTTGCCATAAAAATAGAACTAATCTTCTTAATCTATTTTGTCTATCCCATGTTTGCGCTGTGTTATCAGATCACTTATAATAATCTTACTCCAGTATCTGGGTAACAACTTTAGAGGAAGACGTGAACGTGAAGGAAGGTGAGAGATTCAGGAGGTGTAATCATGCCACGGGGTATTCATGGAAGTGAACGACTGAACAAATTCAGATCAAACAGCTCCCGAATTTCCCAGGGGTCACCCATTCCTGCATCCCTGCGATGGCGGGTAGCGCACATCTCTGACTGGGACGGCGAGCTGGAGCAGCTGGGAGCTGTAACCCGTCTGGACTCGCCAACCTGAGGTACGCTCATTTGCAAGATTACAAATACAATCTGTTACTGCAAAACAGTGAAGGGTTTCTCAGCTTCGCAGGCTGCACAAAGTAGGTGAATGCAAATAGGTGATTTTTTGGGTAGGTCTTTCTGCCGTCCCTTTTATCTCTTCTTGTCTGGTTAACGGCAGCAGCAGCTCACCTGTTACTGGTGGATCCCATGCTGTTTGACACAAGTGGTTCATATAATTTTCCCCAAATTAACCAGCTCAGGACTCCTGCCACCCTATTCACTAGTTCAATTCCTCCCTTGGATTAAAGTATTTTTTTCTGTGCTGTGTCACAAGGCCCATTTCGCAGAGGACTAAACCAAACAGCAGAGTGCTATGGTAAATGGCACAGCTGGGGAGCAAAGCTACTCTTGCAGAAAAAAATGCTAGAGCCGTGTTTCAGAGGAGATTTTTGAGAAAACCACAGATAATATCCTGGACTGTGTTATCCATTCAGATTAAATGGAGTGTAATCCCTACCCCTATCACTACACCACTAAATACATTTAAAAGAAGAGATTTATTTCCCCTCCTATTATCCTTCCTTTCTCCTTTCCTCTTGCACTCCATGCTACTTAGGAGTTCAGAAATAAATAGTTTAGCAAGAAACTTCTGCACTCTTCATCATCTCTGGGAAATTTCTGGGCTAATGTTCATTTATTTCAAGGCTCTTTTCCTTCCCTCTGCTATTATGATTCAGGACTTCAGGGATCCATTTCGTAGGCAGGCTTTAAAGGTTACTCCCTTTAGTACCTTAATACCTCTTTCTCTAAGGTTATTCTGCCATTTTTTTTCCCTTAGAAGTCTTCAATTTTTGTTTTAAATGACAAATGTCTCTTCCAACTCTTTTGAAGAGAGCTCCTCATTTCACACCGCTTTTCCAGCTCTTTGTCTTGCCACATCCCGTTCTTGATTGCAAATACCTGCAGCAATTCCTAGGAATTCTTTATGGTGCTCTGGTCATCTGCAGCCAGCAGTGAAGTGGTGGCCATGGACATGTAGGTCTTTCTGCATTGTCATCTGAGTTCAAGAGCAAGTCTAGGCTTGACCCCATTCTTGGTATTTTGAATTATTTTTTGGGAATAACTGGGAAATTGAGCCTCACCAGGACAATAACACTCATTATGTGAATTCTGATCCAGAATAGGCAGCATCGTTTAGATTTTGCATTGACATGTTTCTCTGATTCCTCACTTTAGGACAGCACGACCCACCTTCTGCTGAGCTGAGATCTCTATATCACTTACCACCATGAAAAGGGCAGAATGTGATAAATTTAATAATTAAATTCACAATTCGTTGCTTAGTTACATATGTCATGAAGGAAAAGCAATAATACTACATGGCTTATGTAACTAACTGACAGTCCATATTTTAAGGCTTGAACATTGAATATTCATGCCATGTTTATGCAAGCTATTATCAACAGGGGGGAAATGTCACGATAAAATTCCACATCTTCTCTCAAACATTTTTAAGACAAATAAATGAAACTAGACAAATAAATTATTGGTTAGTCTGAATACTTGGCTGAGTTTTACAATTATATCTGTAAGTTTGGTTGTGCACAGGATAACTCTTCTTTTTGCATGAGATTTTATCACCACAATCATGGACAGATTCTGGTCTCTAAATTCTGTTGTGATGCATCGTGTATTGGAGTAAAGGTCTGTACAGGCAAAAGGTGTGCTGCAGGAAGGGAAAGAATTAACTATTGAAGCATAATGTCTTCAGTTCCTTAGGGAACAGTGCAAATGCATTTCCCCTTGTCTGTACCCTGTACAAAATATCCCTAGGACAATAGGAGAGCCTTTTTTCCAGAAAAGCGTATACTTGGGGATCTGAAAAAGAAGTGTCTTCGCCATGACAAATGTACTGCAGCATTTAGAAAGTGCTGTCTACTGAAATAAGGAGATCTGCAGAGTAAAGAATAAATGAATCTTCTCATTACTTCGGATGAAAAGGTACAAAGAGTTTCATTTTAAACTGGAGGCGGTAAATTCCTCTTTTTAAGAAATAATCTACAAATTTAAAAGATCTATAAATTCCTCTAAAATGCATACTTTGCCATAGTATACCAGGCTCTCTGTTCTGAGTAGCAGGGACAGAAGGTGAGCTGCTCTTTTGTATTCATTTTTGTATGCAAATGCTCGCAGTAGTCCAAGAGTATGATTCAGCATCTAATGAAGTTAGTAGGAACGTTCCAATAGAGTCCGTATCAGGCCTTGAAACACTAGATATAGTCTATATAACTTTGAGTGATCTCTCATTTCTTGTTATTAATTTTAAGCTTGTTCTGTCCTGCATGTTAGGAAGGGATCTACGCTAATCCGACAAGTACTGAATGATCTGGTTTAAATTGCTGGATACTGCTGTAATGTCTGGAAGGAAGACAAACCATGTCAGCTTTGTTATGCGATGGAATTAAAAGTCTGGAATTTAAGCAAAGTCCCAACACTTTTGTTGTGATTCTTCTAGGTTTACAAAGAAAACGACCCTATCCGACTATCTGCAAGATGTGGAAGCAGTACAAGAGCCTTCCTTTCTCAGCTGTGCCTCTCTGAGCTGGGTCATTGAAGAGAATGACTTTATTTAGATTACTGCAGGATGCTGCTTTGACCATTTTGTGCATGAGCTGGAATATGTTTTTTCAGCCAAATTTCATTTGAGCTGAAAGTCCTGCAACAAATAGAGACGGATAAAGCGATGGTATTTAGGGAATCATACATGACCTTGCACAGGCACAGTCTGCAAGCACCGTGGGAACAGCTCTGGTCATTCATCTGAAGTTCATATGGAGGCCTGAAGTCAAGTAGCATCAGGATTTTTCAGAGATCAATGGCTGACTTGCCTGGAGAGTTAAGAGCCATTTGACCATAATAATCAGACCTCATATTGGCTTCGTGATGAACAGGACTCTGTCACAGGAACGTAAACGTTCTGGGAGCTGATTCAAACAAATGAGCTTCACTGTGGCTCAGCAATGAGAAAATATACTTCACCTGTCAAAATATACCTTTTCACAATTTATGAGCTGAGAGCGTTCAGAACAATGGAAGATAAACTTGTTACAGGAGCAATGATCTGCCCTCTAGGAACCAAAGGACCTGGGGTTCATCTGCACTGCTCAGTCAAGTGGACCTTGAGCATGATCCATAGCTGGGTTCGAAGGGAACTGAGGAAAGGAGACGGACTCCTCCGACTGGCCTTGTGGGGCAGGGAGGGAAGGAAAGGAAGGGCTGCCCTTCAGCAGCAGGAGGTAGGGAGGAAAAACACCCTTTGAGCACTATAACCTATGCTAGAGAGAAACGTTTGGCAAAGAGAGTCTATCCCAAGAGACACATTCACTCTCTGTCCATCTGAGGGTTATCACTGAAGGCTTTGAATCAATGGAATGTCCTATGAGGTTTCATTAACCACAGCACATTTCAGCTAGCCAGCCTTGAGCTTAGAGGGAAGACATGAAGAAAATGCAAGTTTACCCAAAATTTCCAGTCCATCCCTAAACCAGCTGAAGTGACTGTCATGCAGAGGAGTGTTCTGGGCACTGTCTTCCAAATTTGTTTAGCCTTTCCAGAGCACCCTATTCTGTCCTCTCCCAAAATAACTGCTCGTAACATGGAAAATACTCATTAATACTCCCTGTTGTGTAGCTGTCTGAGTACTTTGGACACAACAGGCTGCTTGGTGCCAATGTCCTGGTGGGGGAAGGATGTCACTATCTTTAGGGAACACTTAGAATCATAATGCATCATGCTGAATATTTCTTCTTCAGTTGGAAGTGAAAGACCCGGCTGCCTTTGCTATACTTTCATAAGATGCTGTTTCCTATCTCTTACAGGGAAGTTCACTGTCAGTAATGAGAGGTGGCAATTGGCCTTTTTCTTTGGGGCGTTCCTTAGGAACCTTGATAAGCATTTTAATTGTGTGAATGCAAAAGCCAAGGCCCAGCTCCACAAAGGAAGTTTGCCATTGCGAGGGATCAAGAATGCTCCTTCACCTCCTGTGCTGGAGGAAACGTTCAGCTCTATCTTCTCAATGTTCAATTCCATCTACTTAGGGCTATCTCAGGGACACTGTAAACTTATGGGAAAGAAATCATGCACCTGCCTGGAGAAATGATCCCAAGAAACTGGGGCTAAGTCAATGTGTTCGTTGCAACACTTGCTTGTGGAGGCAACAGAAATCCCTTTAAAGGCAGAATTTTTGGAGCAGAAGCAAAGTAGAAATTCTTCAGGAAGGAAAATCAGGGAAAAGGTCCTTTATTTCAGCAGTGTCCTGCCATACTACAGCTGCACCTGAGGAGGAATTGATATTTAAAGCACATTTTTGTATTGCCAATAAAGACTTTCCACCTTGGGAAGAAGTCTAACCATCTGCCTCCCCAACACACAACAAGAAAACAGAAGACAAAGTGTTTTAGTGTGTAAGTTCTGGAAGACAGATTGTCAATAGCCTTTGACGCATCCAAAATGAGAGGTTCAAATGGGAGCTGGTAATGGATTTAGTACGTACTTAAAAGGTTTCTTCTGTGGCCCATTGACATTCTAGGAGAGAATGTTCATTTTCACACGTTAGATGGCTAAAACGGCTCTTGCTCCACTCTTCCATTAACCGTAAACATATTCAATGTGACTAATTTCATTAAGCTTTTCTCAAAAATACCTCACCCATCACAAGAGTCTCTATGATCAAGGTAGTTAAATGTCTCAATTCAGACTGTTAATCTCGAGTCCATTTAAGGTGACTTGGATTCTTTACAATGAGCGTCTTCAAAAAGTAACTATTATTCTATTTTCATATTGTGGATATAGAAGGGCAAGGTGGACTAATGGACTGAACACAGAGTTATAATAACCGGTGAATTTTCAAGGCCAGTTTGCATGCTGCTTTCTTCTTGGCCCATGCGTTTTCGCTCAGGTGCTTGCTCTGCAGGAGTGCAGTACAGCATTGTGGGTTTTGGAGAAACTATGGAGCTATTTTGCAGCATAACCTATGGAATCCATCTGTGAGTGATTTTGGCTTGTAGCCTCATTGTCCTCAGCACCTGTGAATTATTACCATTTTTATTGTGCTTGTAGGGTCAGTACTCTTTGTGCTGGTGTCTACCTTCTTGTTAAGAAAAAAACAAAGCTTCCTACATCTCACCAGCTGTATTTTCCATTCCTGATGCCGTATTGCTTCATTCTCTTTCGACTTATAGTGAACATCCCTTCCTTTGTCTCATTCTCCCCATTTGCTGCTCTTCCTGTTCCAGTGCTTGATTACCAGGGACTAAATTTGTGAAGTATATTTAAATGCTTAACCCTTTTTTAAGCACCTGACTGACTTTTTTTTTCCCTACTGTGATTAGGATATAGGCCTCAGTGATTAATCTGTCTTCTTGAATAATGACAAAAACGTTGCATCAGCATGAGAGGATCTAACCTTTGAAAAATTCCCTCAGGAGCATCTGTTTCTGCTGGGGATTTCGCTGCCAGTCAGAGCAGTTAATAAAAAAGGGAAAGCCAATAACACTGCCAGAAGTTTTTGCCATATAAAAGTCAGAGAATCAGTTAGAGGCTGTCAAATGTAATGTATGACATTATTAATATGAAGAATTTCAGAGCAAAACGGGGCTTACTGTCCCAGCGACTGGGCCATGTGGAAGTGGCTGAGGAAATGGGGAGTCTTCAAGTGGAACATCCAGAGGAGAGCACTTGGGCAGACTTTGCAAAGTCATTAATCTTAGCATTTCAGGTGGATGAGAAAGTGGAAGATAGCAGAGGAGCTATTCCAGCTGTAGCGTTGAGCGTCCCTGGGGTATGTTTCAGCCTTTGGTCTCTGAGCTTTTCAAGACGTGGAAGCCTTTCCTTTCTGGTGGGCAGCATGGGCTGTGGATGCCTGGACAATGCTGAGGAATGGGGTAGGAGCCCACCCGACTGCCCAGCAAGTCCTCTTGGCTAGTCGCAGTGCCGAGGCACCAGCACCATGAAAAGCAATCTTCTCAGACCTGCCCCAGTGCTTTTTCTCCTCTTTTTTAAATGTCACCGTCTGAGAACATTGGTTCAAACCATGCAGGAATTCGCAGCGCCTGGGAAGAATTAATTATGCAGTCATCATGTTTTCATAAAACCATAGACTGTTTATTTGTTTAAATATTTGTCTCGTTTGTTTCATGTAAATGATCACAACTCTGATTATCTGAACACGCTATGTAAATTCAACTCGCATCTAGTGGGACGATGCGCTAGTGCAGCTGGTTGGAAACGAGGCAGCTTGGAGAAATATTCATAAGGCACCCTGAGCCTGAAAATGGCTTGGTAACCCAGGGAAGCTTTTTTAGCAGCTTCTGTTGAGTGCACAATTTGTTTGACAAATCCCATCTTCCTTATTGTGTGTGACTTCTCTACAAAAAAAGTTGCTGCTTTTAAGCATTAGTTAGTTTTAAATAATTCCTCAAAGCTGCATAGACTTTTTCATGGATGTTCCGTTACACAGTATTTCTTGGAGCGCAGAAGGGACACGTTGGGCTCCCAGTAACCCCCCATTCCTCAGCTGAGCATAACTTGGGAACAAACATCTCCTGCATGTATTTGGCTTCAGAAATTTCTTTGCATGAATGTTCCCGAGTTTCTCGGGCAGGTCTGCAGGGGTACCCGGTACCCTGGGCACCCCAGGCATCCCGTGGCCCTGGCACCATCACCCTGGCTGGACTGCCGGTCTGTGGCCGGATGGGGAGTTTCTGCACGGAGCCATGCGACCTCGCAGGGAATGAGGGCAGTTGAGGAAAAGTGCAAAACTTGAAAACGTATTTTTGCTTATGTAAGCTTGGCACCAGGTTTGAGTAATCATTTTAAAGCAAAATTGATTCTTGTCCTGCTGTGTTAGTGGTTTGTTTTTATTTTTATTTAATTTAATTTTCTTACATTAAGGGCAGCTAAAACACTTAGAAAAAAGGCTGGTTCAGGTAACGTTTGCTGCGTTGTTGGGACTTTTGCAAGGAGCAGCATTGCTGCACCACTGCAGAGGAGGGAAAGACAGTTAACAAAGACCCCAACAACCTAAGTCTGCATTCCTTATTACCTCTAATAGCTGTTTTGGTCAGCAATACCAGCAGGATTTAGCTTATAGGTGGCCATCACTTCTTTTGGCGGACCGGATTTTATTCCTATAATTGTCTCATTGCCCCAGCAGCGTTTACTGGTGAAGTCCAACTTTATTCTCCCTCGCTGTGGGTAGGCAGGGAAGGTCTGCGGCAAAATACCTGGCTGGAAAAGCTCTTTGATACTAAGGCAAGGATTCATCCCATGGACACTGCTCTCCTCTCTGCTCCACTCCTCATTTGTGCAGCTCTCCCTTTCCTTGGCAGGTCTCCTGCTCTCCTTCTCACCTGTGCATCTTTGACCACTCTCTAGGACTGAGCTATGGAATAAGGGAAGATTTATCTTTCCAAACCAGGGAATAGTTACTTTAATATTAAGCATTTTACATACATAATCTGTCAGCAACGGAACGGTACTGCTATGGGCTGCATGCGTGTCAGGCCGTTTTCCTTAACCCTCTCATTGCAAGGGGTCTTCTGTAACATAAACAGGAAAAGTCCCTTCTCCTGTCGGAAGGTTTCCCAGCTCTCTAACCGATCAAGTTTTTTTCCTCATTACCCATCATGAGCTCCTGCCTGAACTGCAAAGTGATCTTGAAACGTCTCAGCGACTCTCAGGGAGCATGCCCTTCTATCAGGGGAAATCACAGAGTATTTACTTGCTCAGATACTTTCCCTCATAATATAATTGTGGATCTTTTTCAACAAGGATTTAAATTATTTGTGGACACGGCAGGGAAGGACTACTCTGCCTCTCATCCTGGTGGTACCCAGTGTCGTCCGGGACCGCTGTATTCCTCAAGAGTCTAAACTTTGAAGCAGTGTGACTTTACAGCTCTCTGCGCTACTAATATTTGTCTCATAACGCTGTATTGAAAAAGGTAAGGGTGAAACATCGTGCAGCTGGGAAAGGTCGTACGTGGAAGATTGGCTCTGCTATGCAGCCAGACTACCTCCCGTTCTTCATGGTGTAAGGACATATAACTAAAATTCAAAGTGGCATATTGCATTAGGTTTCCTGGAGATAAAAGTTGCACAGTGCGGGGTTTTTTTGTGATGTCTTTATTTCAGTAGCATTAGAGCATCAAAATATTACTGCTTGCTGATAATCTGATAGAAAATATCCAACTTGCCTCGAGTGAGAAAATATTCAGTGCATAAAAATGTTCTTATTTTCAGTAAACCCTGCCAGCGATGGAGACACCAATTTGGTTACTTTAAATTTGCCTTGCACCTTTTGATTACAGAAAGGTTTTGACAGAAGATCTGCAAGGACTAATGCAAGACCTGCTCATGGTATTTTTAATTAAAAAGAGGTGGTACCAAGACACTACACTTCAAAGTGTGCTGCACCATATAATACCTGTATTATCTTCTCCAGTGAAAACATACGATGAGTACGATCCATATTTCGGACATTCTGATTCCAGGGAAAAATTTAAAACTTAATTACCGATAGCATTTTAAAAAATGTTTAATTTTTTTCACCTTGCCCAGTCTAAAAGTGCACTTTTTTCTTCAGTTTCTGCTGCCTTGTGTTGTGTTTTGCACATTGCCTGTTGGTCTTGGCTCCATCCAAAGGGTGATAGCTCTCCACATGAGATGATTCTCACGGTGTTGAGTCCGGGATCTCCGAGATCTCTGGCTCCGGCAGCGGCTCCGGTGCAGGACTGAACTCACCTGCCTGCTTTGGTGTCAAAATTATGGGGATGACGTACGAACACATTGGGTCAGCTCAGAGCTGCATGGTAGCGCTGGTAGGGGAGAAATGAGACCGTACCAGGATCTCAGCGCCATGCAGAGAACCACGGCTACATATTTTCTGAGAAAAAGGGATTACCTGGAGCCCATGGGCAGGCATCAGGTTAAAAATATGTGTGTTTTCCCAGCTCATGGGCTAAAGAGCCGTGGAGATCCCTGTCTGGAAGCTGTGCCCCCCCCCCCCCCCCCCCGCGACTTCTCTGGAGGATTTATAATGAAACTTTTTCCCAGTAACGACCAAGCAGCAATGGTACGTCCAGCCACCATGTGAATCCCAAACGGAGTCTTGTCCGATCACGTCTTCCTACGGTGATAGGCAGTGTGAGACGTTGGACTGTACACATCCGCCCTGTGACTGGTAAAAAAGGGGGGGTTAAGAAAGGGATTGCTTGAACATTAAGTTAATATTGGAGACGTGGCTGGAGCTGTGTCTGAAAATATCTATGGTATATCTTTATGTACACAGAGGATAATGCTCAGAAAGAACAGGGATGCTTTTTTCTTTTTTAATTGCTATTCTCAGGGTATTCTGGAAATCAGGACCAAGAAGCCCAACATGGAGCAATTAAGGCTTTTGCTCCTGATTGCGCTCTACAGCAAGAAGTGGAGGGAAGGTTTTTTCCTCTGAAGATAAAATAGTCCATCGGGGTGAACCTGCCCTCTGAGCACAGCGCTGAGGTCTGGATCCGTGCTGTTGTAGTCACAGCGCTGCCCGCGGCTGCAACCGGTCACAAGCATCCTCCGTGTGCCAGAAGAATAGACAAAAGGCAAGATTTTCTCAAATCCTCGCAATATATTGGTGACCGTGAATGACACTGCCTTTATCTCGCTGGGTGTTAAAAGCGCTACCTTTTCTGTATCTTTTGGTTTTCAGCTGTGTCTCTTCATTTGACCAGAGAAATATTCCCAAGACCCAGTTATGCAGAGACAAACCCTCTGTTTCTCAGGCGTGCATGGGTCTTGGAGGTGCTGGGAGTCTTCTCTTCCCCTATGCAATCTCTCCTTTTCTCTGAAGAGGTGCCTATTTTAAAATCTGAATTAGATATGTCACGCAGGCAATGAGCAGATGAGAGAATAGACTGGAAGCTCCTTGCTTCAAATTTTGGGAAGGAGAAGAAATCACAGCTGTAATTTAACCTATAATTAACACCCAGTGTTGTTTGGGGAAGGGGAGCAATGCTGGGGCTGACACGAGTGGGCAGGGGACCGGGGTGGGCAGTCACCACCGTGGGCAGATGCCATGCACAGGCTTGGTTATAAGCTGGCCTGGTGGCCACTCCCCGATGACAAAATGGCAGGATTAAAAGAGGGAGCAGACTTAACACCAGATCAAAATATCAGGCAGAAAATTAATCAGGGAAGGAAACTATCTGGATTGATTACACTGAGCATAAATTCCACCTGGCTGACATTACTGAAACCAGATGAGGAGCTGGGTATGACTGGAATGTGAAAGTCTTTTTTTTATGATTTATTTAGCGAGTTCTGAGTGGGCCCAAGGGGAGGGGGAGTGACACCGTCAAAGATGTCATTGTACGTTGGAGTTAGTGACAGCTCTGAAGCAATTCACCTTCTGGGATTAGGGGTTAAAATACGAGCAGATGAAGTACAGCATCGGGTACTTGTTACAGCTGTACCGACCCCAGATCGTACCCTCAGAACAACCGTAAGAACTCAGCCCCCCAGCCTCCCGCAGCACAACCTCAACCCATGCTGACGGTCACATACAGGACTGTAAAAGCTGAGAGTCTGCTAGTTTCGTAAGCACTGAACCCCAAGAAAACGACAGGGCTGGGTGTCATTTTTAACAGACCTGGAGAACTGGATCACCAAACTGATATTTAGCGTTGGCTGAACGCTCATAACTGTGGTTTTGCCATTTCGAAGCTGGGTTTCGGGTATCGTACAGGTACCAAACCAGCAGCATACATACACTCATGCGCATGCATCTTCCGAGCACGCAGACATGCAAGCACACGCGTGTGCACGCACACGGGCACTGACACATGCATGTGCTCACGCACAGAGCGCATCGGCAGCGTCCAGAAGCTGGAAACTACTGAACCAAATCAATGAGAAGGAATTGAAACAGTTCCGATTACCATTCGCGTTCCTTTGATTTCAAACCCATTAGCGGATACCAGGGAAGTAACAATTAGGTGTTAAGAGGCTGAAAGCCAGGTTAATTTAAGAAGAAACAGGTTGATTTTACAGAAGAAGATATCAACAGAATCTCATTTAATTCAGTTCAGACATTTCATTTTATTAGAGGTATATTTGAAATGGTACATATCTTCGATTATCTCTATAAAAGCGACATGAGGGGCATTTTGCTGTTAACTCTGTAAGGGAAGATGAAATTGAAAACACAATGCAGGAATTCCCTCTTGGAATTTATAATTCTGAAATGTTAGATTTACAGATTCCAGGAAACCTAGCAATTCACATGGCTCTAAGGGATGCTCACAATTACAATTATACCTGATGGAGACAAACACTTGGGAAAGCTTTCAAGCCATGTGGTTTGGTTTTAAGCTAAATATCAGGAGATCGAGTGGGGAGCATACAGGGCGATACTGGGTCTGTGTGTCCTCCCATGAGATACCTGGGTCTGGACACTCTCAGATGCTGTATAAAAAAAGAGCAATCTCAGATCTGATACGATATGAACATTTCTTGGTGCTATGGCCGGTGGCAGTGGGTGTGCAAATCCTGCTGGAAACAGGAGTAAAATAGTTGTTGTTTCACGGAATAGGGAAACACTTAGCAAAGGATGCAAAACTGTGTTTTCTGTGATGCTGGAGTTGAGCCCCAGCCTTGACGCACATTGCCAACACCCAGGACGGAGCAAACTGGTCTGCTCTGATATATTGTTGGGTCTTGGACAGGGTCTGAGCTTTGACGCCGGTTGCTGGAAGGTGTTGCAGGTTCTGGTGGCACCACCTGGCTGTGGTTTGACTGGTGGCACTGTGCAAAGCAAAGAGAAAAGAGCAAGCAGTTGGTTCATTTGACTGCAGCTGGTGTCAGTTCTGGGTTATTTCTGCACAGCCAGAACCAGATCTGGAGGGGAAAAGATGCTGCAGGGCCAATGGCAAAGGATGGTGCAGGATGGTGCTGAGCCTTACCGGTTTCTACAGGTTTTGGGGGTTTTTTGCTTCCCAAGAACAATACCTTCATCTCCTGGAACATGTTTCTGTTTGAGGGATTGCAGCAAGCAGCGTGCCTGGCAGTCACCGCCCTGGCAGCGTTACCGTCGGGTTATTGTTTCGGCCTGAATGGGTTTGTGTTGACTCTGCTCGCCGGCTTAATTGAATTTCTTATCATGTTTGTATCTGCTGCCAATAGACGGATGAAGATCACTTATTCCTCCAAGTGGGATATTGTGTGAGAAACCTGAAGGCAGCAGCCACAGGCTGAGGAAGTGCAATGGGAAGGGTGGAAAAGGAAGAGGCTGAAGATGAGGACAAACCCAGGAGCATCGGGACCCTTCTGGTAAAGTGTTCCTGGTAATATCAGTTTGCTGGCAGTGAGTCTGTAAAAGTGGTGTGGCCGGAGCCGGTCAGGAGTGAGGTTCCTGGCTGCTTCAGCCCTTCACCTGAGCTGGGTAAAACTTGGTTTCTCAGCGTCTTTTCTGACTCTGGCAGCTCTTGTGTCCTAAGAGTGCTCCTTCCCTCCCACCGCTGTAAGTTGGCATCCTCTTGACTAAAGATTTCCAGCAGGCAGATCCCGCTGCATCGCTGCACCTCTCTGCAGGGAAGGAGCCTGCGGGGTGAACAGGAGGTGCAGGATCAGACCTTGCCCGAATCAGGCAGTGCAAGGGATTGAAACTGGCTCTTCCCCTTCCAGAAGAAAGGCTGAGGGAATCGGTGATTTCAAGGGTAGTTTCATGCCAGAAAAAAATTAAGAGTTGCCAAATAGGAATGAAACCAAAGTTGATGAGGTCATAATCTGTTGCAAAATATATATATATATATAAAAGTTATCTATATAAGCTTTATATATAAAAAGTATATATAGATATCTATAAAAAAACATATATAAAAATATATAAATAAATATATATATATATTTATATATAAAAAGCTATTTGGTGGTGGTGTGGCTTTCTGACCAGTCCCACTCCTCCAGTTTCCCCCAGTCCCCGAGCAAGCTGGGGGTTGCTGCAGCCCTCGCGTTTAGCTCACCCCTCCTTGCCACTCATCCCTCCCAGGGCTCAGTGGTGGGAAATGTTCTCTTTCCCTAAAAATTGCATTTTCATGTGACATTTATTTCAGTTGTTTGTTCTTGTTGTCCTTATTTTCATTAATGAGAATACGTATACGGGCCCATGCACAATTACTTACCGTGCTGCATCAAATGTGAAATGGTAACTTGGAAAGATAAAAGGCTTTCTAATGTGTTATCAGTTTCTCAAGCTAGCTATTCCTGTTTCTATCTTGAGCTTTACATATTTGCATTAAGATCCAGATTGCAAGTAACTGGTCTCGGAATAGCATATGAAACAGGAATTTTAAATGGAAATGTGGAATGGAAAATGTGGCATTCTGGAGCCGGGCTTATCTGAGTGCGCAGCAAAGATGTGGCAGTCTGCTAAAGCAGCTCCTACCGCTCAAAAGGACATTCAGTGGGGCATCCCGGCTGCTTTTTCCCTGACTTGAAAATGCAGGCTGCCTCCCTGCCATCTTTCTTTCATAATGCGTTTTAATCAAGTCACAGGATGGAGAATTTGCAGTCAGTCCAAGCCAGGAGTCTATCATCTCATCCAGAATTACTTTATAAATAGAAACAATTTAATACTTTTGTATAAATTTACGTGGAGTATGTGGTTTGGGTTTAATATGAAATGTGTCTTCTGTGCATCTGGATGGAAAGTGCATAAATGAAAGCTGCGGGAATGATTCAATTTGTGTTTTCCTGGTCGTGCAGGGTGTGTTAGCCCCGTTGATTGCTCTTTGCAGGCAAGCCAATTAACGAAGCACTTGCTTTCACATTCTCCATAGCAGAATCACATTAGTTAAAGCACACAAGTGGTGGTGTATCATATGTAATGAGGAAATAATTAAAGAACCAGCCATTCTGATTGAAATATGTCACTGGGAGAGAGGAGCCAAAGCTGTAGCGGTCTCTGCCCTTCATTTCCATTGCTGGCTCTGCTCAGGAAGGGGTGAGCACTGGCATTTCTGGGTGCTAGGCAGGTCCTCAAACCCAGTACATCAGGGCTAGTGGTGTGACATCTCATAACCACGAAGTACTGACACCATCACGGAGCCCAGGCGAGATTGGAACTGAAGCTGAGCGTGATAAACTCATCAAAATGGCAATGCGAAGATGGGGGTTTGATTGCAGCAAATGCTGCTGTTGCAAGATGCGTCCATTGGCCCAGGAGCCCCTTACACCGACGGAGAGAGGATGCCCTGAGGGACAGGACTGCACCAAGCTGCTGAGCTCCCTGGCTTGCGTTTGCCGTCGTAAACACTTTAATTTTGCCTGTGTGATGTGCGTGTTTATGAGACAAGCTGCGAGGTTTTGTGCGTGTCCGTATTTCCAGTCCCTCCTGTATGTCTTGGGGACGTTTTCTTGCAGCTCTGCCAGGGATGATCGGTTGCTCCTATATATCAGCACTTCTGATGGATGCAGACATGTGAAAACCGGACTTGATATAAAGCGCCTCCGCCCGGGAGCCGGGGAGCGAGAGCAGCGGTACCTGCTGTCGCACAATGTCTTCTGCTGCAGCCTCTCGGAGTAATAGAAATTTATGATGGCTGTGGAAAGCATAAAACATAACTGATGAGTTAAAGGTCAAAAATAGGGCTGGGGATAAAGGACGGAAAAATCATGGTAAATAAAAGGACTGCTGACAGCAATGAGAAATGAATAATTTCATAGAGCAGCTATTGCTTAAAGCTCTTGTAAAGGACTTGGCGAATTACTGACTTCATGCTAATTCAAAGTTGCCATCCCAAGCCCTGGCAACTGCTGATAAGGGTAAGATTAGCTCCACTCGCTTCTACCTGAATGCCTTCAAAAGAGACTCCATCTGGATCCCGGCTGGGGCGACTGCCGTCCCCTGCCTCAATGGCAGCGCGGTGCCGGGGGTCAGCGCTTTGGCTCGACAGCGTGGTCCAGGCTGAGCAGGGATGGGGCGCAGGGGAGCACAGCCGGACGAGTTTCACTCATGGCATTTTCAGAAAACCAACTTACGGACAGTAGTGACAAACCAGCCTTTTCTACTTCTCACTCACTAAGTATTTTCCTTCTTTAAAAGAGCTGCTAATTGCTGCCGTGATTAGTTCATGCCCTAGACTTTTGAAAGCAAACAGTACATCTGAGAGCATTAGGTGTGAGTTTGCTTTGGCAGATGTTTGCAATCACACATTTCCTATGAAATGCCAGCAAACCCAAGTTAGTCACACTGCATTTTCTGCAGGTCCCTTGGTTAGTTCTTCCCTGGGTGAAGTCGCCTGGCTGGGAACTTTTGTGCTGGTGTTGGTAGTGCATTTCTGTGGAGAAAATGACCAATGTGTCATTACAAACAGCTCCGTGTGATCATGGAAGAGAATATCTCTAGGTTTTATTTAACTGATTTGCTTATTATATTTTGGAAAGTTTGCCATTAAAGAGCTATCGTTAGGATATGCTATTTTTTATAGATAGAGAGGCAAACTTGTCATACAGACATGTCTATATATACACACATACATGGCATTTTTTTGATGGTAGTACATAATATATATTTTTTTTCTATTGCACATTTTTTAACAGCTCAGATGATTACTACTTGCATTAAGGACTTCATTCTGCACCTGGGTTTACACCATGCATCACTACATACTTTAGTACGTCAGGTGTTGTGCTTGCAAAGGCAGAGGCTATCAGAACATTTTCAAGTTAAACATGCAGGAACCCTGGTCTAAAAAGGCAGGGCTGTGTGCAGAGCTGCCTTTTCCCTTTCTTTTTGTGTATACATCCGTATTTGTATAACACAATTAAAGAACGAAAAATACCATAGGACATAGGCAAAGCTGTATTTTTCTTTAAAGCAAGTACAGTAAGGAAAAAAAAAGCTATATTCAGACTAAAAGGAAAGTGAGAAGGAATATTTCTTTTCATCTGAAATACTGTGGAAGTTTGAGGAAGTTTTTTTGAGGTTATGTCACCCTCTCCACATTTAATCAAGGGTTTATGAAATGGAGCAGGACTGGGGGCAGAGCTTTTGTTTCACGTCTTCTTCTTGGCTCTCTTCATCTTTGTCCATGCTTCAGCAACTTATTTTTTATTTAGTTTTCCCAGAGCAATCAAACACGGAATACGGATTAGAGCCCTGAGAGCAACTTTAAATGCAGCTGAAACCTGCACTTGGGTAACTGCACCAAGAGTGTCCTAATTGAGGCGATTACTTGAAGTTTAACGAGACGCCTGTGAAAAATATACCTCTAGAGATGATGAATCAATATCACCCCTGGTTATTTTTAATTTAGGTTGTTGGCCTTTAAGGAGGACTTTGCTACCTGAAGCTGGAAGTTAGAAGGTTGTGCCAGACTGAGAAGGTGTGATCTTGAATGGTGTTATTATACAGAAAAGTTTTAAAAACATATCTAAGGTACACTCATGTTTCTTCTTCTAACGAAAAATCTATAGTCATGGCTAGACCCTTTCCTTAGCACACTGATCTACATTTACCTCCATTTGCCTCATTAAGGGTTGTTAAGGGTTCTGCAATGATAATGGAATTGTAGATACATTCAGAGGTAGCATTAATTCCCTGGCTAGTTAAAATCCCCCTGATAAACCAGAGGTGCACCTCTCCGTAGCATGGTGCAGTCCTGGCTTTGGTTCTTCATTGCTGAGATGCTGCGGTGGGCTCTCTGGAGTCGGCACAAACTGCCTGCACCCAGGGTTGATACTGAGTTTTCTTGTTTATAAAATTAGTATTGCAAGTTCTTAACCTTTGGGTTTTTAAGTCACTTCTGTTTATTACGCTCATAACCGTCAGAGCCACTCCATTTGCATTTCGGCCTAGGACTTAAATCTATGCATTTATTTTCATTAAGAGGATATTGTTCTTGTCCAAAACAATGTGACAAAACATCACAATTACTTCAAGTGATCATTGCGAGTGTAGCCAATAATTAGTGACCGATTTGGGGAAAAAAAACAAATTCCACTTGGGAAGCATGATAATTACCCACATATTTCTTTGGGTCAGGCAGCCATGTTACATCAAATGCTAGATTTATTATTCCATTTAAATAATTTTGAAATAATTAAGAATTCTGTTGTGCAACTGACTGAGCAGATCCAAAGTACAAAATCATACATCTAAATTATGAACTGCATGGAGCATTGCCAGCAAATATGAGAAGTGAAATATTTTTCTCACTTCTGAGGCAATAAAGAGCGCGTATGTATTTTCTACATCACCGTATTTCAAAACAATCACCATTTTGTTTCCATTTGTTTTCCTGTGTCTGAAAATGGGCTAAAAATAATTTTTAAAAAGCTAAAATATTGGTCCAAACAGTATTGGGAAAATTTCAGTCTCTCTGCAGCGTTGGCTGGCTGCACCCCTAGGTACGCTCAGAGGTAATAACTGTGCCAGACAGGGCCTTGACTGAGTGCAGCATTGCATGAGGTTTAGCTTATTAATATCAATATATATAACTTGCTATTAATATCAAAGCAAGGCTGGGTACCTACTGACTGAGAGCTACTGAATGTGTTTAGGCTCATGCAGGTATCACATTGTACCAGAGAGCATCCAGTCAGCCTTGTGTCACCTCCACTGACACTAATTCTTAGGAATAAAGTGCTATGTGGTTTTTATTTCTTTATTTCCAAGCAAAGAGCAAAAGACGCCTGTGTTAAACTAAACAAGACAACATTTTGGCAAAAAAAAGTTATTTCTAGACACTCCAAACCAATCTGTTGGCTCACTTGCTTTAATTTGACATCAGTATAATGACATTAATTTGGAATCTGTCCCATATTTTCTTCTGTACTTTCCCCTTCCTCCTCAACAGACAGTGAATCATCAGAAGATGTTTCTATAAAATATGTATTTTTTTCTGGGTTAAGTCCAATGAGCTGGAAGCAGTGATTTTCCTTCTGCATTGCCTTCAGCGGAATTGGTATCAGTAATGTTTGCAGCAGAGAGAATGTATAGTGCTTAGGATGTTTTATTATTTAATTGCTGTTTAATGATGGTTAAAATAATTGCAATGGAAGAATTAGGGATTTGCAAGTAGAAATATTACTTCTGGAATAAAAGAAATCTTGAGAGGAATGTGGTTACTTAAAACCTGGTAATTTTGCACAGAGTTTGGTAATTTCTCTAAGGACTGAAAATTATTAAAATTACTGCTTGTAACGTGAGTGTGTTGACAAGTATCATCAGTTGTGCTCCAGTGCACACCGCAGCTTCTTCCTTCCTTCGGTGCACATGCAGATTTAACACTGAAGATATTTCCAGGGAGCAGGGGGAAAGGAGGCTCCAGCAGCCCCAAGGGCTCGGTCGTCATGATGCGGAGTATCGCTCTTTTTTTTTTTTCCTTTAAATGCAATTCTTAATAATTTCATAGGATGCCTTGATAATGACAGGAGACTCAAATGGTGGTTTAAGAGCTGCAACGATTTACAAAGGAGGATGCTGAGACCCGGGCTGACCCACGGGAGGAACAGGGATGGCAGTGTGATTTATTGTTATTTATTGGCATGGTTTTAAACTGAAGCAGGGGAGGTTTAGACTGGATATAAGGAAGAAATTCTTTACAATGAGAGTGGTGAAACCCTGGAAGGGGTTGCCTAGAGGGGGGGTGGAGGCCCCATCCCTGGGAACATTCCAGGCCAGGTTGGACGGGGCTGTGAGCAACCTGATGTGGTTAAAGGTGTCCCTGCTCCTGCAGGGGGGTTGGCCTGGGTGACCTCTGGGGGTCCCTTCCAACCCAAACCGTTCTATGATTCTGTGATTCTATGATTTATTGGCATGGTCCCTTTCCCTCGGACCAGGCATGCTGCCGCCCCCAGGGGATGGATCCCTGCTCCAAACACCTTGCAGAGCTGGTAACAGGCTGATGTGCTGATTTTCCCAGCTATGTTGCTGGGGGGATCCTTAGGTTTGTGCTCATTCACTGGTCTGAAGCCCAAATCTCTTCCCTCTTCTGTCATTGGCTGTAACTGGGCTTCCAGCATAGCATCAAGCACCGAAATCCCATATGGGGAAATTTTTGCAGCCTCTTGTTGCAGTCTGGGGATCCGTGCTGCGAGGACTACCTGAACAAAGAGAATATTGTTCCCTATTCCAGCAAGGTCAGTGGTACCGGGTGGAGTGTATAGTCTTTGTAATGTGTATTGCATTTAGCAGCAACATTAAACATCCCTTTTTGCTAGGCTCGGACTTAACAGTGCTCTTCAGAAAAGCAAGAAGTTGTTCTTTTTCTTGGTGAAGTTCAGCTGTATTAGGATGGCTGGCTTCTATTTGTTTTTTATGCTGCTTACCCTTATCAGATGCTCAAAAAAGGATCCCTGTACTGCTGGGATATAACATGATCTGGGTGCACAGAGCAGCACGTCCTGGATAAGTAATGCAAACCTCTGCCCCGGGATCCCCGCTCCCTTGGGCAGAGAAAGCTTATTCCCCAAATAACAAAAATATTTAATGGTCAAGTCAATGGAGCAAAGTGCGGAGATGGGGCCACTTTCCCCGGTGTTGCAAAGGAGCATCGGCTCTTCTGGAGTCGTCGTGTCAGGGGCTGTTAGGAATGAAGAATAAAGCGTTATAGGATGGAGCTGTAATGAGGCAGGCGTGATGGCTTTCGAAACCACTTTCATCCATCTGCAGGCTTCAAGGCATCATTTCTATCGGCAGGCAGACCTGTTTAACAGCGAGCCTGTCCCCAAACATCACGCAAGCAGTTTCCATTTCTGTAAGGTTCAGTAACCACCATAATCCCCATCAAGCGCCAACATCAAATATCAATATCAGGGCAGAAATGGAAGGTAGGATTTGTTCCAAGTGTTTTGGACGGCGGTGGATGCCCCTGTCATCGGTCTGGCACCCTGAAACACCACGCGGGACTCGAGGAGGTGCCCGTCCTGATGGGGCGAGCAGCTTGTGAACGTGCCCGGCGGTCCCTCCGGGTGGTGGGTAGTGCCATCATACACCCTCCCAATAAGCGATTTGGGAAAGAATAACTACATAAACCGAATCCAGCTGGGCTAAGCCTCTGCGGGGATAAATCTGCTGCATCAGGCTGTGCATTGCAGGTAGCTGGTGCTACCTGCAATGATATAAAAGAGGAGAGAAAAATGTGCTTTCTTTACGTTAGCCTAAAAACCACATTCCTGGCTGATCTGTCTGTGTTCTTGGTCCAGGCTTTCCCAGAGACCTGTTGGTATCCAGTCCCGTACTCTCCAGGACGCCTGGTGTGAAAATGCCTCCAGCCCAGTGAAGTCTTTGACATTAAAGCTTTTAATGCTCAGGAGGACAGAGGTAATTCTTTGCTTGAATTTTGATTTCTATAAAACCCAAGGGGCATGGTGTGCTTAGTCACATAGGAAACCAACCAGGAGAAACAAATTATTTTTTTTTTAAGTCTGTATAATGTATATCTATTCATGGTTTTTAAAACATGGTGGGGTTTTTTTGGTTGGTTTGTGGGCCTGGTGGGAGAACAGCAACTCCCTTGTGAAGTTGCAGATGCCTCCGGAGCAGCAGCTGAGGGGTAACAGCTACCGAGGGCCTCTGGGTCTGGGCTGAGCAGCCCCCGGTTCTGGAGCCCCTGCAGGACTTTGCTTCGCAATGTCTGAGCCCTCTGTTTCTGCTTTCCCTGCCTGCGTGGCAGAAGCACATCTTTTCTGCAGGTCATCAGATCTGTTTGTACACGAAACCGAAACGATTCTATGATAGAAACACGGGGTGGGAGTTGCTCTATAGTCCACAGACCTTCTTACTGCTGTCTTATTTCAGGTTTTCCTTTTATTCTTGAGTGGACCAGGTTTATTGCTTGCAGATAACACATGGGTTCGAGTCACAAAATGTCAGCATGTAGCAAAATGTGTAATATTTGCTGAGGAGGTGATGGGAGGGGGCTGTGTTGGCCAAAGCCGTGGGAGCAGCAGGTCGCTTGCGGCTGTTGTACCCACCTTGTCTTCTCTGGCAACAAAATCAAAGCTGTTCTCTGAATACAAGCAAGAATACGGGCAGAGGGAAGGTGTAATGAGATGCAAACCCAACCCAACACCTCATGAGCCAGCTCACACGTGTGCCCCCCTGAAATGACTCCCCTGCACTCCCCAGGTCTATCCGGGGGAATGGCACAGCAGCATCTTGCTCCAAATTTCAGTATTTTAAGTTTTTTCCCCAGTTTCTATCAATTCCAGTTTCCTGTCACTGCCTCTCCAGAGTTTTTGCTGACAGGACAGAACTGCTGGTAGCAAACACATTATTCATTGTGATTGAGTGCCTAGTAATTACTTCATATATTTTTTCAATTCTCAAATTAAAACCATTTAGTAGTAGGAACAGATGTTAAATTCAAGACTCTTGTTGATTGTTAGTGTGACACACACATGAAATGTTTTAAACGAGAAGGCTGATTGAATTTTAAATATGCTGATCACACTGGTGAAATTGAAATAATTGAAACTGGGAATAACTGAAATGTCTCCAAGAAGGGAAGACAGAGGTGGGGTTTGTTTTTCAAACTCCCAATTGCATAAATCATGTTAAATTCTGCAGACTAAATGCAATAACTTACTGTATGACAGAGTACCAAACATGAGACCTGCATGGTTGCTACTTCAAAACGGCAGGAGAAAAGAATTTAAAAAGTAAGGGAAAATCTATTTTCAAATCAATACTTCAGATGTTATCCACATGCTTGTAGGAGCTTGATTATTTTGTTTGTTTGTTTGTTTGCTTATTCAGTAAAATTATGTTCTCCAGGAAATCTGACATTATTGCTTACCAAGGGATTAGTGCCCATCACAGGGGGTGAGCAGATCTCTCGCAGTCCCATTGCCTGTAGAAAGCCCCAGTACCATTTCCCAAACTGGAGGAAGTGACGGGTTCACTCTGCAAAGGCTGGTGGTAAAAAGAAGTCAGCAAATTATTTCAAAGCACCCACCAGAGGATCCAAAGCTCTAGGCTGGAGGTTCAGCCCATAAGGGCAACCTATTACTGTTAAAATAAGGAAGAAATTTTTTTTCCTCTCTGGACAAATTTGTCTGTGCAGCTACTTTGCATAGGAAAATAAAATCCCCATCAACGTATTGATGAGAAAAATACCTATTTTAATCACAGTGGAAGATTTTGCAGGGTTACATTTTCTAGTGGCTCCATTGCTTTGCTCTTTGCTGGGCAGGTGGCACCTGGGATGCTCCTCAGGCGCGAGGCGGGGGTTCTGCTCCCACACTTGCCCTGAAGCCACTGGGGGTCTGGCGTGAAGTCTGCAATATCAGTTCCACCACCCTATAAAGGGGGTTCTTTTCCAGCTGTGCAGAAGTGTTGAGAGGCTTAATTACTGTCTGCAGAACACTTTCCTCTATTTGAATTAGAGACGATGCATGTCTTGTATGTAGAGCTTTTTTTTTTTTTCTTCCCTGTAACCTGACTTTGCAGGATTTATTGCATACAAGGAATGAAAATTTGAGTTTGGAAAGTAATACAGTAACAATTGCAATTAACCTCCACAACCCCCGGGCAACCCCTGGGTGTTGGGTTTAAATCACATTACTTTTAATTAAGTTTAGTGGCCAAGTACTGCTTGTTCTAAAACATTTTACTGGCACTTCTTCTGCAAAAGAAATGCTTTAAAGCCTGACTGTTGTGCCAGCTTGACCTCATGTGAACCAGTGCCAAAAGGTAACGACCTAGGGAGGGGAAATACAGGTTGAAAATGCAGTTTCTGAGCAGGTACAATTTCTATTTGTTACAAAACACTTTGGTCTATATGTACTCTCCTCTTGTGTCTGATATAATTTACAGACTTATAGCACTTGCTGAACTTCTCAAAATGAGAAAACTGCCACCGAGAGAGTAAATTGTTGTTGCATTGGATGATCCTTGACAATCTATTGTCACGGTACGTGCCGCATTAAAGCAGCCTGGCACTGATGCTGGAGAAAGTCTTCTGACACCCGTCGTCTTCTGGGGCTGTCATGCTTTATTATGCTCATGATCCATGGAGGAAAGGTTGCTAATAGCAGACATTGACTCACTGGTGGTAATCGCTGTGAAAACATTACTCAAGCTTATTATGTTAATGACAGAAGGATGAGGCACTTCCTAAAAAGTTAGTACGGCACCACCAGAGATGCTTTATTTATTTAACTGATTGATCATTTAAAGGTTTGTAAAATGCCATCTCTGTATAATAACGCTGCGTAATCGTGTACATACAAATTAAACAATCCACAAGGCTAGAGTCAGAATGGTTGTTGCCGATCTGATTTCCATGTAAAAACTCAAGACTTTTATGGGCTTATTTACACAACAAGTCATGGTCTGGTCTCCTTTACCAGCCTCAGCCCGCCACAGAATCAGCTGTAAATTTTTACGGTTTGGAGTAGTGGAATATAAGAGAATGGTTTGCATATTTTAGTGATTTGAAATACTTTTTTTTATTGAAGACAACAGTGTAATTTCCTTCCAGCAGAACAATCTTTTCCCTAAAAATAGGATGCTTGCACTCTTTCCCAGGGCAAAGGTATGACTTTTCTCTTTCCACTTAATGCCTGCAGACTGCCTCCTCTCTATCAGACACAAATCTGCTGTAAACTCTGGGTCTGAGCATCCCTGATCCCCTGGAGCTGGGGGAAAGCACAGCTCACATTGCTTTCTGGCTGGTTAAACCAAAGTAGATAAAAAGATCTTTGCATAGGCAAGATGTAGGATAGGCGTGTCCTCCAGCTGGAAAAGCGCAGCAGAAATAGTCATATTTCTTGGTATAAATGGTCTAGCTAAGAGATCTTGAGGGTCTCCACCAAATTTGATGGCAGTGATCTCTAAAGCAGATGTGGCTGAGCCAGTGAGGAAATTGCTGAGGGGAAGCTAAGAGCAAAGCCGGGAGACTGATGCTCTTCTGCTGGAAGAGCGGGAGAGGTGACTCGGAGCAAAATGATGGCCAAGGCTACTCCACTTCTGGATTAGCCTTCCATGTTTCCTCTAGGCTCATCCTTCAGGCCCTCAGCTCTCCTCATTTCACAGTGACCAGACTTGCCATCAAAGGACAGTTATAACAATCTCATTTGTATCATCTTAAACTCATTTAACTACAACCAGAGCCCTCTAGAAATGGATTAATAGATTTTCACATTCGCAAGAGGTCATTCCCCATTTAAGCTATATATCTGTTCTACAGAATTTCACATCTTTTGAACCTATTAATGTGTTTGACAGATCTGCCAAAATGGCTAAAACAAAACAGATCTGAAGAATTTTTCTCTTTCTTACCTTCCTGCCCCGTCGAGCGCAGAAGCCGACCTGCTTCCTTTTGCTTTGCAGCTTACGGCAATTTTTGCATTTGCAACCCATACCAAGCTGTGTGAGGATACATCAAAATGCTACACCATCTGACAAGTTTTTAATAGCATGGCTAAAACTTATATTTATGTCAGCCTCTATTAAATCAGTCCTGCACCTTTTTTTAGCAGTTATGACTTTGAACTTCTGCATGGAACAGAAACACTGACCGTTTACTGATGAAGCACACAAATAAACCTCTGCTTACACATCCTTTAGAAAAATCAGTGCTGTATGGCAAAAAAAGTCCCTAGTCACAGCCCTCTCATATATTAGACAAGACAAAACCAGATATTTGCTGTGTATTCAATGGCTGGAAGAGAAAGCAGGTTTACTACCTTATTTTCCATTATATTTTTTACTCGGTAATTCAAATCAAAATGAAAAAAAAAACCAAAAACCCAAACAGAAGATAATGTTTTGACATACCTCAGTTCTCGCCACCTTCCCAGCATCTGTGTTACTTAAAAAAGCAATCAGATGGATGGATGAGTTTTCATGGCTCTTTTTGTTCTACAGACTGCAGGGGGCAACATCTGCTTCTCCTCATCCTTTTCCCCCCTTGAACAGGAAATTAAATACAAATTACTAAATTAAAGTAACCTAAGGAATTAACTCCATTAAAAATCAGAAAGTACAGGCTTGAGTATCTTTGCTTCTGTCCTTTCGAAGGTTATGCTGTGGGAGCTGTGCTGGTCCCTTTTGCAACCGTGCCGGTGTCCGCCAGCGTGTGGTTGGGTGCACGTCTGCATCTCCAAAGCTATTCCAGTGCTGTCAGCTGCTATCGATTACAGTGTATTTGATATTGCTATTGGTGGCTGATCGGTGCCAATCAACTTCATTCCCGGCTTTGAAAAGTCAGTGGAACGGTTGCAGCTTCCCCGACCAGTCCATTGCATGAATACTGATAAAGTAGCCTTGGCTTAGGCAAGAGCCATTAAAAGATCAGCTGAAATGTTAGTAATTCACTTATTTCTGGGGAGACTTTGCTGTTCTGGACATCCCTGTGTGAGCATCAGATTCTGATATTCTGAGCACACAAAATCATCTTTCCAGATAGAAATTCAATAGCTCTCCCCAGAACTACCTGTTAAAACTCAGACAGTAGATTAAATATTTACTTGTTCCTTCTCAGGTACCTCTGGTTTGCCAGGAGAATTTAAAGTGTACTAAATGCTGAGGAGGGGCTGGGCTGCAGCAGCAGGGCGCCTGGGGCTGGGGCTATGGGCACGGTGGTGGTGGTGGTCCTCAGCTGAGCCCCGCGGGACCCAGGCACCCGCACCCACGGAGCCCCCGGGGCATCCCCTCATGCACTCTGCACTTAGAAATTGTGGACATTGCATAAACCCTTCCCTGGGCTTTGACACTACAGGCTGTGGAAGTCCCAAAGATCTACTAAGAGCCAATTCAGCAAAGGGATGACTCCTGTATCTCAATTCTCCCTCAAATCACCACAACGTGAACAAGTGCTTAGGGTTTAGGAGATTATGTGGGTTTGAGTATGAGTGAGTTCAGGTTTGAGCATGGAGTTACACCTTGGGCTGAAGTGCTTTGAATCAGAGCCTGAATAAGGTCTCCTGCAGTTAATTTTTATAGACTTGAGATATGAGCAGTGTGCTGGCAACTGAACTATTCTGCTGTTTAAAAATCAAATGAACTAGGATTCCAGTCTTTCATGATTTCTCCCCCTTATTCTTAAGTAATATCCCCACAACTATTGAATATTTTGTTCTATTTATTATAAACTGATGCAGCCAAAATAATTCTTTTTGGTACCCAGCTAATATTTCCTTTTATTTCATTATTCATCCCATTCACTTGGCCTGAAATTGATGCTTGATTGTCATGTAAACGACTTTCCAAATGCACTTCTGAACTGCAAAAATATAGTAGCGGTCGGTACAATATATTCCAGTAACGTCAGCCCAAATGACAAGATGCAGTGGATGTTAATAAGGTCAGGCTTTCAATGGTAACCCCCCCCCCCCCGAGAGATGTTTTTTTGTGTGTGACTTGTAAAGGTGGATTATAAACATATCCAGCAGCAGTTAAAAAGGCAGTTTAGACACAATGGTCTTATTTTGCTCAACCATATGGACTTTATATCTCTCCCATCCTTTATTCCATGTACATTTTTTTTTTCCTCTCTTGAACAGCTGCTTGCTGCAACAGCTGGGAGTGTGCAGAAAAGCCTGAAATCTGCACTAGACAGCGCACTGATCTTGTATCTGCAAATAGATACGAATTTATTGCGGGAGCAGGGGATAACTGTTTGGAGTTCTGCAGGCTTCTCTCTGCTTTGGAAATGACTGGCAGAAGGTCGGTGAATACGTGGAGAGGCAATGTGAGAGGACTTTGGCAGATTCGCTTTGCAACTCGTACTTTTTAGGTATTCTATTTCATAAAAGACAGAAAAAGGAACTTCAGTGCAATTTACTTTGGAAGTTAATTGGAGCAGACATTCAAGTCTTAAGTAAATCAGCTCTATATCATTTGACACACAACATTACTTCAATTAGTATGACTTTCACCATTATCTAGACAGAGGAAAAGATGTACCATGCTAATCAGAATATTAAAGTGACGCTAGCGTTTATATATTATGAATATTTACTTAACAAGTGGATGCATGATAAATGAGATTGGTCTGGAAATCTTTCTCAGTAGAGAAGATGTAGATTTTCCCCCCCCTCAGGAAATTCTTTCTTGTGCCTAATCTGGGTATCAAATTTTCAGTGCATCTTAAGCTGGTACCTCCTTCTCCTGACAGAGCAGCCTGTGTCACAGCTCATACAGGGTTTTCTGCACATAGGGGAATCATAGGGAGTCCACAATTTTGTGAATGGCCCATGAGACTGAAAGCTCTTTTGCGGCAGCTCTTTCACATGTGTTTCTGTGCCAGTTGACCCAACCACAGATAATGGGTCAAATTCTGGAGCGTGAAGCCCCATATTCGTCCCAATTTTCACAGTCAGAGCACTGTGATCACAGGGTCCTTAGGTTAATGTGTGGACTATCTAAAGCTGAACAAGCTTCAGGTCCAATGTCAGGACAGATGTGCCTGTGCTTAGGGTCGTGGACATACATCTTCTCTAATGGTGTCCCAGTATGATCTTCAAGGTCTTTTCCAACCTAAACGATTCTGTAATTCTATGATTCTATGTACCCTTCAATATCTTCTTGCCTGGTTATTTCTGGATCACGCAGACAAAGCGCAGCTCAGCATCCACGTGAAAGCTTCAGTAGACAGTAACAGAGGTATCTACCACATCTAGAGCATGTGCACTTGTAGGCTTTTCTGTGCATATTGTTTGCTTGAGTTTTTTGGGAAGAGGCACATTTTCAGGACCAGAAGAAAAATGAGATTAAAAAAATCTGTTTCCCGTGACAAATGCTGACCTTGAGCTCCATGTTGAGACGTGCACTGAACTTTACTTTGAAAACTCACGGTCAGAGTCAAAGTCAAGGTTGCACATTTCCTCCATCTGCTTCTGTGGGTAAGTCCCTGGAGAAGGACACAGGACACCCAGGCTCTTTCCATCCACTGGGAGAAGGGTAGGGAATATACAAGGATTGGCTTCTCAGTGCTGAAAGCCCCAGGTATATTTAGTAATATCTAGTCTAGGGTTGAATAATCTTCAGGAGGTAAAAAAAGAGTCTTTTTAGCAGCTCTTTGCTGAGTTCAGCAGTGCAGTATAACCAGGGACTCTTGTCCATAATGGTACATCAGGGCTACTTCTTTTCCTGCTCTCTTGGACATCACAGGGCCTTGTGCTCCACATTTAAGGTGTGGTTAGCTCCGATGTCGGTGTACAGCAATTTGTACAGTAACCTTGTACTAGCATCATCATGCTCATTTCTTGGCCATCCATCACCCCCGTATCTCTATGTCCTTACGCAGAGCAAGTGACACCTTCCAGCAGCAAAGGAACTTGGATTGCATCTTATCTAGAGCTCAGCACGGAGGGTAGCCCTCCAGTAGGTCTGTCTGGAAGGGTAAATCAGCTGTCTGTGCTGGATTTTTCCATCACATACAAAATCTTGGGAGGGGACTTGGTTGCATAGGAGACTGTGATGTGGCTCCTGTGTTGATTTGTTTTGCTTTATTTCATGCCGTTCGAGTTCCTTCTCCCCAAAGCCTTTCATCTTCCTGGGGGGAAGGTGTTGACACACAGTTGAAAGTGTTGACACAAACCATCCGTACACACAGTGACCCTCACTGGGACTTGCTCCAGACTCTAAAAAGAAGGAGAGAGGGGTTATAAGACCCCATGGTTGCTAGTGAAAGCGCAGATACAATGGTCTTTCTCCCCAGCTAACCTGCTGTGGATCTGCCAGCGGCTTCATCCACAGCAAGCTCATGGGCAATGCAGCCCCGTGCTTGTGTGGGGGCTGGCTCTCTTTCTTACCAAGATGGATAAACTGTGCTTATCACCAGACTCCTGCCCATTAATACTGCCTTGTTGACTTCTCCTTAAACAGAGGAAGCCAGCGACTGCAAAATCCAGTAGCAAGCAAGGCTCATTTTCTTGGAGTGTGTGATGACCATTGACAGGGTTTGTATGTGTGACTGACATGGTAGATTAATTTACAATAAAAATGCAACTTTCACATAAATGACATCAGGAGATATCTTTAGTGCTATGCTCATCTGCCTGAAGGGACAATGTGGTTTTCTATTACTGCTAAGATGCGCAATAGCATTGCTCGGCTGATTTGGTTTTATTTTTATATTGTGCTGCCAGTTAAATTACAATTATAGACAAGCTGCATCAATGGCAATAAAGCATCCATCCTCCAAAAAAACAGGTTCCTTTACCATTCAAACAGCAAGGACACCTAAGAAATCACTGTTCACTTTTGAAAATGTGGCATAATATACTTCCAAAAAGGTAGGTGTTTAGAGTGACATGTTCCCTTATATGCATTGCTTTGCCCAAGTGAAAAATATATTTGTTGATCTTTTATAGCACCCTTCAGGTCGGGAATAGGCATGTCACAGCCATCGCAAGAGTAGATTTCACTATCAAGAATGTCCCTTCTATTTGCCTAATTTGTTGATTTTTAAAAACCTTTGGAAAAATTACAGTTTGCACATATCCATCTAAGATATTTAAGGGTTTTTAGAGGTCATGTTATTCCAGATTTTTGCCTACACTGAGCAGGCTGTGGTCTGGGGCACTGCCTCCAATTGCCTCTCTGGTAGCAATGTGCATGCACGGATGGCTGTATGAGGACTTTGCTTGATTTTTTTAAGGCTTGATGTTGTGACTTTAATGATGCCCTTTTAGCACAGCTTCTGCCTTTGCCATGCCTTTGTATATGTGTGGGGCTGAAATTGTATTTCCTTTGCCACGCATAGAAGTGACCTAACTTCCATGGTCTGTCTTACCCTTTTTATTAACGTTATCTTGCCATGGGACAGGGGGTGAATGCAAGAAGAGTCGAGCACGAGTTGATTCTCCTGCTATCTTATTGTCTGCAGTACATAAATCTTGGAAAGTGTGCTTTGAATGGGAAAGGATACCAACTTAATGATACATTTACTCTAACTATGGCCGGGCGTGCACAGAATCCTAATGCGTGCTGCAGGCTCCTCATCGTAACAGATGTTGCTCTCTGCTTATAAAGTAAGTTTATTGCATTAGCTGCCTGTAAGCAGTTTACTCTCTAGAAGATTCATAAAGTAAATTAAAATTATCTAATTATTTGTTATCTAATTTAACAGAGAGATGGTCTTGATCTTCAGATATTACACTATATTATTATATTATAAGCCACTATGGCAGAGGTCCCTTTCCGAGCTCCAAACAGCTACTGAGCATGAAGAGAAACCTCTACTCACACACAAACACATCCAGAGCTTGGCTGCAGTGGCCTTACCAGGGAGAATGCGCTGGACTATGGCTTTTATTTATAGATATTTTCCTGCGGATACCTGTCCCTCTGCCTGTTCACCTGCCACCTAGCAGAGTCCTGCTGCTCTTGGCAGCCTGCGCCACAGTGGAGAGCCCAGCTCTGCGGCGATGTCTTTGACGTGCCCCTTCTCACAGGGTTCAGCTTCTGCCAGGTCCCTGCAGAGACGCCACGGCACAGAGCAAACAGGAACACTCCAAGCAGACCACAGCAGTTTGTAGGCTGAGCTGATGGCCCAAACGGTGTTTATTTACTTAGTTAATTCTCCTCTCCACACATAACTGACCATTCTGCCTCCAAAGCTGACAAAGTGCCACCTCCCTCCTGCTCTCTGAGCTCCTGGCTTTTTTGCTGACATCTTTGACCTCAGTCTCACAGGCTCTTGAGTTGGGGTGAAAGAGGCTGCGTCCATCATCTGGGAATGCTCTGCAAACCATGACATGGCCCATCACTTTCTGTTTCATGTTCAGTGCAGGGTGAGAGGGGTCTTGGGTTGGAGCAGAAAGTCTCACACTCTTGAAGGGGAGAACAAGTGAGCCCTCCGTTTTTGTAATGCTGATATGTACATTTTATCCTGTAATTTTCTGAGTCATTATAACAAATTGCTCGTGCTGGTGTCACTCATTTCCCCACAGATCTCTTAACTCCCAAGTCAGCGTGTAGCAAGCTGCAAATGGTATTTCAAAATGAAAAATCACAGGTGTTCTCTGGATGTTATCCAAAGAAAGGAGTACGGATTTCAGGCAGAAATCAAATCAGACCACATGGAAAGATCCCCCTGAACATCTCAGACAGTCAACAGATGGTACTTGTGACATTAAGAGTCAGTCTTCTCACCTGGGAAACTTATGGCCATGAGCAGCAAAAGTGTACATTTAAATTAAGTCTCCTAGAAAAAGCTTTTAATAAGGAAGGGCTGATATAGCAGTAATGCCACGTCACAGGCTTTGGTGCTGTAGGAGAAATACGGGAAAGAGCCTCCTTTGCTGCACACTGTGTCCTGACCACTAAACGTGATGAAAATCTACATCATCTCCACAGAGCCACTTGATTATATATGTATATGTATATAAAATATATATATATACACACACACACACATTTTGCTTCTTTGCACTTACTATTTGTGCTTTGGACAGAGGGACCATATTGTTTTCCAAGGCAGGGCACACATGTGTGTTCTGTTCTTATTAGACCACAGTAATGTCTTTTGCTGGCATCTAGTAGAAGACCATCCTGGAAAGGATCTTCTGAGACGATGTTAGCACAGCCCGGATTCGCTATTTATGGAAGAAATTGCTTGGTGATAATGTTAGGTTTTGTTGCAGTTTTTTTATGGTTTTGCATTACGTGGGAAACACTGTAATAAAGTAGTAGCATCACCTTCAAGTAGTTAATATTTGTATCGTCTTTACTAGTTTATTCCATTCTGTCCCTGATTTGCTCGAGATGTTGGGGAGTCCTCTATCTTTTCCTTATCCCTCTCTCCACCTGACCACCACATTAATCCATGCCATTTAAAAAGAAGATACAAAACTTTTAGCAGGATTCCTTATGTCTTTGTTTAAGCTTCCTGGATAAATATAATTTATATAGGCTTCATTGACACTATCTGTTCCTGATGATGGAGAAACGAATAACGCCGTTAGGAGGGAGCCCCACTCTTGGGTCGCCTGTAACCCTGAATGAGTGCGTAAATGTTGCTCTGCATTGGACCTATCAGACCACACCCAGGGCGGACCTAAACAAAACTTAGTTTCTGAGATTGAAGGTATGAATGTTTGGGTAGATGTTTGTTGATTATTCAGCCTCTCCTTTCTGAAAATATTTGAATGTACAAAATTATATATAGCACTTATCATCACCAAAATGTAGCTACTCGTAAAAGCATGTAAAATCCCCAAAATTATACAAAATGGCAAAAAAAAAAAGGGAGGTTTTTATTAGAAAAATTAAAAAAAAAATTATTTGAATGAGGATTCTTTTATATTGAGGTGCAGGATATCACCTTTGTTGTTTCTTTCTCTCTGCCGGGACTACAACTGAATTCCTGAGCTCCATGTGTTAGCTCTGGAAACAATCTCACAAGGTATCTTGGCTTCAATACTGCAAGAAATACAAATCCTACACCTGTAGGAGAGTACTTTGTGTTTGGCTTGGCAAAAATAGCTGTAGGGAAGCTATGGTGCTGGGTTTTAATGTACCGTGTTGTTAATGATAACTACTTAATATTTTACTCAGCTATTCCTTTGGGTTCATTTAAACAGCAGCTCTCCTAAGCGCTGCGGAAAGACATAAAATGATAAATTAAGCTAGGTCAAAGAGGAGAAATTATTTTAAATGAATACAAACATCTAATTTGTCTGGACTTTTAATGAATTGAAACGCCAAAGTTGCTAGAGATGACAGCCCCGTAAATCCTATTTATCTCTACTAACATTTCCCTATTTTTTCCCACTCCTCCTTTCTGCACTCATACATCAAGTCAACGTCGTGAGGCTTGCTCTACTAAAGTGGAACCCGAAGTCAAGGTTTCCTGTCTTGGGGTACCCATGAGGCCACCTTTGGGTAACGCCTGACTGGTCCACGCTGGGATTGCACAGACCAAGCCTGCCAGGGCCCAGGAGGGTGCGGTGTAATCTGCATATGCGACACTTCTAGTTGCCATAGTAATTGCTGTATTTATTTATATTTCTATATGGTTATTTATATTTCTATATGGTTATTTTTAACTAGTGATCCTGGACTGCCCCTCAAAGGTTACGACTGCATGTAACCCCAAGCTATGCCATATGATCTCAATCCAGTCATTGCCTCTGGAGTGAAGGTACAAGAAGAATCATTTCTTGACTTTTTTGTCATCTCAGGATGTTTTTTGTAGAGTCCCAATAGGAGCAATTAATGCATGTGACATATATGACTTCTCTGGTCTACCAACTATGGTAGAGGCTGCTGCCTTGCCCTGGCATTAACTAATTGGCATGTGATGGCACAACCAAAAATGTAGTAAATAAAATGGGACAAATGATTAAATAACTTAAAATATACTTGCTAAGATATTAAAAATATTAATTTGTGAATATTTATTATGGGAATGATGAGTTTAATGGAGATTTAAACATCATCTTCAGTGAACTGACGCTAGTTAGCTTAAGTATCTGTTGCCGCAGGAATATGAAATTGCACGCCCCAGGTAGTGACCATAAAGCATTTTAAAAGAAAGCTTCTGTTTTTGCAGTTCATTAGGAATTGGGGCTGCAGCTGGTGAATTTTGGGCTCAGCAGCACACTCCATGAGCTGATTCACCGCTGGGCTCCGGAGGCACAGGGCACACGGGCACAGCCCAGGAGCCGGACATTTGCTTTGCACCCAGGTAGGGATTTACCTCCCGTGTCATACCTTATCTTCAAAGGGAATTAAGGACATAAATCCTCCTACGCTGGATAGAATCCATTACTGATGAGATTATTAATACTGCTAACAGCCATCTTAAGGGTTGCAGGTAGAATTTTTTTTCTTTTTTCTCCCTGTTTGAAAATGGCTTCGCCTTCACCAATACCTAAGTTATTGGCAAAGCCGGTATTGCTGCTGATTGCTCCATGTTCAGAAGACCATCGCTCCATGTTCAGAAGACCATTGCTCCTTCCAAAGATTTTTAATGCCAGTAGCCAGTCAGGGCTCTGCTTCTTTTTGTTCTGGACATGAAGGGAAATCATCTTGCTGCCTTGAAATATTGGCAGAAGGTGGAAGGACATCTGCGCTTCCTACACGGAGTGGTCAGAGTGGCAGATGCCAATCCTGCAATGAGCTCCATTGCTGTTGCTTTTTTCCTGCTTCTGTTTTTCATGTGCCTGTAGCAGGGATTAACATCTCCCAGGCAGTTCCTGTGCGCATTTTGCAGCAGGGGTAGGTCCCGGTCCCTCCTCCCACCCCACCCAAGTCACTCCATGAGGTGGCGTTACTCACGTCACCCCCGCCATCCATCTCATCATGGGCTCCAGCCCTGAACCCAAGCAGCGAAAAGCTGGCACAGACATTTCTCATGTTCAGCATGTGGGGGAGCACCTGCAGTGCTTTACTCTGCCGCCTGCGGGAACTTCTCTGCTGTAAGTCCTGCAAGGTTGAAGCCTCCATCATCGGCTGAGTTTCATCCTGCAAAGCTTTGGTATCCGCCATGAACCATCTGACACTTTGGTTGAACCTCACCTCAAGAGCAAAAGCAACTAAATAAGGAAAAAAAAAGAAAAGGTTTATTGCTTGAGGAAGTTGCTGGAAACCATGAGGTATGTCCCGATCTGTTAAAGGATTGTAGTAATGTTGTAGTAGATTTCTTAGAGTTCTTGGCTTTCTTCTTGTGTTCAACACAGCCCCAGTAATCAGATGGTGTCTTGTCCCTGTCACCTGGAAAAAATCACCCCTCCCGTGAATTGTGTGGCCCTGGGACCCCTGCTGTGGTGGCCGAGGTTCCTGAGCTCCTTCAGCACCCAGCTCCGGACACAGCAGACAGCTTGCCCCAGCCATTCATGAAGTTCATCTAATGAATATTTTCCTTCTGATGGGGGGAGAGGACAGCAAATCCTCGAAGATGCCATATTCACGTTATTGAAGGTCTGCCTGTACCAGGGGCTGGGTGACCTGGGGCTTTTTTTGGCACTGAGTTTTCATCAATCTCACAGCACGCTCTGGGCCATCCCAGCCTTCCTGAGGAGATGTGGACGCGAGTGTAAATCTTCCCAGCTATCACTTGCCCATCGATCGCGAGGTGCTTGGCAGCGGTCTGAGCAGTTTAGTGAACAATGTGTGCTACACACCCGGCATCCATTAGCTGCCTCTCTCGTCTCTCCTGCAACACTGCAAATACATTATTTGCCCCTAGTGAGCATCTCCTTCCAGGCTTGCATTAACACCATTGCCACCACAGCCCCTAATTTATTGGTCAGGGTGTGCTTTTCAATGATATTTACAGCCCAGCTTAATAGCATGTCTGCATTTTGTTTGCTGCAGATGATAATTCAGGGATTTGTTTGGCTGCCTTAAAGAAACACTTTGAAACAACTGCCAGTGGGGTTGATTTTATTGCTGGAAGGCTGTAAATAAACACAAATTTAACATATTCTGTATCATCACTTGATATTTTGTGGAGACTGTATCAGCCTCCAACCTACTTTGGTGATGATTTGAAGGGATGTTTGACACAAACCTGATTATAATGTCCAAAACCTGTGCCTCAGCCAGGGTCCATTGTATCTGATCCTGTGGCCATTGGACTCTGATCAGCAGATGTGCTGCTGGTGCTCGCTCTCACTCAAAAGGTGGCAGAAGAAGGTAAGCCTGGTTATAAAAACCTGGCTTGCAGCAGTCAGCAGACTCTTGGCTTATTGGAGGGACAGTGGCTAGTTTTGCTTTGAAGAGTGCTGTGCCCTTGCTGTCAATATAATGCCAGGTAAGTGCATTTGCTAATTGTCTCTTTTTCCCCCATAATAATAACATGGACCAGTACATTTCCCTGGTCTTGCCCAGGGCAGGCAGGTCCTGCAGAGCTGGACTCCCGCAGCTCCCATCGCATCCAGGGAAACTGTGAGGGACCAGCAAGAGCTGGGAGTCAGCCTGTAGCCCAAATCGCAGTAATTAATTAAAAATAGCACCTTCTCTGCTGCCCTTACTCCTTCCACACTTGCCAAAACCATCCTGCCTCGATTAAAATGCCCTCTAGTGTGTCCGGAAAATGAGTGGCTGAACTGCTAGTGGATGCATGATGGCTCTTACTACCGAACTTTTTTTTTTCCTTGCTACATTCCAAGTGCTGTCGCATACTGATGCCAGAGCAGGAGCTTTAGGGTGTTTATTAGAGCATCCCCGAGCATCCCAGGCCCCTGAGCCCCCAGAGCCTCTAACAGAAGAAAGCAAACGAAGCTGCTTTTCTTGGCCGTAACACAAATTGACTGCTACTTGTGCTGCTGTTTTCAGCATAATTCATTTCAGCTTGAACATGTTGACTATCTGCATAATTTCTCCTTGAATAGTTTTACTGCCATATGGGATACTGCGGACCTTGAGCTGCCGGCTCTGCCTATAACCCCTCCGCGCATTAATGAGCCTCAACGAGCGGTGTACAGCAGCCCCCGCGTCCCTGGGGCTGAGCCCATGGCTTCTGCTAAGTCTCCGGTGCGATATTGTCCAGCCGATGCTGTTGCACGAGGGATGGACTGCTAACGGCCATCCAGGTACGAGAGGCGCTCATAAGTGGTGATGCCCCCGCACACCGACGGGCGGTGCCAGGGCTCCGCAGACCTTGGGGCAGGGTGTGCAGAGCAGCCCATGCTGGTGAGATGAGTTTTTAGGGTTTTAGAGAGGATTTTAGCCTCCAGAGCTGTCAAGTTGGGTGTTTTCATCAGCGCTGATCTGAGCTTCTAAAGTAAAACAGTGTTCAAGAAAAATGAGCAGTGTAGCCTTGCTGCACAGGAAAACTTAAAAGATTCTTCAAAAAGCTCCTGCCCTTTACCATTTAGCCTTAATGCAAAGCATAACCTCTAGCAGTATATGCTGCAGTTAATATTGTTGACAAGTAGGATGTCTTTCAGTGCAGCCTTCATGTCTTAATTAAATGGAATTTGTTTCAGCAAATAATGCTTGTCAAAAGTGGTTTGGGTTTTTTGTTTTTTTTTTTTTGCCCTAGGACTATTACAAAGATGCTATTAGACATTCTGATAATCAGCCATCTGTGTCTCGGCATTACACTAGCTCCATGTGAAGACAGACTAATCTTTCCCAGGCCAAAATTATAGTTGTAAATGAAATAGAGAGACATGGCAGACTAATCTTAAATATAAAACCATAGAGCTGTAGTAGGCTTGCATGAGAAAACCTGGCGCTCACCTATTCCAACCTTACTGCTTTTTGGAGGAGGTCTGCCACCAGATTGATCTGCGGAGGGGCTGGTGCCAGGTACGTTGTTGGCTGCTCATCGCTTTCCCTGCAACGCCGAGGATGAAGGCTCCTGGAAAAGTGCGTGCTAAGCTTCACGTTCACCCAGAAAGACAGACTGACGTCTTTGAATCAATCAGTGAGTGCCAAAGGCTGCCCTGGTTTACACCCTGCCCAATCCCATAAACTGCTGTAGGATTGCACAGGGCTTGGGCTGAGTTTCATGGTGCAAATACACTAGAAAAGGGTATGCTGGCTTGCAGTCCTGCCTGCACTGGGCTGTGCAACCTTCCGAGAGAAGGACACCCCTGCCAGTGATGCTGACAGATCCCTGCATGCCCCAGCCCTCCCTGCGCCTTTCCATGTGTTATTCGTCCAGTCTGGATCTGCAAGTTCCCGGCTGGAAATACACCACGATAAACTTGTGCATGTCACCAACACATGCGGACTTGTAGAAATTACACTCAGCTGCTTTTTTTTAGGGCGGAGAGGAGCCCTGCTCATCACTTCAGCCGTGTTTCAGCTGAATGAATACACCCACAGTTTAAAAAGCCATTGATTGCAGACTTCTTATATCCAGTGCGAGAGGGAGCTGAGTAGCCTGCCATCAATAACACCCAAAGGATAAAACAGACGCTGCCAGCATGAGCTTTTGTTAAGTTTTATTGTAAAATTTGAAGAAAAAGAGCATTTACAGTACCTGTAGAGAGCACTTTGTGTGATTCTTTTTTGCCCTTCCTCTTCTATACGGGGTTACTGCAAATGCACCATGTGAGCAGTTCTACGTAACACATCGAAGTAAATGCAAATGTATTTCAAATGTTGCACGTGAATACTGTATTGGTACAAATCTCTACTAAAGTTAATGTATTAAAAATACTTTCATATATTTTATAAATAAGGGGGAAAATTCACACGTACAAGCATTATAAGAGGAGGCTTTTTCAGGCAAAGCTGATTTTTTTTTTTTTATTCTTAACATTGCACATTTTGCCAGTGTATGTGCTCAGTGATGAAAATTATTTTTCGCCTGTCTTGAGACAAATGATCCTGACTTTTAGCCTGTCTTAAAGGGTAAGGATATGCTGTTGACATGCTGTAGGTGTGTACGTACAGGCCAGTGAACTACTGACACCAGAATTAGCCCATCTAGGTAGAGGCTATTCGATCAAGGGGAAAAGAAAAACTACCCCAAGCCCACCTACTAAGGCTCCTGAGGTTTTTTTCAGCAGGTCATGCGGGGTTGTTTCGATTCATCTGCTGAATAAGCTTTTGCCTGCAGGATAAGTGCAAGATCCGGGGTTTGGCAGGAGTTGGGAGCACGCAGAGATTTCAGAGGCTGATGGAGTCGGGGGGGGGGGCGGGGAATGAGCAGCTGGAAATGCTGTTCAGAGACAACGGGAGAAAGAAAAATGTGAAAAAAAACCCCTCAGTTTGGAAAACAGCCCCAATCAATTAGCAGTGGGCTGCTTAATACATTTATCTTAAGGCTTTGCCTGTATTATTTTGCTCGAGCTGTGCTACATCTACTCCTGGGCTGCCCTGCCATCTGTGGCAGGTCCCTGAGCATCCCTGCACGCTGCAGCCCCGAGTGCTGGGCAGGAGCGTGGCTTCCCGGCGCCTTCGCTGCGGCAGCGGCTCATTGCCATGGCAGGGCGGGAATTCCCCTCAAGATTCCCAGCGCTGTTTCTAGACATGTGCTTCATGGTGGACTTAAAGGCCACGTTGGCGTCCAGGATGAGTAAGGAAGCCACAGAGGCAAGTCACAGGCTTGTGTGTCCAAAAAAAATATAAAGCTGTAGCAAAAGAGGCAGATATTTGTCTAGCAGAATGCAAATGAGTATTAAAATCTTGCTCTCTGCTCTTCATGATTTAGGTATTGTCAAAAGTGGTTGAATTGTGTGTTCTTCAGCCATAGCTTTCAAATTTAATCATGAATTTTCGTTAGATTTCAGTGTCCTCAATGAAGTTTGGGGAAAGCCTGCAGTCCCCTCACCTTTTATTTGGACAGACTCATCATTTGTTGGGTTATTATTTTTGGCTACATGTTTGCCCAGATATTTGTCCATGAGAAAGGGGCGGGATGCTTGGGATGTCCTGCGCTTGGGAAAGCTTCGTGCCTTCAGAAGTGAGAACTTGGTGTAGTCAGTACACTTCAGGGATGTTATTAATTTTCCCACCCACACTTGGAGCCACCAATAGTCTGGTTTAAACCATGCAAATATAAAGTAGTGAGCGAACTGAGACCACCAGATCCCTGGTTCAATGGCCTCACCGGGGTGGACACCGGTGCCAGGCTCGGTGCTCCAGCACATGGGGCTGAACGGAGCCATGGGATGGATGCGGGGACGGAGCAGCCAGGGACTAGCAACACTGGATCCTGCACGTTTAACACAGCAACTGCTGCTTTCCTTTCTAAATCTAAAAAGAAAAAAAAAAAGAAAAAAAAAAATCCCAAACCTTTATATTTACATTAATCCTCTTATTCTCCCCTTCCCTATCTAGTATTCTGCTATACACTGTCTGATGGAGAGGGGTTTTAGCTTAATGCAAGACACTTGGCTCTGGCACGCTCTCCAGTCTCGCTGGCCACAGTGCACCGCACAAGTCTGTATTTCTTTGGTGGTGGTAGTGATGCTTTCTGCTCCAGCATTTTTCCTGCCCTATTGGCTTTAGAAATCGCCAGTACCCACTGTGATTTGTGCCGACCTGGTCCTTGTGTGAGGGGAGCAAGGGCAAGGCCGCACCAGTCTACAAGTGCGACTGCAACCCCTTCCTTCATTAAAATATAAAGGCTATTGAAGATATGAAAATTAAAAAAAAAAAAAAAGGAATCACAGAGTTTTCAGGCTTGAGAAAATGCCTTGCCTTGAGCGAATAAAATCTGCATAAGAAATCATAAAGAAGCTGATTTATCTACCAGACTGAAATAATTTTGCAGAGAGGAAAATACTGAGTAATTTTGGCTGTGTGATAAATACGGCAACCTGAGTGCCAGCGGCTGGGTGCCAGAGCCAGCCAACTTCAAAGCCGAGGCTGTGTTAATACAGAGCTGTCTTTGTGCTGAGCAATCTTGGGAAGGGGAAAACTGCCCTGAGAGCGGGGCTCGCTGACGCTTGCCGTCCGTGTCAGTACGTGGGAGCTTCCTGGAGGAGTTCAGCCGTGTGCGACACAGCAGGGAATTTGGTTTGCACTAGGGCGAGCTGTGCTGATGCTCCAGAGGAAGAGAACAATCTGAAGCTGAGCCAGGAGGTGGGGTACAGGCCATTTCAGATCAGCCACTTGAAAGCAAGTGATGCTAGAGAGGATAATGAATAAGCCAGTAGTTAGCCCCTATTTGTGGTCCACCAATATTTTTTACATGATGCTTTAAAGCAATTGTCTAGGATTCCGTGTAAAAATAAGACTGGAGCCCAGTGCAACACTCCAAATACAGGTAAATACAATATAGCTGCTCATATTGAATTGTCTGCACAACAGGGTGTTCAGGGCTGATGTTAGGAAAATTCTGCATTCTTCATGCTTGGAAAAAGCTTACAGTATGTACAGTCGGTACCGGCCCGCAGGGTGCAGCTGCGCTAAAACAGGCGAGGGTTGAAAGCAGAAAATAATACAGTTGTTTGTTTGGAAAAAATAAAAAATGACTAGCAGATGCCTTATTGCTCTTTTTTAGCTTGGTTGGACCTGCCTAAAGAAAAGAGAGGTAGGAGTCCAAGACGCCAGGATGGTCTCCCTGCCTGACCCCACTCAGACCTTTGCAAGCTGTCAAAGCAAATCCCCTGCAAAAATTCTGTGCTTTCCTATGTGGCCACTCCATATTTCTGGAAGTCAATTAATACTGAGTTTACTGTGACCTTAAACAAAACGTTGAAAACGCTCTCTCTGCAATACTCCTTGCAGTAAAAAAGAAACTCCATCAGGTAATGCTCCCCTCCCTGCTCTGCCGTGATTACCAGGCCGTTGAAGTGCCAGCCACCATTGCTCCCTCTTGTTTAAGTTAAAGAGTAGAGGGAAAGCTCACGGCTCTTGGGCTGGGCATCCGATGGTGCAGAGCACGAGGTGGCCATCAAGCCACGCACAGCATCATGCACATGCAACTGTGGGGAGAAACCTTTGCTAATCCGGGCATTCGAGTTTTACTTCTGGAGATGCCAGTGCTCTGACCTTTGTAAATTGGGATGGGCTTCTTGTTTGATTTAGTGCTTGCCTTGTTTACCAGACGCAGCTGGCTTTCTGCTCGCTGCTGCGCTTCCTGCCTTTATCTGATGGCTTTGGACAAGCGTCAAAGACACCATAGACTGCCAAGGGTTAGATGCTGAAGTGCTTAATTAAACAAGCCTCTAGGCAGTGGCAATTTGCATGGTAGAAGCACCACAGCAGGGCTCGCTCTTTTTCCCTTTTTTTTTTTATTTTTTTTATTTTTTTTTAAAGTTTGTATTGGGAACTCTTTAAAAAAAAAAAAAAAAAAAAGATTTCTTTTGGGTCTTGCTTTTTGTCTTGTAACTACAAGCATTTGGAAAATACGACCCGCAATGTTTCCCAAACTTAAGGTGAGACATGCAAAAGCCTTGTTCAACTTTGAGTTTTGTGCCACTAACATGAGTTTTCATCCTCTTTTCAGGAATTTTCTTTTTTCTTAAAGAAGAAAATAAAAAAAAAAACCCAAAGGAAAACAGAGCTGCTTTGCTAGCCAGTCGTGGCTGTGAGGACTGTAAGTCACCTGAGCACCCCGTGTCGAGGCGTCGAGGGTCATTGACAGCACCGCGTGGAAGTACATCTTCCCACCGGGCTCTGCAGGGCTGCCCTTTTGCGCTGTACACACCACTGAACTGAGTTATGGGCACCAGTTTGGCTGGTGCAGAGGGTAGGTTGGGCCAGGAACATAACAAGTCACACTGGTCATGCTCAAACCCTCCTGCTCCTCCTGTACAGGCTGTAAATCCCAACCCATCGTACAGGGATTTCAGTATCTAAGGTATTTTGGCAAATGTATTAGGCTGGGCTGCAACAGCCAGCTTGCGTTGCATGTAATAAAAAAAAAAAAAAAATCAATGAATGGTTGCAGCTCTGAATTTTCAGCCCCCCCAGTCCCCCACAGCCCCAGCCCCTCTCGGGCATGAGCCCCAAGTCAGTGCCTTTGCATTTAAGGGGCACCCTGATTTTCGTGAGCAGAACCAAGGCTGATGCCTGCCTCTTTTCTCTGTTTTCAAGATCACTTAAAAAATCCTCATAGCCTCGCTGTTTCATTCTTTATTGTTAGAGCGCAGTGTTAAAAAAGAACCAACCCTCTTGTCCTCCAACAGAACAGGTTAAAAAAAAGGGTGACATTTCAGGTGTCTTTTTCTTCCGCTAGCAGATAGGAGCACTCTCTTCCCAGACTCAGCGCGCTTGGCTGGGAATTTGTCAAATTGAATCCTCAACACCAAATATCACTGCACTGTCTCTTTCTTTAAAAGAAACACCCAGGTTTTCCTGGTCTCCAGATGGAGAGATTGCCCTGTGTTTTACTGCAGTCTGCTTCAAAAAGCAACAAGGGGAAAAAAAAAAAAGAAAGAAAAAAAAAAAAAAAAAAAAAAAAGAATGTCTTGCTCCAGAGGGGACTGGGCAAGCAGGCAGCGGCTGGGTGCGAGGACGCCACGGGGAAGCGGCAGGAGCCGTGCCCACAGTGTGGCTGGGCTGCCTGGTGCCACAGCACCAGGGTGGAGATGCACGGAAGCGTCAAATCCAGAAAGGAGTTAAAAGGATTTGAGGAACTGCAGCTGATGGTACCCGTCGTGAAAGCACACGGCTGGCAGTGGGGATGGATGTATGCGGAGGGGAGGCTCGCCGGGCTGGGGGGATGAGCTCTTGGGAGCAAGCAGCAGCACTAGAAGAGGTAAATATAACATTGAGCACTGCTTTGTTTGCCATAACCTAACAACTACATTGTAGGGGTTTTGGGGGGGCTATTTCTGGTTAGTCCAAGTGAAAATCTGCAAAGCAGTGAGTCAAGGAAGTTTCAGATGGGAGGCAGAGTGGGAGTTGTAATCCAGTGTGGCAACGGGGCACTGCCTTGCGGGATGCCATTTGTTAGAAAGAGCAGGATCCACTCCCAGGTTTTCTAAAGGAGAAATTACCCGAGTGGGAGGTGGCATGTCTTAGGATAAGCAGCAGACAGGGAAATCCCTGGGGTCGAGTGGCCCAGTCCCAGGGGTTCGATGAAGAGAGGCAACGGCCATGCATGCAACCCCAGGGATGTTCGCTTAAAATAAAACCCTGAATGGGGAGGGACAAAGGGGGTCTTGGTGAAAAAAATACACAGGCATCAGAGCATATCTTTGACAAATAACCAGGTTATTGCACTCATGCCCGCTCTTCTTTCTCCCCCAGCCGCAGTTCCCGCTTTCCTGTTCATGTTGTTGACCTGCTGTAGGGTCATACAGGGAATTAGCTGTTATCTCCTTACAGAATTGAGATCTTGGCCTTTTTATCTGTTTTACGCAGTACCTAGCACACTACCGGGCACTCTAGTAATTAAGACCTAATCATGGTATAAATCAAGTAAATAAGTACTTGTCGACAGGTCACCAGGACTCCTGTGTCTCTCGGGCGAAGCCATGTGCATGGAGGTCAACACAGCCAAACGGCCAAATTCCTTCAGGGTGGGTGAAGAGTTTTTCGGTAGCCCCCCTTGCTAAGCCCCTTTTGCAGGGGCGACCGCGCAGCCCTGCAAGTTTCCCATCTCCCACCCACCCTGTAGGCGTACCCACCTGAAATATCTTGGGACTTTTGTTGATGTTTTTGTAGTAGTAAATATCAACGTATTAAATAATAAGAACATGTCAATTATTGTCACAGACTCCAAATTAAGGCACTCGTGACTTTTCTCTCCAATTTCAAAGAGGACCGTTCTTCAACAGCCACTGGACCGCACAGTTAAAGATGTTAAGTAAAAACTCTCACTCGTTCAGAAGTGAAAATATTGAGGGAAATACTATGACAAAACAGCATATCCATTACACTGCTGTTTAACCTCAGCAACGAATGGAAAATACAGCTCATCTTGGGACTAGAGTCTTACTGTCTACCAGGGACTATTTTTTTCCCATAATTCTAGTGTCCGAATACCCAACTGACATATGAGGATAACTAAATGGTCGTTAATTATATTTAAATTATTTTCAATTAATCAATTATGAGCTAGGAATGAATAGTGAACTGGTGGAGAACATGAGGAAAGTGGGAAAGAAACGGCCAACAAGGAAACGCAGTCTCTTTTTGACAGAGTTGAAAGGCAAAAATGAGTTGAAGCATTTTTTGAGTATATATAAAATTCCTGTGTCATAAAAAAAATAAAATCAGAGTAACAAATGTGCAGCACTTTAATGTCAGACTTGACTGTCATTGGAACTGTTCACAAGTAGTGTGGACAATCTAAGTTGTACTTCATTTTCTAAGTATGATATATAACCATCAGGATAATTTAGAAAACACATCACCAGAACTTGGGCTGAGGAGGGAAGAAAGGGAACATCTTTGGAAGGTCCAGGTGGGATTTTTCAAGTGAACGCTATTCCAACATTTTGCAACAAACAGGGAAAAGTGAGGTCTGTTACACATCTTTCACAGCCTATATATAAACCAGCCTCAAGAATATTTACCTGAACAGATATATACAGGGTTGGTTTTTTTTTTTAATATTCTTAAAAAAGTAATATTTGCTTGATCTATGACACAATGAACGTCTCTACAGGGAAACCTACCATAGGCATAATAAAATATTCAAGAAGTCATAAAAGATAACACGAGAGCAGTGTTTGGCCTTGGTAAAACACATTTAGGATGACTGCAATGTATGGATACAGCTTTGTTCAAGAAAGGAGTTGTGCATATTTAAAGGTACTTACAAAGCTGGTCTTCTCCTTTCCTTGACATGGGTATGTTTCCTAACCAGATGAGTAGAAAATCATGGACACCATGCATTGCTAAAGGAAGGCTATGCCGATCTGTTTTCTATGTCTGTGTCACAATGATGGGATAGTCTCTTCTAACCCCTATGGCTCATAAGTGAAAAGAGATGCGGGTTTCAGCCGATGGGCGTTGATGGGCAATTTCAAGGACTCCATGTTTAATGAATTCATAGGATTCAGCTCTCCTTCTTTGTCTGTCTGAACAGATTTTTATATATTCTCTATAGAACTGAAATGGTTGAAATTACTTCAGGTCTACAGCCATGCTAAAATGCTACTCTTTTGGTAAAGTTTAACATTTAAAACAAAGATTACCAGTGTCAGTGTGCATCCTTCTCATCTAAAATCCCTCTGTGTGCACTGTGAAATGGGTGACTTTAAGCATCTGTGTTGGAAAAGAATTACCATGCTGCTACGTATCACTGGATGCGTTCAGCAGCTGCTTTCCTACAAACCCTGGGCAACAAGGTCATTGGCAAAACGAGCTGGGTCTTTCAAAAGGCTGACGGGTGGCTCCGATGCAACAGATGTTTACCTTTGGAGAGGGTTTTCACCCAGGTCAAGACTGCAGTTGCAAAGCGGCACGTGGGACAGAACACGTGGGACAAAACCGCTCGTGGTGGCAGCAATGCCCACCTGGTTTGCGCCACTTTGCAAGCCATAGAGGCTCCTGCCCTGATTATTTCATGGTGATGGATATAGAAAGTTACAAAAACGCAACTAGAAAAGTTTTTATATCTTCCAAACATGCAATGTCCCATATTTTTATGGGAACTCAACTGAAATGTCTCAATGCCAGCTGTTGCATTCTAGGGTAATTCAGCTGTTTTTACACGGATCTCTCTGCTCGTAACTAAAAGCTAATTGACTATAAACAAGCGTACTATAAATGGGAAGAAAAAAAATCACAAAGAAAAATTGCTTCCCAGGATGTCTGAAAAGAAACGGGCAAATTAAGGCTAAGACTAGAAAATGAGTGAGTTTTCTATTAAAAATACCCTCTGCCATTGTAGCTATTATTTTACAAAGAACCAAGTGACTCCAGTGCTACTAAATATTTAATGAGAGAAACCAACAATTTCTAGAAGTGTTGCTGCCTCCTGTGGGAATAACCATAACTAATTCTCTGCCTCTGAAGAGCAGATTTTGCATATTGTGCCCAAGCTGACCACACTCACAAGCTGCTGAAAGACTAAAGCCCCTTTCTCAGCAGAATTTTTTACATGCTCTGACCCCCCCTCCCCTCAGTGTTTCCTGGCTTTTACCCACTCGAATGGCCTGGATATTTCATGCCAAATGCTCAAATACAATCACACAAATATGCATTAGAAAGGGTGGGATGGGGGGGGGGGGGCTCATAACATTGCCTTCAGTAGTACCAAGAGCAAAATTAAGCGCAGAAGAAAGCGAGCTGACAGTTACTATTTCTGTTATGCCTCCTTCTGAAATCACATCCGTGAATCCTCCCAAAGCCATCCTGCAGATCAGTTTTCATTAAATCGCTCTCCTAGGTTTCTGTGGGTTGAAAACTGCTCTCTGACGCTTAGTTTCCCTCATCATCCAAAGGTGAATTTTAACTGCAGTCATTGCTTTTGTAGTCGGAGTTGGGGTGGGGTAGTCAGCACAGCTAATGGGCAAGGTATACAGGAAAGAAAACCCATGGCTTGAACGTAACATAGAAGCTCCTCAGTATGGAAACTCAAAATCTGTTTTGTTCTACAGAATTGCTAGGTTTTGTGGCTTATACGATATCTCAGTGGAGATACTATTCACTTCCCAGCATTTTTCTCATAACCCCAAATAAAAAATACCCCTCCAGAACCGCTTCCTATTAGCAGAGCATACCTTATATTATAAAACTTGCAAGTAGACCAGTGTTGTACCATGAAGCCTATACAGGGGTTTTTTTGTTTTTGCTTTTTTTTTTTCCCAGTGTAAAAATATACAATGCTACTGCTCCTTTGTTGCAGTGTAAAGGTCCAACCGGTACTCGCCTGCCGAAGGCTCTACTGCTATTGCCCTTTCATACCTCTCCAACCCAGACCACTGTGTTACCCCTCCTTATACCTGAAACCTCACAGCGTAACGTATTTTGCCTCCCATTTATAACAAACAATGAATCTTTAGCTGGTGTAATGAGATACTGTCCAAATAATCCACTGTCTTTCATAATTCTGTTGTAGCTGCTCCAGGGCCAGTCTTTGGATGTGATAGGGTCCTTTAAATTCTTCAGTACATTCATTTTCCCCGTTGACAGCTCTACAAAAAGCACATCTGTTTGCAAATGTGAAGTAGCATATATATAGTACTGATTGCCTTCAGTGAAAGAGGGTTGAAATGTCAGATCAGATACGTGTATGTTTGTTTGTAAGTCATAAATCAACTGGATTTCCCCTTGGAAAGTCAGAGCCTGGACTTTGATCCTGCCACTGTCTTCATCCGCACTGACCAAATAGCGTCCGTCCGGTGAGATATAAGGTGTGCCCACCACGTCGCTGTTGGGGCCGATGACGGCATCGGTAACGCTGTCAATAATGAGCTGTGGCGATGCAGGCACTGACCTATTCCTCCTACACTGGACAAAGAAGTAACCGCCCAGGTGGGTATAAGCCATGGTCTGCGGTACGCAGCTATAGTTTTTGAAGTTGATAGTCTTGATGTGGGTCACAGTTTCCAGGTCAATTTTGTGAACTGCGGATTTCGATTTGTTAAAGATGAAGCCAAACCTGAAATAGAAAACATGACACTGAAGTCATCTCTGGAGACACGGTGACGTGCTGGAGAAAAGACGAAAGTCAGCAGAACTGGGAAACTCTATCCTGTTGGTTTCAGAAGCGTGTGCAATAATGCTGTCTCTTTTCTCCCTCATTTTAGGGCTTCTAAAACGTTCTAAAAGGAGGTATGTGCTTCAGTTAAAATTAGCAACTTGACCCTGGGAAGCTTGAATCTGTGCTTGGGTGTTTGAATAACATCTTCAAGAGCTGAAGCCTTTTACTGGGAAGACCAGTTTACAAGAGGAAAGATATCAAGGCTTGGGTGTTTTGTAGGCTAGTGTTGCCCAGTGTTGTATTTAATCTGCTTCAGGCCTAGAGAGATGTAATTCACTATATACCCAAGACTTCTTCAATCTCAAAATAGAAAACTCTTCAAAACAAAGCACATCCCTGCCAGGTTGGGGCCAGAGAGCAACTCTGAGCTGTATGTATAACCATTGGGACCACGTCCGACCCTGTCTCTTAAATTACAGCATCAGAGGGTAGCTGCGATGTGTGTTTGCTGCCCCTGGTGCCTGGGGACCACTGCAGGAGCTGGCGAGGCCAAGGTGTAGAGCAGACTTTGTTAAGCACCATCCCACCAGCCCAGGGAAGGTGTAAAACATTTCTCGAGGAACATAACCAGGCAGGGTCCACTGCAGAAAAGGGGTCTTTGTTTTCTGTCTCAGGAGAGGGCAGACAACAGTGAGCAGAGAACAAATGCTCTGTAAGAGGCATATGCTGCAGCACATCTGACCTTTGCTGAAGACAAGAAAAGGTCAAGAATAACCCAGAAAGGTTTCTGCTTAATTTGAGAGGGAACCCATAGAAACAGCCTGTTTGTGTTCATTGGATTCACAGGTCACTGCTACCGACTTACGAAAACTAATTTTATATCAAGTAGCTTTTCATCCATTCAATGCAGACAGAAGGAAATGAAGGGTGTGCTCTGTTTTGTATCTCTTCCCCAAAAGATGTAAAATTGCTTTGTGAAACATGAAAGACAACGTGCTTGCATGCGGATAATATATATTTTGCTTAAAACACTAGGTTTGTTTCTTTATTCTTAAGCCATCTGTCAACGAGACACTCAGCAATGATTTCAGTTCTAAAGAACGAGCCGATGTAGTGTATGATCCCATGAAAATCACTGGGCTAAGCCTTTCACTTTCCCATTATACTCACATCCATTAGAGATTTTGGAAAATATCTGCAGTGGAGATTCCTAGAGCACTGTGTGTGTGGAAATTGGATATGACACTTGTATTTCTCCTGGATGAATGCATTTTAAGTACACTTTAAAAAAATGCTTTCCCTTACAGCATTTTTTTCCCAAGACTTCTTTAATACTTGGCCAAATGCCCAAAGAAGTTAAAAAATGGTTCTTATCATAAACTTTAATTTAAAAAAGTGGGTCAGAATGTGGTTTATGTGCACACAGCTGCAGCAGAGGCGCAGTGCTCGCATGAAATCTCTGATCTGAAATCTCAAAGAAAACCTTGCACTTAGAGAGTTTTTAATAGACAACAATCTACCCTGGGAACTAATAAAAATGGATACATTCCTAGATACCCATCTGAAATAACAGGCAGCTGAAATACATATGCAGGAACATTTGCATACAAATATTTTTTGGCTCATGGAAGAGATTGCTTAAATATTCACCTTCCTGGGAAATGCTGGTATTGCTATTTATTGTTTCTGAGTGGAGAATTTAGAACATGATCTCAGTGAGTCTCATTAGACTGCGAGCAATTATTTTTCTGGGCTGAGGGTGAGAGAGAACGGACAAAGATCTGGCCCTGAACAAATGAGATAGGAAATTAGGCACAGCATTCTCTGCTTTGCACATGGAAAACTATAGACAATTATCTACATTTAATCTTTCTTACGCAAGATCATCCGTATACAGCCGATGAATCACACTGAAGCCAAAAGACAATAAAACAACAACAGAAGTGTAATTGTTCAAACTCCCGGTCTTTGAACTCAGACCGTACCTTCTCAGCTCAGTCCTTAACATTCAGTAGGGTCATCTACCCCCTGGCACTACTATTCGTCATAACAATCTTTTGAAAGCAAACGGGAAAAATGAGGTAGGGAAAAATTAAGAATGACAGCCATGAAGTATGTCTCATTATTTTGTGTTTCAGGAAGCAAAGTTATTTATTTTGGATCAGATTCAACACATAATCATTTAAGTGTGACCCTGCTGTCCTCGGTGTTCACTGCAGGGAGCCTAAGATTAATGTAAGGAATTACATTATGATTTTTTGAGTGTTTAACTTAGTTAAACCATACTGGGGACAGAAGATGGTTAAACAGTTGTTATGTTATAACATGGTAAGAGCAGTATAAATTGCTGTGCAGTCATCATCAATTTTGATAATGTTAATAATGGGAAGCTTCCTGTTCCTGCTGGGAAGCAGCCAGTATTACTCCAAGATATTAGTATGTTAGTTATACAATCTCATTAACCACTACATCTCATTAACATTCAAAACTGATGGTTCATAGAGGTGGTTTTTTTTAATATGCAGTGCCTAACTTTTTTCTGCTCAAACCGTGCACCTCACATAGAGATCCAATATTTGAACAAGTAAATAGTTGGGAAACACGTGGAAGAACCAAGCTTTATGCTTCAGGCAGAATCGACTTTTACCACTTCAGGCAATAATCTTTGACATAGGTTTCTGCTCAGACCCATAAAGCGGTTTTGAGGAGGGAAGGCACCTTTCTGGCCATGAAATTCCCAGCACAAGCCAGCCAGGGCAGCACGTCCTGCTTTGCCGCAAGGAGGCACCACTGACCGAGCTGAGGTCCAGACACCTGGGCACGGCTTTGCTTGCTTTTTCATTGATTTGCTGAATAACTAGAGGTAATTTCCTCAACCATTTCTCCGTTTCACACGTGAAAATGGGGATAAGAGTAGGTAGCTTGATCACGAATTCGTTCATTAACATCCATCAAGTGCTGTAAGATTATTAGAAGCATACCCAGTAGAAGAGAGCAGTATGGTCACTGTTGCTGTTCATTAAGATCATTTCTTACCTAACGTGATTGATAATAAGATTTGTAGGTGGTATAAAAAAATCCTCCGGTCCTTCAAAGGGCGTGCGGATAACATGCTGATCCTCCCCTGCACTGGCCTCTGGTATTACCTACAATAAATACACACAAGGTTGAGTACGGGAAAAGCAGCAAGTAAGGCAGAAAGGTAAATACAGATTAGAGAGTCATACATGGTACCGAGTGGCTTTTCCCAGGGATGCAGTAGACTCAAATTGATTAACGACCTCAAAATACTGTTTGGTGTAGCTGTCTTGAAAAAGGTGTGCTAATAAACAGTATTTGAGGCTTGACATTTGTAAGGTAAGTACACAACTCTACTTTCATAAGATGTTTATATCTCGAGAAAGAGCAGTCATGCAGGAGCTGAAGCAGTACGACAACACTAAGACCATAATAATTTATTCCTCACTGTCTAAAATAAACATTTATTTCACATCATATTTATTAATCTCACTTAAATGCGCAGAGATCATTTACCAGCTTGAAGGGTCAAACACTAACTTACAGCAGTTAATTATCACTTTGAAGGAGAAGAACTGTTCATCCATCCACTGCACCATATAAAATCCAGGGAAGAGCAGAGCAAGGCCCTTTGGCTCTCCCCCCCGTGCTGTCCTCCAGCCCAGCGCAAACCTCCACCGTCACTGAAAACTCAGCTCCTCCACCGCTCCGGAAAAGGAGAGGTAGAAGCTTTCAGTAATTAAAATGTTGAATACTCAAATTGTTCGTGCAGTTCAAGATGACTTCAGTCCATCCATTAGGAACTTCTGCTGCTCCAATGTGCAACAGTAGTCGCTTTGAATTCATAGCTACATAATTCATTAGGGACATGCTAAAACCCTACAAGGTTTAGTTCAGACAGCTGTTCCGGTCATGCCATTTAGATTTCTTCCAATTAGATTGCTCAAGAAAGATGCCCACTCTTGCACAGTGCTTTCATGAGGCCACATGCCAGTAATGGCTAAACAACAGCATCCCATTAGTTGGCTGCAGGGGCTGTTTGACGAATTCCTGACTTCCAAAGAACAAGTGGAAATTTAGATCAGCCTCTGCAGTAGCATCTTGGTAAAAAAAAAAAAAAAGATATTTTATTGCACGTCTGCAACTAACCACTGCAGGTTTTAAGAACGAACTTTGCCAAATTAGTCACTGCCCGCCTTTTGGGAAAGAACGTCGGAAAAAAGGAAAAGATCTACTGATGCTGATGCTAATCTCATTCTCTACATGTGTAACTGCACTTCATAAAGATAACAGAAAGGACTATCTGAGAGCTGGAGCCTTATAACAAGTTTCCAACTGTGCAGATGGTGTGTTCTTCTTAATAATCACATGCTTGTGCCACCTCTCCTTTAATTACAGAAACCTCTCACAGCTGGATGGAAGAAATTAAGTCAGAAAGGGTAAAGAGAGCCCATTTTGTCTCCTTATACCCTGTACAGGAAACTGCTCATCCCCAGGTGAGACAAGCTGGTGGCATTGCCTCAGAAACCTTCATTTATTTGCCCCCATTCTGTTTCTGCCGTCTTCTCCTGAAAATGCCCGAGTTTAGTTGCTAGTCCATTCTTTATTATTGAAGGCTGCAGCCATTACCTTGGATGAAACGTGGCTGGTGGGGATGGCTTGTCCCACATTCACGGGGCAGCATCTCCAGTGAAGCCTTGGGCAACCCCACGAGTAACATAAGACTCCAGATTTGTAGGTTTTTAGGGCAGAAGGCAGAGCAACCCTCCCTCTCTGCCTGTTGGGGAATGCTTTAATGGAGATTGAGAAGCAAACATTTCTGGTAGAAGGAGTATTCACATGACACCTCTGTTTCCACAAAGGTTGGACAGCAAGCGCCAGAAGATAACTACTAGAGAAGGGTATGTCTAGATGGATCAAATCAGCTCTGGTGTCAACTCCGCCACATGACGTACAGCAGCAGCAAACTGCCCATTTCGATGCCTACACTGAGCATTTCTGTACCGTCAACAGGAGAGTGAATCCTCCAGGGCAATCCAGAAAGGCAAATTAATTCAGTTGTCCAAACCTATGTGCATTACTGTGCCCCAATACCACTGTGAGTCTGATGGTGCTGAGCGTGGAGGAGCTCCAGGGACCTCACTGGCACGCCTCCGGTGGAGCCACTGACACCCAATAACAGAATTTGTCCCTGAGGTTTTACTTTTGCTGTTTGTGCTTTGTTCATGCCCTAGAGAGCTGCTTTTTGCATTTTACTGAGAGGAACAGTTCTACCACGTTGTGCTCCATCATCATCCAAAAGGAGGCTGAAGGCTTGTGAGAGACACGTGACAAAAGTAGCAATGTAGTGCATTGGCAGAAAACCTTGGACTTATCCTACGTGGAAGGTAAGAAGAGGTAAATGCCTTTACCAAACTGGAAGACAGGGTGGTTTTGCTCAACGCACAACGAGGGTGATAGGCTAGTAACCCTGAAAGAGGTACGACTCTCGAGACACTGTACAATGCATTCACCTTTTAATATTTCTTTTTACATGCAATGCCCCCAAACTCTGCAGACAAAAAAAAAAAAATTGCAGGTCATCATTAATGTCTGAGAAGGGAACGCTGCAGCTCTGCGGTGAACACACACTTAGTCCCTACCTTAGGCTTATCCTTGAAGGTGTTACTCAGCCTGACTTACACCTCTGATGAAACACCCCCAACAGCCTAAAGAGCAAGAGATTTCTATGCAGAAAATATGCTCTTTGTGGCTTCTTGGTACCCACTGCTTTTAGACGTCAGCTGAGTTAAAAAGAAGCTGCACTCACGCAGGCTGCACAAATGACTCGGGGCATCGCAGGGCTCGTACTGCTCGCAGTCAGCTGCCAGCCCTTGCTGTACGACTTTATGGCACTTGGATCTGTCATCACCCTTAAAACAAAACAGACCTTGGCGACAAAGCAGCCCTGCTGCCAGCCTACGGCACAGTCATTGCTCAAAAACAAATTAAACAGCAGGAAAAATATGTGAGGATGGACGGAGGAGGGATGAATAAAACACACTAGATATGCAAATGAAAGAGCAGCTTTATATCCAGCCCATTAAATGCTGTTAATTACCAGCAACCAACTGGCTGCCAGCCTGCTACCGAGGATGCCAAGCCAAGGAAGGGCAAAGGCTCAGGTGCATAAGGACTTACCTGCAGCGTTGGTGAGGCCTTCCGCATGTCACCCCAGCTAAGCACCCAGACTTGGTCGTGGGACTTGTCATAATGTAATTTGGTTGGTAATGGGTCAACATCCAAGGACTTAAAAAAAAAACAGAGACAGGTATTTACACAGTGACCCAAATGCACATGACGAATATTATATTAGTTTACGGCAGCCGTTCCCATGCACCACCGTTATGTTCATTTGTGCAGCTTTGCATTCAAATCAATTGTGGGATCAGCAGCAGCACCAGCAGTAGAAAAATCTGGCTGATCGGTGCCGTTTTCTGGCTAGACATCACTCCATCTTATGCTGTTACTTACAGCCAGTAGATCAAGGGCCAATTTCTGCTTGAATTATACCCACACCAGTTCATTCATCCCAACCTGCTCACAGCCGAGGTCAGGCAGCGGCTCAGTAAGCATAAGCCAGAAATTCGTCCTAGCATTATTTTACCACGCTAGCTGCAAGCCTGGATACAGATGCAGCCCTAGACTACGATATCCAACCCACAAAGGAGTTTTTTTCCTGCTGGTGAGGTTACAGAACAGCAAACGACACAGCGTGAAAACGACATGGGTGAAAGCAACGCAGGCCCAACGTTTTAGTGATGTCAGCACTGGGCAAAGATCTACTTTTTTTGTCCCATATCAAGTCTTTTGCCATCAGTGAATAAATAGTTCCCCGAGTAAGTACCTGTATGGCTTTCTGAGTCTGGATATCAATTATCACTACTCTATTCCGCTTAGGCTGTGTCACGTAAATGTACTTGTCTCTGACGTTGACAGCTGAAGCCCAGAGGCAGGACTGAGTGCCTTCACCTTCCACTCTAGGACAGATCTCTTCCTGAGGGGAAAAAAAAAAAGAAGAGGAGAAAAGGTTTAATTTCTACAAGTTCAGGGGCTGGAGCAGCTAGAAGCTTAGCCTTGAAAACCATAGGAAAAAATTCCCCAGGGATTCCATTAGGATGATATTTTTCCCCTTTCTTTCCTGGAAAACATGAAATAATTATTTTATCAGGTACCACACTGCAGCCTGGCTCTACCCTGTGACATTAAACAGCTGGACCTCCTGCAAACTCACATTGAATTCAAATAACCACACAGTCTATGGATCTATCTTTTGAAGTATGCCATGGCTCATCACGACTTGCCGTGTTGTCAGAGTTTATTAGCAACAGAAATATCACTCTGCACTTTGGAAAAACAGTGATTTACATTAATTGAATCACAGCTTTATATTTTTCATTAAGTCTTCATTTTCAGTTCAGGAGAGTGTGCTCCAAGATGCTTGGGCTCCGGGAAACAGTAGGAAAATGTCTAGGGCCCTACCTGCTCCGACATGGAAACTTCCCCTGTTCAAAAGGAACAAAATCCTGCTGCTTTGGACCAAATCCTGTTTGCAGCTGCCTGATGCCATATTTTATCTCTGATTCTGTGCAAAACTGGTATTAGCTTTAGTGGGAGCTCACAGGTACCCTTAGTTTGAAGAGTCACACGTGATCTTCTCTGCATGTTGGCTACTCTTCATTGCTCTTCCTTCTGTTGAGTTGCTTTACTTGAAAGAGCGTTTGTGTGGGACCGGGCTGTGGCATGGAAATGAGGGTAAAACTAAATGAGCACAGATATATTTCTGTGAGCACAACTTTTGGTTTTAAATCATGTCCATAAACCAGCTGGGTCACTTTAAATAACGGCACAACCTCCCTAAGGGGAAAGCGATTTGAGGAGCAGAGCTTGTTCAGGGAAAGAGGATGTACAAGAAAAAACAATGCCAGCACGGGGTCTGTAGCAGAGTGATGACTGTGGATAAAAATTTCACCTCTAAGCAGCACAGCTCTGTCGGCTAGGTACCTTGGTGGAGACCATGTGTAAGGGCTGAAGATACAAGACTCAACAGCTTGGCTGCCTTTTCCTTTCTGGCCCTCCAGCCAGGCTGGGGATCTACACTACTGCAAGCTAAAAGATGCTACAAAAGCCTAGCCTTGGGCTTCCAGCAGCCGCTCAGGCAGCCAAGCTCCTGACAGCCTCCAAACTGCCCTCCTCATCCTCGGCTGTGCGCTGGGGCTCTCATAACACAGCATCCACCCAAGCCAACGAGAGCAGGGAAGGGTCACCGGCCTTTCTGCTACAGCACTTCGCTGCGGCTGCTCCACCTCCTTCGCTGCCCTCTCAGAGCAAATGAGGAAACCTTTGCTGTAGAAACCCTCCTAAAGTTGCAGGCTGGTGTCACCGCCTATGTGGCAAACGCTCAAGATACTAAAAGGGAAGAGGGAGGAAAAAGAAGTCAATGCTCCCTATACCGAGGCAAAAGGCCCTATGATATCTGCAGGAAACCCTTACAGGTCTCTCTGAAAGGCAGCCAAGTAATGATGTTAAAAATCCCTTTTATGCCCACCACTGCGCTGACATTATTTCCTTAAGTGCCCTCTCTCCTTTGTTCTTTTCAAGCTGTTTCTCCAGAACCACCTCTTCAATATTTACAGCTCTTTGGAAAAGAAACACAAGATTTCTGTCTTTGAGCAGCAACAGCTCAAGTGTGGCTTAATAACATTAAGCCCATGCTAAGGACCAGTCTCGGGGTGAGCATCAGCCTGGATTTCTACTAAGGTATATTAAAATCCAGTGGAAAAAAAACCAGTAACAACCACAAATGCATTAAGATTTAAAAAACACTGAATACAGGCTCACAAGAAGCTCTTGACCCATGGCAGCAGAGCCTGCCCCAGCCTGCAGGGCTCATGAGAGCGACTCTCCCCTTTCATTCCTCCCAAAACTGAAAGCAAGGCTGACTCCTTTTCTTCAGAGGGGAGCCACATTCTCAGCTTCCCCTGTAAATTGAGCCTTTAAAAAAAAAAACCCTAAATAAAGGAGTGACTAACAAAGCATTCTGGAGGTATTTCAGCACCTGTATTGTATGAGATTTGATAGTTTCACAAGCATATATATGATGTGTGTTACCACACAAGAGTACACAACACAGGCCACTGAAAAAGCTGGCCTCACGGGGCCTCCAGGCACGCGTTATCCCATTTGCCATGTTGAGCTCCACTGCATACGAGCCTGACATACACTGACACTTTAACAAATTTTCCTGGTGATTTCCTAAAGCAAGGGTTAGGTAAAGTCAGTGCTGGCAGAAAATGCCAGACAGCAGAGGACGACATGGGTCCCTGGTTCAGCAGCAGAAGATGCAGAGGACTATCATGGTCCAGCCATCCTCTGTGCATCCTTATCCTCCTCCCTGCTGTGGTTTAACCTGGGAAACGATTCCTAAAGAGCTGAAAGGAGGGCCTAGTGAGCTGGGTGTTGGTCTCTGCTCCCAGGGAACGGGCGATGGGATGAGGGGAAACGGCCTCAAGTTGTGCCAGGGCAGGTTTAGGTTGGACATTGGAAAAAATTCCTTCCCCCAAAGGGCTGTCAAGCACTGGAAGGGGCTGCCCAGGGAAGGGGTCAAGTCCCCATCCCTGGGGGGATTTAAAAGCTGGGCAGACAAGGTGCTTAGGGACAGGGTTTAGCGGTGGGATGGCAGGGTTAGGGGAACGTTTGGGTTTGGTGAGCTTAAAGGGCTTTTCCAACCTAAACGATTCTATGAGTCTATGGTTCTATGCAAGTAGCCCACTCCTTTGCCTGTGGAGCCATCAGTAAAGGGGGCCAGGTAGGACCAGTGAGTGATGCTTGCATCTCTCTGCTATTGACTTTTGTACTTTCCCCACAGCCCAGTTACAACTTTTGGGCACGGATATGTAAACAGGTCAAACAGGACAAGTGAAAATCTTTGCTGACATTTTGACATGATAACTGCAGTCAAATTCTCTGCAGCATGTCAGTAATCCTCCATGTCAGTCTTATAACATACATGGCTCCCTTAATTTCCAAGAGGAGAGGATGATATACCTCAGGGATGCCATGTGAAGCCCACCAAGCTCCAACATCACTGTGTCAAATGGGTCCTTTAGCAATAACAACCTTTGAAGAGATTAAGGGAAAGTTTCCCAGCTGTCAGCTGTAGCTGCCGGGTTTAGGACTTACGTAAGTTGTGAAAATCCTCTCTTCGGGCCTGATGTGTCTCCGGATTTCACATTCGCTTGGCTGAAGGACTGTGATACCGTCGTCAGAAAAGACATAGAACACATTCCCGACACTCAGGCCTTGAAGGGAGATAAAGCAAAAGGAGCAGGAGGGGTTTTTGTATGTATCCATAGCTGTTAGGACTTTTTTTAAGAACTCTCCCTCCTCCCCCCCCCCCATAAAATCTGCCTTACATAAAAGTTGGTCATTTGGATGCAGTCGGTGCATTCACAAAATCAAATTTCATGTCACAACGAGGGCTTCAAGGAGTGAAAAGGTACAGACACATTCAAAAATGCATTGCCTTGGTGGTGGCGGTTTTACACAAATAACTACGTTCAGGCCTCGTGCATGTGTACCAAAGCGGGACTGGATTACAAGCCCCTGTACTGCGTTGTTACCTCTCTCAGATTACGACTTTGGTTTTTCGTATGAATTCATTAAAAATAGCTCGCTAATAATTTGAGAACTGAGAGAGAAGCTTTAGTTAAAATCAACCTGAAGGTTGGCTTATTACAGGCAACTTGGCTTCTTGTAACTGTGATGCAAAATGGAAGCGCTTAACATCTGCTCCATGACTGAAAATACATCGATAGTTCTCTGTTTTCTTAAACTACCTGGATGAACTAACTATAGCCACCAAAACAAATACATTTTTGAAATCTTGCGAACTTTAATTCACAAATGTGGAGTCGTTCAGCATCGCAATAGCACTCATTTATCCAACTGGGGCATTCCAGGAGATTTGGAAAACTGGCTGTCATTGCTTTGCTGTTAGGAGACCGTATTTTATCACTTCTGTCATGCAGAAATGCCTTAGAACACTGATAATTTAGTTGTTCCTCAGCTACATAGAATTGCAGTAACAAGCATCTTTTAAGAAATGTCCAGGATCTTTTCCAACATTCTCGTTAGGAAGATCCAAGCATCATTTCATCTTTTCATACCACCACCACCAAGTGTTTGCAATGACCACTGTCACCCCCAGTAATGTTGATAGTGTACTTATCTGCCAAGGATATGGTGATGTGATAATTTGTAATGTCTAATTAATTACATTTTACCCATGGAGAAATAAGGTCCTGGCTCTACAGATCTGAACAGTGTTCAGTGTTACGATTCCCTTGGCTGGTCCTGTGGTGGCAGCTCCGAACGCTGCGCACATCTACAGAGTTTCTCACATCTCTTAAGCGTTTGCAGGATTGAGGTCTAAATCACAGGAAAACTTCACAGTAAAAGCAGGTATAATTTGGATAAATGTATTTTTGGAAAATTTTGTCCAATACAGAGTATTTAGTAAGGCTAGGAGGGTTTTTTTGGTGCTAAAACCCCTTCTTTTTGTGCCAAATAAGTGGCTTCAGAGTCTCAGCATGTGGTGTTTGCTGTACTGACAATGTTCAAGTTGAGTCTCTCTAAGCCATACCACCGAAATACCCCAGTTAGGGCATCAGGCGGGTACAGGAGCCGTGATCCTTAGATGTGATGCCACGGTGAGGGATCATGCACGTAGGAAAAAAAGCTACTGAACTTCCATTGAGAGCTAAGTTATCTTTACGGACTAAGGGCTAATTTTTTTCCGAGTATATTGTTAAAACATTTCATTCGGGCACTTTGGACCAAAATCCGCACTCACAGCACGCACACAAGTCCCACCCGAGCCAGTGGGATTTGAGTGGATACCTCAGAGGGCAGAATTTGACCCTGGCTGGAATGAGTGCACGTATTTCATGAGTAAAGGATTTTAATCCTCAGAAGTGGAAACAGGCAGGCAACAAATTATGACCATTGTGAAGATGCTTATTATTATTTTCATGCACGATAGTAGCGTGATTTTGTCTGATGATCCGATTACAATGAGGGTGTATTTCAGAACTAAGGCCTTAATTAGTCACAAAAATACTTTGATAATAATTTTACCCCCGTAGGTTTGGAGTCAGTGACTTGGCAAGTCCCACCACTTATTTTATAGTAAAACGAGTGCAAGTTTTTCTGCTGATTGGTTAAAATATGATACAAATTACTAACAGCATTCAGGTACTCACTTTTTTAAAAAGTTTACAAATTTAAGTTAAAATCCTAGTGAGGCAGGAACTGGATTGGGAACTGGGGGACTAATGAGGACAGTTTTTCTTTTTTCCCCTTTTTAATTGAAGACATTTCAGGTTGGATGACACAACTACTTTAAAAACTTTATAAAAGGCGACATATTTCATCTGTGTAACAAACCCCCTAATATAGCATAAACCCCATTAAGAATGGGGAGGGTCTCCTAAACATAACACTTCGTATTTGAACCATTCCAGATGAAGTTGACTCTAACATCTTTATTTCTTAAAAATGTCAGGTGGACACCTGGTGACAACAGGGGTTTTCTTTATTTGAGGAAAGCAGCCCCCATCTGAGTGCACATTCGTGCTTCCCTCCTTTGAGATCAAAGGCAAATCTCTCACCATGGAATAGTCCCCTCTGATCTGGCAATTTAATTTAATCTAAATGCTTGGAAGTATTTCAGAACTTAAATTTGGTAACAAAAAGGCTTTCGGCTTTTTACGTGCATACATTCATGTAACTGGTGACTGCCTGCTGGCACGACATGCTCCCTTTATCCAAGTATAAAGCAAGCAACACTCGCTGCAGAAATAAACACCGGCATGAAAACCAATCTCTGCCTTACGCTTGGGCTACGTGCAGTTTTCTCTGTACACAATTAAAAACTAGTTTGTCCACTGAGTAAATACTGCACGTGCTTTCAGTTCCATGTTGAGCTGGCTGGTCATGCTACGCGCACTCATCTCTTGAGGTTTTACTTGTGCATGGTCTGTTTTCAGAACAGACTGGTAGCCTGACTTTTATAACGACCAACTACTTGTGCTAAAACTTTGACTTGCAGCAAAAGCTTGTTCTACACAATATTCTGTCCAGGCATTTTCCCAATAGCTTTACTTCCTGCATACCTTGTGGGCATGAGGATGTGATCATTTTAAAGGAGCTCAAGTCTACCAATCCTTTTGCTAATATTGCTACTTACACACAAGTTTTCATTTTAATGGAATTGAAAGAATACATTAACATGTAAAACCAAAACCACCATTCCTCTCTTCCAGCTTTCTCTGTGCCAAGATTTCACATGCTAAAGTACGTTCGATGGATTCTTTGTCTAGAATGAATGTGCCAATCAAATACTATAGAACAAGAGAGGCAGGGGAATAAACCTGCTCTAAAGATACTGAGTTGTTTAGGAACATCAATAGTAAATCTGCTTTTATTGCCCATGTTTTCCCTGTACATTGCTTACACTTTCATTTAAAATGTGCAAGGTTTATAAGCAGTAAGTCCATATTGTCTAGCAGAATGATAATAAGACTTTCTGCAACCAACTTCTTAGTTGTTCTTTAAATATCACTTTACCTCTACATCTGGTATGGGTTACCCAACTACTTTCTTTAAAAAGGAGCATAAGGGATGCGGTATATAAGCAGCCATGTAACATCACGCAGATGATGCTGGACTGGTTAGATGCACTAGAGATTTCACTTCCAAGCAGAATGGAAACAGCAATTCTTAGCGCCCATAATGCCATTTACAGGAACATCAGCAGTGAAGAGACACTCTTCATTGCCGTGCACCAGGCATTTGCAGGTGGTGCATTTGGGAATAAGCACTGGAGAGCTGTCTTAGGCAGCTCTGCCACATCTCGTGACCTCCAGTCAGCAGCATCTGCTGCGTGTACGCGTCTGCAGCTGACAGCGGGACAGCAGGTCTATGCGTTGGGCGCTTGCATACCTGGCCGAGGTAGCACCGGTCACTTAAGGGGTGGCACTTTCCTTCTGCCCCTAAAATCCTTTGGGCCAAGCCACAGCAAACCAGAAAGCTCCAAGCCAAGGGAGTGAAGCTCAACTGTCATTTTGGATACCTGGAGGCACTACTTATGAAAGGGTCTTTGCACCCTCCAAAGGCAGAGTGCGCGTGCAGCCCTTCCTGGAGGAACCACAGGAGGGAGGGGTGTTTGCAGCGAGCAAGGGGACATGGTCGAGAGCAGTTTGGATGTGCACAGAGACCTTCACCACAAGGCTGGAAGGACACCAAGGTCCCAGCTTCCTCATATGCAACTGGCAGATGTAAGAACTGGCTTACGCCTGGACTTCAATCCAAGAACCTGCTCACAGCCCCCAGGAGCCCGGTGGCTCCCCATCCATGCACCCGGGCACCGCACCTACAGAGGCAGATGGGCGAGATGCTTGAGAGCTCCTTGGGTCTTTGCACGACATGTCTAACTGTGCGTTTTGGAAATTATGACAGCACAGGCATGCACAAAATCAAATAAATGTTCATTTCAAGTGCCTCCAAAATATCTTTGAGTCAATTAGCTGTTTAGGATGTTTTTTTTCTAATTTGGCTTCCAAGATACACAGACGCTGACCTCATGCAGGGCACATTATAAATTTGATCAAACCAGAGATCTTAACTGCCAATTAAAACAAGGAGAAATGGGGCAACCTTTACCCTGCATTGATTTAAAGGATAGAAGGAAGAAAAACCTGTTGGTATTTTTTTTTTTTGCCTAGCAGTCAAGAACACAATTTTTGTGGCTCATGTAGTAAACATCAATACGTGCTACTGAGGAGGAAGAGCTTGAATTACTTGCTTAAAAATGCAGTGTATTGAATTTATGTCTTACTTGTTCAATTATGGTAATTCAGGAACACTTCTGACACTTGTGCAATTGTTAATGCAGCTTGAGAAGCTCAGGCTACTCACACTGCTGGCAGTTTATATAGAACTCACATTTTTATATATTTTATGGTTATCTATTATCTCGTAGTGGGAAAATGTAAGAAGTTATAGGTACGCTTTATATTATGAGAGTGACATCTCTTATTTGAATAGTTCAGCTTTAAAATGCCTGGTCTGTGCTTAATCGGGTAACTGTGAAAGTTGATAGAGTTAGTGGCAAGTCAGTGGAGAATGGCCCATCATGGAATTATTAAAGCAGACAAGCACATTATCACTACGACAAAAGAACTTTACTGCAGTACCTTCCTCTCGCCACAGTATGTTTGCAACTGCAGCATCAGAAAATTGGGAAAGCCAGAAAATAATCAGGAAAAGAAAAAAAAACAAAACAACAAAACAATGTCAAAACTTTCATTGTAGCAAGTAACTGAATTAATACTCATGTTTACATGAACTGCTTCATTTGTGAAAATTCTGTAACATTCATTCAAATAAAATACCAGGAAAGACAGATATTTCTAAATTCATTCGCTCCTTCTAGAGACAATTCTGAAACTCTGACATGGGAAAAATCCTCACTGCGATGAAGCCAACTTCAGCCTGTGCAAAGATCAAAGTCTTACTAAAGAGAAGATGTTACCTTCAAACGCAATTGGAGGTACGGTACAGGCTGTGATTTTCTGTACAGGTTCAATAAGCAAACATGACATCTTCCAGAAGCCTGAGACTTGCAGTTACAGCAGCTACACACTTTGCTGCATTTCTTCGTGGAATTTCATGCAACTCCATGCTCTTTTAGGACTCAAATACTCTTTGAAAGTACATCTGCATTTGAATTTCTGTTTAAGATACAGCCAATTATTTCCCAACATACTGTAATTTCCCTTGCTCAAGTATTCAAGGGAAAACGACCGATATTAACAAGAGTACATAAATCTATTTAATGAGGAATAGAATATATTTTCCAAAGAATCGCCATGAGAGTGCATATTTATGGCTAACTTCGTTTTCAATTCTTGCTCTATATTAACAGCCAGAAAAGTAGCAAAAATCCCATTTGAACCTAGCCTTTTATTATCACTATGAACCCAGGCGATCTCTCAAGTAGTTAAGACAGCAGAATTAGGAAGGATCAGGCCTCTGGGAGCTTTTCCATTGGGGCAACTAATCACCTCCTTCATTAATTGGGTTTCGGGGACAGTGTGGTCAAGATAACACTGCTGCACTCCTGCGGGAGATGTGCAGCTAAGAGCGGCTGGGAGAATATTTGTCTTAGAAGTGGAAGGTAATTTCACATGAAGGGAAAGCTATTTTGCTAGTTAGTGATGTATACACAGGCAAAATAATTCAATTAGAACAATTTTCAATCTAAATATTTGAGAACTTTGACTCATAACTGGCTTTAAAAGAAGAAGTCTCGTACAGAAATCAGTGTAATTTATTTTCTGAAACCGCACATACTTTGACAAAACATTAGGGTTTTGATTCTTTTACATCTAAAACTACTGCCAATTTGGTACTTTAGTAAAGATGCTACCTGTACCACACTCAGTGCACTTCTGGCACATGAAAGGCATCATTGTTCTGGACGAGGAGGTTTTACCTTCCTCACGCAGTTCCTTCCCAAAACAGCATCCAATCCTCTGATCAAAGTGCGGACAAAACTCATTACCTTATGAGTAAGAGTCCAACACACCGCATGCAATGGACTGAGCTACTAAATTGCATGTATACCACCACATTTAAACACACTTTAAAGAAATAAATACATGGAAAATGAAGCTTACGGGTCTTTCTTGCCGAATCTTCTATGAACAGTGAAGATATGTCCTCATCCACTCCCACCTCATTTTTAGCAATGCAGGTGTAGGCACCAGTGTCTTCATATCGAACACTACTGATATGAAGTTCACTTCCGTTTGCTGTAAGAAAGACACCCATAAACAGTGTTCCTCACTGCTGTTAATTGCTTTTACTGCCCTTAATCGCTTTCCATTGCCACAGCCACCCGGCGACTTCGAGAGGGTGGCTTCACCGCACAACGTCTCCCCATACGTAAATAGAGGTATTTGGGGGATTCTCACGAGAGCCGATGTTTTGCTTCTTTCCATTAGCACATACACACTCTGTGCCAGAAACAAACAAAGAACAATCCCAAGTGCAAACAATAAATTACATTTCATTTATTTCTTCTTGTTTAAAAAAAAAAAAAAAGTGCTTTGGCTTCAGTAGAGAAAAACTCACTTCAATTTTGCAATCTGTTTTTCATCAGATCGCCAAAAACTTGGGCTTGGAAGGGATCTTTCTACAGTTCCTCTGATTGTTTTGCTTTCTGGAGCGTGACTGTTGCCTAAAACCTTTGGAAGACTTTGAGATATCGCACCCAACAGCGCAGGGATATCTGTGTCGCCAACACTGGTTGAGGGCTGCGATACACCACAGCCAGACTGGGGGCACGGGGGGAGGATTTTAATAGTTTTACACAGAAAATTGCGAATTAATATTTTGGCCTTTCATTGTGCCTGTGGCACCCTTAGGTGAACAAGGACCACTGGGAGCTTGGATCCAATGGAGCCCTTATACCTGAACAAATAATTTAATGCATTTCCCTTCTGATTTGCACAGCTGTACACAAGAGGTGAGGCAGTGGAGAACCAGGCACACCGCCTTTTAACAGAACACCGTTACCACTTATATCAATCAATACTGTATTTCCCAGGAAATTCACAGGAGAAAAAGATAAAAAGAAAGAACAGGGGTTTTGTAACACGATTTCCAACAACTGTGGCTTAGCAAAAGTACAAGAACTTCTAGTTTAAAGTGCAAAATAATCCTCCTTAATCCCCATCTACAATACTTTAATTAATCAAAATTCTGTTCTTACCTAGGAGCGTTAGTTGTTTGGACAGTTTTGGCATGATATCAATGCCGTTCTTTAGCCAGGTAATTCGGGGATTAGGGATGCCTTCGGCGTGACATTTGAGGCTCGCTGACACGCCAGGCTCCTGCGCCTGCGTTTCAGGGTAGACGCGGATCACTGGTGGCACTGCAGGAAACAAGGAATTGGCGACTTTAAACTCACCCCCAAGTGCCACCCCTTGTCGGAGGCTCAAGAGCCGCTGCCTTCAAGCGGCGCCGCAGAAGAGCTCTGATCCAGCACTGGACCAGGCTGCCCAGGGGGGTTGTGGAGTCTCCTTCTCTGGAGATATTCAAAGCCCGCCTGGATGAAGTCCTGTGTTAACATGCTCTAGGAGAACCTGCTTGAGCAGGAGGGTTGGACTAGATGATCTCACGAGGTCCCTTCCAACCCTTGCGATTCTGTGAACTGGGGAAAATAAGCAACGTTGTGGCTTTCATTGCAAGGTACAGTCGTGATTTTGCTACAGCTCAACTTTAGGGGCAGAAAATGGAAAATATTATATAGAAAAGAGTGAGCTAATAAAACAACGTCAGGGAGCAACCTTGATACCTGATACTGTATTTAGGCCGTCCTTGCTTGTTCTTGCTTTTTTTCATTAAGTGACTGATTGAACTGAAGTGAAGTTGGATTAAAACCTAAGGCGGCTACTCACTATTTAAAAACTAAAGTATAAACTCCAAATATTCACTGAATCTAGTAAGGAAGGAATTGGAGTTCTTGCCTATTAGAAGTAGCATAGTATTCAACATTTTAATTAAATATCCATCAGGAAATAGCTTGTACATTCACTACCTGTTATTCTGAACAAATAAAGTGTTTATAAGTCACTCTTTTTTTTCTGAGAGGCTTTCAAAACGTGACTTACCTTGTTGCAGGAAAGCCTCTCTGAGCTATTTAATATACTCAGTTGGCAGAATTACTAATTATATTACAATTTCAGGCAAGTTCATTGATTTTCAATCACGTTGCCTTCATTGCTCAAATCAACAAGGCTTAATATCACCCATTAATTACTTCTTAACAATTTACTCACATACTTTAAAGATAATTTGCAATACTGCAATATCAGTAAAAAATATCAGTGGGACCTTCCATAATAAAAGGAAATGTGAGGATGTGCTGTATCACGGCTGATGGTATGTGAAGGGTGGTCATGGACTGCTGTGTTTCATAATCAAGTGGCCAACTTTTCTAGCAGGTTAGGAGATTTTGGGACTCATGACATAACTGTTGAAAGGTGTAAAGTTTTGTAAAACCACGGTCAGAGTCAAATGTGGATGCAATATGTGGAGGCCCAACATCTTCCTCGAGGAAAATGAGTAACCTCTGCTAGCACTAGTGGAGGACTGAGGAAAATTTGTGGGGTTTTTTAGAAAACCCCTGTATAAGTCAATAACAAACTTCCACTGGAAATCACTGGCTTAAGGGACCTAACTCACTGCTGTGTTTCTATATGGTCCATCATTAGGCTCCAGGACTGGCAAAATTAAATTGACTTAACAGTTGCTTTAGAATAAAATGAAATCTGTGTTTGCAGCTTGCTCTGTGTCTATGTATCCATGTGGGGATAGTTTAAATGATTACATTCACTAGCATACACTTTCCATCTTTCTATTTTTATGAGCCTTACCAGAGAGAGATGTATTTTACTTCTGTCTTACCTACCAGCTGCCAAGTATTAACCAGAGCTGAGTCATCAGCTTGGAAGGAAACCAGCCATGACAGAAAGACCTCAAGTCTACTTGGGTTTTATAGCTTTAAAAGCAAGAGACTGTTTGAGTGTAACCTGAGAGGAAATGCCTAGGGGCAAACTGGAGAGACCAAAAAATGGGGACTTCTAGCAAAGGAATGGCTTTAAACTTCACCTCTGCACTGGGCATGTGGATTTACTGCCTTGTCTCCTGTTTCCTTTACTTGAGAAGAAAAGAAAATGTGTTGTGAGATGCAGGGCAGTGACCACGTAAGAGCTCTTTAATCAGGAGGTTACCAAAAAGACAAGGTTTGTTTTATTAAACTGAGTTTGCAGATTCTAAATAAAAGCATTTCCTAGCTTTTTATCTTCTCTTCCTCCCATCACTGCCAGGGTTACAGCTCCTCCTGCCTCCAGGCGGTGGCAGATCAAGCGGAAGAGAGCGGAGGAAGCAATCTGCTGTCAGAGCCATCCCTGCATTTATTTAAGGGACAGTGTCCAAGCAATTCAGGGGAGCAAGCCTGGGAGTCAGGAGCTTCTGATTCCATCTGCACCTCAGAAAATTAATTTAAATTCCTCCGAGTCAGTGTCTCCAGGCGTGACAGGATAAAGATAGTAATTTTTGTCCACTTTGACAGAATTTTATGAAGGTCCTGCACTCAATGCTTGTCTCACCTATGATTTGCTTGCTACTAGTAACATTTTTAGAACGAAATGGTTTAGGAACTGAGGTCCATTGAACATCTACATCCATTGAAATTCAGTCTCATAGATAAGAGGTGCTTTGTCCCCTACAACTGCAGATGGAAAAAATTACAATACCCAAGCAGGTTAGATGCCCAAATCCTGGCGAAGTCAACGGGCAGTTAACACTTAATGGCCCCCCAGGTACATTCTCCAGGTGGCACAAACCTACCTCTTCTAGTCCACAAGCAATGCTGACCCTCTCTGCCTGGGGCTTTGCCTGCCCCAGCCCCTTGCAAACAGACTGGTGTGCCCGTGCTCGCAGCTAGCTAGGTGAGAACCGGCTCTGGAGCAAACCCTGCGGGGTCCTGTGCCCCATGCAGAGCTCTGCTCCTGCCAGGATACGGCCGCCTGCCTGCACCCACCCCGCTCCAGGCGAGATGGAGACCCCCCAGCTGGGCTCAAGCCCTCCTCTAACATGCCCCAAGTGGCCAAAGGCACCAGAGCAGTTTAACTTCAAGCCTAGAGGTGTTTTCTCACCCACTGCCTCTTAACAGATATAGAGCCCGTCCCAGACATCACCTATTCAATGCTCTCAGAATCAGCGTAGGTTGATCGGGTTTTCTTATAACGGTTTGCTTTAGGCTTTCCTCTTCATACGGACACTCATGGACTGCCACAAGGACCACACTCCCTAGAAACAGTGCACTCCTTCACAAAGCGGAGTTTACTTGCACCGCTCAGTTTTTTGTCTCGTACCGTGTTAGTCTGCATGTAAGTAATCCACATATTTTACCTACAGAGCTGAAAACACAATAGATTTATATTGCAAAAAGAAGCTCAGCGGTCCCCGACACTGAATCAATGCTCTGCATGAAAATTAGATTAACTTGAAATTATAGCAGGGTGTCTTTTCAAGAGTAATTAATAAAGAAACTGCTTGTTTTCACCTACAAAAATATGTGTTGCACCTCATTCCTGCTCTCTTATCATTTTCCTGCTCCTTCCATTTTAAAACTTTTTATTTCTTCTCCCTTGTCTTACATAATTCATTGCACGGGTAAATTATTGCATGCAACTGCCTTGTGATAACAGCAAACTGCAGAATGCATTTTTATTGTCCTCGCTACAAATTAATACATTCCAAGTAAGCACATTTTACTTTAAACTTGCGAAGACTTCAGCTCCAGACTTTGGAATATATGGATTATCCTTTGCTATTTCCCTTGGTGAATATATATCATTGCTAACCATTACTGTGTCTGGAGCCAAAAGCAATATAAAAATGCTATTATCTTAAGCAAAGTAGGAAAAAAGAGGTAGTCAAACAAGTAAGAGATCGGGTAGATTGCCTACTACTGCATACTGAGTAGTATCTTACTTGTGAGCAGACCAATTCATTACAATAAAACAGCTCAGGTGATAAAGCACACGATGAGCACAGATGGTGGCATCAAGCCCCACAGACATACATTGCTGCTATAGGACCTATATGCTCCTATAGGCTTAACAATAATTAATAGATTAATCATCTACTTGAGATGTTTTAATCTTTCCATTTATGACTGGAAAGGAGTTTGCAGCATTATATGTTTTCTCTTGAAAAGCCACATTAACAAAACATCTGTGTTCAAAACATCTCCTTGTTACTAGAAAATTTGTCCTATTGGGCCCTTATAATTGGGCTGAGGATCAAATGGCTTTTTAAAACTGTTTTCAAGGAATACAATATTCTGATTTATGCTGATGTTTTCCAGAGTGCAAGGACCAAGGAAAATGATGCCCTACACTCAGCAGTCTCTTGATTTGCAAACTATCCATTTTCATAGTTGATTACAATTTTATGAGATTCTTTATCCTCAGCAACTCTTTTTCTTCTTGAAAGTGATAAATTGCTTTTCCTCCCCACAGTTCGTGTATGCTGTATGCATTTCCCAAGCCATAGCCATACATAGGAGAGAACATAATTTTCCTACTGTTCTTGGCTTCTCCTGATCAAAGATACCAGCACGCAAGATGAATTTTTCATTCTTATACTTCGTGCTGCCTTTCAGCACGTTCTTTTCTTCCAAAGACATTAAGGGCCAGGTGGATAAATACACGGACTTACATTTTACCACCGCTGGTTGATTGATGAGCTCAAGCCAAACCTACCACATCAAATGCCACACGTAGGCTGCGTCTCACATGCGTGCTTTCTGCTCCTTGCCCAGATGATGTGAGCCAGCAGTTGGGGGCATTCATCTGGTGGCCTTCACATTTTCTGCCTAACGGGATTCTCATCTCTGCTTGTCAAAATGAGCATCTGGATCTGCCCCTGTTGCTTCTGATTTTGTGAACCAGCCGATACGTGCCCGGCTGCGTGGCACAGGTACAGGCGAGGACACTGCTTGCCTGCCGTGGACAAGCGCATGCCTGTTTTCCAGCAGGGTTTGACTGCGGTGAAGTGAGTTTGCTTTCTTTGGGTGAGAAAAGAAACAACCGTGACAATAGACTGGGATGAAAGCAAGGCTTTCTATAGGTAAACTTTTGATAAATTTGATTAGTCCGTGATACATCCAACTAGAGCTCTGAATCCCAGAAACATTTTGGTTTTGTCAAAATTGGGCTCTAAGCTTTCTGTTTAAGCTTATATTTCCTAATTTCCTATATCACCTAATCAATGAGCTGTTACAAGGCAGTGTTATGTCCTAAAAAGAGACAAAGGAGAAAGTCAGATAAAAAGAATATGTTGGATAAAAGCATATGAAGAGGGTGCATGTAACTAGGATCAGATTCTTTAAAGGAGAAAAAGGCAATAAAAGGAAAATATTTTGTAAGCTTGAATGATGGGCCTCAGTGGGAACAGTGAGCCAGGGCCCAGGTGGTACAAAAACGGATCAAAGGACACTGGAAGAGTTACTGCAGCTTTGAAAAACACTGACTTAACTGAAACACAGCCTAAAAACTGGGTCCTGCCTGTACAGAAACAGTGAGCTTGGGAAGGGCTGGGGATAAATCCTTTTACTTCCACTCGGTTCTTCCTTCTCTTTCCTTTCCCAATAGAGAAACATGGAGTTTTCTCTATTAAAAAGAGAGAAAAAAAAAATTCTGATTGTTTTCACAGAATAAACCCCCCCTGTATTTCTGATGTTAAAAGTGTATCAGCCCCTCCCTGGAGGAGACAGGTGAGCAGATAGACCCGAGTTCTGGCTGACTTGGTTCTGTCACATTCTCTTACACTTTTAGTCCAATACAGAAAAGCAACAAAAACCCTCCCGTGTTGAAGATGGAGTTTTTAGTTTGATACAGACAGACAGAGACAATCCCCAGCACTGAGCAGAGCCCATCAGCCGTACTCAGATTCCCAGCATGTTCACTCAATTCAGCTCAGCTCAGTTTCTTCCCTCTACTCCTGTCAAGAGAAATTCCTCGATTTGTCCTTTAAGTGACTAAAAACCGAGAAGGATTTCCTGAGCAGGGCTCTGCCTTGGGAACCCCACCATGCATCTGAAGGCAAGCAACGTTGTCCTGACATCCGTCGGTGCTGTTGCCCCAACATCAGTTGATGGAGGAAGCCACGACACAGGCAGGAAAGAAGAGAATTTGGGGATGTGGGCAGCCAGCCAGCCATGTCAAAACCTACAAAACCTCGGCTCTGCAAAGCCTAATGGCTCATATGGGAATATCAGCTGCTGTAAGGCAAAGATTTCTAGACCCTGCAGTGTTTTCTAGCAAGCCTGGGTTTTCAGTATTCAGTGACTATATAGCAACATCAAAATGCCAACATGGATAGTGGGGTTTTTTTGTATAACTGTTCTTGTATTGATAAGAAAAACCACATGCAGCTGTGGTATGAAACTTCCATTTAAAAAGAAAATGGGATCTTTCAACAACAAGTTAAATCTAAGTGGCAGGCATGAGTACAAAACAAATCAACCCCTCCCCGTGCTCCATCTAGCTTCCCTCTCATTCTGCTTTTAGTTTCAAAGCCTTTGGGCCTTATATTCTCAGTGATGATAAAGTCTACATTGTTGTCTGCCAACCAAACTCTGTTCAGGTCTCATAATATATCACATAAGATACAGGGGATTAAGTTGTTGGCTCATGTTTCTTTCAACTGCCATTCATCAAACAAATAGCACTTTGAGGAAGGAACCCTGGATTCCCAGCTGCAGCATGCACAATCTGGTTATCCACATTGCTGAGACTTTACAGTTTACTACCTCAAAAGATGACGAATTATTACATAGAAACATTAAGTCAGCTCTCACTCAAATCCACTGGGTGCTTTGTGCTCTCCTCCAGGTACTCGCTGTGGGTGGGGGGCACTTAGGCACGTCCAGAAGACCTGAGCTGCGGTCAAACCTAAACACCACATCCACCACGGTGCTTCTTAAAGTGCATAGATATATCTTTTTACTGCTTTCTCTTCGTGTCAGCCTCTCTCTGTTAACCTCCATGTAGGTATCTGCTCTTACCAGTTGACAGCTCTCCTTGCAGAGGTCTGTGCCCATCCAGAATTTTCCCGTAAAACTAAATACTTTCATACCAGAGTTCGTCAAAACCTACCCGTAGCAAGCAATGGATTCCCCTGTCTCCTATTCTGGAGATACTCCTGGTCATATTTGCACATGTAAATATGGGTTTAACCATGGGTAACCACTTTGCTGCTGGGGAGGTGGGTGCTGCACAGGCTGGTCCCTCGCTGAAATGCCGGTTTAAGCTAATGTAATTTTAAACTACATCCGACCGACTGAGATTGAGGTCAGAGGAAAGATAGCAAGCACCTGAATGTAAGTTCCACCAGGCGTAAATGTGGTCCAGGGGACGGAGGTGAATGAGAATGCTGGAATATGGCCCATGTGATTCTCCCACCTGTAAAATGGTTTGCCCTCATTTTGCAACCCAGCGGGCCGTATCTTTAGCCAATGTAAACAGCCCTCAGTGAACCGAGCTGCCTACAACCACGTAACAACCTGATATATAGCTGTGTGCTGTATTTATTTAAATACCCTGGACTACTGCATGCCACAGAAATGATCTTCTGGAAGAAGAAATTATTGAAGTAACACTTCTGTTGACAAAAGTAGTCATTAGTCTAAGAGATGCTTTGAAACACTGCTCTTAAGTCTATGGAAATGTTACTGACAGCTTGTTTTACAGTTACGATGCCTACAGAAGCCCAGGTAATTATACATGTCCCCCCATGGTAGCTTTCTTTTTGATTGCCTGCATGAGAGCACAAGTGAGCAAACCCTGAGCCGCATCCGCTCTCGTACAAAGGCACTTTGGTGCGTGGCTTTTCGCGCCTCTGCAAACGAGATTAACGCGCAGCTTTGCTTACAGGAAGGTTTTCATGGATTATCATATATGCCATTTACTAACCATTCACCTGAAGGACGTGGGTCTGATACAGCTCTTCATAGCCGTAGGCATGACAGGTGTAATTGCCCATGTGAATTGTTGTTACCTTGGTGATGTAGAGGGAATCATCTTCTCCAAAATCCTGTATGCAACAGAAGACAGGAAAGGTGCCTTATTATTTAGCAGAAACATTTTAAACACCGCATAAAAGGGAGACTACCTTGTTCAGTGGGTTTGATAGCATTGCAGCTTGGAAACACAGCTTGAATTTTGAACAGCGAGTTTTAAAGTTCATAAATCAACATGCAGGGAGAAAATGAGCGGCAATTTGAGAGCAAGGCAAAGTAACTCATCTGAGAACATGAACTTTTGTGCTGGTAGCTAACAAGGTGCTCTTTGCACGTAAAAAAAAGATGGCAATCTCCAGCTGTTTAATTTATGGGGGAATTTAGTATCTACCCGTTAACCTCAGACGCATAAAATGCTAACTTCTGGGTGGGTTAAGGTTTCCTTTTTCTACGCTGGTTCTTAGAAAATGCACTGTAACCTTGGGGCTTGATGAGAAAGAACTGAAACTGTTTGTCACTTATCTCAGCCAATATCCGAGGCAGGAGACAAGGAAGAAGACAAAAAGCATTTTCTCAAAGAAACTTGTTTTGATCTGTAACTGCTTGACAAGTATCTTTACTTATCCCCTTCATCTTCCCAGATCTGCTCTTGCATTGCTTCAATTTTTGATTATAGATGGGGAGAATGTGAGATAGTAGAGAGGGTTTGGCACTTGAATATGTCATAAAGTGCCCTGCTTAGGAATTTATTTCAAATTATATTTAACTGAACCACAGTACTGATGGGCATATGAAGCAGCTTCTCTTGTTACTCCATTAATGTTCAGACTTCTGCAGCTCCAGAATGTTTGTACTTCTATGCAAGCCCAGAAGGATACATTTAAAAAACAGTTCATGAGCTTAAAGCACAATTTTTTTTTTAATTAGCTCCGTGCATGAAGCATGCTAAACAAAACCCTTCACAGAAATTCACTGAAAAAGTATGGTAAAATTCAGCTTAGAATCAGGGTGGCGCAAACCCGGTTCAATAGGGTGAGTGTTGAAGAGTGGTTTTGCTTGTGAAAACCCAGGGACTTTTTTTTCCAGTTTCCATTGTGTAGGTAGAAAGCCAGCCTGCAGCCAAGGGGTTTGCCAGGAAAGCCCCCCCCAAGATCATGCCTGCTGCCACTCTTGTCCACCATGGCCGGTGGGGGTGAAATGGAAGTGCAGCACTGCAGAGCCGCACTGCAGAGCCGTGAGGAGGTGAAAACTCAGCCAGGGTCTTCCAAGCATGACTTAATCAAACCTACCAGGGTGGACGGCACAAAACAGAAATGCAAATTTGCTCTGCTGGTTGGGAGTCAAGAATTTGGCTCCCAATTTCTTTGTGATGAGAAGGGAACCCATGCACAGAGGTGCTGATGCTGCTCCCTTTCCCTGCTGCAGCCAGGGTGACAAGGAATCATCCTCATTCATTCTGTTCCTGCAAACCCCCTTCCAGGTGCTCAGAAATTATGAGCAAGAGTTGTCTGATCAGTGGATGGGCTGCTTTCTAAACGAAAGTCATTTGGGGCTCCCTATATCTCAACATTTCTTGCCTCTTCAGGGTGTATCTGCTTTACAGTTTGAAACTCTCCTTTCCAGCCGTGACACTTAGAACATTTTTTTGAAGGAAGCTGAGATTCTGAGGTAGACTTGCAATGCCAGCTGGCACCCTTCAAGGAAAGTACAAAGTCACCCAACTCTTGCAGCACAGGATTGATCTAGCACTAGTTCTGCTGGCTCTTGAATCTTCTCCAATGACTTCTGTCTGGCACCAGAGAAATGTCTTCGTGCCTCTCCCCTCAGTGGCAGGCCAGCACCAGCAGGGGGGAAAGGGAAGTTTGGGAAATTGCCTGGTTTTCAGACACGTTACAAGGCAGATTGAGACCAAACACCGAGAAATAGAGCGTTTACAGGCAGGACGACAAAGCACAGACCTGGGAGGGCACAGATATAACCACCCCAGTTCTCCGATCTGCTACCCTAAGGCATGTGCTGCCCCAACGTGCAAATGTAGGAACAATTATAAAGAATAAATCCATAGATGATCCTGAAATTCATTATCTGTAATCAAAAGCATCAGATATTACTGCCCCTTTGGGTGTCAGGCAGATTTGGCATCTACACTGTGGGAGAAGCTGGCTAAGCTACCCAATACATTATTACAAATATCTACTCAAAAATTCCCATTTCAAGTATTTGCCTGTTTTCTAGTCAGCTAAATCTGTCCTGCTGGAAAGCAAAGATGCACGAGTAACTGCAAATAGACAAGATATCAACCCTGTTCAAATGATATTTGCATGAGATCGAGAAAATGCTTACAGTAGAGGGGACTTAATAACAGTTTCTAAAGTTAATCCCAAAGCAACTCAAATTGAGTTTAGATCAATAAAAGCAGGATGGCTACTTTTATGGAATGATTTACAAGGAGTTGTGGAAAAACAGGACAATAAAATCTTCTCTGTTTTAAGTATGTTGCTTCCTTTAAGATATCTCAGAAAAATACTATGAATACTCGGTTTGCGCTCTGTAATTGTCTTTTTATGGACGATCTGTTTTTTCCAATGCATACAAATGTATTACTATAAGTAAAGACCCTTGCAAAAACAAACTGATGCAAGATTATATGATGATTCTCCTCCTCTCCAAATGCTTTTTTCTTGTAAAGAGAAGCTTATATTGGTAAAAGCATGGTTTATGACTTTTAAAAACTATTTTCTGACTTCTAGCACTTAAAGACGGTTCTCAAATACAATTTAGGTTAACACCGTATCATTTATGTCAGGCACAGAAGGAAATTATCTGCCCTGTATTAGAATTTACACACACAGAGTAAATTCCCGTAAGAGTGCGACACTGTTAAGAATGACCAGCATTAGGTGTGAGAAGAAAAAAGTGATTATGAAATTTAGGTTCAATGCTGAAACTTTTGTTGCTACAAAAAGAATAGTGAATTCTCTTAACAAATTAATGACTCTTTCCATGGGTTTATTGATTGCAGCTCATGGTTTCTCCTTATGTTTCCCTGTGGATATAATTAGTACATTAGGATTTGACTGTTAACATTTTATATATGCATGCATTCTTATGCACAAGCACTTCCTGCGTATATTTTATAAAGGTATATTTAGAAGTGCTGTAAAAACCCAAGCCCTAGAGCATTAGCAAATGATGAGTCTTTGATTGCATAATAGCCTCTGACTCTCCATCCTGCACTCCCCTCAGCCGGGAATCCTGTGGCGCAGTGGGACAGGGTTTAGTGGTGGGACGGCAGGGTTAGATTAAAGGTTGGACTCGATGATCTTAAAGGTCTTTTCCAACCAAAGCAATTCTATGATTCTAAGCTGTCCCGGGCAGGCACTGGGCAGCCCTGGTACTTGGGCCGCTTCCCACTGCCCTCCGTTGCCTTGGGAGCCCTTTGGAGCTGCTCCGGTGTATCCCTCGCCACTGGCGCTGTACAGACTGGGGTGTAGTTTAACACTGATGATGCTTGGCTGCTGCTGGGACTGGGAAGCAGCCCTCGGCTGGGTTTAACACGATTTTATCAAGCTGAGAAGGAAGGCAGGTCAATAAGGACTTTCTGCCTCTCAAAAACGTGCATCAGGCAAGTGGGAGCTCTTTGAACAAAAGTCCTTGGGAACTGTTTTGCACAAAACATTTTGAAAAACTCAGGTTCTGAGCTCCATCCCTCCATCCAAACATGCACACGTAAGCTTGCTGGGAGAGCCGGCAGGGGAGAGGATGGGGTGGGCAGAGGGAATGGGGAGAATTCATGCTGGAAAGAGGTAGAGGAAACATTTCACATGCTTTGACTTTCTTCAGATGGCTTTTGCTTGCAAAGCCAGGTTTGCAAGTTCACCACGAGCCTGAAAGCAGTCAGAGGGAACCATAAACATCTATAAAAGGGATGTAAGTAAACTCTTCTCTCCCCAAAACCATCCCACCCTTACAGCAGAGTATGCTAGGGCTGTCCAGGAGTCTCAGCGAGTGCTGCACCCCCCCGGGAGCTGGGACTGCCACTCCTGCCCCCAGCAATGCCTGATGGCGGATGGAAAAGGCCTTTTTATGCATCATCTGTGACATAGGATAGGCAACCAGAAGAAAGGCAAAGCAGAATTTTCTTGTGAAGAGGAAGTAACAGAAGTGATGAAAATGTATGAACAAGAGGCAGAAACCATTCTAACGCCACAAACTGATGAGCCTTGCACCAAAGCAGCCAGGTAATCAGATAAGGTGTTCATCACCTCTGTTTTATGGATTTCATTATAAAATAATGCTACGCGTTTGGGTAAAAATAATAATTCAGCAAGCTGTGCTTATAATTTCTCATAATTGATAAGGCCGACCAGTGGCAGGTGATAAGTTGACTTCTCCAGCAGTTTGTCTCATGCTTTCTCTCCCTTTCTGGAATAAAAAGTTCTCTGTCCTTCATGAGCTGCTTTTATGTCTTGCAGTTACCCTTCAAATAAGGGACTGATTAAGTGACCTCAGAGTATGTTTTAACTTTTCGAGATTAAAAAAAATGCACCACCTCGCATTTTAAATTGATAAGAGCTCAGTAATCTAAAAAGCAGAAAAAGAGTTGCTACTGCACACAGTCAATTTGAAAAAATAACAAAGCAGATCCCAGAAAATGGATATGTACTTTTTTTTGTATTGTATTTCCTTTCCATCACTACTGATTACGCAAGGCATTGGTCTCTCCAAGCAGAAGATTTTTCATATTTATTTAATCCATTCCTCCCTTCTAATGCATTCCCTGGTCATGCAATCTGCTGTGGTTCAGAGACACCGTGCTTAGAAATGTGTAAAACATTGCATATTGCTTGTAAATCTTGTCCACATCCTGTCTCAAGTGAAATCCAATATGGCATTGTAATGCCACAAATTTCCTGCTCCGACACCCAGGATCGCAGCCGGCGGAGCGGGTGCCCACGTTAACCCAGGGCTGCCGAGCCGGTGGCCAGGGGCGATGCTGGAGGGTGAGGGGCACCGGCCGCCCGCCTTTTCTGCCCATTTCAGATGCTAGTTCATGAAGCTTTCTGACATGTGTCGGGGTTGGTCCAGAATGGAAACATATTTAAAACCCTTTAAAGTTTTGGCAGAGAGGATCACTTGTTTTCCAGGAAGTCTTAGTTTGAAGGGGAATTAGCACAGAGTAGATTCAGGCTTATTATTTTTTAGGATAACTTCCAGTTATTTGAGAAAAAAGAAAAACTTGCCTTATAGCTATAAATAGAAAGAAGGAACAGAAAAACAAGTCCCAGTGACACAAAACCATGCGAGCTCCCCATCTCTCCAGCCACTGGCACACATCACACCTCAGGATGGCGCTATGGGGTACCCCCCCCCCGGGGAAAACCTACACCATGATTTTAAACCACCCCAGTTAGGTACTGAATGCTCCTAGTACCCACTGGGGGTGAGTCCCAAAGGCAGTCGATACCCTCTCACCACGGTGACTTAAAAGTGTCCATAGCTGAAATAATGACAGAGGGAAGGGAGCTCCCTGAAGGAGAATCCCACTGGTTGCTGGGGTTTCTTCCTAAATAATTATAATAATAGTAATAATAGTAATAACAACAACAATAATAATAATAATGAGGAGGAGAAGGAGGAGAAGGAGGAGGAGGAGGAGAAGAAGAAGGAGGAGGAGGAGAAGAAGAAGGAGGAGGAGGAGAAGGAGGAGAGGAGGAGGAGGAGAAGGAGGAGGAGGAGAAGGAGGAGGAGGAGAAGGAGGAGGAGGAGAAGGAGGAGGAGAGAAGGGAGGAGGAGGAGAGTAAGAGAATAATTCGCCTCACTTTCAGACCCTTCCCATCAGCCCTTTCCACTAAGCCCAGGGAAGCTGGGAAGTGCCCAGTGACAAAAGCAGTCCCGTCACTGGGGCTAGCTGGTGTCACTGGTTTTCCACCAGACAAAGAAAAACACTGTCACGATTTCATAGTAACCAGCACAGAAACGAAAAGGTATTACCTAGTTCACGTTAAAAAAAGTTTTCCTGATCCTCAGAGTCCTAGAAATCTCTCATAATGTTTACACAATTTTAAAACAAAATGTACCCAAGCGTTTAAGGAGATGATTATTATGCAAAATCTACAACAATGGCTATCACTTTGAAAATGATTTCTCCTCACTAATCAAATGACTCTGATCTTTTTTACAATAGATTCATGAGTGATTCATATAAAAATAATAAAAACTAAATTAGTCATGGGCTCTTAAATCACTTTCTTTGGTGCTTTCAATAATTCATTTCCAGAGACAAGCTGAGAACTTATGCTTCATTAATATTATTTGTTCTTGGTTTTACACATGCTATCACTTCAGTAATTTACATGGGGAAAAATTCAGCCTTAAGCAAATGCCAGAAAACTATTGCAAACACAGCCTGATGAGGTATTAATTTATCTTTTCTTGTTTTTCTGCTCAAAGAACTTAGCACAACATAAGACTTCACTGGTGAGCCAAAAAAATTTCTGGCGCGAACATATAGAAATGAACTTTTTAGATAGTTGTGCAATTATAATACAGCTAAAAATGGATGTCTTTTATATCCTGAGAAACCCAGATACAATACAATGAGGAAAATCAATGGCAGGTCATCCTGCCGGAGCTGTTGGAAGGGAGGAATTAGCATACCAGGAATTTAGTGGAACGTTTCTGTTAATTGGATCTAGTGGACATTTCAGAGAAAGGCAGAGACCATGACTGAACAGGTAAGTACCAACGCTGCGAGGAAATGATATTCATACACTCCAACTTTCTCCCTACAGTACAGAGGTAGATTTCTGGGATTAATGGATTTTGGTCTGTAATTCAATTGTCAGTCGCAAGAGTCAGAGCAGGTCGGGGAGAGTACAACTGATTTCAGAGTCCTAATTCATCTCATTCCCAATTTTTTTTAATGTATTTTTTTAAGTGTGCCAGTCTAGTTACCTTCATGCTTCACCACAGATGGGCTCATTCCTTTCTTCTCGCTCCTTTTCAGAAGATTCACGCTGCATTCATAGTTCTGCTTTTCTGCTATAACCCCATGCAAGGAGAGTTGCATCTAACACCTCAGGTTTCTCAAAAGTTTCACAAGGTATGTGCCCTATATGCCTCTAAAAATTGCGAGCAAAACAAACCCACCCTAGAGTAACACCTTCCTCCACAAAAATGGGCTGTTTAGGAAGGTGAAGCCTTATACTCCACCGGCTGCTTAGGACCAGGTGAACAACTCTACTGTCTCCATGAAGGTATTTCTGCATTTGCAATAATCGCCTGCAAACTTCAGTCTGTGACCCGAAAATGAGCTACTCCACTGAAGGCACAAGTGCATACAAGTTCTGTGCTCTTCATTATAGCAAAGTGAGAGATTATATCCATATATTCTGAAAATATTATAAGTATTAATTTTCCACTTAACCTCTATTTTAGAGCCTGCAAAGACCTAAGACACTGTAAGCACTGTGCAATTTCTTAAACTTTGATTTGAAAGAGAAAAAGCTTGGCTTTAAACATACAACTTCCTGTAATTTACTCCCATCACTGTATTCCTCCAGCATCCAGGATGACACAGGGTTTGATCATTTTAATGGCCCGATTTCTATTAGCAGGGTATTAAGTGGGGTTATTCACACATGATCTTTTTATTATTTAACAGTGAAACGACATTAAAACCATCAACAGGAATAGATAGCCTTCATACAGCCTGTTCTAATGAGAAAGCTAATCCAAGTGACTTGCACTATAAAGGTTGGCCATTTGCTTTGGGTTTCAAATAATATGCATGGAAAAATGGACATTTAAATGAACACGCATGAAATGCGTATCAAGGCAGGTAGGCACAGACCTTGTGAGCGCCATGGTATGCACAGGGCAGTGAATCTTCCTGGGTGCACAGGTAGATGTGGAATATGAGCAATCGACGATTTTGGAGGTGGTCTGTGCCCCCCCACCCCACCCCGATTCACTTCTGCCACCTCCAGATGCCCTTTGCACCGTGGACCTGGCAGAGGTTTGGTGAGCAGAGATGGAGGCAGGCTTGCATTCAGCCAGAGTAAGGCACACGGATTTGTATGGGGAGGAGGAAAACCTGTTTGGAGAAGAGAATTACTCCTATTCCTCCAAGCAGGGATGTATATCTCCGAGCTCAGCCTATGTATCTCAGGTGCCTTAGGGGTCTGGGGTAATGACAGGAACCCCAGCAGCAAACCCAGACTTTCTTCACATGGCCTTAACAAAGGCAAGAATGTCTGAAGGTGGGAGGAGAGGTCTCTCCAACCAAGTTTCCTTCCCCTGAAAGCAGGCAATGGTGGAGGAGACGCATGGGAACTGGGTGAGCCTTAGCAGGACATGCTGCTGCGCTCCCATCAGCTGCTGCTCAGCCATTTCCCAAACTGGGGACTTGGTCCTTGCGATGAATACCTCTGACCCTGGACTTGTTTCATCACAGCTTCAACGCACCTGCCCTTCAGCCTGGGTGACATCCCAACGCTGTAATACAAAACTGAACACGCATGAAGTCGGTGCAGAGGGTCTTTTGGACAGGAACATTCAAGGCTTCTTCGAGAATTTGGCATGTGGACTTCTTACATTTATCCATGTAGTTTGTACAAGATGGGCTGGTTGATTCACACAAGTGACAATAAAGCAATGATATGCTGCGGTCTGTTAACTTGTGGGAGCATGCTTTTTAAGTGCAATTATTGATTTTTCATCAAACAAGGAGGAAGACAAGTCATAAAGTAGCTGCAAAGCACTCACTCCCCTGCCTTTAATCCCCTTCTGCATCAGCAGAAATGAAGAAACCTGTATTTCAACGATCTGTAATGAAAAGCTTGTTTTTGAACTAATGATCCAATGCAGATCTGAGTTAAAGTGTATGGACTAATATGAAATGAATCATGAAAGATACTCATGAATTTATGTTATATCTACCTTCATTACACCTGGTAATTCACCAAGTTCTTATCTACCTGTATCCTGTAACATTTGTTTTCTTATGGTAATTTCTCTTCTCTGTTGTTTGCGTATGCTTTCACCATGCTTCCGGAGGATAAACTTCTGTTTATCAATTTTGTTTATAAATGTACGTACATTTCTCTGGAGATAATGTCAAATCATGTGAAACAATATCCTATAAACACTGTAAAATACATTTGACTCCATGAGGAGTTTATTATATTCTCAAATTGAGGAATGTTTTCATAATCATATATTTGGGGAAACATACTGCTTGTCTAGGGGACAAAAGTGTATTATTTTGAAAGATGACACGTTCGAACCACTTCACTATTTGTAGTCAGAAATCAATTTATAGCTATCACAATCTTATCAGTTTCAGCTACATTATAGTTATTTTCTGCATGAGAAAAGTCGATGGGTCTTTTTAAAAGTACAGCTGCAAAAGGCCTTCTCATGAGAAATAATATGGGTGGGTAATTTATGGGTAAGTAATATTTTTATGCTAAAAGCAATCTTAAATGTTTGCAAGAAAAATAGTTTAAGTACATGCACCATTAAGATGGCTCTTTTGCAATAGCTATGTTACAACTTATTAGCAGAGTTTGTCACAGACAGGAAGAGACAAATTATTAATAAAGCTGCTTATGAAACCTTTTGATGAAGACAGCAATGAAAAGTTATTAATATTTTGTTGCCAATCAAGGTATCACATAAAAATGATTTAAGTAATGCACTTAAACAACCAGGCTTTATAGTAATCTTCAACCTTTCAGTTCTGCGTACATTTAGGATCATCTAGGTTTTTGTTGACCATCTTTGTCACTTCTAATATTAATCTGGAGCATAGTCAACCTCCCTATATCACATTTATCAAGAATCTGGAGAGAATAAAGTCATGAAGGACTTTTCTGCTCTGCCTTTCCTGTGCTGCGCTCACACCTTGTTGGAAGGACTCTGCTTTTTTCCAGAATTGGGCTGTTATTTTCATCTGATTTCCTGAATTAGCATTTAGAAGAGAGAGAATTTAATTGAAATATAATACGAGGATTTTTCCAAGTGTGCGAATATCCTGTAGGTTTGTATCTGATTACCACTGTGCCAGGAGCAGGGAGGATTTTCTTGAAGTTAAAAAGGTACAATTAATCTCATGTTGCACTTCCAATTAGCCAAATTGCTAACCTTATTGTGAAAAGCAGAAATGCAATTGAGTTTCTGCTTGAGGCGTACTAAAAGAAAACTGAAGTAATTTAATTAACTGACTTCAAGTATATTAAGAAGCACGCTGTCTTTACTTTCCTGCTGTCAATGCCTTGAAATAGGTTATTGTTTAATGCGAGTTTCTGTACCCACGAGAGGCTGAAGCTTTGAACTGTCTCCTGCCACCCCCCCCAACCCACGCTGTTGAGCGTGCGTGGCTGCACGTATTTTCACATTGCAAACCTCAAGGCAAATGGTGACGCTACCTCCATGCTACACGTGAGTATCAACCTGAAACACGAGGACGTTCACGCTGCAGATGAACGTGGCTCATGGCCCATGAGTTTTAAAAGTTGTGCGTAATCAAAATGAAAAGACTGGATTTACCAGCTGAAGGACTCTCTCCATCCCCACTATGAACAAGCGCTTCAGACATGCAGGTGCCCATCCTTGGTAGCCAGAAGGGGGACACACCTGAGCTCCAGAGTCCTACAGGCTGTCCACAGTGGAAGAGGCACAATAAAAGCAAATCCCCAATTTGTGTCACCTCAAGTAACCAGACCAGAATACAGATGGCAGTGATATATACAGAACATCAAAAACTTTACAGTTTAATTAAAGATGAAAAAGGTGTGGAGGTGTTTATTAGACAAAAAAAGTTGATGGGCACTTGTAGCAGGCATTATATGATGAGGTGGTAGAGGTCATGAACTGACACGTGAAGCATTAAAACTGAGGCATAAATCCTGTATTTCCTTCTTGTAAGAATCTCTGAGTGCTCCTTTGATACAGTTTCTCGTTTCTCAGTGATATACTAGTTCAAACAGATCAAAAAGTGATTTTTTTTTTTCCTGCTGTATTGCATGGTGCTGTCCTAAGGGGGTGTTGAATCATTCAGGAAACAGTCAGTTTACATGCAAGGACATAACTCTTCCTCTTAACATTTAATAACCATCTTTCTCATAACCAATGAGAAAGAAAACTACTTATGAGTAAACCAAAAACCCACTTGGGCCAGTGCTAAATTAGGAAGGAACTGACATCTCAGCCTGAAAATTTACTCTTCCAAATTCCATTGAAAATAAATAGTAGGAGTTGCAAATGAAGCCTCAGAGCCACGTGCTATCTATCCTTCAAGGATGTGCTTGTACTCCAATTCCTGGACCGTCATTTTGTCTCCATTTTATGCATAAACTTTTAATCTTTTAAGATGAATGTGATCATAACCAAAATTTCATAAAGGTAAGATAAATAACTGGAATTTTCATTATTTTTAGCCAAAAAATTCTAACACCACTCTTGAGCCTCCAGAGTGTGTGGCAATAAGTTTTCAGAACAGCTGAACCTCACTTCTAACCTCAGCTCAGTCTTGAACCCACCAACACAACTGAGCCTAAAACCAGTGTCTCAGATCTATCTAGTGACCATAACTGCCAAAAGAAAAGGCTCCTCCTAAACTCCAATTACACAAAGTTGCTCACGACAGATTAAACTAAACACATTGGCAGTGTGTGTAATCTTTACAAAGCTTAACCCGTGTCAAGGAATAGATTTGGTTTGAGGAACATTTGCACAAGGCGGTACAGGCAATAAGCTGCCAGGTCAACCACCTGCACGGCTCACTATACCACGCTCCAACTACAGCAGGCAACGCCTGACTTTGCGCATCCCAGCTTGGCAGATCTCCATGTATTTTTAGTGCCAGTGACCCAAAGTTCATTATTCTAACCCTGGTGCTGACAGATGTCTATAAGAAATCTGGTCAGGTACATCGGCTTCGGGCTGGCTGTGCAATCCTGCGCGGCCTCATTACGGCTCCCGTATAGCCCTGTGCCAATCCTGCGGCGGGATGTTTGCTGGTTTCATGCTGCATTTCAATGTCATGCTCCAAATGGTGACAAGAGATGCATTTTAAAAGGGTAATACTCGCTTTGATGAAAAGAAAAGAATGTTTAGATGGTTATAATTACTGAGTTTGTGCACACGGTAATCATCTATACATAGTGCACACGATTTTCCTGCTAAGGTAGAGTCAACAAATAACGTACCGAGTTGCAGTGCATATTTCTGTCCTGTGTGCTGTAATTTTCATGTATTAATGCAGAAGAGTAAAACAAAGATTTTTCACATTTCAGCAATCCTGGATACACAACAATTTAGGGAGCTGCAGTATTGACTGTAACAACTCTGAACTGAGTGGTTATCAAATTAACAAGAGCTGAACAAAAATATAAATCAACTCTCGCTGTAGTGTAATTAAAATAAAACCTGATTTACTGTGTACTTTAATGCAAAGAGAAATGAAATACAGACCATATTTTTTGCACACTACTTTCCACTCTCTCCGTAATTAAATGTTATTAAATAAATGAGTAAGTTTACACCATTATTCAGGTATTGTCTTTACTACAAACTATGACTCACACATCAGACCAGCGTTGTGAATTAAAAGAGATTCATCATCTGTCCTGCGAGGGTATTGCCACACCCTACTGAATAATCCCATATTTTAATATGCTCATCAGAAAGAGCAGAATAGATGGAATAGTAGAACAGCAGAATGAGATAGGAGAATTGGCTGAAAGGCAAGTGGAACAGGAGGAAGAGAGATAAAAACATATTTGATTCAGATAGAGGAGAGATTTCAGCACTGACCATAAATGTGTTCTTTCACACTCTTCATGAACCTGTTCTAATGGAGGAGTTTTAATGGTCTGCAGAGCTACTTTCCCTTGGGCTTCCAGGGCTGCTGGCTGTGGACCACAGGCTGCACCAAACGGAATGAGCGACAGGGATGCAGTACCAGGGCTAAGCAAGTGCTGGGTTATTACAGTACTGAGCTTTAACTTCATAATAACACATTCCAAGTAGCCCTGCTCTCAGCTGCACGTGTGTTGTTTCACTTTTATTCCTCAGACATATTCACATAAAACCAAAATATCACGCCAGCTTCCAGTTTTCCATAATAACAACAAGAAAAGCTTGTTCCCTTAAAACTATAATCTGTTAAATGAAGTCGTATTCAATGCCCTAAAAAGAAAATGATGAGAGAAATTCAGGACTTACATTGATGTCCTCCAGGTCGAGGAAGTTGAGGATGACGCCGTTGCGCTTCCAGATGATGGGGGGCCGCAGCGCCCCACGGATGCTGCACGTCAGGACGGTGCTCAGGCCGACCGTGATGGTGGTAACGCTGATCTTCTGGTCCTCCGGCAGGCTCAGCTGCACCACCTCTGCAAAAGGCAACAAACCAGGAATAACACCCAATACTACAAAGGGAAGCTGTTCCCCTTCTCCCCACTCTGCCTTCCTTCTTCCTCGTTCCAGGAATATTCCTCGTTCCAGGAATAACTTGGAAGGATTCTGGCAAGGAGATGGATACCTATGTTGTAAACCCCCCCCCCCCTAAACAGTAAAGCCAGGTAAGAGACATAGAAACTGAGTCTGCAACAATCAAACTCCCTGCATCGTTTTCCTGAGATGCCTAGCAGGAGTCATGGCATTAGGGCACTAAGATGGGTCCTCTGGCAAACCTGGCTGCAATATTCAATCTATGAAGCAGTCAGGAACAGGAGGGCAAGCAAAGGCTCTCCTGACTGAAACTGGGTTTGTTTTTCTAGAGGACTCCTGCCAAGGACCTCTGAAAAGGCACAAGAATGAGTGAGGTTCTTTCCTTGAAGAACAGAATTAAAGTAAGACTGTTGTCACTGAAATATAAATAAACCCAGTTTTAAATTGCCCAAATATTGGGAAGTCACCAAGCACTAAAACTCCTTTACCAAACACAGCCACCTATGGCATGTGAGGTATGTTCCTCTAACCAAGGAGTGAGAAGCTTTCTCTTATATTATTTAAATTAAAAAATCCAGTTATTTTGACTTATGTTGACACACCAAAGAAACACCCGAGGCAGCAGGCCTTACTGAAAACCATACCAACACCCCTCTGAAACCACACCAACACCACATCATTTCCTTCTGGCCACTGCTCACAAGATGTCTCTGCGTATTTTGCCACGTGTGGCCACACAGATAGGGAAAACGTTTGATACCAGAATGACCGTGGCTGCAGATTGTCATTTTTAGGCATTTCAGCAGCAGTGAGCCAGCACAGGGCAATCAGGCCACATTATCAAAGCTGCTGCACTCACAGTTTTATCATTCACACAATGTTTTTTGCTTACTCTCACTCGTGGGCTCTGCAATAAGAAAGCCCTGAAACTATATCGCATATAAATGCCGAAACCCCGTCTTTCAAGGCAATGGCCCATTGAGATGAACAGGGAACGTTGGCAGCACTTTGACGTTACGTTGCCAATTCAGAAACTTGGACTGGGAAATGAAAGACCCTCTCCTGACCTCAACGCCCCTCCTTCTTCGCGGCCACTGGCATGAACTGCGGTAGAACAGGGATGAAGGAGACCAATACTGCCTCATCCAAGGCCATGAACTTTGGGAAAAACCACTTCAAGCAGTGCTGACACTATAAAATGTTGTACAGGGCCAGGTTGCTCCCTCCCATCAGTTGGCAAATTTACTCTTCATCCTGCTTGCTCACGTCTCACCTGTGCCGTTACGACCCGCACAAGATCTGTGTATCCCTTATGTATCTGCGATGGTAGGATCTAAATGCTTTGTGCAGTTTCTTCCAGCCCTCTGAAAAAGTGCTGACTTTCAGTGAATCCAAACACTCATTTTTATCGTGTCAGTTCACAGCTTGTGATGTGATTTTGCCTTAAAAGTTAACAGCTTTGGTGGGAAAACCTTGCACTCTTTTACGGGGCTTACACTATGGAAATGCATGGAATAAAAATAAAAAAAACCACTATCTACTTTTGCAAGCATCGTTTTCCATCTCTTCGTACCTTCCAATGGAAAAATTGCCTTAACATCTCTGAAGTAGTAAATCTGTTAAATCTGTTCACTACAATATTCAGTCCGTTTCAGCAGCCTCGGGAAGCCTGGAAGGACTCACTTAAGTGCGCTGGTCTAGCAAATAATTGTGACCACTTATTGCAAAACTGGCTTGTGCAGCAGTACCCAAACAGCTCTGCATCCTTTCTCTGACGGCTTCTTCCACCTAAGCCAGAAGTTAATTGAATGTGCCACAAATTGTATTCGCCGCTGTAGATCTGAGACTGGCTTAGGGCTGCAGAGATCAATACCGCATCGCAAGTCGTGCCTGCCGTTCTCCCACTTAATATTCCTGGTGCTGGTTTAGAAAGAGCACAAGCTGTTGAAAAGAAACGGTAGCTATAGTTTTGATACATGGTTGATCAAAAATAGAAACGTTTGATTTGATTGATTTGATTGAACGTTTGATACTGCGATTCGGGTTGCGGTGGCATTACATGAAAGGAAGGCCTGACCCAGTCAGACCATCAAGTGGTTTCTACACCTGAAACCTGAATATACAAATGGGGAGACGGAGGAGGATTCGGAAGGGAAGGAGAACATTACCTGCCCGAGGTCACCAAGCAGGTTAGCGACAAAGCCAGGAACAGATAACGCATCATTAAATCACGCTGCCCGCGGTACCTGCTGGAGGAGATCTGAGTCGCGGCCACTCAGAGCCATGGATGGTGGCCCATGGGAGTGGTGATGCCCCATCCCACCACCCTCCTCCCGCTGCCTGAAGCACATAAACAGCACATAGGGGCTAATAGCAAAGTTATTTTCTGCATAAAAGAGAGCTCCTTTTTTATGAATAATATATTTGGAGTGTACTTGAGAGGATAAAGGACTGATAACTACAATAATTTGTAGCATGAAGTAGGGCTAATGAGGACATCTTTTCTTGAGGAGAAATGAAATAGAGGGTCATTCATTTACAAGAGGATTGTTTTTTCATTTTACTGCTGTTTTCCTTAATTCCTTCTGCTGTTTCTCACTCTGCCTTGAGTTCCCTGCCTCACGCTGGGCTCCCATCAGCTCCCACTTCAGCAACGTTTTTTGAGTGTTTTGTTGCGCTAGAATTTAAGGCTCCCTGCCCATCTTCCAAATGATAGCTAAAGAGGCTTTGGTTTTACACTTTAGAAGCACGCTAATGAAAAATACATTAACTTTTAATTAAGAAGACACCTTGCATAGCTACCGTTCTTGGATGAACCGTATCAGGCCAAGAGATGACTTTTTGTATTAAAGCATGTAATTAGTACAGACCACTTTAAGAATGCAAACACACTCCTTTCCTGAGTATTTCTATGGAGTATGTTTGAGGGCATAACATTACCAATACATCTCAGGGCATCTTATTAACATCTAAAAGCCTTTCTACTAAGACACAATTATTTTGTGTGGCTTCAGTCATTGCCGTATTGTTATCAATAGAAAAGACCTCCTTACATAATCAGGTGTATTGGGGACAAAATGAAGGTTCCCTAAGAGGATGCGAGGGCTGGGCTTTTTAAAAATCTTTTAAAAAACTCAAAATCTTGTACTTAAGTACTTAGCTTAGACACACCTGATGCTGGTTGGATTATGTGTACAAATTAGTCAAATCACCATAATGGCTTTGTGTAGAACCTCTAGATGAAGTATTGAACACCGTTAATTTTATTTTTAAAAACCTGTGGGAGATAAAAGGATTTTTACCACACGTATAAAACCGAGCAGAACAAATGGGTAATATTCAAAGTGAGCTCACCTGCAGAAGACAGGCTGGAATAGAATTTGGTCCTAAAATCAAGCAATCTTACGTACATTTGGAAATTCTGCAGGATGATGCATGCAAAACAGCTTTCTATATTCGATAGATTCAACCAGTATCAGCCCTAGCTGATCAGATTTATCAAGTCATGTCAAACCTGGTGCTCTCCTCTGGGATTCCAGTTGAAGCAACTCCTCAGTTTATTCCAGCTGGAAATAAAAAACCTGTTCCTGCCAACTACTCTGCCATCAGAGAGAGATCCTGTCATCAGAGGATGGGATGCTATCATTTCTGAGTCAACTTTTAATGGTTCGAGCCAGGGGTAAAGCCTTCATAACAACCACCTTTAAAAAGGAATGGGTGTAACCGTGTCTCCGTGTGTCGGAGGCCCGGGAGTAACCTGTCATCAGGTGCTGCACTAAGCATGGAGCAAAATCCAGGCCAGTAAAAGGCAGCTGGAACACCGCAAACACGCTTTGGTGATGGCAGCAGCCCAGCGCCTGAAAACCACACAGCTCCAGGAAGGAGGGCAGTGCCCTCTCCAAACCTTCCTCCCCCGTTCTGGAGGGTGAGGATGACTCCCTGCATGCCAGCGGTCAGCACTGAGGGGTTACGGAGGGGCAGGATGGCTCTGTCCTGCCTCTCGCACCGTTTCTCTCTGCTATGATATTCAGTCCGAGAGAAGCTGGGAAGCACTGCGGACCTTTGGTGACCCAGGTGTAGCCATTCTGATGTTCTTATGTTAAATTTCTTGCAATACCAAGTCCCACGGCGACACGTTTGAGAACCCAAACCTTTACTAATTCCTTTTCTTGTTAGAAATGTCAAGATATTGTCGAACATTTTCCTCGGCCCCTCCTCCGCTCCGATTTTATTTCTTAAGGTGCTGAGCTGGAGCTGCACTGCACCTTTGCAAGCAGTGCATACTAATGCCAGCAGGTATTACTTGTTGTGCTGCTTTATCACGGAAATCTTTTTCTCCGCTGTCATTTGCAGCCCGCCAAAGGCAATCATAATTTCACAATGAAGACATGTATAATTGAGGTCATTATAGGGAGCAACCTGGAATGAGCAGCTATGGAGAAAAACTCATTGATTTAGCACTGCGTGGAGATAATTTACATAGTAAATGCCGGGCGCCTGCCTGCCTGTGCTCATGCTACACTACATACAGAAATAGATTTCACACTTTAAAAAGTGCTTAATATCGTTAATTAGATCTTTTCCCGTAAATCTAAAGAAAATATACTTTTTAATACATTGTTGCCACCTTTAATCATTGTTACATTTGTTCCTGGATATCTTGCCTTGCTAAAACAGAATATGGAGCGACTGAGGCTATTGCTTAGATTCTGCTTAGGGGACAAGGCAATATTTTTTTAATCCTGTAATTTGCTCTCAGCAGGGAGGCAACAAAACCTTGTTTGAAGCAAAGGGAGGATGACTTTCAAAGAAAGTCCCAAGCACAGATTCCTGCCCCCAAATTAATGCTCCCGAGCAGAGAGACCTTCTGTTGGTGAACTGAAGCACAGGTAACACAGCCCTATGTACACTGTTTCTCCAGCAATGGTTCAAGTCAGGATTGATTTAATGGGATGAAAACTTCACTCAGTTCCCCGAGTCCTGCAGCTGTGTTTATGCGCTGCTTCACGTTAGTAAAACCCATTTATTGCCTCGTGGCTCAATACTGCAGCACGAAGGTCAATGGTGATTTTAGAATTTGTTGCAATAGGGAAAAGAGTCTTCTCCAGCTGAATACATTCTCAGGTAAGGAGCTAACTCAATCAAGAAAATCAAACCAATTAATGGATCAGAGCTAAAACCAGGATACATCTTTTATAATTATTTTTTCCCCCCATAATTTTGATGCTATGTGTTTGGCTTTGGATAGAGAGGGGAGAGCAATTTTAGACCCTCTTAAATCTGCGCCGACTGCAGCTAATGGATTTTAAAATGACCGTGTCAGAGGTGAAATGTATTTATAAACACGCAATTGAACATGAGATTTGGCCAGCCAAAGAGCGCTCCAGTGATACCGTCTGGGAGACCTGGCGATGAGATGTGGTCATCTAATTAGTCGCTGCTGAGAGAGATTAAAAGAAACAAAGGGCAATTCACAGTGGGTCTGAATCTGTAAAGCACTGCATAATGTGCTTATAAATTACTCTTATTAGCACGTGATTTAGTTTTTACCCTACTCTATAGACCAAATAAATGAATTAATAAAAACCTTAGTCCGCAAATCACCCTGGGTTTGCATGTCTTTGCAAACCTGTCACACCGGCTGATTTTAGGACTATCTCCAGAAGAAATGTTGCCATGCCATCACATTCTGCTGGCCGTTGAGGTTCAAACAAGCCAGTCTTACCTAGAAGTACTGGCTGCCTTCTCACCTCTACAGAGTCCGGGAAAGGACTATCCATCACCCAGCCCCAGAAGAAACCTCCATTTTCTGAACACCAACTTAGAACTACTAAAACTGTTTATGCTATTAATTAAGAACATTAGAACTGTTAATGAACATGATTAAAGTTGTTCACAATTAATTAACGCAGAGAATTCCTACGGCTCCTTCATCAGTTCAGAGCAGGTGATCAGGATGAGTCTTCTGGCTTTATAACCATCGAGAGCTGGCTCTGGCTCTGCCTCTGGCCACTGTTGGTGTCACCCCCCTCTGCCCAGCTGGCCTACACAGGACATTTCAGAAGTTGGTTTTCCCTCAAAAAGAGGTACCACAATGCAGCATTCCTCTAAGGCTTGAAAGCTTAATTAAAGTGAATAATAAAATGATTTCTAAAGCGAAGCAGAAATGTTCATATCTCAGCTTTATTTTGTAACTGCAGTAATTCAAGTTCTCAATGTAATTTATAAATCCTCAGGACCTTGGGCATGCTACTTCAGGACGTATTTTATTGTAAATTCTCTACTAAATTAGTAATGCTGTTTTCTAAGTCATAAAAAGGCATAATCATATTTCTAGCAGTATGAAAGGATTTAGTACCTCCAGCCCTCTCCTGTCATTACTCTTGAAGGCCACAGGCTATGACTCCCTGAGGTAGGCCCCAACCTTGCGCTGAAAGCTGAAACCTGTCTTCTTGTAGAATTTGGAATAATGTGTGCAAATCACCAGCGATATTCATCTCTTGCGTCGCGCCAGAGGACAAGACCCTGTCTCTCATCCCTGTCAAGTCTGAACAACTCTTCTAGTCTGTGTGACCATGACTTTGAGATTAAATGCAAGAGAAAAGTGGCTATTAAAAAAATTAAATATTACAATGTCTTTTACTTTTCTTCAGCGACTGAGACATTCCGTGTGTCTGTAATACACTATCCCTGACATATGACAGAATGGTTTGGGTTGGGAGGGACCTTCAAAGATCATCTAGTCCTACCCCTTCCCATGGGCAGGGATGTCTTGCACTTGATCAGGTTCTCAAAGTAGTTGGTTATTCAGATAATTAGAATATGCAGAATAAAACAAAGCTTAACTTGGAAGGGGAAAAAAATAATCTCGTATCAGCCTGGTCCAGCTTCTAACACTAATAGGGGTTAGGACTTCACATGCAGGCCAAGCTGCCCTTGCTCCTGTGCAATACCTGCATTTTCTCCTGAACCCTCTGGAAGGGCGAAGGAATGCTCCCAGGGGAGGATGAGCATCGTTTCCAGCTGTTGGATGTGAGAGCAACCGAGGATGTTTCTCACACAGCTCTATGAGGATGGATTCAGATCTCCTGAACCTTCACAGATCTGGAGGCTGGTATCACCTCCAAGATGGTATCTCAATCCCCTCCAGAGCCCACGCGGGGCCCTGAGTGCCTGGCTTGGATACGTGGTGGGATGGAGGGATTTGCACCCAAGGAAGGCCAATTTCTCATACTGACTATAGAGAAACTTCAGGCGAGCAACTCCGACAGAGCCACCTGCACTGGAAACCTCAGCATCTGGAGAGGCAAACTCTGTTCAAACCAGCTGCTTACATGCTTATTTAAATTATACACAAATTCCTTCAAAAAAATCATACACGTTGAAGAAAAGCCCTGTTTCCCATATGAATTGGTATCAAGAACATTCACATCACTAATCAATTTGCTAAAAATCACTTATATTGACTTTTAACCAAATGTAGCTTATTTATGTGCTGTATTCTAAAGATCCATTTCTCTTTTTTAAGAAAGCAAGCAACACACTTTCCATCATAAAACCCCATCACTGCCCTTCTGTTACTAATCAGGAGGAGAACATTTAGTTTGTGCAGAAAGGGATAATTCATTCATTCCTGAAAGTGCATGAATAAGTATAAGTTGTTCAGTGCTTAATTATCTAATCTCCAGAGGGTGATAAGTGATGGATTCATTATGTAAATAGGCATAAGTAGTCTATTTTAGACAATAGTTTACATAAATGCATTTGTTTTTATTTTAAATTCCTATTTCTCACAGATTGAGAGCAATGTTGATATGATTAATTTTTGATAAAATATTCCCATGTTGTGTCAACAGTGTCCTGCCAAGACTGTGACAGCCACGCATTTCCCCAGACAGTTTATTCATTCCAAAAGTAAAATTGCTAGTGGCCTAACAGGCTCTCTGAATTACTTCTGGTAGTCGCGCCCGCTAACCACTTGACTCAAAAGATTTGTCTCTTTTTCTTAAGATGAGTCAAACGCATACTATAGTATGCTATAAATATACAATATATACACTATATACTACAGTGTATATACTCTCTAAGTAACTATTGGATATCAATATTAAAATCCCTCGGTGAACCCACAGAAAAAAAGAACATGATGGTTTCTGGGGACAGATGAGAGGTGTCACAGCTGCTCCCTGTGCTCCCGAACCTACCGGAACTGCCAGGAATAATTAGCATCAGTGGTTTCGCTGCCACAAAAGCAACAGTTGTCTCTTGTAAAAGATTTATTTCAGCATCTCTAGAGTTTAAAAGTTTTTCCCAGTCCTTCAGAAATGCCTTAGCTTTGAAACGGAGAACTCTTTAGCATGGGCAGGTTCTTTCAAAGCAACGGAGCTTTTAAGAACAGCCGCTATCTATATTCAAATTATGGTATTTCAGAGTTTCAGAGGACTAAAAAACCGTATGAAACCACTAAACTTTTCTTTGTAACTTCTGTAACTTACAGCAGCTGAACTGATTTATACCTGATTTAAGGCAGAAAAAGATAGCTTCTGGTGGAGGATGTGGCATGCCAAGTTTCTCCCCGGAGTGAATTTTTATGGCTGCTCTATAAACCCCTAGGGTTTATCATGGAAATACTGTCAGACCATTAAGTCCAGCATGACTTGTGGGAACCACTGTAATGTGTACGTAAATTACTTTGAAAATTGAGACAAGTCAGGCCACAGGGTATTTGGGGTTCAAGAAGCATTCACATATAGTTTAAAACCACTGAGACATCAAAAATGGCTGCATCAAACTGCATCAGCCTGCTCCAATCTCTCACTCCCTATTCATTTTATTCTGAGCTCTTGGCCAGCTTTATGCAATGAGTGCGATACACTGAAAAATGCATGACCCAGGAAACAAGGAGCCTAGGAAAAAGCCCCACACTGCTTCTAAACCTCGCACTAAGTGTTTCTAAAAAACAAATATCCCACGCATTTAAAATCAGGTGTATTTATTTCTTTCATATTCCCACACTTACTGCGTTCATAAACAACCAAATCAGTGAGAGCATACCTTTCCAGTTGTAAATAAGCATTAGTAATATTTTTTCATGGAGCTTTCATTGCTCTTTCTATGGATGACTGCAAATTTAGCCGTGGTGATTATACGGATTTTGCATCTTTTCTGACCGTAGCTACGCTCAGGATATTTAATAAATGCAAGGACTCTGCTTTCCTGTGCTTAGGCTGTCCCAAACCAGAACCTCAGCTGTTCCGTCCCCCTACTTTGCCTTCCACTCCAGCCATTACGCTTTGGGGTTCTGCCTCATTAAAGTCAGAGTTCCATCTCTCTCCAAGACTTTTCCCGATTTTCCTTACAAACAGCTTCCTGGGTCCCAGTATAAAATCAAGGCACATTTAATTTGTAAATTATTGTTACACAAGCAGGGGAAAAACAACGCAATAAGAAGCGAGGGGCTGCAGGGCATACCCAGATATTTACGCCACGCACCCCTGCATAGCATGGTTCAGACACGCTGCCTCCCAGGCAGCAAAGCAGGGTTATGGACATCCAGACTCCAGCTATGCTGGAGCTCAGCTGGACGTGCATCTTGAGGATGCATTTCATCTCATCCCGATGGTGCTGCCAGTCCTGCCTTGGCGGGCGAGGCTTTGGGCCAGTTTAATGCGTGCTGCAGTGATGTACGGCTCTGGAGTGGCACAACTGTGCAAATTCGGCTGTGCAAGGTTACGGCAAGGTTGCTCTGCGGCAACATTTATCCAGATAACATCTTGCATTTTAAAAATACATTAGTTGATAAAAACTTCTGCATCAGCACTCTCGGCCATGTCCTTCCCATATTCAAAAATCACCTAACTAAAGTTTAGGAGAAAGTCAAAAATGGTGCAGACAAACGGCAACGATTTGCAAAGAAACAGGTAATTAAATAACGTTTCCTCCTGGAGAGAAGGGTGAAGGGAAACCAAAGAGCAAATAACGGTACCTAAAGAAAATCCCCTGGTTCGTGCTATCAGCACATCTATTGTTGTGGGCAGGTTTTCTCCAGGTTAAACCTTTTCAAGCCAAATCCCCCGCAGTTAAGAGCCTTTTAAAAACGGCACAGACAGGGCCGGGTAATTCATCAGTGCTCCTGCGCCATGCCTGGCAGGCAGCTGGGACTTTTTAGCAAAATTTTGAATCAGCATTTCAAAGTCGGCACAGCTCGGTGTGTCCCTTGGTTTAGTCTCCATGGGGAACTGCAGGATGGACAACAGAAGGTTTGGAAGGGACCAGCAGGGAAGGGGTAAGTACAGGGTTCACACGGCTTCTCCGGTGGAGTGGAAACTTCTGCAGAGAGCTCCAGAGATGAAGACAAGCGGTGGCGAAGGCAGGAGAAGCAGATTTAAATCCTCGCCCAGAAAGACAGTGACCCCTCCTCTGCCTCAGTTTCCCCCATGCGAAAGATCTCCCTGGGCCATTCTAGGAATAACGCGTTTGAAAAGATCTCTCAGCAACCATGGTAATAGAAGCCACGTAAATACCCACAAGCGTGTTGTGTCTGTGGATTTCTCATTAAAAAACCCTTAGAGGTTCACAGATAAAATCCACATATAAAACTGAAATTTAATTACACAAAAATACTTTGAAGCAGAGATTTGCAGCTACTGCTGTGAGAAACTTAAATTCCAGTAATACAAGAATGATAAATGCTGCATCCTTGAAGGTAACAGGAAAAACAAATCATCCAGACTATCATATTAAAAGGCATATTGAAAAGCAAGATACGCTGGCAAAATCAAATGTGGCCAGTCATACTTTGTGTACCGACCGACATTAGCTTCTTGAAACTTTTAAATCTGTAGAGCAAAATGATTTATGGAAGCTGTTCTTTATCATTCAGGCTTATAAGTCTTATGTCACATAAACCCCCCTGGCATTAGAAGAACATTCAGGTTGCAGGGGGAAGCAACGGCAGGAAAGGAGAGCGGAGGCAGCCTGTATCACTTGGGTCGCACGCACGCTCTTCTTAATTCCCCCAGCGTACACTATTTTTGCACAGAATAGACAGGGCTTATTTAAAGAGCAGCTATTCTATATTTTGTTTTTCTTATCTTATATCCTCAACCTTATTTTCAACTATTCAAATGTCGTTCTGAAGGCAGAAATTATTCATTTCTCCCTGGATTTTTCTGTAGCAACCTTCACCATTAAATCCGCTTCGGAAATGCTCGTGAGGACCTTTGACATGTTTGCTCTGAGTGAGTTGCGTGGCCTCAGAGAGGGATTATTCGGCACAAAGTACTTTTTAGTCCCTCTGCTTCATTTCTGCTCAGCTCCAGCCTGCTCCGAGCCCTGACTTGGCTGAGCCCTCCCGTCCCTGCCGAGCTTCAGCCGCCCCGTGGAGGGCTGGTCCCAGTCTCCCTTTCCCATTGTCACAGGCACAGCTCTTCCCATCGCCTCCAGATTCAACATTTGCCCTCTTCACACCTCCCAGGCCTGGCAAAGGCTGATGGGGACAAAGCGCAGCATATGGTCCTGGCTCTGCAGGGATGGCCTCCACCGTTTCTCACCCGAGGAATTTCTCTGCCAAAACCCCAGAAGTGTTTTCCCTGCACAAGCCCGTGCAAGCTACGCCTAAGTTTGCATCTTAAAGCTCGGCCCCGCTTGGGCTGGCTCTGCCCCTACAGCCCTCAGCCCACCTCTGCTCTCCCACCATGCCAACCTGCTGCAGCACGTTTTTTGTCATCTGCTCCAACCGACAGTACTTAAAATAATGAGCATGTTTCCATTCCTTCTTCCTATGAAAATGGTCTCTTTTTACCCCTATTTTTTAATTGTGCCCTTCTCAGTTTCCACCAACTATACCTCGTTACCTCTTTGTATGTGATATTAAATGGCTCCGTGCTACCCACCACCTCCTCCCTACGCAGGTGACTGTAGACCACAACGCAGAGATTTCTCTTGTACTAACAGAATATAATCTTAAATATTAAACATTTTGGTAACGGCTGTTAAATATTGACTTTTTAGGCTGATCGCAGTAGGTACATGCCTTGTTTACATTTAATGATCACAAATTAAAATCAGCTCAATAAACCGAACATTTGAGGAATGCACATTGCACTACGTCTAATTAATTATTGCTGGTTAAGTCTATAACTTAAACACAAACACAATCTTTAAACATATATTTCATTTACAACAGCGCAGAAATCGAGTGGGCCAAATGAAAGCTTGTTTAATGCTAAATTATTTGCCAGCATAGCCACCATATGCCAAGCGCCACAAATAACAATATTCGTCACATCAAGAGTCTGGGGATGGCTTCTTTTTAAGATCTTTAGCACAGTGCTCATCACAAATATTATCAACCAGATGCTCTGTTTTTCCAAGAAACAATTCACTCTTAATGTGAAGAAAAACCCCAGAAGTTCTCTCAGGCTAAAAGTCCACGTGGGCATCGCACCACCACCACAATCAAGAAGGGGTTAAAGCGGTGCCCCTCCTCACAGCCGTTCCTCCCTGAGCAAGAGCCTTCCTCACCTGCTCCAGCCAGACCTTCCTCCCCCTCTATTCGATGCAGTTATGCAGACACAGAAACAACATCCAAAATATATTCACTGACTCACCAAAGGTCAGATACAAATTAGTACATCATAAAAAGCCACTACCTTGCACAGAATATCAGCGCTGATGGCTCAATTGCTTTTGCAAATATCTTACCTAAATAATATCTCTGTGATAGGAGAACTGCAGAAAACTATTAAAGTGTAGCTACTGCTTGTGATGGTAATGTCCAAGTTAAAAATTTCCAACATAAAATCTGCAGCCTATACAAGTATTAATAAGATCAGTGGTTGGTTTGTACATGCCAGTATATGTTATCCATTGTGTAAATCATGGCTTTGATAATGAAATGATTTTCACAAACATAACATGACATTCGTTCACTGAGATATAACACATACCTGCAGGGCATTCAGTGAAAAGCCTTCTGCAGCACTTTAATTGATGTCTAGTCCTTTGTGGCTTCCATCCATTCAAAGCAATCTCAAATCCTACATTTTTAATTGGCTCAACTGTATTATTATTAATTTGGGTAAACAATTAATGGTAATTTATGGAGCTATTACTTAGTTAGTCTCAACACTGTTGCAGCACCAGGCGTGATGCCTGACAAGGTTTGGGTTTGATATATGGCTAGCGAGACACAGCACACTAGAAGTGTGGGATCATGTGTGATCCATGATCAGGGGTTCATGGGGCAAAGCTTTGCTCAAATAATGGTTCATGGCCTGGAGACCCACAATAGAAATATGGAAATACGCAACCGTGCCAGAAGATGGCATGGAAAACCAAGGCACAGTTAGATAAAATTACTTGCGTCGAGCAGAGCAAACCCTGTCTCACCACTCATGAGTGGTACGGCCAAAACACGAAAAAGCAATAAATAATTGTGGGAAGAACTGTTTATATCTTATCCTCAATTCTGCTTTCCGATGTTTTCACTATGGTGACCAACTCAGCTACAAGTATTTGGGATTTCTCTGCCTCTGGCAAGACCCCAGGTGCATGAGTGAGTGTTTCTGGCAGTAGTTAACCTGAGGTGGAAGGAATTTAATAAGCATTAGCTCAGTTACGCTATTTGAACCAAGTGACATGAATACTCTTTCATTTCTCTTGCAATTACTCTTCATCTTTTGCCAAACCTCTAATTTCTCTTTTCTACTATTTTCTCCCTTCCCTTTACTAAGGCTACATTGAGCAAGACAGCAAAATGCCAGCACGTGGAATTCAGAAGATGGCCTCAGATCCTATAAAAAGGGCATCCCACAAATGAAAATGCCTCCAACTAGCACCAAAAGCCGAGAGACACCACTCTTCCAGCCCAGGTCAGATCAAGGAGGGCTGTAATTTTCCACCCCCATATCATTAAGAGCAGAGGACAGCAGTGCTCAGCACTGCCATGAGCAAGGCAAACCTCACCTCCAACCCTGGGCAATGTGAACTTTTCAGGGAAATTCCTTCAGACCCTCTGCAAAGTGGTGGTCAGTTGGCTCATTGCACCGGCTCACAGCACAGCAAGGGCTATGGGCAATGCTTGCTAAACCTCACCAAATAAGTTGAGCAGAAGGATCAGGTCCTGTAACTACTCAAGCGTTCTCTGAAATGATCCCTGCTCATCTGTCCTTTGGCTGTCCCCCTGCAGGAGGCCACTGACTGCACCTGAAAATGAAGAACATCAGTGGTGTCTCAAGGTGGGCACCAAGGATTGACTTGCATCAGCGCTTCTGTTCTTTGCCCCAAGTTAAAGCTACGCCTGTAATTTTAAATCCCCTCTCTGAAGCCATGGCTACCTCATTATACTTCATGCGCTGCAAATCATTAACTCTCAGTATCAATCAAGAGCAATGCTTATGTAGGAAATGTCAAGGATGAAGTACTGAAGTCAGGGACATGTTGTGAAAAAACGCTCTTAATGATTCAGAGTAATATATTTCAGATGTTTGAGCAAACAAAGCATTCATAATCCACGGCAGAACTGCTCCTTTCAGGCTGAATGGAGCCTTTATTCCACGTTACAGATAATAGTGATTGAAGGAAGGAGGAAAGCCAAGGACACTAAACCAGGTAAGTCAGTGCTCCCCAATATTTCCAAGCAGGGAAGCATAGAAATATTTTGCAATGCTCTTTGGTAATACTGCCCACTGCAGTGTGGAAACTTGCTTAAACTGTTTTCTCCCAGCTTCTCCACTTAGCAATACCTGAGGGCAGTAACTGCTCATCAAAATTTATGCTACACACTTAAGGAAGAAGCTTGCTTATCTCCTTTAGGGTTACACAGGTTGGAAGGTAAAAGTCAGGAGATCCCTCTTTCCTAGTCTTCCATTAATATATGGCACCAGGGGTCTGCACGCCAGCTGCCTACGTCCTTAAATACCACCCTGAGGAGAAGCCTGGCCACCGTGCCTGCCAGAGCATTGCTAGTGCACTACAGGAAAAGCCTGCCTAGGAGGGTCTCTTGTGAACACAGTCTTGGGAAGACTTTAGGTCTGAAGTGGCCTCACTCCAGGCCTATGGGGACTATATCACCGAAACTCACAGTTTGCTGCAATAGCAGTGGGAGATGCAAACATACCCTTGCTCTTGAGGCACAGAACGCATCAAATGTCCAAGAACTCAAAAGGGTATTTTACGACAGAAGAGGATGCGAGTAGTTTATGTTTGGCGAGTAATATAGAGTGGGAGACATTGGCATTCGTCCAGGTTGTCAAGGTTAACAACAACCCCTCTATTACAAAAAATGTTATGGGTGAATCTTAAATGACTACAGATGGTCAGGTGTTGATTTTGCATGTCCTTTGAAAGACAGTACCGTCAGCAAAACAGTGCCTTCTAACCAAATTTTGAAGTTCAATACTCTGTCAGCAGGAAGAGTGTTGGCTCTTTAACTGACTCATCAAAATACTGTTCTTTTAGTTTCCTCTAGTGACTTTCCATTCGAGTACTGCTCTGTTGCTGGTTCTCCAGGACAAGAATATCTGCACAATTCATAGTTGTTTTTTTTCCCTCTCCCCAGTAATATTCCTTGAATATTAAGAAAGAACGTAAAACTTGCTTTACAGATGGTGAGCTGAAGCAGAGACAGACATTATTTAGCTGCAGCTACACAGCGTATCTGAACCAGAACCAGACACATGCCTTATTTCCCAAGGTTACTCTTCCAGCCTCTCCGAGATTACTTTATAATCCCATTATGGGTGGAATAGCTACGTACACACAGCTGCCTTCTTGGAGCTCTCATCTTAAAATGTGAGCAAGGTTTGAGTTTTCAGTGGTCGTCATGCCTTGTTTTGACCTTGGCTTCTACAAGGGTTTGCAGAAGGGCAGAGTGGGGACAATTACCATTGAGCCTGATAAAACCGTCTGAGAGGAGACTGGGGGCTGGATTAAAATACACAACCACTGAACTAACAGCCTAACACCACGAGAAATGTCATCAAAAGACTTTCTGCACATCCATGCTGTTACCTTACACTGTAAGTCACCTGAGATGGTATGGATGGAGTCTTTTGATCCTTGCTTAGCTTTTGCATGTGCTCTGGAGACCTGCACCCATTACCCCTCCCAAGAGCAAATTAGGGTGCACTACCCCGTGGCAATGGTGCCTATGGGACCAGGACAAGAAGTCACCTCTTTGGCTGTGCTGGCAACTTCCTTGCCTCTCTGCTACTTTAGCTAGAAGCTTCTCTTCATCCCCCACTTCTGATGGAGAAGATGGCCCCCTGTCCTAGGCAGGGTGCCCCCCACACAGGTCAGAGCTGGGGTCCTGGCAGCAACTGCTGCGGGGTGCTCTGCTCCTCCCAGGCTCCCTCCCAGCCTCATCAACCCGACATCGCTGCCGCATTTATCATCGGGCGATGCACGCAAACAGAAAATACAATAGACTCACTCATTTATTCCCACTTGTTATTGATGACCTTTCATGACTTTCATAACTCCACCTCGCTCCACCACTCATGAGTTATGAGGTCATCTGTATCTCAGGGAAATAAATGAAGTTTCCCATCAGCCTATTGTATATCCCCATTTATTACCTTTTTATTACCAACCTTTAAAGTTTTATCCCCTAGTATTTTGTTTTACAGTGGCATAACATTCAGATGCAGGCATGTATATGAATCAGGCCAAAATGGCTCAGTTCAGTTGGGTTGCACTGGAGGAAGAGCTACGCTGATCCACAGACACAAGGGCCATTTTTTTCCAAGCCATCAGACCACACCTGAGCCTCTACAACCAAATTATACCAGTGCTCAGGATCCTGTGTTTGTACTAAACGAGGTACAATATTTTCTTCTAACTAATTCATGCTAAGATCACTGGGGAACAAGGTTTGCCATAGAAATGACAAGACGTACTGTACAAATGATCTGTTCAGAGGTTTGGAGAAGATGTTTGAGATACAACAGGTTGAATAATGATCCTTTAAAAAGCTTCAGCTGCAGCATTTCTGAGCAAGTGCAGCGCTTCTTAACAGATTCACTTTTGTCTTTGACCTGTCAGTAAAATGCCAGAAGAATTAAATCAGATAGTATAGTAATCCTCAAGGTAATACTTAAATTCTTTGGCTGTATTTGTCGCAGGAGCTCCCGTGCTCCAGATGCCTTAATGACCGCTTTTGCAGGACACGGCAGCCTGCGTGTGTGTGCCAGCCTTCACAGCCACACCGCTTCCCATGGAGGTGCTGCAGTTCCCTCGGGGTCCTCGGCTTCACAAACCATGGAATGAGCCATGGCCAGTGCTGGCCTGGGGAGAGGCCCCCTCGGGAGGAGAAGGGAATGCATTTGCCAGCTAAGGGCAAACTCCTTTGAAAATTTGGGGCTACAGACTCCACGATGGAGTTGGGGCAAGTGTGGTCCCTCCTCTGCGCAACAGAAACCCACAAAGGTCAAGAGGCTTCCCTAAGTGTAGAAGCAGAGCAAACCAAGCTGCCTTCCAGAAGTTTTGCATGACACAAGGAACTGCAGCTGCAGAAATCAGCTACTGATCAGCGTAGACGAACGTGAACTAATTAGCCCATGAGCAGAGAGCCTATTGAGGGAGCAGCTGCTAATTGCTGCAGTCATGTGCAACACTCAACAAGACTTGAGCATTAATTGATTAATTTATTTATTTTTAACAGAAACCTTCGAGACCATCATTTAGTGCTCAGTAAGAAAATCAAAGGCACAAGAAAACAAACAAAACATCATGACTTCCCTTCTTGCTTTCTGTGCCTAGGTGGCCATGGCAAGGAGCATAGTGTCACTGCCCTGCAAAACTGATACTGCAGCCCCAGAATCAGTCCAAGACCTGAAAGGGTGAGGGTCGGGCATAAAGTCCTCACTAATTTAAGAGGAAGGTGTTGGGATTACCCACTGAAGCTTTCAAAATGTGGAAGGATTGGAGACCTGGTAATACTGATATATAGCCACACTTGCAAAGAGTAAGAGACTGCTATAATAAGGAAATATGGGCAGACTGGAGAACTCAGAGCAGCTTCATAAAATAAAACAAACAGGTCTTCAAAAATATTTTTTTCAGGCAATTAAGCGAAGTCAAGAATATGGAGGGAGCACTGGCTTGTTTCCAAAGGGAAGGCTAGAAAATAAATTGGAAGGACAAGAAAATTGTCTCTGAATCAGGACCAAAATTCCATAGCTCATGGGAGTGTTTCTATTGACTTTGTAGAAAGTCAGTTTGGTCTAAAAATAGAAATGTAAATGTCCTACCTGGACAGCAGGGAGCTCTCCCCAAACCCAGTTCATGCTGAAGGGTTTATTCCCCACAGCTTGGGGGGGAATGGTGGGTGGGAGGAGAGCGGGCGGGGGGCTTGTGCCAACCCTGAACCACGGCTGGGAGCTGACCCCAGAAAAAGAACAGCAAAGCCACGGTCCCCTTCCTGAAAGGATGCTCAAACCAGTGTGAATCTGTCCTGGAGAAGCAGTACCATGTGCCTAAACACCCACTGCTCCTGGGAACAGAAATAAGGAATATGAGCCTCTGCTCTTCACATAACAGTTTCCCATTGCGGATCATGCTTATTTTATTTGTAATGGGAAAAACCTTTACTTAAGTACCGTAACCCTTCCTTGTTTGGTGAACCAGCACCTTCTCAAGTAATGTTTCCCTGCAAGCCTTGGTAAGAAGGTGGGTCTAGAGGAGCTGAGCAGCAGAGCACATAGCCTGCAGGAGACCTTATTGGCAGTAGGGTAAAGTCTTTTACAATCCTTTACAGGTGAATGGGGAAAACTCAATAATGTTCCCTATCATTATCAAGTATAGTTATTAGCTTTGAACGTCTTCTAAAATAAGCCTGTCATTAAGACAAACGTCTTGTTAATGGTAGGAATTTCCCAACTGAAGCATTAAAAAACCTGCAGTGCCTGCATCATTAGCTGCCTTGGAAAGCTCCTCTGCTCTCCCCAGCTCCATGTCAAAACGGCCAGCGCTACCTCCTGCTCCACTCATCTGTACCGCTTCTACCCCGGAGCCTTTCCCATAGTGATTCCTACTCTCGGCAAAGCCTCTCATGGCTCTGTCATGTGCTGATCCTTTCTGTCTGCACCACAGACAAAGAGGACATCTGCACTAACTTGGACTGGAGGAGAAGAATGTTAGAAGACTAGAAGAAAGGCCACTACATCACGACTTGCAGCACGTTCAGCTGCTTGATATATGGGATGAAAATTATTTGACCCCATCAACTGCAGCTCTATGTAAGGAAAAGCCAGCAGGAAAAAATTGGGCACGACAACAAATTTTTCTCCTGAAAATACGGCCCAATTATCTGCCAGATCTTATCCCAGTCCTGTTCCCAAACTCTGTGATAGCTGTCCCTTAGGCCTTCCCCCAGCACCCCTCTTCTCGGCTTCTCCAGCCCTGCTCCAGCAGCTCCCTATCTCACCTGTAACCATATCCTCAAATCTCTCTGTTCCCACATCGCAGCTCGTTCTGCCGTCATATATCACTGTTTAGAACACACCACAACGACACTACCCAAACCAACAGAGCAGATGACTCCTGACACGTGTGGTCTACAATTTAGGACTCTGAAACTGGAGATCCCCTCCATACTTAACAGAGAGAAAGTCAGAGGTACCCGCCTCTGACTAGTGAAGGCAGTGAAAGCCCAAAATAACCGAGGTATTAATTTAAGCCACCCAGTTAGATGTCCTGGATTAGGTGGGATGAAGAATGGGTGCCTCGGGACATACTTGCATCACCTTTCTGTAAATAAAAGTCATGTTTTCCATTACAAAATGCAATAAAAGAAAATAAATATTTTATAAGCCTGAGGGAACCTGACATTTTTGTCTCTCCCTACAAGAGTGAAGGTAGCTTTAGCCAGCATTGTGCTCCCCATTTCAGTACAACAGAAGTTAATATTTTCAGTATTACTATTTGCTATCCATAGAGCCAGGTTCATACCAACTGGTTACCAGCACACATTGTGGGAAGGGTCGGCATGAGGGATGGGCTACAATGATTTATTTTAATATTTAGCATCTTACTTTCACAAGTCCTGGTTCTTGTCTTCCAAAGTTTGATTTTCAACCTTACCCTGGTAATCAAAATTTTAATCGTGACAGCTGTCACTGAGATTCTGCACTGCTAATAGCATCTGGAGCCAGCGAAAATCACCTTGCACTTGAAATGACCTTGGCAAAGTGACTTCTATTGAAATAACTGAGCTTCCCAGGTTCTTCTCAAAATAATAGAAATACATCTTCTGTAATATAATTTAAGAACTAGCTACCAGGCTGAGGGCAGTTTTGATTTTATTGATATTAGTTTAGTGAACACTGTATATTGTAAAACTGATAGAGTGGGAAAATTACTTCACTAGATATCAAATTTGATGGAGCTGGTAGCTGACTGCAAACGTAAGTATGGGAACTATCACCTAAGGAGGCACTCAGTATTTCACTGTGGATTTTTTTAATGTTTCATATTCAGAATAACCTAAAACAGTGGCCCTGAAAACAATAAAATATGCTTGTGTAATACCACCATTTATGCGCAGTTACACTTCATTATCCCCGTAATCTAACATGGTGGCTCAAAAAGGAGAACATGAACATTTTCTGAGTGATTTAGCAGGATGCTTTAATGATGTATTGAAAATGAACATTGACCCTATGTAATAGGTGCATAAACTGACACTCTCAAAGCACGCCATCCGTTTCGCTCAGACTGACTATCCTTCCTAAATCACCAGCGTGTCGTTTTTACGATGCAGATCCATCTATTGAGACGGTGGGACTGTGAAATGTCATAAAAAAAAGGCAATAAGAAAAAAAATAAAATTAAGCTGCAGGTGGCAAGTATTAGCATTTCAAAACTGTGCCGTTGTGTTACGCTATTATCCCGTCTCTGTCAAGGGGCAACAAGATTCAATTCTCACCTTAAAGAGCCTGGGCTGTTGAATGCATTAGCTCAGGGCACGAGGAGCTCTTGTGCCCGCTGAAGGGCATTTTACAATAAAGCTAAAATATATTTAGGACTAAATTTGATAGGACACAAGGTCAGCCTCCCCCTCCGATGACAAAGCCATGGTTGCTTCTTTTCTTCCCCGTTGTGCTCCTTAGCTCCCAGGCTTTTCACAAAAATTAAAGCGTTGAAACTTTTTGCCCACCAGAAAAGCTGCAATAAAATGTGGGGTGGCAAGGGAGTTAATTGTAAACCCTAACAGGTCAGGCTCCATAGCTGGCAGGGCTCCTCGGGTGTTTTGTTATGGAAAACGTTGTCCATTTCCTTACGGAAAACGGCGCAAAAGTGGTTCCCTTCAGCTTATTTCTCTCTCTCAAGCTTTAAACTGAAGTCAGATTATAAACTGAGTTAAATCCCCTGAAATCACTGCCAGGCAGAGAAACACCCCGTGTGGGATGTCAAGGGTTTTTAGTACTGTTTAAGGGCATATGTGAGGCTCTGAGTGGAGCTATAATTAAAAAGTGTAATTATTCATAATGATTTCCTAGAGAGGTGCAGGCTGGCACTTCAGCGGCAGGATGCCATCAGCCGTCCCCGCTTGCAGAGACTGAAGGATTCGTTCTGGCTCTCACCAAAACCTGCCACCACCAGCGGGTTTTTACGCTTGGAGACCAAAGACACGGACTCAAATGTGTAGGGAAATAATTCAGTAAATCTGACTATGTCCATCCAGCAGTTCCTGGAACATTCCTTGTACTTGGATATGTGAGCACCTCAAGAATTGTAGCATCTATTTATTATACCCTGGGAAGAAGGAGAAAGGACGTCTTAGCAGCAAACCTGAGCTGCTTGGGTTTGCAGAGGCACAGAAATTCCCACGCAGTCCCCCAAAGCACGATTCAGCTCCAATATCCTTGCCTTAACGACTGCCACGGCTCAAACATTTTCAAAGACCTCTAATAGATTTTGATTCACAACTCCTAGAAAAAACAAAAACTAAAGCATTTGAACCCTTTGCAGGTGGTGCAGAAATAATCTTTAGCATTCCAAAGCTGCAGGTTTAAACCCCAGCATCTCTGCACACCCAAGGCTTGCAAGCACTGTATTTCTCCACAGCAAGATGATTATCTTCCATGTTCATGGAAGCTGCACCACACTAATGAGCCATAAATCACAGAATCATAGAATGGTTTAGGTAGGAAAAGACCTTTAAGTCACCAAGCCCAACCGTTCCCCTAACCCTGCCATCCCACCACTGAACCCTGGCCCTGAGCACCTCGTCTGCCCAGCTTTTAAATGATGATACTTGACGCTTGCTGCTCTGCCAGGTGGGAATTCACTATCAATACAATTCTGCGTGGAAAGTTAAAAAAAAAGAAAAAAAAAAAAATTCGGAGGGGAAGAAGGAAACATCGCTGTTTAGTGACTGTTTTATAAAATTTAGTGAAGCTTCCCAGCAGGCTGTATGATTGTAGGAATTAGGAGATAATGGTTGGTCAGGATACATCCCTGCCAGGTTCTCCCTACTGACCACCTTGCTCTGCACATACAAAGTAATATTATCAAAGGCTCGTGATTTTCTCAAATTTTGGTTAATTTTTTATAGGTATGGCAAATCCAGAAAAAAAAATTCCTGACTCCCCGGGTTTAAATCCAATACTGCAAAACATCCAATATTAGAGCTTCACACTGTAGTGGTAATAAGATTTTTATTCTGTGGCATGGACTAAACACTGGACATTTCTCTAATCTTGTTACCGAAAGCTGCTGAGCAATTCTCACTGTGGTTTCCAGAAAGCAAATAAAAGAGACAAATTCATTTTCAGCAGGTTCCTGGCACGGAGCATTTCAGCTCAAACAGATTCGGTTTGGCAAAGGCGTAAGAACTGGAAATAAAATCTCTCTGTGGGAAGCGCCGAGCGGCGGCTGCTCCCAGCCAGGCAGCCCCACGTCCCCACGGGGCACGCTGGCTCCCGCAGCCCCCCAGAGGGTGGGCAGGAGCGGAAAGCTCCATCTTTTTCCTAAACTCTCCTCTTTTCTTGCCTTGTTTGCCCTTTCGTGGCTCCTTCTGAAACCATGCTATTATTTCAAAGTCTTGGCCCTATAACCCACCTCCTAGGAAGCCCTCTCCTCCAGCTCCAGCCCTGCATCCCTTCCCCTCTCCATGACCAACCCTCTCTCCGTTCCACCAACGCCATCACCGAGGGGGCAGCCAGACCCACCGCTCTCCCCACGGCACAACAGCCTCCCGTGGCTTCACCACCAGCGCCCCGCCTTCGGCGATCAAACCCGAGGGGGTTCACAGCGTGCCGATGACCAGGGGAGTGGGGTCGTTACCACTGCCCACGATCCAATTTATTTTAATTCCTCCTAATGGTAAATCTGGCATGTGATGATTTTCCAGTTCTTGGACTGGCAGTCTCTGCAGTGGCCTTTCAGATGTCCACAGTATACAAATGCGTGCACTCCTGTGTGTATAGATGCACCCACAGTCACACAGCCCTAAAGCATGCTTCGGTATACGCACTTCCCCCTCAAACTCATTTAATTCCAAAATGGAAAAGCACAGGAAACACTTTTTCTTTGACAATCCTGATATTTGTGCAGTAAGTGAATTGGGAGTGATTCACCCCTATGGTAAGGAATTTGCAAAACATATTCTAACTGTTTACTATATCAAACAGTTTAAATTATGACTGCATTTTATCTTTCCGTTCACAGAAGGCTGCTTTTTCTTTATAGGCATTCATCTAATGGGATTCTGTCTGTGCTATTTTCCCCTGTGACTGGTAGCAGGAGTCTTCAGTCAGCAGTTTCGTTCCTGGAATGGGTTTTATTTCAATGGCTTCTGGAGTACGTGTTACTCGGTAATAAATAAGCGCTAACCAAGCCAGGACGATTAAAGATCAATTAAGGCATAATAAATTTCATAATAGATTGTGGCAACAAAGGGATGTTGTGCATCTCAGCCCAAGGACTGCACCTCGTGGCACTGGGAAAGCCAAAGGATGGACAGTTTTCCTGGTTTTCCTGGAATACTAAGTTGGGATACCGAATGGAGGGAAAAAGGAGAGAAGGAAGGTGGCGGGTGGGAAGAGGCTGGGATCCACCATGCCGTGTACCTTGTCCTTGACTCTCCTAAGGGATGCAGCTAAAGTTGTGCCCTTCACTCCTGTTGAAGCCAAGCAGGAAAGTCTGTTTTGGGACTTATGTAAATATAAAACATTATCTATTTTATACATAAAATTAGGTATTTTATATGTATTTGACTTCGCAGGCTGTTGCAATTCTGCTAACAAGAAGTAATCTGGCAAGGTAACCAACACAAACCAGGCACTATGGGCCAGCGCCGTATTTTTCCTACCTGCAGCTTTCATGGCAAATGCTTTTACTTGCCAGCAATTAACGTGACGGGTGATGGAACTGCATGAGTTAAACAGACCCATCCCACGCTTCTGTATAAGTGATTCATCAAATCTCCAGGGCAAACAAAAGACATTTACCTCATCCTGGAATCAACCCGCTCCCTAACTGCAGCCCATGTTGGCTCCGTGGTATCTAGGCAAGTCACCCAGCCTAAATGCATATAAACAGTTTAACTAATTCCTCAACACCAACAGAAACCCTCTCACTCACGCCAGAGGATTTTGGCTCTGATGCCGAGTACCCAGTCCTCTCCCAGAGGCAACGGGAAAGGAATGAAGGTTTTTCCACACGATCATTAGCTATGTATTCTGCTAGACATATGCAAAATATATTCGAGCTTATGCTTGCACTTAAGGTGGCCCCCACTACTGCTGCTGTTGGGAAGAAACGTTTAAAACTGACAACAAACAGACTTCAAGCACACATCAGAGAGGAACTTTATGACTCTGCAGAGCCAAACACCACCAAATTACCTGCCCATTTTTGAGAATCAACGAGACATATATATGTATATATATCTCACATGCTTTTGACCCCAGCTTTTACCCTTTTTACTGGATCCTAGCATTTCAGTTGCTCAGGGTTTAAATATATTTTTAATAATCCTAATATTCTTATTATTGTAACATATTATGGGGGTATTAGATTGTAATTCAATTAAAAAAAAGTCATCGGCAGATAATTTATTCCATGCTTATTGTTAATGGACCACTCTAGCCTTGTTGGCATTTTCATATAGCAACGTAACTCACTGTACTACAGAAAAATATAATTTACATTTCATCCCTTAACAGCCATTGGAAGAGCTGGGTATGTCTTGCTTTGCATTTCCTCCATCCTCTGCCAGGGGTACATTTAAAAAGGGGTTTGCCTGTGACTGTGAAACCCCTATCGCCCATCAGCATTGCTGTGTTGGGCGATGGACCCAGGGGTGGAAGCAGAGTGGTTTGCCACTGGGCCCTCCTCAGCCAACTTGCATCCATAAAGATCCCAGGGAACAGCAGTATGTGTAGGCGACAATAAGAATATTAGGATCATTAAAAGGTATTTAAATATTAAATGCTTAAAAGCAGTGCTGGATAAAAGGCCTTCAGCAAGTTATTCCAAGATTTTCAAAAGTCTTCTGGGTATAGAGTGGGCTGAGGGACAAAGTCTAAAATTGAAGATAGGTGCCTGCTAGGAAAAGCCTGCTGATAGAGGTCCAGCACTGATAAGCTACACCAGCAAATCTGCCTTGTCCACATGCCATTTATAGGGGCATAAAATGAGCTTTGCTGCTGCAGCTTATGCCGGCCCTCAATGAAATACCTATCCCGGCAAAACGCTAATGTGCTGAGTCCCATGCATCTGCGCTGGGGTTATTCCAGGTATAAAAATATTTCAGAAAGCCTTCCACCCTGGCCGGCGTTACTCCATGAACGACCTTCGCCAGAGGAGCCCCGGTCTCTGCAGCGCCCACGTTGCGCTGTGCAGAGCCCCAAAGCACCGCTGGGCAAACGCCCGCCGGGCAGGGGAAGGTTTGAGCTCTGCCGCCCGGCAGCACCCCGCCAGGGACAGGATTGCGTTCCCCTTCGCAGTGGGGGGTCCGCACGCGGTGGCTGTTTCATTGCTTGCCCCAGCAGAGGAGATGCAGCTCCAGAGCATTTTTTAAAGATGAAGGGGAGCAAAGCAGTGGGGAGGTGCTGGCTGGTGCTTCCCAGGCTCTGCTCCCTCCTCCTCCCCGCCGCTGCAGCCGGCTCAGTGGGGCAGCTCGGTGGGGCTGGCCATGCTCCCCATACGGCCATGCCTACAGGGTCAAGTGCAGCCCATAGAGCTCGTCCCCCAGCAGGACCTACCAGCTCAGGCTGGGCTTGCACCGGTGCAGCTCCTGACAGCCTGGAGCGAGAGCCGAGCAAGCCAACGTGGCTCTGGAAGGGGAGATGAAAGTGGGTTGGCAAGGTCTGAAGCCCTTGGTGGCGTGCGTGAGGCTCTCCGTCCTCATCACACACTGGGACAGCGCTGAGCAGCACCTCGGCGTGCAAGGGATCCTGCCCCTTCCCCCCGCCATTCCCAGGGCGGGACGCCCGTCGGAGTGATCCCCTGCCCCTCCTAAACCAGCAAGCGGTATCAGACAAAGTGCAAGCCTGGCTCACATCCCACCCCACTGATCGTTTCAGTGCAGTTGAGATTCAATTTGTTAAAGCACAGTCTTGGGTATTTTTTTTTGCTTGTGGTTATGTAGACTGAAATAAATCAACAAACAAATCAAATCCCGTTCCATAAATCTCTGGAAATATTTAAAACCATACTGGCTCCTGTGCCTCTCTCCCATCTGAGCATCACTCAAGCCTGCTCTGCTCCCTCCTGCTCTGCTCTCCCTCCGGATTCAGACGGACACAGGAGTGCGATTTCAGGAGCTTGGGTTTTGATCCCAGGTAAATGCTCAACTGGCTGCGGAATACAGAAGGATTTAAGGCATGCATTTTAATGTCTTTCTGAATTGAAGCCAAAAGCTTTTTCCCTCTGTGGTCTCCCGAATAACATCTATTTTAAACAGCCGTTCAAACTCCTGCTTTGACCTTATGCAAGACTCTCCAGGAGCACCGCTGCCTTTTTGTAAAGACAAAGCTCCACGCTTCCCTCTGCGCAAGGGACATCACTGCTGCCACGGCTTCACCCGACGAAACGAAAGGATCTGGTGGTGAGCCAAACACCGCCACGAAAGCCTCTATCTCCACACTCCTGAAGCCATGGAAGCCGAGGGCACGCCTGCAACGCAGGACTCCACGAGACGTCCCTGTGACAAGAGGCTGCATTAAGCCACAGGCCACGCTCGCAGCGAGGCACCTGCCCTTCCTGGTATTCTCACTCACTGCAACAAAAAATAATCAGAAATAGTCCCTGTGCCTAAATAACTGTACATAAATCACAGGCAGAAAGAAGCAAAGTGCTGTTTCCAATTCGGCTTAGCAAGTCAGTGGCATTACACCGTGTCACTCGACGCTGGCTGGACCTCCATGGACGCCTGGAGGTTGGGCAGAAGGGGAGAGCAATGCTTTTTGTCCCAGGAGGATTTTGAGAACGCCAGGTTGCAATCACCCAAAATTTCCAGTTGTGCACCAGCAAACCCACGCTGCCTCCTCATACTCAGAACGGCTGCCCCGTGCAGCGGCCGCCCCGTGCAGCGTGCAATGGCCGCCCCGTGCAGCGGCCGCCCCGTGCAACGGCCGCCCCGTGCAATGTGCAATGGCCGCCCCGTGCAACGGCCGCCCCGTGCAACGGCCTCCTCGTGCAACGTGCAACGGCCTCCTTGTGCAACGGCCGCCCCGCGCAATGTGCAATGGCCACCCCGTGCAACGGCCGCCCCGTGCAACAGCCTCTCTTCGTGCAACGTGCAACGGCTGCCCCGTGCAACGGCCTCCTTGTGCAACAGCCGCCCCGTGCAACGGCCGCCCCGTGCAGCGTGCAATGGCCACCCCGTGCAACGCCGCCCCGTGCAACAACCGGCCCAAACCCTCAGGGAGGAGCAGAGACCCCAGCCTGCCCCACAGCCCGCGCGGGGAGCACCTCTCACGTTGGCTTTGCAGGGTGGGGATGTTTGCACAGCTTGAGCAATAAGATGCACACACTTGCCTTTTTTAACTGATGAAGCACACTTCACAGCAATTTGCATCAGAAATTTAAAAAATGCATTTTAATGAGTTGCTGTTAGCTGGCATCTTGCAGGTGTCAGGAGAGAGCCACACGGATTGAGCCGAAAAGCATTATTTCCACTGCTAGGGTTTAGATGCGAGGTTACCCCCCGCCCCCCCGACCGCTGTGGTGACTGAGGGGTGATGGATTTCTCTGCTCTTTCCTAATTAGAGGCAGATAATCACTATGACAGTGATAAATGTTATTGCTCACAGTAAATTTAATATTACAAATATTACAGGCTGGTTTTTACTGCTGTGTCAAAGCCCTTTGAAGCAAATTCAACACTTAAGATTGCGAAGGAAGGTTTTAAAGATTTTCATTGTAAAAACCTACACAAAACGCAGACAAGGTTACTTCGAGGCTCAGAGATCTAATTAGCAGACTGCTGCTTAAGCAGAGCATGCCTCTAACTTTCTGGTGATGGTTCTTGCATAGTGTTTAAATTCCAGCAATATATGTAAAACAGCAATTCAGCATTAATGCCCTGCTGGATATTACAGCTTTATTTTCATTTAGTTTGCATGAGTACAGAGAAACTCCAAATCCAGGAACAAATATTGCACATTACGCGGTAGGCAAATTACAGTTTTTGGACTTTTTTTTCTAATTGCACAGCCTTGAATAAAATGGGTTTAGAACAAAAAGGGATCCAAGATCCCATAGCATTTGAGAGCAATACCGACACTGCTGCTGCGCTGCACTGGTGTTTTGCATCCCATGGGAAGGATGCGGATACTTCCCATAGATAAACTCAACCCACATCAGAGAAAGAAAAACCCTCTCCATCTCCTAGGACACAAAAAAGCCAGACACAGGCTTCCATGCCCCAAAAAAGACTGGGAAAAACACGGCAAAATGGAGCAAACCTCCAAACTAACAGCAGGAAAATACCGTGGATGGGAAAGGTTAAGTGCGACAACGGTCGAGTAAGGAAAACATCTCCAAATCCTCTCCAGTGTACGGAGAACAGGACAAAGCATGGTGTTACTTCCACAGCAGTGTAGCAGGACCCAAATTCACATGGCAGGGATCAGTAATATTTTGTTAACTACGTAGCATTAGAACTCCAAAATTAGTGCAGTTAAAGGTTTGCCTTTGAAGTTATGCAAGGTCATTCTTGCAGGAGTACAACGCCTCTCATCGCTTGATGTTCCCAGGTCAGACACTCACACTAAACACTCCAAAACGTCCACTTTTCGAGCACAACCACTGACTCGTACCCAAGTACTGACTAAGGGATCGGTTCACCTCTTTCCCTACAGTACAGTGCCAAGTATTAGAATGCTGGGAAAGGAGAGGAAAGTTTGCTCAGGAGCTCCTCAGACTCTGCAGATGCTAAATGCAATTCTGATTTCCCAGGTCTTGAGCAGCTCATTTCCTCTGTCCGGGACTTCCACCCGGGATAACAGCCAACCCCTGAAAACATCTAATGAAGGATCGATAGAAAAACCCCATCAAATCTTAATGCTAATTTCCTTTCTCGCTGTAGTTACATTATTAGTGTCACACTCCTCAGAAAGGACCATACATGCTACTTGAATGGACAAGTAATAAGGTAATGAAATTAAATTAACAGCTCCGCGGGTGGCTCTAATAGTTTAGAAAAGCTTAATTTCAAATTATGATAATTTAATCTAGACATCAACCAGGCTAGCAAACTTCGCATTTTATAGGTATCGCTTCATCTTAAATTACTTCAGGGTAACATGCATAGATGCTACCTAGATGCTCCATAGAACACAACATTTGGATGAAAACCTATTGTAGCAACCATACGCGCTAGGAGTTGGCGCAACTGAGAAAATAAATCGATGGATTGATTCTGCACAAGGCCAAATCGATACCAGGTGTATCTTCCTCTATGGTTTTGTATTTTTAGTTGTGGTACATCGTCATCCCACCCCCCCGCCCCGAACTTCCACTTGTACAAGAGCAGCGGCAGTGACCTTCCTAGGGCATTCATTTTAAGGTCCAATTTGCTTATTTTCTTAGGAAAGTTTCCTGGCCAGTACAGCACTCCATATGAAATCTCCAGCACAGCGTGAACTGAGCAACGCAATCAGCAACAGCAAAAGCAACCTCAACTCACCAAAGAACACACACGATTATTAGAATTATGGTTTGCATTTAAAGATCTAACAAATTTCCCAGTTAAGTTATGCACACATAAAAAACACACCAAAAAGTACTGTTACACTTTTGGAATGGAAGATAGCAGTGCAAACAAATCTACCCATCTTTTACTCATGAATACATTTGCAGAGTAATTATGTGGCAGGAAAGCTAATGTAATTAAAAATAATGCAATATAAATTGTTGTGGAAATGTAATATTCTATGCATGCCTTATTTCTTACTCCACTGGAAGTGGTTAGGTTTATTTTTTTATTTTTTATTTTTTTGATTCAGATCCAGTTGGCAGGAGGTTTGCAAATAAACCAAAATACCCAGCACTGCTATTTCATTAAATAGCATGATTCAGAAATACTACTTTGGGAGTATTAATAGTGTTGAAACAATCTTATTAATGTCGGTATTCCATTAACATTTTCTAGAAGGCATTAACAATTTCAAGGTTGTCTGTGGTTTTATCTTAGCTCTTTTTTTTTGCTAACGACAGCTCTGCCACGAGGTAACACACGTGCAACTCTCCAACATTGGTGCTGGCAAAGCCACTGCCCAGCACAGAGAGATGCCGCAGGGTTCATTTAGGATTGAATTTTCCTTGCACTGCCAGAGAAGCAGGATGGCACAGGACCATCCTCAGACCCGTCTGGACCATCTCAGTCCAGAGTGTAATTTTTTTTATCCCACCACCCATACTGGCAAAAGCTCTCTCAAGTTTACACCATCCATACTGGCAGGAAGATGACTGGTACTGTTCCAGCTTACTTTTTCGCCAATTTTGCTAACTCACATCAAGATGATTCTTCTAACCCAGTGTCACTGCACCCTTTACTGCAAATACCCCCGTATACATAGAGCAGCAAAATCTTCCAGCAAAGCAAATGAGGTACAAATCACACCGGTTCTGTCTGCAGGCAGAATTCAGAACCATATTCTTTATTTTCTTTGCGGTCAGGAGAGTAAGACAGAAACCCTTTGTGCGCATTCCCCTTCACTGACCCGTCGGAGAAGAACGATTTTTTCCTCCTGGAGGAACGGTGCCCCAGAGCACGCACACAGGCTGATGAGGAGAGCACTTGGCTTCACCACCCACACAGCAGTTTTGGCCCAGGCACTTTTTACTTTTTACTTTTTCCCGTTATTTGCAAGAGCAACCTTGCAGTAGCAGCTCCTCCATGCCTCGGTGCAGTGAAGGAATGTTGGAAAGGTCACCTCGTCCATCCCTGTAATAATTCTGCTGTGTCCTTCAGATGTGCATGTCCCTCCCAGCCTGACCCCCTCTTGCCCATCCCTCTGGATCAGGCAGACACCTATACATGAGCATACACCTATGCACTAGCATAAACCTCCCAGGCAAAATTTCAAAGCCAGGTGCTGATACGTCTCTATTTAAATGGCACAAGGAACAGGAGCTTGCAGAGCCGTCCTGAGATGACGACTATGCAGCCATCCCTGTTTCCAAAGATATTTGTGGTTGCTTTACTTTTGATTGCGTAAGTCTCTGGCGATTAATGGCACATATTAGAGGAAAATTTGGATGTCAGCGCTGAAGTTAATGCTGGTACAGGAACAGGACTGGGACTCAGCAGACACTGAGGAGCCCCGGGGAGCTCCATGGGAGCATGGCGGGCTGGCCTCGCTCCCCAGGAAGGGAGCTGTTTCTTTCCATTTTTAAAATAAGTTCCATGGATGCGGTCAGCTTCTGGTGAAATGATGGCACTGAAATCTGCTGTGGTCTCCATCAAAAATAAAGGCTTTTAAAATCAGTTTTCAAAATTATTGTAGCAATTTAGTAATTTTTTTCCTATTTTTCATATAGCAGGTCTCTCTGGCTTTCTTTTGTTATATTTTACTCTTTTTTTTTTTTAAATTTAAATATAAAATAGTTTAACGTTGGCCTTATTATATGCATTTGTGTGTGAGCATATAATATAGTAAATTAATTGACTTGTGAATTTGGCAACTTGAGGCCGTTTCCCCTCGTCCCATCGCCCGTTCCCTGGGAGCAGAGCCCGACCCCACCCAGCTCCCCCCTCCTCTCGGCAGTTGTAGGCAGCGATGAGGGCTCCCCCGCCCCTCTGCTCCAGGCTGAACACCCCCAGCTCCCCCAGCTGCTCCCTGGCAGCCTGGGGCTCCAGACCCCTCCACAGCTCCGCTGCCCTTCTCTGGACATGCTCCCCCCCAACCCGACCCCAGCATCCGAGGGGCGGCCCCACCAGTGCCCAGCACAGGGGCCAGTCACTGCCCTGCTCCTGCTGGCCACGCCAGTCCTGATCACTGATAAATATATTAAACAAACGGCCCCAATACTGAGTGTGAGGAAACACCATTTCTGACTGGCTGCCAACTGGATTTAACTCCATTCCCCACCACTCTTTGGGCCTGGCCATCCAGCTAGTTTTTACCCAGCAAAGAGTACACCCGTCCTTTTTGAATAACACCCAGCCTTCCTGGACTCCCCCGCCCTTCAGGATGGCCTCCCAAGGGACTCTGTCAACCAGGCTCCTAAACAGGCCAAAGTCTGCCCTACAGAAGTCTAAGCTGGCAGTTCTGCTGACCCCCTCCTTACTTCTCCAAGAATCAAAACCTCTACCATTTTAAGTCCCCCACAGGAACAAGGCTAGTGACTGTGAGACTACTCCCAACTGCTTATAGAGTATTTCATCTGCCTCTTCATCCTGGTTGGGTGGTCTATAACCATCTCCCACCACCACATCTACTTTGTTGGCCTTCCCCACAGTGCTTACCCACACACACTCAACCCTATCATCTCCATCGTTAAGCTCTAGACAATCAAAACAGTCCCTGACATACAGGGCTACCGCCTCTCCTTCCTTGCCCATGTCTTCTGGAGAGTTTATGGCCATCCATTACAGCACTCCAGTTGTGCGAGTCATCCCACCATCTCTCCATGTTGGCAACTATATCATAGTTTCAAGAATTTCTTTTCATTACACTTCCTAAAACCTCGTTATGTTGGAGATATTTCCAGTGTCTCCCATTCCACCTAGTGAAAACTCAGGAAAGCTTTCCCAATTAGTGCATCCTGGGCCCCTGTTCTATTACACCACCATTAAAGACTTCACTTTCATGCCCTAAATATCTCTGGCGCTTAGAAGCAATATTAGTGAAAAACTAGGGAAAGCTTTCCAGTGAAATGCAGGGTTTCCAGTGATTTTTCTCCTGGTGGTCTTCCCAGAGATGCGCACCTCACACTGGGTAAAAGCATAACACGACAGCACAGGCTGTGAACTACAGGCATGATTTTCATCCTGAACCTATATCAGGGCATGACAACATAGAAAGAGAAAAAAATAAAGTGTCATGATGTAATTCGAAAAAGTTCAGTTACTACAAGCCAGATTTTTACCCAGCACCCCAAGGGAGGGGTTTAGAAGAGATTTTATGAACTGTACAGAGGGACCTTGACCTGCTGGAGAAATGGGCCAACAGGAGCCCCATGAAGCTGAACAAAGAGAAGTGCCAAAGATGGGCAAAAAGACGTTCATTCCTGCAGGATAGAGAGGTCTGACTTCCTCAAACCATGGACTATGCTCTCTTTTGATACCTTCAAGAAGACACAGCTCAGGTCTGGACTCGTGGCAGCTGCTGACCAGCTCTGAGACCTTGTGTTCCTGTTCCCGCAGGCAGCTCTGCCCACGTATGACCCGTCACTTCATCAAAAGAGACCGATGCTTTTGTCTAAGCTTCTAGCAAGCTGATCTGGTTAAAAAAAGAGGACGTATATCTGAATGTCTCCGCATGTGTTTCAGATACACATTAAATTTCCCATCAGTGATTCCATCCATCTTTCACTTGCCATGGAGCTGTGTGGATTGTTTACAGATAAACGAGAATGAAATGTAAACTCCTTTCAGATGAGTAAGATATACAGGCCGTGTCACTGGGGCTCTGCAACGTGCATTTATATAAAACAATAGCCTATGTATGCATGGAAGAGCAGCTACTTCTATTTTGTGGTGACACTCATCCCTGTCTGATATAGAAGTATCATTACAGCAGGCCCCAGCTGGAATTGTTCATAAAGTGCAGGATTTTATTTCAAGTGCTCCAGTCTAATTTCAGAGATGTACACACGAGTATATGAATTTCTGCAGAGATACAATGTTAGTCTGATGATAGTGTATTTTATTAAAGAGAGGCTCTAAAATAGCAATTTCATTATTTCCATTTCTGCAAGAACGGTAACAAATTTTATCCACATGGCTTGAATCAGTCAGTTGATCTGGAGCTTTTTGCAGACTAAAGAATTGGGGAAGAAAATGAAAATGTGCATTCTCACCTCACCTGCTGGGCATTGCGCCGTGTACGCTCAGCACCCACCACCAGCCGCATGGGCTTGGGATGTGGGCAGCTACGGACACTCCTGTTTTGGGGAGGCAGGGCTGGAACGTCCTATGGGAAGACAGCCAAGGCTGGGGAGGTCCCCATCAGAAATCAGGATGCTGGGAGGGTGTCCAAAGAGGAGATGCCAGGATGGCCACAGGGTCTTTCATGGTTGGGCTAAAGAGGGTGCTCTGAGTTCATATAAAATCCATCAGGGATGAAGACAAGACTGCTCCTACATTCCCACAAAATTCGGGTAATTTTACTGCAGCCTAACCTTCCTGCATGGCGATTGCCACAGAAGCCACCACTGGCAGATGGACTCTTCTTCCTTGGATGGGGAAAGTTGGGGATGTCAAAAAATCTTTCCTCCTACACTTTTCTGATAAAATTATGCAGTTCAGCAAAATAGGTATGAGTGGCACAGAAAAAGTGGAGCTTTCATGGCACATTTTCTCTGGTCATGGAGAAAAATAATAAAATCTAATGATGAGGCATTGCTTTACGGGACCACCCAATTCCTCCAAGCTCTCTCCTCTTCCACCCAAAGCTTTTGCTAGTGCTGACTCTCCATTCGGGTAACAGGATTTTTAGGCTTTCCAATAAAGGTCAACGTTCCTGAGCACAACTTAAATAATCAGGAGCAGAGTTGTTCTCAGAACTTCAGAATGCAGACAGGCAGGGTGCTAAATAACCGAGCTGCCATCTTTCCACTCTTACTGTTGCAAATTGAGAGCTTCCCGAGACAGCCCCATTATTAATGCTATAAATCTGTTACACATTTTATTCAAACATGCAGACAGGGATCCACGACCCTTGTGACAGGTAATTTACTTTAAGGGACTTACAGGAGAAACCTTGTAAAATCAACTTGCCATTTTTTAAAAGGTAAAACTCTCAGCTTGAGATGAAGTAACTTAAATTATCCATCTTTCTATGGATCTTAGATTGGGGAAGAACCATGGGTTGAAGAACTGTGCTAAGATTTTATTAATGCCCAAAACACTGGGATAGTTAGCTGCTGGGTCTTACTTGACTGCTTCCTATGCCTTGTGAAAAAGATATCCAAAATAATTCATCATCTGTAATGTTTGCACCAAGCATTTGTTCTCATTGATCCTTTTCATGCACAAATGAAAAATAAAGACGCGAATGCATTTTTCTGACACACACATTTTTTTTTTCTGATCACTGAACAAAGAACTCTAATTCCTCTTTTCAGTCTTCAGAATAACCCCCCCCCCCCCCCCCCCCCCCGAACACTGGGATTTCACGTTCAAAGACAGTACGGCTCTTTATCATGGGCTGGGACCAACGGCATTACCTCTACCAGGCCCCAGGGTTGTACTCCCAGGGCTTACACTTGATTTGTAAATTTAATCAGTGGACGGCATTCACACATCTACACCTTCGGGCCTGTCTCCAGGCCCTAAATGGGATTTTATGAACTTGCCACAATTCATCAACAGCTAAAAAGTGGGTGGGATTTTGTGGTTTCACCCAATGCAGAACCGTAAATCAGGATGGTCTAAATCTTTCTTTTGTTGTAGATTTGTTTATTCTCATTTGGTTACTTACTATCTTTTATTCTCCATTTTTTAATGTGTCGTGGTTTAACCTGGCAGGCAGCTGAACACCATGTCAACACACAACATCATTTGGATTTTTAAAAATTTGGACAAACGCCTACTACGAACTTCAGGGACGTCCAAGCAGATCCCCAGCTCCCACTGAGAAACCACTGATAATCTGCTCTCGTGCTTCTGAACCCCACCACCATACCATATATTTATGTCCTTTTTGGATGTTTAAATGCACCTGACAACATGGCCCATACCACCTGGTGTTCTCCTCCAACACTCCCTACAGCAAAGAGCGAGGACCAGCAAGGCATTTCGTTTTTCAAGACTATAAATGCAATTAAGGCAATAGTTACACTACAGTAAGGAACAGCTTGGCAGGAAGAGCCAGGCAGGATATAAGAAAAAAATGGACATAACCCCATGATCTTGAGAAGGACACACAGAGAAAAGAGCCCCCAAACCTAACCCCAGACATCCTGGAAAGTAAGGGTAGAGGACGAAGTCGGTTAGAACACCACCACAGGTATTTTTGTCCTGAGCACAAATGTACCCAGTTTGCAATAACTCTCAGTAACCTTCCATAATCCTTTTTCTTTAACTGAATTGCATGGTATGAGCAGTGGTGCCGCGACTTATTTAAGTAGAAAAGTAACAATGTAAGCTAATTGGTGAAAAGCTTGTTTTTAATGTCACAGGTTTAACATATGTATTACAGTATAAACTGTAGGAGTCTAGAAACTGCCTCGGGCTTTGTCAAGCTCCATATGCTCCATCAGTAATTATTTCACCTAAAACACTTACTGTGCCAAACGTACGCTGGCCGAACAACAGAAAGCATGGGGTAGCAGTGAGCAGAAGCCAGCTTCTTCTTTCTCTGCTTTGCACAGGGTCATTCGTGACGGTGGACATTCCCACCGAAGCCATCTGCACACGGTGGCTGGGGCTTTGCTGTTCCCCTCCTGACGTACGAGGAGCATTTTAATGGTTTGCAGCAGTGAAACGCTGAGCTGCAGCGCACAACAGATGCCACTTACAAAGAGGTTTATCGAACCAGATTCTGGAAAAGGTGAGAGCAGACTCACATGCAGATGGCCCATCTTTGGTCTGCACTAAATGTGCAGGAGCAAGAGAGGAGGCAAGCTACATTACGCCAAGGAAGGTCATAGTATCAGGCTTTTTCCTTCATCTAACTTACATAAAAACCATACCATAGATTGCATTGTAAAAGAAGCCAAAGTGCTCAATAAATAGAAATGCACTTTTTTCTCCTTTACCCCACCCTCCCTCTAAGCCTCCAATGACCAAATATAATGCAGGGAGTGGAGGCTCCATCCCTGATTACCAGAGAGGCTCCAGACGGGCAATTAATATTTAATGGCAGCGAGGAGCGAGGGCTGGGCTGCAACTCAGCACTTCATTGACATGCAGAGCTGTTGCTGAAGCCAGAAAGTAAAACCTCCCTGTGAACTGCAACGGGAGGGGATGCTCAAGGAATAGGTACCAGCCCAAGGTGGCTCGCACTGCACATCAGGCGCACCCGGAGGTGCCATGGGGAAGGGGTCCCCATCCAGCACAGCCTGGGCGGCAGAGGGCAGCGATTCCAGGTGCCCACACCGAGGTATCTCTGGTGACCACGCCGTTTCTCAAGTGGGGCTGCAATACAGCTTGTCCCTGGCTCTGCCTGCAATTAAACCACGGTCTTGTTCAAGACTGGCGCGATCGTACCGGCTGCAGACATCGTCTGCTGGGAACTGTCTGAGGGTGGAGCAAGCTGGAGGCGCAGCCAGCGTGCTTTCCCAAGCTTTTCAAGTGCTATTTGTGGTTACATCCATTAGCAAAAGCCATACCCAGCATGAGACAAGTAACTAATAAAATGTACTTTGCTCCATCACACCTTGTTCATTGCAAAGTATTCCTGTCCCCAAAGCAACTCCCAAACACATCACCTACGGTCAAGTACAGCCATTAGGGACCATCCTTTTTTCTTTTTTCCTGCTACATAAACCAGAAGGGGTAGGTACACATCAGGATCTTAGCCAGAGGAACGAAAGGCATCTCACAGTCGCAGTGAACGAGAACAACTTTCATTTCATTAATTCATTTTGTGTGTTTAAATGCAAAATGCAGAAGTGAAACCTCTCCTAGCTCGGCACATGCCAGCTAACAGCTTTGCTCTCTGCAGTGTCATTTCACATTCATGAAATAAATGAAATATGTAATTGGAAAACTTGAAATGAATTTTAAGCCCATTAGCAAAAGCATAGTATTTACCCCAAATGGCAATGTTTCTCATGAGATAAGAAAAATACACAGGGTCCTACGGCAGCTGTACTGTCCTAGAATGACTGAGTAGTGAGAAAGTAGCTGTGGGTGACGTTGCAGGCTCTCAGCATCACGGCTTGGAAGGGAAGGAGAAAACAGCTTGCAATCCACACCTGGCAAAGAATTCTTACCAAATAAACCCACCATTTTTGCTACAAGTTTTACAGCACTTAGTTTATGAAATGACAGTGCCGCCGGGCTGCCAGGGCGCGCCTTGGGGCAGATGTTTTACGTGCACAGCTCCTGCTTCTGCATCACCACATGCTTTTAACAGAGCACGTCCTATATAGACACTTGGAAAATAAACAGATCTGCGTTTGGGTAAAAGGTTTAAACAGAATGTCTTGGAAAAACATGGAAGATTGCTATACTAGCATTATGAATTTTTAAAAACCTCAAAAAAACCCCAACACACACACACACACATAACTGAGGCTTGGATAATTATTTTGCTGCAGCTGGCTATATAGATAGCATCCTAAGTGTTAATTCAGGCATCCGGGAACCGAGCACTTACCACTTCCATTGCTGAGCACTCAACACAATGCAATCAATCTGTTTGCTGATTCAACAGAAAACAGGCTTAAACTGATTTTTTTTTTTTTTTTTTTCTATCACAGGAACTATTTTTGGCGTCCAAAGGAGGCCGGGAAGAAAAACAAGGTTGGGAGACGGAAAAAGAAATCTCAAAAGAGCTGAGACCTTACTCATCACCTCAGAGCAGGAGCCTTTGGTCTCCTGCCCTGGTGGGTTTCGGATACCTTCGTATCTCGGGCGCTATCAGCTTTTACACGACGGGTGGTGACAAGGGCTGCCGCGGCTGTCACGTGTCCCCGCACCCTTTCCGCTGAAGCGCATCCCTATTGCTTCGCACAAGCAGAAGGGTCAAACTGCATAAAAGGAGTTTAAACTCCACCACCGAGTCGGCCTTGCCAATACATGAGCTAATTCTGCCGTCCGCAGCTGAGTATTTCTCTGTAGTCACAGAAACATTCCCTTCATAAATTGAGACCAATTGCCCACACAGAGACTATCGCAGCCCGGGTGTTTCGCACCCATGGGTGGCCAAGGTCTCTGCTCCCGTACCGCAGTGCCTCCGCCTCTAGACCGGCAGCACGGAGGGTCGCTGGCTACCCCACTGGCGCCAGGAGAGCTGCTGTGCAATGCAAAGACGCTGAAATGTCACTGAGAATGAGAGGTTTATAAGCAGCAAGAAAACCTGTACGTTTCTGAGAGCTAGCTGCATTATTCACCTCTGGGCAAGGACCAGCTTTCCGTGGGAACGCCTGCTGGGAAACGTGGGATCCGGCAGCGCTGGCATCGGGCTTTGCTTTCAGCCGCTGCCCCGTGCCAGTGGGGAATACGGTGCAGTGCAATTTAGCACACACCAATAAACCAAACACTGCTATCTGAAAAAACCCAAGGGGAGCGTTAGCCTCAAAATACCCTCTCCCAATACCTGCCACTAACATTTAACCTAATCTCTTTAGGATTATATTTGCTTTATCCCCTGCTCAGCCTTGTATTAGATATTACTACATAACACACACAAAAACCCCCAACGCTGGCATTTGTGCAAAGGCACGAAATAGATCCTGACTCCATTTCTGTGTGACTGTTCACCAGCTACAGGCTGCTTATGGCACCGCGTACAAAACCTCATGATGCTGATTCTCTCAAAACAGAATCTCCGCACACTGCCCGTTATGTCAGCAAACATCTATCCTAAAATCTCAGTCCCATGTTCAGCCTCCTACTGAAAGCCACAGGCTGAAGTTCTCCAAAAGCAGTGGAAGTATCGCTGTATGAACACCCCCACTTTCCAACACAGAAGTCTTCTGCAAACGTCCCGCGACGCAGCACCCGGCTCCCTTGGCAGGTCCCAGCGGTGCAGGCAGAGGCACTGCCGAGGCCTCTAATGGACGCACAGAGCATCCAGCTCCGCTCCTTCCCCTCATCCTCGTAAATCCCTTTGCAATTTGTGCAGAGAATGTTCCTGCTGGGACTGCCACAAACTGCCTCTTCTTATTCTTACAAGATTTCTCATGCTACGCAAGCTACTGCCTCAGCATTTATCTCCCACCATCATTAAAGAGTAAAAAAGGATTGTGTCGTGTTGAATGAGCGAGGATCTGAATCTATCTGGTTTTCAGGTCTGATATATGAATCCTCCTAAGTTTCCTTTCCTGTAGCTTCACAGTCATATTCTTTCAGGTAAAATATTTGCAAAAGAACCCTACATGCTGCTTAGTAAATATTATCTTCCACCGAATCGAGGCGTTGCAACGAGCCTAGTGGTGTGTGTTGTACGGTGTACGCGATCGGCCAAGCCTGAAATGGTTTCCACTGATGTCATCCCGAGAAGGAAAGAACGATGCCACTACAGATCCGTTCATTTGATCTAAAATATTCCCAGAGAAGTGCTGCGGTGTTTTCTGTGTTAGTCTCTGGGAAGAGAGTATCGTTGCGCCTACTGGGAGAACTGGCACCATCTAACTGGTGCTCACAGAGTGACGGGGACGGTCCTCGCACAAGTCCCCAAAAAGGGTGTGGAAAGGACGAGTCAGGCTCAGCAATGCCAAATAAAGGTGAATTCTGCTGCACGGCAGCAATAAGCCCACGCTACTCGACAGCAGCACCAGCCACGGAGCTGAGGGAACCCCCAGCTCTGCCTGGGGGAGGCCAAGAGGTGGGCAAATCTCTATGTGGGCATTAGCCAGGCAAAAATGGAATCCCTCTCTTCTGAAAAGATGATTAACCTTTAAGATCGAGAGGAAGTTTGGTTGCTTGGGATACACATAGAAACGAGGAGACATGAACTGTGTGTTTGAATTAAGAGGCATGGGTATAAGGAGAGAAAAATGCAAAGGTTAACGCAAGCCATATTCCTAAAGAGAAAGGGTTCTTTTCATTAAAAATACATTTCTGCCTTTTAAATTAAATCTGGTTAATGGGCGATGGGCAGTCAATGCCATACACTCACATTAATACATTTTCTGTGATGATGCTAAAAGGAAAGGAGGAATACACATGCTCCAGGACTGCATCTGGATTTCTAAAGCTTCAGACTAAACCAGTTATGTGTTTATAGCAAACAGCGCTTTCCTGGAGGGACAGAAGTGTTCTGGTAAACTACAGCTGACACCCATAATGAACAATTCAATTTCTTGAAGATTCAATAAAAGATAATCTGAAGGGTAAAGTTCCCCATTGCTGACAGCTGCCAGGTGAGAAAGGGGATTTGTTTTTATTAAAGACAGAGAAAAAACCAACAGGTTTTTAGTCACCAGGATCTAAGAAATATATGCTGACAAGTTTAACATTTGGGGAGGTTTTTTGTTAATCTTTGCGTATTATCTTGCTTAATTTTTTTCTGTGGGATTATAAAATGACTCTGCTGCTGCTGCTGCTGACAGTAACGAGTTGCCAGGCACAACAGATCTCATGGCTTTGACTACAGGCATATGACTTGGACCTGTCATATTTAATATTGTCTTAAGATGAAGCTATAGGCATTTCCACCCAGGTAATCCCATTCCAGGCCCACACCACTGCCTTTATACAATCAGGAAACACACGCAAACCTCGGCGTTTCCATTGCCACGATGGACCGGCTGATCCACAGCGGAGAAATAAAACACCATGACGACGGGCAACTTTGAACTATATTACGCTGTTATTAACGTTAAGTCCGTGACAAATCTATTAAGTCTGGTAAAGATCTGTAAATGCCTTGCCATGCTGTAAGAGCAGACCATGGCCCAACTGCCTTGTGCCCTAATTTACACTCCTTTATAACAGATCTGGTTTGTTTAAGCGTTAAGCCTGCAACTAGGATGATTTAAAACCACATTAGAAAATACACTACGCTCTTCCCATTTCATAACAACTAAAACTCACTTTGATAAAGTTATTCACCTCTAGAAAAGGAGGCTGTTACTTTGAGCACTCTCCAGCAAAGGCCGCTTTTGCACCAATTTAAAAAAAAACCAAAACACAACCAACCAACCCACCACTTTGAAACTCATAATATATAATGCTTGGAAACTGGCACTTCGCCCTTTTACTCAAAATATTGCCAGACACCTGGAAGTTATTAGGTAGAGTAATAATTTCTACTTTGCCTCCAGTCTACGTTTTTCCTCTGGGTCACTCATGAAACATTTTTAATCCTATGAAATAGAAACCTAATTCAAACAGTATCGATTCCAGATATCTTTTTATCTTTCCGACTTCAAGCCCGCTCCCAGCTGGGTTGTTTGCCTGCGTAGCCCCGGTGTACACGCAGGATGCGCAGCGCGATCTCACACGCGAAAACATTTCCCTTACCTTTTTATTTTTTACCACCCCAAAAAATGAACTTGCCCCTTAAACAAGCACGTAGGTGATGTTTCACAGCCACAGAAATATTTGAAAGAAGGTAAAGTTTAAAGTTAGGAGTCACAAAGAAGCGCTAAGTCGGTTCTACCGTATTAACTGTGAATGAAAGGCAAAATATTGTCTTCTGCATGAATGGAAAACTCAGGTAGTTCCCAATCAACTGTAAATATTAAAATTCTTATACATCTCTTCACAGTCCAGGTATAAATTATGGCTACTTGGCCAAATTCCAGCTTAGTTAATTACAATCTCACATAAAATAATATCCTGTCTAATTTTATTGGAGTATGACATAATAGGGATTTATATTAATCAAAAGTTTCCTGAATAATAATAATTCATTTAAGGAGCAATTTTATTACAGACTTCTATCTATTAGTGGAAGTTTTCACTAAAAATGTAAACTGTAACCACCACCTTATTACATTTTTGCAGTGATCCGTCTTCGGGTTTTATATGATTCGCATCGCTGTAGTATCTGAGTATCTTCTATGTGAAATCAATAGCAATATCAAAGCCCATAACTGGATAATGAAGTTTCTAAAATGACAATGGAGCTGAAATCCCCTTCTCTTACACTTTTATTCTCCTATGCTGTCATTTTAATTTCAGGGTTCTGCTTGTGTGGGGTTTTTGATGTTGGGTTTTTTTTTTTTTACAGCCATGCAAACACTTGTAAAAGAACTTGCAGAGTCTGACATCAGATCTGATGCCTGGAACAAGGTGGCTTTTTTTTTTTTTTTTGTCACAGAGCTTTTTACAAGTGGATCAAATCCTTAACCAGCCATCAAATCATTGCTGAAACCACCGAGCCCCAGAACAGAGGGCGTTGGAGAAAGAGTTTAAAGGAAGGAGGAGAACAAATGTTGAGGACACAACACTGGAAATGAGTTCACAGCAGCAAAAGCAATCGTGGAAGAGGCCACCTGGCATCACCGCCCATGGTAGCTGCTGGGTGGCCATGGGTGCGTTCCCATCGGTTTGCAAAGGTGAGCGCAGCAGCCTTGACTTTCACTTTAGATGTACACTGGCTGTGTATCAGAAAAGCTCCACTAACTCCAGCAGCGTTACCAGCTGCGCTGATGTTACGGGTCCCTTTGCATTTAAACACCCCAAAACGGTATCACTGCCATCAGCAGCAACTGAGGCTCTTTGGGCTTGGGGCCACAGCAATGGATGCCAGCCTCGCTGCAGGGACAGATCCCACCTGGAGCAACCAAGCCCCTGACTTCCACTCTGCTGCTGGGCTGCGTATAATACATCCAACATGCAAAACTGGGACTCCAAGCTAAAATCTGGATAAACATTAGGTTATTATAATTTAATATGCCTGGTTATGAGGCACCCAGCGCTCTTGGGCAGTTTGGTTCCCTGCTGTGCTCAGCACTGCGTGTGCCCTTCAGCCCCAACTATGTGTAAGCCACAAGCTGGGTAATAAAACCTCAGGATTTGTGTGGCGCTCAGAAATAAATGCAACCCAGAAGAAGCTGCTGCCCCAGACAGTAACATAACCGCTAGGGGAAGTTTAGAGCTGAAACAAAAGCTCGGTGAGGGCAGGTAGCAGCCCTGAGCAGACGCCCTCCCCTTTTATTTAATGCTGGGAAAATAAATATTATTGTAGCAAAAAGCTTAGATAGACTGCTACCTCCAGCAAAAATGCCTTAAATCTCCCTGGGCAGGGCTTGATGGCACCGCAATAAAAATGCCTGCGCCCTGTTTACACCTCAGCTTCTTCTCCCGCCACAGCGGTGATGAACACCACGTTTGATTTCTCCTAGGATGGAAACACCTTTTCCTGTCATCCCTGTTTGCTCATGGTCTCTCTCCTCCCGTTTATGGCTGGAAAAGGAGATTCAAAGTTTTCCAGGTACTGCTGTGGCATCTTCCAGAGGGTTTGCACATCAGCCATCAGCACTTTGGGTCGCTGAGACGCCTCTGCAATACTTTTTGCATTTTTGCCCACCTAAGGGCATTCAGACCACGGCTCTGCAGTGAAGAACCCTGAACATCATTTCTCCATCTCGATTACTCAGCTCAAATGCCCATCTCATTTACATCAAGTGAGACAAGGGGATTCTGGCCCACAGGGAGCAACAGAGCCCTAATTTCATTTCATTTAGCCTGCAGTCACAAGACTTCTTTTTCTGTTGAATTATTACCAGAGAGCAGTTAAGATGTATAGCCTGCCAAATATGTTTAAATGACTTTTTGGTCCCCATCATCACCAGGAGAAAGCTAACAAGATAGTTCAATCTATCTAAATAGAGATGGGAGGGAGCTGGGAGGAGACGGTAGTATCTAATGGAGCAGTAAAGAACTGAGGCTTTCAAAAGAAACGGTAGACCCTAGGTAAGTAAACATAAAATGGTAACAATGGCATGATTGCCTAATGATATTTTCACTGTACACCTGTTCAAAACAGTTGAATGTATTTATTCTGTCTGGTTTTTAGGCAGACACAAGCAATCCCTAAGCGATGCAGTCCTCTGACTGAAGCAACGGCAAATAATTATTAAAAATACAAAAATCCCCAAACAAAGCTGCACAGGCCCACACGCCACTCATTATCTGCTGCCAGAGCAGAATGGTTCGTCTAGGATGTGTGATGGAGGATCTGGCCAAAGAAATCCCACCTCAGCCTCGGGACACCTCACGCCTACAACGCACCCCGTGGGTTTTCACCAACCCCTTAGCTCGGATGCCCAAGCACAACCAATAAGTATTTATTTTACTTTTGGTAAAATATATACCTTATGTAACGAGCAAGGGCCACAAACCCTAGATGGGAAAGCTGCTACGTTTTTTGAAGGGATAGAGGGCAAAGGGAAACAAAAGGTAGAGGAGCTACTAATTCCTTAAGGTCTACCGCTGTTGGAATTCCTAGAAGTAATGTAATTAAGAAGGAATAGGGAAAATATTCTTTTGTTTCAGCATTAGACATCGCCTCAGACAGTTAACACACCCACCGTGTGCATTCTTTACCAAAACGTGGGCAGAGACCCAATCTTCAGGAAAGGTGAGCGTGCGTAAGATCATACCTGAAAATGGAAAACCGGAGAGAGGGGTTTTTCCTGAAATCACACAAAATGACTGTTTTTAAGGGGGAAATAGCTTGACTTCAAGGTGCCAGAATATCCCGCACTCCTATTCAAGTGTCATATTAACTACCCAACCAACTAACAAAAAAGACATATTATAGTAATTTCAACCAGTTATGGCAGCCAGACTAAACCTATCTGAAAAGTTCAGGGAACCAGATTTCCAACTTTCAGTCTTTCTTTTCTGCACAAGGTGATGCTGAAATTGTGAACGTATCGTTACCCACCACAAGGAGGAACAAATTAAGATTACCAAAAAATTTCTGTTAACTTCCAGGAACCCAGGATAGCATCTGACCAAAACATATAGTTTATCTTAATACAGCAATACCCAAAGTCAACTCTTTTTCCCAAGTCCAAGTATTCTGTAAGAATGCAGCAGGACACAGTTCTGGCCCGCCAGTGTGAAAGATCTTGCCATGTTATGACACGTACCGATTCAACATAATTCTGTTTGTTTTGATTTTTCTACTGCTATATTTAAGGAGAGAAAAATATGGAAAGCAGTACTCGAAAAAGAAAATAGCTTGAATTGTATTTTTATGCAAATGAAGTAAAGATAAACTCTACGTCCTCTCGACATATTCCTGCTCGCCCATAGATGCAATAAAAAGCAGCCTACTGAAAGCTTTTCATCCCTCCAAGAAAAGAATAGTCTAAAAGAAAAATGAGTACTCTAAACAATTCTAAGCAGTCAATTTGTTAAGCAACCATGCAAGTTACTTCTGCTTGGAGCAACAGAGCAATACCAACAAGAGCTGCAAACTGCCACGTGAGCTGCATCAGGATTAATGATTTTATATTACAGCGTCTGGATGTAAGGAGAGCAAAAGAATGAAATGGAATTTAATCTGGTTTTGGCCAGCCAGGAAGCTGTTTGGGCTATTGGCTTCTGTAAGTGAAGAGACAGCCTAAAGGCAGATCAATCCAGCTGCTTCCTATCTTGCCATGACGCCGATTTAACCTCTTCAAGTCCGAATGCTCAAGGATGAACAAAGGAATTGCTTGAAACGCAGTTGTGGTGGGACATGTTTGAACTGGGCTGGGCAAATTACTGGAACTATTCTTTTTGAAAACCTTTCATGAAATAAGAACAGATGAGCGGTAGATATCTCACGATTAACTAGCGTGTCCTACTAGGGGAAGTAAAACACCGCTGACAGCTAAGTCACTCTGCTGTCACTGCTGTTGCAAATGAATGCTGTAAGAAGGGAACTTACTCGACAACAAACATCCGACTGCGTGCTTAGGCTAGGAAAGGAGCATCTCCATCAGCACTGGTCCTGAGGCAGCTTTGCTTTATCCGCACCAGCCCAAGGTGGGTTACTTTGGTACCTAAGGTGACGTGAGCTCCCAAGGATGCTCTCTGCCAGCGTGAGGTTTAGCAGGGCTTTCTCCTCTGTGTGTTCCCCACCTGTCCCCAGGCAGTAATGCTCATTCTCCAGCGTTTCCCTCGGTTGGGAAAAAAAAGCTAATTTTTGTTTCCTTTTCAGTTTTTTTTTTTAATAACATTTGGCATATTTAAAACTTTTGGCTCTCCTAAAACATGACTGAAACTAGCAGATAGGCCCAACAATTTGGGGGGAGGTGGGAAGGGGAGATGAAGCAAAAAGGTCCCTGCCAAATGCATGGAAACAATCAATATTGAAATACTGCCATCAGGTCCCAGACTGAACATTTCCCACAGCTCAAGAAGTTTGAGATGAGGGCTCCCCTGCTCTCCTGCAGCAGAGCTTGCTCAGAAAAAAAAAAAATAAAAAAAAATCTTTTCATATGTTCTTATTTGCTGTTTCTAGCCAGGTAACACAATGGAAAAAGACCCACTGTTTGCACTGCCCCGCCAAGGCAAGTGATATAAAAGAACATTGCTGCTTTTTAAAAAATCCCCTACAAGGGAACTGACAGGTGGTTCACTTCTATAAATTCAGGTTCACTGATTTAAGGACATAGCCTTGGAGCACAGACAGTACTGCATTCCCTTTCTTACTGTTTTCTACAAGAGATGTTATTTTTCTGGGAGATAGTCAGGCTGGACAGTCCCATATTCTGCAGGGCAGAGTTACTCAATTCAGCCTGGGGTTTTTTTTTTTTCAAGAATCCTTCCTTCATCTTCTCCTGCCACCCTTAGAGCAGATTTAGCTGCAGAGGAGGTTGACACATCCATTCCCAGATAGCCACAAATATTACCCTGCAACAGCCGGGAGGACCAGCTAACGCTGCGGTGGCTGCAGTCGGCCGCCAAAGAGCCCAGAGCAGGTCTGGCCGGTGCGGAATAGCTCTGGTCCAACACTGTCTTGGTCAGTCATGGAAACCAGGATCTACAACTGCCTGAAAGGAGGATGTAGGGAGGTGGGGGTCGGGCTCTGCTCCCAGGGAATGGGCGATGGGACGAGGGGAAACGGCCTCAAGTTGCACCAGGGCAGGGTTAGGTTGGACATTAGGAAAAATTTCTTCATGGAAAGGGCTGGAAGGGGCTGCCCAGGGAAGGGATCGAGTCCCCACCCCTGGGGGGATTTAAAAGCCAGGCAGATGAGGTGCTGAGGGCCAGGGTTTAGTGGTGGGATGGCAGGGTTAGGGGAACAGTTGGGCTTGATGATCTTAAAGGGCTTTTCCAACCTAAATGATTCTATGATTTGCCTCCCTGCCTTTCCCCACATGGCCACCCCATCCCACACCCATCCCTGGCCCATTCCTGCACATGGGTGCCTGGAGGCAGCGGCCCCTGTGTCCCCCCACAGCTTTCCTAATCCAAGCAATTTGCCCTGACCCTTGGTGTCCACCACCCAGGACCAAACACTCCTTATCTTCCCGCATGCTGAGGAAGACGGGAAAATAAACTTCACCTGTCTCCCCTGGCACCAGAGCTGCTGCGTACCCGATACGTGGTGAACGGCTCAATCTTTTCTATAAAGACGAAACAGCATCTTCTCTTGGAAAAACTTTCTTTCATCCAGGGTCCTTTAACTTTTATGACCACAATTAGCCTATGTTTATATATTGCAATGAAATCATGGCATTTAAATCATAAGAAAATCTGGCACCTCTGTCCTCGGGTTTCTTTCTCTTTCTGGTGAAAGGGGGGGCTTTGAAAGAAACCACCTACAGCAAAGGCATTGCTTTTAAAAACCCAGAGCATGATCCTTTACCCGCTTTGTAAATCACTCCTCAGCATTACAGTCACCGTGGCTTTAAAGTTACTCCAGCCCTTGTGTGTGATACACAAGGGTGGCTGTCTCAGCCTGCTCTTGTTAGACTTCAGAGAAAGATAAATAGTGGCTAGTGGCAGCGATTCCCCCGGACTCCCGGCTTGCACAACGAGCTCATCGGGTGGTGACGAGCCAGTGGTGACGGCAAGGTCATATTCTGGGGAAAAGTCACTCTGAGGCACGTTGGAAATGAAGTAAAGGTAAAGTTTTCTTCAAAAGTTTCCATTTGAACTAGAAGGAAGTTGGGCTTTTTCTAAGAGGGGGGGGAAAAAAATGTGATGTTCAGCATGAAAACCCTTTGCAGCTGTGAGCAGCAACAGCGCTGTAACAAGGTCTGTGCTTGCAAGGGCCACGGCCGGCACCGAGGATGGGCCATCACGAAAGGAGCACTCGAAGCGCGGCGGGCAAAGCTCTGCCACGCTCGGCATGAAGCCACGGGCATCTCCAGCCTCTGCTGTGGCTCGAATGGGAGAGCCCTCCAAGCCATCCGCTTCCTGCCAGCTGCGGGAAAAGGGTCTTAAAAGACACAAGGTATACAGGAAAGCGCAACTCTGGAGGGTGGAAAAAGCTGAACACTGTTGAAAAAAACCCCCAAAAAACCAAAAACCAAACTCACAGCAAACACTTTTCTGAAAACAGGCAGTTTCAGCAAGACGGCCGCGGCACCCCAGCCCTCCCCATCGGCCAGCGCCTGCTCTGCTCTCCTGCGACACCACCACAGACGGACGCGTGGGGAGGAGCCCGAAACCCACTCAACAGGGTCTTTATTTATTTGCAATTTTAGGCAAGCATTAGGCTCACTTGAAATGCAAGCCGCCTGTAAGTAGTTACGACAGAGAAGTCATCAGTCCCTTTGCTGAGCGCAGTAAAAAAGAAAAAAAAATAAAATTGAAAAAGCGTTCACAAAAAGATGAAGACCAACAAATGTCTTGGGTAGTGTAACGGCAGATTCCCAGTCATAATTCGCAGGCAATTTTAGAATTAGATCTTAATAATAGAAGGAAATTGCAGGGAAGTTACCTCTGTAGGTCGTCTATTTCTGGGAGTTCTTCAAACTCATTTTGATGTGTTTGCTCTACAAACTCAGACTCTAACCAATTTCTTCAGATGATGGGTAAAACCCAAGGAAATTTCCTGTCATTCTGATTTAACTAAAACCCTGTGATCTGACAAGATTCTGATGTTGACACTGTAACATTGTTCGAGCATACAAAATTATGAATACTGTTTCTAATATATGGATGATTCTCTCCTTCGCCTGGTAGAGGAGACGTCCTCTGCCAAGGGAACACCACTCCCATAGCTACAGCTCACCCAAATTAATCCGCCGATAAGGAAGACCCCGTTACTTGGCAGGGACATTTCCACACAACTACCACCAGCCAGCACTGGACACCCTACCAATGTGATGAGTAGGTATAAGAAGATTACACCACCCAAAGTCCGGGTGTAGTTCTTGACTTACTGCCCACCAAATTAAGAGAAAAGAAACTCATGAACGATTATCATGGCAGGGAGCTGTTGTCCATCCGCCGGAGCACGGATACCTCCCGCCAGCACCCTTTTGTAGAAATGGAAGAGCTCGCGACACCCAATGCGCTCCGACAGAGCCACACCGTTATTTCCACACCTCCACCTGCTATAACATCAGGAACTAACGGCGTTGTGGGCATGTCTAAGAAGTTTGTAGCACAGGAATGAGTAAACTTGCAGTCTTTTCCGTGTATTGTATCAACGCATTTCTTTCTGCTCTGGAGAGGACAGGGACATTGGAGACTGCCCATGCCTGGAGGAGGATGTGGCGAGTCCTGCAACAGATATGGTTAGGAAGGGTTTAAATGGTAAAGAAATGGGTTCTTTCTCACTCTGGTTAGAAAGAGATCTGTGAGACGAGAGACATAAATTACCCTTGCACTTTCCAGATTTTCAGTGTCTGCAAATTGAAAAGAGATGCTATAGCCCCTGACAGCTGAGACCCATCTGCTATTGACACAGAATATTTTCTAAGCATCAAAAAAAAGTCCTCAAAACATCTCTTAGACACCGATAGTCAATTTTTTTTTCAAGAGGTATGCAAGGAGGAGGCTTAGAAATCCCTTAATTTCCCAAAATGGGAGCTGTTCACATTCCTCCCATGTCTTCCCTTGAAAACCTTTCCTTTTATTTCTACCAGAGTAGAAAGAGGCAGGTATGAAAAAAAAAAAAAAAAAAAGGGAGTTAATTGAGAAGAGAAAGCCAGCCAAGCGAGGCGTTGGGGCGGGGAGGCATGCAGGCTCCTTGCTACTGGACTTTATTAGCCTGCTGAAGGCAGGGAGGGATTAAAAAAAAAAAAAAATATGTAAAATTAGCAGTTTCCTTTATTCCTCATGCTGTTTTCCCTCCAGGGCTGTCAGTGTTTTATTTATTTATTTATGAGGCGGGCTGCCCCAGTGAGAGATGTCTTGGCAATTTTATGGAGTGGGCAGAAGAAATGGATGGAAAGGAGGTTTCTCAGCACCTGAGACCACAAATATTTATGGACAGGTGTGTTGTGACACAGCAGCAATTGCACCGAAAGTAAATGAGCTTTTTAAAGATGATTAAGGTTACAGGCCTATACGAGGGGGATTAGATAGCCAGAGGTTAGACCTGGAAGAGGCAAATACCATCAGAGTATGCAGAGTTTGCATTTCCTACACAAACTCGATACAAGAGAGAATAGATTTACAAGAAATACCATACTTCAAAGTTGGCCACCGCTGGGTTTGCTGGAGACGGAGCGCTGGGCACATCAGCGGGGTCCAGCAGCGCAGCCCCCGGGGTAACCTGGGGCTCAGGCGGGCTCCCGACAGCAAACCCACCCAGACAACTAATGAAGTAACACTTCAGCACAGCAAAATCACCCCGCTTAGTCCGACTCGTTATTAGGTAATTCCTCACAAGATAATTGCAAGGGAAACAGCAAGGCTCAGATAACACCTCTGCTATCTCGCTGCTGCTATTCTAACACCTGTAACATTTATTCGGCTCCTTGCGGAGCCCAGCACCAGTCACCTCCACCGCACCGAACCAAACCCGTTATTTTCAAGCGACTTAAAATGGTTTTCATCTGACAACTTTTGAAGCCAATTTGAAATTAGTTGGGTCTCTCTATCCAGCTCCTGTGGGGCACCGTCCACAAAAGCTAATAACAACAACAACAGCAATAATAGCGATAGGAAACCAACCGTTCCCACGAGAAGCATAACTGCTTCATCAGATATTTCAACCTCTTCCATGAACAATTTGTATCTAATCCTCAGAGTAAATTATCCAGCGCGCTGACAACAGACATGTAATGAAATTGCTTCGCCCACTGGCCCTGTTGCTTTTCTTCAAAGTTTCTTTTATTATAGGAAATTAGTGGAACAATTTACACTTATTGAAACACTTTTTGTTTCACGGGCAGAAGAATGCTTACAAAGCCTGTTAGAAGATCTGCAACTTAGAGAGTCACCACATGGGAGGATTAAAGCGATGGCTCAGTACGATGTGGTACCGAGTCCCCCAGCTTTCCTTTCCCCTTCCTTCTTGCTATCTCCTTAAAGGAAATTACACCTGCCAAGTCTTCCCCGGCCTAATGTTTAACAAAAGGAAAGCTGATCAGTGATCTCTTGGAGCTGCTGGTCTTCTCCCTGGAGCCAGAAGAATGAAGCTAACCTGCCACTCATTTGTTATTTTTTAAAGCTCTTGGACACATGATGCCTATTGCAGGGAAAATCTTTTATTCCCTGACGTCCTCTGTTAAAGAGCTCTCACAGAAGAGGAATCCAACAGTTCATTACTTCTACCTGCTCAACGTACTTGACATAATTGTATTAGTGCCTTGTTGCGGGGCTTGAAAAAGGAAAGCTGAAAAGCTGCTTTTTGCCATTGGTTTAGCCATTTGCTGAAGCCCTGTTTATGTGCTAGAACACAAACCATATTATTTGCAGTTCATATAATTTGTTTAATGCACCGCATTCAAGAGGCCACCTGCGTTAATGCGTCCAAGGAGTAAGCAGGTTACTCTCACTCTATTTAAGAAAGGAGAAAACTATTTTCCGAGCCAAATCCCTCCAGCCAATGTGCTTGCTTTCGCCAAATTCGAGTCAGCAAGGGTGCCGGGTAAGGGAAATGTGGAAGGGGAGCGCAGGAGGAGATGCCAGCAGCGCTCACCTGGACGGCAGCAGCCGAATTTGTTCTTCTATGTCCTAAGCACGTGGCAGCGCGTTTCGCTACTGCCACAAAATTCCCGTCTGGCAAAGAAAATGCATTTCCACTCTCTCTGAAAGCTATTTGACTTGGTGGGCGCCCACGTAGCACTGCAAGATGAATGCATGCTATGCCCGTTATAAATTGCTTTCATCTTCCATTCGGCTGTAGTTGTTAGATGTCAATGTATTAATTACAATCCGCGGCGCCTGTTCATCACATTACACTGAAGTATTCAATAAATACCAATTAACATATTGGATTCCTTCCATGAATGTATCTTGCCTGACTTGGAGTGAATGGGTTCATAAAAATACATCTTAAAACAAAATAAGGAGGATAATAGCAATTCTGTAACAAATTTAGACTCATATACATCTCATATTTTAGCCGATGATTGGTTAGTAAACTGCATTAAAGCAAAACAGCTCTATTAGCCCTGCCAAAAGATGCATTACACCTCACAGCAGACTCCAAACCAGTCCACCTCAGAGACATGCATGTATTTTTCATGGTTTATACTGCACTGAATATAGACTAACGGTGAAAAAAAAACAATAATAATTAGTGTTAAAATAAGTGGAGATGCGCTCTCTAAAACAGTTGGAACCCATGCCTATTTTATACCTTCTTAAGCCTGTAAATTATCAAACGGACTTGTCTCCAGGGCTGGAGATGATTTCGGTGGCTACCACCATGTTACATGAATTAAAGACGGACAGAGCAGACTTTTATGATGTTTACTGCAGGGGAAGCTGGCACAGAGCTCTTTTTGTTGCTACAATAAGCTGCAGTCCCCTGAAGAGAAAAGATTGAAGCCAACAGCCTCTGATATCAGTAATGACCAAATGCAACCAGATGTTATCACTACTTCTGAAACAACTTTGCCTCCAGGTCCTACAGGAATATAAACCCTATCAAGCGATGCTTGCATATCAGCTACAGATGTCAGGGCTGCCATGATCCTGTTTGGGTTTTTAGGGCAGAAAAAGGAGTTTTGGTTCCATCTGGTTTGGTCTGGTCATGAATCTGGGTTGCCCTGCCGCAGGGAGCTGTGCAGGACAGGGAGGTCCATGCCTCCCACCTCAGCCAAGGTGTCCTCAACAGGCAATCCCAGTCCTTCACTGCAGGACTAGCATATGAAAGAAAAACACATTAGCATTCCTAAGAATTGTAAAGAAATGAGGTATGTAAGAAACATAATTTGTTGCTTCTGATGTAGCAGGACCTCGCAGCGTAAGTTAGGAGGGGATGGAGAAGTTGGCAGGCATCAGCCCAGCAATGCTGATTCCCGTCCTGCCAATCAGGCCCTGCAGGATGGTTCATTTTTAACTTAATTGCTGTAAACTGCAGGAAATTATAACTTTACATGCAGACTTATACCCACAAATGAGTAACCATCCTCTAGAGGAACCCTCACCTGGGCACGTAAACCACCAGGTTTTGGGGAAGATGCTGAGCAGCAGCACGCCATTCTCCAGTTCCATCGAAGAACCTGCTCCTGTTCCACCCTGCTCCTTTTTTGGTGCTTTGCTTTGAAATTAGCTCACTCCCACTCCCTGTTCCGTCCCACCACCACTCCAGCAGATTTTGGGGCTGTGGTACACAGTGTTGCAAACCGGTGCCAGGTTTCCACGGGCCACAGCACAGGATGCTGTTCCAAATGCCCTTCAGTGTCCAGGGGGTACCCGTGACCCCCTTTTCTACCATGTTATCCAGGTTTGCACGATGAACAGAATGACAAACACAAAGAAAAAAAAACAAATGTGTACACTCAGCACATTTCTCTTTGGTAAATCATCATCCCAAATTACTTCTCTGGGCAGGAAGTTTCTAATAATACTGCTGGGATGTCAGCGTATGGACTGTGGTGAAAGATCCAGGATCTGAGCATGGCTTAAAGCATAAGTTCAGTGGGACCCACACTTGCTGGTTTGCAGAAAGAGAAACAAAAATTCTGCAGCTGCATTTTATATACTGCAGAGTGAGAATCTGAGGGCAGAAGCGATGCTTTGGAGGCACGGCAGGCCTGAGCTCCAAGTTATTTATTTCCATTGATGGTTCTTGATGTTCTTTCTGAAGTTTTGATCATCAAGAAACTTGAGAATGAGCTTTTTATGATGGTGCTAAAGACAGACATCGGCAACAGCTGAGTTTCACCTCAAATCCTGATGCCACTGAAGCATCTCCAAAGCTTTTTTTACTTTTCTCTACAGGCTAGCACCTTTTTTTTTTTTTTTATTCTTTTGGGAAGTATTAAAGCAGAACCAACCTTTGAGTTCAGCTTATTCAATTCCCTACTGCTATTTTTTTCAGTTTCTATCTGGACATCTTGGATTTGTCAAGGAGATTTTCTCCTGTGAAGAACATGAAATAAAAACATCTCAGCTGCGGCTCTACATAAATCGTATCATTGCACTGGGGATCTGTACTGTACTTGGTAATTTTCTGATGGCTGCTCTGGCATTTTGATTAAAAAATTAGCACTGCGGCTCTGTAGTGCTGTACATTACCAATAAAGCACGAGCTAAATGAACTAAGAACTGACTGATGGACAGATCACAAAAAGCATTTCTCAGAGGGGACCACTCAAATGGGGCCGTTTCCAGCAGTGGCACATGAAGAGTTATCCAAAGCCCAAATCTGTTCAACATCTCCATCGAGATCTGGAAAAACCACCGAAATCCCAGCTGACGCTACGGACACCAGAGAGTGATGAAGTGGAAGGCAGGACTGATACGGAGCTTTTGGGGCTGGGTAGCAACCCGTGCCCATGCCCAATAAAATGTTTTAATATAACCACGTATTCAGTTTTATGTAACACATTGACCACATCCCCAGGAACAAGGAATGCAGGGCAGAGCTATAAAATGAAAACCAGACAAGGTAACTAATCCTGTCCCCACCTTTAGTAGGGAAAAGGGTCAGCAAGTGACAAAACACACAACGGCAGCCAAAGACCAGCGTGATCCCTGCCGGGATGGTGGGGAAAGACAAGATGGGCACGTGGGAGATTCTGCCCTCTGCACTGATGCTGGTGGCACCAAACCCCAAATGCACCATGAGATACCCAAGACAAATGCAACATCAGTCAGGAGCGGTAGCTGCAGCAGACGCGTCCGAGACAGACGTCAGATAAGACTTTTTCTGATACATTAAGGAACATTTTTGGCCTTAAAAGCTACAGATCCGCTAAACTGGTTAAAGAAAAGATGAAGAGCACGTAGGTGGGGAAGCAATTCAAAGCTTCCATGAGATGCCTGAAAGGGCAAAGAGAGAGAACATCCACTGCAGCTTTCTTTAGGTGAAGGCAGATTTCAAAAGAAAACTATGACTTTAGCAATTACCTACTAGGAAAAATAGGTAGAGAAAACAAGAAACAAGAGGAAAACCGCAGCTAAGATGTTCCAGTCTAGGAACTAAAACTAGATCTAGGAAAACCTGTCCAGGATGCTACTGTATCACAGCCTTTGACTTCATGTAAAAGCGTATGAATTTTAACTATGATTTTCCCCATTTTTAATGAAAAGACATTTTTGCTTCATAACTATGCTGCATTTACTTCGCAAATTCCTCAGAAAGACAGACTTTGTCCGAAGAAAATAAACATAAATGCGACATAGAAAGTTTGGATCCTATTTTCAGAAATGGTGTCTGCTTTTGCAAGACCAGAACGAAACCCCAGGAAAGCCTCCAAATCCACGCTCCCAGCTCACCAAAAAAGCAAATTGTGCTCTTTAGATCTCTAGCTGTGTGGTCTGAAGGTGCACATGTATGTCTAGGGCTGCCAGCCATTTTATGATCTCACCAAAATTTGTATTTGCTGTTCACTGACATGATTTTGTGTCTGCAAGCAACCGAAAATACTATTATTTGTGTCTGTGAATTTGCTTCAGTGAACATTGCCAGTATGGATCAAATAATTTTTTGAGAAATGGTATTTGCCTGGTTTTATGCGCCGGTGAGTCACTCATAATTACTTATAAATATTTAAATATTCTACTCCTGCAAGAGTGCGTGTAGACATTTGATATGGTTCGTACTACATCACCTCTGAAGCACTACTCCACATTGCAAATTCTGGCATTTAAAACCAAGATTAACAAATCGATGCACCCTGAAAAGCATTTTAAAATCACCAGTACATTGTATTTGAGTGAGTTTTCTTTGCAATTTGTAGACAATAGATTTCCAATAACAACATGTAATTAGTTCATTTTCTCTTATTCAGTCGTTACGTATCAAGCCCGTTGACAATTTGCACGAATGAGAGGTATTTGAAAAACTACCAGAGTTTGGCAATTCACGCTCGAGCGCACCGGTTCCGGCGTGCAACTGATGAGTCCGCACAGAAAGAAACGGCACCAGATACTCTCTCTGCCTTTTCCTGAAAAAGTCTGGACAGCAACTCTTGACCAAAAACCATGAAGCCACAATAACTTCAATCATGTCTAGGTTTGCCATTAATTCTGCCAAATTTTTTTTTTCAGGAGAGACTGTTGAATTGTAATGCCAAAATGTATAAAGTAAGCAGAGTACTAAACTGAAGAGCAAACTTGGTTAGGTGAATTAATCGATCAATGTGGAATCATTCCCTTTTTTGGCCTAAGGCAAAACCATGTCCCTCTTTCCACTGTTAAAGAAGCATCCACATGCGACATATTTTTTCCTGATCTAAGCATTCTTAGTTTTTTCTCTGGAATATATTTTATAAAGCATTTGAAACATTTTTGCTTAGAATAAATTTGTCTTTCTCACTACAACTTAATTCTGGTTTTTTTTTTTTTTTTCCTCTGAGAAAATGCCTTTTACTTTGTTCAAAATGCAGCAAACAACTGAGAATACACCCCAACCCCTGCCTCTGACTGCTGTTTGGTAGAACTGCAAACAGTACAGGGCACTTTACCGGAGCCCAGTGCTAGGTGTTAGACCTGAAGCTCAGAACTGAAGATTTTCACAGTAAGAAGAGCTTTAAAAGAGAGAGAAAAAGAAACCACCTTCTTTGCAGAATGCATTTCATTGACAGCAAGGGGGGGGGGGGGGGAGGAAAATCAAAGCAAGAAAATTTTCTATATTCAAAAATTACCTGCCCATTAAAATGGAGTAAGGATGAACTCACCCAGACATCCCCAGCTGAGGCATCCTACCAGTCAAAAATTACATTTCCAGGTGCAACAGGATCATTCTCAGTGCTCAAGCCAGGCATCCTACGCTCCATTTATGAGCGAGACAAAGAGTTAGGGGCTTCTGAAGATGATCTACAAGATCAGAACTTACTGAGCAGGGAGATCCCGAGACCTGATCAAAGGCACCCCCGACCTCAAGCGCGCGCCCAGAGCTCAGCCCTGCGCTGGAGCACAGGCATCAGCCCCCGGGCACTGGCTTCTGTACCTCCCCTTTGCTAACCTGCTGCATCCACCTACAGCCCAATGCTCTCAGCTCGGTCCTGATAAAGCCTAAAATCCCAGTGCAGGATCCCAGCTTGGCTGCAGAGATGCGGGTTACTAAACGCTGCTGCAGCGACTTGAATGCTTGTTGGTTTTCCCCCCATCATCTCCACTCAGCCAGCCTGCACCCGCTACAGAAATCAGCTGGATAGTTTCAAATTTCTGCTTTTTGCTTGATTTTTAACTTTTAGGTTTGTTTTTGCTATGAGATTGCACTATTAAATTCATCATTCCAGAAAACGCCCAATAAGTTGCCTTTATTCTCAGTTACGCGGCTGCCCATCATTCCTCAAGGCAAGCAGGAATAGGTTGCTTTGGCCAACTGAAGGAAATCTCATTTCTTTCCCGAGTAGTTCACATCACCTCTAACACTGCCTCAAACCAAAAGGAGAGGCCAGCACTCCCCTGCTTGTCAAGACGTGTTTGAAGTTTAGATATCGCATCGCTCACAGGAGAAGCAAATCAATGTTGGTAAGCTAATGAATTATTTCCAAGTTTGTACCGATATCTGCAGCAACATGAAAGAAAAATCACATACCAGGGAGATTACAGCTGAAGAGGCAAGAGTGCGGTGCACAAATTGTCAATATTTTAGGACTGTGATTTGATCCTGCGGATAACTGTTGCTACAACATTGCTTAAGAGAACACCTCAAGCAAAATATTTTATCTCACAATATAGTTGTCCAATATAATTAACCGGGCTTGACCAATCTGGCTGGAAGGTAGCAGTAACAAATACCCAACCCTACGTGCCACGCCGTCGAGGAGAACAAATTTGTAAAGATGTGAGTAAATGCTGCATCTGGTCATGGAATTTAGAGATGCAATTTCTGCCGGAACAGTGGGCTCGCCAGGTGTACGTGGAGTACATATATTATGGACATAGTTTTCCAAATACGAGTATTTATTTTCCTCACACAGAATTTATTTATCACCTTCCTTAAGATGAGATGTCTATCAAGAATAGTTACACTTCCGAAAGTTTCCTTCCTCACTCAACAGCTCCCTCTCCCACCTGACTCAACAGCGCCTTTTTAGGTTTTGTTCCCTCTTCCTCAAGGTAGAGCTTGGCTTTTCCCTGGCAAGCATCAATCTCCGTGCTTTTGGGACAGTTACAAAGCCCTGTCCTAAAGTAGTTTCCAGTGAACCAGAAAGATGCACACCTCAAAAATAAATCTGTTTTATACTCTGCATTTCTAATGAGCCTCCAGAGGATGCCTGGTGGGGCCAGGGTCGGCCAACTTAGCCCCTCTATGCTGCACAGTTGCATTGCCTGGTGGGGAATACAGCTCCCAGAGATTTTAGGATTGCTGCAGTAAATCTGGAGCCAATCCAACACTGCTTCTCTGCATTGGCAGTGATTTATCCAACACCCATGCCCAGCCCAGGCTCCCGATTCATTTTTTCACCCAGTTCACTCAAATTCACCCTTCTCTGTGGTTTCCCAGTCCCCAGCTGCAGCGGTGGGAAAGCCCCAGGAGTTGGGTCCATGCTGTGGGCTGCTGCCATCCACCCTCCCTGGCTGTCATCCATCATCTCCCTGACCTCCCGCTGCAAGCGTGTGTGTATATATATATCCCACTTTCATATTTGTCCATCGTGCCTTTTTGAGAAACATTAAGGACAGGTGAAAAAGGGAAATCTGAACTAGAATACAATCAGGGAAGAAAGCAAACTCCTTTTAAAGAGTATGAACAGCATTATAAGAGGAAGTTTAAAAGCAGAGCACATTGATCCTGTAGCCTCCTCTGCATTTGTTCCTGCTCCTTCTAAACAATAGTTTTGTTCTTTAGGTAATAACATATCCATAGATGATAACATATCTCTCATTTTAGAGAAACAGCAATTGTCTGTCTACACGCAGCGTATGGGCATAAGTGCTTGGGAAATAATAACTGGACTGAAAAAGAACAATTTGGTATTTTTCTTTCAAACTGCCTGGTCCAGATATGACACCAAGGATCTCAAAATGTCACTGAAGAGCCACTAGAAACTGTGTGATACGGCAGCCATCAAGAGCTGCATGGGGAAGCGCAGGGCACATACGCAACCTCGGTGAGCCACGATGGCGTCGAGATGGGGAAATTATCTTGGGGTATAATTTCTAACCTGACCTGGTGGAATACTCCTGGTCTTTTATGCAGCCTCAGTTGCTTTCTAAACCCAATGTGACCTACGGGAAAGAGCCGCTGTGAGGTAGCAAAGACACTCGCAAAAGACCTTTTTGGAGCTTTGAAAAATGTAATGAAATGCAAAGGCAAGCTGCGAGAAGTGGAGGCTGGTTAGGAGAACGCTCTAATTGGCAATGAGTTGGAATTTAAGGGGGTTTTATCATAGGGTTAATAACTTCTTATTACCTAAACAATGTTGACAAGATAAAGGCATTTTGATGGAATACATGTTTTCCCTCTTTTCAACATATTTGTATTACAAATTGACCTGTCCACATTGATGATAACATAGATCTAAAAGATTGCACTGATTTTTTTTTTTTTTCCCTTCAGCTAGGCTTCCACATCTGCCAACCTGCTACTTTCCCATTAGGGAAGACAACAGGAATGCCAGAAGTTACATGCCTAATTCTAATGACCTCCAGTCAGACACTGTTCCAGAAGTTATATCCAAAAATCACTCGTCTGAGCATATTTAAAGCATGACTCAGCTGGGTGATGTGCTTGCCAATTCACCAGACTACCTCTCTGCCGATTAATTAGATGCATGCTCTGCTTTAGCTCTTATGACAACTAAGCCTTTCATTTATTACTCATTTATTGAATCTTTGTGACAACATAAAGAAAAGACAACAGACAAATGTACTTCCTAGCACTCTATTTTTGGAATGTGAAAATCTCGAGATCATCATATTAAAGATGACTTTTTTTTTTTTAAAGCTATGGTCCAGAGCCTGCTTATCTAATAGAATTTATTAATGAGAAATTAGAAGATACCTATAAGTTGTTCTTGCCAGAGCTGCCAGGAGAGCATTTCATCCGTCTCATACATTACTTACATGTGATCAATGCGATTTGAAAAGCGACACTTTAATCCCGTGTTAATAGAGATTTCTAATCATCCCCATACACATAAGCAAAGTCCCAAAAGGTGTATTCTTGGGATACAGGAACAAAAGTACTTTCAGAAAATCAGAAGAAAGACGATGCATTAGATAGGGCCAGTAGGAGGGCCACTATTTCTGTTCATAATCCCAAACTGTGCATTAGATGCGTATGCAAATAATTAGCCTGATTAGAAATGATTATTAAAACCAGCACCTAGTAGACGTAGTGCTTGTAATGGTGAAACCCCATTTCAAAAAAGGTAAGAGATTGGATTCTTCTCACCCATGCCCTTTTCATTCATTTACAGCTAATCAACATGGATGGGGATCAAAAACGCCCTTTGGATCTCTGTGGGTCTTGAAGAGAGAAGATGCATCAAGAGGAAGCAAGGCACGCAACTGGAGAGAGAGACCATTTTGTGGCTCTGTAAGTTACAGAAAGGCCACGAGACTCTTTAAAATGAAATGTAACTTCTAAAGCAGCACAAGAATAACAAATTGGAACGCTCTTCACATTATCAAGGTCATCTTCAAACCTTTCCAACACCGCGACACTATACCAGAGCACCCGTGCACTGAAGCAGATGTAACAGAGTTTTCGAGAGGATAAATTAGATTGAGACTTTCTGATGTCACTGAATTCTGGCAATTATGTTCCTTGGCTTGCTGAGCAGCCATCCCCGCAGCCTGCTGCCAGCACGCAAAAAATGAGTGGCTTGGGTGAATTTCAAGCAACAAAAGGATCACCCTAATGGGCCACAAATATGAAATATGTGCGGGATGTTGTACCTTTGAACTACTGTTGCAAGCCAAATTCTGGGTCGTAACGAAGCACAATTTCATAAACACTTAAAGGACTGCGAAGCAAAGCGTGTGCTTAAGCCAAGTGTTTGAAGTATTTTTGAGATGTTTTCCCTACATTGTGTAATAAAGTCAAGGGAAAAGGCATACTTTCCCCAAGCACTAAAGTTTGCTGCCCCAAATTTTTAAAGTAGCAAGCAATAAACTCTGTTTTTAAATTAAACCTGATGAGCCATTAACCGCTCTTGAGAAAAGCAGAGATCTGGGAAAACTGAAAATGGAGAATAAGTCTGATTTTCAGCTTCAGATGGAGAACAATTCTCTTTGTATAAAATACCCTTTTGATAGACACTCATTGTTACGCCTTGGGTTTTGTTACAATATTTTTGCAGTTTATCGATCACTATCTCTGTTCATTGGCTAATATTTTGTACTTGTCTTATTTTCATTGCCTACTTAAAATTCACTGAACCAAAAACTCATACAAACGACTTCTGGAATTTAGCTTTGAGTTGCTGTGACTTTGAGAACCCATTGATCCAAATATGCTCCCAAATAACTGCATGTCAAGCCTTTATAGCTGGGTTAATTCACTTTATGGCCTTCTTAACGTATGAGGTTTTATGTTTTACTGTATATCTGCTGGTTTGAGCGTGCTCTGTTGAATTAAATGCATATGCAGTTCAAACAGGTCCAAGGTGACAAGTGGGGCTAATTTTAAAGCACTTTAAACATTATTATCCAAAGTTGGGATTTTTTTTTTTTTCATGAAAAGCCAGAAGTCAAGAAAACAGAAACCACTCTCTTTAGAAAACAGGATATTTGGCAAAAATAAAAGGTTCTGAATTAACATTGTGGCTCGCCAAAGACCATCAGTGAGGAATGTGCTACTGTGGGGCACGTGGTGGCTCTCACATGCACCAGGCTTTTCCCACCGAGCTGGCACTGGAGCAGGGTGCCCTGGTTTAAAAGGTGAAATCAAGAGGTACTGCAATTACTTTGTCTTTAAAATGCCATGAGCACAGATTTGAGAATGCAGCTGAAGAGGTAACCAGCTTGTTATTGGCCTTTTGCCTGCACTCAACAGTTCAACAGCCAAATCCTGGTTTTGTTTAAAGAGCATTAACGATGTCTTCGATGAACCTGAACATACAGGTACTCTGTAGCTCACTATCCTGATTGTTGCACCCCCTTCACCCCCATTTTCTCTCTGTCTGTCTTTTTTAGTATCCCAAAAGGGCAAGCATCAAGAAGACTTTTTATCATCCAGGTGAAGGAGACAACACGGGCTTTTTCCAGGGAAGGCCTTCAATGAATGCTTAACTTAAAACACAAATATAAAGTTATGAGGATAAATGGGAGAACACAAGTACTTATTTTTTCACACCCTTTAAGTAGCCCAGCGAGCTAGGGATCCTTGCAAACGGTGCTGAGACATGTATTGAGATTACACACCAAAATCCACTTACTAGCATGGAAACAAAATGCAGAAAACGTCATTTCCAGCCAAAATAGTCAATAAAACACCTTCCCCACAGCAAACTAACTCACATTACAAGGCATTTGGACAGGTTTCAACCCTGTTTGCTCCGGGTTACTCAGAAACCACATACTCAGGTCTATAGACATGGCCAGTTCACCAACATCTCTCCACTGCCATCAAGAAGCAGCCATCAACAAGAAGCACAACAAAATACACGAGAAAACAATAAGCCCCACACATTTCTGCCAGCCTCCTAGTTCATGCTTACTCTTTGGAGCCCAGTAACCTTCACAAACAAGCCTTCCATAGTATTTTCATGGGGTTGAATGCAAAAAGGGATTATCTTTGCTGACCGTGTCTGGGAAGAGAACACTGCCATCACAGGTATTCACATGCTTTCAACACCTAGGACAGACAAAAGCACCGGGACTCACGAAAGGCCGTATAGAGCTCCTGCAGGGTTAAGCGTCCATCGTTGTTGTAATCATCAAACCGGAGAAGGTCTTCTAGTGTACAATCCAATAAATCATCTTCCAGGTCCTCCTTCTTCATTAGCTGTAACAAAGACAACAGGTAGACTTACACATAATGTAAAGCTGCAGTCGGTCGTCCTGGCTCACCCAGCAGATTTTCTATTAAATGACTTTTGAGGAGATAGATATAGGCGTATCGTACCTATCATTATGTATTTGCTTTGTATCAAGATACTACCGATATTCTCATGCCTGCAGCAATTCACAGGCCATGGCCTGGTGAGGGTGAGGACCCTCTTCCTTCAGCAGCAGCACAGAAATGCATTTTCACTTTGCAAAGGTATTGAAAAATACATATTCAACAGGGAAAAAGGAAAGTCTGCTTTTCCTCTCTCCTCTGTGGGTAAGGACAAAACCGTGTTCCTTGCTTTTAGGACTGTAACAGGCAAGAGCGGATGGTGTATTCAACACTAATGTGTTTTGCCAGCCCCTGACAGTTTGTTTCTTAGGTATTCTAAACATTTCACACATTCTGTGTTAAAAATGAAGGGAGCTTTAGAAGTCGTACATCCAAGTTAGCAAAGAGCCAAAATCAGACCTAAGCATAACGAAAACGTTAGGTTCTCTGAATTTATTGTAGAACATGAAGAAAGCTGCTGAAATGTTGCAACTTCTGGGCAGAAAAGCTTTTTGCTGTAGCCCAGGGACTCTCTTATTTACTATTCCAGTCTTGGCCCATTATATTGAAGCAATTTAAAGTAATAATGCTAAAAAAATGACCCTTCACCTAGCAAGTAAAAATGTTCAATAAAAGTGAGATCAACCATAACTTCCAAGATCAATCTTCTAAAGATGGAAATTTCCCTTTGTCTACCTTTGTATTGAAAATTGATTAACTTTTCATAAGAGTGACAAGTTTTTACTAGTCCTTTTGATTTAACGTCAGGAAAAAAAATCCAACACAAAACACTTCAGCTGCAACAGATTCAGTAGATTTATGAATCTGGCTTTAAAATACATTAATGTTTTAAATAGAAATAACATTCCAATTACCACCGTTGTTAATAGCCCTGCAGAGCCACAGCTGCAAAACCACACGGGCATTTCACATGGCTGGGTCTGGAGGGAAACTATTCTTTGATAAGGTCTGCCAGCAGCCAGGAGGCAAAGCAGCTCTGAATAGAGGGGGATGGACCATCTTTTTGCTCAACGCAATTCCATTGTGGAGAACAAACAAGCAGGCAAAGATCTCTGCCATCACCCAATGCTAAGTGCTGCCCCGATGCAGGACTGTCCTCTCTGGAGGGACTCAACTTCCAGTTTCTCCTTGGGGGTGAACCCTTTGCAATGAGCCTCCTAAAGATCCCCCCTTCAGGTCTTAAAAATGACTTTTTTTCTGCAGCAGTGCACATTACCTGCCTTGAGTTCTTCCTTGCAGACAAGGTTGTAGCGCTCGAGAGACTATTTTTCTTTTAAACAAAAAGACAACGCACGGCAGCAGCTCATCCAGCAGTCAGAGAGAGCGAGAGCCCACTGCATCACATTCATTTCAGCTCTCTCTACCCATGGGCAGTGAAATTCCCATCTTTGGGGGAATTTTAAAGTTGCAGGGAGCTTCAAATTAGAGGGCCAACACAAATCAATCACAAACCTACCTAACAAGGCAAGACAATTTCTTTTAAGACTATAACACGCTGCACCTCGAATGCTGTGTTCAGTTTTGGGCCCCTCACTACAGGAAAGACGTTGTGTTGCTGGAGCGTGTCCAGAGAAGGGCAGCGGAGCTGGGGAGGGGTCTGGAGCCCCAGGCTGCTGAGGAGCAGCTGGGGGAGCTGGGGGTGTTCAGCCTGGAGCAGAGGAGGCTGAGGGGAGCCCTCATCGCTCCCTACAACTGCCTGAGAGGAGGGGGGAGCCAGGGGGGGTCGGGCTCTGCTCCCAGGGAACAGGCGATGGGAGAGGGGAAACGGCCTCGAGTTGTGCCAGGGCAGGGTTAGGCTGGACATTGGGAACAATTTCTTCATGGAAAGGGCTGTCAGGCACTGGAAGGGGCTGCCCAGGGAAGGGGTCGAGTCCCCACCCCTGGGGGAATTTAAAAGCTGGGCAGATGAGGTGCTGAGGGCCAGGGTTTAGTGGTGGGATGGCAGGGTTAGGGGAACGGTTGGGCTCGGTAATCTTAAAGGGCTTTTCTAACCTAAATGATTCTATGAAAAATTAAAAATTGCTCATCATCTAAAAAACGAATCCCTTGAAAACTGGGTGAATAAACTGGTCATGTAAGAGCACATGAAAATCATCATCTTGTTAGAGCTAACGAGGAAAGTAAAGAACTGACATGCTACACGTAAGCTGTGAATATTGCCGCGGCGAGAGCTCCAGAGCTGCCCTGCAGACGCATCCTCAGCCCGGCCACGCTCCCACCAAGGGGCCCCACATCAGTGCCAGTGCTCAGCATTAAAAGCATTCATGGCATATCTATATTCTGCACCAACAGGCATTATTTTGTCTTTTGAGAGGCCATCACGCTATCAACCCAGCAAAGCTGGTGGCGAGCCTTTGCGGGGGATGCTTGGGTGAGAGGGCTCCCTAGCTGAACTTTGCTCCGTCAAATTGAAGTGGGCTCCAGATGCTCAAGCACGTTCACTGATTTGGGTAACAGGGAGAAGAATTAAAATAACAGCAGCCGAGATCTATGCTTGCTCTGGTGAGAGCGAGCTGGGCTCCAAGCACGCCTGCAAGTGAAGCCCACGGTAACTTTGCGGCAGAGCTTAAAGCGCGGAATCCTGCTCCTTTAAAATGCAGGTCGTTGTTTCTTCCTAATGGTAATGGCTCGCAGGCTGCCAAACCTTTATTTCCATGTGAGCTGAGTTTTAATATCCTGACAGAATAAGTTTCATGTAAAAAGGGGGGGGGGGAGAAGTGGAGAATAGAACAGCCTCTTAGATGCCACTATGCAAAAGCTGGCTTTGAATTCAGATAAAAGTGTTTTCTTATAGCTACCATGTCTTTATAAAAAAATCATCACATGCAGATGAAGTATTGTATATATTCATAGCTCCGAGATCTAAGGGAATTTACGCTGACACTTTGCATTGTGCGGAAAGGATCGTGCATCGTGTCAACAGCCGGAGGATTAAAATTCAGAGCAAACTGTCCTAGCCGGGAGCGAGCTCAGGGAGGAGTGAGCTCCCTGTCTGTCCTCCCGCTTGCTCGCAGCTTGCATTTACACGCTGGAGCCGCCGCGCGCTTCGTGTTCGTCGGGAAGCGTGAGCGCAGATGAGACGCTCCTGCGGCGCGACAGGCGACTGCCAGCGTTGGCAACGGGAACGGGTCCCAGGCAGGTACTGCTTTCCAAAAACCTCTTAAAAGGCATTTGCTTTAATTCCTCTCACGGCCGACACCATGAGAAGGAAAAGACAACATTTCCCCCCCATCTGGTGTGATGCTTTCTCTCCTATTTACAGGACTGTTTGCTCAGGTCTGCGTGTGCGAAGAGCAAGTTCAGGACACGGAGTAATCAGCTCGAGCACCTGGGCTGCCTGTTTCCTTCATTTTACCAATTAGATGAATTCCAACAGCACAGCATGCCCGTAATTAGAAATAACAGGTTTTTTTTCAAGCTCTCACCTTTTCTACCACTATTAGGTTCTGCTAATCAACATTTCAGCATCTGCCTAGAGATTTGGGGAAAATAAACCTGTTAAAAAGTATTCCAACTTTGCTGTCATGTTACTACATGCTAATGCATGGTCCAGAAGGCGGGGAGGAAGTATTACGAGATTTCTGCCTAACTTACACGCACCTAAAAAACCCAAATTAATTCTTGCCAAGCCGGCTAGCTGGAAATACTTCAGAAGATGACGGTCAGCAGCGGGGATTAGTGTCTATTTTCAGGAGCATGGATGGGGCTGGAAACCTGCCATGTTTTTTTGTTTGCAGAGGAGCTTCAAACGTTTGAGACAACGCCACCTCCCCAGAGATGCAGAGAGAGGCTCGCACGCTGCCTGGATTTTCCTCCTTTGCCTGCTGCCAGCCGGACAGTTACAAACGACTGCTCTCCCCAGCGCGCCGTTCAATTCACACTTTGAATGAAAAACGCAATCCACTTCATAATTCCATTTTCGTCGAAAATAAACCCACCTGAGCCAGTTCAGAGCTGCTGAGCTGCCCATCGCTGTTTATATCCAAGTTCTTAAACATATCTTCGACTAAGAAGCGCTTGTGGGATACCCTGTCCTCGGGCGGGCTGCTCAGTGGGCTCTGCCGATGAGCCTGCAGGTCCAGGAGGATGCTCTTGAGCCGGCTGTAGTCTGCCATCGTACAGGTGTCACCTGAAAGATAAGACCGCATTACCAGACCATGTACATTCAACCTTAATCTTTTTACAGAACCGAGCTACTAAAGGCAAAAAATAAGACACGGTCTAAGACAGGCTGCCTGCATGCACAGCACCATTCAGCTCTGTGCTTGAGGAGCTCCTGCAGTCGTTAACTTTTGTAATAGCTGGAGTTTTTCTAAATCCTGCTGTCAAGGATGCTCTCCAGCATGTTACCTTCCAAATTGTAGGGCTTTGGTTACAAACTTCCATGCTTGGCTTTGTAATCCCCACCCATATTAAATCGGCTCTATGTTTTTGTAAAGATAAAGTAAATTAATTTATCCTGCGATTATAAAGTAAAAAAAAAAAATAAACCTGGGGAAGCTGATGTTTAGAAAGTGCCACAAACATAAATAAATGGCGGCCCTGAGTGCCTCCTGGTGCCAAACATGGGTTTGACCTTAAGGAATCCTTAAAGGCAGCCCAGGGTGGTAGGAGGCCAGAGGAGCAGAGTGAGGAGTGCAGGGCTGCGGGGAGCCCCTGCGGCTGGGGCGGCGCCAGTGCCTGCACACATCACCCCGCTGCAGGCTGATGTGAACGCTTCCCTCGGCCCCTGGCCAGGGAAAAAGGTTATTATCACAGAAAAGCCCTCCAGGCACTCGCTCTGAAGCGACACAGGCTTGGCTGGAGGAATCGGATTGGACCTTTGTGACCCTGAAAGCTCCCGCTCTGCGCGCGGCAGCCAGCTCTTCCACGGTTCTTCTCCGGGGAATGCCTTGCTCTGATTTAAGGGCATCCTCCTAGAGGAGAAACATATCCACGTGCCCAAAGCGGTGTTATGGCCCTTTTCTGCTCAACTGCTGTCTGGTAGAGCTTGGCAGAATGAAGAATGGCAACTGTCTTTTTTTTGTGCAATTCTGTTTGCTTTAGTGTCGACCTCAGCGGCTGGTGCCTCACAGGAACCTGGCTGACTCTGCCTTGGAGCAGACCCTGGAGCACCCTCAACCTCCAGCGGTCCCACACTGTGGGCATCAGCAGTCACCCACCAACGGTACTGACACATTCAACTCTCCCCATCAGATGCCATTTTCTCCATAATGTCTTTTCTCTATAAAGTAGATGCCCTTACTCGCAATAATTATGTTTTTAAAAGGACTTGTTTATTTTAAGTCCCATCACTGACCCTGTTGCATTAAATCTGAGGCAACCTGGTCTCACTCAGTTCAAGGGACAATACCCTTGTTGATCAGCTCCTCAAAGACTCCAAACACTATTCCTCTGAAAAACACAGAAGGCTCTGGCACGCTGACAACTAGCGTGCCCGTCCTTTTCTTGCTGAGCGGCACCATTTTTGGTCCTCTGGTCCCACTCCAGCCAAAACCCAATTAAAATTCCAGGTGGGAGGCATTTTTCTGACAGCAAACCCATCTACTGTCAACGCTTTTTTTTTTTTTTTTTCTTTTCACCCTTCATACATATTTTGCGCTCACAATTTCAAACACACCCTGACTGGAGGAGGTGAGAGAGAACTGGACACGCGTTCAGCAGCCAGGTCAGTGCCCTACTGCTACACGAGCAATAACTGCAAGCCGAGGCTCATTTTCCACCCTGAACTCAGACCCTTCTGGTTTGGAGAGTTTCTCACTGCTCAGGGATACTCAGCAACTGCAAATTTTTTTCCTTCTCTCTAAACAACCTCCAAAGAGCTCTTGGTCCCACATGGGAGTGGTCTCATTTTATGGAAAAATGAGGCTACTCAGCTACTATTAGTCTTGTTTATTATTTCTCCTTTTTTTTTTTTCCCCCCAACCATGTCATTTGATGGCATTATAAAGAAATACCTTTCTTCCAATCACATGCTTATTTAAAAAAAAAAATTGATCGCTGTATCCAGTGTAATCAAGCAATTTTGCAGCCCTGTTGTGTAAATACCATTTTAGCTACTGCAATAATATTTTTTTCTGAGCTAGAGTTTTCTTTTCTCTTCAGTCAAATCTTAATCCCAGAGATGCATCTAAGGCTAATGAAGACAGGGAAATCTATTTAATTTGCTTCCACCTCTGTTTCTGCTCTGTGGTTTCCATTCGTGAGCACAAGCATGGCTACCGGCAAAGCCACAGGGTGACACTGAGGTGGGCTGACCCACTTACGTGGTCCTCCCCGTGGTGGAGACCACCCCGTGCCTGGGTCTGCATGTCCATCGCTGCCACCAGATCTACTCACCCTGGCGGCTCCCTTGATTTATTTCTCACTTCTTCCTCCATCAGCTTTTGCCAGTAGCATATGCCAAAGCAGCTCTTCCTTTACGCCCTGCAGACCTTTTATTTTCTGCAGTTGAGTCTTTTTTTTTCTTCCAGATGCTCCCTAACTGTTGCCCGGGGCAGGGCTTTCCCAGCCTTCCCCCCTCACTGGCCGCCTGACTCACCTCCACCTCGACCTTCTTTCTGACCACAAAAGGCCGGACTGGAAAAGCACCTAAGAGCTTCTGAACCCCCCTCATCTCTTCTAACATCCCTTCTCACTTTATTAAGCTTATATTGACAACTTCTCTGGCTAACAGCTATCCCCGGCACCACTCTGATACCATGCATCTGCCTGGAGAATCAACCGGGTGCGATCGTTTCTTGAATGCTGCAGCCTCAGCCAAAGCCCAGCACAACTGCGTGTTTAAACAGAATTCCCAGTATGACTTGTGTGTGAACGCAATGGCAAAATATAAGCAACGTGTGCAAGGAGAAGACGTTTGAATCCAAACATTGCATCTCTATGTGGGTCCTGACCAGGTCACCCACTGGTGATGTGCCCGGGCTCCCGACTGTTGCACGGTGGGAGCCAGGAGACGGCGATCTCCTTTTCTGGCATTACAACCCTCCTTGATACGGCGATCTCCTTTTCTGGCGTTACAACCCTCCTCGATACGGCGATCTCCTTTTCTGGCATTACAACCCTCCTCGATACGGTGATCTCCTTTTCTGGCATTACAACCCTCCGTGATTTTTCCCGTGCTCTGAAAATGAAGCCACCGCAAAACTGCTGTTGTCAAAAAAGTACAGACTGATCTGGGCTGCGTGACAGCCCAAGGTAAATGTGCCCATTTTGGGACTCAGAGGGTCCCAGCCGTGCTGCAGCCCCCAGGCAAATGTAATGGGCACGAAGAGTAAAATAAAGGAAGGCACAGGAGGAGGGAACTGGTGACAGCCTCTGGCAGCAATTCCCAATTGCTTACAATATTTTTAGTATTGTAATTGTACTTAAAATACTTTCCCCCCCTTCCCCGCTACTGCTGTGTCCAGGGTCAGGGGCCAGCCGGCCAGCAGAGCCCCCTCCTGCATGTCAGGGTGACACCGGTCCATCGTGTCCACAGCAAAGAAAACCAGCAATGAGACACTTACGTCTCCCATTTAAAAATAAGTTCCATTTCACATGTGAACCCACGCCGCAGTCAGGAGGTCAGAAGGTGCTGTCGGCCCCTGTTAAAACTGCTCCAAACCCTCACTACCTTCACCTCTCTCCGGAGCAAACTACACTCTTCAGCTCTGCTGGAAGCGGATCCCTCAGCAAGAATGTGACGGACTCCACGGGTCTCACACCTCCAAACATTTTCCCCTGACATCTGAGACATCCGAGGGCTGCAGCGAGCACGAGCAGGCGCTTCTGAGCACGGCACCGTAGAGCTGCTCGGCAGCACCTGATGCGCACAGCGACAAGTAAAAGCAATGAAGTTCTGTCCCAGGGGTGTGAGATTAATAATTTGTGTTTCTTGGGCTGAACTAAAAGATTGATAGGAAAATGTACTAAAACTGTAGTGCATATATGCATATAAATATATATGTATAATTTATATATTTAATCTCACTGCAGTGCAAAACCAGGGGCAAAACCACTCCAGGTCCGAGGAAATACTATGTTTGACCTGAAATTATGACTTTATAGTAAGTCTGGCCAAAGTGTTAGTTCCAAAAATCATCCATGCTTGGTATGTCTGAGCTGATATTTCGCTGCATAACCTGGACCTAATGCTATTTCAAACACACCTTTAAGGCGCTGCAGTGACCAGATGTGGATGCTGGAGGCCCCTATAAAAGACGCTGCCTGCTCCTCTGCCACGGAGGGGAGGAGGCACGTTCAGGCAACGTGAATCACTTGGCAAGCCAAGGCCAAGGCCAGCTAGGCTCTCCCATGGCAAAGATCCCTCCCTCCCTTTCCTAGGCGTTACTCTTTTGTCTTTTAAGCTACCTTCCCTATGGAGACTGCTAACAGCCATTCTTCAGAGCTGTTGTATAGGTCTTGCAAAGGACAGCTCTGTATTTTCGCTGCCTCCCACCTGCCCATCTCCTGCTGTCGACGACACTTGTAATCTTCTTAACACTGCGCCTGGGATCCACCAGCTTTATCTACTAAACGCAGTCTCTCTAGGTTTCCTGCAGCACTGCTGCCTTTCACATGTTTGCTGTTCTTCCAGGTATTACAACCGCAGCTGTTAAACAAAAAGAACCACAGAAAAGCCATCTGTGTGCCCCCTCGCTCATCCCCACTCTTGCCGGCGCTTTGCTAATCGCCCCCAGCAGTTGCCTTTGCAAGGTGAGCTCAGCAGCAGCAGTTTCTCTCACTCAGACTGCTCGCAATGGGTAGGTCTCACTAATGGACGTCTCTCGGCTTGGTTACCTTGTTAGCGCTTCCTGGGGACTTGGATTCTGTTCGCAGTTGCCACCAGCTCAGACAAGTTTTGTATTTCCAAAGGTGGCTTACTTGGAGGTGGGATGCTGGGAGGTGATCACCACCGCTCTTCCGAGATGGGTTTTGAAGGATTTCTTCCCTTCCCTCGTTTTGAAGACTAGAAATGCCACCATGTGTGCTTTAGGTGCCCCTGTTGTATTGCTGCCAGCTGATCCCATCCGTATCTGCCTACTGGTGGGCTCAGGGCACCGCTCCCACCCCACAGCTGGAGAACCAAGACGCAGAGACCTGAAGACACGGGTTTGGGATGAGCTAAAAGCACTATTCTGCCTTCCATGCCTTCAATTAGCTCTCCACTGACTTGACCATCTTTCTCCACTACTTTATACAAGGGTTAGTTAGGAAAAAAAAAAGTCACACATGTTCCTTTTCCATCTTTAACCATGGCCCCAGTATGACTTACTACACTGACTCCAGAAGAGGAGAGCTGAGGGCATACCATAGGCATCTGACATCAAAACTAAAACGCTGATCATCTAACACAGGGCTTGTTTGGGCCTTTTTACATGAACTTTAATTACAACACATAATACCACTATCTTTGGATTCCAGCTTAGGAATTAAAAAAAAAAAAAAAAAAAAAGCCATCTTCACCATTTCAAGAGACTCTGTATCACTTCTACTGACGGCCGCTCTACTTTTTGAACACAAACCTAATTTGATAGCAATGCTTTGTACAAACCCCACAAGCCTTCCCCAGGAGAAGCTGCCTGGTTTTCGTCCCGTGGTAGAATGCTCTGGGCAGAAAGGTCTCCGGTGCTGTCCCTCTGCGGGAGGGCAGGCTGCATCCCTCCCGCGGGCTCTACGTTCCCCTTTGTAGCCTGGAGAAGAAAACGCCGGTGTCTTTCAAACAAACCTCACACAAGGTGCAGCTCCCTCCTGTGCTCTTTGGATAAAACTTCAATATACTTGCCACACTCGAGATGGGGATTTCTGGCCAATTTTTCTGCAGAAATGGACCATTAAATACCTCCTCCAGCAGCAGCCTGCGGTGGCTCTCCATCCCCAAGCCCTACTCCTGCATCTCCGTAGGATGGAGCCGAAAGCAAGGACCCGTGCTGCAACACCCCTGGCCAGGGAAGCCCGCGATTCCCCCCTCCACATCGGGGGAAATCTCTGAAGAAACCAACCCTTTTTATCCCTTTACAGCACTTTCAAAACCAGTGAAGCCTGGCACTATTTCAATTAAAAAAAAAAAAGAGGAAGACAGACAGGCAAAGCAAAACAGTAAGACAGAGGAAAAGTAAAAGAAAAATCCAGCGTAGTAGGGTCTGATTGCTAAAGTGTGGCTGGTAACTGTCACATTCACACGCTCTGCTCACTCCGAGCAATACTGTTTCTTGCTCTGTTTTGCAGCATCTACGTAATTCATCCTGTTTAGCACTTCTGCATGCTTTGGCAGATAAAATATTGATCGGCCTGCCAAGAAACACAGAGTGCCATTCTGTTTTCATGTCAGAACTCGGTAATGAACTACATTTATCAAGAGCATCCTCTCTGTGAAAGGTCAGTGGCGAATGTGGCTAAATTGTGATGACAGATCATTAATCCAGTTCCCTCAATAATTGCCCTCTTTAAGAATTTTACTCCAGGTTTCCGTGAATTGTAGCAGGTTTTTACAGTGGGATCCCTGAGCAATCTTCAGCCCCGCTTCTGAGTCAAAGCAGATAACGGAGAAGCAGCAAGTCTGGGGATTAAGTGTCCTTCAAAGGAATGCAGTTAACATAAAAAAAAGTGAGGAAGTGCAGAGCTTGCTTTGGTGGGTAAACTAATCTCCCTGTAAAATATTATTGTGCAAGGTGCCTTACAATGCAACGATTGCTAGAAACATCAGGACTTCTTTAAATACCAAACCTGATCTGGTAACACCTACAGAGCACCAATCTCCAAGTCCTTGGCGTACAGCTAACCTGACAGTAGGTGTGAACCTCAACGCGTACAGAAGTCTTTAAAGGATTTGAGCCCCCCTGGTTACCGAGCTGTTTTTCAGCACAACTACAGGGACTGCGCAAATGGCGGGTGGCACCGGCAGCTTTTCATAAAGTCCTGACAAAAGCTGTGTGGCCATCAGCAGCCAGGCTAAGTACAAGAGCACATGATTATCCACACAAGGAGAAGGTATAGAACGGAGATACAAACTTCTTCTGACCCTCCAAAAAACTCTGGAGGAGCTTCCCCTGAGCGGCATCTCCGCATGCCCGGGGTGCAGCAGCCCATGTGCTCTTGGGTCTGGGCTCCAGCCCTTGGAAAATCTGCAGTCGTGCTGCTATCCCCAATAATCCCAACCCAGAATTAGGCTCCGTGTGCAGGTGAGTTGGGGCACCCACCGGCAGGCATCCCACGTGGAGCTGCCAGCCCCATCTGGCTCCCTGGGTCCCACACCAGCACCCACCAAAAATCCACCCGTGACAGCAGGACCACGCTCCCGCTCACTGCCACCCTGGGGATCATAACATCAACCACCCGGTACAAAGAAACCAGAGCCGAAGGCGAACTCCAGCAGCACCAATTTGCCACCAGTGGCAACCCTTTGCCACCACCAAATGGGGTAATAAATAAAAATAAAGAGCTGTTCGGAGCAGGCTGGAAAGCGTCATTTCTAAGGCAGGAGGCACTGGGGGTGTCATTTTATTTGACAGTTCCTCTTAGACCATGCTGGCTATTTTCGGCTGTTCCTATAGCAGTTTTCTAGCTCCAGGAATAAATTCAGTGCAGGAGATGGGAGAACTGAGCTTTGTATTCTCATCCGTATATCCATGGGCAAAAAACCATGTGGTTATCAAAAATAACATTTCTAGACAAAATTAAAGGGATTTGAGGTTTTGTTTCTAAACAGCCCATCCTTTCACATGCTTTACTCTGGCTTTACCTGGCATTGTTAGAAGCACCAGAAAAGGACTAAACTAAGATGTCAGGGGATACAAATTCATTTATGAGCGTGGCTCCTTAATTCTTGTACCGTTTACAGCTAAATTGCCTCTCAGCCACAGCCCATTTTCATGCATACAGAATGAAAGCTTCGACATGCCTATGCTGCGACAACGTGGTCCCAAAACATCAGATCGCTGAACCTGAGCGAGACGATTAGGAGAACTCTGCACTGATAACTCGTGGTCTCGTGGCCTGCTTGACTTGACAGAGCAGCTTTACACAGGGATGGGAAAATGAAAGATGACTTCAGTTCTTCAGGGGTCTCATCGCAAATCCCCAATTCCTCCATGCAAATGTTCTATCTGTCTCTTTCTATCTATCTTCCCCTTCCTTTAATTGCTCTTTTTTTGCACATGCATGGAGAGATTGGATGGACTTTCCTCCTACTTCTTCTGCGCGGTTGGACAGGAGGAGGAAAAAAAAATCTGCTTTTCTCAATAAGTTGTGCGAAGAGACTCTTCCGAGCAAGCATGGCAGCTCGCTGCAGTAAGAGAGGAGAACGCTGAGAAAGCTTTGTGAAGCTCACAGATTTCTTGCAATTTAGACATGTCTGTGAGTTTTGAACCTTCCCCTGCTCTGATTTTTACCGGCTGTAAGTATTAGGTCTGAGCAAACCACTTCAGGATGAAAAAACCCTAATCCGAATCTTGGTCTGCAAGAAGTCATGATAACAAACCATTCAACTTCTGATCGCTCGGAGGAAGCTTCCTACCAAACACCAGGCAGTGCTCTGCAGCAGTTACACTGCAGGCAGCCGCGCGGCAGCGCTTCTGTAATGCCCGAGAACAACGCAAGGAGCGTCCTGTTGCCCCCGGGGACCACCAAAGACCACGATCGCTACCGGCACCGTGCATGGGGCAAGCTGCGCGCCGCAGACACCACATTTGGGCAAAGCTGGCTCCTCGCGTCGCGCTCCCGTCGCAGGGCTGCCTGCCCGCCTGCTTTACACCCGGCTAAACCCCCGCAAGGGCTGAGTCCCTGTTTTACTCCCAATTTGTATTTACAAGTTAAGTGAAACTCTGGTAAAAGTTCCCGCTAAGAGGAGCAGATGTTCAACATCATGCAAATTCACAAACATTAGCAATCCTTCAGCTGCTCCTGCCGAAAAAATTCAATTAACAATAAAAGCCCAAACTAACTTGTTTATCTTAGGGATATGCTTCAGTTAATAAGATATACATTTATCAGATATCCATATATAATTTAGCAGTAACTGGGAGCTCACATATCACAGCAATAGAATAGAATGTATACTATGAAGCAGATACTATTAAACAACAGACATTTACAACCTGGAAGAGTTAAAACTTGCCTCAGCGACTATTTATTTCAGTATTTCATTTTATTACGAGAAAAAGCACCCACCTATTACTCTGCAAGCTTTTAAAACATATTAAAAAACCCCCACCTTACCACATCAGGATGTAAATTCCCCATTCTACAGACAAAAACTCTTATTCCTACCTGACACAACTACCTTCCACGCTGCAGAAACCTCAACGAATCGCACGCCTTAGCCTCAAATGCACAGGAAAAGAGACGGATGGATTTGCAGCCTTTCTCGGGAAGCCCAAGAATTACAGCTTGGTTTCCCAAGTCCAAAAGCAAGTTCTAGGTTAGTGTCCTTCCCGGGAGGGAGCAGCGGTGGTGGAGGCAGGAGATGGCAGGAGCAGCCCCGGGGGCGGGCGGGCGGGCAGCAGGAGGAAGCTTTCAGGTGGGAAAGCGGGCGATAAATGTAATTTATCAAGTGCCTATCACTGCCTAGGAGGTGTGCCATGGATTTAGAGATTTCTAGAGCCAGAAGGGATCATGTGCACGCCCTGACCTCCTCCATTACACAAGCACAGAATTCCATGAGGTTTTCCCTGCAGCAGCTCCAAAATTTGTTTGCACTATAGCACACCTCCCAGGATGGCTTCCAGCCCTGATTTAAACACATAAGAGTCATTTTTCAAATGATTACTTAGTCTCAGTGGGCAAACATATTTTATTTTTAATTTGTTTATCTTCAATTTCCATCTACTGAATTTTGTTACGCATTTATCTGGTACATCAAACCCTAAGTCTTACATCCCATAAGTCATCTTCCTGGGTTTGCAGATGTTGGGCTCAGCTCGCGCCTTACCTGTACGCTCCGATAAGCGGTGGGATATGGCGGCTCTGGCTAAGGCAGCTCACCTTTGGAATGACTGGGGCTTTTTCTCTTTTCTGGGAATTTTATCATTCCACAGTGGGCGCAGAAATGACCACAGCCACGTTGTAGTCAGGAACAGGCGGCTCCACCACAATTTGGTGCCCACCACCTGAGCTGGCTTGGACCCTTTGTGGTACTGCAGGGCGATGCTCCACCACCCACAGAGCCAGAGCCCATTCCCAAGCCAGGGGTTTCAAGAAAATTACGGTGAGCAATTGCTCTCACCCACAAGGACGTCACTCCCAAAGATGCATTCGGACAGCCTTCCCAAACGCCATTTAGCACAAAGATGACTTAACTAACAGCGACGTCTGGGCTGGGGAAGTTTCCTATGTGATACCACAAGCAAACGAGGCTATTCCTACTGCTGTTTTTATTATTCGCCACCTACTGAGCCTTAGCTATTACTTTCGTGTTAAAAAATTAAAAATGTTTGTCAAAGCAGGGAGAAGAAACAATGCCGCGAAGAGCAAAGCCACGCGAAGAAGCAACAGCACGCAGCCAAGGCAAACAACTCGTAAGTAACCCCCACGCTGCTCGTCCAAACAGCTCGGTGAGTGCAAATACAGTAATAGAAATCACGAGTGAATTATGCATGATTCATAAACACAAAACTGGCTAAGCCTAATGACTCATTTCTTCACAACACAGCCCGCTCTGCTACCGATCCGTCACTCCGCACAGACGCGATCCGACGCGCGCACACGCTCCCATGGCCGACTCCATCCGCCTGTTGCCTCTACTCCCTCCAAATCATGTTTTTGTCTTCAGATTGTACCATTTTTCCTTGTAAAAACTGTTCAGCTAAATTAGTGATGCTGCATCCTAGGTTGCAGACGGAGGGGGCAGGGAGCGGGAGAGGAAAACGCGCCATACGCAGCTGTTTTTAACAGTGATGGCAAAACGAGCTTAAAGAATGTCTAATTACTTGAGATCCCAACCCAAAACAAATGCACAGCGTAATGAATTGATTCAATTATTGAGAAACACTGCACTGAAGTAGCCTGGGAAGACAGTGAGGCTTTTGTAAAGGTTAAGAAAAAAAAAAAAGGAAGAAAAATAAGTCGAGAGAGATGTCTGGGCAGATGCCAGGCAGGTGCTGGGGATGCCACCTCCAAGGAGGGACCTACAGACACATGGGGAGGGAGCCACACGCCGTCTCCGAGGGGCTGGGTTCAGCATGGGAGTGGAGCTGGGAAGGCGAGGGCTGGCCTAGATGGGGAGCAGAGCAGGCAGCACTTCTGAGGATAATTAAGTGGGCACGTCGTACATGCCTTTGAAGAGCACGGACTTAGAGGATCAAATTGTGCATGCCTGCCAGCCGCCTTGGGGAACATGAAATGCAGAGAGGTGACAGCAGGACTCAAACAGCAAATTCCCTGAGATTCTGAGGGCGGATCTGTCAGTGGCACTTCAGAGGGAGGGCGGCTGGGTGCTTTGCTCAGCTTGCACGGGTCCAGGTGCAACTGGAGTCCCGAAATGCCCCTTTTTCCTGCTCTTCTCCCAGGGCTGCTCATCCCCCATGAGGGGGCTGGAGAGCAGGCAAATAGCCAAGCAACGTGAAAAAACAGCAGCTCAACAAACCCATCACGGGATACCGAGGTAGCTGTTTGCTTCCCAAACGCCAGTGGTTTCTGGGAGAGGCACCATCATCTAGAGCATGTCCTCAGGAAAGACACCGCTGCTTTGCCTCCCGCGGGAGCGTGGGACTTTGTTGTGCTCAGACTGACCCAGAAGGGATCTTTCATATTATTACTTTCCAATATGAAAAAAAAAAAACCCAAACCCAAAACCTACTAAGAAACAACAAAAAGGTAAAAATGCCTTTCTGTGAAAAGCCAGGCTCCTGGATGGTAATGGTTGAGCAGAGCTCCTGAAAACAGAGTGGGGCGTCCTGCATAAATCCAGACCGATTTCTGCTTCATCGCTTCAGCAAATCAAAGTTAATTAGTTTAAGGCAATCCTGACGCTTAGGACCGATATCTCCACTTGTGTGATCCCTGCCGTCCAGGGGGGAATTGTCCATCCCAATGGCCTGACGCACCCCTGCGCGGTGCCCGAGCTGCACGCAGCAGCGTGACCTGGCACCGTACAGAGTTGTACAACTAAAACCCCCGCTTTTAGAAAGAATTAACTAGATTATATTTATTCTACGTATTTCCCCGCGCTTGTGCTGTAAGGATGGCTGGGTGAGAGAGGTTTCTTTCTGTGGGGTGAATCCTTTGGACCACCAGCGATGGCAGGAAGGCTCCCATCGGCATGGTTTCGCTATGATGGACAAAAGGAGTGTTTGGGGGGGAGCTGCAAGACTGAGGGGGGATTTTAGTGGGGTTGGGGAGCAGCCTGCAATGATCCAGACTTCTCCCTGTCCCGTGTCTGTCCAGTCCATTTAGAAGCTCTGAGATGAGGCTCTCACCCTCAGAGTTCAGAGAGCTCCTGGCATGGGGTTAGAGCCTCCAAGCGCTGCCAAAACACAAACAATAAGAATAAACACAGCTCGGCAGATCTGTTGGGAGCCTGCTATCTACAAACACAGCGGCATCAGATGTGGCTGTCAGCAAAGGATTACAGCTTCAAGTACAGAAGCAGCAAAAGCAGGAGATGGACAAGAAGTTAAGAGCGATCATCCTTGGTTTGATGCACATGGTTTGGAGGCCAGAGGCAAGGGAAAAAACAAACCAAATAAATCAACAGGTAAACAAGAGGAAGGCTTGTTTCGAAGCCACTAATATCTTTTGCCATGCATCTGCTGTAAACATCAGTTTACACCTGGTGTTGGGCTTTAGTTTTCATTTTTGCACCCAAGATTGCTATTTTTAAATGAAGGGAACAGACCTGGCAGACAGCTAATGTTGGGAGAGTGCTGCTTTATTAATGTCGAAGCCAAATCTTCATGAGCAATCTGCAGGCCAAAAAAAAAAAAGCAACATTTTTTTTCTGGCCATTTGAAGCCCCTGAAGACATCTATGATATGCCCACTTGTCATGAATGGGAAGAGTTAATTTTCCCACAGCGATGATTAGCTTGGCTCACTCTTCACTTCAGCAGTTACATGAGGAAGAGTCTTGTTCCAGACCAAGAACCAGAAAGCCTTGGCTCCCTTTTCACTGTAGCCAACTCGTGATCCTCATTTCTATACGGAAAAAAAAAAAAATCTCATCACGACTTTAACCCAGACATCCTGTAATTTATATCAACCAAACCAAACAGGCCTTTGTTAGATAAATTGTATGTTTGCTCCTCCTGCCTGCTCCAGTTGACGCTGCTACGCAATCTGCCGTTTGACATTTTACAATCCTCTACCTTATTCCTATTAGAGAAAGCAAAATTGCCTGGATTCCTCCAGGAAGTAACCAATGTTCACTTTTTTATGGCTGACTGGCACATCTATCAAATACTTCTACACAGCAAAAATATTATTTGGAACCTTTAATAAATGTTAAAGCCCTATGGCACTCATGTAAATTTTACTGATCCCGTTGTGCTCCAAAACACCTTTCCAAACAATTCACTGGCACTACTCTTGGAAGGAGCACTTTACCATCACTCTCTGCCAGGGCTTCCATGGATCTGACTCCCTGGTAAAGGTACTTTGCTTCTTACTGCCTGGTTTCTTACCCTGAAGTACACGTGGGAGAAGCAGCCAGCAACACGAACGATCAAGGCTACTGCATGTCACCCTTGGCGATGGATGAAGGCAAGAACATTAAATTTTTTTCTTGAGTATTTTCATAAACAAGCTTTCCCTGCTGCCTTCTTGGAGACACACTTGCTTCTATCACAAGACCTCACTATCTGCCCTGGGATGGCTTCGTCCTCCACTGCGGTAACTTTTTAAGCCATTCTGAGCCAGCCATAGTTACCCTGCTTCTCTCGGCAATCGCTCCACTCATGGTGTTCACGGCCACCCCTGCAGACAGGGAGAGCCAGGGGTATGTGCACACGCTGGCAACGAGTTCTCGTGACATTTTCAATCCAACTGCAATAAGAAAACACTGTAATTCTCCCCAGACTGCATGTCCTTCTGCATCCTCATAATCAAAGACATTCAGAGAAACCGGCCACAAAACAACTGCTGATTTTAGGGACTTCCTCACCTTGCACTTGAACGGCGGCGCCTCCGAGATCCTCTAACTAAGCACTAAAGGACAACACCATTGCAGTAAGCAGGAGTATTTATTATTGTTAAGGATGTGTGTAATGGTCTAATAACAATGTGCTGTGACTGTTGTTCAGATGTCATTAGGAGACCTCCCAGGCATCTCATTAGTAGACCATAATGTACACCCTAAAGGGCATTACCTTAATTATAAAATGTTAAATTCTAAAGAGGAAAACATGCACAAGGAGGGAGAAAGTACTTCTAATGTTAAAAAAAAAAAAAAGATTAAAAGGAGTAAGATACTTCACACAAAAAACTCTTAAATTGGTCCAGAATTGGGCCAGCAACAACGGATTAAAAGGAAACATTTACAATACGGACATGTATGCATGAGAGTCCACTTAACTCCCCCAGGATTTGATGAGGTCAAAACTACTCTGCTATTGTAGTTTTATGGGTTTCCAACACTTCAGTTCAATTTTTGTTATTATAATCAGCCTGCACAATATATGCCACCCTAGAGATCAGAGCCTCCCACGACGGACAGTCAAAATTTGCCACTTAAAGATAGAACATCCCAACTCCCTGAAGCATTACGTGAGCTCCTTTCTCTGTGAGGAACGAGGACTCCGGTTCCTACTGCACCAACTCGGGGCCAGTCAACCACAACATTTAACCCAGCTACACCTCCAAGTACACCTCAACCTGCCTGTACCAAGGCAGCTCTGCAGCATCACAGCTCTCGAGGGCTCCAACACAGAGAGGAAAATACAAACACATTTACTCTAACGTCCCGTTGGCAGCACAAACCCACACTGCTCTGCCTGCCCTCTCCCATCAGACACAGTTAGATTTGTATTTCTACTTTAAATCCACGTATGAGGAGCAAACGCAGCAGATCAAGAAACAGAATGAATAAATAAAAGCTTGCCAGTGCAACAGGCTGAATTTTGGGGATGAATTCCTCTCCTGTTTCTTCACGGGTTTGGTTTGGTGGTGTTTTTTTTTTTTTTTTTTTTTTTCTCTTTTCTCTTAAGCACTCTAATGATAGATGATGAATGGGACAGTCATCTAAGCACTGGAAGTGCTTTGCTGCTGACAACACAAATAACCTCTCTGCGGTTCAGGGTACCAATTCTGGACTAGATCTGCTGGAGGCCTGTCAGGATAACAATATCCCCACACGGAACCGCCAGCAGTGGGATTTTTCATTATATATGTCACCGAAGTACAGAGGGGAGCTTCTTACTGCAGAAATAAGGGGATGAAAACATGTTTTTCCTGAAGATTTTCAGCACCGAGAGTGACAGATATTCCAGGGTAAAGCACGAATGACAAATCACTATGTTTTGATCTGCGAGAGCACTACACTGAGCCTCTGTCGAGAAGGAATTAGCACAATTTAAAAGCTGGGATGTGGGGAGCGATGGCCCGGAGGGAGCTGCCCGCACAGGCACAGCAGGACTGGTGCCAGCACGTCTGTCCCCAGCACGTCTGTCCCCACCCTGCAAAGAAAGGGGCTCCCTAGATTTCCATCCCTCCCTTGGACGAGGATTGCCTCTCCTCTGGCAAACCTCCCCAACTGCCCGTTTCTGCCTCGGCTGCAGCTGAAACCCCCAAATTATGCCGTGCTGAAGAGGATGGAGGCAGCACAGGGCATCACCCTCGGTGCCCCACGGTGTCCTGACAGCCCACCCCCAGCATCGGAGAGCATTTCGGGGTTAGAAAGGAAAGAGGGAAGAAAAGGAAAGCACGTTAATAGACTCTTCCAAATGTAAAAGAGCTTAAGCCATTTACAGGATAGCCTTCCAAACATATCTACTGTCTTAACACCTCTCTGTCCAAGCGGTACTACCACAGAGACCCCCAGCTGTAGTGGTGAATTTGTTTCATATACCAGGAAACCTAATTTCCTTCTCTGCTCCATATTCATCACACTTGGTATTTATTTCGAGTGCATTAACTACAATGCAAGTGACAGATAGAAGTGATGCATCCCTCGGCGCCCTGGGCTCTGCTGCCTGATGAACTGACACGACTCCACACCCTTATGCTCACAGAAACCATAAAGTGCCACAAGGGCTTGGGCTCATTCACGATTTACAGCCAGCCTCCATCCCCACCGAGACCATCGAAATCCCACCTAGCTGTGTCCAAACAGCACAGGACACAAATGAAACTCAAACCGCTGAAGAGGATAAAACTGAGGTTTATTACAGCTGGGAGATTAAAATTCAATATTTCAGTAGAGAAGGATGTTAAAATGCTGCACAGATTTAGCTCCTCTTTGCTCAGAGAGGTGGTTTGATAATGGTAAGTCTGGTTTAACATCGTTTTATTGACATAAATTCTATTTGTCGAGGGCTCTGAAGGAAGGAACGACGCTCGTGCCTTGCACTCCCAGCCACTGGGTACCCAAAGTGATTTTCTTTCTTTGCCAGGACACGGCTGGAGCATACCCTGCAGCACAAGGCACCCGAGGCTCACCCCGCTGCACCGCATGCGCCGGGCATCACAGAGCAGCTGTGTTGACATCCCAAAAAGAGCAGAGGTCTGGGCACCGAGCACTCTGAAGAAGCAATGTAATTAAGTTTTATGTAAGGAAGCCCTTCAATGAGGCAGGTTCTGTAAGGTAATAAGACGTGTTGATAACATGCCTGTTCCCCCAGTGAAAACCTTTCCTAATCACCTCAGCATCTCGCTAAAGCCCCCCGCAAGCATGCAAAGGCTCTACGTTAATGAGAGAGTTCAATCCGTTTATACATCGTCTTGCACAAATGCTTTTCTCCTTGTCTTCAGCACCACATAAGATACAATAGCCGTGGAAAACAAGGGAAAGTTCCTGCTCTAGAAGGTAAGCCAAGGAATTTAATGCCATTTATTAGAAGCAGGGTCAGGCCCTCAGTCGCGTCAGGTCTTTCTCATATGGCGTGTGGTTTTCTGATGTATGAGCTCAAATGTATCGCTACCGGTTCCTGTTAAACCATCTGAAACATGACAAAAAGTAAAAAGGGGATGCAGCGTTCAAGCTTTAATTAAAAATTTAGCCAAAACGCATGGCAGGGGATGAAAACAACTTGTGCCCCACAGCCCCCCATCACCCGCCTACAGCCCCTGCCTATCTTCCAAGTATCTCGAAACCAGAGCCAGGCAAATTAAAACAGCACCAAAAGCCTGCCACAGCTTTATCACTTTGCTTTTAAAGGAAATTAAAGGTAACATATTCATGCTGCAATTACAGGGTGATCGATTGCATTTTTCTCCCACGGACTGCCCTCATTGCAGAGGGTCGCTCCCACTGCTCGCCCTGGTTTTACAATGGTGGAGCCATCAGTGAGTTCGCAGGATCTCAGCCTTCATTTGCAGCACAGAAGACTGGAATCAAGATCTGTGCTGATTTATTTCAGTATCTTTTCCCTGCAGTCAAAAAACAAATAAATGCATTTTTTGTCTTTAGTTCCCCACCCATGTAAGAGTCACATTGGGTCATTTCTTCTGCCTAGGCTGGAATGACCTCTCTAAGAAAAATAGCAGGAGATTCAGACCATCATTTGATAGTTTTGTCTGCATCCACATCAACAAAATGAAAATAAATTAACGGGACTAAGATCCCAGCTCAAACTTATCCAAACAAGTAAAGTAACCCTTTGGGTTTTGGTGGTGTTTTTTTGTTTTGTTTTGGTTTTGGTTTTGTTTTTTTAATAAAACAGCAGCCAAAGATCTGAAAATTTTTAAAACTAATATTCTAAAATTTTATGCTTCACATGCTAGGTTTGTAATATCACAAAATGTTTTGAGTTGCAATCAGGCAGAAAAATGTATCTATGGCTGTCAGATAAATTTATTTTGAGCTGTGAAAAAAATTACATTGCTACCCAACATAAGGTAGGATTCGGTCACCCAGAGATACCAGCCAACAGCCCGCTGATCCAATTCACGTTGCAGATACCACAAGCGACCCCTACACAAAATGCAATGGTGGTGTTCACTGGTACATTTGTAGCAACAACGTAACCCTGTCACACTTTTTAAAAAAAGAAATCTAGAAAGATTGCATGTCTGGACCTCTGTTCAGGGGAGCAGAAGGTCAGGAGCGACCCAGCCTGTGTGGCTGGAGATGGCTCTGCTACACAGACACATAGAGAAGCTACGGAAATGCATTTTCACACAGTTCGTTCTTTGCAAATCGCTGTGCCCACCATTTCTTACCTCCTGTATGGAGGTAATGCATGGAAAACGCAACATATGCCAAGGCCCTGAGCAAACCAGCAAACGTCAGCAGAGCAACATTTTTTTTTTACGATGCTCATTAAATTTTGATCATCATTTCCTACAACGCACAAAGAACCGAGACTGTTCTCTGCCTGTGACACTCCCTAGGTCACCTTCTTTCCATGTTTTTTTAAAAATCTTATTTGGTGCCTTTGGCTTCCAGTTCATTCATTCCCTTCCGACAGACTCTTTCCCTGTTCCCTCCACACACTCAGGCTGGAGGAGGCCACTACAGGGAACCTTGAGAATTTGCAGCTCCACGAGCAGCCAACCCCAGAGGTTTACAAACCACGCGCCCACCCAGGAAAGCCACGCACAGCCTCATCCCGCTGACAGACAGCGTCTCTCCTCTCCAGCGCTTTATCCGGATCCTTTCTCTTGGGAGCTTTGTGGCATATTATGGCACAACCGCTTTCTTAGATATAGTCAAAAGTCAAAACAGTTCCTTTGCTTCTATTCATTAAGTCTTACAAAAAAAATTAAATTTTCACGTCAGGTAGAAGATCTCCACAGTCTTTTAGGTTAAAAGACATCTTAAGAAAGCTAAGCCTGAACTTAAAAAAAACCCCCACATTACTGGAAGCCAGAGAGACCCTGAAATCAATTTATTTTCGCAGTTTTAATTTATTAACTCCCAAAAAGACATTTAGAAAAGCTTTATCTGAGAAAGGGGTATGCTCCAAGAGCATGCTTTTTCCACGGGTAGATATTTGCAAAGTAAGGGAGGTGAAGAAAGAAAAATGTGAATGCACATTTGGCTAATGCCATATTCCCCCATGCTCACTTAGCTGTTAGGCTGCGAGGGAGGGATGCAATGAAGACCAGTGAAGAATCCGAGATAAAACACAATAGCACAGTTCAAGACTGTGATAACGGCACATTTAAAACAACACCTGGCAGAAGTATCCGCAGGTGGGACTCCAAGTCATAAAAGGAAAGGCTGCAGCTACAGTATTTCCTTCGAGGAGTGAAATGCTGAAAAACTACAATTGCAGAAGCCTTGGAGATAAGAAGGTTGACAGATTGCGATCATTTCTAAGGAAGGATGCCACCAGCAACGTCCTCCATCATTCCAGCACCATGGTACTGCTGTAAGACAGCATCAAACCTGGTAGAGATTGCACCAGTGAATAAAAAATGGGAGCAGTCCATGACACCAAGGCAAGCCTCCTAACACTGCTATCCTTTTCCTGGTTTTGTTAACAATATCAGGAGATGTTATTAATGAAGCTAATCTCTTGGCTTCAAAGTCAACAGCTATTGCTTATCTGCACCTCCGCTTTTCTAATCCACTATGAGCTTGAAAATATCTGAAATCCACATCAAGGGCTTTTGGGAGGGAAGAAGGGAGGAGGAGTTGAGGCCACCTTCTAACAGTACTTTTTGCAAGCTGCTGCTAAAAACTCTTCCTAATTTCACAATCACAGCCATGAATATCACTACTCAGAAAGCCCCACTGCCCGTGTCCATAGGGAAGGGAAGCCGCTCTTCCCCCCTGGGAGCAGACACTACTGGCACCTCCTCCTCTGCACACATAACCCTCCCAACGCGCCTCACGTTACGTGGATTGGAACTCCGCAGAAGGGCCTTTACAAGAGCACAGCTGAAGGTTTTCATGACTACTGAAGTTATGAAAATGAAATAATCGGCTGCATCTGTTGCATGGAACCTGGAAGATCCACTGATCTGTATGGGTAGGATTATTTTCACTCCTTACAAGTTTAAATACAGAGCTTAATTAAAAGGCACTCAAACACATACTGTGATTCACACTACGAAGACATTAAATGACGTAATTCCTCCTGTCCATTAAGGCCAGAAGTGGTTTGGGGAGCATCATGACCTACAAACTCAGGAATTCTTTTAATCTAAACTCTCCTGAACTTGGTGGCAGCACATAGCCCAAAATGCGGCCAGCTCGGCGGGGCATGCATATCATATTGATGCCTTTGTATAAGTTCACGCACAATCGTACGCCCAAGGATACGGTGCAGCAATAGCATGGGCTGGCCTCACAGTGGGTGCGAGAGAGGAGGACACAGAGGAGCTGCTCGCAGGGTAATGCAGTCCTGGCATCTTTATTGCCATAACTTGTGCCCTACGCTGTATTAGCTGGCTGCTGCATCCCTAATAGGTGTGAAGCTTCGGACGTACATCTGCTTTTGCAGTGAGCATCCCCTGCATGTGAAAGTTTAAGCTCTAAGAAAAATACATTCCAAATTAAAAAATACAAATCCTAGGAATGGGAACTGTATTGCAAGTTTATGAGTTTCTCTTCCCTTAATGCTTTATGTCAGGCTGCGAAGAAAATAACAGTATTTTCTACAGCAAAAGAGGCATCTAAGGAGTCAAAGCCAACGGCTTTCAAAACATCCCCGGCACCTGTTTTGGACTTACTTGCTTAATTATTTTCTTTTCCTTTGCAATCCATACATGGTGTTCTTCAGCAGAGATCCATTGCTTTTCAGCTCATGCAAGCATGTAGGTGTATTCACGCTATGGAGAACTGGTCACACCATCGCCCTTCCACCCTTAAAGCCATCATAACCCGAGTGCATGCCATACCCCGCAATGAATGTACCTTGGCAGAAGAACTGTTTACATTTGACACTCATTATTTTAATGCAGAGCCGAAAGAAGCTTCCTTTCATTAAAATATGTAATTAGGGGGTCTTTTTAAACATTGGAAAAAAAATCCTATCTTGTTTCAGATGAAGAGTTTTTGCTTCTTTGACTTGAATCAGAAAGCATCTCTTCTGGCAATCTCCCACCACACTCATACATCAGCTGTTAAAAACATCTCGAAAGGCACAAAATGAAATGAATGACATCTGGAGCCAATTTGGACATGTATTTGTTTTCTAAACAGTGTTAAATTCAAATCAGTATCTTGAAATGATAATATAAGCACATTAAATCTGATAGGAATAAAGAGAAACGGCCTTATTCTAACCAGCTTACTGTCTATATATTCTTACCAAAGTAACTCTGATCATAACTCCGAAATGACTTTGTGGAGCTGATAGATCACAAAATCAGACCTAAATGAAAACTAAATATAAAGGCAAGTACTTCAGTCATGAGCCACCCAGCCTGCCAGAGGTACAATACTTGAATGTCCACCCAAGTCATGGCTACTTGGACCAGACAGGAAAGCTACCGTATTTCTGTAAAATCTAGAGGTTACTGATTCCTCTTTAATGCAATTATTCAGACACAGCAAACATGCTAGTCAGTAAAATTTACCCAAAGCATGCAGTTTGAAGAGCTGTGCTTGTTATGCCAGGCTCTGCTCTACCTGCACAGTCCTCATGCTTCACACATAAAATGGTTGGTCGTTTGATACCGAGGGCAGCATGAAGGCCACGGCTCAGCAGGCGATGCCTGGCAGCATTACCATTCCCATCTCTGATGCTCGAATACACAGGAATGTGCATTGCTCCATAACAACTCAACTCTCCTCCATCGTCCTCCTCAACACTGCACAAGAGGCTCATGTGCTGAGGAGGAGGAGATCAGTGCCACGTCATGGCACTGGCACCCACCACCATGTTCGTGCCTGCACACGCAGCCACTGTTTCCCCCAACTTCAGCCTTGGGGTACCTTCAAACCACCCAGATTGTCTCAGAGAGCTGCTTTGGTTTGAGGTGATCTAGACGTCATTTTTTTGGGCTGGCAAAACCACCATTCATCAGTTGAGCCTATCCTGGTGGTTCAGGAGAAAGGTGCGACACTGTCAAATGCCCTTTCAAGGTGCTGGAGATGTGGGAAGCATAAAACAAGTCAAAGCACCTGCCAGTTAAAAAAACCCTCTCTATGGTGATGGTTCCTGATGCCAACCTGTGTGCCAACCACCTTAGAGTCAAACCTTCTCTCTTGCAGCCCCTGACCACACTGACTGAGAAGTAAATAGAGAGGATTCAAATTCATAATTTGGTCTGCAGAAAATTGGATAGATAAACCAACAGTACCTTCAAGAAGGGTAAAGTTGCAGGTAAGATAACAAGGTTTTGGGAAAGATGGCTGAGACGATAGGAAGAAACACGACAGAAGTAGCTAATATTGCCAGCTGCTCTCTGCAAGTTGGCTGGACACCTCCCTCAGTGCTTTTTCCCATTGCTCACAAATAAAACATTACATTAACAAGAAAAAGACACAGTTCAATTAAATATCTGTTCACATAAATCCAGGTAGTTACGACTCGTATGGATTCAGACGATCTGTGTGGACCAAGACAGACATTTCCCAGTGCAGCAGCTGGAGTAAAATCTATAAAGAAAATGCTCCAGTCTTCTGGGGTAACAAACTTCCTATACAGACCTGTTCCTCCCAGTTACACCCAGGGGCATTAGGCTTTCCCTGTTGCAACCAGCCACAACCAAAAGCCAGAGCATCCCCCTGACCCGGCCCAGCATCTGCCCACCTCTGTTGGGGGCACGTTCCCACTAGGGCAGATGGTTTTACAGATGCCAGAAATGGCAGAAAGGTTTTATCGAAACAAAGCAAGGTCAGGAGGATCTAGTGCACACACAAAAAGAGCTTCAGGGAAGGCTGCTCTTCTTCCACCATTATTTCAAAATCACGAGTATCCCTTTTATCAGGACAACGAAGAAGGAGCTATACAGTAATTTACAGCTGCCCTTTTGGATGTCTGAAACCGATCAGCCATTAGAGACAATCAGATGCTGTCTTCCAGGGCGGTTGCTGGCAGGCGGAGCACGGAAAGCAAGAGCCTGTTAGAGGGTCAGTATGGAGGACCCAGAACGCGGCAAGCTTTGAAATGACCCCATCTCACTGTGAGGAGGCCACCAGCACTGGCAGCAAACACCACAGCAGGAGAAGCCAACACCAACAACGTCATGCACATCTCTTCCTGGCATCCCCACGGCATCCCCAGAGCACCGTGCTCCCTCCAGTTCTCGGAGGACTCAACATCCCTTTCTTTCCTGGATGGAAAAAGCATTAGAAATATAGAATCTAAAAATACTTTTTTTTTTTCCTATTTCCATTTTCTAAATAACTAAAATGTGATGAAAGTGATGTTTCTCCAGGGCCCACGCTTTTCAAACACGAATCAAGTAGATGATATCTCCCTTACAGGCAGATGATCTCCTCATCAGAAAAAAAAACCACCAAAGATACCACCTTCATTTTCAGAGGAGACAGAGCAACATCCTCAATGTCATGAAGAACCAGGAATTAAAACTGGGCTGAAGGGAAGGAAATATATGCTATTTCTAATGCCTATTCATTCCACAGAATAACTTAAAAAAAAAAAAACCACTTTCATCCCTCTCTCCCTCCACATTTTGGGAGTGGTCTCTTCATGCCCTGGTTCTCGCTCCACTTTTGCTGTTTTCCCATGATCTAGAAGGTGTTGGTAGCGTCAAAAACATCACGAGGGCAACTGTTTGAAATCCAGCCTGGCTGCTGGTGAGCAATGCAGAAAAGTGGTCGAGTTCTCTGGCCCTGCAGAAATAACTGGGGTGCCTATGACCGGGGAGCAGACACCAGCTCCGGGACTCGGAGCAGGTCTTTAACTCCTGGTGGTGCTTTCTGTGATAGGTAGTAAATGCTCCTAAACATAATCCACTAAAAAATGGCAAAACAACTAAGTGACAGGGGAAATTGTGTAGCTGGAAGAGAGGCACATGCAATTACCCATATTAATAACTACTGACAATCTTTCCCAGGGCAATTCAGCAGTGAAACTAAGTTTTCCATGCTTCAGCAACAGCCACAAACTCTTCTTTTGGCAACATAATTAATTGGACAATGAATAATACTATCAAACAGTGTAAGGGTCTACCTTCCCAGTTGAAAACGATGCCTTGTTCAAGCATCATGATACGCATTCCTGTGGTGACAGGAGCTAAAGGTAGCAGCACATCAGCGCTATGCGGCCAAGCAGCCCTCGCTTCCTACCTACGTTATGTTTTATATGTACAAACGGGGAAGCATATTCAACATATAGCCAGAGAGCACAGCAGGAGAGAAAAGACACACATAAAGTGAGGTCAGAGACAGCTTTCCATTTGACTTCAGATGGCAAACACATCACACTTCTGCAGCCTTCCCTGAATGCCCCCCGTTGCCCTGAGGTCCCACCTGGGCCACGAGCTTCGCCCCCGCAGCACTTGGAGACGTGCCCTTGTCGCGGGCTGATGAAGCCACGTGCTCCCGGTGAGGATTGAGGTCTTAAGAGTACAAAAAAATTACATAGCAGCCGGACAAAAGACGGTGCTAAAAGGAGCAATCAAATTCAGAAGGGAAACCTGAAAGACATTCTCTAAAATCTTAATTAATAGGAAAAGCTTAAGGACTGAAAGACACCATAAATCCAAGCTGTACAGCTCTCTGGTTAAGCTTTGCCGCATCGTATCCCACAGAAGAATGGAAATGGTTATAGTCTGCAAATACACTCAGAAGATGATAACATGGTCTTGCTTTCAAAGATAAAGCAGAAAATAATTGAATTTATCAATCAAATGGGAGGTGGGGACCCACGCTGGGCATGCTGTGGGGCACACAGGCACCTGGCTGGGGTGTCCCAAGCCATCACAGCCTTCAGGTGCACGAGAGCAGGTCTGAACCCCTAAATGGACAAAGGGGGGCATCACCCGTCTCCTCCTTCTCTGTATTTAAGAAATGAACATCCTATCATCTCCTTTGGAGCCTTCCCCTGATAGCAGGGTTAGGTTAACGGTCGGACTTGATGATCTTAAAGGTCTCTTCCAACCTAAACGATTCTGTGATTCTATGAAACCCCCAAACCAACTCCCCAGCCTTAAGAAAGCTTAAGGAGCTGAAGAGCTCCCTCTTGTGTCGGTTCTCCAGCGTCTCTCACCAAGCTCAGCTTCAGCCTTGACCGCAATGGGTTCTCAAATTTCATGAAACCCATCGACTGGGTTTCTGTGCCTCTGCTGTTAGATTTGGTGGAAATCAGTCAGAAAGTTCAAAACACGTTAGAGACAACAGATCAGTAGCACAGAGCACACTACATCGGTGTCTGGTTTTTTGCAAACCCGGTTTAAATGGCCCATATCATTAGGAAGACGTTGAGGACTACCCTACTTTGAGAAACTCCACCCCAAGGTTACACCACAGAGTCCCACCTAAGTGCACAGAGCAGAAGAGGAGTTACCAATGGACTATTGCTTCAAAGCTGTTGCTTACACTGGTGTCTCGCCGGCAAACCAGCGAGATGAGAAGCCTGCAAGGATACGCTTATTGGTTTAAATATCAGCACGTGCATCACCCCGTGTCTGCAAGGAGCCAGCTATTGCTTTGTTTTTCACTTAATCTGGAGATATCATCAATAGCTTCATCTATTTGTGGGACCAGAAAACAACAGAGGGTCAGCCAGGGCTACCACCAAGCCTCTTCCTTCGATTATCTATTCATAGGATTGGAAAGAGAAAGCCACATGGATGGAAAAGAAAAAGCACCTCTCTGGCTTTGATTAGAAAGATGCTGTTTTCAAAATGCCGACCAAACCAAATAGCAAGAGCAGACCTTGGTGAAAGAAATAGAAGAAATGCTACTGTGACCATTAGTTGTGTTTCAGATCTCATTTTATTCACAAGAGCCCATGGTTTCTCTGGGGATTACGTAGGCTTGCACAATTCAGATAATCTGGAAAGGTTTTTCTTAAAAATAAGTCTGTCCAAACATTTTTTTCCAGAGCTTCATGTTCACTAAAAGCAGCCGCAGGTTGGTCCCATACGAAGCACCCGAAGAGCTGCCATCTCCCCCACACCAGAAACACACATGACGCTGCAGGCAAAGTTGAGTTAAAAACTGTGTTTCCTGAAAGATGCATCGCATGCCTCTATTTTTACCCAACTTCAGCACTCACATTCAAAGCATTGAAGTGCCCAAACCTCTCCAATAAAACTAGCTTTGCCCAAAATGGGCGGTATTTACCTGAGGGGTATTTTTCCTTTTTCTGAATGCTAATTGTTGTTTGCTTAAAAGACAGCTCCGAGGCAGAGCACAGCTAGAGACAAGGAGTCTTTCAGAGCATACTGTGATTCTTCAATAAACTATGTTAATTAACCCACAGATGGAAATTATCTTCAAAGTTGTTTTTTTTTTTTTAAATAGAATAATAGCTTTTTATGAGCAAGGTTACCATTTAAAAAATAAAAAAAAATTATCAGGCTTCTGACATACACATGAATTTCACTGAATAAAACCATGTCCAGATTAAAAAGAAACTGTAGCCAAATTCTCGAGCTGTCGCAAAACATTTTACAAGGTCAAAGTAACTTCAAGTGCTCTAAATTGAAAACCCTTTTGAAACTACACTTTCTTTTGCAAACAAAGGCAACACACTGAAACCATCTCCAATGGCGCTACCAGTAAAACCAGGCAAAGTTCTACCATCAAGACAACATTTTTTTTTTTTCCCCTCTTAAAAGAGAGTTAAAAAAACACCCCTGAGACCTTACTGTTCAGACTCAAATAACAAACCACAGCAATCTAACCTTCCCCATGTCAAAAAGTACCAAAAAAAGGTATTAACAGTTTGGATGTTGTTTAAAAAAATATATAAAATATTATATATATATATTTTTGTATAAGAAAATATAAGAGACAAACAATGCAGATCGTCCTGCTTATAAAAGCCCATATGTGTGCTGCCACATGCCCGTGTGCGCTATGGGTGCTTCAATGCTGGCTGGGAAGACGCTTCCCTACCCAATCAATCCGTTATCGATACACCGCAGCACTCCGAGCCAGCTTCCTAATTCTTTCACTTTTGGGTCATTATATTTCAATGACAAAATTCTGCAGTAAACCAGCCTGCATGCGTGGCCCACAAATATAAATGCATTTAAGTTAAAGACGTGGTCAGTATTGATCCTGCAAACAACTCCCCCTCTGACATTAGTGGGAATGCTGCGCGCCCGTCTCGCAGGGACCAGAGCATCGCCGCTGCCCTTTTCATTTGGATGGGCCTTTATTCAATTAGACCTAAGAGCCAGGGAACAACCTTTTTCATTTTGTAATATGCTGAAAACAGAATATTTGCTCTGACACCGATTTTGAACGTTTCCTCAAGCAAAGCAGCGGGTAGGGATTATGTGCTAATTGCAGTCGCTCTCCTAGATGCGCTGCAAGACAAATCTTTGTTACTAAAAGGTTTATTTTTGTCAGCAGTCTTGAGAGAGCTCATTATAAGTGATCACCAGATGTCACCAATTCTTCATAAAATACAACACAACACTTTTTCCCCAGCAAAAAACAACCCGCAACCATCAAAGCGTAACGAGAGCCATAAATACATCGTTCCGCAGAATTTTTAGCCGCTGTGTAGCTTCCCTTTTTCTGTTAGATATCTAAAACAACACCCATTGGAATAGGAATGAGGCATTCTAATGACGTCAGCACTAATGACAAGCTCTCATTAACAGATACCGTGCTTCACCCCAACCTCTAAGATGATGACCAACAGATCTACAGCGTAAAAGACAGCTGGTTTTCAGCTCAAGCAGCCAAGGATGAACCCTCGCCCATGGAAATAATATGACATTGCAACCCAGCAAAGCAGAACATCTGGGACTGGACCACGCACCTTCATCTCTCTTTAAAGAAAAGATCTAAGAGTAGGGTCAAAAAAAGTGATGGAAAACAAGCATGCCACGCAGAGCGCTGTATTTTATTGGGGGAATTGCCCGAGATGAAGGTAACGTCACCCTGGTGCAACTTAAATGCTGACTGCCCTGCAAACCCTCATACGTGCGCTCAACTCTGCAGCCCCAGTGAAATCCCCGCGCCCCTCGTGCTAGGGGAGTTAAGCTGAGGACTGGGGCGTGTTTGCTATTGCTAACTTTCCCGTGGAAATCCAATCGAGGAGAATTCCCAAGGTAAATAACACACTACAGCTGCCATATCGCTTTCCCCATTTTCAGATCTCAAATCAAATTTACTCACTTTGTTTTCGTTATCAGCACGGAGGAGTGTCTGAGTGACTGCCATCCAAAATATATCAAGGACATGTGTCACTCATCCTTCACAGGCAGCGACACCGTGGGTTTGCAGTCTGGTGCTTGGAGCATTTAATCTATTTTTACCTCTGGGTTGCTTCAAATGAAAAATATTCCGTGCACAAACTGTGCATTGCTCCTTACAGATCTGTTAGTTATATTTATTTCACAAGCAGTTTAAAACACAACGTGAACCGAGTTGCTGGTAAGATTTTACTACAAGCTGTCAAAGCCTTAAGTAGACACCATCTAGAACTATTCACTTTCATCCTCACACCCACTGACTCGCGCTCCCTGTGCCAACGGTGAGCACAGCCACAGCTTCAAGAGACCCTCGACCGTCTGCAGAGTCATTATTTGGGCACCAAGAGAAACACAAACTTGCCAGGAGAAACATTCAACTCCTCATGTTCAATGGGCAAAGGGAGCCTCCGCTCCGGCTATGCCATGGGAGCACACAGGGGCCACTCAGACCTAAACCCCGGCTCTTCCTCCACGTGGCAACCTGCCTCTTGGGCTTACCTATGCTTGGCCATTGGAAGGGTAAGAGAGACACCAGCTCAAGCTGAGTAAGTATTAAAGCGTCCACAATAATCTGGGAATACCTACTAGGACCCATTGGTGTATCCGAAAGCCAACAGCTCCCCGGATCACCCATCTCCTTCCACTAAGCTCCCTCCAGGATGACTTACTCCCGCCCAATGATTCCATTTTAACAGAGGCTGATTTGGGATAAGCCTACATAATCAGCTGGCAAGGCTGCATTGCTATAGTGAGGCTTACAGAGATATTAGGAATTATTACCATCCTGTCTGAGCTCACCATGCATGTGCTATTGATTTCCGGAGCAAAAATGATGCATCAGCTGCTTTTTTTCTGACTGTAGGTGACTCGGGGTACAAAATACAGGGGGCTCCACCGCGAGCACCCAACCTGCCCCACACGCAGCCTCAGCAGCCGCCCGCAGCCCCGCAGGCAGCTGGTTTTGCTAAAGCTTTGCTGCAATCCTCAGCGACTGCAGTCCTACTCCAAACACAGGGAAAATGCTCGGCAAATTGTTTTAGCTTAGGCTATGACCCCTGGCCAATATTTAATGGTAGCAACAAGTCCTCAGAAGAACGAGGAAAAACTGCTTGGAGCTGTGGGATATGAGCAATTAAACCAGAATCCATTAAAATGACACGACATTAGATAGAGTGCATGACCCTATAAAGTTACTTTGTATTAGGAATATATTTGGCTATTTCTACACATGAAGCCGGTCTGAAGACAAAGATTTATCTATTTAACATTAAGGGATTTCTGCAGACAGTGTTTAAAAGCAGTTACTTAAAAATGCAAATTTGACTACAAGATACGAGCACACGTCTTGCGAAAATACACATATTTGCATTTCATTCTCTAGGTTATATTTACATTCACTTTTTCATGTATTTATCATGCAGTGCAATTGTTGAAAGCCTCAACAATTACGGCTTAAGCCAGCCAGAGCCAAACGCAAAAATAAAAAAATTAAATCCTGACTTCAGCAAAAGTTAGACGAGACCCCAAAAGCCCAAGCCCGATGAAAAACCTACAACATTATAGTACATAAAAATATATTTATTCATATTGCTTCACTCCCCTCTTACTTTATTTTGTCTTTAAGACACAGGCTCAAAACCAGCACCTGAGATTCCTACAAGGGTTTTTTATATATGTATATATAAAAATACAAAATTTGGGGTGCAATTAATTTGTGCATGCAATAGATGATGGGCAAAGAAAAAAATACTTCTCCTGAGGAAGCATTAAAGCATCATCTTCTAGAACACCCTACTCTCACCCTGCGCGTCTCCTCACCTAACAGCAACCGACTACAGGGAAAATCCTCATCTTCCACTCCCATGGCACAGGTCTGGCAAACACCCTCAGGCTTATCCAGCCAAGATGCTTCCCTTCAGCAGACGGGATCTCCGGTAACACTGAGATTAAAGAGACAAGTGTGGTGAGAAGCAATGCAGCAGCCACCTCCCCTTCGGTATTTTGAAGCCCCAAGTCTAAGGGAAGCCACTGCGCTCTGGCCAACACCAGATCCACCCTTCCTGCAGCTCCGGGGCAGGCAGCAGCTCCCTTCCTCCCTGAGCATGCGCCTTTTGCAAGAGGCAGGCAGGCTTCCATGTCTGAGCTCGGCAGCCAACGCACCCAACTTCCCAGCACCCTGCAGACGAGCTCTGGGGTTTTCCTCCGTGCGCTGCTCCGGCTACCACCACCCTCCCCTCCCAAAGCTCCGTGAAGCCCCACTCAGCTGCTTTCAACAGCAGTTGAACGTCTTCTGGTGCTTGCTGAGCACGGACAAGTTTTGCTGTGGTGAGTCTGGCAAGGAGCTTTGCTTCCAGCTGAGACATCTTCAACTCGTCCTCACATCACAGATTGGATTTCCTGATGCTCAAGTCAGCACAGCTCTATTGTTAAGCTTCCCCAGAAAAAAAAATGCAGCATCTTGAGTTAAAAGAAAGGAAAAAAAAAAAAAAGGGAAAACTTTTTCTTAAACTTCCACAAAGCATCCTGCTGGCCGCACGCTGTGCTCTCTAAGCAGAAGTTATCTCAGATAGCCTCTGCTTCTCCACTTCATCCCTGGTGCACTTTCTCAGGGCTTTGTGGTAAAACCCCACCTGAATTCACTTCGACTCCACAAGCGCCCTCCTGTTCGCAGAGCTATGTATGCAAACGGTACAGCAAGGTACTCCCGATGCCCTTCTCCATCTCCATGTGCCCTGACCACAGGAAAAAGGAGTTCCCTCTTGCACTAATGAGGAAGAACTCAGGCCACATTAATTACACCAGGGTGGGACGATTTCTTTTTGGATGACGGCTTCACCAGCAAAAGCCTGGGACAAAGTGGAAATGATGCTCCGGGTTGGCTCCTCTTTCTTCTTTGCTCCAAGCATCTTGGATGCATATTCTGGTAGATAAAGCGATTTCTATAAACGGTTTCTGAAAATCATCAGGATGTACAAGCAATCTGAAAGGATGCTAAAGGGTTAACAAGAGACCTTTGGGAAGCCAACTGTAGCTGGAATGTGATAACAACCCTGAGAAAGCAGAACATCCTTGAGAAAGATCCAGCTTAAAGTGCTAGCATTGTGTTTTAGGTTAACATACTAACCATGAGGTAAGAAACTGCAGATAAGAAACTAACAGTATGGAATGTGCATCGTTAGAGAGAAAAAGGAGAGATTTGTAGCAAATTGCCTATCTTTGTTGCCGGCCTTGGAAAGCATCTAGGGGACAAAACTTCTAACACTTTGTGGGTATGAGGGTGACCAGGGATGGGAAACATGAGATAGGGAGGTAAAAGGGGATGCTTCAAAGATGGGGAGCCGGCTGTGTTGCTCTGACAGCAGAGTAAGGGGGGGTAAAAGCTGGAGTTCACCAAAAGGACAAGGTGAAGAAGAGGAGTGGATGAAGTAAACAACCCCTGAAGACCACCGACTCAAATCACTGAGCCCGTGCAACTGGGAGGAGAATATGTAAATGATTTCCAGGAATTAATTTACCTATCCCTGCCTTTTCTGAGGAATGCAATGAATATACATGTAAAACATATAAAGTATGTGACTAACCCATTAGGAGGAGCGATCCCCTGTGCGTCCAGCGCTGCAGTAAAGAATTATTGCTTAACAGTCCGACAAATTGACTGTTGAGTTACTTTGCGGCTTTGCACGGCTTCAAATCCCCAAAGGACCCAAAGACACTTGTCCATGGGGGCTCTGCCCAAATCACGTGTGGGTTTGAACCAAGCCCTCTCAATATGTAGCTGCATACAACATACTGCGCTATACCGCATTACTCTGCACGTATTCTCTGTATTACTGTGATTTCCTACCTGGAATATTTTTTTTTTTTTTTTTTTTTTTTTTTTAAACACAGTAGTTGCAAGTTTGTACTTTTTAAGGCTGTCCCCAACAGATGGCAGAAATTTGGGAAAACTGCCAATATTTTCTTTTCAAAAAGCTGGCTACTGAAGCTTCAAAAGATAGCTATTAGCATCTTCGTTTGCAACTGTCGCACAAAGAAATTACACAAAGGGGATGTAAAGGCGGCCACTCGAGCCTGCAGGCTTTCTAACTCATGGAGGAACAAACGCTCACTTTTTACGACAATAAATAGGACACATTTGGGGCAGCAAAATTTACAGGGTCGGTTTCGCATCCTCACCCACTGCTTTTAGAATTTTCTTTGTTGGTATAAAAGGAGACTGCACCTCCTTTTCCTCCCCCTCCCTCGCCCCCCAACCCAAGGAAATTTCCATTTCTGCCCCCAAAAGAGCAATAATGCCCAGGGTGCCTCAAAGCCCCCGCTGGTCTGGGGACACCGGAGCTCCTCTATCAAAGCACTGGATGCTGGGAAATAACCAGTGGCAAGAGAGACCAGAAAAAGGTGACAAATGGGGAAAAGAGGCCGCTGAGGTAGCGGGAAAAGCACGGGTTTTCCACGGCGAGCGGCACACACAGCGCCCCACCTGCCCGCCAAGCTGCCGAGTCCTTGCCACCTGCCTGCTTATATAAAGCTGCTCCTAGTTTATATCCAACAGCTTGAAAATGGGTATATAATATCAAACTCTAAATCAGCGCTTCACGCTGACATACCATATGCCATCATGTACTTAAGGCAGTCACCAAAAGCGTTAACAGCAATTATTTAAAAATTATTACAGTTTATTCATACAGAGAATCCCTTCTTGCATTGACTCAAACCTTCCAAGCCGAGAAATTTTTTTTTTTTTTTAATATAAATTGCATTTTTCCAAAATTTCTTTACGCTCTTTAACTATTTTAATTTTATTTTGTTTTAAAATGGCAGGCTCAATTATGGAAGTATTAATTCCACAAATTCTTCCACAAATTTTCAAATCATACCTTACACTCTTTAACTACTTTAATTTTATTTTGCTTTAAAACAACAGACCTGATTACTGCAGCAGTAATTTACAGCGCTGTTTTGAGGGGAAATTTCTTCAGCGAACTAAAATTAAAAGGTGTGAGTTACTCTCCTTCATAAACTTTTTCATTTTTTATGGCTTAAAAGGGATTTAATACTTTATTGAAATTCTGAACGTCAGTACCTCACCTGAATACGCTCTCCCAGAAGTAAATTCTCCTAAGTGTTCCCTGTTTAGTCAAGGATTAAAGCCCTTGTCCAACAGTAACAGCTAACGGCAGCGTGCCTACAGCCGCCCCATATCAGCTATTATTGATCAGCGCTCAGCTACTTTAATGATTTCTATGCTAATGGACAGAATTCAAAGAGTTTGGCATTCTTGTTCCAGAAAGTGTTAAAATCATGGGGGACCATCTAAGAAAGGCAAACTGAACAGCTCCAAGAAAAAAAAAAAAAAGGAAATGCAATCTCCAGCAGTTCGTGGAGCGCATGGAGGTGACCGAGGACCTGCAGAGCGAGACGGGGAACATCTTCTGATTGCCCCGGGATATGCAGCAGAGAGACATGGGAAGAAATCAGAGGAATGAAGGGCTCGGACACATTAACAGAGAAAACACGACCTTCTCGGAGTGACTTTTGCCATGCAACCATGAAACAGTCTGCAGAGCACGCGGGTGAGCGGAGCTGGCTCCGGCAAGGGGCAGGGTTCCCTGCGTAGAGCACCACCAGAAGGGGGATCAGGATGAACCTGCTGCATAGGGCAGGGGCGCTGGCCATAGGGCACCCCTATGGTCCGGGAATGAGCCCAGCCAATGCTTAACTCATCCTTGTGCCCTGCAGGACAAGAGAAATGTAGGGGACAGCCTGTGAAAAGGAAGTTTTAGAGGGAAGCTGAAGCTGTTTTGTTATTATTGCAGATTTCACCACACACTGAACTTCACAAGATATAAAACCATAGAAAGTATTGAATAGAGTTCAGCTGAAGGACTGTAAGTACCTAAATTAATTTTTCATACTCGGAAGATATCCAGACAAGCTTCATAATCCCAGCCTTGCCTGTTCGAGAGCTCTCTGTAGATGTTTTTCCTCCCCTGCATGGTAACACTAACAACCCGAGGCGAGCAGCTGATGTGCTTAGCTCTGTGGGAGCCTGCGGGTACAACCAAAATGCTCCGAGATCGCGGCCGGTGGGGGATACCACTTTCTGCCATCTTCTCTTCCCGGCTCGCCCCAGGCTGGATGTCTCTGCCCAGCACCATCCACTGGAGGATGGAACATGGCCCGTTTCAAGGAGGCTGCAGGAAAGGGCAGGGCGATATGGTGCTCCTGGGACCACAGGGTTTAGTGATGATTTGCTGGAAGACCTTAGGCTCACAAATCACCTCTGCAACGTCCCTCATCCCAGTCTCCAGATCAACCCCCCATTCCGCACAGGCTGATTTCTGCTGGATCAGACATTCAAACTCCTCCTGAGGGCAGCTCAAGGCCTTTTTAAAACCAAGAATAACTGAAGGGTTCTCTACAAAGGGTGATTTCCTAGGAGCACAAGGTGCAGACCTTCAAAAGCTATTCAAGCTTCTTCTCCCGCCCCAGCCTCTGACTGGTTTTCCACCCAAGCACGGTATCTTCTCAGTGTTTCCTTGGTTCAGCAGAAGCAAGGGGACTCCATCCCATCTCCTGGTGCTGGTGACTGTTTAGAGCATTTGACCACCACACACCTGGGAATAGCATCCACAGAAAACCAGTCATGGTCCAGAGGTCCCTGGGTGCCCTCATCCTTTCATCAGAGAGTGAAGTGGATAACAAGGTGCACAGAAAAGGTCTTTTTTTAGCTTGCTGGTGGGCTTAAACGTGGCAGCGTGCAAGAGGCTGGCATCACTCAGCTCTTGGAAACTTCTTTCAAGTTGATGCACGTAAGTAGACTTACAAAGAAAAAAATATAGTGCATAAACCCACACAAAGAGTTGAAAATAAAAATAAGGGAGAAGAGAGAACCCGTTCCCATGGGTTTTCTCCAGTGGTACAGGCAGACTTGGAAGGAGGCAATCAGCACTGACATAGGCTCCCCCTCGGATGAAGAAAGCAGAAATAAAGAAAAAGTAATTAGATTAATCAAGTAGGGAACTATATAGCACCTAATTAAAATACCCAATTGATCACAGCTTCTTCAAAAGTAAAAAATGGGCCAACAATGCCCAGGCAGAAAATCAACAGCCTGTTTGGTCTTTATTTCATGCTTTCCATTGCACGCCTGATGCCAGCTGCCTGCCAGGACGCTTGTCTCACAGCTGGATCCATGCCAGATCCCTGGTCCGGCTCCATCAGCCTTTGGATCGAAACCTAAGACCCCCTGGATCAAAATTGCTGAGAAGATCCCTTAATTCTACAAACAATATACAGAAAAGTGTAAATCAGCCTAAAAAAGGACATGTCAATTCTACTCCCTGTTTTATGCTAACAAAATCTATTTTTCCATTTATCCGCACCTTTTGCTGTATTGATCAGCAGCATGAAGCGAAGCCTGTGGCCAAGTGACTTTACAGAGAGCAGCGATGCAAAGTGTCACTGGCTTGGCAAAGACCTGTGCAGGCCATCCGTCACCCTTACGGCTCCTCACCGCTATTAAAATCTGGGAGGAATTCATGGTACTAAGACAAAGGAAAAAAAAAAAGCTTCCAGTTTCTACACGTTACAGGTGCTAAATTCCTACAAACAGTCTTTACTGACATTAAGCTTGATGATTTTCATCATTGAGCTCATGCTTTCCTCAAAGACAACTGTAAACTGCCAGTGGAAATACAGTGGCAATAGACAGCTAGCTAGTATTTTATTTATTCCGCGCTTTTTGGTATGAAACATTCAGGGCGTTGTTTTTTCCTACTATAACAAGCACCAAGCCAAATGCAACAGTGAAAGAAAAAAATCAAGCCAACATCTTCCAAAGTGCTCAGGAGTTTCCTCACTCCACATTATTTACCACTGATCTCAATGTAGAGGATACATGGCAATGCTAAGCGTTTTTTGGGGTTTTTTTAAACCTTTAAAAGAAAAGATTAATTCAGGTGCTAACATGTACCTTAAAAACACACGTAACTTCACGCAGCTTATAAAGGCAGGACTTATATAAACTAATTTGTACATAAATCTCCTGCTTATTCAGTGTTTGAGATGTCTAAAGCCAAGCCAAGCAAGGTTTATCCCTATTGAGACAAGACCTACACACTCAAAAGCTCACTCAGCCCAAGACTGTAAGTTAGAACATTATTTCTACAACAGGTTGAAGTATTTTCTTCAACACACTAAGCTAGATTTTTTCTTTTTACCTTCCTTAAGAGTTTTAGGTTTTCCAACTCTATTGTTCCAAAGCCACAGCAGTCCACAAAGATTATCCCTTCTGCTGCCAAGACACGAGTTACAGCCGTCCACAGAGTCTGAATATAATTTTCAACGTCCCTGCAAAATGCTCTTCCTCATTTCAACTAAATATTGATATTCCTTTTAAAAAAAAAAAAAAAAAAACAACAAAAAACCAACAACAAACATTCACAGTCCTATTCACATTTCCCTTTAACTTATTGATTGCAGGTAGATTTTGCCATCAGTTATGCTTCTGAACTTGTATAAAGCCACTTTGGGATTTTTACACCATGGGATACAGCTGTGGAGGAGCCGGAGTGTCCCGATGCGGCCACCGATGATGCTCTCCTCTACCCTGCACTGATTTTTTTTATCCTGATTTACATTTGCTGTTTCTCATTCCTGCCTGGCAGCGATGGCTCCAGCGGCAATTCTGAGCTCTGTGTCCTGACCCACAGGACCTGCCACATGTTTGAAACGCGGCTGAAAAGACATCCCAGGTCAGGATCTCTGCAGTCCTTAAGGGCCGATTCCAGTTTACGCTTGGTTAAAAAAACCTCTCAAAGAGCATGGGAGCCTGGCACATGGTGTATGTAAATGTTTGCTGGGTGACCAAAAGGGGACGAAAATTAGAAGTTTAAATAAATGGGGAAAACCATAGAAATAACAATAAAAAACCCCCATGTATATAACATTCCATAGGAAACTTATACAAAGATTTTGCATTCCCAGATCAAAACAGTTCATGAAGCATTTTGCAGATGTGCCTCTGGGCTGTTTTCTGATCCAATGGATGTTTATGAGATGATGTGAACAAAATGTCAGTAAATAGGCTAAAAATACCCAGAGATGCAGTAACTCTACCCGATTACTTCAAAAGGTCAGGGTTCTCTGGCTCCTCGCTGGGGATGACAGCTTTTTCAGGAGCCTTTCTGAGGAGCAAGGAGACAAAATTTGGAGATTCAAGGCAGCTCCCCTTTTGTAAACTAGGTTCCCATTAGCACATGCTCTTTTGGGATAATTGTTAGTATTTTATGTATGTTAAACTCAGGTAAAATAAGTTGTATTACTACATTGCCAGAGCTTATGTTACCAAAGACTTTCAGTTGTGTAGATTAGACCGTACAGATCGGATGCCGTTACAAACTAGACCCGCTCTCACGGCCATAAGGGCATCGAACAGGGTAATGATGCATTTCTTAAACCCTTCTCCAACTCTTGATCTTTTGTGAAGCCTCCAAAACAAAGGCGAGAGCAAGGAAGTGTTAAGCAGAGAAACATGGCGTCCTCTGCTCCAGGTAAATAGAAAAAAATAAAAATATCTGAGCCAATGTCTGTTCATATAAGACTATGAAAAACACCTTAGCCCAACGCAGAAAAAAGAAAAAAAGACAAACAACGGTATTATTGAAAACACAAAAATGCTCATGCTCAGCAGGTACAGCTGGGGGAAGAAGGAGGAAGGGGGGACATCCAGAGCGATGGTGTTTGTCTGCCCAAGTCATCGTCACGTGTGATGGAGCCCGGCTGTCCTGGGGATGGCTGAGCACCTGCCTGCCCATGGGAAGCAGGGAATGAATTCCTTGGTTTGCCTTCCTTGCATGGTTTTTGCTTTACCTATTGACCTGTCTTTATCTCACCCCATGAGTTTTCTCACTTTTACCCTTCCGATTCTGTCCCCCATCCCACCGGGGTGTGGAGGGGAGGCGAGTGGCTGGGGTGGGGGCTGAGCTGCCATCCAGGGTTAAACCACAGCAGAAGCCCTTTGAATAATTTCTATCCACCAGCAAATTGCCATCAATTTAAGAAAGTGGTGAAATCTGACTTTAACAAGTCTGCCAAAAATCCCATCAGGCCAAAAGGGGATGCATTTGGGAGGCGGCCGCTCAGGAGGAGCAGGGCTCCGATGGCTCCCCCGAGCTCGCTGCAGCTGCCCATGTCGCCTCTTGCAGAGGAAAATGAAGCTTTTCAGTTTTAAAAGAGCCAAAGGAATTGGCTGTAAGTGATGAGCCCGAAACTGCAGACTGCAACCTGTTCACATTTTTAAAGTGAACCCAAAGTAACTGCACTCTGATTTTCACCGACTCATTATGTAAAATAATACCCAGCTGAAAGCCAGTGTGGGGCCACAAAATGCCTTCAATTATCTTTCAGTTCTGTTCCAGCAAAAATGCAGCCAAAATCTCATGGGTTCAGAGGGGCTGAGGTTTTTGTCTTAATAGCCTTTTACTTCCTCGACACTGTACAGCTTCAGCAAGATTTTCTGCCAGTTTGTTTGGACCTAACAAGCCATTTTACCATTAAAACAAAACACAATGCATCCAGGAGTATTAAGCATTTTCCACAAGGCCCTGTTTTACAGTGACTCCAAGAATGACAATGCCAAATTACGAACCCAGGACAGATGTTTTCCAGATGTGCTGAGCATCTCACGTACATGTTGGATGAGGAGCTCTTCCAAAACGCTATCCGAGTTCTACCTGCTGTGTTTAGATAGGCTGACCCCTGAGTTCCTGCTTCTGGGAAAATATCCTTACGAATAATTTTCTCCAGAACACGGCCGCGTATCTCAAACGTCCTGAGCAGGGTGAAGAATAAAGTCGGATGATAAGCACTGTATGGAACGAACGGGAAGGCGATGGGAAGCCGTGGATGGAGAGGGGCAGTATTGCTGACTCCACTGCACACCCGCACCCCCAGGTACCAGCCAGCTGAGCAAACTGCACAAAAACCACCCGGCATCAAAAGCCTGTGGATTTTCAAGGGCTTCGGCAGCCTGACGTTTCGTTAACACAGATTGCTCCGTTCTCGGGGCGGAAAGGACAAGCTCAGGAGAAGGGAGGGCGATGCCATCCCAGGGGAGCAGGAGCAGCCACGCGGTGCCGGCACGAACCTGCCCCTCAGACAAGGGCTGTATTTGTCAGAATGCACAAACTGAACAGAACCACTTGGCTCTAGAGCATGGATTTTATGCTCTAAATAGTCATTCCAGCCTCCTTCCCTGCCCCCCCACGCAGGCATCCCGAGTGCCGACTCACCGATGGCATCAAGCCCACGGGAAGGAAGAACTCCCTCACGTGCACTGCTGCGGCCATGGAGTCCTTTGGGATGGAGCTGATCCTCCAGGTAGAGTGAGAAGAAACCTCTACCCCCCCATGCAGGAGCACCCCGAAGCCCCTCTGTCCAGACGGACCCAAGCATGCGGTGCCTGCCCCGTGGTACCCCTCTGCCACAGCCTTTCGCATGGCTCACGGCACGTTCCCAGCACTCAGACTCCTTGAGCTGTGTGGGTATTCATGGCACTTGATCCCCCTCCCCCCCCATTCTAGAATTCAAGCATAAATACTCAAACACCAGCCATATGAAAATAGCACCATGGCAATTTTCTTTTAGACTGCTTTACAACTCAAGCCAGAGGAACGCATCAGAACCCAGAGTCCAGCTACCCTCCAAAACCCTTCACATGGCATGGGACACCCCAAACAAAACCTCTGATTTCTATCTCTTTCCCTCAGAAGAGCCTGAGCATAGCTCTGATCAAAAAAAAAAAAAAAAAAAGCCAAATATCAGAAGTTCTGCAAGCCCGCAAGAGATTTTGCCATTGCCACCAGTTTACCTGCAAGGCACCCAGGTGCTGCACCAAGGGGTAGCTGGCCTGGCTGTCAGCCTTTGATTGAATTTATTCATGGGCAGGTTCTGAGAATCACATTTCCAAACACGATTTGCTTTAATTGGCTATGCTGATCCTCCCAGAGGAGCACTAAGATGGGGCTTCCACAGCAAGTAACTGCAAATACAAAGTTAAATCCACTTTTCTACAAATATTCGGGAACATTTGCTTCCTGGCAACATTCCTGTTAGTAAACCAATTTGCTAAAATATTCATGAATAGCAAACTAAAGGGCCACGGATACAGCCAAAGTGCTTACAGACGAAAATACAACTAAATATTCACCGCAAATGTTTTTGCAGTATTTGGCTTGCTCTAGAAAAACCCTATAATGGTGCCTGGCATTTGGCATCGTGGCTTCTACTGAAAAACCTCCAGTGAGGAGCGTGGCCGCATTGGAAAAGAGCCCCCGGAACCGACCTGTGCCCGCAGGGTCCTTGCGCCTGCCCCGACCCCAGGGAAAGGAACCACGGCAGCACGGGGACACCCACGCCTCCTCCAAACCCCACCACGAAACCTCCCTGGCGAGCTCCCGCGCCGGAGCAGAGGAGGTGACGATGCTGCTACAGCAAAGCAAAAGCCCCCCTCGGATATGGTGGATGCACTCAAATTCTTTCCCTTGAGCTTTTCTACATCTTGATTGCAACCCTCTGAGCAGGATAAATAAATAAAACCCCGCTAAGATTTCAGCTATTACTCTGAAATAATTTTAAAAAATAAAATCCCTCGCATTATTCCTGAAAAACAGCTGCATGTGCTAAACTCTCAACCAAATTGCCAGTGTGGCAGGCAAAAAGCAAGCAAGGAGGGAAGAGGAAAACTCGGACAGACCCCGACAGGAGGTTGCAGCCATTGCGGGAAGAGGCGAACCCCACGCATTTCTGTGGCAAACCTCTAAAGGTGAGCCCTCGTTGAGCCCATCAGGCTGTTGTCACTGAAAACCACCCTCCCTCACAAGGAAAACCAATGTCTGTCTCTGGACTTGTCACGCCAATGGGCTTTACTATGAAGGTTACATTTCAATATAATTGCAAGCAAGTTTCTCGCTCCACGTTGTGCAGATCTTCCCTCCTCTGCATTTTTAACTGAAAGAGCAGAAGAGGAATGAGGAATGAGCTGTGGTTTTCTCCGTTGCACACTTTCATTAATGTGGGGATTTTTTTGTTCACCAAGATCGTGACGAGACAAGGAGGCTGCAACTGCATTTGCAAAACTGCAATATTTCCTTCCTTTCCCTTCCCGAGAGCCCCAAAGCTGAACACAGGGCAGCTCTTTATGGAAGTAGAGCAGCCAGACGGTTTCAAAGCCTGCTGTCCTGCCTGCCAAGGACAGCACCACTCCGCGCCCGTTGGCGTTGCGCACCACGATCACACCTCTACTGACCACTGCCTGTTGCATCCCTGCTTGGGCACAGGGATTCTGCATCCAGTAGCCCCGGCCAGTCTGTGCCCCTCCTTCACCCCTGCAATACCCAGAGGAAAACCAGCACGGGTCACCAGCACATTTGATAGGGACAGGGAGCCTGGAACTGGGATGATTTAACAACAGCTCCCAGTCATTTCTGTGGCCTTGAGAAAGTCACCAGCTCTCTTCTGGACTGCAATTCCTCCTCGATAACGGGAGAATTACTATTTCCCTGGCATGCAGGGGTGTTGCAAGGTCTAATTCATTAATCTTTGTAAAGCATTCTAGGACGCTTTGATGGAAAATGCAAAATATTATCAGTAAAAGCCTCCCATTTAAATCTCACCTGGAAACCTTCCTCGCACTCCTTAATTTGTGATTGATCCCCACTCAATTAGAGGTAATGGGATTTACACGTACACTCCAGCAATGGAGCAGACCCCACAGGAAGGTGCCAGCGACAGCGTCGGTGCCAATTCACCCGGCGATGGGTGCCTGTGACTCGATGAGCCACGGGTGGGGGCTGCATCCCTGTACCGCACAGCAACCTCCCACATCAGCACTGGGCGAAGGGATGGGGCACGAATTCCACCCCTCCCAGCACCCATCCCTACACAAACACTGCAACGGCGGCGCTTTGAATTAACACTGCACTTTACAATTGGAATTCCAATCCGTGGCTCAGCTTTTTAGAGAAAAAACAAAAGTTTGTACTGGAAGAGCCTTCAGGTCCCTAGCAGAGGGACCAAACCTGCAGATCACTCATTAGCTCACCATGTCAAGTTTTAATGTTCGTGGGAACAGTTTCATTTCCCACGGGCGAGAGAAGGCAGATAACCTCACCGCCAGCACCTCGTCCACCTCCAACGAGAACATGGCTTCAATGCAATATGCAAAAAAAAAAAAAAAACACCACACACCAAAAAACCTGGGGAATTACAAAGGGGTTTATCAGTACCTTGCATGGCAAAGCTCTGGCAGAGGGCTTATTTTAAATGGTATTCCTCTGACTTCACAAAACCTCCGGTAGGATTCAGCCCTCTCGAGCATATTAGCAAAAAGTGCCTGTTAAAACCTGGAGCAGAGGGGCAGGGAGGGAGCGAAGGCTGCTGGAAGCTGCACCGACTTTTTAACTCGCAGCCACTTAATTGAACCCACTGCATCCAGCTTATTGGTATTCCCCAGCACTCGGAATTTCAATTTGCTCCACGCATTTTTATACTGAGCACCCAGAAAAATTAGCATTTGTGCCGAATAGCTTTTAATCAACTGTTCTCAAGTGTCAGTCCTCTTTATCTTTAAAGCACTTCTAAATCTCCTTGCCTGAGTCTCCCCTACCCCTAAAATTTTTTCTGGACATTTGTTTTCCTCCATTCAGATTCCAGCGTCCTTCACCACGATCTAATCACCTTAATCTTTAATGCTCATCTCTGCCTTTTAACCTTTTCGGTTTTCTTTTTAAAGCAATCTCTTGGTGTCTCAGGTTTTTTTGTTGTTGTTGTTTCGTTTGTTTTGTGTGGTGATGTTTGGGGTTTGGGTTTTGGTTTTGTGTTTGCTTTTTTTTTTTAATTAAGGTTTTCCTTGGCCTCTGTCTCAGCACAGAGCTAGACGTGTCCCACGGAGAGTCGCCTGGCACCAAACTGCACGTTACCTCTCAAAAGGTGACTTGTGAGGCCCTTAATTACATCAGTAATTTTTCTCTGAATACAATTTATGGAATTTTAGAGAAATGAAGACAACTTTGCAAGTGTCACAAAAGCACTGAAGAGCTCAGCTCCCGATTCCTGTGGTCACCCAGTAGCCAACATGCTTAATTTAGAAAGAACTCTGATTTTTAGGGAATATCCCCAGCATTTTTTACTAGGAGAAAACAAAACATTCATGGTTTTAATTTTCAGTCTAACAATGGCTCATGGGAAATCTGTCCAAATTACTTGGCCTTTTTTGCAGCAGCAATTTCATGCCAAACTGGGACTTGGTTTCTTACAGAATTGCAGTGGCTGCCAGGAAGGCAACCAGCCCTGGGGAGAAACCCTGACCTAGGAGAAAAATCACAGTATAGGACAACCTTTATGTGCAACTGAATTAACCATGCTGTGCATCCGAGGTGACCTGCGTGCAATGTCCACGCGTACCTCCACACTCTGAGGTCCAGGCTCGGGCACCTGCTCCCAACCAAGCCAATGCCAGGCTCCATCCTCCTCCTCCTCCTCACTGCCTCCTGCTCCCACATAAACCTCCAGGCACAGAGAAATATTTTACTCCTTGTGGTCACAAAGAAATGAAGCTGTAAGTTATATCGCCCATAGGCGACACTTTGCACATACATGAACTGCCCCTCACTTGAACCAGCACCCGGAGTTTCCACCTGATGCTTTTCTACGTGGAAGCACTTAAAGAGTGTTCCAGTAATGCTGAATTACTGCGGCTCAGCACTGAAATTTGAAGGTTTTCCAACACAGAAAACAACCAAATTAAACAGCAATAGGATTTCTTGATCTCTGTCCGTGAAGAAAGTATAAAAACCTGTTTGTTCTCTATTTTTATGCAATATTTGTTTTACTTCACTTGAAGTTACTTGGATAACACATGGCATGTCCTATCCTTCCCTTCCACGAGGGAAAGAAATCAGAAAGAAGAATTCTGACTTTTTTTTTTTTTTAAAAGGTGTTAATAGCACTGCTGAAATATCCTTGAATTTCTTTGTTCACCAGTTGATACGTAATACGAAGCTGTTTGGCTTTATGGGAGATATTACAGCGATACACGTCAAGACTGGCAACTGGTGAAGATTAATAGACTGGTCCTTAAATAAGATGAAACAGATAATAGTCACGGAATAAAACTGTTCATGGGGGCCCCAATCATGACCACTGTAAAAGAAAAAAAAATAAAAATAAAGCTTTAGGCAATTTCATATTAAAAACAAAAGGCCACGTTACAGTTACTCCTGCACTCCCCGAATGGCCATTACCTCAAATTGGAGCTATAAAAACACCAGGAATGCTGGATAGGGATCACTTTAGATAACACCACTTGGTCCGCTAGCTTCATCCGTGGTACGTTTTCCCTCATTTCAGCTTTACACACTGCATCTGAAACCTGTCACCAGCCTACCCAGAGTCCCAGCAACAAGGAAACAGAGATTTGGTTTTGGAGAAGCAGAGGCAGGTAATGGCACCGCTCTCAGGAGTTACAGTGGAGATAATTCACCTCTTGATTGACTGTTTCAACTTCAGTGTCTGCCACAGTCCTCCAGTCCCACTTTCCTTTGAACCTGTAGGGTTACCACTATGGCCATGAGGTCCTCAGCAAAGGCTTCCTATTTCCAATATGTATTGGGTCTCAATGACTTTTTGGGGTTTTTTTTAATTCTTACATGCATTTCTTCTTTGGGGACTTTTTGTGGGACTTATTTTGGGACCTTTGCTGATTTTGATTCTTTTTCTTACGCTCAAACTTTCCACGCTCTCTTGTTATAAGCATTTAATTTCCAATGAAAGGCCAACTATATCAGGGAGAGTTTCACAACTGACTCTTAGACGGCCAAGAGTTCCCTTCCATGAATCTCAGTAACGTGAGCAAAGGTCTTTTAAAATGAAAATGGATGGAAAATACTCTTAAAGATCTTAGACATCCTCCTACAAACTTCCTATTACCAAAGCTAGGAGCAGGCTGCCTCATGTTCACATCCTCACATAAATCAATAGAGCTTCCATAATTTACCCCAAAGATGGATGCAACCTGTTTATAAGGAATTAAGCTGTCAATCACATTTAAGAGGATTCAGCCTGAAAAGCCAAGTAAAATTGATCACTCCCCGAAAGACTCAGTGGAGTGAGCTGAGAAAGCAGCCTGGGAATAGTAAGGAATCACTTTGGTATTCAGTGTCCTGGATATTCAACATAGCAAGAACCGTATCAGCTCTACTGACAGCAAACACATACCTCCATTATATATTGCACTTATCTCTCTCTATAACATTTGAAACCCCTAATATATTTACATTGGACATTGAAAAGATCATTACGGGCCAGACCTATCCGTAGAAGACCCCAGGCTCCTCCCCAGAGGGATTAATTGCATGCCTCCCAACAGCTCTGAATCTATCTCCCTGCCACCGAAGCAGCCTGTCAGCAGCGCTGCAAAGTTAAATCAGCAAATATTAATTGCCAGCTGGGAAATCTGCCATCAGTTCACACTCCAAGTTTTTCCAGCTGGAAAGATAGAGAGTGTCAAATGGAGCAGACTTCTTTGCAGGCTGCAAACCGGCCAACGGAGCAGGTTTGCCTGTTTTGCAAGCACTAAATGAGCAAAGCATCCGACACCTTCTCAGAGATGTTTTGAAATGCTATTCTTTAGAACAAATTACTTCTGCAAGTAACAAAGCACCGAACTAACACATGGGCAACAAATAAAGAACAGAGGAAATAAACCTCCAGCACCTGAGGTGGAATTCATATCTACTTGAGATTACTGCAGTGATACGTTGCACAAATTATTAGCCTGTGTGGGGTTTTTTTCCAAGTTTGTAATTTATTTACATTCAAAGATAGAAAATTTTCTTTCAACATGCAGATTATCATTTTCCATAATTAGACAAAAACTTTTTGAGAACTGGAGGAAAGATATCCGAGAAGTTGAAAATGAAAGATGCCATTTAGGCCATGAAATCGTAAGATTTTGGAGCGATACAGGTTGGAAGAGGCCTTGGCATTTAGACATTTAGTGCAGGGTCAGACCAGGTTGCTCAGGGCTGTTCCCAGCCGGGTCTTGAAAGCCCACCCTGAGATGGCGGTGGCACCTGGGCAGCCTGTCCCACCACTCAACCATCCTCAGGGGAAAAGCAGCTCCTTCCAGCCAGGCTGAACCCCTCGTTTCAGCTTTTCCCCTTGCTTCATGTTCTCCTACCATGCATCTCCATGCAGAGCCAGGCTCCATGCTCTATACTATACCTGCATAGATGTCATGAGGTAAGAAGTTATTACTGCTCCTTCAATGCGCATACACATGTGCACACATATGTGTACATGCACGTACACCCCAGCACATGGGCACATACATTTTGGCAGACTATATATAGGTTCGTGGTGCGAAACGTTGTTCTGAGCAAGAGCGAAAGGCTCAAACCCAGCAGCACGATTGCACGTGTAAGGGAGAGGAGAAAGGCAGGTGGTTTTCCACGGGGATTTCTTTCCAAATTCTGTACAAAAGTATGATTTATTATGGGGCAAAAAATTACCTTGTGTGAAGAGGAAAATTCTGTCATACATTTGCTTAAAAGAAAAAAATATATACATATATTTTAAGCAATGAGACCAAATTACTGAAAATATTACTACTGACATTTCGGGAGAGACTGAAGGAAGAAAGAGAACAGGACTGGAACACCAGACATGAATGGGCTTTTATAGCACCCCATCTCTCCACATAAAAGTCTATCAGAACTCATAAAATTAGAGCTTTAGTAGAAGCTGGACCAAATAAAAAAAAAATGAATAAAGTAATCGGCACGGGTACAGTGCATTTCCATAATGGAAAGTTCAAGAATTTGGTCAACTAAGTTGGATTGAATTCATACCAGAGCACAAACTAAATCTGACCGGCTGCAGTACAAAGCTGCTATACAGCCCAGCAAGAAAAGCTGAGCTTTTTATAAAAAAAACCCCAATACACCTGGATAAAGGGAGGATGTCAGAACTAGAGAGAATAAGGAATGAGCTTGGGCAAGCAACGTGGCTCCTTCCTCTAGCGGGGGCTTGGCCGATGCAGGGGAGCTTTAGGATTGCTGATCTCGCAGAAAAGAGTCTGGAGGGAATGAAAGAAAGGAAAAAATTACTCCTAAATCCTGAAAATGGAAAAGCATAGCTCTAAACAGAAAGAATTTCTCTAATGTATGCGCACTGCTAGAGAAGCACATTGCTCTGATGCTTCTGGAGAAAGGAAGGAGATAAGGAAAGAAAAACCGTACTGAGGGGTGTATGTGCAGCTTTTGCTGGCCAAAAATGATGAAAGGAAAAAAAATGAGTGAAGAGACCGAGTGGGTGTAAGAAGTCAAAAGGAAAGAAAAATGAATAGCAGCGGAAAAAAGGGGACTACTGCTATGGGAAAGCAAAGAACAGTCCAAATCACTGCGCTAAAGTGATACAGCTGCATTATCCAAGGCATTTATTCAAACAGGAAGGTTTCCAGGCCAACTGCTCATTTTGGACATCTGTGGGACAATTGTCACTACGAGCACCGATATCCTTCTGGTTTTCACAGGTATTGGAAGTGCTTTTGGGGAAGACTAACTTCTTTCTTGTCTTTGGCAAAGAGCAAAACTATTTGATCCTCATGAATTTTGTTATCCAGTCAAAAAATCACCGAACACTCAATTCAAATGACTACAGAAACTCACAAAACAGTGAAAATGTGTAAAACCAAAAAAACCTGCCATGTAGTCGAGAAGTTTTAAATAAAACATTTTCCTATGGGAAAAACAAACTATGTTTCGTACCAGGGAAGACAACCAGATCAAGGAGAATTTGAACAGCTATGAGTAGGAGTGACACTTCTCCTGAGACCTCTGGATGTAGGACTTCTGCTTTGCGGTATTGTCCTTTGGGCTCTAAACTCTTAAGTTTTCCACCTATTTATCATTTGCTTTGTCAACTGAGAAAAAGTGATGGCATCTGTATTTTTGTGCACAGCAGCACTGGGGAACCGTGCTGCACCAGAGGGTGCAGGGTGAAGTCGGGGGAGATGTCTCCTGCTGGGACCCCCTATTGCTTCCCCCACTTCTATGTGCTCCCACCTTGGGCATCATGTCCATTCACCAGCCCAAGCTTTGGGCACAGTGGCCAGCTCAGCCCAAATCCTGCACACCGCTCTCCGTGAAATCTTTCATTTCATTAACACAATGATGATGCCGCCTACCCACATTGCTGATACCAGAGAGCCAATGTCTCCACGTGGCCTGCCCTCACCCAGCAGGTCCATGTGACTTCCCAGATTGCTCTCAGAAATGTGCATTAATTTCAAACACCACCACGGGGAAGTCTGGATGTCTGAAGGCACATAAGTTTTTTTTAACTTCTTGGACTCTCAAGGCTTCAAGGAGCCATTTCATTCTAGGGTGGGCAAAGGAGAAATTGGTAATTTGCCCAGAGCCAAATTCTCTTCTGCTCTTCCTAATACTAATGCTAATACAGAATGAAATGCTACTGAGGTAGCACAAACCAAGCAATGCTTCTAGTCACACGCGAGTGTTTGCTATGCACCAGTATTTATAAAGCACTTCACACGTGATGAATATGTTAAAAGACCTAAAAAATCCTTTCCCAAAATACACAGAAGAAAACACGATCTTTGCTAGCAGTTTACTGTGGCTAGACCTAGCTCGGTCAAAGTAAAATCAGAGTATTTGATCTCTGTTATACTTTAAAGCCATCCAGTTTGTCACCGGTAACTGGGTAAACTGGCAGAGCACACAGACGCAATCTGTGGTCTCCCTCAGTTCTGCACAGGGACTTAAGCCTTAATTGAAGAGGCCAACTGGGACAAAAAAAAAAAAACACACAACCCCAAACATGAAGCAGCCCACTCATCAGCCTAATTGTATGCAAATAATTTAATTATCTACTTGATAGAAAACAAATAGAGCGCCCGTACCTACTGACAGACGTGCACGTAATTTCCAGCTGAAACATTTTGCACCTTTAAGTTTCTCCTCCAGTCAGTCTTACACTTCCCATTACATTTATAATGTTGCTTATAAACCTGTAGCTTAATTGCTTCCTACAAATTTCTACTTAGAAGAAAACACTATCATTCTTGATTTATGAAGTACAAAGAATTGAAAAGACACAGAAGGTTACTCAGGAACTGCATGGCAGAAACAAGGGCTGAAGCCAAATATTTCTAGGATTATTCCCCCCTTTAAGGTAAACTTTTTTTTTTTCCTACATTTTATCTTTGCAGACAGCAGGATGAAATACTTTTTTATTTATTCATGTGGGAAGAGAAGTGAGTTTGTTTCTTTCTTTCCTTCCACAAAGCCGTTATTCTGCTGAAAAGCAGATTTAAGCAGTGCTCCGTGGCAAGAGTTTAAGGGTTACTTTAAACCGGGACACAAAAACTACTACGTGCTGACATCATTTCATGGTGTGTTCAGGGAAGTATTCAAGCGTGACATTGTATCATTAGGTATAATACAGCCATTGCAGAGGCACTGATTACTGCAATGAGAACTCATTTTCTTTAACACTATATGCGATAAGGAATGAATAAAAACCCAGGCCAGAGGCACCACTGTAAAAAGGTAGAATGTGTACAAGCCTGAGAAAACCGCCCAGAGACACCTTTCGGGGAGTCGGGGGAAGAAAACCTGCAGCATCGAGTGGGGCCGGGGGCTGCCGAGCACCTCCGAAATCAAGATCTGTATTTTCCCTTTCTTTGGGAGGTTTCTCGTGCTGCGGTCCCATCTGCATCTTATGCAGGGATGGAGGCAGCTTCCAGGCAGATCCATGCCCTGATCTGACCCAATACCCTGAGGCATGAACACTAGCACCGGGGGCAAGGCGCAAGCATCCTGTCCAGACTCCCCTTTTTAAAGCGACAAGCAAAAATCCCTCTTCACCTTGGTCATGTGCTGTCCCTCCAAATGTGCCTTCACATGACCCCTTTCTACGATTAACTTCATACAAAGTCTATTGATCCTAGACCTAATTATCTGCCTTGGTAAATTTAAAGCCTGCCTGTGACAAACTACCCTGGCCCAGCCGGTGTCCACCAAGTCAATCCTCTGACCCGTCCACAGCCAGACCTCCAAAATACACGAGACTTTGCAACCCAGTGCAAAGCAGTGCCTAGATAGCTCTGGAAATTTTGGGCTGGTGTCAATCTCTGGGCCTCCTCCGAGGCACAAGAACGGTAACACTATTCTATCTCCAAAGACTATCATGAGGTTGTATTAATAAAGACTCTGCAGGTGGGCTCCTGTTTCTTAAATAGGCTCTTCTAGCATCCTGCATCCACATATGTCCATAAACGAGAACCTGTCATGGACAGCTCTGTATCCAGCCAAGCTCCTCAGGGGCTCGAGTGCCCAGAGAGCTGAAGATAAAGGAATTATTTTCATATTTGATCAGGGAAATGTCACTGGATATATCTGCAAGAACCCACTCTAATCTTTCTGTAGGTATATGGAGTCACAAGTGATAACGAGTTTTCAAGATATACTCTAGCGAGGCCGTTATAAACCGCTCTTGTTAGAAGTAAAATAATTCACGACTTCTTCCACTCCCTGGCATTTTGTCACACACTCCTGCATCCTCACTTGATTTGTGACAGGGTGGTACATGGCACACATAATATTAATGGAAAAGACACAGGACTCCATCCCTTTGGTGATTTGGTGCAACAACGATAATGAAATTTGCCGTTGAACCTGTAAAACAGCTGAAGATGTGTTCATCCTACCAGTAACCAGAACCGTCCTTAAAATCCTTTAAATCTCTGTTCTGGCAGTATACTTCCCCCTCCTCTTGTTTCATCTGAACATCTCCTTTCCTTTGCCCATGTCATTTGCTTAAGTAAGTTTTTGTTTCTCATTTTCGCAACACGCTTTTTGTAATACCATATACTTTTCTTAACGTCTTTGCCTTGTTCAAAGCCTTACCGAGTGAATTACATTGTAAAAAGTTATTACGCTGGAAGCTGTAAGTACCGAGCAGCACAACTACGGCGTAGACAATGCATACAGTGATTACAGTTAATTATTTACGAGTTCCCAGTTTGATTATGTTTTGGGTGGTGATGACACTCAAGGGCTTAATAGCTGCATAAAACATCGCGTTATGTTCCGCAGCGTCCTAGAATAAATCATCCTTGAAAAAATTTATCTCTTAGAAGTAAAACATACCATTTGGCCATTTATCCAGATTACGGTAAGATGAGTGATGAAAGTTCTACAGAAGTATTTATTTTTAATGATGCCCTACCTTTGAAGAAACAGTCCTTGCTGTGGATAATGTAGATTTTCTTCCTCTGCAGACAGGAGGCTCGGTGCAGCTGGCAGTGATTTTCATAAAATTTGCCATCAGACCCACACACGGGCATGTAGCTGGACTTGCAGTCTTCCACGCATCTGCACTCGGGCTGGTTGGTGTCCTTGTTGACCACACACTTACTCCCCCGGCCGCAGTACTTCTTCTCACATGAGGCATGGAGGCCGTCCTGCCCGTAAAGCACTGGGAAGAGCAGAAAACGTCAGGGTGAGCGATGGTTCCCTAACAGCCCGTGCTCGTCTGATGCAGCAGCACAACGATTATAGGAGCGGGAGCTGCAAGGTTTCCGAGGGAAAAAGCCTCCCACCCCACTTTGAATAGCAGCTCAGCGGCACTGTGGAGAGCATCTTCACATCTCCGCTCTTGCTCGTCACATCAGGATCAGGCCTGATGTTGTGATGAGGCCCATAGGAAAGATGGGGACAATATTTTTAGTAGGGACAGCTGTGACAAGACAAGGGGTGATGGTTTCAAACTAAACCAGGGTAGGTTTAGACTGGGTATAAGGAAGAAATTCTCTACAATGAGGGTGGTGAAGCACTGGCCCAAGGAGGTGGTGGAGGCCCCATCCCTGGAACCATCTAAGACCAGAATGGATGGGGCTGTGAGCAACCTGATCTGCTTAAAGGTGTCCCTGCTCCCTGCAGGGGGGTTGGGCTGGGTGACCTCTAGGGGTCCCTTCCAACCCAAAGCATTCTATGATTCTATGATCAAGCCTGTGCTGGAAGGACTTCACCGAAAAGTGAGGGACATGGGGCCATTTGCTCTGTTAGCCCTTTGCGAAACCATACCCTAGAATAAAACCCTGAGAGAGTACTTCAGAGCCCAAAGTTTGGCCACGAATCACATTTGGAAAGCCATTCTGAAAACCTACACCCCTCCAGCCACAAAACCTATGAGGAGATTCATTTCAGGCAGCAGAGTGCCCTAAGCCATGGCACTTCAGTTCTGCACCGATGTCTGCATTCCGAGTCTCACCTCCACCCTGTGAGCTGGAAGCAGAACATCCCCATGGCTAAAATTCACACGGGTTTCTATGAAATCTCGGGCAGGCAATCGCCGAGAGCTTGTGAAAAAATAACCCGCAAGGGAGACTTGTCACTGAAGTCAAGGGAACATTCTGGGAAGATGCTTCTTCCTATAAGAGTGACCATCAATATCTATCCCTACACACTGAGTAACGATATATAATGAAAAATAACTTTCTCCTACTTTTAAGAATTCATTGGACATAACATCCTGAACATTACTGTACTATCTGCTGTTTGATACTATTAAAAGGCTAAGGGAGTTGCCCTTGTGCTATAACATTTTCTGCTTCTGAAGATTCCTCACTTAAAGGCTTACAACGGGACATTATTGTAATTCATACAGGACAGGGTATGGCCAAACAAGCCACTACTCAGAGCAATAATTAGCATTATACTCAATGGAGAGTCTCAGGAAATTAGATTATTCTATGCTAATTGGAGCCCACAAAGTTGAGAATTACAAAGGGATGCTGTGAAGGGCATAATTAAAGCGGGAATAAACATTTTGTAGCACACAGCCCGCTGCCAGCCTCGCACAGCCTTCCAACAGCAGCCGCCTCTGGCTGCGCCCGCGCCAGCAGCTCCACCTGGACCAGCATGGCGGCTCTGAAGCAAATCCCTGTTGTCTATGTTTACCAGACATAGGGTTGGCTCTCGGCGAGGTTTTGGTGTGCACTAGAATCATAGAATGTTTTGGGTTGGAAGGGACCCCTAGAGGTCACCCAGCCCAACCCCCCTGCAGAAGCAGGGACACCTTGAACCACATCAGGTTGCTCACAGCCCCGTCCAACCTGGCCTGGAATGGTCCCAAGGATGGGGCCTCCACCCCCTCTCTGGGCAACCCCTGCCAGGGTTTCACCACCCTCATTGTAAAGAATTTCTTCTTTATATCCATTCTAAACCTACCCTGTTTTAGTTTAAAGCCATTACCCCTTGGGGAAGCTCAAGTGGAAGCGCTGCTCCAGCATCCAACAGGACAAATCCTGCAGTGGGTGAAGCACCAAAACATCCTCCAAAACACACCCAAGGCTCTGCCCTTCAAGGATTTTCAAGCAGCAGAACCATTCAGCCCAGGAGAGCAGATGGGAGCTCACCCAAAGCCCTCCCCCCCATCACCCATAACAGAGATGCGAGGAGCACCAGCTACCTCAATCTATTGATCCCTTCTCATCATGCTAAATTCCCTGCTAACATCAACATAGCCCCTGCCTGCCCAGCGCTTTATACCAATACAAAATGCCCCAGTATTGAAGCTACATTTCACCTGCTAGCGATCAAGGGGTTAAAGCGTGTGCACAAAGAGAAGCAAAAGTTTCTACAAAACCCCATTTCTCTTGGTCCCTATTAAGCCTTTGTTTTTATCACTGTAAATCAGAAAGGGAAAAAAAATCTGTTATTGGAGGATTAACTATTTGACTCAATAACTCATTAAAATTCCTCCAACTTGGCAAGCTAAGAAATATTGACTTTTCCTGACTTGTAATAAACTAGAAGGTCAAAGCATCTCTGAGCAGTGGAAAAAGTACCGTCCCTGGAAGGAATGTCTGAATATTCTTTATTTACTTTACTAATGGTTCCAGGGTTTCTGCAAAATGTCCTCAGGAATGCAAATTTTGTGACCTTCGGGAGGCCTCACTGCCAAGGCCATCTGCATTTACGGTGTCTGCTGTAGATCAGAGCAGTAGAGAGGATCTTGAGGAAGCCTTCATCAAGCATCCTCCTCCTCTCAGTGGCAGGACCTGCACCGGTACAGGCACTTGGCTCATCCACCGCAATGTGCCTCAAAAGACATGTTTTGGAGACTGCTGTTGATGCTAAAGATATTTAAAAGTCAAGATTCAGGAGCTATTATTGTCTACATAAACATAATTCAGGTACAACGACAGCAAAGTCCTTCCTGTGCGGCCCTGATTGCTAAAAATTGATCTCTCTGAGCTAGCACCAGCCAAGGACTGCACCATGCATCTCGCTGAAGGTTATTTCTGCCTCCTCGTTCGCGGTGGGCTGCTCTGATTTAATGCATCAGGTCACATCTGGGCAGGCCACAGCTGCACCCTGCCCCGACAGCAGCAAAAACCCTCTCAGAACCTCAAGTATTTTTGGTATCTTGATTTTTAATATAAACTTAGCATTACTGAAGACAACCACTATTCCCATTGCAATGGAAATTTTAAGGTTTTTTAATGATACATCAAAAAAAAAAAAGACAAAATACTTTGGCTTTTCTACATCTGCCCTGGTTACTATGGAGAAACTGCAGAAAGCCTGTCTGCATTTATGTCTCGTTTGTTCTGTTCACATTTTGGTTTATTCTGCATTCCCAGATGGAGAAGTCCTGTTTAAATGCACCTAAGCTGGGTAAGGGGGCAGGCAGGATACCCCGCAAACAGCCAGAAAGGCAAGATTCGTGTATTCGGGAACCCTCATGTTCTTCTACTGAGACCTGTGTGTCTGCAAGCAGAGGGTTAACATGGGATGACTCTGCCAGGATCTGATAACGTTGACAGCAGCTCTTTAATTCGATTACTATTTGCATAATCCTTTGAAGAACTAAAGTTCCCTGCACACACACACTGAGCCGGACAGACGGACCCTGCGCCCAGGAAGGACAGCAACGGGATGCGAAACAGAGGGGAGCCGGTGGAAATCAAGACGAAAGAAGGTATTTGACTGTAAAAGCACTGTTGGCTTTACCCAGGTTATTAATTAATCCAGAGCAGCACACGGAAGGGGACTTTCCTCAATAGCATCGAGTCGCCTGCTCCGGCTGATCCCGTGGGTGGCACCTGAGCCAGGATGGACACCGGCGCGTAGCTCAGTGGCATGAAATGTGCCTGCCACCACGATTTTTTGGGCCACATTATTAAAAGTGACTGAATTCCCCACTCTTACAAGGATTATTAAAGGCAGAAATGGGAAAGGTAATCAAGTGAAACTACCAACTAAGCGCTCGCAGTATTTATGAGCCCCACCGTACTGCACGGAAAAAAGCATAATTTATTTAATTTATTAGTCGCAAAGAAAGTCATTTACTTAGGTTAAAAATTGATCATCTTGCAAAACAAGCCACTTTTCAACACTAATTAAGTTTACCCAACATGGCTAGAACCTCAGTAGTTATGTTGTGTTAAAGGCAGCCCGATGGAGCAGGGAAGCCCATGCGCATACACCCATGGAAACAGCCAACTTCTCAAAATTAGTTTCTGGCTGCCCCTGAGAAATTTGGAATTCCAGGGGAAACCTGACAAAAGCTTGGTGCAGGCAGTAAAACAACTGAGTCTGGGAATTTGATAAGGCTGTTTAGCAGGCTGCCTTCACCTCAGAGCAAGACTTTAATAAGAAAATGAAGATGTTATTGCCACGTTGGAGAATACGCGTCCTCATGCTGCTCGTTAATTCATAAAGACAGAGACCTCATCTACCTTTTACACGCCGCTAAATATGTTACAGATCAGGCTAAGGCTCACAGAGGATTTTTTTCCTCCCAGATACAACCTTATTCCTTACTTCAGCAAAAAGAGTCCAGGGGAAGCTTGGGTTCACGACAAGCACTGACTTCAATTAAGGCCAACCAGACAAACCCATCACACACAGCAAAACCAAAAAGCGAACAGCTCTATCATCTCTCTACTCATAAAAAGTTGTTATACACTGTAGAAATGTAAATTACAACGTTTGCATGCAAAAAGCCAGTTTGCCTTCAAGTAACAGTGGGCTCCTGCAGGCAGCTGGACAGCCAGGTTCACTGCGGAAGGAAGAAGTTTAGACGTTCCATCAGGACTGGAGCCAGGACTGGAAACTTAATTATGGGGCACTCAATATAGCTGAAACTGGAAGCTTCTACCCCAAGTCCTTCAAAGGCAATGCTGCGCCTTGCAAATGCTGTAATAAAATAAAAATAAAAATCAAACCCTCTGTCACATGATAAAAATATTCAGTCTCTAAACTTACTTTGTTACTTCCATCAGGTAAGCCAGCGAGGTAACAGGTCACAAGCTATTCCTCCAGCATCTCGACATTTGTCCTTTCCCACATTAATTAATCTATGGTCTAAAATGTCACGCCTGTAAGCGCTATTTACTGCTGAAAAATGTACGTTGCCAGTACATGCAGATACACGCGATGCGTACACACAGAGGTGTACGTATCCAAGCACACATTTACATACATCTACTCACGTACACGTGTAAGACCCCCTAGAGGCTTCCCATACACCCAACTTGCCAAAACTTCACTTTGGCTGATGATACGAAGCCAGATGCTGGAGCACAGTGCCTTAAACCTCCCTCCCTCAGCACGTGCTCCGTGTGCATCCGGAATAACTCACGGCTGGGAGCAACCGAAGTTCAGCTGCGTGACTGCTGCACCCGGCTCTGCTCGGTTAGCAAACGCGTGTGCTACGTATGTTGTTACTACCGCAGGAAAGAAAGAAAGAAAGCAAACATAAAGCAGGTATTCCATAATAATCTGCTCTATGCGTTTCTGAGGTTTTCATTGCATGCCTGTTATGAAAGTGGAGAGGCAGAAAAGCCGTAGTAAATCACCTGGCATAGGAGCATGGCAACAGCGCATTCATTATCTCTGTTACTAGCCTTCGGTGCTATAATTTATTTATTTTTATAAAGCCAAACCAGTGATTTATCCTGGAGAATAATTCAGAAAACGAGCTGCGCTCCAAGCACGCATTTTGCTATGGATGCAAACTGTTTTCTTTCAAGGTCCAGGAGATAACCGCATGTGTGTGCATCTTTGAGTGGGACGGGGAGGGACACATCAGCCTCAGAAGGGAAGGACAGAAAAAAAAAATATCACTTTTACTAATTTAGATGCTGTGCACGAAACAAAAGACAGGGTAATGCAAAAAGCCTCCTCAGAACAAGAACTAGCAAACCTTCCCAGATGGTCACGTTATTTCAGGAGGATTCTTGCAGCGTTTAAAAAACAAAACAGAAACACCAAAAGGAAAGGAAAAATCTACTGTGGAAAGGAATATTGCAACAAATAGTTACACGGATGACATCAGCGCCAAGGGAGCTGCGTAATCTGTGCCCACACTTTGACATCAAACACAAACAAATTGGAATTGCTCAGCCAAAGTTCAATAACAACACAAAGTTATTCTGCAAATAACACCAAGGAGCACTCAAAAATCATAGAAAAATTTTCCATACTGATTTTTACATCAGAAAACAGGCATTAATGTTACTTTCTATACCTGTCAGGACACTATTAGAGGTGACCATGAAAAGGCATTTGAAAATTTCAAGTAACTGTGCTATTCCTAGTGTAATTAGCCTAATTTTTGTCCCATTTCATATCCATTTAACCGTTATAAGATCAAAAGCTTCATTAAATATTATGTTTGGATAGTGTCGTGGTTTATGAGGGTACTAGCATGGAAGAAGAGGCAACAACCACGTACAAATCAAAAGATCCCAACTATGTAAAGGCTATACACAGATTACTGAGAAAGAAACACCAGCCAGTATATGACACCATATATATTTACATCCTTGCCGTGAAACTCTAGCACACACGATTTGCTTGATTGTTCTTGGAAGAGCTACTAAAGAGGTGATTCATAAAACTGCTCTTTATTAAATGTTTATCTAAAGTTATCTATGATAGGTATTGCATATTGAAGGCCATTTTATTAAGTTACCACTGCGCAGCAAATATAGATATCAACTTAAACCTGCTGGACTGCGGTGCTGCGCAGCTCCCGTTGGCATCGCATCTCACCCTGTGTTTGCAAGCTCTCTTAGCAGGTCCCCACAACCAGCCAGCCAAGCAACATCACAACATTAGTGTATGACCAGTATATTGCCTGAATGGATCAGAAGGATTTAATTTAACATTCCCTTGGGCACCTGTATTTACAGTGGCACGAGCAACGTTGTGAAGCTGGGTAGTAGAGCGTGTGTGTGTGCACATGCGCGTGGCTATTTTACTTGATCATGGATTTAATTATCTCAGTATTGCACAGTCTGAAGAACGCAGAAACTTTCCAGTATCAGATCTGGAGAGAACAAATCACATTAATACTTTGCGTTCTTTGGTAGAACTCCGTATCAGAAGAATACACTCTTCTGAAGGAAGGCAATGAAATTCTCATAGGTCACTGCTCAAAACCAGTCTTGTTGCCTTTAATCTTGCTCATCAATCTTCTGCCTGCCCCATTTCTTCACTCGTACTCTCAGGACCAGCCTTACTCGTCTCCTTGTTTTCAGTGGTCTTTTATCCTTTGACCAGCACAGCAAGCCCTAGCACTCTACAGGCTCCTATAAAAGACATGAGAAATCAATAACGCGGTGTCATGCATCTTTCTGCTAGTCCTTCAATGAAGTTCTTGTGGCAGAGACTACAAGGAGGTTAGAATCCAATAATAAAATAACTATCGATGACTGGCCTCTCTTCCTGGCGATTTCTCCAGTTACATTACCAGTGGAGTTGCTGGAGGCAAGCTGAACAGTCCAGATCTTCCCAGTTATCTGCACTGACAACTTCTACATCTCTCCGTGCACATTGCCTGTTGCTCGCTGCCATTTTCCCTGGATGCACCATCCCAGGCTTCCCCCGAGGGGTGCCTGCCCCACACCTCACCTCCCCTGGCTCCCCCACCCTCCGGAGCCACAACTCGCCGTGAGCCCAGAGTCCTCCATGTGGAGCGACCCCCAAACCTCCTTGGCACAAGGCAGCAGTCACTCACTTCCACCTATTTTTCAACATCTGATTCCAAAACTTAAACAATTTTACCCTCGCTTTGACCATTTCTACATGGAGGAGTGCAAAAGCCATAAAGTGACTGTATTGGGCCATGCTGCAGTCGCAGGGGGGGACACATGGCTATCGCTTATCACACCTACGTGATATGTCCTATTGCACAGGACATCTTGCAACATTAGCAACGGTTAAAGAACAAAAGATGCCAAGTTTCCATCTGAGGGCTGTTCTGCAGTCTCACAGAAATCTCTCCTTTTCCTATTTTTTTTGACTCACTACTTTGCAGTAAGACCATTTATCAGAAAATAATTGCATTTGTTCATTGTATGCCTATTTTCCCTGTTACATATGCACAAACCAAATGTTATTTCAGATTGGATAGAAAGATGTTTTCAGCTTCCTATTTATTTTCTCATTCAGTTTATAAGGCTCATTGAGGAAAAAGAACAGAAACAGAAAGCCGGCTCATCATTGTGTTGTGTCTCAAAAAGAGAACATTATTCTGATTATTTCCTTTTGGTTGGAAGAGGAATAGATAACAACCTGTTATAATTAATAACCATTCAGCTTCCTTATTACATTATTCTCCAATTCTGCTCTTAGTAAAAAAATAATCATCTGGCTTGCACCAAATCATACAAGTGCCACTGCAGGGGGTTTCAACGTGATTGATGATAGAGACCCCCGTTAGCATCATCACAGCAACACCTGTGTCAGCACCTCCGGGAGCATTTCCTTTTCTTTAAGGGGTACGCATCGCACGTTTGAACCTTACAAATGAAGTGGCATTCTTGAAAAAACACATTTTTTCAAGCTATGTTAAAGCACAGCCCAAAAAGTGTAGAAGAGGTAGAAACACCAGACTTTCACTCATGTCTCTCTCTGCTAGAAAGGGATGGAGGCTGGTGCTGGGTGCAACGTAAATATACAGTAAAGAAATACCCGGTCTTCCAGTAACTTCCATATTCCACCTGGTTATTAGTGCTACCTGGAAACACTTTGTGACTTGGACGAAGAGACTTCATTCTGCTCCACCATCAGAAGCGTTTAAGGGCATGAACAATAAGAGACAAGCGCTCAAAATGTGAATCCACAGCAGAGCCGCCTCTCTCAGCCCCTACGCCCATCACACCTCCTCCAGCAGCCAGAAATAAAATTCTCAGACCAGCCATTTCTCTTCACCAAAGGGAAGCTCTTACCCTCAAAAGGCAGCAAGCACAAGCCTGCACATCCACCTCCAGGGACAACTCGGTTCGGTCTGTTAAGGCAATAAATCTACGGGGTCTTTTACTGTCCCTTCTCCTGCCCCTTCCTCCCAACTGGATTAATTCTCAAGGATAAAAGTTTCCAGAGGAAATCTATCAATAGTTGCATGCGTGTACAACCTGCAACACTTCTGTCATTTACTGCTATGCACAAAGGCAGATGGCTGTGTGCAAATTAGGGACTGGACTCATTTTGTGAGCCTCTTGCTGAGCAGCGATGCTTTCCTGTAAAAGTTGCCATTTGCTGGAAATAAATGGAGAGAAAAGGGGGGAAAAAAAAGTATTAAAGCTATTTAGTTGTAATGGGGTTTGTATTAGTGCAGGTGTTTTGTATTTGGGTGTTTTTTACTTCTGGGTGAAGCGTAATGCATGTTTGACTCATGGCTACTTCACTTGATTGAAGAGGCAGCCCCAGCAGCGGCTTAGCAGCATTCCTGCATCACATCTAAATCAGCATAAACTTCCCCGCTGGAAACTGTTGAGGTTGCACAGTGTCTTTTCACATTTTTTTTTTTCCTAAGACATTTCATTTATGTTTTCCTGACTAGATGCCTTAGAGCCTCATAGATTACAAGCGTAGGAGCGTTACCATATAACAGAAGTCTGAGGCAGGAGCCAAACAGGTCCATTATGGGGAGAATTACAATCACGCAACTACTGAACGAGGATGTATTACATCTGCGTTGGGACACAGAAGAAAGGACATTTTCATAAATCAGTTTTGAGCCATTCTTCAGAGAGGGAAATAACTGGTGGAGGGACCTTCTTGCCGACTCCACGTAAGCTGTTTGCTCATCTGCGCGCATCCCCTCTTTCTGTTCTTAACGAATCACTGCATTTCAGTCTATGGGAAAACTGCAGCATGCAAACAGTCTAAGGAGAGAAAAGCCACGGAAGGAGCCTGCAGCGATGGATCAGCAGCAGCTTGGCTGCTGCCCTCGCGCTGCCTCCACAGCCGCCTTCTCCGTTGTTGGTTCAGCTTTGCCATCAAAAATAACATAGGGGAAAGGTGAAGCTCTGGGGAATAGCAGTTTGAAGAGTCACTGGCCAGTACAGTGGAATAGAAAGATGTCCTGGCTGTTGTCTACAACCCCCTGTGCTCTCCAAGAGCAGCAAAGGTGACCTGTGGATCACCCACAGGGCTCGCCAGGAATAGTCTGCATTTTTTATAAGTCAGGCTTTACCTGAAGTTTGACCTAGGCATATGCTGCAGCAGCTGATATGATGAGCGGCTTCCTTCTAGGTAAAGGGAGAAAAAAAACATTTTGGCATACCGCATCCATGGTGATCCCTGCACTTATGGAAACCTTTCCTTCTGAAAAGGCTTCAGAGGGATTCCCGAGAGGGTCAGTGGGGCAGGGAAGGGAAAGCAATCAGCATTTTCCAATCTTGTGCTGGGACAGTGCATGGAACTCCAGCTGCAAACCCACCAGATACCCCAGCCACAACTTGGCCATTTTCCAGTTCAAGCTTCTTTGAAACTGCTGGAATGATCTCAAGGGAGCATTTTAAAAGAAAACTGTGGGGTGGTGGGGTGTTGGTTTTTTTTTTTTTTTTTTTTTTTTTTTTGAAGACAACCACTGCAGGAAAAGACCCAACAATTTCTGACCATACCATGAATCAAACCCCTCTTCAAATACAGAAAGTGGTGCCTCATCAGATGGAGCCAAGCACTGCTCAGACCTGCCCCCCCGCCCAGTCTGGCTCACACACAGCTGAAACGATTTTTTTCAGCTGCTCTAAAACAACAACAAAAGAGAAACTTGAACTTCAAAGAGCACAGACCCAGCCTTGCCCAAACCTCCTCCAAGGCAGCGGTGGGGTCTTTCCTCCTCATGCTCCGTGCTGTGAAAAACGCCGCACCAGAGAAATTAAAATTTGCTGCATAAATGGGAATAATGGGAGCACTGCCTCGCCGCCCGTGCCAGATGGGGACACAGAGGAGATCAGGGCATCGCAGGTGCATGGGGTGCATCGTTAGCAGCGTGTCCGAGACTGTGTCCCACCTCAGGAGGGATGGCGAGGGGAAGGGGGTACAGGCAAAGAGCCAGCTCTTCATGGAGCCAGCAGCCACCACAACCTACGCCAAATGCTTCATTACTTGAAAACCCGCCCAGCTTTTTGAGCCCAAAGGGAAGCTTTCAAAATTAGCTGGCTGGTAGAAAAAGAGGCAAACAAAAAAAAACCAACCCCAGAACTGCCTTTAAAATTAGTAAGAACAGGATGTGTCTTTAAAATATTATTTTTATAGGCATTATGCAATGCTTCTCAGATAAGGTTCATAAAAACTCTTATCAGGAACCAAGTAAGTTCGATTTAAAATGATAACAAATCAACAAAACCAGCGTCTGCCAGCAGGACAGTCGCAGAAGGCAAGCGTACACATTGCCGTGAGACTGCCAATAACTCTTAAACGAACGCGTTGCTGCCCAGCGATGGGCTCTGCTCAGCACAAGGCTGAACAATGCCGCGTTGGCCATGGGTTGAGGACGTTTTCAGACTGTTGCTTAACTGAACACCCGTAGGGAAAACCAGATTCGGATGCATGCGCTGCCAGGCTGAGCGAGCTGGTTTTAATTGGGATGTCACCAAAACGTATAAAAAAAAAAAATGACATCGCCCCCCAAATTCCCCAACTATAGATGTGCCCTAGCAACTCCCCGTCCTCTAGCACAAGAGGTCACGGTGCCGTCAAGCTTTAATGCAGCGCTGGGCATCGTACGTGAGCAGTAAATGGTCCGTGAGCCTGAAGCAGCCTGAAACATTGCCACAGCGCAACACTAATCAATACCCATTTGCATTCCCCCTTCCCATCTCCGTTATCTTTAATGAAGTCCTTTTCCAAGGCTAAGAAAAATAAGGAGAAACCCTATTTTCTAACCTACCGCATCCAGTTCTTCTGCGCCTTATGCTAATTTTGCAGCTCTCCACTGGTTTAATTTTCTATTTGTTGTCTACCTCCAGGACACCGTTCCACTCCAGAACTCCTGTATTTTCCGGACACACCATTTTGGTTCACTGCCCGCTCCATCTGGGGCCAGCATTAAGGTGCAGAAACCTTCATCTTGTACAGGACAACACCTTGACATTGTGGTCGCTGACAGCAAATGCACCCCAACCTAACAGCCCATAGTTAATACCAAGCCTTTTGAGGCTCCGTCCCCGGGGCACATCTATTTCTCACCCCCTTCCTGAGGGCTGTACTTTCTCATCAATAAAGGAAATTACCCCGACCGCGATTGAAGATTTCTCTCTTTCTTTTAGACCGTTTGACTACCAAGCCTGCTCCTGACTATCAGATTTCCAGATCTCTTCCTATTCCTGGGGCAAATGCCCCCAGAACACATCCACTCTCCTTCGCCAGCCCTGCCACATCACCCCGACCCGCACCAAGCGGTCGGAAGCGCATACATTGACATCTTAAGCTCCTAAATTAAACACAAGACATCTTTTTTTATCCCCACTTACCCTCCAGCAGTTACTTCTCCCGTGCTTCTTACACAAAGGAGAATGGGAGAATTAACAGCATTTCCACTGCATTACAAACCTTTTACTCCCTCTGTATTTGCTCTGTGCTGAAGGAAGCATTTTAACATGCATTTACCTGATGGAAGAGTTATAGGCTATTGAAAGGATAATGCAGTAAAATGAAAAAACTACTAAAAAGCTATTTTGAAAGTGAAACGCCTTTAACTTCACATACTGTTAAAACTGGCTCGGAGGGTATCGGTGCCGAAATGGAACATTAGCACTGAAACGCTAACATTAGCTGCTTTTTTTTTTTTACTATTATTATTCTGAGGAGTAAGAATGTCACCAGTTTCTCAGGTAGAGACTCACAATGCCAAAGGAAAAATCCAGAAGAGGTGAAAACAGATAAAAATCAGTAACAAATTAAGGGTTTCTGCAGCGGGTGTATTCTTGTTTCAAACATCTTTAATTTAATATGCATTTTCTTAATTTGCACAGCTGGACACCTGGTTTGTGAAATCACCCAGCGGGGCAGAGCCCCGTACAGGGCAGAGCCCTGCAGCCACCCACAACGAGCTCTGTCCCCTGGGGTGGCATCGGCACCCGGGGCGTGGGAGCAGCCCTCCGTCGTTCCCGCTGGGAAAGCATGTGGAGAGCTGAATCGGGAAAGGGTAAATCTAAACCGAGAGCAGATGCATTCACTGCCTTCCCTTTGAAGGTGTGCTCTGCACAAGGAACAAAACCAAGCACCAACTGATAAAAATCAACAAACCATTGCCTCCCTTCAAATACAAAGGCACCAAATGAAAACAAGAGGGTCACATTTAGTAGCAGAAGAGGAAAAGCTTGGGATAAAAAGCAGGAATGTGCCGCAATCATCAGTCATCAACATCAGAGTATATTGGGCAAAAGCAGCATTACGGGGCTTTTTATTCTTTTGAGAAAGGGAATGGAATAGAAGGCATTTCGGTGCAAGGCACATTTCACATGTTAAGCTGATCCACACAGATGTGGCACAACCCTACGGAGGCGTATGAGGCGTGCAGGCACCCACGAGGCCAGGGCAGTGGTTACATCTGAACGTAGGTTAGATGAGCGCTGTGAAAGCCCCAGAAAACCAGTGCCACCAGTTTAAAGCAGAGACACAAGATGCCCGGCACGGAGCACGCGATGCGAGTCAAGAACAGGTTAGGCACTGTATCTCAGATTGCAGGCTGGAATGAGGCTTTTCTACCAGCTTATAGTTCAAATTCATACCCTGGCACCTTAGAAGAACTAAGTAAGTCTACTCAATCTAAAATTGAGGCACAATGCAAGGAACTCCCCGGTCTGTCACCCCAGTCTCTGGGATTATGATTTGCCCCTTCAGATTAGCGCACACAGCTGCAGGGGAAGGATGCAATGATGAATCGTATCAAAAGAAACACAAGAGGGGCAACGTTTTCCCCATGCACTTTGAGCCACTGACCAGAAAGGGAAAAAAAAGAAGTGAGAGTCCCTATATTGGACTCTACAGGAGTGAAGCGAGGTAAATCGGAACACCCCACGCTACGGACATGGACCTTTCCCTATGCATATAGAGCTCAAGTGACAAATTCATCAGCAGAGAAGAAACTGGTGCTGCCCCTTGATGAGGCACCCAGGTTCTCCCACCCTGCAGGGTTCATGCAGGACCTGCCACTGCCTCTCCATCAGCCTGGTTCGCACCCACGCTTGCTGTAAGATTTTGCAGCTCAGCACTGCAATACAGGAGCCCATAGCTTGCAAAGGAAACACATGAGCAGCGAGAGAGGGGTGACTGGAACAGCCCAGGGAGAAGTTCACTTTCAAAAAGGTTTGCTTTGGAGACAACACCTGTGTTCATTCACACCCAGCACAGCTCCTCGTATCGCACCGGGGCTTGGAAAGGGCTGGCTGCGCCCGTCAACAGCCCACGGCCGGGGGTTGCAGCCCTCCTCGCGCCCTCGTCTTCCTCGCACATGGCTCCATCAGATCAAGTGCAGCACGAAATGACTTCAGCCCATTCGTAATGGGAGAACATATCCAGCAGGCAAAACCCAGCTAGTATTTTGTGCTGACGGTAAATAGGGTTACTGGCAGCAGTGAAAAGTGAAGCCCTCTGCTGAACAACACACTGGGGATGGCAGCTGCTTTCCAGCCTTGGACTGCAAATGCCATCTTGCCAAAGCTTTCTGTACTAATGGGGCCCATTTTCTCTATAGGAAAGGAAAAGGCAGGGAGAGAATTCAATTTTTATGCTTCCAAGTCTCCTACTGATGTGCATGTGTTCAACTGCTCCCGTTCCCATTAACACCCAGCATGAGAAGATCCAAACAACTTCAGGGTTGCTACAAGCTGGGATTGTCCAACAGATAGAGCAAATGTTTTAAGGAAAAAAAAATAAATCAGGTTTTATTTTATTTGAAAATTTTCTGCTCTGAATAACGTAGCACAGCTTGGACTTAAAAAACCCCCATACTACTCAACAGAAATATTTGTTTCTAGCTGAAATACAAACCAGAGCTGCCAACCATTCCTGTTCGTGATCCTCACTCACACCAACGGGAGCTGCATTGGCAGAGCAGGTCTCCATGGGGGTTCCGGACAGTGATTTACTGACTCCAACATGACTTGTAGGCACTAAATGGCTGCCTCCAGGTTACTCAGGTGGAAAGATACGCACAGTGCCCATTTTGGGGGGGAAAAGGTCTGAAACCGTCAATGAAAAGCAATTCCTTGGGTGTGACTGTGAAATGGAGTGAATGACCAGGCGGCAAGGAGGGGAGCAGGAAGGAAAAGGGGAAACGGGAAAAAAGCAAGTTGCTATCAGCATGCAATAGCAGGCTAGATCCAGAACCAAAACAGAGTCTCTCAAAAGTTCACATTTAAAGTCATAACTGCCTCAACAGCACCCACTTAAGCGGATAAAACACATGAAAAAAAATAAAAATTACAAGATCTCTTCCCATGTAAATGCCTCTCCCTTAGAAACAGGGCTCAGACCCCAGGAACAGAGTTTGGGGGGGACCATTTCTCTTTTTTGACAACGTGCAAACCCAAAGCACGTCCCTGGTCAGCAACAAAAGGGCGACCGCCTGGGTCAGCAGCTTGGTGGCCCCAAGCCAGCACAGGCAGCTTTGGGGGCCTCAAACCCCCCCAACTGGGCCACCCCTGCCAGAGCAACCAGGCTGCAAAAGCTGCTTGAGACTTTCTCCTGCTGGATTCGTTATGCACATTTGTGCTGGCAATTTAAATTGATTTTATACCAAAATATCGCTGTGGGATTACATGCCATCGCGTGAGGAGCGGCTGCATTTAACACAATTAGTAGCAGATACCCAGTTATTAAACAGGGAGGGCGGGCGAACGACAGACTCATCATCCAATACGCTTGCTTAAAGCAAATATTGCATTTTGAAAGGAAACGCAAGGATCTCATTTCTTCCCTTCCCATGCATCTTTCCAGCACAACTATTCCATGCACTCAAACTAACAAATGCCTGAATGTCTTTGAAGACATAAATTGGGCTACAGCAAAGCAAGCTGCTAACACCGAGCTTTGTACTGCACGGTCCAAAGGGAGTCCATGGCAGGGACAAGGCAGAATGCATTAAATCTCAATTAGATCATAGTACACAACAAAGCACAGAACATCATCATCATATTTGCTCACCCAAGGATTAAGTGTTTTCCTTCAGAGAGGTCTGTGCTTGTAAAGCATCTTGGGGACCGAGCAGCTCTTTGCAGTGAAGAGCAGCCACCGCTCCATAGTCTTTTAATGAATTGCACCCATTAAATGCATCTCATCACACAGTATTTTACATGTATGCATGCAAGTGACAGACTGCAGGCTGCGAAAAGACATAGCTCAATATTTTGGAAGTGCTTCCAGAGTATTTTTAGCTAATATATCTTAGTGGTGACTGCCTTGATACGCCTGAATGTCAAAAATAGCGGCGCAGAAAGAAAAACAAGAAAACAGAAAAATAAAGAAAATATAGAATAAAGTAAAGCTTTGATGGCATACTCTAAAAAACCCCACATTAATAAGGTAATGCTCTCACCATTTTTAAAGCAATGATTTAGGCGCCATTACGAAGCCATTATTTGCAAATGTGTTTGTTATACAATGCTTAGTATTAATAAGCCCTTATAATTATGCGTGCAAACTGTTTACCCTTGGTATTACAAATACAACCAGCTGAAGTGCACTTGACAGCCTGGCGCGCAGCAGCACCCAGCCTGGGCTCCTGCTGGCTTCGCTCGGCCAGCCCCGGTGCGGGAGCACCCCCTCCTGCAACGGGACCTGCAGGAGGATCTATTTGGCCCCATGAAAGGATTTGTCATCCCATCCCATCTCCTCTGAGCCAATCTAAGGTTCACTTCCATACAGCTTCAAAGCTCTGGAGGACTTTTTCTACTAACTGCTGTGGCTTTTCCCTTCGCAATACTTGCCACGAGACCTGACCATCCTCATTTCTTCCACCCAGTCACTTCCATAGCTCTAACTGCTGCTGTCTCCACTCCAAGCACAACTTTCCTCTGAAACCTTCCAGCGCCGGGCATTTCAAGTTCTATCAGCAAGGACAGACTTCACTCAGGCAGCCCCTTGCGAATAGTTTGCACTTGACTCCTAAAGATCAGCTAATGAAGTGCAAAACTTCAGGGCTGTTTGATTAAAGAGCTAATGCTTGTGAAATCAATATGCTAGGGAGCAAAGCTTGCTTCATATTTAAGCATGGGGGGAAAAAAAAGTCTTAAGTTTTAGGTAGCATTTAACTGCAACAAGGGGAGTGCAGACACATAGGCTGTTTGTCAGCATCCGTAGCTGTTTTATATAATTTACAAAAACCTGCTGTTAGTACACCCTAAACCCCACACATTATTCAATAAATGCTGGGGAAATGATCTTAAAAGTGGCAGTGCCTCGACTCACTTCTGCAAAAGCGCCGCGATATCTGCACACGGCATTAACGTCTCTTAAAAGGTTTCCCTTTCTGAGGAGCAGTAGGAGCAGGCAGAATCATGGCCACACCAGCAGCTTCAATGGGGTCCCCAGCAGCTCGGGAGCACGCTACTTTAATTTGCACCAGTCCAACCTGTTCCCTACCCACGCCAGAGCATTCAACTAACTAAGGGTACAGCTTGATGAACGCGCTCCACCATCACGCACATGGGCTTGAAAACTTCAAAGCAAGGCAATCGCAGTATTTTCATTAAAGACGGGAGCTATTATTCCTCCCCACAATGAAGCCTCAAAGGCAGCCTCTCATCTCCGCAGCGGAGGGCTCTCTTGAAAGGGGACATCACACTGGCTTTCAAAAACCCATCGGGACACAATGTTCACGGCTATGAACCCTTCCAGCCTCAAATGGGTTGGTTTTTGGTGGGGGTTTTTTTGTGGGTTTTTTTGGGGGTTTTTTTTGTGGGTTTTTTTTTTTTTTTTTTGCATAAACTTGGCATCAAAGCACCCACCTTGCCCCAAAATCGCTCCAAGTTTCAGATGCTGTAACTCCCTTAATGGCTCGGATACAAGCTGTATGGTCACAGCCCAAATTATATCATGCATCCCCTGACTGCACACACCGAGATTATGACTGCTCAGTGCACTCGGCGCACACGCAGTCACGAGGGAACACTAAAAGCAAATTCTGGCCCTGTCGATCATCCATAATTCAAGAGAAATCAGGGTTAAAAAAAGTGCATGAGCAATTGACATAATTTATATGCTGCGAGCGGGAGCGTTGGCAGTCTCCCGCATCATAAAGTTTAAATAACAGTAGTTTAACACCAGATGCCCCCGCAGCTGTCCTGAGCCTAACGCCATCAGCTCCATTACCGCACGGAGCGAACCCTTCCTTAGCTCAGAACCCCCGCCCTCGGCCCACCAGCAGCCTGTTTAGTGCAGGATCAGTCAAGCACAAACTAGCCCATACTACTACAAAAAAAAAAAAAAAAAAAGAGAAAAGCAAAAAAACCCACCCTAATAAAACCCCACACCTTGTAAAGTTTTGTGATGCAACTGGTTGTGAAAGGTGCTACCATTAAAATTAAAGGGGGGGGGAAAAAAAGCATCAGCCTGTCTTCTGAAAACACAGCCAGCCTTCCAGCAATGGTGCACAGCTTTGGAGATGCTGTTGTGAGTTTTGATCGATATGGTGACATTTACCTTCGGAGGACATGCTTTCTTCTGGTTACAAACCAACAAAAAATATTCTTCTTCCCACTGACTTCACACAAGGGATTATCAAATTAATTCAGTGTGTGCGCGCGCTGAGGGGTATTAATTGATTGTTCAATCTAAACCAGCTTTTGGTCAATATTTCTTACTGAAACAAGAGAAAGCTGGAACAGTGACTGCTTCCTTCTGCCATCCCTGGGTTCATCCATAGCATCTACATTCAGGGGAAAAAACCAAAGTGCCCAGAAATGAAGGAACCCATGAGCCCGGGAGCAGGATCAGGCGCTGGGAACAGGGCTGCCAGAAGTCCCACCTGTAAATTAACAACTTCTACTGATGCATTCCGTCTCATCAATCCCTCTGCAGTCACAGGATGACTCTGAAGAGGCAGTATATAACTGATACCATCCACAAATGCAGAACTGAATTTGGTGAAGGCATAACCTGGAAAGCCCACGCCAAGCATACAGCCTGGCCACGGCTCCTGCTCTTCAGCCAAACTCTTTTCAACAGAGGAATTTTGCAGAAACCATAGGAGAACTCGAAGAGAGAGAGCCCTAGAGAGAGGGAGTTAATGAAAATCACCATCATCCTCTCGGTTTCACAGCACCCTGTACGTATCAGGACTCCATCCCATCATTATCAGTCTAAATACTACTTTTCTGCAGTTAATGCTGTAATAACAGATTTGCAGGGTCTTTTGCTGCCTTAGTGTTGTGCTCAGCCGGCAAGTATAGCCAAGCTGTGTTAAAGAAAAAAAAAATAAATGAAAAAAAAGGTGTCAGCATTGAGCCTGAGTCTTTGGTCAAAAAAGTCCTTTTCTATATCCCATGTGCAGATTCAGCACCTCCATGGTACAAAGATGATGAGGCGCTTCCCGATTTATTCTCGGCACGCAAAGCTTGGTGAGCACATATAAACAAGGAAGGGTGTTTTATTTTTTACCCCCTCGGATTCAGCTAAGAAGTGTCAGCTGCAAGGTACAGAGAAGGAGGGTGGGAAGAGGTAACACGGACACAGCCGCAGCGAAGCCTCAGAAACCAGGCACCTAAAAACAACCCCCAGACCCCTCAATCTCTTTTTTTTTTTTTTACTTATTGCTCTGGAGGTGAGCAGCAATACCGCCTTTTAACTTCACTGCTTGCAGGGAGATGGGTCTCCATCCCCCGGGGTGCTAAGCAGTGCCCCCTATTATCCAAAGGACCAAGGGTCCCCCAAATTATTGGGGGGGTTCTCTTTTTTTTTTCCTCCTTTTCTTGAGGTCATGATCTAATACTCTTCTCCAAGCTTGCAGAGCGCATCGTCTAGACAAACTGCCGGCTCTCTCCCCGAGTTGCACCCAGGAGCACGCTTACGTGTGGAAAATAAAAGGCACAAGTTTGAAATATGGCAGCGAGTGTCCCTTTTAACACAGCCACGTGAACCGCCAGCGTAAAGCGCTTCACATGGGATTTACAACACGCATTTTTCTACTACATGAGGTGGGGAAAGAAACGTGCAAAGAAGGCAGAGCATAATTTAAGTTTATTTATGATTTATCTCTTTCTTCCAGTAGCTGGAGAAGAATTTAAATTAGGCATTTCCAGTACTTCTCTGAACACCTGAACCTCCACGCACCCATGAAGTTCTGTGAAAGCTCTGGAGTACGTTATCCCCTGACTAACAAAACACAATTTATGGCATCCCTGCTGCCACCTTATACTGACATAGTGTTAAAATTAGTGGCACATCTGGAACCAGCAAACATTTCGAGCAAATTAATAAGATGAGCAACTCAATAAAATCTCCCTCTCTGAGGTAGATAGCCTACAGCTGAGTAATGAAAACATGGGGAAAAAAACCCAAAACACTAAATCCCCATACACCAACCTGAACAACCAAAAGCAGGACTTCTGCAGCCTCCTTCCTGCACCAAAGGGCATCTCTGAATGAAGACTTAAAAAAATTCATAGAATCATAGAATGTTTTGGGTTGGAAGGGACCCCTAGAGGTCACCCAGTCCAACCCCCCCCACAGGGAGCAGGGACACCTTGAACCAGATCAGGTTGTTCAGAGCTCCATCCAACCTGGTCTTGAAGGTTTCCAGGGATGGGGCCTCCACCACCTCTCTGGGCAACCCCTGCCAGTGTTTTACCACTCTCATTGTAAAGAATTTCTTCCTTAGATGCAGTTTAAGTCTGTTCCTTAATTTGTTCTCTGCTGAAGGGTCCCTTCAGTTTTTCCCCAAGTTATCTCACAGCCACGTGGACAAGCAGAGCGATGGATGCCTCGCTACAAACAATAAATCTAAGCAAAACTACTCATCAGGGGAGATTTATATCGGGGCAGCGTAAGCAGTAGGGTCAGAAGGGTATGTCCAGCACAGGGCTGATACTGCTGCAACCATCCCCGTAAGCTCTCAGAGGGCTACGGATGGTAAAGAGTGATCCAAAACCCCATTCGGGAGAGAACAAAGCATCCCTGCTGCAGAAGCACTTCTTCAGTGACCTGGGGGGAAAGAAGTCCCACACTAGAGGTCAGAATTACTCCTTGAAGTACTTTGATCATGCCTGGATGTGTCCCCACTATCAGCTCTGCCTCACCCAGCTGATGAGAGCAGCCGAGCACAGCCCAGGGCATACAGCTGCTCCTCCAGCAGCTAGGAGCATCCATTGCCCAACATGAACCTGCCCGAGGCTTATTTTGTTTTCCTATTTGAGGAGGAGCAAGAATGATGTCTTCCAGCACATGCATCCCGCTTCTATTTTCCTCTGCAAGGACGCCAGCATTCAGTCTGTCCCCTGGGGCACGGCCTCAGCACACACATTTTGGGGAAGCAGCAGCCCTCAGGGGGTATTGGGGCCCCCACTCAGACCAGCCACCCAACAAGGTCCTTCAGGCATGCTCTGGCGAGAGCGGCCAGCACAGAAAGGATCTTGCTGCTTCGCAAGCATCGGCCAACTCACCCAACGCCTCCCCGAGCCTGGAAGTCCAGCAGAGCCATCTCAGCACTCGTGTCTCGGCTGGCCAACCTCCTCTCTCCCAAGAGCAGACCAGGTAGTGTCCCCAGCAGTGGGAAACAGCCACTGGGTCACACCAGACATCAGACCATGTAAGTTATCTGGCCGTTGCTGCTGTAATGGTCCAGAGCTTGCTCACCCAGGACACCCATTTCTGCTGGGTGTTTTACTTTCTGCTTGTTATTCCCAAGCTTCTTCCATACTGACTCTATACAACCACACACACAAACAGCAAGGAATCAACTAGAGGTGGCCTGGATTTATGGGGACTGAAGGTGCTCCCCACCCCTTCCCCAATCAGCACCATCAGATGCAATGCATTAGCAAGGCTCAACCCTGCTCCTCCTGCTCCCACCTGCACCTGAGCCCCATCACGCTCCCACAACTCATCTACATCCCTGGGAGAAAATGTGTAGCCAGGCTACCTGGCAGAAGTGGATTTCTCACTCCAAATGAAGCACAAAAAAAGAGGAAACTTTGGAAGTGTCAAATTTACAGTTTTTTAAATCCAAAATGTTTTGGGGACAAAGCGTGCGACCCTTCCTACTAACATGGGCTGCCCCCAGAACCACCCAGCCAAGGTTTTCCCTTCCTGACCCTTGCAGTCACTTTTACATTTAAAAGACCTGGGGACCACAGACCTTGAGTACCACGGCACAGCCCCCCACCCCGGTGTTTCGGCTAACGGCACAGCAGTAATGGGGCGCGCGCTGCAAATTCTCCGTTATGTCTGGCACAAGCCTACGCTTCTACCCTGCAGACCGAGTTGAGGAGCGGGACCATTCGCTTGTTCAGCATGATAACGATGTTCCATTGAAAACACGTGAAAGGTTAAAATATAAGGTGGTTGTTTCAGAGCTAGGTAGGAGGTGCTGCCTGGAAAATTCCCGTCTTCAGCGACTTCTGATGCTTTTTGATATTAAATTTTGAGACACAAAGAGCGAGGTTGCTCTAATTGCTCAGCTCATTGCAGCCCCGCAGGTAAAACCTCTGTTGACTCTCCTCCCTCCTACTAATTTAAAAGACAAATGGTTCCAATCCCAAACCAGCAAACCCAGTGCCCCTTTCGCTGGTGTGCATGATGCAGTGCTTTACAAAGCGCCTGCATCTGTAGGCAACTCAGAAGTCCCTTCTCAACGTACCTCAGAAACGCATTTTAGATTACACGAAGCATTGCAAACACACAGATAGTTTATATTACGTGGTGATTTTCTGGTATCACATATAATGCATCTTCTGGTGTCCTGGTTTCGGCTGGGATAGAGTTCATTTTCTTCACAATAGCTAGCATAGTGCTGTGTTTCGGATTTAGTACCAGAAGAATGTTGATAACACACTGATGTTTTCAGTTGTTGCCAAGTAGTGCTCAGACTACTCAAGGACTTTTTGAGCTTCTCCTGCTTGGCCAGGTGCATAACAAGCTGGGAGGGAGCACAGCCAGGACAGCTCACCCAAACTGACCAAAGAGCTATTCCAGACCATAGAACGTCATGCTCGGGGGGTTAGTTGGTCGGTCAGTTGGGGGGAGAGTGATCGCTGCTCGGGGACTGATTGCGTCTCGGGTACTGATCGCTGCTCAGGATGGGCTGGGCATGGATCAGCAGGTGGTGAGCAATTGCATTGTGCATCATTCGTTTTGTACATTCTGTATATTCTCTTACCATCCTCATTATTACCATTATTATTATTTTGTCTTATTAAACTGTCTTTATCTCAGCCCATGGCTCTAACCTTTTTTTTTTTCCTTCCCAATTCTCTCCCCCATCCCACTGAGGGAGGGGGAGTGAGCGAGCGGCTGCATGGTGCTGAGTTGCCATCCGGGTTAAACCACGACGTCTGGTCAGCTGAGAAACCATACGGATCAGCAACTCCCTGAAGTAGTCATCCCTAAGGGATACAGAGGCCCAGAAACCTCCCAGAGATGTAACATGAAAGACTTAATAAAAAAACCTTACAAAATTCAAGAAGGAAGCGAAATGTCTCCTCATTCCTAAAGCATCATGGACAAACTACTCCTCCTTTTAGTGAAAAGCAGTGCCAGACAAACTTGCAAACACAATGTATTTGGCACCAGCAGCCCCCACTGGCTTTTGCTTTGTAAACACCAGTTTGCAAAAACTCATTAAGCATTTGTGAATTTGATCCTGAGTAAAATTTTATCTCTGTCTACAACTCGCATTGCAAAAACATAACAGTGCTGGCGGGGAGGGGACCTAACTGACTTTAGCCATTAGCATGGTGAGATGTTCTCATTTTAGTTGGGGAAAATAGTGGGTTTGTCTGCATGGTGTTATTTTGATGGCTAAATTCCAGATTTCCACCCACAGAGGCTACCATTAGCCTCCCCAAAATGCTGGAACCGGTGTTGATACAAAGGCGGATCAGCGATGAGCGGCCGCTGGTGCATCCCACAGTGCCACCAGCCACGTCCTCGACCGAGCACCTCCACGCCTCGGGCAAAGGTAGGGTTTTCAAACCCAATTTGCTACATCTGTGAAAGAGCAAAGTAGAGGGAATTGGGTCAGCATTGAACCACAAAGATCCCACTGATGTTTCAGTGATGTCTTGTCTGGAGCGCACATGTCTCATCAGGAGCATCTCATCCAGGGGAAATGTTACACCCAGTAACTACGATTCTGATGACTGGTGGAGACCTGCACTTAATACCTCTGCTCATCTTTAGCTGCATTTAGCCCCATGCATGGTACTGCTGAATTTAGTGAAAGCGGAGTTGGCGTGAGCATGGATGGCAGATGCTGCGTTTAACACCGACCGCAGTGAAGGAGAAACCAAAAATCCCATTTTCCTAGAAGCATCATCAGGGTCCCATCCAGAATCCCCTGAAAGCAGTGGGAACTTTGCTATTAATATCGGTGGGAATGAAAACTCCCGGTTGTATTTATTCCCTCCAGCCTACCAAGCTGTATTTAAATCCCTTTCCTCAACAGGAAGGAACTTAACCAACCTGGAAAACAACAAATCAATGCTACTTACATTGCTTTTCATGTCTGACTACACATTAATGCTGTGTCAGACACCATCAGCGTCAAAAGAGGCATCAGCCTTTGCCAGAACTGTAGCATTTTCTGAATGAAACAGGAAAAGAGATTCAGAGGGATGAGAAAAATTATTAATTGCCCAGGACATTTTCTGCACTGAACCGCCCCCGTGATTTGGGCAGGGCTGGAAATAAGAACTGTGAGATTTTTCCACATTGAGAGCAGGGATTTCCTTACAGCACGACTGGTGGATGGAGAATTGGTTTCCTCATCGGTTAAGATGATCCCAAAGGCCCAGCTGGGAGATTCCACTTTCTGCACCAAATCGGAAAGTTTCTAAGCAATAATATCGAGCCACAATTCAGCACTGCACCGTGAAAGAAAATTTTCATTCTAAGAAGTGCAGCAGCCACCTTCCCACGGTCTTCAAAAACCTGATAGCCTGCCGTATCTATTTGCCACTCTTTAATGAGCTACGGTTAACAGGTGAGAATTGTTCGCAACATTTTCATGTTCAGGTTAACTCATTTCAGAAAAATACAACCGCACTGACAAGCAAACTCTAAAAACACACAGTAAAAACATACAGGGTTTACACACATCTTTCCTTCACCTATTTAGTTCCATTTTACACAGCTTTTAATCCCAGATGCTCTACAGTTATATGTGCTGGTCACTGCTGGGCTCCCTGGGGATCCGGCAAGCCAAAGGGACGAGGCAAAGCGTCACAGTCAAGTATTTAGAGACAGCAACCACAGAACCAGGTGAGTGGAAAGATTTAATTCATTGCTGTTGAATATGAAATGGATATAGAAAAGGCAAAAATGTATACGGCTGCATGCAAAGAGGGTTGAGTATGGAAGGGCTCCGAAGCCAGTGCTCTCAGTTAGCAAATCAGTTATCCCACTGAAATCCAGAGACATCTGCAAAATTATTTTATGGCTCCTCCCACAAAGATCTGGAAGGACTACAGTAGAATATAAGGAATAAAATTAATTCCTTACTTTATCCCTTTTCCCAGATGGAATTTAAATATATTTTACTACTAAAAGTTTGTACAGCTAAGAACTTCCAGCAAACATTGAAAAGACCGTTCACAAAGAGCACTTAGCATTGCACGAGACAAAGCAAAGACAGTGGAGATTTGCAGACCAAGGCCGCCTGTCGTACTGAAATTACAATATAAACCCACGGCAATGTATTCTCCCCGTTAGTTCTCCTAAAACACTAACTAGGATATACTGCGACGGACTTCGGGGAGAGAAAGGGCCGTATCTTTGAACACAACAGAAATACATTTGCTCAAGGCCAGGAGAGCTCATGGCTCTTGCCTGCACGTTATGGACCTTAAAGGCATTGATATTTAATAAGCCTTAAGGACCAACAAAGAATGTAAAAAAATCCTTAAAAGAAACACCTAAAGGGCCTTTGAGAAACCAATAATACATAAGAAGTCCCTCAGGAGCAGTCCCGTATTTACCAGGCACCAGCTTGGCTGTGCACTCAGGGGAACGCCTGGCGCCAACGGGGCGGCACCAAACGGATGCTCGGGGCCCTGCTCCCACCGGATCAACCCTCGCTGGAGACCCTGCAGGACCCAAACGCTGTAGCAGCGGGCTCGCTCCTGCCACGGCAGGGACGTGCCTATTTCCTGGCTTGGAAACGCTCTGCCAGGCTGCAGGGCCCCTGCGGGAGTGTGGCCGCCCAAGCGTTGGCACCACCCGTACCCTGCCAGTGCCCGGCTAATTTGGACAACGGGGAACGCGTTTCAGCTTTAATCAATTCCTCCTTCAAAGCTTTGCAGCCCAGTCGTGTTGCAATCAGTTTACGGACTATCAAAGCTCTGCATCTGAGCTGGATTATTAGAGGACCAAGCTGTTTTAGTAATTAGTTTATTTTTGGGTGGCATTGTTTACTTCTGCATATTTGAGCGATGCTATTTTTCCATCAGATATGGCTTTGTAGCTGGAAAAGGCTCGAGTGCATTACAGCACCTTTAATCTTGGTTCACATGCAGCACTGAATGTCTTTGAAATATTTAATGTTTAACCAATTGATTTTGCTTCTGGCAAGTCTCACTTACATGTAGCTTTGCTGAGTGTGTAGATCTGCACTCTGCAATAACTCCCTATTATCTACCTGAGCTATTTACAGAAGAATGAACAAACATCCGTTAATACAGAGGTAAAGTCTAGAAGACAGAGAGCGGTCAGCACGGAGTAAAGAAATCAGAGTAAAGAGTAAGAAACTTTCTTGGATGGAGGACCCCAACTTCCACTGCCTTTGCTTTGCAGTATAGCAAGAACAAGAAGGACAGAAGGGCCGGGGATGCAAAATGCTGATACCCATCCACTTTGTCTTGTCTGTGGCTTGTTTCTTGTTTATTCATGGATTTCATATTAAGTTTATCTCTAGAAAATCATATAGGAATTTATCACCATACTCCTTCAAAATGCCACGTAAATATTAACTACCCTTACTTAGCTTAATCACGGGAGGCGTTAATGCATGCTATCCTTGATGCAGAGATGATTCCATAAGCAGCCAAAGTGAACAAATCCTTCTAAACCCTTCACAGTTCCTGGTCACATCATCAAAGCTGCTGCATGGGACTGCACCAGAAGAAGGTGGAGGAGCAAGATGCATCCCAGGGCAAGGAGTGCTGATTTTTGGAGACAACGGACTTCTCTCCCAGCCTTGCGCCCAAACATCTTCTCAAAATGCGGTGCTTAACAGCAAGTGGATTCTTGGCACAGTGATGCGGTCAGAAATCACGATCTGAAGTTTTACAGGTGGATTGCTTCTCCTCATCCCAAACTAGTGCCCAGACTTCATACGCTTTTCCATGTTGAAACAAGAGAAAAACATTAATGACCACAAGTAAACTGAAGCAGTGTGCTCGCCAGGTGGAAGAACAGATTGCCATATTCAATTTCTATTAATTTCTATTAATTTCTATTTAATGTCTCTAAATATGTGTTTTCCTGCTTTCCAGTCTGGGCTTGTTCAGCCTGAAGAAGAGAAGACACAGAGGGGATCTCATCAACACATACAAATCTCTTAAGGGTGGAAGTCACGAGGACAGAGCCAGACTCTTCCCAGTGGTGCCCAGTGCCAGGACAAGGGGCAATGGGCACAAACTGAAACATAAGAGGTTCCAGTTGAACGTGAGGAAAAAATTCTTTACTTTGAGGGTGCCCGAGCCCTGTCCCAGGCTGCCCAGGTGGCTGTGGATTCTCCTTCTCTGGAGATATTCAACCCCCACCTGGACGCTGTCCTGTGCCCCCTGCTCTGGGTGAGCCTGCTTGAGCAGGGGGGTGGCACTGGGTGATCTCCCGAGGTCCCTTCCAACCCTTGCCATTCTGTGATTCTGTAATTCCTCTGCCTAGTGACAGCGGACAGTAGATGTCACATAACTGACGTCGCTGGGTCCTGACACTGCAAAGCAAAGTGGCCAAGTTAAACCTTCTGCAAAAGGCCTGCACAGCATCCCCGCTGGTGTTCTGGTGGGGACTGCAGAGGCAAAGCCCTCCCCGCTGCCCAGAGCTCAGTGCACGGCCGGACCCCTGGCAGCACAGATGCCATCCATCAGATTGGTGTCAGCAACCTGGGTGCAAAGCAAGCACGCCTGTCCACAGAGGGTGAGACCACACCACTGAGCGTGGAAACTTTCAGAATGGAAAAAAATAACAAAAAATAAACCAACATGCTAATTATTCTTTTTAGGAAGGTCTTTAGAAGAAAAATGATGGTTCTACTTTTGGTTTTGCTTAATAAAAACAGAGTTGCGTGAAGACAAGAGACAGCAGTATTCATATTTCTGACACCTTAAACAGACCCTAAAGGTTTCCTGCCTTCAATTTAACTCAGCCTCTAATAACCTGTTAGCATGAAAATGACAGTCGAGTCAACATAAGCTTAGATGCCTTTTCAGGGTACAATTTGCTTTCACATTGCAGAGAGAGCCTTCACATCAAGTCAAGCTATGAAAAAAACCCACCCAAGCCACCCCTTGAAGTGCTCCAGAACCTACCAAAATGTTTCAATGCTTTTCAAAATACATCTTGGCACTTTTCTCTGAACACAATTAATACTTTTCTCCTTCAATTAGATATGTTGATGCATATAATGAAGTATTAAAAAAAAAAAAAAATCCTTGGATGGGTTGTCCTTTTCAGAACTGTGCTCTCCTTGCTCTGTTCCACTTTAAGCTTGCATTCCTAATGGTGGGAGTTTGCTCTCCAGCTTCAGCAAAAGCAGCATTTATTTCAGTGTAGGCACCTTTTCCACCCCAGATGGGCTCCTGGGGGCTCCTGGTCACACCGTGCCTTGGGTCCGACTTCCAGCACGGCCAGGTGCTGCAGATCCTCCTTCATCCCAGCTCATCCCTGCTCATCCAATGCTGCTGCTCTTCATGCAGCAGGAGGACACGTGTGCCAGGAGCTGCCCGCAAGGCCTTCTGCTGTGCCAGCACATCCACTTATTAATTCTCATTATTTTGATGCAGCTGTTACACTTCAAAACAAAGTTTTTCACAGCTCTATTGCAAGGCTCACAGCAGCAATAATTTTTAAATCCCCTGAAAGGCTTTTGAATAAACACAGTTCTCAAATGTGGATGGGAATGAATGTTCCTCATTTCTGGCAGACTTTGGTTCTACTTCAGTAGCTGAACCATCAACTGATAGAATGGAAGTGATAGAAACTTTTTCCACAGCAATCAGTTGGCACTATTGTGAGTTCTTCCCCGAAAGAGTTGTCAAGCGCTGGAAGGGGCTGCCCAGGGAAGGGGTCAAGTCCCCATCCCTGGAGGGATTTAAAAGCCGGGCAGACGAGGTGCTTCGGGACAGGGTTTGGGGGTGGGGTGGCAGGGTTAGGGGAATAGTTGGGCTTGATGATCTTAAAGGGCTTTTCCAACCTAAACAATTCTGTGATTCTATATTTTATTCATCCTTTATTACCTAAACAGATGCAGCAGATATATTCCTGGAGGAGTCATTTAAGCCACATGAGGCAGAGAATGGACCTTGTCTTCAGGCATTTTGGCAAACTGTGATCCCTCACCCATAAGCACCCACTGAAGCTGCTCGCAGGCTGCACGAGCCACAGCTCTGGGCCAGCACGGTGAGCAACAGCTCTGCCAGGCTTCTCCTTGCATCAAAAATCCACCTTTCCCTTTCAAGGGCATTACTTTTTACGGCAAACCAAAATGTAGGTTTAGCCCTCAACTCATCACCTACCTCAGACACCCCTAGGACATCCCACACGGGCAAGCTTTTCTTCTCACCATATGAATCTACACTCTGGGCGTGTCTTACTCTTCAGCAGAATATCACCACCGCTGCGTTCCCTACGACGCACATCCAGACATCCTCCTGCACATGCTGCAGTTTGCTCTATCAATATCTTCAATCTGTGCTTGAAACTCTTGACTTTATTAATGAGCAAGGAAGCGCCTGTGTGCCAGCTTCTCTGCTTATTTGGAGAGCTGATGCTGTCTCTGATAGAGAGAGGAAAAAACTGTACACATTACCAAAGAGAATAAATGATACATTTTCAAGCCTGACACCATCCCCTTTCAGCTCTTTGAAAGCATTGCAAATTTAATTGCAGTTTCTCCTGCGGTTTTCTATTTTGAGGTTGTAGTTAGATCCTCTGGGCCTACGAGGAGCGATGCTGTGTATTTATCTACCAAGAACGTTGGAATTCATGTCCTGAAGTTGCTTCATTAGTTTACTTTACGCTTTCCAAATGATCAAAGCAGATCTTAATTTTTCATGAAGAAGAAAATTGCACCTTTTTGCATGGTAGAACAACTGGGTTAATTGTCAACATTAATGTTGTATTTGCTTCTCAAGAAGCCACCAAGCCTTTCTATCATAACTTAATAAATATGAATTAAGGCATAGCCACTTCAGAGAGCAGGGAAAGCAACACTGGGTCCTTCCTGCAAGCATGTACACACGCCACACCAGGAGCTTGGACCTGGTATTTCAGTTCTGCATATTGTGATGATCAACCACCTACTTCCAACAGAGCATTTTTGCGCAGAGTGGGAAATCTTAGAGCATTGCAAATATGAGAGTTTTTATTGGTCAGAGACTTTCATCCAATTTTCCAAGTTCAGCTTGACTGTTGTATGTTTCAGGGAAAAGCAACTATGTCTTCCTTTATAGCTAAAAACACATAGCGTATTTTGAACATTACTGAAGCCTTTAATGAAGCCTGAATATTGTCCTAACAGATTCCTTAGTAGTTCAGTAGCCTCTGGGTCATCACGTTGATGTCCAGATTAGAAGAGGCACTACAGGAATCATCAGATGAAGTTTCACAGACTAGATTTAAGCAAAGAACACAATTCTAAACAAACCTATCTCTGCAAAAATGTACTGAATTTGAAATCTGCCCTTGGTGAGGTGACGTCCATGGCTGCTCTCTAGCAAGTCAAATGGAAGACGTGGGTAGGGAAAAGAAGGATGTTTTGGTTCCACGAAACCCACTGGTTCAAGCTCAGCTGGCTGGTACCAGCCAAAACTGCTGATGGGTCTTAACCTGTGGAGTTTTAATCTGGACCTGAATCAGCTCCAGTGGTGGGAGGGGACTATCAGACAACATGCTGATACCACCCATTTCTTCATGAATCTACCACATCAAGAAATAACGCAGCCACCCCATTCCTCCAGATATCCTTCTCACTTGAACGGAAGTGACAAATTACATCTAAAAAGGGAACTTTAATGAACAGAAGTGAACTTCTAATGAAGGCAGTATTGATGAAATGTCAAGTGCAGGGGCTCTGCTCCCAACTCATTTAAATACACATGGAGGGAGAAACAAGGAGTTTTGCTTCCCAGCTTCCCCAGGGGTGTGGTGTGCACATCCCCCTCCACTCAGGTCCAGGGGAACGGCAAGAAGGGAGAGCAGAAATAGAAATTAATTGCTGGGCACAAGATCTGTGCTACGGAGCGTGCAAAGCCGCCTGGGACAATTCGATGTGCCTGCACAGGTACAGTGCAATGCTGCCATCTTCCTGGCAGGGATGCCCACCTGGCAGCGTCCCACACGTTTTATGTGCAAAAAAATAGAAAGAATAGAAAGGATGAGTCTGGTTCCCACAGAAGAAGTAGAAATAATGGAAAAAGCACGATAAAACCATGAGACTGCAGCAACGCTTCACTGTGTTATTCAAAGCTCTATTAATGCCGTTACAGACGGGGACCTGCAGTGAGGGATTTTCATGTACTTCTATCACAAAGCACACTTCAAGAGATGGGGCTCTTAATGGCCTCTGGTTTCATCCGTCTGTGCAGTGTACTTGGTGTTCTAACCTCAACTCCTCTCCACCTCATTTTACGGAGAAAGTCCTCCAAAAGCACAAAGTCAGTACTTACCAACTTGGTTAAGTTCATGGCTCTGACGCCTCTCCTAGGAATGCTAACTCCTACTATCTATTTTCCATGCAAATAGAAATTTTGATTTTTTTGACAAGCATGGCTCTGTAGGCTGCACATGGGTTTCCCATGAATTAGGCACTGGTTTGGTTTGAAAAGCAGCAAAGAAACTTAAAAGATGCTGCTTTTGTTCATGTTGTGAAAGGCAGACGCGTTCGAGAGTCGGACTCATTAGCGTACCCTGGGCAGCTCCCCTGTGGTGATGCTACAAGCAACAGGACAACAGCAGCCTCTCTAATGGGAAACTGGAATCTGAGCACGACTGACTAGATCGCCCTTGAAAAATAAAAAAAGGATGCAAGAAGGGAGGGGGATCTAAACAGGGGCAACAGAGCAGTTTTGCATGGTGGGGGTGAGGAATAAACTCTACTGCCACAAGGCTGACTTTGGGCTGAGTTCTACCAGCTACTCAAAATAATACCTCTAGCAGAAGCCACACCTAGACAAGGTTTTCTCCCTGTGACACAGGAGGAATCCTTCCCTGTTTCCGGATCTGGCAATTTCAAAATAAAACAGGAGAATGGAACAGAACCATATCAGCAAACACTGGATCAATTAAAATGTATTTTGATGTTTTTACTGAAAATATCAAAAAAGAGAAAAGATGCGATCCACAGAAAAAGATCTACTACAACCAAGACCAGAACTGTTTGACATCCCCGGCAATACACTCATAAATCCTTCCAATGCAAACTTGTATTTTCATTTTATAGAGTTGTGGGTATCAGCCAGTTTTCTCCTTATGGATGTTTTCACTGGAAATAAGAAACACAACAGCCCTGACAGAAGCTGGGCAAGATGTTACGGCACTGGGATGTCCTTGAATCAACACAACAGCCCTGACAGAGGCTGGGCAAGATGTTATGGCACTGGGATGTCCTTGAATCAATTTGAAAGCATTCACAGAGGTACTGAAACATTTATCAAAAGGACACAGTTATAGATGCATTTTAGAGTCTGAACTGTGTGGTCTGCCAACACATTAATTCTCTGTTTTCGTTGGCAATGTTGTGATGTTTACAACACTCCTTCATTCAGTTTAATTAAGTGTCTCCCATCATATTTACTCCAATCACACCTTATTTAGAGATCCGTAAATAAATGGCTGGATTTTGTTATTTATGACGATGTTTAGTTTTACTATAACCTCATCACAGGATGCATTTTACAGCCTTCTGCCTTACAAATGATTGAACATAACTGCCGCAATATTATAGAATGAGTAAAATTAACATCCCCTTTTACTTCTGATCCTTTTTATTAACGATCACATTTTAAAGTTATAATCAAGCCACTGTACAAATGCAAAACTTAACCTGACTTTAATCACCTGGTTTGTGCTTACAGAAAAAAAAACCACAACACCCTTGCACTTCTCTTTATCAAGAGAAGCATAACTTGGTGCGCAACGTCACTACGGGCACCCTCTTCCCAGGTGCATTTTAAAGCCTACTTCATCTTCGCTGCCGCACACGGGGACTGCGGTGACTGGCAGATGGGCTCGTTTCATGTTGCTACTGGTTTCCGACGTCGTTATTTAAACTTTCAGCAACACCCTCACTCCTTCCATGAGACATTCAGATGCGCAGTCATTGATTTCAAATGCTCTTGATGGAAATGCTTAAAAGGGAAGGGAGAGGCATAACAGGAGTTCCTGCGTTTTAAATAGCGTTAAATCATTGAATCACTTCACATACTGTATGTGCTCCTAAATTACTAACTTTGAAATGACTTGAAAAGGTTTCTAGAGGAGTGAACGGGCTCCATGTGGAGCTGCAGAGACAGGCTCTATGCAATCAGGCCTAGCAACCACGCTAGCCCATTAAAGAAAAAAAAAAATTATCTTAAACCCTTCTTTCTCTGGAACCTGGGCATCTCCAAGTAAAAGTGGAGATTTGGCATTTGGAATCAGTGTTACAGTTAAGTTCTTACAAAAGAAACCCCCAGCTTCTCCAAGGCTGAACAAAGTTAGGGATGCTTTAGCAGACTGCAAAATAGTATTAATTACCAGTGGTTAAACATTTGAGGAAAGAGAATGTGTCAGCCAGTTCAACTGCAGGTGTCAACGAATTCTATTAATTAAGTTTACCCTTGTAAAATAATTAAGTCTTACAAGTCTACAAAAAGAGTCTATTTTGCTAGTACCTTGTTTGTGAAAAGATCATTAAGACTTAGGACACCAAGATCACAGGTTGGTTGAGACCTCGTTGTAACACCAGCAAGCCTTGCAGCATCTTTCCAATGGGGGCAAAAAACTCCCAGGTGTCACACACCCATATTGCTCAAATCACATGTGAGTTTCTCTTTCTCTGTCACTTATTTTTCAGGCAATAAATCCTAATGAAAATCCCCACTAGCATGGTCTTTTCAGAGGGTAAGAGGGCACTCCTAAGAGACAGACTTAATACTGTTTTCCATAATGTTTGCACCAGTGGGACTGTTCTTCCATCTTCTCACAGAGTCCTTTGGCTCCCAGCACTGTACAAGGGGAGCATCAACCCACTGTATGAAACCTTGAGCTTCCCCGATTGCCAGGCAAGCCACATTTCTGCCCGTGGCAGGCAGCTGCAATGCATCTTCCCTCCCAAGCAAGAACAAGGAGAAATTTTTCCCATTTAACTTGTATTTTTTAAGACTCTCTGGAGTATCCTTATTCCCAAGCAAGCCTGCTCTGCCTACTCCTCCATCAGTATCTCCTGTCTCACCCTCTGGAAACAGGAAGCAGTAACACAAAAAACCAACTCGTAATACCCTTAAAACATCCTATAGAAGAGTGTGATTTAAGAGCCTTATGCACTGATCTAATTTAAACACGTTTGGCTTGCCAGAAGTGCGTCACTTTGGGCAAAAAATGGTAAACCTACCATGACCCATCCTCAGTAGGAACTGGCAGGAGCTATCATTGAAATGGGAAATCCAACAGCGCCTTTGTAACGTTACTGACCCTAAAACTAAAAAGATCAAGATCACCTTTAAAAACAAGTCATATTATTTACTAGAAAATGGTGCCCTACAATTGAATCCTCAGTCACAAATGCAGAATGGGGAAAATCCCACAAGTGCTTACCGTAGTAAGAAGGGGCTCAGGGTACCAAAGATGCTTCAAAATCCCATCACTTTCTGTGCATCTTACTCAGGAGTTAAATGAGAGACAAAAATCCTTCAGTCTGTATGAAGATATCTACTGATATCATGCAAGAACTGCATTAAGAAGAATTAAGATATGAAAAGGATGGATACATTCTGGACTCTTAATATCCTTTGAGTTTTTTAAAGACCAAAATGCTGGGAGAACAGAGCTCAAAGCAATAAATTTCCATCGTTCTCCCATCTCCTCCATTAAAGCTCCCTCACCAAGAGCCCTGCGGGCACCTTATCAAAAGGTTGGGCACACCCCAACAGCATCGCCACCTTCAGCCACACAGGCCAAATCCTACCTGCAGCAGAAACAAGCCTCTTCTGTGAGCTGCTTTCCTTCCCAAGCCTTCCTTTCCCTGCCACTCTGCCTTCTGCTGAGAGCCTGCCTTCACTCAACGGGTCATCCTGTTGCTACAGTGCCAGCAGTCCTTGACCAGCGAGCAAAAACCTGGCCTCAAAAACCCAACGCTGGCATGCGTCAGTCAGGTTGTGCACGGCAGATAGACTCAAGCTCCTTAAGCAACACACTTATAAGGAAGCACCACACAAACTACACCTTTCCCCCTTTTTTGTGCCTTTCTTTTCTACGTATATCTGCTGTGCTTCTTCTCCAAGAACCGGGCTTTAAAAAACTGTGAAAATATCCCTGGGCCATCGCAACCAACTTTTGCCCCAGCAAAACCAGGAACCCTCCCTATAAACGTATCAGAGGGAGAGGGAATTAAGGTTAGCGATGAAATTAAGTCTTTACTAATTTAAAATTTAGATGCCTTGGCTTTGCCTTTACTGGTTTTTATTCTAATAGGAAACTTTAAGATCAGTTGTTGCCACAAGAGCAAATAGCCCTATACTTTGAAAATCCAAACTGGGATGAGCCGTTCTTATCAGGTAAAAACACACTCTCGTAGCGGCTTTTGACTGTCTGTACCATTTATCTGAAAATCCTACTGAGGAAGCACTTCTTCATGAAGCAAAACATTCGATCACCGGCACCAGAGAGACCTCTTTGCCCACCTTACCCCTGCAAACGAGCGGCCAGAGCTGCTGCCCGGACAGGGCGACCTGCTACCAGGGGGTTGGAAGGGAATTCAGACAATCGTTCGACAAAAGTATCAGTACACGTTTACTATTGCATTTCATGCTGAAAATATCGTTCATGCAAATCACTTTCTCAGGTGATTTTCTGAGCCGGTATGGTTATTCCCAAATTGATTGCACAAGCAAGTACTTTGTCGCATCAGTAAACTCCCGCACGCATTGTCAGACCATTTTTCAAATTGATTATGGGAAAAGCCTGTCCTTATTTTCCTTGCCATCTGAAGGGGACCATCCCAGCACATCATTGGGGAAGGCAATGCAACCCCCCCACCCCCCCAAAAGGATGCAGAATGAATTAGAGATGTGCATAATTACACAAACATTTGCAGGAATACGCAATGGCAAACAGCAGCAACTAATCCCACAAAATCCTCTGAGAGAATAGGAAGATTTTTCACTCTCTGAAACGTGATAATGAAAAAACAATTCCCAGATGCTCCACCAGATGAAATCATCTTGTTTGAAAGTTTATAATTATATATGTTAAATGCATCGGTCCACTTTCAAGATTAGTGATAATGATCTTACATTTTTAATAGAGCCCTTCATCCCCAGGGATTCGACATGAGCTTTCATAGGCACTCCAGGATTGCTGTAGCTACCTCTGGCTTGAGACGTGGCAGCTGTTTAATATCACCGCATATGCTGTAAACAACACACTGTAGTACGGAATAAATAAAGGACCTTTGTCAGAGGAAGGAGGTTACACAAAAGCCTCCCTCAACCTTTCACTTTTCCATAAAAGAGCTCAAGGATGGAAAAAAAGGATGACCTGCACCTCTAGAAGGCAGGAGAACCACGGGGATCTACAGCACTTTATCTGTTGCAAAGCATATGCTTCATTTCAGGCAAAGACACGAAATTGCAGCTGGCCAGACCAAACGCAAGGACCATGGAGCCAAGCAGAGCCCCCAGCCTCAAGCGTTCTGACCACCACGACAGCTGAGCCCTGGGAGAGGTCTGGACTTGGCACGTGTTCAAACTGGCTGAACACAAACCCAATGCCGTGGCCGTGATGATCACCTGACAAGAGTCCCCACCTTCTGACCATGTTGGCTGCCTTCACTTCCAAAGAGAAGGACTGGGATCAGAGAAGTTACTGTAGACCAAAAGAACTGGCATTAAAGTCTTCAAGATGATTGCACGAATATCTGGTCAATATGGAGTGACCAGGCAAAAAGATCAAAAGGCCCTGTCCATAAGACGTCGTAAGTTAAATGTTGATGTTATCCCATAGCAACTTGACAGGTGGAAAGACCACCCAGCTGTGGGCTCTACAACAGGACAGTGCACACGACGTGCTGCCGATGAGCCACAAACTCCATATACTTACCTAAAACCCTCTCGCTGATGCTTTCCCCCGCATCCACTGCTCAGGTCAGAGCTGCACCATGGCAAATCCCCATGCCCTCGATGGCCTGCACCTCTAAACCTGGGCTCATTTCCTCATCTTTTGGGCACAGCCTCGCAGGGTCATGACAGGACAGCTCATCAGATCCAGAGTCGTCCTTATGTCGGACACATGAAATGCAAGCTATGCCACCGTGGTACGAGTGGAAAAGAAGGATCAGCCCCAGTCCCTCAAGAAACACTCTTCAAGCTGACCTTGAACTATAATTTACAAACAAGACCTTCGTTTTCTGCTTTCTAATATAGCCCTTGAGATGGTGGAAGAGAAGCTATTTAACCTCTTGGTCTTTTAAATCATGAACACTCAGCAGAAAGTAATGACACAGAGAAAAGCTAGCAAGTCATTATTGGAGAAACGATACGAAATAAAGGACAGCGAAAGAGGAAGCCTTCCGATTGATTTTAATAGGTTTTGAATTAAGCTCTTCAAATGGGAGAGCAGACCTTAAGAGATACACAGACTGGCAGACCGAACGTCACCACTACAGATGTTATTACCAATCGATAACAAAAAACTCTGTAGAAAAGGGCACGCCTGAACGCTGCGATCGAGGTAAAAAAGCAGGCAGGAGGTATTGCAGTTTTTCAATTTTGCATCCTTCAGTTTATTCTTCCCTATAAAGATATGCTCAAGCCACAGAAATTGCTGAGGGGCTTTGACCTTCCTTAGACACCTGCAAGTCTTCATACACTTTCCAAATAACTACTCCCAGAAAAATATGCTTTAACTTGCTGTTAACGCTCTGGTCCGAAGGCTCAGCATGGCGTCAGGCCACTCTTTCCTCATCACACAGTTTGAGGCCAAACTAATCAATACCAGGTTGTTAATGCCAATGAATTCAAACCAGCAGTTTGTTTTTAAAATGAAAAGTTACTGAAACAGAACTAAATATGGCCTAAATCAAATTAGCTGCAGCAGCAATAAATAATTAAAGCAATAAACTAGTTCGTAAATAGAGAACATAATTAATTTTACCGCCACATATAGAAATATCAATACTGCAGCGAGAGATGGAGCATATGGGAAAGCAGGGAGCTGAGGTGCTTTTGCATCCACAGCCACACACAACCAGCACAATAGCAAAATGATTGTATACGTATAAAAATCAAATCCTAGCAGTAATAGAGTACTTCGAAAGAATAAGTAGCTGTTGAGAGCCAGATAACCGGCTCAAGCAGGGAGACACTGTGGACGTGACACACATTTTGCAAAGCCGAGGCAGAGATAGGAAGGGCAGAGCAGGATGAATTATTCGAGGTAAAATCTCCACAAGCTCTAGATAAGGAACTGTGCTCATGATCTATTCCTGCCCATGCCGCCACATGCCCTTTCCCGTGTTCCCCATGACCACGGACAATCTGTAAAGGCTTCGGTTTTCTCCCACCCCCTACAGGAAAGCAACCAGGAGCAAAATCCCGTACAGACAGCACGGAAGGTGTTGGGAGCAGGCGGGTTTCTGCCGTGCCTTCCTGGCCCAAGTGTTACTGTGCTTACATGAGATGCAGACAGACGTGCAAGCTCCCCATCCCTGGCACGCTGTGCACTGGTTTCTGCACCCACAGGGTTTGGGGTCCCTGGGTTTTGACCGAAGGGAAGAGCACAGACGGTTGTGAAATGATTGCGCTTTTTTTTCCTGTCTGGATCTCTTATTCATAAGAAAAAAGCAAGCCTGCACATCCATGTTCTTTCATGACTCTATCACACGTACGTGCATCCACTTTTTCTTCAGACTAAACCAAAACCTTTAGGGATGAGTAAGATCTGTGGAAATAATGAAATACAAACCTGAAGAGATTTTGCAGATGTCAGCTGTAGAGCATTGCCCCGGTACTAACAAAGCCTCCCTCGATTTAAAGAAGTTGCTGCAGAATACCAGGGCAACATTGAGTTACCCGGGGCTGCTGAAATGTTTTTTTTATTTGTTTTTAAGGAAGATAAGTGCAGACCTTGCAATCTCATCTCTCGCTCAACGAAAAGCACTGCCTTCCCCAGAGAGAGCTGTAAGAAGCTATTTCACAGAGCTGTGTATCACGACGAGGTACAGAGGAAAGTCATTTGAGGCTGGTCCGTACCACAGAAACATCTATCAAAAATAATTCAGCACAGCTAAGCAGAAAAGTCATACCGACTTTGACAGCGGAGTTCTCCTCTAAAGCTACTCCACCTCCAGCGTCTTCGGTGCCATTCACTAAATACAGGGAGGGTTGTTGGAAGGGCGCACCGTGATGCCTAACAGGAGGGCGCTGGTCCTGCAGGCACTGGCTGAGATGCCGAATTTTGTCACTTTTTCTCTTTCTTTAAGCTTGCCCTTGCTCCAGCAGAGGCTCGGTAATATAAACCCCACAAAGGTTGTCTCAAACCTGGCTCAAGCAACAACACAAGCCAGGTGCTTAATGATATTCATTGCACACAACTGCATCATTCTGTATGTTCTGCATGATCTCTCCAGCCATCAACGGAACAGAAGACCAAGCAGCTAAAGGCCAAATTTGCAAACGCAGCCAGGCACACGAGTCCCACCGCCGCTGCCGGAGGGGTGAGGCGCGGCAGCAAGCCGCATGGGCTGGGGGAGCAAAGGCAGCTCCGCGAGCAGGTCTGGGTCACAGCGATGCTGTGGGGTCGTGGGAAGGAGCCCACATCTTTCAGGGGACTTTGGGGGAGAAGAAGAGGTTTCCCATGCAGAACGAAACTGGCAATACCCTGTGGAGCGCAGTACACAGAAATCTTCCAGCACCGAAGGGACACCAGCATCTGCTGCGGCACGCCAATGCTAAACCGCCCTGGGCTTCCCTTTAGATTTGCTCTGGCGAGCGCACCTAAGGATGTCAAGCTCTTTTCTTTTGCAATAGTCACGAGTTCTTCAACAGGAAAGCTGCCTCCTCCGAATATGCACATAGGAGAAACAGTGAAAAGCACGGACAAGCACCAGCAGCTGGTCAGTAAACAACTTCTGCAGAGAGCAAATGCACCTCCTAGGCTGCTGGCCTCCTGCTGCCGCTGCCTCACCTCCACAAATGACTAATTCAATCAAGATTTACATCAGTAAGCCAGACTAGACCTGGGGTTTGGGTTTTTTTTCTTTCAAAGCATTTGGTTCTCTTTTGTTCCACCCAACCCCAACTCTCACCCTTTCTAATTGCCACAGGACAGAAATTGAATCTCCTGACCCTCCTGCGCCTCCCACCAGGTTTCCCTCCCCGGCAGGGGCAGGCTCCCGGGCAGCCTTTTCATCCTCCTGCTGCTCCCCTTTCACCATTGATCCCCTTCAACTTCCCTGTAGCCAATAAATTTGCTTCCAGAGGAGAGAGCCTGAAAGCTCTTTCTGAAGAGACTTGAGGGATTGCTGTCCCGGCCCATTGCACACAATGCAGTGCTGCAGTGCGAGCGCAGCGGGAGACAGCGCTTTCGGAGGGCCGGGCTCTGCAGAAGGCGAAGCGCAGCTGAGGGCAGACCCCCGCGACAGAGACCTCCCTGCTCCAGCCTGGGCCAGCCCCAACCAACACCCTCCAGCATCACTGATGGGCATCACAGCTCAAGGCCAGAAATAAACAGCCTCATTTTTTCATCTTAGTTAGGTTCCTGAAGACCTAATGGCTCCATATAAATTTTACATTTAATATCAGACAGTACCAGGCACACTTCAGTCTATACATGGAGAAACTACACCAGGGAGAGGAGCTCTGCTTGGTGAAGGACAGGAGGAGCATGGCAAATGATTGCCCTCCCCTGGCCCCCCAAATCCAGAGCTCCCCACGGGGCAGGGAACCTCTCTAGGCAAGCCCCAGTCCTGCATTTCCTTCTGCACGTCCACTGGTGGGGGAAAAGTCTTAGTGAGCTCCTGTTCCAGCAACTTAAACAAGAGAGACACGTCCTGCAGATATCGCAAACAATGCTGCTGAGGAACGCTCAGACCCCCCCCACATCAATTCCAGGCAAGTTCTGACCCACCCATCGTGGTGGTCCCCAACCCATCAATAATTTTAGCAGCTTGCTGGAGCTGCCTCAACCTGTCGCTGACCTGCATGGCACCACCTGGGTAGGAAGCTGCTGCCAGAGCAAGGGATATCGCCGGCACACGTGCGCGCATGGTGTCTTTCACAGCTTTATTTTAAAGCTACCAAAATACTTCAACCACCCCACACAATGTTTCTAAGTTTACTTAGTGTTATCCCCATTTCACACATGAGAAAGAGAAAGGTTACTTGCTGTGATTAAGATAATACAGTAGCTCTCAGGGTAAAAACCCAATAAATTGATAAAATTCAATATCAAATGCCGAAATCCATCTGAGAACATCTCTATATAGTCAATAAAGATATAAGAAATTCCTGTTAATTCCTGTGATTTTCAAAATTGTGAGAATAGCAGTTAAATTATTCCTGAATGCGAGGCACTCGCCTATAGGTATTGGGCTCATAATAGTCAAGATACATCTTGGGGCCTCCAACCCCATTAAGACTGAATGATAGGGTTTACTTACTGGTTACAGCCTGACATGCCAGAGTAAAGCAATGTATCGATAACAAAGCTAACACAAATCCAGTAAATCCATACAGTCAGCACAAATAGAGCCGATACAGGATGAAGCGTCGGAGCACCGGCATCCCGGAGGAGCCAGCATCTCCTCGCTGCTGTTTCCGAAGCAGTCCCTGTTTTTCCACTTACAACCTGTGTCAGATCAATTGATGTGACTTTCCTTTTAAACGTGCCCCACTGAAATCATGACAAAGGCACAAAATAGCAACAGAATGAGGTTTGCACACAAAGTAAAGCGTACCAAATCACTCAGACTAATATAGCTCCAGGAATCGATAGGAGTATTTTTAACCGCTCTCATAAATTTCTTCTTTGCTTCTGCTACTGGAAGTACCAGAATAGATGGAGCCTCTCAGGCACCAACAGAGTCTAATTCACAGTATTTTGCTTTGCTTCTGCAAAAGCTTTAGAAAGACACAGCGTGCCAGGGACAGGGTCATGGATGGATCGGCTACTTTGCTGTGCTCCTAATCTTAAAACCAAAATACAAACAGAAGCAAGAAATGGCAGCAGAAGCTCCTTCCTGAGCATTTTCCTCCCTCAGGGGATGCACTAAAAACATTCTACAGATTAGTCCCACCTGGAGAGAAGAGCTTTCTTCACACCATGTGAAAAAACCCTTCCTTTTTTAGACAAGTAATTACAATTACACGAATAATTGTGGGACTGTAACTCTCGCTAATAACAGCCTGCCTCCCTCGGAGGCTCACATCTTTCTTGCAAACTAAGTGACCCCAATTACCAGGAAAAATACTAAAAGCCACGCTCCAGTTTTGGAGGATATTCTGCTACTTGAGTTTCTTGCCTTTTTTCTTGGTATATGCATACAATTTTAGTTATTTGGAGCTCATCAAAGTCAATAGGTTTGGATCAGCAATGACAGCAGACTGCCGCCGTAGCGACAAGCTAAACCCTAACCCACACCAAAAGGATTCGCTACTGCTCTGTGAGCGAAAGGCACGCCGTGCCTGTCGGATTACGGGAGATTGACGTTTGTGCTAGTATTATGTAGTTAAATATTATGATAATTAGTTTTACGTTGATTTTATCTCAGAAATCGTACCAGCTTTGGTGACGTTCGCACCCCAGTGAATCATGTTTTCACGCGGTTTTTTCTTATCAGAGGATGCAGAAGAAGAAAATCTTAGGGGGAAAAAATACCCAAGAGCATGACTGAAGGAGTGATTATTACTTTTTAACTTCCATCAGAATTAATTCCTATTAAATCCTGAATGAGGTCTCGGGATGGGAAACAAGAACTGCAGCTAAAACACTTGCCCTTGGTGCCAGCTGGCAGCGGGGGACAGCTTGGCTGCAGAAAAGAGCTGGGATCCGCAAGTGCGGTGTCACCCCCCGACAAACATATTCTGCTCCCACTCTCTGCTCCGTGAATTTTCATTTCTAAACAGCTTCACCCTCAGGTAAGATCTAACTCTGGGCAAAACGATGCTCCAGGCAGCTAACACAGAGACCCTGCTATGTGCTGGTCGCTCAACTGCAGTCCCCACGCCGGCGTCCACGCCTGGAGCAGCCCTGCCCCGTGGAACAGCAGGAAGTCAGCAGCACGGATCCCTCCTTACACCCGACGGCACCCACAGGCAGACGAACCCTGGCCCCATGCCCCCAAGGACGGTAGGAACTCATTGCTTGACCCTAGGGGACCCTCACGGCAGGGTGTTTCTGTCCACGCCACAGCAAAAAGAAAATTCCAGAATACCAAATCCAAATTCTAAAATATAGATTAAAGAAAGTAGAAATATGCCAGTCTGACTCCCCCGGTGTCCCACCATTGCAGTGTACCCCCCAAAGCCTTCGCTGCCAGGTCACTGTCTTATCTGAAGCCCTACAGTCAGACGGTGTCACATTAAACACTCTCCATCAAAACTATCAACTTTTTTTCATCTAAAAAGGAAAGATTAAAAAGAAAAAATGACAGACAAGGGAGATAAGGATGGGAGACCTGAAAGCCATTTTTATCATAATAGCTGGCAAACACACATAATTAGATTTTGATAGCAAGTAAAAAACCTGTGTTTACAGTAACTTTAAAATCAGCAAATTCTGTTCAAGGGAGGGAATCCAGTGGCGATTGCCACTGATGTTCTAGACCTGATGAACAGCTCCTGTGCTCAACAGCTTCCCTGGCTTCCTTCTATCTCAGTTGGCCTAATAAAAGATATTCCTTCTCCCTACAAACCTTGACTTTCATATTCTAGTGCCTGATAAATAACCAGCACAGAAGACAGAGATTTTTATCTGAATTTAAAAAAGAAAGTTTGTGTGTTCTCCCCAAGGACTAACTGAAGCTTGTTAACCGAAACCCAACCCTATAGCTTTAGAGAACTTTGCCAGTAGCTCATGGGTATAACTCCTGGAAAACTCAGATCTTCTTTTTGCCACACAGCATGCCTGAAGGGAAACAGTGGTGGCACCAGCAATCCTTCCAGTAATTAAAAAGAAATACTAGCATAGGTGGTATTTGTGGAAAATAACACAGTGATTTTCACAGCAGCACCTGTGGAATCAAATGTTGAGGAATTTTTTTCACTCTGGATCTAGACAATGCTTAGCTTCACCTCTGTCCATGAAGAAGCAAAATCTGAACTCAACCCTTCATGCCAAAAATGTTAAAAAAAAAAAAAAAAGAACTTGGCTGTATTTAATCATAGAATGGTTTGGGTTGGAAGGGACCTTAAAGACCACCCAGTTCCAACCCCCTTGCCATGGGTAGGGACACCTCCCACCAGACCAGGCTGCTCAAAGCCCCGTCCAACCTGGCCTTGAGCACTTCCAGGGATGGGACACCTGCAACTTCTCTGAGCAACCCATTCCAGTGCCTCACCACCCTCAGATTGAAGAATTCAGCGCAAGTCCCAGTTTTAATAACTATTAGCTCTATTAGTTCATCTTATTCTCGCTTATATGGACTTTAGCCAGAAGTAAAGCTACAGGATGCCTCTTTGCACATTACAGATGGGATTTGGCACGGGTGAGCTAAAACAATCTATTTGGGGTTGGTTTTTTGCTTGTTTGTCTGTTTTTTCAGTTGCAAACTCAGAGCAGTCCTGACCGACTGCCTTCAACTACTTCATGATCTAAAGCCCTTGGAGCCACCAAGGACACACAGTCCTTTCCCTTGCCCCAGCACTGACCGGTCAGCACGGCTTCAGGAGAGCCCTCCAGGACCCACCACCACCTCCTCTTCCGAGCCCTTCCCAAAAGAGCAGATTTGCAGTCAAAAGCTCCGTCTCCAAAGCTGCAGAGGAGAATTTTAAGCAAGCAAAGGAGCGTTTGTTTGTGCTAAGAAAAAGATTTAATGTCTAAATTAAATAAGTGCACCATGCTTAGCTCCCACCGACAGAGTGGCTGGATATTAATGGCTCTCCCGCCAGAGCTGCCTCTCTCCGGAGAGCACCATTAATATCAGCCGCTCGCTGATCAGCACATCAGCAAAGGGGACACGCGCGCAGCGAGCCACGCTCCCCCCTCCGCTCCCTCTTCCCCGCTTCCAGTGAGCTTCTTGAAAGGAGCTGTGTTGCTGTTTTGACAGAAATCCTGCCGTCCCACGGGAATGCACTGAAAGAATGAACAGCGGGTTTGGTTCAAGGAAGGTCTGAAAATTATTGCTAAAAAAACACAGAAGTAAAATGGAAACTCCCCCATTAGAGTACGGAGTCAGCATTAGCGTCTCCATGCAGAGGGGAATAACTTGGCTACTTCTAAAGATTTTCATCATGTTCCTATTGTTAAATGAATACAATAAAATGCGTTTCGTTTATGTCATTCCTGCTATTAATCGCTGTGGTATCTGAAACTGAAAATAACCCTTCAGGCTTCCCAAAGAGAGAAAAACCATGGTAAAAGTCCATGCCTGTGTACAGGCATTCGGCAGTGCTGTCCTCACGACCGGGCCAGGCTCTCACCCTCCAGTGAGCAAACATCATCCTGTGAAATAATCCCATCACAGCTCCTGCCTGATGGAAAGGCAGAGGGGTGAAGGAAAAGACAGAGGGCTGTAATTATTATTTCTCTTTTAAAATACTAGAGGGTGCTCAGTTAAAGATGTCTGAAAGATGATGGGGTCACCTAATCCGAGGGAATACAGCTCGGCTATAATAAACAAGCCCTGATGAACACAGTCCCTTTGAAGGGAGAAGTGCAGTGCCTGATACACAGTTCAGCAAGGATTTGTTCTGGTGACGTTATTTATATTGGGTGAACATTAAAAGGTGGAAAAGGGTCATTTTCAGGAACGTCTCACATTCAGGCATTAATCTTTTTGAAGTTCACTCGAAGCCTGATTACTTTGCCAGCATCTCCACATTTCCCCGAGACGCGTTAGGATGTTCCAGCGATGACTGCAAACTCCGCGACTTAACCAAAACCGCTCCCTTGGCGACGCCTCTAATCCAGCCAATCTGTTTCGAACGCATTTAGAGATGTCATCCGAATGAGAACCTCCAAATGTGGGAAGCACTTAATATACTTCCAAAAGGGAAAGAGAGGGCTTTCCGCTGTCTCTGCACCTTTACTGCTACCTCCATGGGAGATTTACATCTCATTAAGATGCCTCATAGTACTGAGGCACAGTCAGGGCTTCCAGGATAATTTAATGTACTTGTAAGGGCTTTGACTTATTCCCCATGCTGTGCCCTTGGTTTTGAGACCAACAGACCACTGTAAGGTGTGACAGTCCTACATCCATCCAGTACACATTTTGCAGCCCAGGAAGGACAGTTTACCCTGTCACGATGGCAGAAAACCACCTTGGTTTTACAAGAACGGCATTAGCCTTCTCTCCATCTTTTCTGTGATTCCAGCCGCCGCGCATCTCTCCAGCACCAGGAACACTGGTCCAGCCCCCAAGGAGCGGGTCACAGCGTTGGGAAGAGGCTGTGAGCTTGCCCATCGCACCAACCCGCTCGTGGGCTCATCCGTTGATTTAGCTCAGTCACTGGCTGCTGCAGAAGTTATGAGGGTTATGATAGAGTTAGGCAAGTCCAGCTCTTCCTTTATTAGGGTTTTCCATGGGTCGTGTAGTTATTCCGTCATTGAACGGCATTGAGACATAGCCCGGATCCTGACTCCTGCACGCCAGGCAAGTCCCATCGGCATCTTGGGGCGCAGAAACGGTCACCTCGCGCGCTCAGCGGCACGTCTGCTCTAATTGCAACAACCCTCTGTTTTCACGAACAGTTGTTTTTCCGTACAAATGTGTCTGGCAATGGATCATCCCTCATTGACACGGGTGCCAACCGAGTTGGATGTGTTGATAACAGCTGAGAAGCTGCACGGGGCTGCTTCCAATTTCTGGCTTCACTGACTCTATTCCCAGGGAATAAGGTTTGCCACAATGTTGATTCTGCTAAAAGCGGTTGATGAACTTCTGTATTTAATGGGCAATAAAAGTTAAAACTTAAGAATGACTGTTATATAATTGAAAGGAAACTAATAATTTTTGAAAAATAAACGTGGGTAAAGAAGAAACAATACGATGGAAAACAAAACAGGAAATTTCGAAAAGGATAATAAAAAAATCTAACTTAAGTAACTGAGAGAAAAGTTATTCTTCAAAACATTCAAATATAAAAAGTAAAGAAAAAAATTCACATTATAGGCAATTCACATCATAGAATTTCAATGGGAGAAGCAAAACAAACAGAAGAAGGGGCATTGCATGCCTCTGTCACCTGCTTTGCGGTTGCAATAAGAAACTAAATTGAAATCTTGTAAGAAGTGACATTTTGAAAAACTTCCAATTCTGCAGATGGAAAACGCGGCGCTTTTTTCCTTGTACTTTTTATTTTCCAAGCAATAGCATAACTTTATGCTATTATCTGCTGGCTGCACAAGGTGGATTTCAGCTGTGGCCTTTCCACCAACTATTGCACACAACAAACCACGGGAACAGACACTTATTGATCACCTCGACAGAGCTGCACCAATGTGCTGAACGAATTTAAAAGCCAGAATCCAACTTATGCCTTTGGAAGGAATAGGCTTTGAAGTCTATAGGTCCAGAATCACTTTTCACACATGCTGATTTCATTCTGGTAAAACACGTTCCTAGATGAGTTTCCTAATGGGTGTCCAATAGTTTTACCAATGAGAAGAAGCACCTGGGCTGAGATTCAGCCCTACTGAATGCCACATCTTTGGGGCCGCTTCAGCAGACAGAAATTAGAAGTTCAGCAGAAAGAAGGCATGTTTTAACCTCACCAAACCTGAAAGGAGTGACAAAAAGCCATACCACCTGCGAGGGAGAGGCAAGGACAGAAAAGAGGAGGAGACGGGGACAAGACACGAGGACGATTCTCGTGCTACTTCATAAACTCATGTAATGCCCGTGTCTCTGCTATACACAAACCAACAAACTTCTCTAATATTCTTCAAAAGATCTCATCAAACACAACAAACAAGCAGCATGGCACAGATAAATAACTACTGCCTCGTGACAAACAAGGGAATATTTATGGAAGGCTGTTAAACTTGGATTACTGATCTCAGACACCGGAGCAGTTGCAGAGTCGCCAATCAGCTCTGCTGACTAAATACATATTTATAAACACTTTAGCTGTTTTATTTACCCAATGGACCAAAATGGCTTATTCATTCTGTTCTGGTTTTATTTTGGTCTATCAAGTACAGTAAATGTGCAGTTAGGTGCATAATAAAAACTCTTTTAGAAAAGTAATTACATTACCTTACACACGGTAGATTTTTCTTTCCCAAACAAGAACAACAACTGGACCATTTCACAGGCTCATAAGTTCTTATTAAAAAAATATACTGACACATGCTAATTACTCAGCTGAAATCTTGCTTGGAAACATGAAGTCTAAAGGAAACATTTACAAACAAAGCAGAGCCCCCTGGAAAACCACTAATTTAAGCAGAGTATTTCCCATGGCAGCAGCCAGGGACGTGGCTATGGCACCAAACCACCTGAATGGTTTGTTCTCCACATCCTGCAGGGTTTGGTGAGAACTGGATGTGGTAGAAGAAGATAACAGACCCGTGGGTAAGCCCTGCAAGGACCACCGATGCTTGCCTCAGCCTGGCAAAGGGAGGCACCTCCAGGAGAAGACACCACAGCATCATCAGAGCCTCCCCCTAAACCACAACCCTCCAAGCTGGGCTGACAGCCCAACACACGGCATCTGCCACCGGCAGAGGCCACGGCCACCCGGTTATAAACGCCTGAACTAAGAGAGCACGAAGAAGGTAATTTCTCTTATTTTATCTCATATTTGGGCAGCGAGTTGAAACTCTGAAAATATTAACCTAATGGCTCTGCCTTACGGTTAAAGCTCAGGTCAGGAAAAAACGGCACGTTGAAACCTAAAAAGTCTGTAATTGAAAATACACCACGCTCTTACACATTAAGTAGACCAGCACCACGTTCAAAAATCGTGACTCAAACCTGACTGAGCCCACAGATGATCCTGGACTTTGGGCTTTCTGGCTTAATGTCCAAGTTACTTATTTTGGAATTTCTGAGACATCCTGGATAAACTGACTTGTTGGAGAGTATTTGCATATCCCATTACACTGCCATCATCAGAAACATCTGCTGCCAGGTTTTTATTCAACCCTTACAAAGAAGTTTATTTTACATCTGGTCTGAAAACTCAGGGTTTCCAATGCATTTGCACCTTTAAATACCACGCACAAGTCGCATACAACCTCTCCGTCTGAGAGGGGCATCCACAGCACGCAATGCTCTGCGTAACAACAGTATTTCAGCAGAATTATGTGGCTGGACAGACAAGCAGTATTTCATACACATAGCAATGCACCACCCGGAACAACAGCCAAGATGACTTCAAATCTCACTTTGAGTTGCAACCTGGCTGCTGCTAAGGATGCTTAAGTCAACACAAGCCCGTTTGTCTGGAAATCTCCTCTTATTCTTAAAGACTGGTTGTCTTAAAAGAAAAGTGCAAACCAGTCCTGCTTTACTGCTCTGGGTCAGCTGGAGAGAAGTTCTTTGGGGGTGTGTGAAGATGCAGCCAAGACAAGGTTTGTAGGACAAAGTGGTATCTTCCAAAAGACTGCCCAGTTTAGCTGGAAAAAGTAAAGAGGCTTGTGGAGTCAAGAGATGTAGGGAAGTTAAAAATGTTAAAGTGGTTATCTCTTGGGGAAAGACAGGTAACTTACAGGCTGCGGAGCACACAGCTATTAGAGGGAGGGGTAGAAAAAAGAGGGAGAGAGACTGCCCCGTGGAATAAAACTAAACTCTCTATTAAGTCTTCACCAAAGTTTGGCATTCAAGCTGGCGAGGAGGTCATCCATCTCAGGCAGGAGCTGGCAGCACCACCAGCACAGCACCAGGACCATGCTGGGACTCGTCTCCTCCCGGAGATGGCAGAGGGGGCCCTTGGCATGCCCCGATGGGGGACACAGGCACAGGGCAGATGCTGCCCAAAGGGCCATGAGAAGCAGTTGGCACATACCAGGAAATAAACCCCAAAACCTCTCCTTTAACTCCAGGAAATACGCTCATCCATCTTCCAAAGTTTCAAATAAGGTGAACTAATGAGTAAGAAGGATCTACCTTCCAGTGTGGACACTACATGCTTCCTACTGCCTCCCTCAACATGCCTACTTTTTTTTTTGCATGCTTTTGACTTAAAATTCTTGCATAGCCTGAAGCCAAAAGCCTGTTCAGTAAATTCTGCCTTGCTGTTAACCGTTGTGAGAAGCTGGGTTGATGAAGTTGGCTTCATGGTGTGTATTTTGGTCCCAAGCTTTAAGTTGGCAATTCATGTTTGAGATAATTGGTTGTGAAAAACCCTAAACATCCCAAGTGATCCCAGTTTCCTAGACATGAGGTAGTTTCAGGAGTCCTTCTGGACCGTGCCAGCAGACGAGGCTATTGAATTGCTTCAGGGTGGTGCACAGTTTTGTGCCCCACGTTGTCTGCTGTAAACGAGCATGACCCAGGGACAACTCCCCAGCACCTTCCCCTACTCTGAAGTTTGAGAGTTCTACATGTCTGGGTTTAGGATCTGGTACTGCTGTGCAATATCCACCCATGGATACGAAATACAAGGAGTGCGGGCTATGGCAGCACCCTGCCTTTTTTTTTTTTTTGGTCTTTTTTAGTGAATTTCCCTTGTGGGCCAAGAGATCATAAATTTGCCTGATCTCCAGCTGTTCCCCACATGCTTGAATTAGGAACTGGGACTTCTTTAAAGGAGGAGCAGGGCTGTGGTGGGCAGCACAAGCGGCTGATTCAGCTGCCAAACTAGCAGAGTTTATTCTGCTTTCAGATGGGGAAAGAAAAAAAAAAGAGAGATGCCTTCAGGCACATCCAGCCTCAGCACTCTGCATCGGGGATACTATTTATGAAGTATGGTAGCATGGAATGCATATATGTATTACCTTGCTTCTCCCTGTAAATGCGCACAAAGTCTCTAAGCTTTCTGGCTTAGCTCCATCTTCTCCCTCTCCCCACCCAGGGACATGAAGTCTGGCCACTGCCTAAGCTCACCTACAAGCTCCTTCCTCCACCTTGCCTGCTTTCCTGCTGCTCCAGAAGTTTTCGCTTCAGCTCCTTTGGGTCCATCAATCTGCTGCTCTAGCAAAGCCATACGCTATTATATTTACTTACTAAACACTCATAGCAATTCTGCCATGAAGAGAAATCATTCCTCCTCCTGCCCCAAAGTACTTAACTGCAGAAACTGATGTATCGATGTACAAGAGCCTTAAGTCTGCAAAACCTCTCTGCTTCCAGCAATGCAAGAGCTGGGCGTGCAAGGAGTTTCCGATGTCTGCTGGCAAAGCTGGGCTAAACCACGGTGGCATTCACGTTTTCAGAAGTAATCCATCCAAGTGAACAAACAGTCATTTGGAAGCCAAACACGACCACTAGAACCGGCGCAGTTTGGTTTCGAAAACTGCTCAGAAACACCCTGGCTGAGCCGCAATTCACTGCTCGGTGTCTGCAGCCACTCGTCCCTGCCCAGCGTCCCACGCACACGTGTGCAATACCAGCAGCTACAGCAGGACTGCCTGGGAGCATCCGTGTTACTGTTTAATTTACTACTGTGCCCAACACTGGCTAATGAGCTAGTTATTTGGGGTTCTTCCCCCTCCCTGTGGTTTTACTCCCTCTATTAATTCTTGCCACTTAGAACCACAAAATATGTCAAGTTATAATCAAACACCGTCGCTAATCAATACATGGGAGTGAACAATTTTGCCTGCCTCCCCCCCCCAATTATAAAATAAAATCCAAGCTAAAAAAAAATGCCTTGGGCAGCTCCTTGAAAATATTTTTACCTTCATTATTTCTACCTAATCCCCTGCCAACACTGCAAAATGAGGCATCCCCACTGCGTCATGTATTTGAAGAATAACGTTCAAGTGGGACGAGGTACAAAAAAGTGCTGAGGGACTGAAGTTTCTCAAACTTCAAAAAAGAGGAGTTAACATCAGATTAATATTCTGACCCAGTCAAACATCCTTCCCCAGGTAACAGATTGCCATTCACTGACAACATATGGCCTGAGATGCCAGAGATAATAAAAATGTCTATGAAAACAAAACAGCTGAGAGAGAGGCCTGAACCTTTGCTTTAAGTAAAGGCTGAGTGATTATTAAAATCAGTATAATAAACATGGAAATTATTCCTACGTGTGATCCTACAAAGCAGGTATTTTTAATGTATAACACCCCCCCTCTGACCTTGAGACATGTCCTGAGGATAATGCTGGTGTGCTTCTCAACATGCCAACCCTGTATGGTCATAGCATAGGCACAGAGATATACATAGCTGGTATAAATTCATATAATCTGGACATCACTTGGATACCCAGACAACCAGGACCCTGGCACCAGAGCTGCTTCTAGAGAGCAATACAAGCCACAGCTACTGATTACGGGGAGTTTTGAGCAGGTCATAATGAACAAACCCAAATTTCTTGGACTCCAGCAATAGGAAAAGAACAACAGGATGGGAAATTAATAGGTGATTTACTACAACGGTAATTACAGCTGATCACTTCATTGTGTTCGTGAAGGTTTTGAGGAAAGAACCTTGCCACCCCTGCCAAGTTTTGAGAGCCTTTCATCTTCCATGGCTAGGTGAAAATTTGAAATGTACAAGAAGAAAGGATGAAGTGAATAGAATTTCTAAAGGGCATTACTGTTTTATAACCATGAGTCAGTTTTTCATCTAGGGCAGAAGAATTGATGTCAAGTGGCAAGTAATGAAATATTTCTGAAGCTGTTGGTTGGCTCCTCCACCACAGCTAATTGATGCAGCCCCAGAGATTTTCAATAAAACTGGCAACTTGGGAAAGCTCAGGGCGTGCTCTGTTCTACTGCGATTAGGAAACGCCCTGTAACAATAAGGAATGTGCATCCTTGATAAATATATATTAAATACAAACAGGACGACCATGATCCAGAGCTTGTGAATACTTCAGAGAGGATTCAGCCTTTTAATTCAAACCAGATAGTTAAAAGTTCATCTCTTTGGCAGTGTGATGTCATCTGTCTGACTAAATCCGGAGTTGCACCTCGTTTAATAAGATTATATGGACAAACCGAGTGGAAGCAATCTGCTTGAACATTTCTTGGCTGAACGGTTTCAAAAGCATCTTTTGACACTAATTTGTTGAATGGATGATTGCGAGCAACATAAAAACAAATTAAAAGTTTTAAGTGCTCGGGCTAGATCCTCAGCTAGTAAAAAGCAAATGTGGCCCATTAAATTCAGCATGGCTTTGCTCATTTGTATCTACTGAAGAGCTGGCTCTTTATGCTTAATGTGACTATACATACACTTGGGCATAGGGTTATACTCAGCAGACAATTTATTTGAGTACTGAGCATCTTTTAGCCCCACACTGCCAACAGGAGGAGGAGCATTTGTCAGCTCTAGAAGTTGCAGAATTAGTTCTTGTGTTCTTGCAACTAAAAAAAATGGGAAAACTGCTAGAGGCCCTGTTCCACTAGACATGGGGAATTTGATGGAGGTGAACCTACGTGGCTTTTACATACATAGATTGTGTGGTCTAATTTACAGCAGCAGGTAAGTATCACACATCCATCTACACTTATTACACAGTGAAAACTCACCAATCTTTAAAATTAAGCCCTGCCACTGTCAAACCAGATACTTACAGTTGCTCCTTTCAAAGCTTGGTCCAATTTACAATAAACCCTTTAGTCTCCCAATTTTCTGTTGCGTGCTATTCTCCATCCTTTTCACCAAATGCCTGTTGTGTCCACCTGATCTGCTCAAGCTGCTGCTTTTCGCAGCTCCCCACTCCTGCTTTGCTCTTCCCCGTCTGCTCTCCTGCACCATTTCACTGTCCTGGGCAGCTGATGGGCAGGTTTTTGCTCAGCTTCCCTTTCCCATGCACTAAGGGCAGGTAGTGCAAAGGAACCAGCCTGAAACCATATGTAAACATATGGAGTAAACAATGGAAAAGCATCTAGATAGCCATGGGAAAAGAGAGAAGACTGGATAACTGAAAAAAGGCCTGCCTGCTCTAATGTGGCCCCCTATTTTAGTTTAAAAGAGCAATATAAAAGAAATGTGCTTGCACACCTGGCGATAGGACAAGGGGAAACAGCCTCAAATTGCACCAGGGCGGGATTAGGTTGGACATTAGGAAAAATTTCTTCATGGAAAGGGTTGTCAAGCACTGGAAGGGGCTGCCCAGGGAAGAGGTCGAGTGCCCATCCCTGAAGGTATTTAAAAGCCGGGCAGACGCGGTGCTTAGGGACAGGGTTTGGGGGTGGGATGCAGGGCTAATCCTGGGTAACAGTTGGGCTTGATGATCTTGAAGGTCTTTTCCAACCTAATGCTTCTATGATACCGCATGCTGGGTTTTTCTTGAGTTTGGTTGTTTTGCTTTTTAACGCTAGCAACAGAAAATCTGGCACCTCACACCATATTCTGTTTCCCATTACATGAGCATAACGCAGACGGAAACTGCAGTGGGTCGTATGCATGACCCACCGAGAGCAAAACTTCAACTTAATGAGCTTAAACTGAAGTCAGGAAAATATTCTTGCAGCTTCTGATCGACTACCTGAATGAGTTTTGAGGGGTTAAAGAGACCATTTGTAGTCAAAAAGGGTAATACCTGAACACCAGTTAGGCATCCCAGGATCTGCAGCCATTTCCATTTAAATTCAGAAGGAAATCAGTCTTCATACATCACCGCGGAAGATGGCTGCCAGCTGCAGTCAGGGAAGCATCTCCCCTCCATACCACAGCAATTAAAAGATCATGTAATTATAGTTGATCTAGTGCCCACAGAAGTCAAAGGAAAGCCATTCATCGGCTGTAATGGGCTTTGGAGCAGCTTCAAAATTTCTCCAGCATATGTAGTCCTGACACTTTGGAAACCAAAAGCCTCCCAGTTTAACTACACTCATCCACGGCTGAAAAAGGAAGAAAGCGTTTTCACATCTTTCTTTCATCCAATATAAACACAACCCAGCACAACTGACCATCAACTGTCTATTAAATAGACTATTTGTTGGAGGAAATAAGTACGGCGAGTCAGTATTTACCCGTGGACCATTCGACGACAATCAAAGCTTTGTTTCCTTTGAAAGAAAAGTGTCTGCTTTCAATCTAAGGGACTCAAATCCTTTGTCAAAAAAAAAAAGGAAAAAAATTCTGAGAAGTGTAAGCCAGGATTGTCCCTCGTTTCACCAAAAGCTCTTTTTTAATTATCCTGGTTCATCCATGAGCACGGGATAATAAAAGCGGGCACAAAGCAAGTTTGCTGCAGCAATTACCTTCGTGGTGGTTTCTATTAAATATTTCTAAGTTTCAAAGTTTTTCAGCTTTTCAACAGAAAGCCAAATCTTCCACCAAGGGAAGGCAACCAGCCCCACAACCTCAAATATTTTCCAGTCAGCCGATTTCCTCTGGTAAAAACCATTATCCACAAAAATTACCCTTTTAGGGAAAAAAGGCCTGAATCTTAAAATCAGATCATACCATATCACCACATTTATAGTCAGTCCTTTCACATGCATGACAAACATTTCAGCTCTTCTTTTTTGTTTTTTTTTCCCTAACGCTGAATGGTATCTGCTCTGCACACGTTAATACTGGACAGGTTTCTGAAGGAAGCTTTTGCTGAATTATTTTATAGGCACTATTGAAGACTAACTCCTGAGAGGAAGAGGCTTAATCATCACTGAAAATCCTCAGGTAGCTCCGCAAATCCATAGGCTTTTGTGACCAAGATGTATTTACCATGCTTGTTAGCATGTTGTTCTTGACTTCTGAGGAATTTGCAGTTCTTCAGACATACTTGATTATTCGCAGATTGCATTGCTGGGCATAAGCCCAATTTATCTATAAACTTTAACTCCCCAACTACCAGCCCCTGCTGTTCACTCCATCCATGGATCTAAGCAGCCTTCTGACAGAGAAGTTCATTACGTTCAATTCATTTCTGAAAAAAGGTATGGTTTCACCCCTCCAAATAGAAGTCAAGTCTCACCCGTCCTGTGAAGGCAATGAGAAATCAGCCTAACTGAGCCCGGAAATTTGGTGTCTAGAGGCATTGATCCCCAAATCCAGTTATTGCTCTCAAGTAACATTTTCCAAGCACCCACATGATCTATAAACTCAGTCCTGCTTTCAAAAATTGCTGGATTTAAGTTCTTGTAGGTGTTGGTTACTTTCACTGGTAAGTAAACTTTGGAGACCCAAATCATTTCCGAAACAGGACTGGGGGTATTTCCCCAAAATTTTATTCATTAAGTCCATTTTCACATGACTGGATTCAGTCTCCATGTCTATGATGAATTGCAGCACAGACTCTAGAGCATGACTGAAATGTCTCCACGTCCAGGACGCCAAGATGCTCTTCTGCATCTCAAAGCAACCTTGAACCATTCAAGAGCCCTCCATAGTCCGAGATCAAGGGAAGTCCAATAAAACTAAGATTTCCTTATGAAGAGTGGCAGAAACTTGACTAAACACACACATATGCTGGAACCCTGAGCTAAACAGATTTCACCTTTAGCAACAGCCATGCATTTAATTTATTCAAGACTCTCTGCTGCCTCAGCCGCACAGCAAAACAAAACAAAAAAAATACCAAACGAAAACAACCACAGGAAACCCCAAGAGGGCATTATTCACCCAGCTAAAAAGTTATCCTTGGACCTGACCTTTTTCATTTATGCAGTAAAACAATGGTAGTTACAACCTCTTCCCAATATACGGGGTGCCTGAAGCAATTAAAGAAGCTGCTGGAACAAAACAGGAGAACGCATTAATCTGTTGAACAGGGGAGTGCCACCCGCTTCACGTTATACCGAGACAGATGAGGCAAGCAACTGCCTGATCCGGAAAACATCTGCTAAACAAAATCAAAATTAATGATAACCAGAATGAGCTCTTTGATGGCCGATTCTCACCCAGCTGCCAGGAGCCATCTAAGAGCCACTCACAGCAGCAGCCAATTAACTGTGAACACAAAAGGGTTTACAGGAGCAGGATCAGAGCTCAGGGCACCGGCATGGCTCACACTTAACACTCCTGCACCTCTGGATGGATTTGCAGTGTGCTGATGCATGGAAAGCCTTGTCAGGACCTTCTTCTCCCTGAAATGCTCCAGGATCAGAGTTTAGATACCCTGGCAGCACCCAACAAACCTTGACTTGCATCCCCAATACCATCATGCAGTGCTGTGCTGAAAGAGCAACTTTTCATTGGGGGAAAAAAAAAAATAAATCTACAATTTGTGACACTAAGAACTGTCAGGCAAGCATTAGGAGGCAGCCTCTTTGAAATCCCCCAGCAGTACACTCTTTCAAGTGTGCAAACTCATGTTTGTTTTAAAAAGTTACTGCAAGAATACGCAACACCAACACACATATTGAAAGAAAACTGTATTTTTTTTCCTACCTTTTCTTCTTGTAACTTCAAACCTCCTGGAGTCCTATAAGGAAAAAGAGAATTTTTTGTGGTTTTTTTTTAAATGCAAGAATTGTTCAAAGGCAGCATGAACAGAAACCCCTAAAAACATTACTCATTGTCCCAGAGAAGCATCTATGAAGCTCTACACACAACTGAGGAGTAATTACAAGCACACATTTCAGTTTGCCCACAGATACTTAATGGATCGATATCTCACCCAAAATGATTCATCATTCTGTGATAAGTTACATGGTAGAGCACAATATCTTTCTTTAAAATAGTTTTTTTTTTCTTCTCCACTGATGTTAAAAGGGAGGCAGCTAGGAGGGTTATTATTACCATACCAAGAATTTAGGGTTGAGGAGGGAGGAGCCATTACAGATACTTTTAGCAGACACTTGCTCAAATACCTGAATAATTTCAAAGCAACTGGTCTACTCGTGCTTAGAGCTGAGGGCTCATTTCGGTCTTTGCACGCCTCCACCATTTGCCACAAAGCATCACTACCATCTCTAACAAAGAAGCTTCTTTCAAAAAGACATTGCATGAAGTCTCAAAGGGTACTGCACTCCCAGACAGCACTATCTACATATACTAATGGTGGGGCTCCAGAGGAATAAATATTTAATTCCAAGCAGTAACATTATTTATGGGTTAATTACAAATACTTATAATTCCCATCATTCGAGTTGCTTCTTGCAACCAGTATTAAAAATAATGGAATCATGGAGGACTCAAGGACCACCTCGCCTGGAGTCGCGTTGACCTGGACAGTGCCCATGGATGGATGACGCAGGATTAACCCCACCGAGTGCAAACTTGGAAGACCCCAAAGTGCCAGCAGGTCCCAGCACCATCTCCACCATGGTACCCCCCCCGCCCCCAGCACAGACACAGGGAAGAGGAGGGAGCTCTCCAGACCCCTGCCAAAAGCTCATAGGCAGGTTCTTACTCTTGTGGATGTGCCTCATTTAACCTCATTCCATTCCCTTAGCACTCACAGTTCTCAGATGTTTATCAGAGAATGAAATAACAAAAAGGTTTGTTTCTCTCCTCCTTTTGATTGGGAAATAACACATGGCCTCCCCAAACATCTGAGCTTTCTGTCCCACCTGATGCTTATTATGATTTTATTTGTACTTTTGCACTTTTTTTAAAAAAAGTAAAGCACCTCCCTGCAGACCACATTTAGCCAAAGGGAAGTATAGTGCATCTAATGAAATATATCCACGGTCCCCTTCTGCGGTACGGAGCGCCCTGCCACAGAGTAATTGAAAATACGGAAAGCTGCCACTGGAGCACACAATAAAACACACAGAGCTTTCAAAAGCAAAAGAAGATAGAAATAAACAAAAGAAAAAATAAATCAGCTTATGGAATTCACAACAGGACCTGCTCAGCTAACTCCTGAAGGCCTCACTTCCCTCACCTGAGCCTATCACACAGCACCAGGTAGCTCGGAATGAGGTGTTTTACCCAAGGATGTAACGTTGCCCACTCCGCACACCACGGTGTCATAGCTGTTCATGTACTGGCTACAGAAATGCTCCTTTCTTCCCCCTGCCCCCCTCCCAGCACCCCAGGGAGGACCCACCCCAACCAAGGCATTTGCCAGCCCATGGGACCATCACACATCTCCGGGCCCAGCTCTGTTCAAGCACAGTGGCCATCTATACTTTGCCCAGTGTCACCAGTTGCGTAGGCAGGGAATGCTGCTTCTCTCTCCTACAAGTGACCAGCAAGCTGGTTTTTATCAAAAACAAAGTTTTCGCCAAAACCAAGAATCACAGAATCATTTAGGTTGGAAAAGACTTTTAAGATCACCAAGCCCAACTGTCACCTTAACCCTGCCATCCCACCACTAAACCCTGTCCCTAAGCACCTCATCTGCCCAGCTTCTAAATCCCTCCAGGGATGGGGACTCGACCCCTTCCCTGGGTAAAAGAAGGACCAGGACAGCAGAAACGGTCTCCTTGGCACCCCCCAAGTCAACTGAGGGGGACAAGCAAAAAAAAAAAGGTATTTTCTTATAAGAATACTAAGTCATCATTCCCTGTAGGATGCTACCTCAGTGATCTTGAGAAATATGTAAAATGGCATTCAGGATTAGTACAGACTTCAAAGCATTTATCCTCTTTAGGCAGCAAAGCTCCGAGCTGCGTAGACAGTTATACTTCAGGGACCTCTCAGAGCTTTTCAAAATATTAGTTTGAGAGGTGGGGCACAGGATAAAAAAAATATTCAGATCCAGGCTGCTATCATTAAGCCCATGTACATGTAATATATGCAAAAGGGAAGAGTATTTTTAAAGTTCCCCTGGAGTCCCTCACTTTAACAAGCTGCTTGAATTCTCAGCAGTTCAAAAGCTTAGAAACACTAAAACTAATTACAACTATTACATTGATCAAAAGGGAAAAAAAAAGACAATCAGACTCTATAAAAAACTCAAGTGTCAGCTCACTTGTATTAAATACCCTTTTGGTATTTCCATGAAAGGAACTGCGTAGACATCGTGCAAAACAAAGGATGGTCTTCAAAGTTTCCCTTCTTTTACTCTGTTCCTCTTATAATTATAAGCTCTAATGAATGTAAACTACCCCAAAAAACAGATGCAGGATTCAGAGGAAAAGCTTGTTAGAAATGCAAAGGGAGAACGTGAGGTCAGGCTGCAAGTCATCACTTCTCAACACCCCAAAATACCCCCTTCCATGGAGAGAAAAAAGACCAATAGCATTGAGAAACCCAACATTTCAGAAAAATGGGAAATGGGAAAAACACCTGGCACCACAGCAGGGCTTCAAGAGCAGCCTCAAAAAGGCATCAGCTCCAGGCAGAGACATGACTGTGGCTCCCACCCCTCTAGTGAAGTGAAACTACGGCAAGGACTCTTTTTTCCTGAGTTTGCCTCAGCCAAATCACAGAATTATAAAATGTTTTGGGTTGGAAGAGACCCCTAGAGGTCACCCAGCCCAACCCCCCTGCAGGAGCAGGGACACCTTGAACCACATCAGGTTGCTCACAGCCCCGTCCAACCTGGCCTGGAATGTTCCCAGGGATGGGGCCTCCACCCCCTCGCTGGGCAACCCCTGCCAGGGTTTCACCACCCTCACTCTAAAGAATTTCTTCCTTATATCTAGTCTAAACCTACCCTGCTTCAGTTTAAAACCATCCCCCTTGTCCTGTCACAGCTGGCCCTACTAAAAAGCTTGTCCCCACCTTTCCTCTGGGCCCCCTTTAAGCCCTGACCGGCTGCACTCAGCTCTGCCCGCAGCCTCCTCTGCTCCAGGCTGAACACCCCCAACTCTCCCAGCCTGGCCTCCTAGCAGAGGGGCTCCAGCCCTCGGAGCATTTTAGTAGCCCTCCTCTGGCCCTGCTCCAACAGGTCCATGTCCTTCTTGTGCTGAGGGCTCCAGAGCTGGACGCAGGGCTCCAGGTGAAGTCTCGCCAGAGCAGAGCAGAGGGGCAGAATCCCCTCCCTTGCCCTGCTGGCCATGCTTCTCCTGATGCAGCCCAGAGTAGGGTTGGCTTCTGGGCTGCCAGCGCCCATGGCCAGCTCAAGTCCAGCTTTTCATCCATCAGTAATCATTTTTCTTCTTCTGCAGCCCAGAAGAGAAGAAACAATGCTAATTTTTCTCCTTGAGGGCATGTTGAACATACGACCTTTCTATTAGTGATCTAATATACCACTAAGCGACATTGCCAGCAAGCCTGGCCACAGGCACGGCACCGTGCTGCACGCTACGGCTCGGGCAAGCTTTTCACGAAAAGGAGTCGTCACCCTTTCTTTGAAGTGTAAGACACTGCTCTCAAGTCAAAAATCAGACGGAGGTTTTAATCGTGTTACTAGTAGAGAACCAAACTATTTTGATAAAAATGACACTAAAGTTCTGGGATGCATTGCCCGAGGGGGAATACTTCTCTGCAGAAGCTATAAAGCAGATGGTTATAAATGAGACTTATTTCATGGGCATCATTTAATGACTGCAAATTCCTTTAACTAAAAATCTAATTTTATCAAAGCATAAATCATATGCTTTGAAGGGAAAAATTTGTTTCAGATTTCTCATGCCTTCCATAAAGCTTCTTCATGAATACCACTTTGAATAGCATTTCATTAATGCAATACAACAGTTTTATTTGTCGAGATTTGCTTTTAGCACCTATTTTCCTCCTTTTTAATGTTAGTTAATTGAATGCAGAATGAAAGGCCCCTCTGTTCTGTATCTGAAGTGCCTCATCACTGTTACGGGGAAATCAATGTCGTCTGTTTGCTCCAGTATTGCTTTTCACCAGACGTACAGCTACTGAAAAACTGCATCTCCAAAAGACCAACCGCGCATGAGAGCAAACAGAGAGTCATCAAGTACAATTACTAATCCTACCTGGATTAGGAGGGACAAAAATAAAAATCAGAAACACAGTTCACTACCCGCCGCCGCGCGGCTTCACTCCCCCGTAGCTGCCGCGTGTTGCGCATCAAACACCTGCGTGAACCTGATGCAATTTAACAACTGCTTTGCACAAAGTCCTTTTCTGTTCCTACAGAAAGGGAATGTCAGTCTTTCAGAAGACAGCATCTAGATGTCCTGCCAAGACATAATAGCTGGTTTGTGTTATAGGCCCCTGATTAACGCTGAATCATGGGTCCACAGACGACCAGAGCGCTTCTGGAATGAAGAATTAGATTTCATTCAGAACCAACACGGAGAGGGGAGGGAACTTCATTGTGCAGCATTAAAATACAACTGTACGGGGGGAATGCATAATATAGTACAGTGCTTAGTAGCGTGCTACAAACCCATTTACTGGCAACCCTTAGTGATGGATCCAAGCAGCAAACGCACTTTCAGGTTGTTTGGTATCAGTGTAAATAAAACCTCTAAACACTTGTATGTATAAAAACATACCTACATTTGTCCTATATAGCCCCAAAGAACATATTGTGCACTACAACACAGCGATGCTCTCTTCTTCCCATAAATCCCTGTGCAGGGGGGGAGCAGGCTGCGTGAGCTCCCGCTGCTGACGCAGGAGGGACCCTCACCCCTTGGCTCCACGAAGCATGACACTCTTTGCAGGGAGCACACAGCACCTTAGAATCATAGAATCACAGAATGGTTTAGGTTGGAAAAGCCCTTTAAGATCACCAAGCCCAACCGTTCCCCTACCCCTGCCATCCCACCACTAAACCCTGGCCCTAAGCACCTCGTCTGCCCGGCTTTTAAATCCCCCCAGGGATGGGGACTCGACCCCTTCCCTGGGCAGCCCCTTCCAGTGCTTGACAGCCCTTTCCATGAAGAAATTTTTCCTAATGTCCAGCCTAAACCTCCCCTGGCACAATTTGAGGCCATTTCGCCTCATCCCACGGCCCAACACACCCCCCCGGCTTCCCCCTCCTCTCAGGCAGTTGTAGGGAGCAATGAGGGCTCCCCTCAGCCTCCTCTGCTCCAGGCTGAACACCCCCAGCTCCCCCAGCCGCTCCCCAGCAGCCTGGGGCTCCAGACCCCTTCCCAGCTCCAGTGCCCTTCTCTGGACATGCTCCAGCCCCTCCGTGTCCTTCTGGGAGTGAGGGGAAAGTGAGGGACCCTCCTAGCTCAGGCTCCAATTTCCACCAAAATGCTCTACGGTCAAAGGTTTCCTTTCTCAAATATTACGTTTTACTTCAGTTTCCTCTGAATTCATGGGTTTTTGCACTCTTCGATAATGGCAGATTTGGTTTCAGCTCTCTTGTGGCTGAACAAGCCCAGGTTTGCTGGACACCCCAATTTGGTGTCTCAGCATACACCCTGCGGGGCGCTGCTTTTGAATGACTTTGACAAGTGAAGCCTAGGAAACATAGAACCACCACCACTACACTAAGAATACTAATTTCTCTGTTAAGATCACTTCAGCTTAGCTTTATTACACCCATGCTAACCAGCAGCTGATCATTTTCGCTTGTTAGAGCTGCACTCAAGTACATGAGGTGGGGGGTGGCCAAGGAAGGACCAAGGCAAGACCAACGCACCGCAGGGCTAATTTCCAATTTGGAAAATAATCTATGAAGCCCAAGAAATTGCTGTACCAAACTGCAGTGACTCGTTTGTCATGTAGAAATCTAATTCCCACACCTTGAGGGCAACCCCTGCTAATAACATCCACACACTCGCTCCAGCCCAGGAACGAGCAGGTAGGGCAGAAGAGTCATGAGGATGCTCTAACCATGCAGACCGACTTCTGCCGTGCGAGCAAGGGGAGGGCGGTCAGACACAATGCTAATCCAGGACTGTCTGCAGGAAGCACAACATGAAGCACAAGAGCTTCCCCGAAGCTTTAAAACACCTCTGGGACCGGGGATGAGACGTGGCAAAGAAGCTGCTCTTGAAGTTCTCCTCAACTCTATGAAAGCGACATAGCCCAGCCTTTAGGCAGGTAATGTTAACCATCTACAGCAGGTTAAAATGTCATTAGGTACCTAGAATTTATAGCTGCTCAATGCATGCATAAAATCACATCAGTAGAAGCCGCTGTGCATGATTAAAAGCAAACTGTTAACCTGGATCCTACAACTAGACCAGACATTAAGGTGCAGAGTGCAATACACCCCCTCAGCAGCCTTTTAAATAAAGATATGCCAACCCACTGCTAAAATTGCCCACGGTTTGACAATAATCACAAGCATGCATGCTTTGCCATACACTGGGTTGGACGTATCTGAGGCTCAGACTCCTGTCCACAAGGCGCTTGGACAGCCCCAGTGCTGCCCCATGGGGTTACGGACCAGGCACAACAAGAGACAGAACATGGGGCAAGGCTCCCCACCCCAAAACACTGCTCTGAAGTGCATGCAGAGCTTAGCACCGTTACAAATTACAGCAGCCACGTAGTGCTTCATACTTGGTTTGTCAGTGACATGCAATGCACATCAGCAGTGTGCCAACACGGAGGGCAAGAGGACTGTTCCCTGTTTTTTCTGTAACTGTTGTTCTTCCTTTTGTCCCTGCACATCCACACATGGCCAACATGCAATTTCCTGCACTCTAATTTGAGAAGTGAGCATGCTTTGCAAGGTTATTAATTAAACAGTCACAATTGGGCTTGTAATCAGAAAAGACAAATCCCTGCCTCCTATTTCTTCCTAGCGTTCCTTTGACTAAAACCAGAGGATGAGGGCTCACAACCCAGACACCCAGAGGCACATCCCATGTGGGAATCACTGAGCAATAGCTCAATGTGGTATTTTCAGGTGCAAATCTTCACTGTGACAGCATCTCCTTGTAGTTCTCTTTCTTCCCCAGCATCCTCCATTTGCAGACCAGTATTTTCAGAGCTGTGTGTGGGGCTGCATATTTGCCACCCTCTTTTTGCTAGCAGCCCCCCAAGCCCAACGCTTATCACACACCACCCACCTCTGTACCAACCAGGTACCAACTGCCCTCGAGTACAGCAGCTACAAGATAAGCTTGCAGCATTTTCAGTCTCCCGCCCTTTAATGCTGATGTAGATTTAGCCAAAAGCAGTCCCCTTTTTTATGACCATAAGCAAAGGTTAACATATGGGACATTGCCAAAAACAATTAATGTAGCAGATGGAAAAGATGCAGAAGAATTGCGGATCCAGAAGTGGTCGGTATTGCTGGGCTATAGCAACCCTCCTACCAGCTACTTTGTGGGAGAGACTGCAGTGCTTGTGCAGGGGGATAAATCAAATTCAGCACATGCAGCTGGGCTCACACTGGGTCTATCACTAAATTAGATGTTACCTCTGCACACACCAAGTCTCCAGGGACCTGCTCTCAGGATCAGCCTAACCACTGTACGATTTCTGAATATACAGCCCTGATTCATTTAGCAAATTAATAAAGTGGCTGCTCCTATTAATAGATTATCATCCCAGGGATTTTTTCCCCCCCCTCAGAGCATGCTCTTCCTTATCTCAAGTGAGGGGTTGAGAAAATTACGCTGACACCCAGTGCAGGGCTAGGTGGGGTACTCTGTATACGGACCATAGCATTTGCAATGGTTATTACTAATAGGCAGCTTAGTTTGACAATCAGGATTTTCTCTTTACAACCATGAACACAGTATATTTTCAAAAAAAGATGCTAACGAGGCAGAGAACATCCACTTTATTTTTTTTTTGAGCCAGGCTTGAGGAAGAAAATAAATCACGCACTGCTGTTTAGAGAAAGCTTGCTATCAATACAGACGCTGGCAATTTAGACTTGTCCTGTCTCATATAAACATTGAGAGAAGCTCTGATGTCTCACATCACACAGCATCATCTGCTCACCCATACGGTAGCTAATTGAGATAATTGCTGCATCTCTGATTTTACTCACTACTATTTCTGGACTTCAGATGAGAAGCACCAGGTACGGCTCCATAAATTTCCACATTGTCACAGGGAAGCTCCTGGGATGCCTGTTTTAGAAACCTCAAATTTGCAGATGCACCCTTCCTAACTGAAAAAACTAAGAATTCCCCTGCTTGATGGTAGGAAGTACTTCAAGTAGAACTGTCTTCCTTTAAAAGCTACCACTATGGGCTTTTTTTGAAGGATATGTTATATTTGGGAAAAAAAATAGTCAATATTTAGTCTTTTGAGGTTAAGTAGCTTCTGAACAGAATATCTGAAAATGTAATCCTCTGCCACATCATAGCCAAGTTAAAAATGACTTGGGTTTTTATTTGCAAGATGTTTTACTCTGGTCTTATTCCCTGCTTCAGGAATATACCAGCATTTCCCCACCTAGGTATGATTTTTTTCACAGTTGCTCAACTGCAACATGAGAAAAAACTTACTGGCGTTGGATTCCTGAGGTCAGTTTGTGCCACAGCTCAGCACGGAGCCGGGCACCCTGAGCCCACGGTCCCTCTGCTCCCCAGGGGACAGCTCCCAAGCAGTACCTACCTCCAGCTACAGCACCAAAATTCAAGGTTGTTTTGGTCCAAGGCACCACTTAACCTGCTGGGAGGGCACCCCGGCTGCAGCTGGTGGCCCCGGTTGCCATTAGCTGGAAGGTGACAGTCCCCAGCAGGTTGGGCAATGCAGGACCACCAAGGGGTATCACACACTGCATCTTACCAAAAGTAAAAAAAAAAAATTAAAGGAAGCAAGATTTTGGTTCCATAAAGGACAGCATACCAGAGGGTTTCATCTTTAAGTTGTGCTATAGATGCATCCTGACAATCCCTGACACTCTCACTGCTTGAACCATAACCATCTATGTAAATGAAAATTCTTTGAATCTTATACTGTTATATTCAAGTACACAGTACCTGCCCTGTTCCAAGTAACCCAATGCTCAAATTTTCGTGCTTCAAGCATAATAGCATCTCATGCAACACAGCATTTATTAAACCCTCTGGGTACAAGGAAGGGGTAGGTGGGGTTTGGGGACGCAGAGGACAGACCCCAACACGTGTATCCAAGTAACTATGAAAGCATTCCACAACACCTTGACCTGCAGATACTCCAATAACCAGCACCCAGGGCAAAAGCTTCTCATCTCCACAGGGATAATACACTAAGATTTAGAATGATATTTAAGAATACAATATTAAGAATAATATTTGAGATTTAGAATGGTCTACAAATAGCAATTACGGCTTGTTAGAGATACCACATAAATGCAGGTAACAAGGAGTGAATTATCAGTACGTACCAAAGTGATACAAAAATAAATTTAAGAATCATCTCCCTTTACCTTCATAAATGTTTAAAACAGGAGCAGGCTGTAGTCCAATATAGATTTTAATTCACACCTGATTCTTTCCTTACTTGAACCAAACTGACTTACAAGCAGGGAGAGTGCACACATGGCAGAGAATACATTACTAATAATAATTCTTAAAATACCAGGGTATTAGATCTTCAACTGCATACAAAATTGGTACACTGTCTGTCTTATTCCAAGCTCATGCTCTGAAATTATGCCTCTATTTGAATTATAAGCAAAAGCTTTTATCAAAAGCCTTTGCAATTTTGTACCTTACTTCCCCCAAAGCACTCCTGTCAGATTAGGAAATAGGACTTTGCTAGGGGAAGGAGCACAAAATCATCCCCATGACTCCCCTGCTGCTTGGAATAACCAACTGCAGTCATCAGCTGCAGCAGTAAGTGAAGCAATGTTTAAGAATCTGGAGATAGGAATTTCAGCAATATCTGATACTCCTGGACAAGTACAGCTGAAGCCATGAGTGGACTCCAGAGGGATGCTTCATCCTGTGCAGGATGGCACTGAAGGGCTGGTACAGCCCAGCTGTTGGCAGTCATAGCCATAGTTATTATGTGGAGATTTTAAGCCATTCAGGTGCCATGCAAGTAATAACTAATGAACAAGTCAAATGGTGGATGTCCTACACAGCCAATACCTTCCAAATGCCAATAAGAAAGTTAAGGCATCTTCAAGAAATGAGCATGTTTGCTACATTCATTAGCATAAAAATAAGTGTTGGTAGAACTACACATGATCCTTTGAGGTTGGTGATATAATTTAAGGCATAAGCCAGATAAGGTAACAAACATAAGGGGTAAAAATTATCAAGGAACTGAAATAATATTGGCCCAGCTGGTCTAGTTTGCTCTTGAGCTGTGCTGCCACAGTCCAAATTCGATATACCACCGCACACCAACAGCATCCTGCTCCTTACGGGAAACAGACCGGTAAGGTGTGTCAGTGAGGCAGGAACATCTTGCAGCATGGAGAGGGGAAAAGCAAAGGTGCCGGTGCTTGGATCTGCGAGAGCCACTGGTACCTGCGTGAGCAGCCGGAGCACCCATCGCTCCATTGCTCTGCACCGGAGGAGCCTCCCTGGGGACTCAGCCCTTCTCCCCGCAGGAGCGCAGGGTGCTGTGCACGCGTGCCTGGCGTCCCATGAGACTTCTTAGAGAGGAGGATGGGTGGCAAAAATGGAGCATGGCATGAAAGCCAAAAAAGAACCATTAAGTGCTTCTACAGAACCCCAGAGCAGTTCAGTAGCCCAGAGGAGCCTGCAGGACACCTGCCAGTCTGTACCGTAACCATTCAGGAGCCATCCATGACATCCAAATATTTCCTTTACCCGTTCAGCACAAAACAACTGTACACGTACCACAACACAGTATTATTCTCCCCTTTCACACTATCCAGCTAGGACAATATTGTTCAGGCTACCTGCCAGCAGCGCCCTGGAAAACATAATACAGAATTTAATTTCAGAGACACAGCGCTGTGCCGACTTGTGTTTGAGCAGCTCCCTGTAGCAGATGGGAGACCCAGTCCTGGAAGAGCCAATGAAGACCTGCAGCGCTGCTCTGCTGCACCATGGGTTGAGAGGAAAGGAGAAGCTTGCCCCAAGAACCATGGCAAAACCAGCGTGGCTTCGGCACTTACAGAAAAGCATCCTCTCACACAGAACACAGGGAACAGGGGAAGGAAAGCTGGCTGCCAGATTTCCATATTTAATACGATGCTTTTGCAAAGTACCCCAGTAGGTTGAAAAATCAGGCTGAGCTACTAGTGTGGGTTAATGCATAGAGACTGAGTGGAGTAGCAACGCTGGCTTTCCATCAGAATCTCCCAGCCAAGTTCTCCTTCCAATCTGAACTCCAGGGTTATTTCAGATCCAGGTTGTCTTCCTGCTGTGCTCACGCTGGAAGCTCCCTTCAGCCACTGACAGAGGCAATGACTCAGAGCTACGTTTTTGAGAATTCCTTCCAAGAAAGGAGCGGTGGCCCCATGTGGCACCTCCCAGTGCTTCATGGGCAACTCAAAGCCCTTCCAAGCCAGCACAGAGCTGCCCGTGAAACATGGTCACCTCCAAACTACCCACCCCTAGCATGGAATCAACCTTGCTGAGAGGCCAAACCTCTCCAAAAACATCACCCCAGAGCAGGTGAGCTCTGCGTTTAGGTGTTTGGCATACACTCCACTCAGCAGGATTTAGTCCCATGATGGTTAACCCTCAGAAGCTGAACATCCTAGCTCCACAGAAGCCCATGGGCAGCACCCAGAAGCTTCAAGAGCTTCCCAGCACCCTTGCAATGCAAAGTTTCACAATGGAGAAGTGACAGCAACATTCTCCAAGAATTAATACGGACCAGGCAAGTTGCAGCTTTTCACTTAAACACGAAATTGCCCTTTTTTTAATTAGGTTTTTTTTTTCTAGGTTTTCTCTTCATTCCCCACCCATGGAATTTCAGACTGCATGCACATGTTTGTTAATTCTCATCAGGACTAAAAATATTTCAGAAAACAAACCTCTCCTCAGGAACACCCCATAAATTTGAGAGTTGGAAGGCTGAGCATCAGGAAAACACACACTACTGCTGTGTGAGCGAGTTCATTTCTCATGCAGAAGGGCTGTATATTGTGGTCTATGGCCTCCAGACTTATTTTTCCTTTATAAATGCAAAGTACAACTGCAATAATTCTACCACCAACCATGAAGAAATCGATTTAGCAATCTGAACATAAATTAAGCAATGTTTTTGATTCAGTAAACTTGTTCCTATGTAGATCAGAACAAGTATTAGTGAGGGTCAGTGACCCAAACCCAAGTGTTTGCTTTCATGAAGTTCATAGGAATTTCAGATCAGAGCATACTTCAAATTATTTGACCTGTAAATTAACCCCTTACACATTTTTAAAGCAATTTTAGTGAATTGCTAGGAGCTCTTCTATTTGTGACTCCATGTTTTAAATGTGTGTTAATGGACTTCCATATTAACCAAAGCACAGATTTGGTAACTAACACACACTTCTCATGAGTAAGGAGCTCCAAATTGAAGGTAGCCCAACATCACTCGAAAAGGATTCCAGGTGATTTTTTTATTATTAAAAAACTTATTACGGCTAAACTATTTTCTGAAAGATAAACTAAACACATTTGGAAAGAGAACAGCCATTATCTCAATTTCACTGACATACCTGAAAGCTACGTTCTAGGGCTCCCAGATTCATCTTTGTGTTTGGTGCCACACCGTATAAACACTATGTCCGTGGAACAAGCTCTCAGTGCAGTTACCATTTTAAAAATCTGCATTATAACTTACACTCCTTGAAGCTATTTTAACTGCATGCTTTGTACATTAACAATTTTAATATTCACACCTGTTATAAATTCTGTGCAAATCTGAGCAAATACATTTCTAGCTTAGATCCTTTCACCTCAAGCAGGATCAAGTAATTGGTACAATAACTTCACGGGGTTTAGAGGAAGATCAAATGAATTAATGTCTTTCAAGTAGTATAATAGTTCTGCAATTTATGCTGAAGTAAATCATTTGAGTAATGAATTTAATTCCTCAGAGTGACTTTTTCAAAAAATCAAAACTAATATGCATTAGTGAAGAATGAGATTTTTTTTAAAGCATGCAAAATATTTTTATTTTAATAAAAAGCAAAAGTGATCTGAGACCACACAAGAACTTGTTTAACAGGGTGCCAGTTACTACCTGAGTCTACACAGCAACAAAACACTGGAGGTGCAGAGGGGAACTGGTTTTCCTCACTTCTACAGAACAGAGGATGGATACCTCAAGGATAAAGCACACCTGAGCTAGCGCTGCAGAATCTCCAACGCCACTCAAATGATTTTCAAGTCCTGCCAAGCAGTGAAAAGCAACTTTTTAATTGGCTTAAACTGCTCAGTTGAAAGAACGCACACAACTGTGGGTATTTGTAGATGGCACGTGACTGGGAGAAACGGGATTCTCCAACAAGGACAAAATCCTGAGGCTTCAACAGATCGAAGTGCAGCAAGAATCCATCAAGGGCTCATCATTAGCCTGGCACTGACTAATGTGTCTGCCAGTACATAAATGTTCTAGGCAATGGCAGTTAAAAAAATATTCAAGCCTCCTTTCCCTTGCCTCCCCCACTGTCTCCCACGTTCAGGCATTTGAGCAATCATTTAGCAAACCTAGGATAATCGGGAACTAATTAAATAACTAAAATTGTTTCAGCATTCATCATTTTCTTTGCATGAAAAAGTCACATGTCTGGATTTTTATGGCCTTATTCACACATCTCAGACTCAGACATGTGAAAATCTGAGCCTACCCACATCCAAGGTAAACCCATGCTGTGAGCGCTGGTCTGGCAAGCCACCATCCCTGATGGGCCAGCCCGTGCCGGCCGCCTGCCTGAACAGGGACCTGCATAACCCACCAAAGCCAACGTTGTCACCTCCAGCACTGCAAAAGGGTTCAGTTGCTTCCCCGCTCGCACAGCCCCAGAGACTGAAGGCTGAAGAGTGCATTACTGCCCCACATTAGTGCTCAGGAGTCCCACCTCCCCATCAAGGTCCTCTCCAGCCCTTGCTATGGCCACCATGCTCCCTTGGTCCCTTGCTGATGACTTTGCACTTCGCATGGGTTTGGCATCAGAAAGTCAGGAGGGAAACGCTCTGGGCAGTAACTTTGCCAGGTCTCTCAGAACAACCTAGGGCTCAGTTTTACCTTTTTTTTTAAGCAGCAACAGGACTTCTTTTCAGGTTTCACCTGAAGGTCCAGTGACCTAAATGAAGAGCCAGGACAAAGTTTGCTTATTAAGTTTAGTTTCATTGGTCCCAGCAGCCACAGGACAGAGTGTACCGTAAAGTCTTTGGGGCAAAGACAGCATCTCCAGAATGGCCAGATGCACAATGTCACTCCCAGAACGACAGCAGCATACTCAAAAAGTGTAAGAGCTTCTGCTTCCCAGTTTGTACCAACCACTGTTTCTTTGCTGACCTCCTCAGCAGGTGTTTAATACAAATATACATGGATAAGCCCTCACTTGTTTTCTGTTATCACAGTACAGAAAGCCTGAACGCAGCACACAAATAGAAACACAGGAGTCATAGCTGCAGCAGCAGCTGGTGTACAGTACCTCTTGATGCAACCTCCCTGCATCCGAATACAGCCTTCTGCTCCCGTCCGCGTCCATCCATCCCCTCGTGACCGACGGGAAAACCCCAAGCAATATGAGAGATAACCAAAAGCTTCTCGACTTCATCATTGCACGTCTGTTGAAAACAAGAGAACAGTCATAAAACAATCATCTCGCAACAAAAGCTCAGTTCAGACTCAAGAACATGGCAGAAGGTTCAGCGAATGGTGCCCATCCGCACTCGGTCAGCGCTGATGGAGCTTTGCAGACTCCCACAGCACATGCAGCAAAACTCGGATTTTCCCATTTTGCACCCATCACTGTATTGGCAATGGATTTCCACAGTGTAGCAGTTTTGTGAAGTATTTACCCCAAAGCTATTCTCCATGGGACATGCTGGTCCCAGCCTGTTCCCATGCAGCACCTGCAGCACATGGATTTCTAAATCCAACTACTACGGCCAAGAGCAAACTACATCAAAATACAAGGTTATGGTCCTACAGCAGCCACAGGACCATCCCATCCCAGAGCCCCTAGCAGCACAGCATCACTCATAGCCAGGCACTGACACTTGTCCCCTCAGCAGATCTTCAAAGTAGTCCCCAACACTCACATTCACTTCTTTGACCACTGGAGGCTTCCAGCAACGTGACAGAAAATATCATTATACCCCTCAGATCCAGAGGATGACACTGCCTCAAGCAGATATGGCCACTGCCACCCCATTAGGTTAAGACCAGATTTGCAGGGCCAGCCAGCGGGGGCTGACAGCTGACACCCAAAACCACAGGAGAGGTCACTCTCCCCCCCCAGGTGAGGGCACCTACCCAGATGGTCACCAAACCCACTAAGACTTGCAAGACCTGAAACAAACTCCAGGCTGAAGAGGTCTGATGTTTCACCAGCCACGATGCATGGGTACCCCCTCCTGGGCTGAGATCTCGCCACACATTTACCCCTGTCCCAAACAGAGATGTCTCCAACCCCTCCCAGCCCCAGCCAACTCACCAGCAGCACCACCTCCCTGGCCCAGCCACGCACCGGCCACAGGAGACTGGGGAGAGGCCAGCAAGGATTTCTACCACACAGCATCCACTTTGAGCAGTGATTCTTGCCTTGTGTGTTGTTTTTTTTTTAAACAAATTTGGAAGTAAAACCAGTGTGGTTACTCAAAAGTGTTGTCAGATGGAACTACCTGGTGCCCTGGAAGCCCAGCCAGGCACGCTCTGTGCTTCACCTGAACTTTCTTGGGAGCAGGACACCAGACTGTGTCATTACTTTTCACATTAACAATACCAAAGGAGTCTCCAGGCCCGCTACCATTTCCATGGAAGCTGAGGGAAGTTTTGACCTTTCACAGCAGCTGCAGAGGATGCGAATGCAGACCCGTAACGAAGCATAATGACCACTTAATGAAGCAAGCAATGGCATTTCTATGGCATGCAAGTGACAGGCTGCTGCTTGGTTTGAGCAATAGACATTAACTAGGCAAGTTACCTGCTAATGGCAAAATTAAGCCTAGCTGAATTAAGTCACCATGACATACCGTGTCTTGACAGGACTCATTTTACACTATTTTCGTGCCACGTATTTACTGCAGGGTGTATCCAAGCCCTGGTGCATCGCTATTAATTTTGGAGCCATGACCATTTACACCTACACTGACTTGGGCTCGGGTATTTCGCCTGCCCAAAGCCACACCATGGGCAGAACAAACCCAGCCTACAGCCGCCGCGCACCACGCACCCGTGGAGTTCCGGCACTGCTGCTTCTCAGCACTACTGTAAACACCCTGAATTGAGAGCACTCAGGATGAAATCAAAATTTATTAGGCTTTCTAAATTCCAATTAGAAGCCTCAGATGTAACGTTACTGGGGCTACAAATAAATGTTTAATAAACCAAAGTCACTACATCAATAAGCGACAAGTACATTGTTACATTATGAATCGCTCTTGCACAGCAATACTGTTTCTCAAGGGTTTTTTTATATAGGTATTTTGTATGCTCAGTTGATACCATCACAGCAAATACAACTATTTCACTTCACAGTTCTAGAGACCTCTGACTCCTACGCTGCTTGGAATTACAATCCTAGAGCAAAACAGGGGACTAGCTAGTTTATCATCTGTTTAATAAATAACATGAGGGTGTTTGGCTTAGGATGCCTACACCCCTGACAAAACTGAAAGGGCAGCCTCCAACTGCTAGAAACTCTGGTTGCTTTATAAATGGAATTTGTAGAACACCTTGCTCTAGTCAGTTCAGAAGTTACTTATTTTTATTGCAGACTGACTGACAGTAACACTAATTGCTCTCACTCATAACAAGAGGAGGACACACTAATATACATTATGTATCTGAGCAGCCTAAACCAAGCAACAAATACACAGCATAAGTATCAAGAAAGGGTTAACCGTGAAACCATAGAGCATTTTCATGGCACTTGGCATCCTAATCCATACTTTGGCATCACCCCACCCGGAGCCAAGGGGAAGGCTCCTTGCAGAAGCCGGTCTGCAGCTGCATCATGCAAGACAGCTCCTGGATTGCTGTTTAAAGTTCCCCAAAGTCAACAGAAAAATTCAGATTGATCAAATAGATCCTGACCACCACTGTAAACTCAGACAAGTTTTAGTACTGATTTCCTTTCCTCTCTCAAACGAGGCACAGATCTGCAGGACATGAGCCTGTGCGGGCATCACCACCCAGATAAATCAAAACTTGCATATGGAGATGCTTGCATAAAACAAGCTCTCATACATGAGAGAAAAAATAAATTAACAACATTCGTGGCTGAACATTAGAAGTCTAGGAGCTGGGGATTTGGGGGGGAGTCTGTCACACACCTGCTGTTCGCAATGCGTGTGAGCAGACAGACAGGTTTTAATCTACTGTGTAATGCAGAAATTAGTGACTGTAATGCAGATGCTAGAATTAAAGCAGACTATTTTAAAGTAAACAAATCTGAGCATCATATCCATTTGCAGCACTTCCAGTGGTTTCAGGGGAATGACTTCCAAAGCAGTTTTGGCTCTTACATTAAAGACACTACGCAAAGCCTAAAAGTTTACCTAAAGGTTGCAGTTTCTTCCTCCGAGCTGGAGCAGCGTTGCAGCCTTCCTTGCAGCTTTACCAAGAAATGCTACCACGAGCAGAGCAGCACCATGCTACGCACAGTTACCTGCAGCAGCTCAGACACGAGGGCTCACTTGCGCATACGGTGCCCAGCCTGGAGGGACCATGCACGGTGGCCAAGCCCGGCAGGGGCTAGTGTAGCACCCACCATTGCAGATCCCCCATCCCCACCTCGGATGGGTTTGTGCAGACACCAACACGTAGGGAGAGAGTCTCAACGCGCAAGAAAATTGGTGCAATGCCTCCGAAGGAAGGGGAAGAACAGCAAGGAGATGCAAGCCAAAGATACAGGCACGGGTTTCAGAGCTGCTCAAGCAAGAAGGGTCACCTTGAAAAAGGAAGGGGCCTAACCACATCGGCCATTTGAGTGGAGAACACCACAGTTTGTTCAAAGCACTTCTGTGACATGCAGTAGGAGCTGTCAAAGCACCAGATTGCTGCAGAGATCCCACAACTTTTTCCTCCACAACACAGAAGCTTTAAGAATTCAATTATAGTGACTGGAATAAGATTAGAGAATTCACCAAAAGCAGTTACTGGTTTTGTTTTCAGGGCTACTTAAATGGCAGCTTATTTTCTTCGCATTGAGAAATTAATAGTTCACAATAGCTTTTAATAATTTCCAACAAGCTTCACATTAGAAAAGAAGAGGTTGAACTTAATTACCCAAAGTTATGACTGTTGCTATAGCAAAAGGAAAGCATCCAAACCAAACCATTACCTCTATAAAAATTGGCTCTATTAACACCAGATAAGAATCTGGTCCTCAGTTCCTCTGCTATCAACTGCTCCAATTGCTTCAGCCTTATCTGAACAGCGTTTCTGCAGCCTGTAAAATAATTTTGATGTCCATAATATCTCGTTGAGTGCTACAAAATTAAGCTACAAAATTACGGAGAAAATCCCTTCTAAGATAACCTTTCCACGAGACATAATGAAGCCAAATAGCAATTTCAGCCAGCTACCTGCAGCATCTTAGATAAATACTTGAAGTTTTGATGCATTAAGAATTCGTTGGACTCAGCTGTGATGTTTAAGTACAAACCAGACATTTCATCTGAGCAAAAGCATGCTTAAGAATATTTCCTTCAATCTTTACATTCTCCAAGACACCTCAGTGTTCCCAGAAGAAATCTGGGGAACATTAATCCAGCGGGGATGAAGGAGCACCAAGAAGCTCCTAAACCTCACGGGTATTTAAGCTCTGTTGCCAAGGCTGCCTCCGTGACCCTTCGGTACGTTTCAGTCACAGGTTTACTTGGAGGTTATGCTCAGGGTGGCCCCGGACCATCCCTTCCAGCACCCTCCGGCTGGGCACCCAGCACCAACACCACCACAAAACCGTTTATTTCCACCACGCAGAAGCGTCGGAGACAAGTTGGGAAGGGAGCGCCGCATCTCTTATAAATAAATAAATAAACCCCCATCGGCTCTCCGCTGGCGGCCGCCAACTCAACCCGCCGGCCGCGGACGGAGGCTGGGGGGGGGGGGGGAGGGGGTGAAGGCCGCCGGGGCACGGGGTGGTGGCGGGGGGGGGGGGGCTCCTGCCCCGCTGAGCTCCCGGTGCCCCGCGGCGGGCCCCGACGGGCGCTCCCGGGCGCGGCCGCCGGCGCCACGGCGCCACCCAGGGGCCGCGGGGGGAAGCGCCGGCCCCACTCGCGACCGCGGCGGGACGCGCAGCCCGGCCCCGCGCCCGCCGACGGCGGCGGCGGCAGCCCCGCAGCTTGGGCGCGGGGGGGGGGGGGAAGGGGAACCGCGGCCCCCGGAGCCGCCCCCGCGACGCAGGGGAGGGGGCCAGAGTCCCGCCGCTGCTGCCGGCCCCCGCGGAGCCCCGTCCGCCCGCTCCGCGCCCGCGGTAACAGGTGGGCGCCCGCACCCGGGGGGCTGCCCGGCCCCGATCACACACACACCCCCCCCCCCCCCAGCCCCGAGCGCACCCCCCGCCACCCTGCCGCGGCGCCCCGCCGAGCGGACGCGGGAGGAAAGCGGCGCAGGTCCCGCGGGCGCTCCCCGCTAAGCCCGGGCGGGGATGGCAGCGCTCCGCGGGGCGCGCAGGGATGCGGAGGAAGCCCCGCGGGCCGGGCCGGCCGGGCGCTGCGGGGCCCCCCCCCCCCCCCCCCCGCACTCACCTGGGAGCGGCGCGGTTCGGCGCGGGGCGGGCGGGGCGGGCGAGTCGGCGGCGCGGGGCGGGCCGGCCCTATTTGTGCTCTCGGGGCCGGAGCCGCCTGACGTCACCGCCGCATTTGCATATTCCACCCAATCGCCGGCACCTGTGCGGGGGGGGGGGACACCCGTCGGGGCGGGGGGGCGCGGGGACCACCGGTGGCCAGAAACCCGCGGGGACACCCCCTCCCCTCGGGGCGCTGGTGCCCGCCCGGCAGCCCCGGGGCCGGGAGAGCCGCGGGACGAGGAGCCAGGATGCTCCGGAGCTGGGCGGGCGAGAGCATCCCCCCCCCCCCCCCCCCGCACCACCACCCCGCGATGTGTCCGTAAAGCGGGGGAGCCCTCCTGGGTGGGACCCCGCATTGCCCCGTGGCACCCGGTGACCCGCCCGCAGCTCCTCCTCTTTCCACGCACCCACGGGAAGGCAAACGGTGAAAAATTCGTTCGTTCGTTCTTCACCATCCCAGTTGGTTTCAAAATAACTAACTAACTAAACTAAATAAATAAATAAGAATCGCTCTCATAACTTCTCATTTATTTATTTTATTTTTTAAAAAGGGGTGGAGGGTTTACAGGTGGGGAAGGCACAAGGGGACTGCGGAAGCAAAGAGGGTTTGGGGCGTCGGGCTTCGAAGGCTGCCAGGAGGATTAGGCGCGAACTGGACACATCGCAAAGGCGATGCGCCCGCCACAAATAACGGCAGCAGGAGATGAGCAGCCTGACAGACCTGCTAAAACGTGCCAGTTCTTGTGCTTCTTCCTATAAAGAACCTTGCAGCTGGACCCTGCTGAATTCGATCGGATTTGTCGTTGGCTTCGGTGTGAAAAGCACGGGACCCCCAGGTTCTGATGTTTAAAAAGACATGGGCTGCTCTCAGAGACCAGGTCTAGCCTGGAAGAAAATCTGCTTATTAAAAAATCGTTCCACAAAATCAGGCATGAGGTTGCAGAAGAGGCTCTTTCATGAGAGTAAGCTTTTTTTTTATTATTTTATTTTATTTGCAGGAAATACCCAGTAATCAGGTTGGTTTTCCAGACCTTTCGTTCTGGCCTGTTAAACGCAGCACCTCTGAAATACTCTTGGTGTTCACAAAAAAAAAATGGGGCTCATTCTACTCAAACCGCACAAAGGGACTCTTGGGCTTGTGGTTTCCTTCTTTCGGAAGGAAACGGTCTGAAATTGCTGATTTAAGGTTTGGATTAAAAAAAAAAGAAATTACAAATGTAACAAACCAGGGAACTGTGCACGGGCAATACAAAGCAGGTCGTCGTAGAGTGTCCCGAAAGAAGAAATGAGTGCGTATTTCACAGCTGGCCTATAGGTTTAAGAGGTCTGAGGTTTTAAAAGAACAAAGCTGAAATGTAATCAGGGACAAATACGTTATCTTGAGTGAGATCTTTTTCTCTTTCCTGAGGGAAAAAAATCGGAAATAATATCAGTGGAGACAACTCTTCCCCTTTGCCTGAAGTGAAGGAAGAAAAGTCTTGCCATTCACCAATATTATTTATTCTATGAAAATATCTGTCTGTGCTGTCAATTTGAAGTATTTAGTAATCTCTCTGTATCTCTTAAGGACGGACATAAACGCGAGATGCGTTAGCAGACATCTGAAGTACCCGCACAGCCCCGATTTATTTATACCCACGCATGCTGGAGGCTACAGAGGAGGGAGGCGACCGTGTTTCTTCACCACCAACAGCTTGCCTGGGTGATACTCGCCGCGACACGGTTGTCACAGCAGGCGCATTTTGCTCATTTTACATCATCCGATGCGGTTTTAGATGCACAGGCGGGAGCTGCTGTGTTTCTGCGTCACCCTGGTAGCCGAGACGAGCGGGAGAGCGCGGCGTGGCGGTGCCGTAAGCCTGCCGCGACCTCCCGGTGCCGTCAGCCGTGCACGCCCTCCCCGAGGGGTCCCTGGTCCCTGCGTGGAGCCCCCGGGGCTCAGCCACCTCCTGCTGCTGGGAACGTCGGTCCCTGCTGTTTTCATGCCTGTGCCTGAACCCGAGCATCTCGCTCTCGACAGCCGAATAAGGAGCGTGTTTACCCTGGGCAGTGGATGTGTTGGACAATTCGGCTCCTGCCAAGTGCCCGTCTGCTCCTCCATCAGTTACTGGGTGCCGAGGGTGACTGTGTTCCCAACCTGGGTATCTCAGGATGCCCAGGTTTCCCTCTCCCACCGTTGGCATAGTTGGGTACCAACAGTCGTTTTTAGCATCCTCTCTTGCACACTTGGGTCCTATGCAATTCTCGGATATTTGGGTTCAAAATCTTTTGATGTTTTCCAACCTTTTGAAAACACAATTTATAAAAAGCTATTGGCAGGCGCCCCTCCTCGCCCCCTCGTCCTCCAGCCAGCTCCATCCTCTGCCTTTTCAAATGCTTTTAATCTCTCCTGAGACCTTTTAAAAACCCTGTGGAAGCCTGGCTGCATCCCAGGTTCGAAAGGATGCAGTGGGAGCTTTGCTGGGGGGGCTGCTGTGCCCCCACAGGGGTTCACCCACCCATGAAAGCTGGGCAAAGCAAACGGCTCTGTGGCAGAACTGGAGAAATAAACTGCTGCTCACTCCGGAGCAGGCTGGCAATGAAAAACTGATAAATTCCTCATCTTCAGGGCTGGATGAGTTTGAAGCAAAATAATTGTTGCTTTCCTTTGAACTGGGAATTGGAGAGGCCCAGAAAACAGTGATTGAAGTTAGAAGGAAAAGAAAAATGGATGATTTTAAAGACAGACTTGAGGAAGGGAAGATTCCTATGCAGGGAAAGGGGAAAAACAAGTTTGCAATTGTTTTAATTGTTTTTTTTCTTAAAATACAGGATAACCAGTTCACTGAAATGAGAATTAAGCGTCCTTCCCTTCCTTCAGTTTATAACAAAATGTTAAAACCAGAAAACAAGGCAGCAAGCAGAAGCACTGTGGAAGTTCAGAGGAGTTGAAGCTGCACGTGACGATTTGTTTCAGATGACGTGGGCAGATAGGAGGACTGTGAAGACGGAGAGACCTGGGCCAGCCCTGGTCTCAAGTCCTTCGGTGAGAGGAGCTGGAAAACGTGCAACCTGCTGTTAGCTTTGACTGATGCCACTTCAGGAATTTGATGAGAAATTTTAAACAACAGATTGACGGGGCAGAGCTCCGTGTCACTGAAGATACGATGGCATTCAAGGGTGACCACAGCAGTTAGTTTAAGGGAAAGAGTTTTGAAGAACAGCTGCTCTTTTCTTGTTGGGCTTATTTTTTTTTTTAATAAAAAAACCCCAAAAAACAGAGCAATGCACAGAGCCAAGAATCCCTGATTTCTACCAGCAAAGGAATTAACTGGTAACCATCTGAGCCATCTGCAGTACTTCCAAAATCTACCGAGTGATGTTCAGATGAGGAAGATAAGGTTTTGCCTCTGAAAATTCAAACTTTGAATGACAGCAAATCACCCCCCTCCTTGCCCAGTCCTGCTATCAAAATGCAGTAATTAAACACGAGTTTTTAAAAGAACATTGTATTCACTGGAAACAGGAAGCCGAGGAGGTAATAGGACAACAAGATTCATGCTCATCACTTTTAGTTATTTGAACCAAGAGCCTAAATCAGACCTGATTAAAGTAGGAACTTAAAACTAGATTCAACCAAAACTAGAGATATTAAACAAATACAAATGTGACAAGAGTAATGATTCAATTATTAGGAGTCCATTTTTTAATTGCTCATTAAGATGACAGTGTGTATCTTTGCCGACATACATTTAGCAAAGCCTTTTCACTTTGACAGTGCATAAAATTACCCATGCCAACTGTATATGTCTTATTTTTTATGTCAACTTCAGAGTTGCCAGTTTTTCATTATCCTCTTGGTCACAAATTAATAAGGAGGAACAAATTTAATAGCAGCCTCAAACCTTTAGAGATTATGTCAGCCTTGGGTATCTGTGCCAGTTAAATTGCCATTTATTTCTGCTTAAATTTAATGTGGTCGTCTTCATACAAACACACACAGGTTTAAAGCCTGCTCTCACGGCACAGCATTAGTGCACCGAGGGGCTGCTCTGAAACGCTGGCACGGAGCTCAGACTCGAACCTTCCCAACCGCATCACTCCGTTAAAGATGCAACCGAGGGACCAAGGTCAAGGGCTGGAAACATGCAGGAGTTTTTTTGTGGGCGCTGCTCCCCCATGGCATGACCAGCTGGGATGTCTAGGGACGAGCCTCTGCAGCAGTGGCATGTCCTTTGGGTGGTCAAAATGGGTCGAAGCCCAGACCCAGGTAGGCGCTGCCCTGGGTGACCCATCCTTCTCTGCCTTCGTCATGTTTTAGCGAACAGTTCCTCTGTTTAGCGAGTCCCCGCAAACGCTGGATGCTGGCTCGCAGCGCTTCGCCCCTGCCTTTGTAGCTGTAAGCCCAAAATAATAAAAAAATAAATTGTAAAAGATGTTTTATACCAAAGGAAATACTAAACGTAGAAACAGTGGTTTGATTCATTTCACAGCTGTAGTCTTTTTTGATTTGTTCGTAATTTTCTACACTACTGCTTCCAATTTGATACTGTCTGGGCCTCGGATGACAATGAGAATGGGATAACAGATGATGAGCTCAAAATACTGAACACAATCATACTCACCCTACGTGTACCCACAATCAATATGTCACTTTGAGGAAGGAACCATCAGCCACTGGGCAAAGTTTGGAATATAAAATGTCACAGGAACTCACAGCACATTTCTTATTTCCTAGGAGTTGTCGGAGCAGCTGGCTTGTTGCTGTGTAGGGGACATGTGGAGGGTTCAAATAAAAAGCCTCAGATACTTGAATTAAAATTGACTTGGCAACTTTCAGCAGCTCCCTCCGTCTCCATTGCCTTGGGCAACCTAACACGCAAGGCTGACTGTAGGGCTAATGGTGTGAACAGGTCCCACAGCCATTGACCAAACCTGCGGCTTTGGGAATGGCACCTCTTTTCCTCAATTTACCCATTTCTGAATATTTTGTTGGTCTCTTCTCCCAGATGCACAGGAGAGATCATCAGAGGCGCTGGGCAGGGTTCATCTGAAGACAAGAAAGCCCTTCGATCCATGGGCACGGTGAACAATAAGGCATTCAGGTTTTTCTCCTTGGCTATTGATACGTCCAGTGGAGTCAGAGGAAAGTCTTGGCGCATAGTCTGGAGCATGTGGTGATCTTCCTCTCAAGTTTGTTTTCAAGAGGAGGTTTAAAGTGAGGAGCTTTAGCAGAGCTGTTGCGACACAGCAGATGAGCAGGCAGGCGGTCAGAGGAACGGGACTCCTAATCCACGTCGTCAAAACTCCCCATGCCAGAGAGAAAGAGGCAGATGAGTGAAATAGGCGAAGATGAAAGAATATGCACCAAAGCAGAAGAAAAACCAGCAAGAAATGTGAGCTCGCCTCATCTGCGACATTTGAAAAAGTTTTCTAAAGCATCTTTGTGTTCTATCTCATCCCTTAATAGGTTCACTTTACGCCTGTGCATATCTATGCTGTATATCAAGTTCAAGAGATACATATGAGCAAGGGTGAATTGGCTACAGATTCCTTAAATTGCCTCTGCAGACAGATGGCCAGAAAGCAGGCTGGGAGGGAGAGTACAAGCAAAGAGGATGTTGTTCTTCAAGAAAAATTAAGTGGCACCATCGGTGCTAAGACAGACAAACCCCTGCAAAGCATTAGCTGGGCTCAGTTCAAACAGCAATTAAATGATTTAGAACAACACTGTGATCATTTACAATTTTTAAAGGTGAAAGGTGTGATTTTGGTAATACCTTAAAATTAAAAGGCCAGCCACTCCATCTTTAAAATGATGGTTTCTCTCCTGGAAGACTTATCTCATTGTCAGTCCATTAGCAGCCAGCCAGAACCCATCCATACAAAAATAATTGGCTATTGATATACGGTAATGCTGAAAAGTTATTCTTATTTTTGTTCATTGCCACAGAAAGATGTCCTCCCTAGCCTACACTTTCAATCATTATAAATGCTACTGTGAAAAACTAAAAACACTTTTCTGAGATAGATTAAGATCTACTTCACAAATAAATATATTTTATCACTAAGAGAAGAGGCAAATGTCACTGGTACGGAGTGTTTTACACGCAGGAGAGACCACTTACACTGGAATTTTCCCCTCAGGGTAAATTAATGTCACTGGCTGGGCAGAGTCCCCTCTGCACGAGCAGGCTCCAGCGCGGGGTTGATACCTGCCGGACACACGTGAAGGATGGCCTCTGACCAGCAGCCCCTCCTTCTCCCTTGACCGCAGTGAGCTAGAACAGGGTAAAAAGGATGGTTTACTGCGAAGAAGGATGGTTTATCGGAGAGGGGCAGGGGCCACTCCTCGCCGCAGGGACCGTCTTCTGCTTTGCTCAGAAAAGGGTCGCATCCTGCACGCTGCTGCAGTGCCTGGGTCCCAGAGGAACCGGCAGCCTGGGAACCACAAAACGCACCACCACCACCCGTCAGGCCCCTTAAAATGTTATTTGTGCGCAGGCTGGGAAGTTTGCACTCAGGCTGTTACAGCCGCGACGAGCTGGTGGCAGATGCTGCTCTTGCCAGCCAAGCACCCCTCAAGAATAGCTAATAAAACCGGAGGACATTAGGCTTCGTAACGCTGTATTTTAAAGATAAAGAGTCTCTGGTTAGAACCATACTAAGATTTTTACTTTCCTGCGGACAGCTATTGGGCTGCGCTGTAAGGCGATCTCCAGCTGAACTGAAAGGAGGAGTTATAAAACCTGACTGGGGCGATACGCGGGGAGCTGTAAGCCCCAGAATGGAGAAAGTGGGGAAATAATCGAGCTTGACAGAGGATTTTTGGGACCGTAGTTTGAGCCAGTAATCGAAATTTCTCATGCTTAAGGCTCAAACACACACCAATGAGAAAGCAAGGGGTTGAATGGCTTCAGCAAATCTGTTTTGGGACCGTGTGTAGACATTGATTTTTGGTTGTTTTGCCTTATTTATGGCCATTCACTAGTAAGAGTTGCTGATAAAATGTTTTGAGGAGTAAAAAAATTAATTTCGCCTTTGTTTCAGCTGCTTATGGAATTATTTTTCCTTAAATATTTCTCGTTTGGCCAAATTTCTACTCTAACTCTTCCAGCAGAACCAGTTTTGGTTGCTTTTGTGTTGCTGTTAGAAGCCGATCACTCTTAGTAGTTACTATACGGAGCCTCTGTTCTGCCTTTAGCAAGCCTCTCCCACAGTAAAAAAAATGCATTTTTTTCATTTCTCTCTTATTGTCCGGAATTACTCTTGGATATTACAGTCATCAATGTTTAGTATTAAATCATTTCCCTGCCAATTCATTGTAATCAAATCTTCCACAAAGTCAATAGCAATAACATTTTTATAAGGCATCGTCTCTCACAACCTATTAGGTGCTTTCAGATCTTTGAATTTTCCATTCTGAAAATAATAAATAGTGACCTGGAAGAATGCATAAAGTCTGTGAAAGTCACACGAGCAACTACATCGTTGGTCATACCGACCGAACCTTCGGGTCAGAGCTTTGACTAGTTCAGACAGGTTACTCAGTCATAAGTGACCTTTCCATAGGAAAAAACCAAAAGCAGAATAAATAAATGAGGTACCAGGCCCACTGGAATGAATAACAATATTTCTATCGCATTTAATGGGACCAGATGTTGGCTCTGCAGAGTTATGTGTGGTGTTACCCTGGGTACATCTGTGCTGCAATGCAAATATGCCACTACAACTCACAGGGAGGTACTTGAGCTGTTTTAAAGGAAGCACTGATGGCACTGCAGAACAGAGGGCTGCAAAAACCACCCCAGCCCGGAATATTTATTTGCACCGTGAACTTATGAGTAGCTGTGTGCTGCTGCAGCCTTTAGCAGCCTTGGCATCGGTTCAGCAGTGGCGTGGGGACGCCGGTGCAAGTGCAGCTGAGGATGCTGCAGAGTCCCATGTGCCTCCTGGACGCACCACCCAAAGCAGCGGGCGCTTCACAGCCTGTGGTGAAATGCTGAGATAAGGCCCACTTCCTTCAGCATCCTTCCAACCGAAAGCAGCTTTCACCTTCCCCTCAATCAGGACCTCCGGTCAAGCTTCGGTTTCATCTTCTTCTGCCTTTCGGAGGGGCAGAGCCACGCTGCTGGGGTTACTCTGGGTTAGAAGGAGCCAAAATGGGTCACAGTCAAAGCCAAAACATGATGGGCCACCTTAATGGTAAGTGTACAGCTTGCACAGAAGCCAATGGATATTTTGTATGAAGGGAAACGGCACAGTTAGGGCTTCCTATCATAGCTATTTACAAACACAGATGGAGAAAATATTGCAGTGAATGAAAAAACCACAAAGTTCTCTATAGCTACACTGTGCTGATGATGCTTTCTATGCTATAAGTCCATAAATGAAAGAATAAAGGCTGATCTAACTGAGTTGGTTCAGCCTTCAGTGGGAAAGGCTGAGGAGGGGACCTCACTGCACTCGCAGCTACAGAAAGGTGGACCCAGATGCTCCTCAGGCAGTGAAGGCACTTGGCCAAAGGGTGCAACAGGTGGTTCTGGTTAGATGGAAAAGGGGAAAAAAAAAAAAAAAAAAAAAAAAAAAATTGCCCAGAGGGCAGTTAAAGACTGGAACAGGGACTCAAGAGGGGTTGCGGGATCTTTTCCTTGAGATACTTCAAACTTGGCTGGACAAGGCTGTGAGCAACCTGCTCTAGCAGACCCTGCCGTGAGCAGGCTCTGACCTCCAGAGGCCCTGTCCACCTAAGTTATTCTACAAGCCTGTATCTTAATAAATATCTTTTGACATCAGCCTCTACAAAAAGGAGCATCACTTAGTTAATGTAAACAACTAATCCCATGATCGCAATCAGGCTAGTATCTGTATATTTTAATGCTATTGAGAGTAACGAATGTCCAGCTGACTTCTAACTAAAAGAGCAAAGTGGAGGCTCAGACTCCAAATCAATAGTGAAAACTGATGTAGAAAGTCTTATTTTCTGCCTAGAAGCAGAAGTTCTGTTGAAAATGGCATATAGGATATTATGACGAACAGTTGCTGCTGTGATATTAAATAAGATTGGCACATGCTAAAAAGCTAATATTTCTTTTTCACCCTTATGAAAACTCCTGGTGAGGTCTGAACCGGGTTGTTTTACTTACACAGATCTCTGCTCTGTCGTGGTTGTGCATGTTCTGGGTGCCGCTGCTTCAAGTATCAAGAATCAAGAGATTTCCAACCCAGCATCTTTCAAGGGTTTTTTTTTCTCTTGAACAAGCAGCTCTCTTCAGCCTGAGGTTACTTGACTTGGCTTTAAATATTACTAGTGCTGCTGTTGGATTCTTGAATCCATCTCTTCCACAACTTAATGGCACGCTTTCAGTATATACATCTCTCTTCTGTGGATTTTAATGATACCTGAGGATGTCTCAAAGTCACGAGGCAGTTGGCCATCAGGGGACTTAGTTCTTAAGTTCTAAGTTAAGTGAAAGTTCTAAGTTCTCTAAGTGAAACTTGGGCTTCACTCACACCACCAATTCTACAGCCAGTGAACTGTCCACATCTGGCAGCTTGTAACTAATGAACTAAACTACCTAAAAGTCAGGGTTTACCAGGCACAAGGCAGGCTGTGAAGTAGTTGTTCTTTCTCAGTTTAATCTGAGCTTTGGGGGAGCGCAATAACCTCAGTGTCACGGAGTCATCAGCATTACGGCCCTCAGTTAACTCATTATTTTGTTTCCATACCAAGGAGCAAAAGCAATGCTGATTTTGATGAGACTTTCATTTGTCTCACCCAAAGGTACTGCGAAGCAACAGCAATGATCCAAAAGTGACCATACGCTGACAAGTAGGTTTCTCCCAAGGGTGGCTTGCACGTCCTTAGGCACTCAGAAGATGAAGTATGGAAGTAAGCCGCAAGCACTTATCACTTGCAAGTATGGGGGACGGAGCTACATCTGTGTAAACCATAGGCATGAGTTTCATTGATTCTGATGGGTAATTTATTTCTGACTCCGCGAGGCAAACCCATAGAGACCAGCAGTCAATACCGGTAGAAGTGGATTAGCACAATAACACGCATCTTGTGGGTCAGTGGGCAGCCAGAATAGTTATTATTCCTATAAGCTCAAATTCAAGTGGAAAAGAAAGGAAAAAGTTAGCATCAACTGCAGGCTGTATATATCTTGTTTCTCCTTTTCCTTTGACAGGGTTACAAAATCTGCCGCTATTCTGGTTTTCTCTCTCTCTCTTTTTTTTTTTTTTAATATTGATGCATTTTAAACAGGAACAACTACAGAATGGGGACATCTCTAGTCCCTATTCTCATCTCACCTTCTTCATATATTGCGTAATTCCCTAATGTCTGGGAACCTGTTCAAAACTCCTCATTGTCAGCGTGTTCAGATCTCAAGGGACAAGACCCACAGCTAATCTTCAAGACAATGTATTCCTGTCTATGAATGAATAATACGAAGAGCTGAATCCTTTTTTCTTCATTTTTTTTGCCTCTAACGTGGCCTTAATGAAGATTTTGCAATCCTGTCTCCCCGGGAGCATATGGGTACCATCCAATATCTGCATTTAAATATTCTCTCCCTGCCTCAAACCCCAATCCTGAAACCTAAAAACCAGGAAACAGTTTGTTCCAGGCTTCCTGAGCAACATGCAAAGAAGTCTCTGCAAAAAAGTAGAGCTTCAAACCTAAAAAGAGCCACAGCATAAAGAGGAAATACAGCCCAGCTTAGATGTCTTTGCCCTTCTAGGGATGCTGGAGTCAAGGCATGAGCCTGATGCAACTTGAAATAAAAGATTTCCATAACCAGGACCAAACCTATTTTTACAGCAGTATTCCCATGGGAAGTGGATAAAATAGCCCATTTTCCTCCTGCCCCACTCTCCATGCCCCCAAATTCCCTTCCACCTCACGTAAGAGATTGTTTGCTCCATCCTGGGTATCCACGAGCTTTATGGGGAGCTGTGGTAGCTCCCATGGAGAGCTGCTTTCCTGGCAAAGGAGGAAGAGCTTTAGATTAGCTCCCCCATTTTGTTCTCATTCACTTCAAGAAGTGACAAGATTAGCAAAGTACAGCTAGTCTTGAAATATTTTGAAAATCTGGTGACTTCCATGCTCTAAAGCCTACCTTGAATCCAGTTTTGAAAAACCTGCTGGAGAGCATGCACAGCCCCTGCTGCAGCAGCATTCACTCTCTGCATCTCCAGTGACCATCACTTCTCTCCAAATTGTTTCTAGAAATTTATATCATTCCTGCATTGCCGAGAAACCAAAGAAACAGCCTGACCAGGACAGCTTGCATGGATGAGGCTTTATTTGGTGCAGCTGGTTTTATTGGTGCTGCCAGGGGGGCAGTTCCTCCAAACTCTTGCTGAGAGTAGGGACATGAGTGCTGCTCCTCACATGAGTAGAAACCTTCAAGTCATCGTGCCTTTTCTGGGGAAAATTATAACAATGACTTATATACTTCAAGCACGCATTGACAGGTAGTTGTGATCGCTAACTGGCATTTTTGCTTTGCTAGTTAATAGATTTGAGTCCTAAGTTCTTATTCTGATATACCTCCCAGGTTTTGTTGGAGGGAAAATAAATAACTAGACCAAGACTTGGCCCCCCAGTTGGACTGGTCTAAGTGGAGTTTTTATGTGATTTGGTTTTAAGAAGCGAGTGAGGCCAGCGATAATAGAGCTGGTTTGGAGAAAGGGAAAGTGGGCAGGAATTACAAAGATATGCACAAATAAATCAACCCTTTTCTCCTGTTATTTGGAAGGTTACAAATATTTAGAGTGTCACAAATGTTAGCTCACCAAAAAGCTCTAACTGGCCAGGTGCTAAACGTTACTCTCCCACTGGAAAAGTTACAGGCATCCAGGTGGAGATGATGCTGCGTGACCTTGGAGACGAGTCCCCGATCCTGGTGGGCAACCTGGAAGTAATCAAAATGGGAAGACTACAAAGATCAAACCTGCTGGCTGGAAGTTATTTATCCACTCAACTTGGTGAATACTTACAAATAAGAAATACAATAGCACTGACTGGAGCTGGCTCCAAAATTATCCACAATTAATAAATTGACCCATCCTACACACTGTGTTATGTTCCCTGACATTTTCACAAGCTACAAATCTGATAATACAATTAAATGACAAGTTCAATCACTTCTTTATTTCATGTATATGTATATTATAATATTTTATAGCTGTATTACAGAAAAGACTGTTTACTCACGTTGTATCTTCCCTAGCATAATTCAGAGCTTTGCTTGCCTAAGAAATTACTTGTCTGCATTTTGATTAAAAAAGCAAAACCTCATTGTTCCCATGGCAAATGAATTCAGTCTTTAAATGAAACTCATTGTCACATCCTTTTCTATGCAGCAAAGGCATTCAGCTCCTGAAATGGTTTTAACCTCTAACACAGCACTTTTGTGTCTGTATCTGATCCAGCCATGATTCATTTTTCTTCCAAAGCTTCGTCAGTGTTTGGGCTCTGTACTCAGTTCTCAATGAACTGGCTATAACGCAGTAGTTACAGCTCCCTGGAAAATGACACACAGTAACTCTGTCAAGTTCTTTATTAGCTTGGATAGGTCTTTTATTTTAGCAAGGTCTTTTATTACCTTGAATAGCTTTGAACCAGTTTTGAAGTGGATGAGTGAAGACCTGGAGATCCAATTTTATATCAAGAGCCATTAATTTTTTTTAACCACAACCCCTTGGTTATTGATAGGCTTTTGTTCTTTACTGTCATTGCACAACACATTGTTTGAAGTGAATCAGAGTGCACAAACTTCCACAATTACTTACCAGAGTTTGGATGGGCCGTGGCAACCAGCTGGCAGAAGTCCTCTGACTTTCAGGATGCAAAAAAACCCATCTGCTCTAGGTCAGAAGCTAACCTCATCCTTTTTGTTCCGCAATACTTGTCAGAAAACATCGTAAGAATGTTAGGGAGAGAGGAAGCACCTGTACATCTCAGATGGTGGTTGTTGTTCTGTCCATTAATCCACACATATACACAAATCCAGCTGATTTGGGGTAGTTTAGCATTCCACTCCAATAACTCTATAAATCACAATGGACTCCATCAACATAAATGAGCATGAAGGAGGCAGCAAGACCATGATCAAGCTGTAGCAATGCAGAAACTTGACAAAAATTACAAGTAAATAGAATTTCATTGAAAATGTCAAAATGTCAAAAATGATGTAAATCCTTGCCAAAATAGCAGGCAATTCACCCTCATCCCACTTCTCTTCAGCCTAGTAACCATTCGCTTCATTTGCGTGCTTTGAGTTACACTTGTATGGCTTCAGCATTTGCTAAATTTGAACTGATCTCATAATCTGAATCCCTTGTCCTGAGTAAAATAATAGTTTGAGGGAACTTTGGAAAATGACCAAGAAATTAATTTGCTCCCTTTTCATCATGAAGACTTCTTTATATTATCAAAGCACTTAAACAATGTAAAGCTTTACAGTTCAAACACATTGCAAAAATTTTGATTGTTTTTTTCTTTTTAAAAAAGTGCTGGGAATACAAAATTTCCCTAATGAACCACGGTGCAATTTCCTTACATGTTCAGTTGTTCAAAGATGCTTTCTTTATAAATTCAAACGTAAAAGGCAACCATCTTTAAAGCTTTAATCACTTCAGACTTTCAGGTAACTCAAGTCAGCCTATGACTATTACTTGATAGTTTAATCCTTTTCTATGAATCAGTCTTATTTACAAATCAAGTAAAACTTGTATCGATCAAAGTTTGCTTTCATATTTAGGCTCTTTTGCCTTAGAATTATTCTTGCATTGGGCTGCGGCATTTAACATTTGGCTATGTTGTTTCTTGGATAACTTATGCTGTTGTGGCACGCAGAGACCCAGATCACAGAATAAGCACTCCCAGTATCGCTAATTTAACTATCAGTTGCAGGGATCCCCAGACGTTGTCAAGCAGTCAGATAAATGGAAATCCATGTCACCACAAGGATCTGCTTGGAAAGGATCCAGCTGTAGACTGTCGGCAACAACCAAAGAAAAAAAAAAAAAATCACATTTTTTCCTTTCCTGTTCCAGACCCCATTTCTCTTTCTCAGTCCCCGTATCCATACTGCAGCCATGGCTGAGCAGGGGGGCCAGGGGTTGGACGCAGCACCTGCAGGTCTGCGAGGAGCCAGGCGGTGATGGGAAGTGTCCAGATGATGCTAAGCATTTTCCTTTCTTGGGAGCAAAAGTCACAAGTGCTTGACAGGATTTGGCCCCCTCTGCTCGTTACCTATGATCACAGCACATCCTCATGGGTTTGCATTTAAATCGCAAGTTTGAGAAGTTTTCATTTTCCTTACGGACCCTGTTGTCAAGACCCCAAAGACAGATTACACTGTCCTGCTAAAAAATTCATTCTGTAAGGATCAGCTAAAGTTAAATCTAAGAGGAATAGTACATTACTCTGGGATTAGACTCATATTTCAAACAGACTGTTCGCTGAATAGGACCTCACAGTATGAGTAAAGAGCAGAATCGGGACCAACGGCACCAGGTGCGTGATGGGCTGGAGAGGGGACAAGGAGCATCTCAGGAGCCATTGCTGCCTTAGCAAAAGGCTAAGGATTTGCATGTGTCCTGTGGGATAGCTCCTCCTCTGCTCCACCTAAAGGGAGAGAGGGTAGACCCCTTTGGAAATCATAGAATCGTTTAGGTTGGAAAAGCCCTTTAAGATCACCAAGACCAACCATTCCCCTACCCCTGCCATCCCACCACTAAACCCTGGCCCTCAGCACCTCATCTGCCCGGCTTTTAAATCCCCCCAGTGATGGGGACTCAACCCCTTCCCTGGGCAGCCCCTCCCAGGGCTTGACAGCCCTTTCAGGGAAGAAATTTTTCCTAATGTCCAATCTAAACTTCCCCTGGTGCAACTTGAGGCCATTTCCCCTTGTCCTATTGCCCGTTCCCTGGGAGCAGGGATCAACTCCCACCTCACTACAATCTCCTTTCAGGCAGTTGTTATTGTTTTCAACAAAATATCCCTTAGAAAAAATTTGGAAGCAAAGTATTAAATATGGAAAAGGAGTCTCTAGACTGGAAAGTGTCCATAGTTTTTTTTGAAACAGCACATTATGTCTGTGAGTTACCATGTGAAGGAAAAAACCAGCATCCCTGTGCAATCCTGATGAATCCACGGTCATTTCCCTGGGTTGGGAAGAGAAGGTCTCAGAGCATCACCGATAGGGCTCATGAAGAGCCCTCACTGCTGCTCCTCCCCCTGCCCACAAACCGGCATCTGTTCTTGATATCTTCGCCAAAACGGAGCCTGGAGGGGTTCAGCCAGCACCCTCCAACCCAGCACAAAGGGAGGGGTAAAACACAGCAGGCAGCTGGTGCTGAGCCCCGAGAGCGCCCGTCCCCGCTCCCGCCCCTCTTCCTCCCATGGCTCTTCCAGCTCCTCATGGGAATCCCATGTTTTGTTCAGCCCCGTTACCAGGTCAGTGGGAGAGCACATTTGTCACGTTATCAACATGGTGATAATCTGCCACCTGATAAGAAGTCAGAAATTTCTGGAAAATTTCACAGTGGAAATCACTGTTTGCATTCTTTTTTTTTTTTTTTTTTCACACAGCCAGCCACCCACAGAGCCCTTAATTTCAATGTTAAGAAACAATCTTTACAAATATCTGATGAATTAAAAAATTCTGTACACATTTCTCCTTTTTTTTTTTTGATAAAACCAGAAAATATTCTGTAGATGTTGGTCTTCGCTTACTTTTCCCAATCCCTCATATATTTGCCATCTGGAAACACCTAAATGCCAGCAGGTTTTGGCCTCAGGTTAGAAAATGTTTGCAATTTATTTCTCAGAATTGCCAATAAGTTCCTCTGCCAAAAAAAGGAACAAACAATGATTCAGCAAAGCCTTTGAAGATCAAAAAGAAATATAATTAATTTGTTAAAGTGGAAAAATACCCCTAATACCTGTTAACAAAATTGTATTTGACCTTCTGCGTTTTTCTGCTGAGAAGACAAACTTTTTACTTTACGCCAGCAGGATCCTCCCCGCTGAGAGAAGTGAAAACCCCTCACCACAGAGTTTATGAGCCTGTATTTTATGGCACTATATAAGATAATGCACTTACATCTGCGCTTGCCCCTGCCACCTACTCACCAAATCTCATTTAACGGCAAAGGTACCGATGACCACTGTAAATACATGAGGCAGAGGATCGCCTTGTTCAACGTGCCAGGCACACAAGGCTGTTCAGGGATGGGAATACTGGGAGAGCGAAGGTATCACCCATCTGCAGCGCAAAGGCACCCATCATCTGCCCCCAACAGCAAGAAAAAAACAAACCAAATCTGAGCAACTTCTGCTGCTGGGAGCTCTGAGGAAATCCAAACCAAAGAAATGGCTGATGGTGGCTGGTCCTCGGCAGGCACATCTTAAGTAAGTTTAATCTAACAGGAAAAAAACACGTTTTCAGCAGCTTACATGATCACAGAAAGCAGTTAGGGCTGGTTTAACCAAACTATGACTGCAGTTCCTAAGACAAACGTCTTAAAAGTTCTGTGATTTCCCTTCCACCCTACTGAGAAAGTCTGATAAGCTGCCCTGGTATGGAAGTCACTGATTAGAGTTAAATACTAATACATTATGTCAATAAAAAATTTTAGTGGCTATAATATTGTTTAACATCGGATATAATCCTTTACAAAGTATACAATAACATGAAAAAAAATTGAGGCGGTCTGAAATTTTGCAAGTAATGGAGACAACTGCAATATAAGTGGGTATATCGTGTTGGCAAGACTTGCTTAGAATGGAAAAGTCGAAACAGCTTGTGTTAATGGTAGAAGATAGAAGTAATATTTTAGATATGACCACTGGATGAATTCCATTTCATCAAGAATTCTGTAAAAACAGCAGCTAAAAATGGATTATGTTTGCTTTTAGGGAATTAACTGTGCAAATAAACCCAGTTTAATTCCAACATTACTGTGAGAACGTTAAAGTCAGACTCACAGTTTTTCTGTAGCTTGGTAACAGTGACATTAGCAAACAGATGCTCTGAAACTGGTTTAATATTGGTAAATTAATTATTTTTGTTGGTGTGCCTGTCTTAATCCAAAGAGAAACGAAAGCAAGGCAGAATAAATAAAGAATGAAATGCAATATTGTAGAAAGTCCTGTGCGTACCAGACATACACTTCCAAGATCATCAGCCCACGCAAGTTGAGCAGTGAGTTTTATGAGACCTGAAGCAAAGGGCAGAGCAATGGAGCAGGTTGTTTTGTCCCAGAATTCCAGCTGCTAATTTCATTTTCACTGGGACCTTAATGAGCAAAAAGTCGATCTGAACAGTAAGGGGAATTCAGAGGGAGGAATGAGACGATTGCATGCATCCATCAGTAAAAATAATAAACACACACACCCCCAACAACTAAATTAAAACCAAACCCAACTACTTACGTAGTTTTCTTATTTGCCAAAAAACTTTAATGTTAGGTTAGAGTAGTTTGGCCTTAATGAGGCTGCCGGAGCCTCTGAGCCTGTGTGTGTGTGGGGGGTGTGTGCTGGTTCATGGGGACCCAGCTCCTCAACCCTACCAGGAGCGAGCAGCACCATAATCTTGCATAATCCCGCGTAACCCAGCCTGGCCAGAAGCTGCTGTGTGCGACGACTCAAGCCTGAGGATAATTCCTTAGTCTGCATCATGAGTTCACAATCAAAATCCACGACTCATTCCCCAGCAGCTGACTCCTCTCTTCCTACCAACATTTCTGTCATTTTTGTTCAAGACTCACAGCAGAATGAAAATAAGAGGTTGATGGGCATTGCTAGTTTGAAAAATCCATCCAATAACCTGCAATGTCACCAAGGCAAGCTGGAACTGAACATGTCTGGGAAGACAAATTCCTTAACTGTTCGATGCTGAAGGACAGGGTAGGTAACATTAACTTGGCTAATTGTTTACTTGCTTAGCTAATCTAACATAATCTGCATTGATTAGATTTTGATTTCATGCTAGATGAGTATACTGCTTCTGTGCGCCTTTCGCTTAATTTGTGGACCGTACCAAAAAGTAATTTTTATAACACGTTTAACGCTCCAAAGCTAGGAGGGAAGAGCAGAGAGAGAGAAAGCGGCCAACTCAACTGGTATTAAAAGGGTCATTAAACTCAACATTAGGTAAAGGTCTTGTTTTGGGTTGCATTCAACTCACTTGATTAAAAATGAAGTGTAAGCAAAAGGCATTCAAGAGAAATATTCAAATGCAAAGTACAGTTTCGATTCTCGTGCAGGTAACTACATAGCACTTAGGGACACTCACTGTCTCTTATTCAAGCCCCTTCCACGAGAAGTCTTTAAAGCTCAGAAAGCCTCAGTTCATGGGCTCCATACTACAATGATTTAAGGGTGAATAAATTATAACGAGCTTAACAAGACTGCCGTTTGCTAGATAAACCCTAAATGTTTGCATGAGAAGAACAGAGGTGGTTTAAAACCTAATGAAATGCAGGAAATACGTAATTTTGGATCACTTTTTTTAGGTTTTACTGCCACGGGGCCAGAAACTTCCCCCAGAGTTTATTTAAAGCATTTATTGCTTTGCGCAGAAGAAAGAGGGGAGAGCAGAATTTGGCCTGCAGAAATTAAATCTCAACTTTGATGGAGGTAGTTTCCTGAAATACAGGATTTATTGCATTTAATGCCATGGAGTTTTGGCATATAAACAATACTTTCTGCAGCACAGGAGTATAGAAATACTGTTCTAGCTAAAAATGAAAAAGCTTGGATAGCTTCATGGGCCTTTAATAGGTAACAAAGTTCACAGCCTTCACCTTGAAGTCTCCAGTTGAAATTTAGATTGATTGTGACTAAAAGTAATTTCTGTCTGACAGCTCATGTGAAGAGAGTTACTTCATTTCATAACAAATGTGTGGCCAACAGCCTAAAAATTATTATCACAATTTAACAAGTCCATTGGCAGTCCCAGAGGCACCATGGACTGGTGGAAGTCAATCCTGCCTGTCTGGGTCTGAGAGAAGCCGAGGTGGGGTAGGGAAAAAAAAAAAGCCAGAAGCAAATCTATGAGCATTATAACTCTTCCGTGGAAGAGCTCACAAATTTAATTGCTTGAGCCTCTCTGTAGGAGCACAATTTACCTACTTCCTCAGACAAGGCTGCCGGCTGGCTAATGTATAATCTGTGTTCCATAGAGCTGAGTTTTCCGGTTTGTGGAAAAGGAAAATGAGCATTTTGGGTCATGACCATTTGGGAAGGAGACGATTTTCTTCAGACAATAATATGCCCTTTTCTGTCCTAGGAGGGAGACAGACAGCATAGGGCAGTTCTGGAAAATGCCAAAAATGAGGTTCAGTTGTGTGCCTCCGTTATATCCTGAAATGAGGTGGGATGAGCCAAGCCACCTTGACTCAGCTTGCTCCCCTGCTGCATCTGCTGCATGACACAGACTTTCCAATACAGCTCCTATTACCTAATTCAGTATACATTTTTCTATTTCAAATAAAACTGAAGAAGCAATGAAGCAAAGAAATAAGCCTATATTCATCCAAATTTTAAATTATTTTTGCTCATATCTGAGAAAAGTTCACTGCCTTTTCCGGAGTAATTGACATGTTTGTAGAAAAGGAATTTAAAGGACTCAGAAAGCATGTTCATGAAATGTGGATTTCAACTCTTCCTAAATAAATGTGCCAGGGAAAATGTTTGCAAATATATCCATTCAGGAGCCTGAAATGGAAAGTGATTTCTCTGACCAACTGCAGCTAAATGTATTCGTATCATTAAGTGATAATAATCAGCTATTAAACTTAAATAATAATTAAGAAGTAGTCATTGCCTATTAGTGACAATCCTAGGAAGAGAAAGTGAGGGTGAATTAAGGCTACTGGCAAAGCATGCATCCAGCTTTATTGTTTTAGTTAAATCTCGTCTTGGCACTGCTTCACGCATCTGTACTATACGTACAGAAAACGGGAGTCAATCCAACGAAGTCACACTTGAAAACCCTTATTTTATCACTTGGGTTATTGTAGATCATACAGTACAAAGAGCCCAACAAGATAACCAGTCATGGGCAAAAAGAAAATCTTGGTAAATCAAAGTAAATTATCACCATGACATAACATTTTATATACATATATATTTATCTATACATATACACGCATATATGATGAGGGTCTATGCACTCGTTTTTACAAAAAACTGGGGAGGTAGTTCTATGTTAAGGAGAAACTACATATAATTGAGGAATGAATTATTTATTATGACCTGGGGCAGCTTTAAATTATGAACTTTTTTGCATTTGATTTTTATGGCACAAGATAGCAGCCTTTTCCTCTCTCTCAAGTCCCACCATTTCCTCGTCAGCTGTTTTTCCAGTTGGTGCACGGGACAAATCCTGCCCTTAGATGAGCAAAACAACATTGATTTCCGTCAGCAAGTGACGTATGTGCCCATCCAAGGACTATGTCTTGTTCTGTATGGAACAACCACTCTCACTGATTTATGCCCTGTATTTTCAAAAGTGCAATAACTGCATTGCATCATTTAAATCAGAAACACGTACATTATCCAAAAAGCTGAGGTGTGCAATTCGTGCAGGAGAGCCGAACACCACTTCTGTTGGGTCAAGAAAAGTTATTATTTCCGTGGCTACCAGCAACTCTTAATTGCCATAATAGGCTCTTATTCGGGGACAAGTTGTTAGGTTTGCAAAGTACAGCAAGTATGTGCTTGGTGACAAAACCAGTAACTACAGAGAAAAGTTTTCGAAGTACAACTGAAACATGGAACAGGATACAGACCGCTGCTCAGCATCGCCAGGAATGGCACGTACAATGTTCTTAGCCATCCATGCCTTCCACAGTGAAAGCAACACAAACATCTTGTTAAAATCTATTCATTCCCATAATCCTCCAGGTTACCAGCTCTACAGAAATAGAATTAGTAGATCTCCAATTCCCTTTCTAGTGGTTCCTATTCGTTTTTATCACTTTACTACAAAACTTCCAGATTATCATCAACACAATGTTACATAAAAGCAAGCCACCTTTGCTGGTGGGACCCTCTACTGGTTCCCAATTTGTCACTATGGGAAAGCCATTCCATTGAGGATATGTCAAAACAACAGATGTCTAAAACTGTGCCTCTGGAAAGAATGACAGCTGATCTTCATATAAATTCAAAGCATAAGCTTATTTGGCCTCCCCTAGATGATTAATTTTTAATATCCCCCCCCCAAAGCTAAAAGCATTCTAACTTTAGGTAACATGCATTTTTTTTAATGTTTTATAGTATAAATATACTTTCAGATATTTAAATTTGTTACCTGAGCAAAGCATTTTGACAGATGCTTGGTTTTGCTGGTCCCATTCTTGTTGTTCCTTGTCATGAACTGCAATTCCAGAATTACCATTGGCCTGCAGCTGTTAAGGTGAGAAAGACTCAGACATGACTCAACTTGAAGAGGACTACACCAGCATCAAAGCCAGGTGTGAGTTTGACTGAGATCCTTCTGTGGCCAGTCCCAAGCTAAGTCCCCACTGAAATCTTGGTCAAGTCAGAGACCACCTAATAAATATTGCAATAAAAGCATACACCTCCTGCAACTGTAAATATTGGGAAAGGGCCAGTCAGTTATGGTAGCACTTCGTGGTGTGATTTAAACCTCTCCTGGAAAGCCGTAGCCTCTCACCGTAGGGGCAGCAGCTACCTGAGGACTGATGGCTGTGGTGTTCAGCCTCGAAAGCCTAGAGGAGAAGCTGAGTGGTTTTTTCCTGACTAGGCTATGTGTGCAGTAATGCTCGCTGCGTCACTGATTTATTTTTGTCAACAAAACAAAGTTTTGAAAACTAAGAAGATATTAAGTTGTACAGGGAATCATAACATTTGAAGACTGTGTTCCATCATCCTTAAAAAAATCCACAGGTTGATGCGAGATTATTGAAAAACACAGTTATGCTTCTAACCCCAGCCCAAGGCTGTCTTGTCTTTTTAGACTGTGAGCTCGTCAGAACATAGAACATTTACTATTCTGAATTTCTGTGGTTCCTAGTACAACACATACCAGTTTTTGATAGTTACCCAAGTTTTACCGTAATTAAAATAACGACTAACTCTTGCAGCAGTGGGAGTTTTGTCTGTGAGGGTGGAGGTTATGGTGAATGTTTCCGAGCTATTTACTTGTTGGGAAGGTCAACCGCGGGTGACATCAGTGCCCGACTCATATATAACTATAAGCTTAAACTTTACAGTTTCTCTACACCAAATTTCACACCACCAAGTGGCTTTCAAGACAGGTTAAAAAAAAAAAAAAAAAAAAGAGTAATTTTCATCATTGTGGAACAAAAGCACTAAAGCACCTTGTGATTGTAATACAGAGAAAAGATGCTATTGAGTGATGCATCTGTCTCCCAGGTCTGGAAAGGAAATACAATGTACTTTGACTTACCTAGTGCTCACTTCAGGCATTCAATCTAAACAGTCATTTTGGAGTTTTACAGAAGACAATACAAAATACCGTGCAATCACGGACAACAGCTTTTCATGACAAAGAGCAAATAGACAGGGAATCCTTTCAGTTTAACAATGTAGATAAAAGGACATTTTTGTATTTCCAAATGATACTCAAGGCTCAGGTGTTGCAGACAATACAAAAATAATGCAATGCTGCTTCTCTCCAATGCACTTTTACTTCTGGAGTCGAGGTTAGTTCACCTATATTGATTCACTGCTGGTGTTTATTCTCTACCAGCTTCACACACCCTTTTTTGTATGAGGTCAGTGCACAATATAAAAATAATACTAAACCTATGAGGAAAAAATGTAAGGGTATTTATGAGATGAGAGTTGAAATAGTCTCTTTGCTCCATTTAGTCCTTTAAGAACAAGAAAGCAGAATTCTTTCACGCCTTGTTTCCATTGTCTGTCATATTTGATGACTTTTTTTCCAAAACAAATAAAGAAAACATACCTGTTACCTTGAAATTCTGATCGAGTATTCTGCATATTGGCTGGGGAAGAACAGAAAATGGAGGGAAGGAGAAAAAAGCATAGGTATACCTGGTCTTCCAAAGAAATGGTCAACCATGGTATCCAACATTTTTGTTTATATACAATTTCCTATGGCTACAGTGCAAATCCTCTTGAAGAATATATTCTAATAGTTGAGACTCAGAAAGTTTATACCAGCAAAGGTGGCTCCTCCAGGCAAAACACTGCCTCATATTAAGTTGTGTGCAATGTGAAAGACCCCAGTGCTGTGAGTTAGAGCTGATACAGACCGTGCTGGCATCGATGGGCCTCTTCCCGTTGACCTCAGTGAGCCTTTGGTCAGCCTTTAGCATGTGAGTGACCTGGGAGACAGCAAACACAGACTGATATTCATTATTCAAATGCTATAGGGGACATAAAACACACACCAAAAGCTGGTGTATTAATTCTGATCCTACTCCAGAATTTGAAAAACACCAGTTTATAATCCTAAAAGTAGCTCCCTGGGAAGTTTCCTATCTACCTGCTTACCACATTGAGTCCTCCATAAATAAATTATTGGTATCAATCTTTCAAAAATAAATTGTATTTACTTTCCTTGTAAAGTCAATTGGAATGGAAATTGCCCGGTAGCCCTTAAATTGAACCCCAGAACTGGATGCCCACTTACTACTGGATCAACAGAATGAAATAAATACTACGATCCAGTCAATCATAGAGAGCAGAATAGGGAGAGAGATTGCTAAGTAAAGGCAAATCAAAAAAAGAAGGGTTTGGTGTATTTTTTAGTAGTATATTCATTTTTTCAGGTTGCACTTTCGTAAAGGTCACTGGTGACCATGACTATTGACTGATCAAAGGCCATTAAAGTCAACAGAAGTCATCTCCAAGGAGCCTCGTTTGACCCCTGTTGCCAGATGCACGTCAGCCATTTCATTTCACAGAATTCCTCAGCGTAAGAAACTGCTGAGACTGTGGCGAGTGTGAATAGCAGCTCACATAACCCATCCTTGTTCCTCCAGCCCAGGCTCCTGGATGTAGGAGAAGGCATCCTCCTGGAGTGTGAAATAAGAGAAGACAAGCATCAGAAAATAGACCAGGTTGGTCAAAAGACTAAGATGCCTTAGGGGCACGGAAGTAGGTAAAGAATGAGACAAATACGGACTCAAAGTGAAAATAAATATCTCTTTTTTAACTAGGGGAAGGTAACCATGCCACCACAGCACAAGGGGACAGCAGCCATCTGATTTTACAGTGACCTCTCATCGCACCAACACCACCCTCCTGCTCATAAAGAGCATTACACTCCTGCTCCTTCGACCTCCAGTGGAAAAACAGATCTGAGATTTGCCTTGAGTTGGGCCCAACATAACCCTGATGCTAGCTGGGAATTCTGGCTGAATGTCTGCATATGTACAATAGACAGAAAGAATTGTACTGTTGTTCCTTCAGCTTCTCCTGTCTTTCTCTTCTAAATGCCAACATTTTATAGGTTCTTTTCCCTTTTTTATTCTTCACAAAAACACTTTCAGTCCAGCATAATTTTCCAGGCAAATTGCACACTTGTCAGATCACCTGATTAAGAGCCCCGTATTCATTACTATAAAAACCAACATGCTCACTGAATCATTAAAAAGCAGATTGGTCAGTAATAATAATCAGTTTTTCTGCTAATAAATACAGCTTGGCATGCCTAATTCTCTGCCCTACTCAAATACCAACGATGAAGAATTTAACTTTTAAAAAGTACATTACTGAATGTACTATTAGTGCATTGGTCTTGGTAAAGAGCATTACTACTGTCTTTAAAGGGCAGTCAGTTCATGTATTAATTATTTCACTCGAAGAGTGCATTGATTTCTTGAAAATCTCTTCATGCATAAAAGCAATTTGAATATTGTATATGGTTAAACCCTCTCAATCAACTTGAACACAAAGAAAGACCAAAGACGTACTTGAATTCAAGAGCTAGCATCAGAAATGGAAGCACAGTTAAAGGAGTTCAGTGCATTATTCATCATTGGATGCCTGTGTGATAGACACCCGCAGGGACACACAGCGATCCTGATCATCTCTTTGCTGGCCAGGAGGGAACAGCTACAATGGAGAAAGCGTGGGTCACAGAACAAGGCTGCAGAGGGATATTATGTGGCAGCAGGACGTATTCTGAGAACTTCAGAGAGAAAATGGTGGAGAAAGATTTGTAGGGAGAGGTAGGGTGGCACCATAAGGTTCAACAGCTACAGTAGCCACATATGGTTGATGGTCTCCACCTTGGCAAAATGTGGTAGTGAGGCTCTCATTCATGTCTATGGTCCAGAAAGCTTCTCATGGGAAGGAAGCACCCAGAGAAGCCTTCAGCTGCGTGCTCACATTCCCTACAGGTGCCTTCTGCTTCCCAAAGCCCCCCCTTTAGGTGCATCTCCCTGCATGGGTCTGCCCATCTCTGGTCTGAAAGTCCTTAGGAGATGTTTAGTCCTTAGAGGTGGATCTCATGACCCCATGAGAGCTCTTTGCCAGTGCTATGGGGAGAGCTTCTCAGCGTTGCTGCGGAGCTGGGAGCTCAAGGCTGAGCCCCATCCTCCAACCTCTGCCTAATCTGTGTTTGCTTCTGATTGCTTCTGAGAGACGCTGTCATCCCGGTGCTGCAAGCTGAGCCTAAACGCATGACAATAAGCAGCACGAGTGGCTTATCACAGGACTGACTCTCCGCATTAGTAAGTAGGGGCCAAGACCTATCAATATGAACCAAGTAAACCAATATTTGTAGCTAGGCTGGGTCTGCAGCTGCTGAGCCTTCAACCCTCTTAATTCTACTCTCTTAAAAATATGGGAGTGCTGTGATTTATAATTCCAACAGTTCATAATGAGCCATTTTGAAAATCTGTATTTTTTGTAAGTCTTAAAATAGCAAAATCCAAAACAGATACTGAATTCATTAGTTACAGAATTTAATCAGGGAGCAGAAAGACTGACAAAAATTTTCCCGTCATTAGCCTACACAGCACAACTCTCTGTAGTTCTGATGCTGAGTGTTTTAACTTCATAAACAAGTTATATAATGAATTAATTTCCAATTACATTAATAATATTGAGCAATGATTATGTTAGAATATTTGCATTGTACAACAAATCTCATGTTAAAGTTCAGTACATATTTAGACTGTTGTCAGCTTTTGGTTGCATCCTAAATAACATCTAAAACTGATTTTGTGATTGAATGGAACTATTGGACATTAATTCTTCTTTCTACCACTTTCGACCTCTGTGTTTTCTTAGAAGATAATTTTATCCTTCAGGCACAATCCTCCTACCTTTATGCAAGGAAAGCTCTGAATCCCATAAAAATGTCTCCAAGGAAAGAGCTATATCATCCTCTCCTGCCTTTCTGATAAACTTCTATTTATACCACAATATTTACAAAGAAATTCTATAATAATTTCTGACGGCACTCAAGAAGGGTCAAGAATTTCACATTCTGGAAAGAAAGAACTTCACATTGCTAGAGGTTCAGCCAAAAGTACCGGGGGTTCAGGACTGCTACCAAGAATTATTCTGTAGAACAACTGTGCTCCATGAAAACCCTTTGAAGAGGAAGAAGGTCAGGAAATCTGTCATTTTACAAGGATGATCTTAGTAGCTTATAAAGGAGTCCTCAAAAATGTGAGCTAACATCTACTGAACAAAGCAATAGGAGTACGAATATTGAAATGCTCCCAACTTCTTATAATTGCTCATTATTGCCATAATGCAGATTATTTCTTCTAAAGAAAAGTTCTCGTTTGGTTTGGAAGATTTAAAGTGGTTTGCTCCCTCCACACTATTGTGAGTCCTTAACTCGCAGGCTAAAGAAATTAAAGGGAGAAGGAGGAAACCAGAGTATGTGGGCAAGTAGGGAGGAGAATGCTAAAGCATGGATTCAGTGTGATAGCTCTCAGAGATACCATTTGAAATAGCAATGTGGAATTGCATATGGGCTTGTAAACTAAGTAAAAACACAGAAAAGAAAAAAACCCTCCAAACCCAAATACTTACTACTAGAACACACTGTTGAGAGCAAATCCTTTGATGAGAAATTTAACATTTGAAACAGTGATTTGTTTTCCCCAACCCAATTCATTGGATCTGAGCAAGTGCAAGAGTCAAGAATATAAATTTCAGGAGTGTTCTTGGTCGGCGATAGGTGCTACCTAATGGCAGGAAGTCATTTCCCTGCTCAGAAGAAGCTCCTGGTTTCCATGTGATTTAAAATGCCACCAGAAATAAAGGAATTATCAAGGCTTGGCCTTGATGTACGAGCCTATTTAAATCCCTGGGGTGAGACGCAGAACTAAGGACTACTCTTCCAAAACAGCCTGAATGGGATCATTAAGCAGTGCAATAATAGCTTGGAATTGGTTCCTGAGGTATAAGGATGAAGCTGTAGTGGGTGTGCTGGAAAGAGCTGCTCCATTACAGACAGCTGAATGGAAAGGCTAAATAGGACACGGGATACAGCAAACATTTCAAGCTGCTGAAGGGCTGCAGGTGGGACTGAGCGTGCACCAAACACTCCTTACAGGTTCAGGTCAGGATGCAAGTTAGGATACTTGGCATGTGTGGAGGGAATCTGGTTCCCCAAGGCATCCTTTGGGGAGAAGTAGCCCATCCCTGGCTGATAGTCCAAACTCACATGTCCAAAGCTAGGGATCAGGGTCCTTGACTGTTCTGTACCTCTGAAAATGAAATCACCTGCACCTTTGGAAGTTCAGGAAATGCACTGGGGTTTTTCATTTGGTTGGTTGGTTGGTTGTTCTTACCTACCTGGAAATATATAAGAGGAGAGTCTTCTTCAATGGGGCTGGAAGGATGAACTCTATATCATAAAACTGCTCCAGCCCCTGGAAAAGCCGCTGCTTACCGGGTGCTCGTGTGTTCAGAAGCTGAGCAGGAAAAGGTGGAGTGGTGACATTGCTCTTCCAAATACACCAGAAACTAGTGCGGAGCTGCTCCAGGGGACTTGAAGGGTGACGTAAATTATTTAACCATGGACAAAGGAGAGAACAAAAGGGTTCCAAGACTATCTGGTCTCTAACTGTTTTGATGCAACATTTTGCCATTTATTTTTTCCATTTCTTGAGACTGCTGGTAAAAATCCCAGCGTAAACCACAGTAAACTCGGCTCTGCCCTAAATCATCAGAACTCTGGTGTTTTTCTTTCAACAGTGTCTCCTTGGACATGGTCCTATGAGACTGGCACTAATTGCTCGTTTGTCATTAACAAGTTTCACCGTACACATAGCAAAATTCAGGGCCCCCATCTTACAGACATACGCGTGGGCCTGTTATTTTATCATATGCACTGTGGTAACTTAACTGCACAGGTAAGAAGAGGTGAGCAAGCAGATAAGGTTTTGCAGAGCCTAGACTTGAATTTAAGCAAGCATATCTAATATTACGAGAGAAAAATCCAAACCAAGGGATAGGAGCACCACAGCTGGCCACCTGAATGCAATACTTGTTATCCAAATTGCTGCTCTCTCCGTGTCTGGTCTCAGAGGCATCCTCTGATTCTCTTTGCTCTCTCACTGGGTAGCTGAAACCTTTTAATAAAAGCCTGATAAATAACCAATAGTAAATATTGTGCTTCTGCTTTGCATTCTTGGCTCGTTTGGGCTCCCACTGATAAAGCTCCCAGGCAATTGTCCAAGGCCTTGTGAAAAACTCCCCGTCTGGTGCCACTAAAGACAGTGGAGAACACAGGACGGTCTTCAACCACCTCCTCCATCTTGCCTCCTAATACGTGAGACCCACTGAATGCTTTTTAAGAGATACCTCATCTGATAGGTCTTTCTCTTCTTGAACAATTACTATGTAATAAACTATTTTATCGGTTTTGCTTACATACTGTATTTCTGAAAACAAAACAATAAATGGCTGTAAAACCAATAAAATGTACTAGGCTAGTGTTTTATTACAAACAAGCCAATACCATACACTGCAGCATATTTTTCAGCTCAATGCACCAGGATTCTTATTGTCCAGGTGAATGTTCCTGGCTGTAAATCGCAGCACTATAGCTCTTTTCCAGCGCACTCTAAAACTTCTTTAGGTTGATGTGCCTTAAAACACTCCTAGTCCTTGGACAAATTTATGGGGAGGATAAAGCTTGGCGGTTTTATGCCAAGGCATTTTTAACTTTGCTAGCCACCCTGGAAGCACTTTGAGCTGCTGCACAGTTCAGCTGTGAGAAGTCCTTCGGCAGCCCAGGCAGACCTGGCAGACCCAGCGCTGGGCTGCCTGCAGCGAGCTGGGGTGGGCAGCAATCAATCCAGCCGAGGGACTGTTTACGAACTTGGAGTGACGGTTCCCAAAGCAGGAGCTCTGCATATCTTTCTGGCAATTATCATACTCACAGCAGCTGTGAATAAGACTAATACTGAATAAAAGAGCCTTCAGCAAGACTCTTCCGTACAGTTCCCCTAACTTTTCCTATTCATTTTCTTCTGCCATTGCTCACTGTCACCAAAACAAACCTCTTTGGCAAGTACCTCTGAAAGCAGCTATCCTGTACATCTAGATGGAACGCTTCTAACGCAGCTGTAGGGCCACAGTCCTCTACACCAGCCAGTTAGTGAAAACCAACTTCTTCGTCAGGAGGGAGGGTGACCTATGGCTGGTGGCCGAGGGCCTGAGACTCAGCCATGCTCAATTCTGTCCATGTGAGAGCCCACCGTGCAAACCAAAGGCTGAGCACACAGCTGAAAATACTTTCGGCGTTAAATTTAGGCAATAATTTTCATGATCTTTTCTGAGTCTCGCCTTTCATTTCGGCTTCCTGTTGAAAAAAAGCTTAAGATCAAATACAACTTGATCCTATTATACGGAAATCCATCATAGGCTTGCAAGTGATCTCAGTGGAGTGCAATTAGGAAGACATAAATATGATAATGAAGCTGTTACATCACATCTTTCTAGTTTGATAATGTATGAACTTACTTTACTCATCTATTTATATGCTTTGATGCATATGTCAATGTAGGAAGATGCATTTATTCCTTGCCTTGGCCGATAGGGCAGGAATAGCTCCCCTGCATTTTCTGCGTGTTCCCATCACCACACTAAAGGTAACCTCTGCAAATGTCACTCTGGCTGGCATGTCCCAAAAGCCAATGAGATTTTTAACGGAAACCAATTTCAGAGCTGAAGATCCTCCCCAGTGCTACCATTGCCTTAATCTGGGAAATCAGGCTGACTCCCCTTTGTCAAAAACCAGTTTCAGTGTGAGACGATACCATGGACTCCCAGTTAGGGCAACCCCAGGCCAGCTGAGGACTCTAAAGCTTGACATCAGGATCTTAGCTTTGACCAAGTAGCCAGCAGAGAACTGGCTCAGGTCCTGGGACACGCGTGGCATTTGCTGTCACTAGAAAAGCCCTGTTCGATGGATGCCTGTGAGACCGGTAGAAACACAGCCCCGCAGTGGGAAGATCCTCCCTGCATAGCTTTTTACAAAACTCCAAGTGAAGTGCACACAGTTCTGCAAAGGAGGAGAGAAAACCTCAAGGGCAAAAATGTCACTGAAGTCAACTTAAATCACATGAGTGATAACTCCACTGGGAGTACAGCAGACATCAGTCATCAGAGTGCTTGCTTAATATCCCCTGTTTTGGAATATTTCTGCTGTCAGTCATTTTGTTCATCCGCTGGGCAGCCAGGAGGATGAACGGAATTACTCTTAGCAGACTAAAGCTACGGACCATTGGAAACAGTCTCTAACAAGAACACTTAACAAGCACCTGAGACTGATGATTCATCATTTTCCCCACTTTTTATAGATACCTGGTTAAAGGTGCTGGATTAACAGCCCTGGAAGCTAATATCCTCCGTCCCTCTCTGAGGCACAGCACACAAAAGGCAGATCTGCAGAGCAGCCTTTCAGCTGGCCGCTCTCCTCGTGCTGCCAAGACAGATGCTTAGTGGCCAACCTCCTTGGATGATGGACCTTCTTTCCCCATTGGTTACAGCTACTGGAAAAGCTTTTCCTAAGTGCCACAAATAGTGCTGAACTTTTGTTACATGTTTTTATGAAATATGTAGCAAAGTACACTGTAAAGGGAGGCAGTACCATGAATGCCTTTTTCAAGCAAGGGAAACTGAGGCTGGCAGCAATAAAATTACTTGCTCAAGGTTAAAAAAAAAAAAAAAGTTGAAAAGGCAGAAATAAGCCCCTAATCTCCTGAGCTCAAGCCTCTGCTGACAAGGCTGACCATTTAGATTAGTGCTTGAGAAAAGACTGGAAGGTTTCCCCCGCCATCTGCACTGCAGCCTTTTTTCCTTTCAGTCTCCTGGGATGTTGCACCTAAAATCATCTTGGCTCATTGCTCTTTGCACAGCAAGTTCCTCTTGGAGTCCTTCCAGCGTTACCTGCTTCAAATCTCCATTAAATACCATATTCCTCTCTTTAAATAAGAAACTGTTCATAAGTTAGTCTTCAGCCTAGCCAACTGATACAGCATCCTGCAGTGACTCCAGTGCCAAATCCATCCACAGGCATCAGTTTTTCCCTCCTACATCCATGGGATTCCTTCCACTTAACCTCTTACACATGGGGAGAAACCACGATAAAACCCGAGCAACATCTGCTTGGACTTCCCTTAAAAATTGCTCTGATATCTCTGCTGTGACAGTTGGAAAGTCTAGTCCTGACCCTAGGTTCACGACTCTGCCCTAGACCTATTTAAAAGCTAACACCAACAAACAACCCCTATATTTTTCTCTACTTTCACTTCCACCTAAAATGAAACAAAATAAAACCAGACCAATGCCAGGCAAACACAAACCAAGCAGTTGCTCAACATATTCCTGAGTGAAACAGCTGTGAATTTGAGACCAGTTTCTCTAAGTCTTGGAAATAACTGCAGTGACCAGTTTTGATAAAAAACAAGAACACAAAAGCAACATTTAATCTCGGTCTGTAGTTGAGTACACGACACAACCATGGCCCAAAGGACGCTGACTGGGCTCATTCAGGAGCATCCCTCTGAGAGCCTCAGAGTCCTGCATTTGGAAGGTCAACATCTTCAGCCTGGCAGGTTGTAACACCCTGATAAGGATCTGTTACAAAAGGAGGAAAAAAACCCGACATGCTCCTGCATATTGATTCCGTGTCAACTGCTTTACATTCCCACTTACACAGCCTGCGGGTCATTGATGGAGAGGATCCTCAGCAAGCAGAATTAAAATGAACTGCCATCCAGCAGCAGTGAAAACAAAAGTTTTCCTAATAAGCAATAATGATTTAGAAGGCTGCAGCATCTCTAGTTACTCTGTAGTGTGGTAGAAATATAACCCTGCTTCTCTTTCTTTCAGCAGCTCATAAATCTAGCAGGGGCTACACTTAACTTGAAGATCAAACAATCAGCAGATACCGAAGCATCTGTTTACTGAGGGTAAACTTTGAAGCATCTTCAAAGTTCATGATAAAAAACCAACCTGGGGTAAGAGTGGCTTTTTTTCCTAGCAAGATCTGATGTTTGAAGTCTAATGATAGATCTCCAGATTAGGCGGCTCTCATAATCTTTTTAGCCCTATTTTGCTTATTTTCTTATATCCTGCTATTAGTTGGCAATTGCTCTCGGAGTACAGCTTCTTCCCTCGCACACACCTGCATAAACCACATCAAAGCCAGGTGTAACCCAGGAGAGCAGCAAACCCAACACACCAACAGTGCATTCAGCGGTGCTTTTGTGTATCCAACGTACCTGGATTCATCTGGTGGAGCTGCTCCGCAATCTACACGGAACAAACTCATTTCACAACAGACACAGCACTCTCAGGTTTTTTTCTTTTATAGATGCAATTTTCATTATGGTTGTGTTCTTCATCCTCTCTTTGGGTCCTCTGTTCTTCTCATCCTGTATTCCTTGTCTGTTTTTCATTTTTTCCTACTCTTCTATTTTCTCTTAGCTTTGTCCCTGGTTACCTTTACGCAGCAGAGAGCGAGACTGCCTGTCTGGCTGCAGCTCAGATGTGATCTCTCTGCTGTGGTTATAAATCAGACCAAAGTATAGTTTTACAGATCACTTTGGCTTCCTTATTTCCAAATCCTCCAAACAGATTTAACAGCATTTAACTTTCTGGCTATTTTTTTTTTACATCTGAATTCATTATTTTCTCCCTCACCATGGTCTCAAGTTAATAGGAGAATAACGAGAAGGCGCTTTCAGCATTTGAGTTATACCCCAGAGTTTCCCGATGAGCAGCCCCAAGCAAGCCCATGCCTAACCCAAATCAAAGCAGGGACTCACCTGTCAAAGTCCCTTTGACTGGTTGAGCTCCGTTGCTGCTTTCCAGTCTCCACCATTAGAAATATGACCTTACTTCATGGGGAACACATAGCAGAACACGAGTAAATGCCCGGCTAAATGAGGCACAGCGTTTGCAAGTGATTAACATGTCCAACTTTGATAAAATGATTGATGTTAAAATTCAGAGCACTAGTATTTGAGGAACCATACTGTGTATACAGAGGATAAAAGAACCTAAGGTCTCCCAGTCAATCCTTTCGAGCAGTAAGCCCCTTGACTTTTCCAAATCTGGCCTTAGAAATGAAATCCAAATTTCAGTGCAGCCGAAAACCCGGACCACCGCATAACACAGGCATGTCTTAACACCATATTAGAGAAGGAGGAAAGAGATGAGCTGGCCATCATGTTTGCAACCTACTCCTTTGCCCTCATTAATGTTTTATTAATATTTTATATTACATGAAAGCAGATTTTCCTTTGTGTCTGGCATTAAATGCTGATCAATATTAATGTTTGATTCATATCTCTGAGAAAGGGACAGCAAGAAAGAACAGGAGTGAGATTGGAGATATGATTTACATGGACTTCAATAAGGCTGTTAGAACAGCAAGGCTAGTGAAATAATCAATTGGACAAGGAATTGGCTAACAAATGAGGCCTGGGCTGTGACAGCAGCTGGTTAAAGTTCAATTAGGGCTGTGGAAGGAGGAACTGTGAGCTTGCGTGAATCTTTTCGGGATCTGAAAACAGCGAGGCAGGAAAAACGTGCAGCTGGCAAACAGGGCTGCAGCTGCAGGAAGGGGCTGGGAGATGCTTCCCTGCTGCAGCAGAAGGAGGCCAGCGGAGGAGGGAAAGGGAGAGGCATTGCAAGGCGAGGGAACGGCTTGATCGTACGTGGTCTGGAGAGGTGGGGGGGTGAGCAGAGATCTAGAGAGAGATTTTTGCATGGTGGGCTTGAGCAGAATGAGAAACCCCAGTTAGAGTGAATGAGCTTTTGAAGGAAGCAACAGCAGGGGGTTGGAGGAGGTCAGAGTGAAGCTGGTTGGCGGGGGAGTGCACGAGGCGTGCCTTGAGCCACCAGCACCCGGTGGGTTATGCCAGTGGCACAGCATAGTGATGCAGCAGGACACTGGGATCAGAGTCTACTACTGCCTTGTAAAAGTGAACCTCCAGCATGACTTGCTGGGTGAGGTGATGCACAAGGAGACTGAGAGGTGGGACTGAGCCAACGGAGATGGTTTGGAAAAGCAAAGGAAATTTGTGACTCGATAAGGAGGTGATAGCTCAGGGGAGAAGGGACACTGCACAGCACCAAAAAAAACCAGTCTGACAAATAAATAGAAGACAGGTCACAGAGGCACCATATTTTTAACAGTTTGGTAATAGAACCTTCATTTCGACACTGCAGAAGAACCATGGAGCAAGAGCCTTCTGCCAGCCTCCGTAATGAAAACAGGACCTGGCTGAGGAGAGGAGAATCCAGAGAATTTATGCTCCAAAGTCATTCCCAGTTTGCATTTTCCAACAGCAGTAAGCAAAGGAAAAGCTGTTCATACAACAGATATTTCGGGTAAGTACCTGTACATGTCTCTAACTGTTGCCAAAATCAGGGGTTGCACAATCCCTCATGCCTGGATGGATCGGCGTATACTGTGAAGCAAAGGGAAAAGGGAAAACAAGAGTGGGAGGTAGAAAACTCTCAGCAATGCATTACTGGTCAGCTATTATAGGCCTCTTTGGTTGCCTACAGCATTTTGCAGACTTGGTCTGGGTGATTCACTGGGTCAGCCTGGTGCCTTAAGGCCCCTTCTGCCCTGGAATGCCCATGCTCAGTTCCCAGGAGCCAGCTCCCAGAGGCCCATGAAAAACAACAGGCACAGTAATATTAAAAACTCTCCAGGTTGGTGGCTCTACCCTACTGACAACAGATTGGCAATACCTGACAAATGATTAGAGCTAAACTGTCATGCAAAATGCAAATATGCCTATGCAGAAAAGGAAAATTACCATAAAATCTTTAGGACTGCGGGAAACTTCAAAGCTAATTTGTGCATTCAACTAAAACTTCAGCTGCCCTGTTAGCAGTGTCACACTGCTCCGTTAGTTATCCTTCTAATTAGAACAGCATGGACGGGGGCACACCAGAGATAATAGCTCAGATAGCAAAATTATACAGGTTAGGGAGCTGGCGCCTAGTCGATCCAGGACAACTTTGATTTAGACCCTTCCTTTACCAGGCAAATCTTTCCCGTAGCAGGGGAAGGCTTATCTACTCAACATCAGGTTATTCTTTGGGTACTTAGCAGTTAGAGCCAGGGTGGGTATGATCATTTCTGCTCTGTGACTACAACTGCAGCTGCACTATTCTCACTTTCAGGTACTAAAGTTCAAGTGTAAACCACTCTATTCTCCATGCAGACATCAACAAAGGATATACGTGCATTAGCAGAACTTAAATTCTAAAATCGGTGGAAATGTTACAGTATTTTAGCTGCTTTCTTCACAAGAGTCTTTAATGTAGCGAACTACTTCGCTTTCAAGGTGAGGTTCGTGAGTCATTTCAGAATAATTTAAAGCTGGTGCAAATACAACCTTTCCTTTGCAGATGAAGAAAACTTTTTGTCACAGAGTAACACGCTTTTTCTGGAAAGAAAATATGTGAAGAAAGAGACTCTTAAGAGAGAAATTCAGACGTAGTTATTTGTATGCCACGTATCAGCAATTAGGCAAAAGTGTGACGGTAACATTTAGTAACCGCTCGTATGAGCTATCCCTCTCGCAGCATATTTCAGTGCACGACTCAGTCCTTAGCACTTCAGTAAATGTTGCTCTGTCCAAAGAATGCATTTTCTTAAGTAAATGCTTCAGCAAATTTGCTCTTCAAAAACGTGGATATTCAGGATTACTTCCTAAGGTTATGGAAATTACTGCTCAGTTGACTGGAACTGCTCTAGTTCATACAAGCTGAGATCAAGCCCCAAATCTCCAGACTGGTAAGATGGAGTCCCTCATGCTCATCATATTGGATCTTCCCTGACAAAGAATGGCTTTATTAATGACCACGGAGGAATGCCATTTAAGTAAGATCCTCGCTGTTCTTTAAAACCCAAGTTCTCTTCAGATGAAGCTGTTGGAACAATTTTCTGAATCATTAGTTTAGGCAACTATCAATTGCCAGCAATACTCTTTCCGTTCTCCTCCAGGAAAAGCATTGGCCATCAAAATGCAGAGCAACCCCAGTTGCTTCCTGGCCAGGGGACGTGCCAGCCCCAGGGTAATCCCAGCGGAGGCAATCCAGCCACCGGGGCAAGTAAAGCCAGTTTTGATAGGATGATTTTCAGTATCTAGACTGGCGATTTGGTCTCCCTCTGTGTCCTCTTTGTGCTGCGCCAGAGTGCGGGAGCTCCGAGCATCTCTGAAAAAGGGAGCCCCCCCTCCCAAAAGTTAGCCCTCTGCTAGCAGGCTCAGGGCTGACCACTAATAGCTGCAAAGGCTCCAAATTTGCATTTGCAATTCCTCATTTAGCTCTGTAATTTAGCTCATCACATAATCCCTTCTGCTCATTATGTCTGCCGAGCGCAAGGAAAAAAAATTCGCACAAAATTGCTGCCTTATAATCATCTGAGAGGGCTGCTAACCTGACAGGCTGCAGTTGCAGAGAGCATTGGCAGAGCTTTATATTCAAACTAGGAAGTAGTAAAATATTATACAAGTTGTTTGCTTGCAGTTCATGTCAAAGCAAGAGGGCCTGGGCTAACCCTTGGAGAGAAGAAAAAGGAGAATGAATAGATCATCAGCCCCTGCAGAAAATGTCCTGCCAGTGATCGTAGATTTATGAATTCATCCGGAGGCACATCTCCACGCAGAGCTGAATTGTCTAGTCATTTTAAAGATAAATATTGCAGATGGGTGAATAATTCACTCGTACAAATGTTCACTGAAAACAAATTAACTGGCTTGTGTGTACAGGTGATGTGAAATCGTAATAGTTATTTCACAGAATGTTTGAGAAGGCAGTTTCTAAAATTCATCCAGCCTGTCTTGGTAAGTACCTAACCTCCCAAAATCTCCAAACCCCATCTTTAGAGCCTTGTCCACTGTTAACCTCCAGGTACCAAAGGGGATGTTAATTAGACCATCACTGCCAGCGTACAGAAGACTGCAGCTGGCGATGATCTTTCCAGAAGTAAACACACAGCCGTATTTCACACAGAAATGTCAAAGCCAACACCTCTGTAAAGGCAGATCGGAATAGAAGGGATTTTAAAATACAGACAGGTGGGGTGTTTTCAGCTTGCCCAGGGATGGCTCGCACTGCGCCCCCACCGCCAGGAGGAGGATGCTATGCGGACTCTGTAGATGTTTATCACCAACCAGATTAAGTCTATAAAAAGGGGATTATAGGCAGTCCATTTGCAGCACAACACAGACATAAAACTATAATAAGTTACCGAGTTGCCAGCGGGACATAAAAACTCCTGCGTACAACGGGAGCCCGTGTTTTCAGCATCAACGATTCACTTGGAAGCACACCTTCCCTGCGAGCGCTGGCGAGCAGCTCTTCAGAACCACCCGTGCCATTCCCTCCATCTCATTTAGGACTATTCCCGGAGGCTGGAAATGAAAAATATGATTACCCTCTAAGCTGCCTGGGTGGTTTTCCTCTAAAATCCTATTGCCTTCCCCACGGCAGTCCCAGCCCCTGCTCAGGACAAGGGGACCAAACACAGCTCCCCAGACACAACCTCAGCCTAGGTTCAAGCCTGTTGATTTTACTGATGACCTAAAGGGGACACAGACCTCCATAAATCTACAACTAATAATTTGTTCCTCTTAACTCAGCTTGGAAAAGCAGAAAAACACAACAAGGAAGGAGAGCCTTGCCCAACAAATGCTCATTCCTGAAGTCTGATCCTACTAAAAATAACCCTTCAGGAAAAAGTTGTTTAAAATATTCTGCATAATGCAGCACAAATTTGGTCAAAAGAAGACAGGTGGTGATAAACTCACACAAGGTGTCACTAAAAAATCCTGCCTCCGCAATGGAGTCGCATCTGTCTTCCCCCAGCCAATATCCACAGCTCCCCCTTAGCTGGGCTATACTGGAAATGTCCCCTTTTATTTTTCCAGTCTCTTTTTTTCCTCTTGCTCTTTGAATCTGTCTTTGCCCTGATCCAAGGAGGAAAGCCCTTAATCAAACTTAGCCTTTGCCAAAGAAATATTTCCTAGACAGACCTGTGTAAATATACAGTATCTTGATTACCCTCCAATAGCTGTAACATTTTCGGTTTGAAATGTTGCCCTCTGATGGCCTCCACCGTCCTATTCATCACGGTGACCCTTCAAAGGCCCACAACATGCTAATAACAGGAAAGGCATTTCTGGAGCACAGTGGAGCTGCCTGTGATATACACCAAACGCCGAACGGAAATATTTTATTTTCATGCCAGCCAATATATGAGATGCAGCTACAGGGATTTAGATATGATACTCAGGCTCATTAGTAAAGCAAGCATAGATAACAAGGATTTACTGAACGGTACCATCCGACTTGGCCAGCTTTCCCAAAGGGACCGTTAGGATGCTAAGGAATTTTTTTTTATCTGTATTTTTGGGGGAATTAAGTCCGCATTCAGGAGTTTCTGCAAGTTCAGCAAAAAAACTCTGATATTTAAGTTCTGCTTGTCCGAAACTCAGACAAGTAAAACTGTAGCAATTTGGTGTGAATGACTCTTTAGACAATTAGCCTGTTAGGTACTTTGCCCCTCATGCCAAAGCCAGCCCGGCGCTGCTTGGTTCAGTCTGTGGCTGGGAGCGACCCATGAAGCTGCCTGCAGCACGGGTCTGGGACCACCAGCTGCCAGCGAATCATAGAATCAGAGAATTGTTTGGGTTGGAAAAGCCCTTTAAGATCATCAAGCCCAACCATTCCCCTAACCCTGCCATCCCACCACTAAACCCTGTCCCTAAGCACCGCGTCTGCCCGGCTTTCAAATCCCCCCAGGGATGGGGACTCAACCCCTTCCCTGGGCAGCCCCTTCCAGTGCTTGACAGCCTTTTCAGTGAAAAAATTTTGAAGGGCTTGTTTCCCCTGCTAAACACAGGGCAACAGCACGGCTCGCTCTGAGAACCAGCTGCCATCAAACGGTTCTGTGTACTTTCCTTGCAGACATGAAGAACCCTGTGCTCCCGCGCACGCTGCCTTTGCCGCGTTACTTTGCTGCTATTGCATGTCGGTTCCCAGTTCGGGTTATTTTAACAGGAATAGAATCCCTGAAGGTGGCATCACCTGAATTTTGACAGCTATCCAGTGAGGTGGGAGTCTAACTTGGGGTACAATTTTCTCTTTTTTTCAGCCCACAAGCAGAGATGTTCTCTATTACTGTAAGCCCAAATTCACTGAGCTTTGCAAGGTCCTTGTGGACTGTATTTTTATCCTGACCCTTCTCCTTCCCCTGTATCAGTATAATGTCCAAATGACAGGGCATGTAAAAGCCACATGTGACACTTCGTTAATGGGTCTGCAGCAGATGGAACGTCCACATTTTTTTTTCCCATCAAGCCCTGTACGGGCAGTGAGGTCTTTTTATGTGCTTGAACTGCAATGTGCTCCTTGTTGCCTTTAATCTGCCTTTGCAGATCAGTTCAGGAAAGGTTGATATTAGAGAAGTGTTTACTTCAGCTTAATTCATTAATGTTTATGAAGTGCTGTCAAAATACAAAGTGTTGTGTGTTTAGTGAGGGTGACTTTAATATTATTGTGGCTTCAACTAATACATAAATAATGATGGGACAAAGTGCCGTCCAATACCTGTCATTGTGGCTCTGTTGCATCTACTTAGAGCTAATTTTTGGCCTTTGATTATATTACAAAACTTCAGTTGCCTGTGTACAAGTAAAACATAACCCACCCTGGTTCTATATAGCTTCTTCAGTCTGCCTAACGTTAACAGGTTTTCAAGGTTTTTAAGGTCAACAGCAAGTCCTTTTGGACTTAGGAATTTAATTCGTGGTACAGACAGCAAGGTTTGCATGGAGAGCTACGATCTTTTATTAGACCAGTGAATGCAGCTGGAGAATAAAAAAGCTTTTGGGCGCACAAGCTCTTCTTTAGGTCAGAAACTTTGCATTGTGAAGAGCCACATGGCACAGCTACGGCTGCATCACTCATGCATTTGTACTGGGTAAACCTTTAGCAGAAACCATTTTATTTCTGAAAAGCAGCCATTTTCTCCCAGAATTGCATTAAAAAGAGAGCAGGTTTCTTTATCGCTCTGCAAGGTCAGCAAGGGCACATCTTCACGGTGCCATGGAAGACGGTACAGAGTCATCGGAAATAGCCTTGGCTCAAGGTGGCAAGGACAGCTCGACACCGTGCAAATATCAGCCTGGGTCCCGAATTATATGCCTGTATTGGTGCACTGGTATAATCAGCCTAGCTTTTTATGTGGCTGTTCTGCTCCAAGTTTTAAAATTATCTTGTCCTTTTGGAAGGACAGACGTGTCCTAAATTTGATAGCTGGTGAGGATGGCGCAGTGTCAGCAAGCTTTGCTTTGGGTCAGCGGCACAGCCCAGCGTGGGGACTGAGCATGGTGGTTGCATAGGGACTGTCCGTGCTGTGGTCCTATCTATAGGACAAAAACCCGTTGCCCTCCTAGAACATCCATCCTCATTTGGGGGTTTCTGCCTTCACTACAAACCTTTGAAGATGCACCATTTGTTCACTGGTTAAAGGGATCATCAGAAATTTGCACCCCTTATAACTCCCATTTCAAACTAAATGGATCTTCTATGGCAAACACTTGGGGAAAAAAAAAATCACTTTTCTGCCTAACCAAGACTTCACATCAATCAGGTTAATAGGAACGTTAGCACATTTGCTAAGTATAACTACAAATATTTGTAGGCTTCCTGGTGGTGAAAGCTCATCCCATCCCATCATGTTAAATCACCTCTGGGCTGTCTGATGAACGAAGTGCAAACCCAATGGGATGGCAGCGGCATTTCAGCCCGCCCAGCACAAGTGCAACACCGGCAGTGTCCGCGGGGCTCCCGGTCCTCAGGCTGAGAACGTATAGCCATAACACACGTAGGTGGAGAGGTGGTGCCCCCAGGCAGATTCACAGGGCTGCTGCTCCCGTATAGAGCTCTTTCCTTGTTCCATTTAATAACCTGACACCAGTTTCCAGGGCAGCCCCTTGTCAGGCTTTTCCAGCCTCAGGCTACAGCGATGAGCTTACACAGAGAGCACGGGAGAGAGGTCGGGCTAGAAAAGAAGAGCTTCGAGGCCAGCAAGGAAATACTATAGAGTCCTAAGTCTCTAGTCTATAAACAAAAAAAAAACCCTGATACCAAAAGTACTTGAAAGCGATATGATTAATCTGAGTCATTCAGCTCCAACCAAACGCTCAAGTGTATAAAAAAACCATAATGTGATCATAAGCCTGCATTCATGGTGAAAGCCCAGGCAAATGTACCCCAGCACCCCCCCGCCCCAGCACGCACATATGGAAGTTTTCAGTAGGAAGAAATACAATTATTTCATTCCCCAGATTTATTTCAGAATTTGCTTAACCCAATAGAAAAAGTGGCATTGCCGCTGTTAAATATATTGCTGCACTGCCCTTTGTGTCGGATGTGTCCATCTGATAAATTCAGTTGTCAGTTATTTCCAGTGCTTAGCAAAAATTTTCTAAGATAAAACGCATAATCGCCACATATGCCTTTGAGGTATATATTCTCATGTCTTTCTATAGGATTCGCCCACTTCCCACTCATTAATACAAACTGAGCTAAGTGATTAAAATTAATGTATCAGTTCCAAACTGCCCCATATCCATTAATCTCATAATAGTCAAAAGTATCTTGAAGAACACCTATACTGCAGATCTTGAGTTGGGTTTCTTAAAGTGCTATTAATAGTATATACTTATCAAAAAGTAACTAGCTGGCACATACGCTTGCACCTTCTTAAAGTTTAATAACTTCAATAACTTCGTTTCAATTTAGCTTTCAAAGTGTTGGAGGAACCTCTCTGGTTGGAGCCTTTGCCTGAGGCATTGCACTAGGGAGGAGTTGGCCGAGCGCAGGCGAACACCATCAACAACAGCAAAGGCACACACAAACGGCTTAGCAGGGTGCTTTCTGTTTGAATAAAGTCCCCAAACAAGCTCGCTTGGGATTTTTTTCTCAAAGCTACTGCAATTTCTCTGCAAAGAACATGTCTTGCTATAGCGATCGGCTCACACTGGACTCTCCCGATGGTAATCAGGATGCTCGTGCAGGCAGTGCTGCAGGACCCTGGATCCAGCCATTCCCTATGGATGAAAGGGACCTCTTGACTGTGTTGGCCATGCACCCAGCCAGCCAGGCAAGCAAGCTGCTCTGCAGGCTACCAAGAGCAAGTGGGCAGGGCCAGTTATCTAGACATGGGGGCTGCTTGAGTTCAGGTGCCGCAGCTCCTGGGTGTTGCATTCGCTAGCGCTGAGAGGCGACTGGGCAAATAAGACGTGGCAATGGCACTACACCCGCTTTTGGGCTCTAAACACAGCTTGCAGGAAGGTGGAATTTGAGCAACCGCTTAGCGTTGACCTGACCGCGCTTCCGCAGGTGTCAATTCATTTTCATTACCAAGACCAGTGACAGCAACGCCGAGTCCTTTGGAACAGCCCACTGTAGGTGTTTAGAGAAGCCAGCGCAGGTTTTAACTCGGGTATTTATACAGGTAATGGAAGTTTTTTCTGCCAAATCTGACTCCTGAATGCCTAATAAATATTACGGTTGGGGTCTAACATGTGCAGCCTGCCTCTGTCCTCTGGCTCAGCCGGGTTTCTTACATTTGCAAAGGATTGCACAGAGCTGTGGGAAGGATGGAATCTCACTTGCTTGCTTTTTTTCTTTTTTAGACTGAGGTGTAACTACCTGAGACAAAATTAGTTCACAAAATCTGGGGGTACATATTCTCAAAAGAAATAATAGATCAGAAGACACAGGACAGGTTCTTGAGCTACTTCCGAATAAAAGGAAAAAACACAGTTTCCAAACCAAACTGCCTGAAAGCCTCCATCTAGTTACGTTCTTTTCTTGAGCTTCTCCCCAAATCAGAAGCATTTCTGTTTCCTACATTTACCCATGAGAGATTCTTGCACTGAAAGCAGGACCTTTAATTCCTGAGATCCCCTTTACTGCTTATTCCTCAATTAACATCAGTCCGCCTTGCCTCAGAAATGGTTTGGTTATATCACAGAGAACGATGATTTCAGGAGCAGATGGAGCAGGGAGTGGGAAATAAGCGGGAAGATCAGACAAACTCTTAAGAAACAAGGATTCTGTTTTCATGCAAATTCCCTTTAATAAGAAGAGATCTGAACAGAAAACACTACATGAAGAGCTGCTCAAAACTTAATGGCTTCTAAATATAATACATCTAAATCTCTTCCAGCAACTATAAACATTTTCTTAAATATTCCCTTCCCCATCCCGCCCCCTTGCAGTATTTCCCACTGACTTTATTGAAGTGCTGCATAACCATCTGAGTTTGGGCAGCATTTGAACAACAAACAGAAGTTACTGGGAGGAAAAAAAAAAAAGTTTTTCATTGCTGGCAGGTGTTTCTAAGGGCTTTTACGAAGTTTAATTTGGTAGTTTCTCAAGCTGACTCCCATTCATGCATACTATAGATCTCTCTGATGCTGTTCTTCGTGTTTTGCACATACAAAGGTGGATGTGCAAGGGGGAGTGCGTACCCACGATATTGCATTTTGCTTCTCCCTGATGAAAAAAGCTTCTGAATTTGTGAAAGGAAACTGCATTAGTATTATCTTTAAACAAGCGAGTCCTTCCCATTTTTCTGTTTTCTCAGACATACCAAAATAATAATCTGAGACATTAATTGGGAGGGCGCTGGAAATCATCATATACCTTTTGGTCTTTGAAAGCTAAGAACTAAATTACTGTAATTGGCAGTTTATTAACAGGAAAATTATGCTAAACAGCTTCATGTTGCTGTCAGGAATTATATTTGGTAAGCTATGAAGATGGGGCCCTTGGTGTAACATTTGCATTTTCTCATTTAGGAAGAACAATGATAGTAGATGAGTGAAGCATGTACAAATTATATACCAAAGAGCATTTGCATGGCTGTAAAAAGGCTATCTTGATACCAGAGTGATTAAGCCTGTTATTCATTAAGATACAGTATAGACGAAGGGGAAAGGGGAAGTAGGGAACATATTAACTTTATTTAGAGGCATATACAAAGTGAACTCCAGTCCAAACCACTTGAATTTCAAGCAGAACTAGATTATAATAGGTTCTGATTATATTGCATTTGTTATGCAGTGCTACTATCTGGGTTTTTGCCTGTCTTGGATAAGGTCTGAAGATGTGATGATGCCAACCTCTGCTGTTACCCACATATTTATTTCAGCTACCACCTCCCCGAACCATTTGCCTGTTCATGCACAGTTTCTGCCTGGAAGGCAGCGAGCCCATCATGTCATGGATGTGAGCGATGCAGGCTTCCTACAGATGTCTGCATCACTTCAGCCCAGAAACCTTTTTTTTTGGGATGCTTTTCTTTATCAGCAATTTCCACTACCTGTCCTGATGCCTTAGCAGTTGATGTTCTGCAAAGGATGACTTTAAATATCGCCAATATCTATAAGCAAGGAATGATAATAGCAAAGCAGGAGCAAACTGGGTCATTTTAATGCCCTGATGAAAACCAACTGGGACAGCGCACTAAGTGACATGGGCTGCCTCTACGAAACCAGGACACAGCGTCCTGCTCTCCAGTTGTACATATCTGTCTTGTCTACCAGGAATCTCTGAAGCACAGACAGTACAAATAAATTCTTCAGCAACTCCAAAATTTGACTGGTTTGAGGAGAAATTTGTTGGCTTAAATCAAACGTCATCAGGATTTGAAGAGTCCCTTGTGAAATGGCAGTTTCAGAAGTTATCGTTCTGTCCCACGGCCTGCAGGCAAGACCCATACAAACCCACCCTTCTTAAGTCATTGTTGTTTATTTATGAAGATGACCTATGAGAACTTTGCTTAAGGACATGAGGCTTTCAAGGGTGGAACAGGTAAAGCCACAGACCAGGAGGATGAGTTGCAACTGTTTCCATGGCTGTCACTGGGCTGAGGCCCCAGATGTTTGTCTAACCTAGTTTTGAAGCCTTTTAAAATGTATTGCACGGAGAGGGTGATGCCTAGTTTTAAAGACCATTCCCACTTTTTCTGTCTTTAACATTAGAAGAGCTGTCCCCTAATGTCTAGCCTGGTTCTCCTTCAGTATAAGCCTGTTGCCTCTTGACATGAGGGAAAACATGTTATTCCCATCATTTCTGTAGCAGCCCTTTACATCCTTGAGGACACTTCATCACTTCTGTCCTGGCTCTCTGTCCTTTGGCTTAAGCAATGCCAGTTGAGACCCACTCATCAATCCTGTGGACCTGGCCACTGGTGTCCACGGGAGCAAGAACATTAAATGCTTCTTCTCAGAAAATTTTCATTGTGGCTCAATGTCGGATATTTTGTGCCTTTGTACAACAGGAGCAGCATCACCAAAATGTAAGTGGCTGTTGTAAGCTGGAGGAGCGGCTGTCAGAGGCCACCTTTCAAAGCATTTCAATACTCTGCCGTGTTTTCGGCGCTGGGAGCAGTGCCGGCGCGATGCAGAAGCCGGCTGCACTCTGAGGCTGCTCAGCAAAGCAGCGGCAGGGTGCCCTGGCCGCACATCTACAGCGGAGTGAATTATTTACAGTGAATGAGGCATCCGACAAATCTGCCCTCATTCTTCCCTTGCGGAATATCCTCTAGCAGACCACTGTTTCCTCAAGAATAAGTCACCACTCAATTAGCTTTTGCAACTCGAAACGACCGGGACTGCCTCAGCCCCTTTGCCCCTTGCTGCTCGGTTCAGGCTGGGTGCTTGGTCTGGCTTCAGCACAAGGCGTGCATTGCGGATCACGTCTCCTTCCACTACACAAACCAGCCTGCTTTACTTTTGTGTAACAACTCGCACATAGTGATGTAGAGCTCACTTTCCCTGCATAATTAGTTCAGAATCCGATACCAACATCTTAATTAGGCCTGACCCCTGGAGTATTTGACTTAACATCATTCGCCAGCTCCAAAATATGGTTACATCCACACTCCAAATAAGTATTCTCCTAGCAGCTGTAGCCTCTGTATGACTAATTTCAATGTCATTCTCCTCTTATAAACACAGCCAAGTGCAGAAATCCCCGGGATGCTGCCGCAGCCCCACACCCCTGACTGCCCTACGCGTGGCTGCACGTTCATTGCATCTCTACATCAGGACCAAAGCTGTGGTTGCACTCACTTAAGATAACCCAGTTAGTTAAACTAGGCTGATGGCAGCAGCATGCGACTCACCCTGGACTCACCACCTAACGATATTCCCAGGAGATTTCTCAGCCCACGCTGAGCTCCGGGCAGTCCTTACTAGCCAAGCTGAGCCACCCCACCGCTCATGGGGATCCATCTGCAATGGCTTCAGTCGCCTCTTTATCTCTAGCAAAGACACCAAAAGAAGCAGCTGGGGAGCAGTTGAGATCCTAGGCTGAGCGTGGACCACATAAAACATCACCACGTTTACAGACATGAAACACTTCATCAGGGAGCGAGAGATCGGGTTTGCGAGCGGGGCTGTATCACTGAGCGGCAGGCGGAGGCTGTTCCCTGAAGCATAGCACAATTTTACTCCAAGGAAAGCATCCCATACATTATGCAAAGAATTTACTGTTGGTTTTTTGAAATACTGCATGATAGGAAGAATGAAACACGTGTCAGATGTTAGCCACGACACTTAAAGCGCTACTGGAAGAAATGCAGATAGTGCAGCAAGGAAAGTGATATAAATGAAGAGTAGACTGGCATCTATATTTTCCGGTTAAAAAAAAAAAAAAGGCTTTTAAATGCACTTTGTTTCATTTTTAAGACCTGAATCCAACTTATAACTGTATAATGTAGTACCCTCATTTTTGAAGCCAAGGCACATAAAAAACAAAACCGAGCTCAGCATCCAAAAGCCTCCCTCGATTGCTTGGGTAAAATTAGCATTCAGCGCAGGGAGCAGATGCAAGGCTGCCTTGCTGGCAAACTTCGGGATGGCTCCTGCCTCCCCTGTGCTCAGGGGAGGCCGAGGAAGAAACTCGCCTCTACCTTGTTGCTGGAGTTGATTTGTTTTTCCCTCTCCGGCAGGAATCGGGTCCCAGCCCTCGTGTTGCTCATTTACTTCCCGGCCGAGGGAGAGGGACCGACTCATTCTGCTATTTCATCTCACCCTGAAACTCATCCTCTTCCCTTGAATTCCTCCCTATTACTGTGCTTGTAATAAACTAACCTCGCTAACCTTCCCCGAAACAGCAGCAGTAATTTAGCGGCGACTGAATTATGGCCAGACTTCCCCACCGTTTGAGGCTGTGGGAGTCCTGCCATTAGTTCCAACTGGTATTTAGTTGCCATTTCACTCCCATGGAAATTCTCTATTTCCTTAATACACTGAATTACCTGGGAACGTAGGGGTTACGATTCATTTTTTATCTGATGTCCTCTCTCTTGACCCCGTAATGTAATGCTTTGTAGCAAAAGCTATACTGCATGAGAAGAGTTCAATAACCACCTTTAACAGGGAAGAGCATTTCTATGCTTGGGAGAGAAGAGCACACAGACGAACCGGAGTCAAATAGACACAAAGATCTTTCCACAAACCAAAAAGTAGCCCCGAATTCAAGTGCGGCAGTCAAAGGGATTGAAATGGTCCTTATTTACTAGACCAAAAAAAACACGTGTTAGTTACGTTATTTAAAAGACGGTTTGAAAGTCTTCCATTTGCCCAAATCCCTGGTTTTCCTTTATTAATTAACATTTCAACTATTACAAGGCTCCACATCAAAGCCTGAGCTACACGCAGAACACAAATGCATTCACATACTTGCACGCACGAGTACAATTTTAGTCACTAAGGCATTATTTTAAAAATCCCTTTCTGCATTAGAAAATCTGTGATAAATCATATTTTAATTAACTTTATGTTAAAACTTGATGATGCAAAGATCCTGGAAGTGGTCTATGAAGCCTGTTAGCCTCCAACACGGGACACCTGAAGCTAGCGCAATGCTCGTCTTCTCCAAAAAAAGAGCTGACCTTGCCCCCAGCATGGCACTGGGTTGACCCCAACAGCACACGAGGATTCTGCCCAGCCCCATTCCATCCCAGTTTACACCAGTCCCATCCTGAGCTCCACCAGCCAGAGAGCAGAGTAACCCCGTTGCTTTTGCAGTTTTGCCCCTGCCCTGCTGACAGCTTTCCGAGCTGATGCTGGGTTATGGCACACCCCAACCCATCGCGCTGAAAGGCAAAACTCCTGTTGACTTAAGGAAGAGGAGGATTAGGACCTGTGGTTTTTCATTTTATTTTGAATGTTTGCAGATGTCTCTTGTTATAGTTACACTATTTGTGCATGTATTAGCCCCGAGACTGGCTGTGTAATCAGTTTCTGTCAATAAAAGTAGCTGACGAGCCTGTTCAAATCCACACAGCACTGGTCTTAATGTTTCATATATACACAAACATCCTCTGTCATCCAAGGGGAGGGGGGGAGGAAAAGTTGGTTTACTCAGAAAAACCTTCAAATATAGACAGCCACACACCTCCACTGATTCCCAGCTCGGAGTTGCACAGACTTGGAACACAAAAGGAGAAACAATAAAACCAGATGAAAGTGCTTATGCAGCATTCTGGCCCTCCCCGCTGAAGCTGAGCAGTGCATTGCCTTTGCACGGGGAACCTCAAAAGCTCTGCAGTGACTTGGCCAGCAGATTGCAGCAGCTTGCCCCGAGCTTGGACCCAGCTAGCCACAACGACTTGGCTTTGATTTGTGACGCTAAGGATACAAGGTTATGGAAATGTGAAATTTTAAGAACACTTTGAAACTATAAAGAATTTAACCACGTCCTTAATTTTACACAGTGTCAGTGCAGGAGATTTAAAAAGCAATAAACAAACTTGTACTGCAATAGAATCGAAGAGGAATCATAAACTCACTAGAGTTACAGAGCTGAAATATGGCGCGGAGAATGGACAATGGCAACATTTATTCAATAAAACTCATTTATATGTAAAAGATTGAATAAAAATGTATACTGGCATGCAGGCACAACAAATTATGTAAGAGAAAAAAAAATAAAGGTCTGTGGGCAAGATGTTTTATAGGAAGGGTGCAAACATCATAGCTGTGCGGGCAGAGGTGTTAACCACATCTACCGTCGAGCTCTGAACTGCAGGAGAGGTGATGGGAATTGCAGCACCAGCCATACGAAGGATGACATCCTCATAGTTCCCCTGTAATAAGCCAACTGTTAGAGCTGCCGCTATTTACTATTTGTCTCCTTTGCTTGCGACAGAAACCCAGTCCTCTATCTGCTCTTGAAATCTAAATATCCAAAGGCATTTTCTTCAAGAACGATGGTATATTAATCCCGATGGCGGGGTCAGATTTCAGCCTGGGTAATTGCTTTTCTGCTAAGACATAGTTAAACTTTTAGTTTTCACTTAAAGATGCTCCTCTACAGCCCGTTGCCCGTGAGGTACACAGTTACCATATACTTTCCCCTATGGGAATTGGTATTTTAACACGTTGCTGTGTCCTGCTAAGGGTTACCTTAGCTACCGCATTTACAAAGACTTTATTTAATAGGAAATGTCACCTTGACTTCCCCTGCCACAAATTCGGCCTTAATATTTGTGACATCTAAAAATCATTTGTGGCTACTGTGCTGACACAGACCAACAGGTAGAAAGATGCTACAGGTTTTTTCCTATTCAAATACGTCCCCCGTGTTAATAGCGGGACTTGGCTCATGGTAACAGCACTGCAATAGATGTTTGGGGAGCACCCAGACAGGTCTGCAATCATGTTAACTAACTACCTTGTGGCAATCAATCAATTAACTCAAGGTGAAAAACTAGCGAAGACAAGTCTGCAGATAAAAGTAAACAATCTGGGCTGGACTTGCAGAGGAGAAAGTGAAATTCCATTTCCAGGGCTGTCAGAGGGGTTTAAACGATCACTCAGGAGAAGAGTTTTCTTTTTTCCCTTTGTTTTTCTTTATTTTCTCCAGGCTGAGGGTTTCCATAGATCTTCTCATTGATCTGAAGTGGCCAGGGGCAGAAAAAGCCAATTTTGGCTGCATTATCCTGTCTCCCTTCCACAATAGCTTAACACAAAGAGAAATGCCACCCACACCCCAGAATGAATCCATGCCAAAGACTTGCCTTGGAAAGCAGGATTCAAGCCAGGCGCTTCAAATCTGAAAGTCAAATGCTCCCATGCTGCTGGCGCTGAGGTGCAGCTTCTTTTTCCCCAGAAAGCTCCCAAAACCAGTGGCGGGAGAGATCCTGAACTGGTACCAGCCCATGCACCCCTACAGGCAGAGGCTCTAGGTGATGTCCACGTGCAAACTGGGGAACAACTACTCATCCATGCATAAATGGACATGAGGTCTGGATGGTTTTTTCCTCCCTGCCTCTATTTTTTTTCTTGCTATCTGCGAAGGCACATATTTTCCCTCGCCATCCAGACTTCCATTCCGTTGTTTGATAGAGAAATTAAAAATAAAAATCCACATTATGTAAGGCACCCTGGAAGGCTGGGACACACGGCCCCACAGGCAAGCCAGCAGCTATGCGCATATGGGGGATCTTGCATAAAAGTGTTTAGTTCTCTGCTTGTGAAGTCTCCAGCAGCAGCTGCTGAGGGAGCTGCACTTGTCCAATTACATTTAGAAAATGCCTCAAAACCAGTACATATTTTTTTTAACATAGAAACTCTCCTTTCTCCCTCCAGCCCTCCTTCCCTCAAGTGAGCCAAAGAGCCCTTTTCCAGGACGGTGGAACTGAATTTGCCTTGATGAGAAGAGTTCAAACATTTTGCGGCCGAGGAGCACTCGCCTGCTGCCTTCCAGCTCCCACCGCATCCCAGTGGCAGAAGCAACCTTTTTGCACGAGAGGATCCCAACCCCACACTGATGGTAGGTGGCACCCAATCCCCACTGGAAAGAGGGGGTCAGGAGGGTTCCCTTCCGCGCCTGAAATTCAGTGGGAGCTGGAACAAGATGTGCCATTTATAAACCTCTCCCTGCCTGTACCCTACTCAGAGGTTATCTGCTTTCCCTTCCTCCGGGTCTGCATACAAGTAACACAAAGTACATCAGGGTAGCCATACAGCGTCATTTTTGTAATTAAAGCTCCTGACATAGACGTTCCTATTTAACCTGCTGTATTGGAACTGCTCTCTGTTCTTCCTTTAATGTAGCTGCTGATCGTTCAAAGATCTTGGTTGTGTCTCAAAAGCCAGCTGGAGGTGGATTCTTCAAATAGAGTCAAAGAAAAATCGACATGGGGAAAGTTAACTAAACTTTGACTCAAAGAAAAGTTTCCTCTTCGGTTTGGAACAAATATTGAGACCTGCTTTATTACAAAGCGACTCTGCCATATTGCCTAGGGCTTATTTCTGGCTTAACACATACACAGTTAATCTCTTGGCCAAAAAGTTGAAACCTGGGAAAAAGAGAAAAATGATCATCATAAATGTCATATTAAATCAGAAGATCATAAGTTGCAAAGCAGAAGATTGGATTTTTCCCTGTATCTTTATTTAATCACAGCGACTGCATTCATGCTGCAGACTGCCACACCACGGGGCCACCCACATTCAAAAAGGAATGACTGTAGAAATACCAGACCAACCAGATCGAGACGCTTCAGTAGGAAAGCCAATTCAGATGGAATGAAACCTATAGCACGCTTTGCCCGCCGAGTATTCACACGCACAAAAATTGACATTCAGGCTCAACCACACATAAATTCCACCGTGCAAATGATCCCGGCAATTTCTTACTGAATTATGATAAAATTGTATTCTTTTGCTGATATGTTTGCAGAGACTGATGCAATAGTTCAGCAGAGTTAAGTGCTCAGGGCAGGAATTTCCTGAGGAGTTTTGCAGCGCAGGAGACCATGGAGTGCTGGCGTACGGAAGGGTTTTAGGCAATATCTGAGAGGGTCTGTCCTCAGAGGGTAGCTCTCTGCTGGAGAAGAAGTCAGGTCTGTCATGTTCAATAGTATAAATCTCCAGGTTCCAGCTGAGCCTTGAGACATAAGTTACCAGAAACAGGGCTACCCAAAAATCATTTATGCAAACAGAAGTGGCATCTGATAGCTATGTGGTAAGAAAAGCCTTGATCTTTGGTCTCATTGACATAAATTATACATCTTTGGGCTGCATATATTCATGTAGCTTTAGACAAATAATAGACACTATGGGTTGGTTTTCATAGCTCTATTTGCTTTCAAATTTTGAGTAATGAATAAACTCTTGGGCACTGATTCTGGAAACAAGAGACTGCCTTATGAGATTATCTGCAGCTCAATAGTCAGGGGATGAGAGAAATAAAAGGGTTCACATTACGAATTTTATAATGACTTACTGCTCACTTATCTGAAAAATAGTTGGAGTCATAATTAGCCAGCCTTTTCAGTGCTTTAAGGTGCAGAGACTTCTATCTGCTGCACACCTTAAAATTTGCATTTTAATGGGCTAAAGATGTATATCAGTAATAGCACCAATGGATGCTCTCTTATCACTGGTAATAATACAATATATAGCGTAGGAGACTAAGCTACCCACAGTACAGCCAGTTTGATCAATAGAGACCAAACAGCAACCAAGGCAAGGCAAATCTAAATGGCACTGTACTGACGTGACTCTAAATAACAAAACCCAGGCTTCAGGTGGAGGTCAAAACATACCAGTACCATGAACACCTGGATGGCTCAGCTGCTTGTGGAGAATATAGGGTTCATTTTCACTTGTGCAATTGTATGAGGACAAGTTCAATACAAATGCAGCTACTTATGGGTTGAGAGGAGATTACGCATGAACAAATCCTACCGAACTCCTAAGCATCATATTGGGGGTTTTTGGTTTGTTTTTTTTTAAAGAAACAAAAGGCTTGACTGCAAATAAACCACCATATTATTCTGGCTCCTGTTTATTTTTAATTCTAGACCTATAATAGAACTAGCAGCTGCTAGGGAGGGTTTTTTTTTTTTTTCCTTCAGCGTTTAGGAGAAAACCTAACCTCTCATGACCAGAAAGCGGTATTACTGCTCTCAGTAGAACTTGCACAACCACAGCAACAAGGAAAAAGGAAAAAAAACACAAAACAAAACCCCCAAAAAACTGAAAAAAACCCAAACTCAACCCCTCAAAAAACCCCAAAAGATAAATCTGACAAAAGAAGCTGCTACTGGTGAACAACCCAGCATCATTTCCACAGCTCCCTTTGCATGGCGTACCTGGGAGCCCTGAATGCCACCCAACTGTTGGCCTATTCAGCACAAACACACCTCCAGCACCACCATTTGCCATGGATTACCTATCTATTTCCATACTATATATCCAGCTATTGCTGCTATGCATTTGATCCAAACAGGACAGCTGGAAGTCCTGGTGAATATCCAAGCTGAGAACAGATCAGCCACTGCAATGTCCCGGAGAACTCTGAGGAAATATTTCATCTCCTCTTTCCATCCAACAGAGATAAGAAAAAGGCACAAGAGAAAAGCACCACAGAGAGAAAAAAAAACCTGCAAGAAAACCCCCCTAAAAAAACCCAAAACAACCAAAGGAATCAGTAAAACAAGATAATTTAATAGTCTTTCCAAAAGGAAAAGATGGCAATTGTCAACTATAAGTATGCATCACCATTGCTTCTGGCTACAGGTAGCACCCAGATCCAAGTTTCCAAGAGTTCAATAGAAGCAGAAGTGATTCTCCAGAGGTGAGCTACCTTCCTTAGACAGAAAAATTAATCGCCACTCACAACATTATAAACAGTTAACTTCCTTAAGATGCAGGCAAACACCAGTATTTCAGAAATATAATTTATATGCGCCATCCTGATGCCAGTTTACTACAGACCTGTTGAAGCATCTTCTTCCAGTTGGGCATTGACACAAGGAAAAGGGAGAGAAAATGTGGTCACAGAAGAAAGATGTGAAATGCTACAATAATAAGTGATGGAAGCCTTCTGACATGCAACGGGCTTCATCTCCAGATGATATGTTCCCTTGACAAAGAGAATTAGAGAAAATGACATATTTTTCTCTTTAACCATCAGAAGAAATACTTAGCTTGGGAAGACTGGATTAAATGTGGATTAAGTTCACTGCTGAAACTGTCACTCCACAGCTGGAGGGAACCAGGGGGCTGAGAAGCCTCCTCCTGCCATGTTTTCTAACATTTCTCAGAAATTACTTCCAGTTTCAGCTCCACTTAATTGTGCGTCAAAACGGTGGGACTAGGAAGGGAGAGCGAGGCTGCTCTCTGTTGTCTTAAACCTGGGAAAACCGTGGTGTCAGCAGCTGGCACAAAGCTTGAATAATGGCAAAACTGCAGGCAAGGAGTAAACTTAAGGGAAGACAGAAGAGAAAATACAGAGCTATTTGCATGAAAATTCAAGTATTCCTAGCGACTGCAGTCTCCAGAGAAAATCTAAGAAACATCTCATATTTTCAGTGAGGGTCTGCGGTAAATGTTTGTAAATCAAGGGCACATAATTCAACAGCAGGATTGGATAAAAATTGGCAAATTCTTTCAAATGCTCTGGTCTTCCAGCAAGTGGAAATGGCATTTGAAACCTCCAGCACTTTGAGGCTCTCTGCACCAGCAGCAAGTCGCCTTAGAGACAACTAAAATCAGCCCCAAAGAAAGCTACAGAAACAGAGCCTGACTTGGGGCTTTGATTAAGACTGGCTGGAAAACACAGATTCATTTCATAAAATTATTTCAAGATCTTGGAAATGGTTTTTAATTTGCATTATAATGAAAACAAGACTCTTCAAGAGAAGTGGGAGAAGGAAGAATAGGGGCAGAAAAAGGGAAAATATCCACACTGTTGCCCACTGATTACAGTGCTCGCTGCAATACAGGAGGTCTCGGTTCAAGTGCTGCGATCCATAAAGCACCAACCCCCCTGTCGGTGCAACAAATAGTTGCTCTTCCAGTAATCGCAGAAGTGGAACAAAGTCTGAAGGACTCATATCAAATGGGCCATTTCTCTTACAGAAGATTACTTTAATCACTTTAATCAAAAGACCTACCGCTTCTCCTTATCAACAATTAGCAGCTTCTCAAGAATATTCCCAAAAGGGAGCTCAGATGCCTCTTATTGACAAATCCAAGACCATATGTTACTTGATGTTAGCTGTTAAGACAGATTTTCTTGCAAATACAACATCCTTGATTTAAAACTCATTGACGTTCTGCAGTAATCTTCCATCTTTTATAGTTAGGACAGTCCTTCAAATCTGGATTTAACTCCTGTTGGCAGCGGTGCTGAGCTGTATCAATTGCAGAGGGAATGGCATCGTTATTCTTGAAAATGAAGTGTGGATTTGGGGCTGTGCTGGCCAGGTATCCTCCATCACTTTGAACTCCTTGAACTGCTACGTTTGCTACTTGCTCTTTTCTCGGTGTTGGGTTAGTACAGGGAAATCATCAAATCAAAGCCAAAACTCCCATGCTGCTAGCAAGGACTCAGAAACAAAACCCTGCCTTTCAGGTGACCATGGTATCAGCCTCAACACTCAGTTTTTTGGGCAAGACAATGGGTCAGGGGTGTGGGGAAATTCAGATTTCTCTGGGGCAACACTCCAGAAGAGATTTGTTGGTTTGGGGTTTTTTTCCTTTCAATCTAGAAGACTCCAATTTTTAATAAGTATACATTAACTTTCTCCTCAGAAATCAATCATTCTTTTCTTTTATATTCTGGAGTTTTCGCAGCTTTATATAGAAACATAAAATCATTTAGGTTGGAAAAGACCCTTAAGATCATCGAATCCAACCATATGATACAAGCAATATAATTAGTTGATACGGAAAAAATCCTTGTCAAACTTTATCATCCATATTCACTGACAGGCAAACCTACATATTTGATCGCTATTAGTAATTACTTTGGGTCTGTTTTATCTTCTTTGGCTTTGAACTTTGCCTGTTTGGGGGCTGAAACCTCTTTGCTATGTTTTCATAACATAAAACTGTTGAATAAATTCATTAAACTTTCTCTTGTGTTTCATCTTGGAAAGAAAAGGAAAAAAAATCTCCAAATATAGCAATTTCACTTCAATAGTGTTTAAACGCATATTTAATGATTTAGATGGAATAAACTCCTATTTAGGTGGAATAAATAACAAACAAACTCAGATTTAGATGGAATGAACTCATATATCCTAACTTCTGCTAGTTAGGACTTGTCCCTCCCAGTAAGTGTCACCAGCCATAAGTTTCCCAGAGCCATTCAGCAATGTCCCCGGTGCAGGTGGGGGAGGTACCTGGATGCCACGTTGACCTGCTCAGTCCACGCATGTCCCTCATCGGTTGAGGATGATAGCCCATTACTGTTACTGAAATTCATTCAACTCAGTCAGCAAGAGATCCTGATTTTAAGTCTCGAGTATCCCGTAGCCTCCTTTTGCAGTAGTTTCCAGAAATGCAAGGTGTTTCTCCCCCATATTTACCCAGGGGGTGAGCATAAAAGGAGACTAAAACATGTCTCATGATCTACCAGGAGCAGGGACATGGCACCGAAATGTAGGAAGGACATTTTCAAAGGCGCCAAGATCAGTTAGGAGCATAACTGATATCTGGACCTTTGAATATGTCCCTTGGTGCTTGAAGTCAGGGTCCAAAAGGAAATTCAGCTCCTACCCAACTGATCTGGTCTCCTGAAGACCTGCCGGCTCCTGCTGCTGCTCCTGCCACCAGCCTGATTTACAGTCAACGAGAAATCCCCTCCATCTACTTTCTTGCCTGAAGAGATTATATTTTAAAATGCTGTTTTATGAACTTGTGAAGCCTGCAGTATGTTTCAGGAGATAGGAAAGCCAAGCAAAAAGTGTCTGTCCTGCTTCTTTCCCCTTTCCTGCACTGCCCCTCACCTCTATTTTCATTATTTCTCCCTTCTATCTTCCTGGGTTTTCTCAGGAATTATGCTATTAGAGTCTCTCATCTTTTACACTTCTGGGTCTCCTGGCCAGAAGGGGACAGCAGCCCAGGTCAGGTACTCGACCCCAACCATCTGCAGTGGGATGCCAGGTCAGGACCACCTGGAGCATCTCAGGTTCAAAAATTATGTGGCAGGTTGGAAAATAGTACTTGCTAGAAGTGGAAGTGCACAGTCTACATGAAGCGAGGAAAAAAAAAATTAAAATACACAATTATGTCCTTGTACAGGAATAGCAAAATGACTAAAGAAAGCGGGTATTCAGCTAAACTGATCGGTTCACATGGAAAACTTAACTGCTCAGCTAAGAAACACAACTGTCTACTCCATGCTGATGTTAAAACATTACCATAAAACCAGATATAATTATGGGATAGCAGGATTGCGTGCTGCCATCTTCCTGCTTCTTCTATGCTATTTCAAGTACCAGAGACCCCACTTGCATTAAACCTGCATCTGATCATCATCTGCCATGGTGAAAAGCTTTATACTCAAGGCAGAACATGAATTTTAAAGCCAATTCCTCGGCTGTGATTAGTTTTTGGTTGCCTCAACTTTCTCCGTTGAAGATGTACATTCAAAAACTAAAACAAGTTTTTTGTTGTCTGGGAAAACTATAGACCACTTGGATTTAATTGCACCATTCTTAAGCGAAGTTTTGGCTTGTATATATCTTACTGAGAAAATTAAATGTTTTCATCATACAGCCACACTGAATAGTTAAGACTGCCAGTACTACTCATTAAATACACAGATGTTTTAAAGTTTGATTAGGGATCTGTAACAAACAGCCCAAATTTCATTAGCATATGGAAAATAAGGTAGCGGAGTTGAGCATGCAAGAAGAGTTACTTAAGGACTAAGAGTATCGCTGAAAAGTAAGAGCCTCATGGAAAAAAAGAAACCCTCAAAAACCAGTACAGAGCCAAGGAGGGAAGTGGGTTTCCCTCTCTCGGTATCAGTTCTCTCCGCAGTGGAAAGGGGAATGCAGCCGCCTCCTTCCCTCCACGCTGCCCCTTGAGTGCAGATCAAGCTTAGGTGTGGAGCATCAGCCGACACAGGCAGAGAAAGTGGCTTTTATGCCTCCAACAAAATTAAAGACTTCACACACACCTGCCAAACGAGATGTACTTTCCCCAAAAGAATAATAGATATTGCGTACTTCAGGTTGGTTGTTCTATACTACGGGGATCCGCATGGATGTGGTTGTTGAGATCTCAGCAAGCGCCCAATACATCTGCAGCACTTAGGGTATTAAATGAAGAATTTCATACCTCCAGCTCCCCACCCGTGGAAGCACCAAAGCCCACTGTATGCAAACCCATCCCGGCGCTGGGAAAGGGGCTTTCTGAACCACCGCCTGCAAGCGGCTCAGCCTGGCACAGGCAGAGAGCCTGGGTCTGAACTCGCACCCGTGACAAATGGTACCACCCAGGAGAAAATATTGTCTCTTTCTGCCAACACTAACAGCACAGAAAGTGAAAATATTCTGCGTCAGCTCGCCCCCACCTCCTTTCCAAAATTACAAGACTGCGTCAAAAATCATAAGACTGACTTAAAATATTAAATTCTGGATTATTTATCCCTGAGATTCAGAGACTTCAATAAATACTTATTTGGTTTGGAGCTATTCCAAACAACCGAGATGGTTAAAAACTGTACTTTAAAATGAGCTTGTCAGTTCTTTGATGTCTTTTAAATTCAGCAACGTGGTTGTCAGTGAATGTATAAAAATTGAGATAATCACTCAATATGAACCTGGATGCATGTGTGAAATTTTTCTTCCAGCACAGGTGAACATCACCATGAAAGCAGCGGAGAACCTTCCTAAGTCAATGCACTTCTTTAAAAGCTTCAGCATTCGGTAATTCCTACTCCTTTTCTCCAACCTGTCACATTCATTGCCTTGCACAAATGCTGACTAAAATTGGAACATGCACACACAGTAAACCACAAGCAAAGTGAAAGTAAAAAAAAAAAAAAATTAAATGAGAATCAGAAAACCAAGCAATAAATTGTTTTCCTGTCCGGGATGTCATTCAAATATTCCTTTTCTTTGCATATAATGAAATTAAAGGAAAGGAAAACTAACACAAGGGGACCATTTTCTATTTGACATGGGGTAAAAAGCCAAGAAACCCCCTGTCCGCTGCACAAATAGCTGGGTAGTTTGTATCGCCAGCGTCTGAGACACTCACAGTTACTGGATTTTGCTCTCTTAATACCACCCCTGACAAATGGAAACATCCATCCTATTTTAGCAAAAAGGGAACAGACTGACCCAACATGAGGTGTGTGACTGAGCTAAAAATTTAATCTACAAATCCTAATCCAAGACCTCTTCTATTAAATCATCCTTTCATAGGCTCCGGTCACTACATTTGGGTCTGTAGGATTTAATCTGAAGCCATCCCATGGATTTCAGTGTTCCCTGGGTACTCCTAAATACCTTCCAAATTTGAAAATAGTTTAATTTGAGATTCACACGTGAAAAGCTTTAACCTAAACACACATCCAAAACCCCGTATAGAAGACAGAGAAAAGGAATTTTAATACTTATAAGAGCTGTGGTTTTCTGTTCAACTCTGAGACCTCAATTACAACCTCCCTTCCTATTTTTATCAGATCTGTCCTTGGCCACAAGAACATCCTCTGAAATCCATGAAGATCTGACTGTCAGCCCCTTCCATCACTCGTTCCATCAGGCAACACCCGTGACCCCCAGGTCAATTTACTGAGTCACTACCAAAATGCCACAAAACTCATAGACAGGATCCCAACATGAAAATTTAATAATTCCTTTCCTTAAAATTTCAGTGTTAGGGATTTAAGTAGGAAAGTGAAAAACTAGAGAAAGAGGCACAGCCTTCATAAGCTTTCATTTCTGGGAAAGCGCCGAAAGTCTTGCTTTCACACCCTTCCAAAATGATGCAACAGAATTGGGTCTAAACGCTTTCTCCTTTAACATTTAGCCCAAGCTGCTTTTCTTTCAAAAACCTGCAGTTATTTTTCAGCATTTGTTAGGAAAATAAAGATCACTTGGTTTAAGTTAGAGCTCTGTGAGTTTTCTCTTGGCAGGGAAAGCAGCAAAGGCAGCCCACGCGCTGGGGTCCGGACCCATATTAGGGCTGGCTGAAATGCATCACTGCCCGCTGGAAACAGCCACAGCTTGTGTAGGTTTGGGTTCCTCACATGCTTATATTTCATACGGCAACGGAGGATACCCAGGCGGGTTACATGGGGTCAGGATGAGTGGGTGTCTTTTCTTTCTCTAATATTTCTGCTACTCTGTGAGGGGAAGAGAGAAAATGAAAGAAGTATCAAGTGCAAAAAGGAGATGAAAATCCCATCTGGCTTTCAAATGTCCATTTATACATGTCTCCAAACCAGACATCCTTCACTATCCTTGGTCCACTCAGATGACGACTTGGAAACACAGAGCCAGACGGAAAGAACAAGGGGACAAATAAATGTGTGTCTGTATGTGTGACAGTGCTTTATAGACGAGCACTTCTTTAAATGGGCTGTGCCTGAAGCAATCGTTCAAACAATATTAAGCAGCTGAAGGGTAAGTCCTGTGCCTACCAGCCAACACCGTGACTACATGAGGGGGTAACCCAAAAGCCGCATCTTCCAGCACTGAAGCCCCATCAACCAGGCCAGGGGTCCTGGCCAAAGATGGTGGAAAATAAGGTTTTCGTAAGAAATAGAAAATACCTGCTTGCCTGCTTAATACAACAGCTCTGGGGAACACAGACCAAACTCGACAGTTTGAGTTAATGGCCACTGGTCCTCCAGTGCAATAAACACATTGTGCTACATCTTAAGCCATCTGGGCTTTCACTCCAAAGTATTTTTGCCTTACTATGTCCTACTAGCATAAAGCAACTCCCTCCTCCACCGATTTTATGAGGGTCTTTAAGTACACATAATATTCAATGTAATTGCACGGGAAGATGTGCATATTAAATATTACATTTACTGATGTGTCTTAAGGTGCGTGATTAATGGTTTCATTTTACCTGCCCTAAAAAGAACAGAAATTCAATGCAAAGGGCTGCGCAATCCAAGTTCGCACTCTATGGGGATTTTTATGTGGGCTCAAATCCAAAATAAACTAATGAACAAATGAACTGGAGAAAATTCTAAAAACATACTCTGTGCTACTTTAGTTGAACCAGGAGAAATCCAGTGACCTGGGAATTAAATTGACGCAATTCGGTACTTCTTCATGACAAACATTTTGTTCAAAGTTAACTGCTTAAGTGCTCAAGGGACTTTTCAACCCCAGACTTCACTGGAAATAACGTTTCAGTTTTTAAATCATATTAAAAACATAAATTATACATTATAAATATAAAATTTCTAACACTTAATTTAGAACAAGTCCCGAACGGGGTGGAGATGACATTGCTCGGGACAAGTGGAGAAGACTCCTGGGCCCTGCTCTGAATTGCCTCGCTGACTTACAGACTGACTTTGAAGCAAGTTGCACAGGCCACCCTCCTTAAACACCAAGGTCAGAAGTTAACCCAGGTAAGGTACACAAGTGTTGTTTGTTCAAGTGCCTACATACCAAATGCTTTACTTTATGCTCCAAAACTTAAAAAACCACTTTGATTGGTATTTTATCAGTTTGAACACCTAATAGTAGCTCCTCCATAGGTGTAGTTAGAGGCTTACTAATGGCAATAAAGCATTTTTATAATAGACAGGTCTGCAATATTTATTCCCTACCCAAAATATTTACAACTGAGAGTCTCCATCCACATTCCATTACCTCTTCTGGCAAATCACTTGTTACCTCAGTTCTTATCCAGCTCCAAGATCCCCTTGGCACACACGTGGCAGGAGGTGAGGGTCAGACGTGCTTTGTTTCTGCAGAGTTAGGGGGTTGCAATAAGAGGTCTCTAACACGCACGAGGGAGCCCTTCTGCATCGAGTCAACTGTCCACGAGCCATCTCCAAAGCCTTGACCTACCTCACCCCAACCAAACAGCACGTTACAGAACAAGGCTAGAAAACCCAGCTCATGTACGCTGCAGGAGCAGGGTTCAGCTGGCGCCCTACGCAGTGCTATCAGGTCTTTGCCAGGAGCTGCACGTGCCTGGTAAAATCCTTCATCAGGCAAGGAGATGCAAGATATAGCCATGAAGGAGGCCTCAGCACAGCGCTCCTGCCACCACCATGGCAAGGCAGGGATGAATCAGCACAGCATCATCTGCTCCACCCATAACCCACAAGTGAAGCTGGCTGCTTTCAGGCTGCGACCCCAGCCCTCGGTTTTCTGTATCTCTGCACACATTTTTTTTTTTAATTTTTTTTTTTTTTTTTTTCGTTCACAGTTACCTGGTTTTTGGGAGCTGTCAGGGCTCGCTTGATTCATGCAGCCTCTTGTTATATAAAAATCCCCAGGACTCACCTTAGCTCCTCTGCCTCCAGAAATCGCTCCACTTCCCGAGCATCCCAGCATGGCATACTGCAGTTCTCTAACAGCCCGTGCCAGCCTAAGACAAAGTCACAGCCAACCTTTTTTCCCCTCACTTAACAACATCTACAAAGGATTTTGGTTCCAGTACAAGCCCCTGAGATCATTTGTATCCTCCTACCTTTCAAAGTCCCCTTTTATCAAGGAGGCTCATCTCCCTGATGACCTCCCCAGCAGCAGCTGGCCCAAGCCCCTCCACCCACGAGCTGCCCCCTCAACTGAGTGTCCACCAAACCAGAGCAACAGCAGCAAAAAGACCCAGTTATTAGTTAGAAAGAAATCTGAAAAGCATAAATCCAGTTAAGCATGTAAAAAAAAGGAAACGTAAACTTTTCTAGATACTTTGACTAACCCTTGTGATGGGAGGGACCTCAGGGTATTTAATGTATTTTCTGGGTCCAATAAGACCCCCCAGATCTCATAGAGTAAATACGTGCACAGCTATTTCAAAATTCAGAAGAACTGGTTGATGTTGAGCCCCTGCTCTATTTATTAATTTAGCCAAAAATAAAATAAAGGAAGTTAAACCCCCAAACACCCACCAGAAACATTACTTTTAGCTGAAACTACGTGGTTTACAGCTTGGGGAAGTTATCTAGCACCAATGATCAGTCTTACTGGTTAAGAAACCATTCAAGCAAGGGTATCTTTTTCAAGAAACCCCAAAAGCATGTGTTTGCATTGGATTTATTTGTGGATGATCCTGTGAGTAGAGTACCCAAGATTTAACTAAAGGAGACTGAAAGACTCTTTCAGGACCACTGTTTTATTAACACATGGGAATAAATCATTTAAAACTAAGAGGATAACGTCTGTGTTACTATATCAGGGAAATATGAGCTGTAGCGTACGTCAGTACTTGAATTATTCAAGTATCTGAAATGCTTCTCATGACTTTGATACATTCCACAAAAAAAACCAGTAGATTTTTATCTGGAGATAGGAGTAAGAGATAAAAAATTGCTGGTAGATTCTGTTGGTAAACATCCTAGATAAAAATGTTAGATGAGATCTTCCCATTTAACCTTGCCTGTCTCCTCACGCAACAGAGGAAACCATTTAGCAGCAGAGGAAATCACAGAGGTCCATTTGATGCAAACTATGAAAAGTAAATCTGAAAAATAAAACCAAGCAGTCCTGAAATTATTCAGACCTCTGGCCTTCAGGAAGTACCAGTACAGAGTCTGTGACCCAATTGGAAACCCTTCAACCTCACTTTGCCTAGTGAACTTCAACGCTGCAACGGGGAAAAAGAAAACAAGAAGCTGTGCGTTTTACCAGCCTTAAATCCTCATCAATTTGTTTCCTTTAATTACTTTCTCTTAGCACTCCAGTGGGTCAAGGACACCAGCATGCCGCAGCATCTGGGATTCATGCTGTGTTTTCTGAAGCGAAAGAGTAAATGGAAGTAGGTGTTGACATTGCATAAGAAACATGGTATTTCTCAGCAGACCTAATGGGTTATTACACAGGAACAAATGAAAGGTAAACTTTGCTGTGTGAGAGCTTTCTGTTAGCAATAAGGTACAGAAAAGGGAAATGATCTGGTTTAATTTTAAAAAAATACTGTCTTGATACAACTTATGAAATCAAATAATAGCCCAAATTGACTGAGGATGTAACTTGATATAATTTCAGCAGAGCCATGCAGATTTGTAGCGGAGGTGAATTTTCTCAAACACATTTGCTGTTAATGAAAAACCGCCCGTTGAATTCTTCCATGAGACTTGCAAGCTGGCAGGGCTTTGCTGTTGGACAGCCTCTATGAGCACCCTGGGGTCTCTGCCATAAAGTCACCCCAGATGTCTGAGAGGTGGCACAGGACACTGACCTGTGGTCCAAAACACAGTGACCCACCAGGAGTAGTTATGTATTCAGCCTCATGAGCTCTACAAATAATCATCAAGAAGTGATGACGATGTAATTCAGCCCTGGACGATGACAGCGTCCTCCGGCCAGGACAGAGCGGAGGTGGCAGTGGCCACAGTACAGAGGCAACTCCAACCTTTCTGCCCTTTGGAAAATGTTATATATTCTAATATTGCCATCTTTTGCCACAACCTAGTGTGCATTGGTAACACCTGTTATTAAGGCTGGGTTTGGAAGGAGGTTGTTTTATTTTAATGCTAAGGGCCTTGTTGAAACACCCCACCAATCCCATCCACGGGCTTTGAGCACTACAATTTATTACCCACAGAAACGAGACCATTAAACGACTGGATGGGTAGCTTATTAAAACCAGAGAGACAACTGCTCAGTTCAGCCTTCCCCTCTCCTCCTCCCATCCCAATCCCCCCTTTTTTTTTATTTTTTTGTGAGGTCCCCTTTATTCTTTTCCTGAAGGACCTTCCCCTCACCAAAAACCATAGAGCAACTCAGTGAAGAAAAACTCCCCGTCGCTGTCCCCTGCACAGGGCCCTTCTCTGACACCACTCGAAGGACTTGCTGTCATTGACATATAGGAAGTCATTTTGTCTTCTGCTCTAGCAAAATGCCAGTGGCACAATGGTTAGGAGGGGGGATTTGTTTTGCACTTTCTTTGCAGCTGCCTTTGAGGAGCAGGGGGTCTGCCCCACACTTCCCCACGGCACAGGGGCACGGGGTAAAACAAACGCCTGGGTAAGGGGAGAGGAGAAATGCCAGTAAATCCAGCCCAGGCTTATTTCAATACCCAAGAAGGTTTATGTGTATTATCTTGGATGTGCAAATCGTTCTTCCCTTCTGCCCTCCTACTTTCATTTGGAACAGAGAAGAAATGATAAAAATGCCCACATTTTTCTTGCGCTGTTTCAGGTCTGGAAGCACACATAACTGGGGGCGGGGGGGGGGGGGGGAGGGGGGGAGTGCTTGACCTTGTCATATCTGCAGTCTGATCTCCTGAGAAAACACGTGATGAGTTTGGGAGCCCTTCGAGTGATGCTCGGCCCCTGCCCCAATCAGCCCCAAAACAGGACCCTTCCCCTTTCAGTCAGGGGAGGGTAACCCCGTCCTCTTCAACCTGCGCTTTATTTCCAGACCATACCTACAGTCATTAGCAAACTTAAAGAAAAGTGGCCCTGATTTTGCAATTGCAAGCATACTTAACATTTTATCCTTGCTCTTTTTTTATCCTGTTCCTTCCAATAGTCATTAAATTTATTAAGCAGCTTCTACAAGTGACTCCTCTCACTTCTAAAAACGGCCAGATCATCAGCACAGAGTATATATCTAGGTTCAGTCCCTCTTTTCTTATCTTTTCTGACAAACCACTCTCCTTCACAGTTTTATCTATATAATTGATGAACCACACACGACATAATTTACAGCCCTCTCTAGCAACCTTCTAAACCGCACACCAGTCATTCCAGGATTGCACTCTCTCAACTCTCCCACTCTGGCCAGCCCCTATAAACTAATTTTTTTTTTTTTTTCCTTCAGTCTATACAAAACTGCAGTGGAATTATCAAGAACAGAGGCTTAACTAAGATTTCAGACCAAATACGTGAAATGGCTAAAAAAAAAAAAAAGGAAAAAAACAAAAAAAAAGTGCAGTTACTAGAGATATCTGCATTTATTGTTTGTGCACACTCCTGCCTTTGTGCAGGAGAAGGGAATTCAGGGCTGGTAGACACCCTAACAGCTCAGGCGTGGAGGAAAAAGATGCTGCTCCTGCTTTTTCTTCCCTTGCTCTTAATGCATGGAAGACCTTGCATCTATCGGTCTCCTATTAAGAAAGCAGGAGCCGTGCCTCGGAAAGGAAGCCCTTCCATGGTATTTCTAATAGCGGTGTGCAACAGACAAATGAACAATATCAATTCTTCCACAAAGGGTAGAATACAGCAGCAGATAGAAGGTAGCTCCTGCATAACAGAAGCCATCATTACGGGGACGGCAAGCATGAAAGAGCGCCTTTATGTAGTCTGAGATGGATTACAAGATCTCTATGAATTGAGGGAAAATAGTGAGGGAGAATGCCTCTCCCAACAATTACAAGAAAAATACAGGGGCGCATATACATGCAGGGAGAGCAAAAAGCAGCCACATAGAGTCTCCTGCTCAGCGGAAATGCTGGGTCCAGTCCCTAACTCAGGTTGCTTTCTGAATTCATTTTAATCCAGAGTTTCAGCCTGAGCTTCTGATGTTCGGCAAAGCTCACTTTCACCCCCCAAAATGGCAGTCTCTGCCTCTGTGGAGTAACACCAAGCGCATAAAGCTTTCCCTTCCCTTCCCATTTCATTTAGATCGTTTTATTAGGAGTGGTTTTCTGCCGTGGTCAGCGGGATCCTGGGAAGAGGGGATAAATTCTTTTAATTCTCGCACATCCTGTAGCTCAGCAGCGGTGGGCAGCACTGCGTCTGCCTGGCACTGCGCAGGGGCAATCCTGCCATTCCCTTCAGCTCTGAGAGGCAAAGGCTCTGAGCAGCCTAGAGACGAGAGCCTGATCTCGGAGGGGAGGCCACTGCTCCGTTCCTGAGCAATGAGGAAGCAGGTCCTTTTATATTTATTTTCCAAGGCTCCACTATGTCCTTCAACGTTATCTTATAGGACTTGCAAAACCCATCGTTCCATTCAGGCTACCCCCAACATCCTAAGGTATCGCTGAAAAAATCCCACAAGCTAAGAATCAACTTTTTCTCTCCTTTTCCATAGGTATTGCTTAAGCAACATTCCCTGCAGTCAAAGGTACAGGAAGACAGCTCAGAATAGCAGCGTTATTCGATTTATTTCTGACTTAAACTGGAAAATGCGTTGTTCTTAGATCAAAAAGTCCTTTTATTTTTAGAAGTGATGTATGAAATATGCATGAATGGGCACGTCTTTTCCATTGAGTGATTCCAAACATAGGGTTTGGCTCAGATGCTGCCACCCTCCTCGTTATACCTTGAAAACAAGCTTCAAAACAAGGGTAGAAGTTCCACAGAAGGAGCTAGAGAAAGCTCAAGAAGAAAATCTGCCATCAGTAGGAGAGTGTCGAGCACTATAAATGGTCAGAAGGGGTAATGATCAGAGATACAAATTCATTTCCATGAACTTCCTTCTCCTCCTGCAGAAAAGTCCTAATTGAGGAGTGTTTTCCTTGACCACAACATGAAACCTCTGGTGAATGAGCTCATTATCTGAGTGCCACACTGGGACAAGATTTGCCGCATATTACTTTTTAATAAGCAAGTGCTGACTATTTGAATATAAGGAGTTATCTGAAAGTGTGAGAACAAAGCTGGCTGGCCACATTTTTCTACTTTCAACTGAGAAGGAGAGAAAAAATCTGTGTCTGTTTCTTGCTTCTCCACAGCATCCAGAATCACAAACTGCGTGCCTCTTCCCTGCTCCCTTCTTGCTTAACGCCATCACTTAACACGGGTGTTTTGGTGCCCCTCACCTCCTGCAGTCAACCACAGCAGCTTTGTCATTGCCTTCAAGCGGGGAGGGAGAGAGGGAATAGCTCTGACTTCTGCCCAAGCCTCTTGCAGTTACCAAGCCACCACATTCTATCCTATCTGGTCCAGCACAGATTGGAGGAAAATCCCTGATGGTCATCTCCGGATATTTGCTGGACATTTTAGGAGATGAAGATTCTTTTACTGTTTAATTTGATGACATACAAAGAGCAAGTGCATAAGCACTTGCCTGACAGTTTAAAAGCAGGATTATTTTTTTTTCCCCTTGCCATTTTTAATATATCTGCTTAACTACTTTATCATCTGATTTCCAAATTGCCCTTTCAAGCCTTGAAGCAAAATGTGCATAATTGTGATGGATTTTTTTTTTCTTTCCCTTCCCCCTGTCAACAAATGCATAATCGAGTCTAGTAAACTAAAAAAAACTCCAAACACCAGAAACAGGCTAACAAGTTCTTCCAGCTATTTATCTAATTTGTATTGACATGAAAACTCATTAATCCAATTTAAAGGAATAAGTAAGAGTCAGGAGCAAGGCATCTACATTTACGTGTCCTTCTTGTTGAACATCAAAACAAGACCCCTGCAGTGCTGGTCACATGAAAAAGCCATTAAAGGATTTGGTACTGAAGTGGCAAATTTCAGCTCAGTCGTGACGAACGTGTTCAAGTTACTTTGAACAAGACAAAGCAGAAGAGACCAAAATGATAGGATAAGAGTGGCTTTCCTGACATTTAAATGTTTACGCCACTGGATGCTTGGGACACTGATATTTATCTCAGGAGCTTAAATATTTTCCTGCCCTCTTTAGCTCGTCTTTGAAGTACTCAGTTTAATAGTATGTTAACTTCAGCTATGCATTTTGTCAATGCACAGGCCAACAGAGATGCTTCATTCACATCAACACATAGGAAATGGATGAGTGCATGGGTATTAAATCTACTCTGGTTTAATTTTTACCACCTAGAGATACAAATGAAGCCTAGAGGAGCTGGAGATGCTTGGCAGCACTGAAGAGCACGCCACTTTTTATGCTGTGCTGCTTCTGCCTGCAATGCTGAGCACTGTGACTTTTGCATGCCCCCGTTCACCCATGTGTAAAATCTGCATGATAAAATGGAAGTGTTTGGAAGTTAATTGATACTGATAGAGCCCTGAGAATCTTGAGTGAAAAGGGCTTCAAGAATGCGTAATAGGATCATTAAGTGAAATGCCAGCAGAGATATTAAAAGCAGGGTCAAATTTTTCAGGCTATGAGGAAAAGTGGAAGAGGTAGGGCAGAGAGATGAAGACCCCAGAAGAGGATGAAAGTGGAGAAGAGGCAATGAAACAACCTGCCAGACATCAGGAACAGAGACAGAACAAAGGTCTGAATTATTAAAGCCAATTAGCAACTTAATAAAGAGACAAGTCTTTAAAAATGAAAGGATTAGACTACATTATGAAGGAACTTGAGAGACATTGGTCATCTAAGGAGAAAAGAAACTGTGAGAGAGCAACGGCAAGGCAGATTGCCACGGAGCTGGAGGTGATGTTAGGGAGCAGAGGGGCAGCCGTGGAGCAGAGCCAGTGGATCCCCGCCAGCAGAATGAGGTTCATGTTTCATTTACTTTCCCTTGAGACCTTTTGCCTCCTGAACAAATCAAGATCACGTCCAAGGCTTTCCATTGGTTTCAGGCTTACATACATCCCAGCAGCCTGCTAACCAGCAGTTCAAGATCCTTTCCACCTCCATTGCTCTGAAAGGACACAGAATGAGAGAGGCAGGAAGGAAATAATTTCCATGTGCCAACTCCTTGTAACTGTTTTCTCAGGTTCTGTAGTCTCTGGAAACAGATCTGGAGACCTTTCCCTAGGACTGTGCTTAGAACAGCCTCTGGGAATTTCCTTTACAGATTTCATTGAATTGTGACGTTAGAGATGCTGGTTTGATTCCATCTGCTTGCTCAATAAAAACAAAAAAGAGAAACAAGAAGTCCTATTAAATCTTTATCATGCCTATTGCAGTGTTCAAAAGACAAAACTAGTGGCACGGGAGATCATCAACTTCTTCAAAAAGAGAGATAGAAAGAATACAAAATATTCTGCAAAGACATTCTAAACTGAGCCTTGGTGTTAAGCTGTGGGAGGAAAGAGATGGAAGAGAAAAACAGGAACAGGCTCCACTGTGGCACTGTCAAATGAAAAGCAGAAAAAAAAGATGATGGCTTGTCCTGCTCAGCAGGGTATTTCTTGAAAGTCTTGTTCTTTCTTTTCGTAAACAGTGAGGATACGCATCTGTATGTACCCATACCCGCTTGCAAGTGCGTGGGTAAAGGAGGAGACTTTGTTGCATGCCTACGAGCAGGGGCTTTCACAGTAATGGGTCTGAATCAGGCACTCAGACATCAAAGAGAGATGATGGAGCCCAGCACCAGCCCACCGCTGCTGCATCGCTTCATGCAGCCAAAAGGAGGAGACACTCCTCATCAGCCGTAGGACTGCTCCCTCTCCTCATACAAATCTCCGTAGGATTTTCTGGCCACGTAATTAATTCCACTGGTTTGATAATTGCCCTTACAAGAGATACCGCAGCAAAACTGCAACTGCTAAATAGGATAAATAGCATATTTGTAAAGCAAAAAATCAATAGATCTTTGCTTTCCTTCAGTAACCTTCTTGATGCCTAGTAATTTTTAATGGCCTTCTTGTCGATATCTATACAGAGAGAACATATTACCTAAAGTAACATTAAGGGCATTTATCACTAAGTTTTCTCCAATGGGGGCTTGACTGTCCTTACCCCGTTCCCCGAAAACCTCAACAGACGGGAAGCAACACATAGTGGTTGTATTGCCTCCTAAAGCAACATCAGCAAACCTGCTGTTAAATGTTGCCTCCAGTCTCTGGGTTCATGCTTCAAGAAGGATACGCAAGTATTGGGAAGAGACTACAAGAAGGACCCAGAATGTACCCAGCGGCTGAAAAATAAATCACACCTTCTTCCTGTGCAAAGCTCATTCAGCTGAGCTCATTGATTTGGCCTAAGGGCAACACACAGTAGTAGCAAACACTTGCACATGGGGCTGTTTGGTATTAAGGAACATCTGACATTAAGAAAAAGGTAAAATGACAAATTAGTGTTGCAAGTTGGACAAACTCACCCACAAAAACAAATGTACAGCTTCCTAGCACTGACTAAAGTTTGTAACCCAAGGCAGATGTTTCCCTTTTTGCCACGTAGGGTTTTTAAGCCATGCTTCAGAGCTGTAGAGAAGAGTTTTCCCCTCCTCTCACTGTACAACTTGACTTTCTGCTGTTTCCCTTCTGCTCGGCACAAGCCGAGGGACTTCTGCACCCGGCAGACCAGTCTTTTGACATCGTTCTGACAGTAGAGAGAATATATGTAGGTACTTGGCTTTTTGTCCTTGGGAAGTTGGCAAGAGTTGAAGTTACTTGTTCATTTTTTTGAGAACTAAAATAATTGGGTCACTGAAGTATTGAAACGGGTTATTCATGGAAATACACCAAGGTTGTACAGGCCTAGGTTTCACGTGGATGATCTAATGGCTCCCCCAGAAAACAATTAGAAGCAATTTCTGTCTTCCTTCTATGCAGAAATTGATCTGTTCCCATGCAGCAGCCAACCAAGCCAAGCTTGACTGGCAGGTAAGTAGAAAATGATTTACGATGGGAAAACATGACACTAATTCTAAGCAAAACCTTGTCTATCATGATTCAAAGATCATATAGCTACATCTGAACATGGTACTGATAGCTTTCTTGAGGAGTTCAGCTACCTCATGCCTCTGCTGAGCTGATATTGATGCTGCATTAAAATGTTGACATCATCGTATTTCTAACGATAAAACAAATCTCCCCCCTCTATGAATATTAAAGAGCCATATGGTCAAATCGCTGCACCCAATACTTGCCCAGCAGCCTTAGAACTTACAACCCAGAAATATATATTTTAAATTCTTGCTTGCATTCAAATTAAAACTTGTTAACATTTAAAAAGAAAGAAATTTATGGTGAGCTTGTAGCTTTTCTTAAGAAATCCTGAGCGAGAGGGGGCATTCAAAGCCGCAAAAACAGAAAGTTCACTACAAATCTGAGAATGGGAAAATGCAGCCCATGAAGCAGGAAGTTTGTGTTCATAAGGATGTATAAAAATATAAATTATTTATTCCCAAAAGTACATGTTGTAGACTACTTGGCATACAAATGTCTTTGTTTAGGACTCATGACCTCTATTAGTATTAATTGCTTATGCTGGCAACTTAAACGTATAGTGGCCTTAAAGCAAGGGCAATACCTATTAAGTTTAATTACTTTCTCCTTCAGCCTAAGCAATAAAGTAGTATGGTGGAGATCTGGTTATTAACTGAGCGTGGCATCCAAATGAAGACACAGCACACAATCATTGTATTTGTTGGGCCACAAGCTGGTGTTTCTCATTGGTCTCTCCTACTCTCTAGATGAGATGGGATGTAGGCAGACACTAAAGATTTGCTTCCCTTGACCTACTTTGGACAAAATCTCATCCTCAGTCACATTTAAGCCTTCATCGCTTTCAGAAGAAAGCCCTTGCGTCAAAGGACAAACAAACAGCTCCCCTCCCTGCTTGCCAATCAACCCTCTTGAGCCAAGACTTCAAATATTCTAAGGAGTTATCTTCTGTATTTTTTTTTGGCTGATTTTAAACAAAAGAGGCATCTGCCTAGATACCAAGGTGTTTCGTGTTTTTCAGAAGAACAGCGAAGTTTTTGCTTGCTTTGAACAATTTCTACCAGCATTTTTATAAAGCTACTGCAATTCACACTGAGGATGGGCTTTACCAGTAGGAAAAGTGATGTTTGTGTGTCTGTGCATCTATATCTATAGCTTTGAAATGCGTTAAGTTTACCATTAACTTTGGAATTCCTTGGGAGCTAAGTCACCTTACTAATACATGATCAGAATATTGCAGGAAAAGAGCTTGTTTTAAAAAGAAACAAAATAATACGTGACAAGGGAAAAAAATTGCCCCAAAGCTCCATGACTTCCACAGGACTGGGATACCTTGCACAGTCCTGCCACCACCTCCTTTTTCTTATTTAAACTCTTCTGCATAGATTTCTGCGTCATTCCCATCATTACTGGTTCCAAAATGGCACTCTCTACCATGCCAAGCTGTTTTCAGACGCATTTCTTCTTTTCTCACTTTTCATCACAGAATAAATGCATTCTGTGGATATTTTAGAACAGGATCCCATAGAGTTTCCACATTCAAACCAGCCTGCATTTCTGCCTAGCAGTGACCCTAGGTCATCTCTGCCACAGTTACTCTGAGTGATGTAAATTTGACTTCCCAAGTATTCAAAAACAGATGAAAAAGGAATTCAAATAATGCTGTTCTCACCCTAGGAATATTTGTTTTAAAAAAAGATCAAGCACATAACACAGCATATAAAAATGCATCTGCTACTATTTGTCTAATCTTCCCACGCAGGTTTAACAATTTGCATGGAATTAGTAGACCAGCATATGCTAATAAGCATCAAAATGTCTAACTGCCCATTTGCTTTCACAGGTACCCAGAACAGCAATCAGGGAACTATTAGTACAAACTTAAAATAGCAAGGAAATTCCAACTTGATTTTTATGAGTGGCTTTTGACTATTTGAAGCATCAGGCATGTGCTGAATTCACAAAATGAGATAAGATCCTGGCCTCCGTTTTATAGCCCGCAAACAGATAAATGTGGGTCCTACTTACAAGTGTTTATTTACATCAATAAAAAAGCACACAAAAAGAATCTATACCATTGACCCTGGAGAGAAAGACTATAACGGCTTGCCTAAATCTCAGATTAATGGGAAAAGAAACAGCGCCGCAGCATAGCCACCCAGAGGAGAGATTCCACAACTGCCGCTGGCTGCCAGGGAGCAGGGGGGGAAGGAGAACCCAGAAACGCTGAGCGGCCTCCCGGCCGGTGCGAGCAATATTAGGGATGGAGAAAGCTTACCCACAGAACAAGAGTAAAACTCATCCTTGCTTGGATTCCAGGCTGCAGCAAATAAAGCAAAATACCTGGCGGGAAAAGGGCAGAAACATTTTCCTCGTGTTTTTTGATGTGGGACAAAAATACTGCGCTGAGAGCATTTCTCCCTGTACTCAGGAAACCTCTCCCCTGTATGCATATCTTCCTTGTGGTTTAATCAAATAAGAATTGATGCAAAAAGCAGTACATTTCCTTCTTTTCCCTGCCCAACCCTCCCCCCCATTATTGCCTGTTCTGGCTTAGTTGAGCAGAATAAAGTCCATTTTGTCTGGGAAGATGCCATGGCAGCGGGTGTCCTGTTGGGGCTGGTGTCCTGTTGGGGCTGGTGTCCTCCCATGCTGGGCTGAGAAGGCAGCCCCTGCCTCTCCTCCACAGCAGCACAGAGATCAGAGAGATCTCTCTGAGCTACAAGTAAAGAAACAAAGAAAATAAACTCAGGTTAAAAAAAAAAAAAAAAAAAAAAAAAGAAAATTCATAGGCAGAAAATGGTATAAAAAAAAAAAGACTAAAAAAAAAATCACGAATGAGCGAAAAACTCTCCGTGAAGAGTCGGCTGTGGTGTATGTCAGCATCATGGATCAAGAACTAGCAAAACAGGAGGAGTATTTTCAAGAGTGTCTTCAAAGGCCAAGCCCAAGGACCATGGGTGCGGATAACGGCACGCACGCAGAAATACCCTCAGCCCTGACATCAGCACCAGTGGCCACAGGGGAAACCTCTCCAGGATGGCAGAAATCATTTGGGGCTGGCAAAATAGCACTGACAGGGAGGCTGCAAGAGAGCAACCATGCGGCTGTTAAACAAGCGCGAGTCAACCTGGAGAGGCAAGAAAGTAAGAAGCGACTGGAAAAAAGGCTTTAATTGCCAAACTGCCAAATTACTGTGATCTGACAGATTGTACCAATTGGCGCGGCATAGACTTACTGTCAGCATCAGACAAAACTTCCTAAGAGGATAATTTTATCGCAGATGAAATCAGAAACACACAAGCAGCTAAAAGAAAACCAAGAATGTTTTAGAGGAGACTCGTGCACCCATCATCATTAACGCTATCGACTCTGAAAAAGCCTGTGATAGTCTCAACAAAAAACACCTCCGGAAGATAAAGGCTAAATGTGGATTATCTCAGGAGATAGCGGGAAGGATAGCAAACCCTTATGGAGATCCTGGCTAGGGTCAGAGACACACGATAGCAATGGGAGTCAAGCAAAGCTTTCCCAGCACCCGTGCATTTGTTCATTAGGAAACTACGGGGATCAGGAAGCCAACAACCCACAGTTTTGCAGACAGCAAGGCAAACTTCTCATTTTCTGCCTATAAGAAGCAGGTGAACACCAAACGTTGGGTGATACAGGGGAGGACTGAAAAGAGGTGGGAAAAAAATCCCATGAAAACAGCACAAGATAGGTACAACTGACAGAAGGAGAAATAAACCCCGCATAACTGTTATTCAAAAGTCATCAGAGAATGCTGAAAGGTTTAACTCCCCTTCTAGTCCAGTAGCAGAAGAAATTAAAACAAGAATAGCAGGGTAAAAAAGATTGATAATGCTAGAAATTCGGAGTGAAGTGCACATCAGAAACAATTGGGACCAAGGCTCACAGCTTTTTCTCGCTTAAGACCAGAGAATTCCTTTAGATTTAGGCATGATAGCCGGTGAAATAATCACTGGTGGAAGAAATTAAATCATGCAGGAAGCCAATGCACCGGAGAAAGCCCTGGCAATCAGTGCAGGATGAGGACAAGCTTATGCCTGTTATTTTCCTTTCTGCTTTGGGCATCTGTCTTGCATTCCCCTTCCTTGGAAAAAGCAGGTGCCTTTAGAAGTTGTTTTCCTAGCTGCACATTTTTAATTCACATGCAAGGTACAATTTGCTTTTCTTCGGCTTTCCTCATACCATCATCTTCCCAGGCCTCTTTCCCAGCAGTGAGCAACAAACCATGTTGATCACGCCCTGCTATTTGTAAACCTCTACCTGAGAATATGGCAAATTACCATTGTAATTTACTATTCCCAATCAAAATAAAGGTACATTGAGACCGGGAAAGAAATTAAATGTTGCAGTAGCCTGTCAGGGTACCGAAAACCAACCTGGAAGGTAGATTTACTCGTGCAAGTGAATAGCTCATATAGTAATAACAGTTTTTACGCTGCTCTGAAGATGCTTTTGGGGAATACTGCCCTAAATGTGACATTCTAAAATACCATGTCATTCTGTAAAAATTATTTATGCACTTAAATAAAGTTTATGGCAAAAATCATTAATATGACATAAAAAGTTCTTTCAAAGAAATCAATATTTTAAAAGAATAATTTCAGAAATACCTGTTTCTGAGGAGCATATCTCAACCCTTCATTTCCAAGCACAACAGGAGGTTGTAAAACCTCATATTAATTTTCCAGTTCATAGACCTAAAAAGCATGATGTGAGCTCCCACTCGGGAAAGGTGAGCCTTCCCGGTTTACCTTGGCTTGTCATCATCAACAGCATCGTTAATTTAAGCAACACAGGGGCTAATTTATTTATATCAAGCTTTGTTCATCCAAGGCATCACTTAGAGCTTTGCATCCTCGTTTCAGCTGCGGGGAGGGAGCGGTGGAGGAGGGAGCACGCTGCCATTCGGAGATGGAGATGATGGACACACGGCGAGGGGAGTGATGCAGCGTGGCAGAAACAGGCAGTGACAGTGACATGAGTGCATGTCACAAGTGGGGCTCAGGCACATTTGTTAGAGAACTTTGGGCTAATCTGCTGGCTAAGCTGTACTATTCCGGACTTTGGTCTCCATTTTTATCTGCTGGTACCCCTCACTGATACAAAATCCCTTAAAACCCCCCAACAAACCCTTCCTTTTCTCTCTCACTCTGTTTTTCTGCATGTAGCAACCATTAGAAAATTGCTAGATTTTTACCTCATCCCTTCACCAAATACTATGGGTCTGACATATGAGAAGAAGGGAAGGCGCTAGTAGACCTTGTCCTTTTGCTGGGCCATAATGGCTACACCACAAGCCTCAACATTCATCTCTCTGAGAAGAAAACACTGCCTTAAATTTCACGCTATGCATCTGTTCTTTCACAGAAGCAATGAACACGGTGCAAAGGCAATCCACAATATAAAACGTGAACTCCGAGTGGCTTAAATACCAATGAATACCAATGCAAGGATTCAGGTTTGCTGAGAAAGTAACGAAGTAGTGCTGCTCCCGATGGTTTATGGTTTACTTTTCTAAAGCAACTTTTAGAAAGGCTTTTATTGAAGGCTGGATATAGAAGAACATGAGGTGTGTGACTGAGTGAGCTCCACTGGATGACTGAGAGGGGACCTCATCAACACATACAAATATCTCAAGGGTGGGGGTCATGAGGACAGAGCCAGACTCTTCCCAGTGGTGCCCAGTGCCAGGACAAGGGCCAATGGGCACAAACTGAAGCAGAAGAGGTTCCAGTTGAACGTGAGGAAGAACTTCTTTACTCTGAGGGTGACCGAGCCCTGGCCCAGGCTGCCCAGGGGGGCTGTGGAGTCTCCTTCTCTGGAGATGTTCAATCCCCACCTGGCCGCTGTCCTGTGCCCCCCGCTCTGGGTGAGCCTGCTTGAGCAGGGGGGTGGCACTGGGTGAGCTCCCGAGGGCCCTGCCAACCCCTGCCAGTCTGGGATTCTGTGACCTGTGATTCTGTGACTTCCATGGGCAGGTATTTTCCCGTAGCCTGCCCCTTCTGCACCAGATCACAACTCTCCCCAGGTGGCGTGGGATGCAGGATGCCTTCCCTGACCAAGTACCTGGCTCTTTTAAAACGCAGCCATTTCTGTTCCTTCTTTTGGTGTAGGTGTTGTAAGAGAAATGATACACAATTCTTTTAAGATATTTACTTATCCTTCAGGCATGAAAGTGTTTCAAAAACAATACCAGCACCTGTGTTATTGAATTGCTGCTTGTTTTCTTAAATTAAAGCCATAAAATGTAACACAATGCCCAATTACAACAGTTAGTCATTCCATTATAATCATGGGTTGCTGGCTTAGCTCTTGAAAACAAATGTGGTTTTTTAATACACTTATGTGGCTCCACTTGTAACTCTAACCAGACGTGCCTCCATATATTGATTAAAAAGCGTACAACTTTTGGGATGCTTGTTTCCATTCATTGCCATAATGATGGTGTGGCTATTTGGGAAAGAAGGGAGCTGCCATGATATTTAAAAAAAAAAATAAATAAAAATATCAAGAGCTAAATCAGCCAGGGAATGGACTGCTTCAGGACACAGTGGGGGAGCTTCCACATTCTTTTATAGTTCATGGTGTCTACATAGGCTAGGGCATTTCTCTAGCACAGTGTTCTGCTGTGGGTTCGGGTACGGTGGCTGATTTTACTGCACGGGCTGAGCCAATTCCTGCTGCTCGCTCTCCACCCTACCCACCGCATGGCTTTCTGCTGCCATGAAACGAGTGTGTAGCAGCTCCCAGGAGACCACAGTTCACAAATTGGCGTATGAAAATTAACAGCTCTCTTCATTACGTGGGTGGGGACGGGAGGGAGAGCTGTGTTGCCTGTCAATGGATCGGTATAATTCACTCCAGCACTTGAGTGTTTTTGAAACCGATGCTAGGGCAGACCTCTACAAGCACTTCTGTGCCAGACTTGCACTGACTTCACACCTCTAAAGCAATGACCCTTGGGAATTACGGAGGCTATATCCAAGCGACTCGTCAGGGCACAAGCTCAAGAGCCTGACTTGATTTTGAAAATTTTAGTCCATAGGTCAGTAATAAAAAGCCATTACAAATGATGACTATTTGATGACCATTAAGAGAAGTTTATGGGCTCTGTCCAGCTCCTTGTGGTCATGTCCTCAGCAGAAAATGACTGCCAATGCATCTTTAGCTGTACTTAAGCCCCAGCAGCACCCTCTCACCCAACCCATGACACTTTCTGGGGTCAGAGCTGCCCCGTGCTTCCTCAAGCATGACCTGTGAGCAATAAAACATCTGTGTTGTTTTAAGTATCGATAAACCCACAAAGCTATGACATAGCAAATGCATTTCTGCAAAGTTTAAAATATCCATGAAATACATACCTCTGGCAAATAATGAACTTTATATTTACAGCAGGCAAATAAAAAGCTGAAGCCTTTAAAAAAAAATAAAAATAAAATTCTTAACATTTTCTAATAAATTATCTGTGGGTGAATCTTTGTAGTCAACCACTTGTCTAAAATGTAATGACATCGCTTAAGCAAAATCTCTGCAAGATCAAGGTAAGTGGTTTTCTTGTTTCTCCTTTCTTAAAAGAAACCTGCATAGTATTTTATCATTAAAACAAGTAACAGCCATTTTCAGAAAAATGCCTGCATTTCCAAGATGGTTTGACCAATTATAGTGACATGTCTGTCCAGTTATGTCAACGGATGTTGTCTTGACGCTAATGGCAGTAAGCGATCGACATTAGTGAATCTGACAGGGCACGGAACAAAGATGCACAGTCAGAAGAAATGAATTTTGAACAGATGTATCCGGGAAGATAAGGGAAACGTTGAAGAGATGAACTACGCCCTGCACGAGTCCTGACATTCCCCCAGCATCAATGGCTGAGACATCCTATAATTTACAATGAAGCATTTTAAATCTTCTCACTTCCACAGATGATAGACCATGCAAATTGTCCTTCCAGGGAAACAGTGCACTTGCTGCTATCTGTACCAACAGGAGGAAAAGCTTGTGGGTGGCTCAGTACAGCTCGTTGTGTTCGTTGATGTACTAAAACTCTGCCCAATTTTTTTAACTGTAGGCACGGAGACATACATACAAAACAACAGGTACCTGGCAATGGTGCACGCTAGTGGCCAACCAGCTCCCGACCTGCATACATAAGGAATGATGCCTCTGAAAACATGGTAACCACATGCAAAGTGCATGAGGATAACACACGCTCTCCACGTGGTCAGCATTTCCATGTGCTCTTCATTAACGCCTTGCAGAGTACTTTTCAGGAGTCTCAAAACTCAGAACTTGTTCATTTGAAACTCACACAGGCTGAGAAGATAAAGTAGTCCCTTGACAACATCTGCTTGCTAGAAATTAGCCTGGCCTGCTTCAGTGGACCAAATTCCCAAATGTTGCTCCTATTAAAATTCGGAGCTTTTGCATAAGGCAGGCCAAGAAAAGCTGGGGTAACCACCAGCTGGTTCAAGAACAAGGTTCAGTGTATCTCAACACGCATGTCCCCAAGTGTTCTGCAGGCATCATCCGGGGCTCTGCACTCAGGATAAATCATATCTGTGGCAGGGTGTTAAGGATATTAAGACTGACCATGTACTTAGGGGATGCTGCTGTGTCAAAAGCCGCAGAGAGGCTGGATTCATGTCCATTGCCTCGGGTATTTATTGCACAATATATACAGTAGAATTGCGACAAATATTTGCACCAAACACCATGTTTCCATGTTAGAGGAGAGTTTCAAAGACAGAAATGGGACTTCATTAACAGCACCTTATTCCTTTTGAGTGTGAAATGAGAAGTTAATTGCCCTTATGCTTTCAAACTGATCATTTTTTTCTGACTGTTGTAAATAGTGATTGCCAGGGAACAAGGACAGGATTTTTAAATAAACCCAAATGAAGAAGCTCAGATCCCAAGAACTCTCACTGGAACTTACGCTCCAGAGTAATTTGGACAGTTTTGCAAAACCTTATATCAAAATAAATTTTACAGGCAGTAACCTGGGGAAAAAAAAAGGTTAGTGGCACAAGCACTGTTCATTTTTCTGCCATATATTTATGAACATTTTAGAGGCTGAGTGTGAAAATTAAACAGAGGACATGTAATAACAGATTTTGTACTAATCAGAATTCAAACAAAACAGGTTTTAGTCATTGTAGAAGGTCATGGTCTTCAGAAAATGCTGAACACTTTCCTCCATAAGCAAAAATAGGCCCTCAAAGATGCCACAAGTTGGACAGCTGAAGTAATTATCCACCTGGGAAACTTTAGGCTATTGTTTCCAATCATATCTTCAAGGATTGGATGCTGATAATTCACAGTCATGGAAATGAAATACTCTGGCATGAGACACTAGTGAGGGAGATGAATTACAGTCTTCCCTGATAATGGAAAAATGAGCAGCATGTTGATCACAGGCACCAAAATTACCAACTTGGTCAGCCTTGCTGCGATGTAGAGCATGTAGGAGGGCACAGTAAATTACCATACAGCTAAATTATGCTGTCACATCCCAATAGAAAGGACTGTTGAACCGAATACTGCCCTTGCACTCAAAAGACCTGACTTTGGCTCCTGGCACTGGGTAACTCTGGACAAGTTGCTACTGTGCTTTGCTTTGACTGTCAGGATGAGGGGGTAAAGGAAAATGATGATGGTTGTGTATCCCACCCTTGCACATGACCAGCATCAGAATTCCTTGTGAAATTACTTGCCATTCTCTAAAATCCAATATATACCCCTTTTAATACAGTCACCAGGGTGAGGCAGCTCCTCTTTGCATGCACAGGACCTGTTTCGGACAAGCAGAGACCACATTCCCTATAATTTTAGAAATGCACCCTTCCAGCCATCATTGGCCAGGATCTGCTATGCTTTGGTTCCTCATAAAAGATGAAGGTTTGGTCAAAGCGACACATGTCCATGAAAGACCCCCATGTACAGAACATGCTCTTTGAGCAGTGCTGCCTAAGCAGGGATTTACAAGTGTGCTTCTGTGCACATCTGTACCATCAATAATAAATATGGAAAACACATATTTCCATGTGGGCTCTGAGCCCTCCCTGATGCAATTCCATCAGCAGCGATCATCACAGCAGATCTCATCTCTTTTTAATTTTGTTATACTTTATATGAAATGTCCCCTTTGTGGTTTGTGTAAATCCTTATGATCTGAGCTCGGAGGCAACAGCCAGAGAGTACGGAAACAGCCGATGCAGTGCAGGATGGGAGACGATGGGCAACGTGTGGGCAGAGGAGACAGCCGTGAGCAGAAACAACCTGGGTAGCAATCAAGGAGATTACATGGAGCAGGGGTGAACCTGCCCACTAATGATAAAGACATAGAAACTGGACGATTAAGCAAAACCAAAATGATCTCACAAAGTATAAAATACCGTGCAGTGGTCTGAGAGATGCAGTCAAAAAGGAGAACAAAGCTTGGGGAAAACAGACAGGAAGGAAATCTAAATACAGCTGGTTAAACCATTACCTAACTGAAAGCAATTAGGAAGCTCTCTGAAGACCTCAGAGGACAAAAAAGTTCAGAAGAGTCCTGACACAGGGAGCTTAGACCTGGGACCTTTTCTGGAAAAACTAAAATTAACAGTCTCTTCCTCTCTTAAGAAATTAGTTCCTACAAAAATCCAATTGAAGGAAATAAAGCAAAATACATCTCTTGACAGCCAGGTACTTTATGTAGCATATACACAGTACAGTAAAACCAGCTCACATTTAAAATTCACACTGCAGGACAATTGATTTATTTTTTTTAAGATTTACTTTTTCATTGATTTTTCAAATATGCCCAGATACCATTTTGGTCACTTCATCAATAACTTTAAAACAGAAAAGGGAAAGAATACAGGAAGGAAGGGCAATTGATTCACTTCATTTCAAAGCCTTCTACCCCAACATCTCCTCTGCTGCATAGTGGGCCAAAACTTCCCCTGGGACAGACCCTGCCATTGAAATGACAAGAGCTATTCCTATTTATACTTGGCCTGATCGTGATCCTTCACATTCAAAAACACAAAGCAAGCCATGGAAATCATACCAGTGCTAATTCCAGAAATACCCAGCTCAACAATTGCTAATCAGTTCATTGATTCACCCTTACACTGTAAGACAAATTCAGCCTGACAGTCCCCGATGGGAGAAAGCCTTTTAGTTAACCAGCTTTGACAATGGGATGGGAAGCCTCGTAGCGGTGTTGGCCAACCATTGAGTCATTGCTACCTTAAAGCATTCCCTCTGGGAAATTTCAATTACCCGTTTCCTTAATGATTTTCTTTTCAGAGTAATCTTTAAGACTTTAGAAACAACTATAAACAGGCAAAAGCCTAAGAGACAGGGAGTGTTCTAGAAATGAAGGGACAGAGGCAGAGTCCTGCCCCAAATCCTTTCTAACAAGCTGCTTTTGAGATGTCCTACTTGACACTGGCTGTAACATTACCATCTCAGAGCTGGAAAGTGCACAAGGAGAAAAGCAGCCCCCATCTCACATGGTAGCCTTATTTTCTTTACTGAAACCACTTTGATTGCTCAGGAGGTGGCAGATACCAACATGAGGGCTGAATCTGAGAAGTTTACTGAAGATCTCAAATTCAGTTTTGCTCAAGTCCAGTTCATGTGTGTCACACCCCAAAGCCTCGGTCCATTTAACAAGCTCCCCAAAGGCAGTCTGGAGCTGCCTCTTGCCTAGGGTACTGGGGTCAGGAAGACCCAGGCTAGCTAGGTCTCTAATACCCTCATGGGTGTTTGTCATAGAAACCATGACATGGTCACATCAGTGAAAGCGCAACAGACGTACCAAAACCACCTGCAGAGACACCGTCCCCTCGCCAAATCTGCAAATGGCTCCACTCATTCTTCTAGCACAGTAACAGTTTTTTCTCCCCGGCTGTAAAAATCTGGCCAAGGCCCTGGCGATGGTAAGTCAAGACCTGCCAAACTTTTGGAGGTGTAGGTGACCTTTTGCCTGTCCTCCCCTTGCAATTTAAGCTGCTCCCTCTCCTTTGCTAGAGGAGATTGGAGGGAGGTTAAGTTACACCTTCCAGGATACAACTATGTCTTCTCCTCCAGATGTGCCAGACTATCTCTCTGCTCTGGTATTTTACCTCGGGCCTTTTCCCACACGACTTTTTTAAGGTGGCTGGAAAGCAATCTTGATGTCATGGTTCAGCTGCTGCCTCCCACAGAGCTCAGAGACCAGATAATCCATTTTCCCTCCAGATATGTGACCTACTCCACGGATACGAGATGACCAGTTAGAGAAAATTAGATTTGACAAGTATCAGGAGTGGCTCATGTCATACTCTCCAACTCCAGCCTTCCTCAGCTTCTCCTCCACCACCAGCACCTGAAAGAGCAACTGCGATTTCCCTAGAATTACTGGACAGATAAGTTTATAAAGATGTGCTGCAGTCTGCTTGGTCCTGGACTGCTTAGCTGGCTGCTAAAGTTAGGTCAGGGGCCAGCCAGTGTATGTGCACTGGTTGCACTAGGGAAACAAGGGATTTCATGGCCTGTTCTGGTATCTACAGGAATTTCTGCAGTGGGGTTAGATTTGGGGTTAGGGTAGGGTCTCAGAAGCTAGGTGGACTCGCTGGTTGGGCATGTGCTGAGCTAGAGTTAACTTGGTTACCAGTTAACCCTACAGGCACCTGTTTGCCCCCTGAGCTTCTGAACAAAGATATATTCACCACATGGAAGAAGAAAAAAAAATAATTAAAACCCCTGTGAACGTACAATCTGGTCATACATGGCCAGAACTCACATCACCAGATTGCCAGGGCTTCAAAGAAATGAGTATCAGGGTGTTCAGAGGACATGGCAAAGCCAAGACAGTGACAAAGGAAGAGCAGGCTGCTGAACATCTGACGGTGATGATGGTCCATCCTTGGGAGTGGGAAGCTGGGGGCTGCACTGGCCTCAACCTCCCTTGTCACTGGTGGGAGGCAGATGTGAGCGAAAGGGCAGTTCTGATAGAAATGGAGCAAAGAGCATCTGGACTCAATCTACAGCTCTAATTAGCTGCTGGATACTTATGAATATACTAAGGGTTCATACATGCACAATTAATGTTAAATTATACTGATATTTGTCTGTCCATATGCAGAAAGCAGGCATAAAGACTCATAATACACATAATCGCTATGTAAGAAGAATGACTAAATGCACATAGTATTTGTGCTGTTCATAATTAATTAAATCACCACTAAAACTAGCTGGAGGCTTTTCTTCTGCTTAATGGTACATTTATAAGCATTTTTCTACTTACAGCATTGCCCTATATAAGACTGGCTGGTAAATGTCCAAAGAGTAAAGAATAAATACGTGACATTCAATATACGCATTAGGAAGAATTGGCTCCTCTGAGGCATTTGAGCTCATTTTCTAGGCATGTGGATTGGCTAAAACAAATTACCCACAAAAGAAACATGTTTTCCAGCTCAAAGAGGATAAATATCAAATAGGCAATCTGAAAACACAAGAGGACTCACTGGTTAAGAGTTAAATCTACCCAAGGGTAAAGCTTAAAAACTTCCAGGAAATATTTCTGGATTATGTCAGTTCAGGATGACAGACATACCAGAAAAAAAAAATTTCCGTATTTTGTTTAGTCATTTTCATACAATTCACAAAAAAGAATCACGGAAAGCCTTGATCTCTTCTGTTGCCTCACACTGTTACCATTTACGATTATCCAGCAGCCTTCAGGACACTTTACAGACTCACAAACCCAAGGGTTAAGTCCTCACCAGAGCTGTTGCAGAACCTCTCCCTTCGCCCCACCCGCCAGGTAACGCGCTGCATCACCAGAGCCGAGGCAGCTGGGCACACATTACGAGCACAAACCAACATCAATCTGCAAAACCCAATTAGAACCTTTAGGAAGCAATTCGCCAGCCTCTTTCCACCTTTTAAGGAACGTGGTTTAGTGATGATGTATGGCAAACCCACCACTTTGCAGCATTACAGAGGACGCTGAACTGTTTTCTCAATTGCTGTCTTGTAGGACCCTCTGTGCTGGTTGAGAAGGTGGGACTGTGTTTGCATGCCCGACACTGACACTACACTTGCTTTATGGCTACAGAAACATTTCCAGCCTTTCCAGCTCCCTGATGGGCACCTTATACCTACGGAGGTTTTTTTCCTAGAGTGAAATACAGGCTCCAGAGTTACTGCAATGCTGCATGGTGCCACTGCAAAGCAGCAAATGGGTGTTAGAGAAGGGCTTGTAGAAACCACGGCGTGCCATCAGCACGAGGCAAAACACCCAGGAACCACAAACGATTTATGTGAGTGCCAACTTGTGAGAAATGAGAAAGTAAACAAATATACTCTTCCCAAACTCTGCCCGCATAAATTCCTTTAACGCTCAAGATGAAAAGGTCAATGCCCAAAGGCTACTGGCTTACTGGGTTGCCGCGATGTAATTGATACTGGCAGCCCCAGACACACAGAAATCATAGGTCGCATCCCCAAAACATAGACAATGATTTAGTATCACAAAATTAGGCTTTAATATAATTGAGGGCTTAATTTTAGCCCTCTAGCTTTTAATCTTTCGAAAACAATATTTTCAAGCTCTTTTCCCCAGTACCATGAAGGTCAGAATTTTACTTTCCTTTAAAAATGGAGATGTATTTCTACCATTCCAGCTATAATTACAGGCAAATTGTAGCCATCCTATAAAAGTATGGTTAACTACTTGTATAATTATTACCAACTAGCAACAAACTAGGCTAAACTGACAAGAGCCACATAGCACTGTTGTCAGAAGTAATTAAAAAAAAAAAAAACCCAAACCACCAAAAAACCTGTCAGGAGAGTAATGATAAAATCCCTAGAGCTGGCAATGCTGTCGCACAGCACAAACAACAGAAGGCATCCCGATGAAAGTTTGTGCAGGCTGTCGCAGGGTATATAATATGCAGAAAGCATTTTTTTTTTATATATAAGAACACAGGACTCCTTTCGTGTTGACACTAATGCAACAGGAACAACTGCAGGTGGGCAGTAGCATTAATTTTTGATCATTCTCCCCATAGATTTCTGAGGGTTGAAGGAAGAAAGGTAAGTACAGTGGCCACCTATAAAACTGGATTGTGCCTCATTCCTGTTTTGTAGCAGTATAAACAATGCCGTTGAAATTAATGGAATTTTACTACATGTACTTAGGATAAAAAGAAAAAAAAAGAAAAGAAATATAATAACAGAAATAAACAGAAGTGTTTCCCTCATCGAGATGATAGAGCTTTCAGGCAGTGGCGTCTAAAACGGCGCACCCTTGCAGTTAAATGCAGGGACACTGGTGGGAAGCTGCTTCCAAAGGTAACACCTACGGAGCCCTGCAGCTCGTACAGTGGTACCCAACACATCTCACCGGGATGTGAGGATCAGCCTGCTTGGAAACAGGGTCTGCAGACGTTCTGGAGTCACTGAGTGCTGTCTGAAGTGCTTAGAGTCCTCAACCACGCTCAGTCTCTCAGCAGGATGCCCAAAGAGTTGACCCTCTCTAGGTGCCTGGGAAAACGTGCCCCCAGTGAGCCCAGCTGGCTGCCAGACCTCTGCCTTGCAAAGCCTGCTCCTTTGTGATCCAGTTCCGCACTAATTCAGCTAATTGCACGCATCTTTAAAAAAAATAACGCTATCCCTGCTGTGATGATGATGATGGAGAAGCAACGTTAAATAATTCAGCTATACTGGAACTGCATGCATCTTTAAAAAAAATAACGTTATCCGCTGCTGTGATGATGATGATGGAGAAGCAACATTAAAACTAGTCTACGGTGACAAAAAGGCACATTGCGTAGTTACAAAACTGGCAGTTTTTTGTGACTAACGAAAACTTACAGGGACTTCAGGATTCAACTTCTCAGATGTACAGAGACAGATGGGAAGCCTGACCCACCCGGAGCGGGGGTGACTGCTGATCCCAGGTTGGAGAATAGGGACAAGACAATTTGGGCATCTCAGAGATCTGGACTACGAGGAGAAGCAGAACTCTTCCACGCATTTCTGCAGGGTTTCTCCTTGCCTAAATTAGCCAAGTAATTAATGACCTGGTAATGCCTAACCATTATCTAATTTCATTTCTTTCAAAGACACTTCATTTTATCCCTTCCTCTGCTTTTTTCATAAGCAACATTTCTTCACTGGGCTATCTGGAGGAGTTACTCCAAATTTCAGCCAGGTGCCAGAGCACTAACATGGATTCGGTCACAACATTCATCTGAAGCAGCAAAGGGCTTTTCAGGTCTTAAAAAAAGCCACAGTTCAAAACTCCTACAGCTCACAAATTGAATAAATACAGTTTCTTCAGGTTTCCTGATGGGCGTTTTCCATGATAGAGCTAATCATTAACTATAATCTGTGATTTCATCTCTCATCAGCACAAAAATTAAGCAAGTTTATAACACCTCAGAACCACACCATGATGAGTCCCCCAAGTCCCTCCTGCATGGCTCCAACTCACTTATTACTGGGGACTCAGACATCTCGGTGCGGCTTGGGAGACTGATCTGCTGCCCCATATCAGCAGGGAGCAGGGCACAAAAGTGCTGATAATTCTCAAAAAAAATCATTTAAAGACTATTCCTGTCCTGCTGCTGTGATGTGACACCTAACCAAGAGGTTTTCAGGGAGGTCCATGAACAGCCTCAGAAGGAAATCCTCCCGAGAGAAGGGATTGGCTGCATAAGCTTGAAGAAGGCCAAAAGACAAACATGGTGATGTTGTACTGAAAGAATAGGTAAATTAGGGGGATGGCGGGGGGGAAAGATGAAGAGATGCCTGGTTTAGACAGGAGGAAACCTGAAGGGTTTTTAGCAATACCCAAGGAAAAACTTCAATGACAGCGATGGTTTCAAATACGCTGCTCCATCTCATGGTACTTCAGCATGTCATCCCCAAGCATCTTTCACAAGCCAAATCAGACTTTAAAGCTTTTCTTATCTAAAAATTCTAGGCACCTCTTAAGGGAAAAATGTTTTGAATGTCAAGAGCGAGAACTATAAAACCTGAAATTTCAACTACCACCATTTCCCATTTAATATCACTCGTTAAAAAAAAATCTGCATCAAGAATTAGGGGTGACCATTATTTTCATGCAGTACACAATTTTGAAGTTTCAGGTGACCATTCCATGGGATGTAAAAATCTTCTGTGGCTGTGAGCAGTTGATATGGTTTATTTTAATGGCCACAGTTAAAGGTTTCATGGGATCAGGCCACAACCAAATCTCTTTATAATAATTCTTTAGGCTACTGCATAATTTATAGCCCTTATGCACTTTTCATGATCTAATTTACCTTCCTCTTAAAATATTTTGTAAAACCAGTGTTCCATTTATAATGATATATATGCCATTATAAAACATACTCACTACTTTGTTACCAGAATAGCATTTTATGTGTGTAAACCAAGGGGCATTAGCATATGCCAGAATTACTCTCTCAACTCAGTGATATACAGAGCATAATGGAATTATGAGCAATTCGGTGCACACTGTCAAAAATATGAATGCAGCGAGAGTTTAATAGCAGGCCTGCAAATAATGTTTCGTAAGAAAAGCGTATTTTTGCAAATAAGATTCCCCAAAGAGAGTAAAATCTAGAAGTGATGTGAAGGAGGGTAGAGGAAGCAGGGCGTGGAGCCAGCTACGGGGACTGTGATCTTACGTTCATCGTGTATAACCACTCAGAAGGGAGAGGGAAAAAGCCAAACACCATGGATTCACCATCAACATTGCTTCAAGATGTGAGGGAATGAAAAGGCCAAGAAGGCTGGGGGAAAAGGTTGCAAATTTTTTGAAGGAAGATTCACCAAGAGCAATTATACTCACGAAGACAAATTCTTTGACTCTGTTTAACTAAAACGTCAAAAAGCACGTCTCTGAGGCTGGCAGCAAGTGATCTCTGTGGGCTTCTTCAATTCAAGTTCTTTCTACCCATTTCAGTAGTATTGAACCATATCCTACTTAAACAGGATTTTCTTGACCTTAACATTACATAAGTTTCTCTGCCTAAACCGTACTCTACTTTAAAGGCATACAAAGATAAGTTCAGCAGACACTCCGGCATGGACTATCTACCCCATATCTGGCCTTCCCTAAAGAAAACCTCTCACTCACTCAAGCATGTAATGCACTTTCATGGTAGCAAAAGTTGTGAAACGTAATTTTCTCATGTTACTGCAATCTATAAAATATTACACTGCCGGCCATGCCATAATTCATTAAAACAACGGGGGGTTGATCATTATTTCCTTTTGCAAGATTGTGTATATATGCACTTACATATGGTGGTTGCCTTGCTGGAAATATTTGTGATACAGTAGTTTCCATTTTTATCAGGGTATATTCAAAATCTTGGTTTTATTCCCCAAAATACCCCCATAAATCTGATGTTGCAGAGCTAGGCTGTATTTACCCCCAGAAATCCAAACTCTGAGCTGTATTACCTAAAATATCTACGGGAAGCAAATATCAGCAACATTGTACAAAGTTATTATTTCCCTTTATTTATTTCTTCATTTACTTACACTTTACAACATCAACATTACCTAGCAAAACCACAGCTACATATTCAAAGATTTCCACATGCTTCACAAATATCAATGACTAGCGACAATAATGTTGTCACTCAATATTTAACACAGTATCAAAGAACCTGTGCACTTATTCCCATTTTATATACCATGAAACTGAAATAAAGGAAATTTTACTGGGTTTCCAATAACTTTTCTATAATTGAATGTTTGGGCCAGAGTCAAGGATAGAATGCAAATTGCTTCATTTCCAGTGTTAGGCTTCAAACACAACCACATGTTTTATCTCGGAGCGGTTCTCCGGGCAATTGCGAACGTCTCTGTCTCAGGAGCACGCAGTCCCTTTGCCTATTTCAAAGCTGGCAAGAGGAAGATTTGAGTTTTAAGGGAACAGGATGGGAACATATTTATTTCCTCCCAAAAGGTACGTGAACGTTTTCTTACAGCAAGAAGATTCAGCCTAGCTGTTCCCTTCCCTCTAAGGGTCTCGGAAAAGCCGCGCTCACTTCAATTTACAGTAGCTTGCACGGATTCGATAACCCCATTCAAACTCATGGCAGGGGCTATTATCCGCACGCCAGCTGTTTTGATGCAACCAAAAGGCTGTACAACAGTAATCCAAGGATACACGCTCCGCTAAGTTAGATTTTAGCTACAGTAGCCCGCTGACTAGAAGCCACATTTCTGCATCTCCTGAAGTCATAGATAGAGAGAAACACAAATCCTGCCCGCAGCTGCACCGCCAGGTAACGACCGCGTTCTGTAAGAGGCACGGTGTTTGCCAGGCTCTTTACTGCTTCTTATGGGGGGGAAAAAAAAAAAAAAAAAAAAAAAATCCTTTACACTTGCATTTAAAACGCATCTCAGTTTCTGGAGGGTTACCGAACACGCGACCGCATATTGCATTTGGCAGTGATAAAATCAAACTGTCATTGCTACTGGAGACAGAGTGCAGCTCATATATATCTTACCTTTTAAGCCCATTCTATCGAAGCTGTAGCACAAATAAAGATGAATACTATCTCTTTCTAAGCCAGCACAAAAACACCCCTCAATCTGGCAGGAGCTGCACAATACTTATCGCCTTTTCACAGGATCCTGTTTAAGCTTATAAATACTTTTTTATTATTTCCAGATTTCATTCAAGATTTTTGTTAAATTGTTTCTACAAAATATGCTGGTTTAACCTCTCCTTATCAGTTTAAGATGCGTATCAGTTCCTAACACAGAAGGTACCTGTAACAGGCAGAGATCTCCTGTTCACGTATTTGGGCTTGAGAGCAGCTGTCAAGTTTTAGACGCAGCCAAGAGCTTTGCTTTGCTGTGTAGTAGGGAGAAGACTTAAGCCACTGCAAATTACTAAGGGCTTAAGTCCACCACCCTACTAAACACAAAAAAAAAAAAAAAAAATTGGTTTGCTATAGACTTTTTTTTTTCTTTCATTTTGATCTCCTTACATTAATAATTCTCACTGTGACGACCCGTATCGGTATTGCAACAGCGCAGAAGGGGGAACTGCTCTGCCTGCGGTCACACTGCTCGATCCTGCGCCTTGGCATGGGCAAACTGCTGATGTTTCCTTTACCTGCAAAGGACTAGAGGTGGGAAAAGAAGTCTTACATCCACTACTGTGAGTTTTTGCTGATTGTGTACCCAGTTAGATTTTTTATCATTTCTTTGGCTTTTCACCAATGCCATTAAGCAGAATAAAAGCAAAAGGCCCATCCAGGAAGATAGGGAGATTTGAATGCTACTGGTGTGACATTCCCCCTTGGGCCAATCTCTGTGAACTATTTAGAGCTCTACTTATGCCCCATTTTGAAGGCTTAAAGAGCACATAAGCTTTGCAAGGGCCTTCTGAACAAGACACTGCAGGCTTTTTCAAAAATAGGAGGAGTGGGAGAAAATCACCATGGGACAAGCTGAATGCCTGCCTTCATCCACTCCGACCTCCTAGGACACATTTCTATTTGGTGCAAGGGTGTACCCAAACCTTCAGAAAAGTTTTAGATGTCTGAATTCCCCTCGGAATCGTGGGGAGTTAATCATTTATTTTGCAGACCTCACGTACACACAGATCATAGACTGGGCTTTCCCTTCAAGAGATAACGAAGACCTGAACAAAGCAGAGACGGAAACAACACGGGTGTCCGTCTCTGCTGGGGTTAGGAAAACTGTTGAGAACTGCACCCACAGGACTGCTTTGTACCTTCCTTGAAATCAGAAGAGCTGCAGCTTTGATCTTGTACAGATATTCCTGACCTCCTCAGAGCTGCTGCCGGTGCTCCCTTCCCAAGCTGCCAGCAGAGCCCTGCTACCAGCTGAGACGCAGCTTTCTTCTCCCCAGTCACCTCCAAACTACTCTTCAGCTCTTCAGAAAGAAAACTGAAACTTTTGGGGGGAAATGTTGTATTTCCCCATAGTAGCACAAACTGTTCATCCAAACTGAGTGTGAATGAGAGTCTTCAGCAACTGTGTATTGAATCTTATTAACGGCAAAATCTTGGTCTACTACTTTTTGACGACAGCTCAATGCCAACAGAGCACCCGTTACACCCATCTGCATTTGTCCTATGGAGAGGAAGTTGCAGGCACAAAGCAGGTAAGTCCGTAAGCAATTACTCATTCACACGGACATTTGTTAGACTTGTAAATGTAAACTTGTCCTGGTGGGCTTTGGAGAAGGGGTGGCAGAATTCTAAATCAATAGAGAGATTACATTGTGTTTTACGGATTTTTGTAAAGTCTCTTTTGTTACATTTTCTGCATGTACATCTTAGAGTTTCAATATCTAGTTCCAGTCTGTGCCTTGGTATTTATGTTTATAGGTTGGTTGAGCGAGACATTTCTTTCTAATGGAAACTGGAAATACTGGAGCGGGAAATTCAGTCTCTTTAGAAACCAAACAAAACAGAGGAGAAAGAAGTAATGTGTGAGAATGGTTTTCTTACCTGCCAACCCAGAAGGCTGCAGAGTATTTAACTGGCATGGATGTACAGTGGGTGGCAAGGTCAGTGCAGGGAAGAGAGCATCTCGGTAACCCCTGGGTCTAGGAAACGCTGGCCAGCCGAGCTTTTTTTGGCAAGTTCATTTCCATTTTGAGAAGGGTTCAAGCTGAATATTCGTCTTTTCAGAGTCCAAACAAGCACTATTAACCATGGCCTAGACAGCTAGAAAGCGAGCCTGAGTTTTCACAAACATGATTCAACTTAAAAAAAAAAAAAGTCCTACCACTTTTCTACTCTGAATAAGAAAAACAAATGACAGCAAGACAGGCATGAGTTAGAAAAGCATTTGGATTTAGAGACCACGCAGGGGTGCACAGGGCTAGACCTAGACCTTGCCACTTCCAAAGGTGTTTGGCGTGTGTATTGGCACAACCCACAGTAGGTAGAAATACCTAAAATTAATTTTTATTTTAATGCTGTTATTCCAGCTGGTATTTCTTCCAGAGATTTTGGGTTTGCTTAGCTACTAGTATTCATTTCTACTTGTACTCACAACCATAACCAGCACCATGTTCTAGTTTAAGCAGGACACAACCTCAGTACAAACTGAAGCAGAAATCTGTGTAAAATACAATTTCTAGCCCGTTTTTCCTAAGGGTGAAGGGGAAGTGGAGATGGAAGGAGGATGAAAGAGAAGGAGCAGATAGCAGGGAAGTTATGGATAATGGTGGTGGATGAATGCAACCTGTATTGCCAAAGGTCCATCTTGAGAATGAAAACTGCCAATTATGAGGAAAACAACAAAACCAGCATGGGTGGAAAACCCCACTCCGTGGTGTGATCCCCCCCGTTACTTCCTCGTCGAGCGTCTGCATCTTCTCTCTGCTTTAGTGCTGCAAGTTTTATTGCAAGTTCTTCGCAGCTGTATATACCTACTAAAAAAGAAAAAAAACCCCAAGACTTCCATCTATCTCTCGTTGTTGGAAACTCTGGATGGGCTTGATTCAGAGAGCGCCGTTAAGTCCATGGCAGACCCAGCAGTGCTCCACGTACGTAGCCCATGCTGCCAGATGTTTTCTCTGTCCGGGTAAGAAATCGCTTCTCCGTCATTTCATTTCTGCTTGCGTACCGGGAGCTGGATGCATTAAAGGCAAAAGTACCTTTATTACCTGCTCATCTCTCACTCCCATGTGCATTTGCTTCTCTCGCAGGAGAAGATTACCTCTTTCAAGCTGTTCTTTCCCACTTTTGTTCTCTGCTGAGCTACTGCTTGTCAACACATTTATCCATTTGCTGCTTTCAGCTAAAGAAGTAAAAAAAAAAAACCCCACAACCAAAAACCAGGTTAAAAAAGGAGCAGGAGGAGGAGAAGCTTCACTTTTGGCACTGTATCTGTGTAGCTGAAGAGAGAAACATCAACTGCCAAGTGATCTGATTCTTCAAATAAAGGGATAAATTAAATAAGGAGCGTTTGCATGGATCAGCTCTTCACGCTGGGGAGAGGCGAAAGGGAGATGCAGGTTTGGCTCCCCTCCCGCCCACGCTGGCTGTGGCTGGGGAGGGCTGAGCACCCTTTTGTAAAGGTCACTGCTCTTCTGCAGGGCAGAGGGCTCCATCAGTCCAAGGTCTAGGTCAGGGTTTGGGAAACCACCAAGATCTTGCATGGCTCAGAGGAAAATGCTTCCAGCCTCAAGAACACTCTTCTTCATGCTCATTACAGCTTAAACCGCTTGTACGTGTGGCACAAGACACCCCAGAGACTCCGGGAAAAATTTGGAATTAGGTTCCAATCCCACATAAGCTTTTATTGGTAGGTAGTTTTGAAGCATTGGCCTTTGCCTTGAGGTTGTCCAGCAGATACAAAGAGGTTTTTTCCAGTTTTCAAAAACCTTTGGAAGTATCGTTGAGTCAGGCTAAGAAGCGTCAGCAAACACACACATTCACGTTTCCTATTCACTAATTAACACTAACGATAATTTAGCAGTCCCTTGGCACGACACACTTCTCTCATAATCTACAATCTACACCCACAGCTCTCCTCTCCCTATCTCCCCGTCTTTGCTTTCTTCCCACACTCAACTCGGTGTTTTCAGTTCCTTTTCCTGTCGCTGCGTGGTACTGACAGGCGCTGTGGATACACTTGAATTTGTTCCATTTTAGACAACCCTGTTAAATCAAAACAAATCGCTTCCTACCTTCAGAGACCCACTTCACTGAAATAAACAGCACAGTATTTTCCTGGTACGCATGCTGGTAGCCACAGCGCTCTCGAGGCCGTCGTTTGCATCAGAAGAGACACGCAGGAGCGGCCTCTCTCGCGGCACTGATGAGCTGCTCTCCCTGCCAGGCACCACGAAGATGAGATGACGAAGAGCTGGTTTGTAAGCGGTCATTAAAAAAAAACAAACCAACCCAACACCAAAATAATTTTTCCAAGCTTGCATTGAGCTTTCTATGAGTTCTTATTTTTACTTTGGCTCAGTTGCTCTTATGCAATTCCAGCTGATTAGTTAATCTTTAATTAAGACCTCTCAGGCAAAAGGAAGAGTCAGAGCAAGCTTATTTAAATAGATAAGAGAAACGAATACAAAGGCTAGAATATTGATCGCCGAGGTTTTAATTAGTTTGATATTGATGGAAATAACGCTTGCAGAATTGGCGAGAAAGCGTTCTTTTCTAGAAGGCTGCTCTGGGCTCCTTTCAGGATGGGAACCATACAGAAGGAGATGGTATAAGGCAAAGGGGACTCCAGCCGCCGTAATAACGATGCGGTGACATCAGCAGGAGATGGACTGAGCCCTAATCAATGCAACACATGCAGAGAGTGCAGCAAATTATTTCAATATTGCCTGCCAGACCACCCGACAGACACCGAGCAGACACCAGCATCATCATCTTTAATGCAATATTTATCAAGAAGTTGTATTTTTTCAAAGCAGAGTATTTCTTGATATCTTCTGTCTGGGTGAACTTCAGCACACGTATGTTCTATATACTTCAAGGAGAATGTCAGCATTATGAAATAGTGCAGAATGTTAACTCTCGCTTTTTAATTAATCTTCAGTTCTTTGCAGCACGCACCGTTCATCATTTTGAACTGTCACCTCTGAAACTCTTATCACGAGGAGGAGAGCTACTTTCTCTCTGGGTACGTTCACTTTCTCCTCTGCTTACTTCGAGTAACTCTGAGCATGTAGGTCAAAATTCACCCTGAGCAGCAAGCCAGCAAAATGCCTACGCACCGCTTACCTCCTCCAAATACAGCCTTTTGAGACATAAATGATGAATAGGGCTTGCAGTGACACTCAGTACTGGGGTGAAATTCACCCATTATGATGAATTGGGTACCAGGAGCTCCGGGAGAATTTTCTGCGATGGTTATCATGGGCTGTGCTTACCTTTCTTGTACTTGCTGCATCCCAGCGTGAATCCTGGCACAGTTACGGGATGAGGTTAAGCAGATTTGAATACCCTCTGGACCTTGATCTCTTTGTTCCTTATTTACGTAAAAAGTACGGGTACCAGAATAGCTGGTATAAAACTTGGGTAACCCTGATTATTGCCAAACAAATGAGGCAGAACATGGATCAAGTTATGTTATGAATTTCCTCTCTTTCAGTCAGTTTAAATATACCCAGCTATTTATCCTTCGCAGTGCAGAGCTTCGGGGAAGGTCAGGGAGCCCCAGGCAAGTCAATAATAACATTCAGGTGTGGGGCTATGGTGCTAAAGGCATAATCCTGGGCTTGGTGCAGACATGGACGCGTTATTGACTCTACCATGAGTTTTGATTTCATAGCTGGTGAATGAGATTTGACCAAGAGGCTGGTAGAAAGCATAGTAAATCAAACTTAGGATTTTCACAGAAGTCCTTTCAACCTATGTTCTTTTCCCCCATTAATTAACAAATTACTAATGTGCCAATGTCTATCCTTCCAAGCACATACTCAAAATGCTAATAATTCACTTACATGTCTGTGGTTTTAACTTGACAGGTCCCCAAGGGTTTCCTTCCACCTATTGTCTATCTGCTAAAAGAAAGTTCTTCTCCTCCGTATTTATGAAATAATATGTGGCAGACAAGGGAAACCAAAAGGGACTGGAGAGAAGTTAAATCAGAATGGGTGAAGGGTGTAGGAGCTGTCAGCAGCAACGTAAAACAATAATTGAATCTTAAAAGCTCAGTGCTACAGTAATAACTGATAATAGAATGTTCTTTTAGTTGTCTCAGTAGTCTAAATTTTAGCTAATCTAGTTTGATTTCAATAGCCTTAAAAATAGAAACTTTTAATAGAGTTCAGAATAAGCAACATATTAAACAGTAACATTCATGCATTTGCAAAGATCTGCAGAGGATGATACAGACTGACATTTAATCAGTAATTTCCAGCCAAAGATCACAGAGGACAAACTGATTATGTTGGGAACCTCTGAACTTATCACTGAAATGCAATTGGGTTTCCTCTGCTGGTGTACCCCTCGTTTTACCCTCAAGCTGAGGACACCAAAACCCAATGAGCCACTTAACAGCATTCGTCGATGAGAGGATTTTAGGGAGGATGAGGGCAACTGCACCTTAGGAGCACCATGGGGACACCCGGACTACATCTCAGGGGACGTGGGCTGCAACACCCATCACCTATGCCTAAAGCACTGGTTAGTCCAGGAGATAGGGCCCCGCTTCTGCGAAGGGGTCGATGCCTGGCACTGCATGGGTAGACTGGTGGAATCTAGTTGAACTGCTTGGGTACACGTGAAAAATTCTGCAGGATCGACACCCATGTGCCAAGATACGAATGCATTTCTGGATGTTGCTTAGCAACTCCCTACGCTTGCAGCGTGGGCATGCAGACACTACTAATGGTCACGGTATCTCCTGGCTCCATCACATACGGCTGCTTTGCAGGAGAATAAATACTGTTTTCATCTCTGGCTGGTTTTTCCCAAATCCATAAAAATTCATAAAACCACACATTTTTATGCATTGGACTTCACACAGTTGAGGAAGTTTGCAATTCTTTACTGACTCCAGAGTGAGAAAAAGGAAGAGGCAGAAGACTCTAAAAGGGTAGCACAAGTCTGAGGCATTGCTCTAAAGATAACACTGTGTGCTACAGCATATTTACTGTCTTTCAGGAACTTCATGGCAAGCCCTTATGAAAAACCTGCAACCTGAGTAGCCCGTATCCTCAACCTGGAATTCAAAAATATAGCTTGGTTATTCTTGGCATTCAGCTCATTCCCAGTGAGAGATGCGGCAGGCCAGCTGCCACCCTCCCCGACATCAGCAGGGCACTAATGGGGTCACATAGGCGTAATCCTGACCAAAATCTGCCCCTGCAATTGCAACATAAGGAATTTGTTCGTCATCTGTATCTGCTCGGTTGGAATTCATCAATATCTATTTCAGAAACAAGTAAGAAAATGCTGTTTGTACGACGTGCGCTTTCTAAACTTGCATTTTAAAGTTCATGACGTTAATCAAAATGAACGAAAAAAAGTGCTGCGAGTTGCCTTTGGTGAAGATTTTAGGCACCGCACCATCGCAGCACCTTCTCCAGCTCCACTGGCAGCTGCCATTCCCAAGGACAACATCCAAAGTCTCCTCCTCCAAGGCGTTTTTCCCCAGAGTGGGACACGCCAGGGATCGAGCACCGCAGCCAGTGTGCGCCGGGAGGGGAACTACCCTCACGTCCCACTCAAAGCTGGATGTCTACCACTGAAGCAAAAACCCGGTATTAAAGGCTAAACAACACACATACCGACCAGGAAAGCGCGTCCCCCTTGAGAGAGAAACGTGTCTGCTTGAATTAAAGTTCACTTCATAGCCAGGTCCTGTTTTGTTTTATTACAAAGGCTTGAAACCAGGCACAGAATAAAATATTTCAGTAAACACGCTTTCTGTCCCGAAAGTGCTAAGATGCTTCTGGTATTTTATAGAGTATAATTTTGTGCATCAAATAAAAAGTAGCAGCAATACATTCAAGGGGTTATTTAAGTATTATTGGGGGGGGGGGGGGGAAGTTATATTTTCTTTTAATGTCTTGAGCTAGATAGCAAAAAGTGAATAAACTGCACCCTGTACAACTTTTTGGCAGAGGCTACCGTTTTCTAGGTGGCATTTGAAGCAAAGTCCCCCTTCTAATATTCTGTAGGAACAAACGCGGAGTGGAAATGAAGAAATAAGGTTAAAATAAATGAAAAAAAAAAAAGAGCCTGGGACTTTGTTTCTGCTCTCTTCACTCATAACAGCAGCAGCTGAACAGGAACACAGCCCGAAACCAGTCCCTCTCTTCCACCCTAACAGGATTAGGTACCAGTGACAAAGGACACTTTGAATACCAATCACACATGAAAACCGAGCATCAATTCCTGATCCAATTAAAATACCAATGAGAAAAGCAATTAATTAGAATACCAATTAAAAATTATGAATCAAGTTATTAGATTACCAGTTCCAAGTAGACCACCATTTAAAATGTCTCTCTCAGAGCAATAACTTGGAATTCCAAATAAAACAAAAGTAGGTGTTACTAAAACAGCAAAATAAAAATGAAACATTTTAACTTTATTGACAAAAGAATACTTTGGTTGCATGGAAACTTTTTTTCAATTTGCAATTTCTAATCTTTCCCTGAATTTTGAATTGTCAGGCTTCCACGGGACAGAAATGCTAAATTTCAGATGGGTCTGGTAAATAAGAACACATCCTAATGTATAGACTGACAGTTCATTTTCACTAGTAAGTTCACTGTTCTTCTGCTCCTATTTTTCTTATTTCTTTTTAGTGAAGATTTATATTCATAGCATCTTGCACCTCTGCAGCGCTGAAAATACAGATAATGCTGGACCAACAAACAATTCTTCATAGCCGAGCCCCCGGATCCAAAAGGTCACCTTTCCTGACACAAGCTGAAACCTCTTGTATCAGTAGAACGTATTTGGTTTGTGTCCGCAGTCTCTTACAGGAGACGTGAATAGAAATGTTCAATGAGCCAGATCACAACATCCGTGTACATGACCCTTGCTTTTGCTCCTCCACCGTTTTGGCAGACACAGGAATAATTTTGCTCCTGTTCCAGGCTACTGGACAGCTCAGAGACGTGCGAGATGAACATGGAAATGAGCCACTGCCCTATCACACCCCCAAGGAAATTCTGCTCCATCACCTCTCTGTTTCCATAGCTCTGTGAATACCGGGAAGCCCATTTGTGGAGCCTGATCACAACATACAGTCACAGGCAGAGATTGCCAAGGCCCCCTTAATACCCTGCTGTTAGTCCTGGCAATTAGTTGTGGTCTTAATAGTTCATTCTGTGTTTGCCAAGAGAGCCTCCTCGTCCCTGTTACACCTCTTTTCCCAGGCCTTCCAAATTCTCAGCCGTGCAGCTGTCCACCAGATACCCCCTAGCTTCTCACCTTGAGCATCGGCACAGCCCCGGGTAGTCAGTGTTGAGACATTTCACAAACACAAGAAATCAGTAATGTTCTAAGGATCAGAAAATTAAATGAATAACTGTCTTTGTGTACGTGCAGTCGGAGCGCCAATAGACAAAGGCTTTGGCAAACGCAAGAGGAGTGAAACCTTCTGGGGTGGGGAAACCTCCACACCTGACGGATCTTTCCTCCCTGCTAAACCCCGGGATGAGCCAAACACAATGAGCTCCATGGTGTGTCATGTCCCAGCTCGCTGCAGGTGAGCTAAATCAGCATAGATGGGGACAAGCTCTGGCAGGGTCATTTAAAAATCATAGAATCGTTTAGGTTGGAAGAGACCTTTAAGACCATCAAGTCCAACCAATTCAGTAGTTTTATAGGAAGAAAACAGTGAAACTAAGTGTATCCTGGAAAACCACAACCTCTTTCTCTTCATTCAGTTTGCCATAGCTACAGAAGTATAGCAAACATATGGAAACGCTTACGCCTGCTTACACAGGCTGGTTTAATATAATGTTCACTATCTCAGAGTGGGACATGCTCTTGCTGGACTGTCTGCAGTTAAATAACCAAGGTTTTGCTTTGGCTTGCTATACTATAAAAAAAAATAAATAGTAAAATGACGAAAAGATCTAAATTCACCGCGCACAGCAGGGAGTGACAGCTGTACGAAGCATGTGAAGGTGAAATATTTGTCTTTCATAAGTCGAAAATTATATTGAACTCTATTAACAGGTTTTGTTCATTATGCACTGGGGAATATTCTCTGCTGATCCCAATGCAGAGCTAAATCCATGAATTTAAGCAGGCTCTATTACGCCAACAGGAAAATCACATCCCTAACCTTCGATCTCCAGAGGTACGATTATTAACCTCCGTGACAACTTTTAAAGAGAGGTTCAGCAGACAGAAAATAGCAGCTTTTGGCCTGTAATGCAGAGCCGGACCGAAAATTATATCTTTGTGTCAGAATTGGATGGGATGGGCAGAGCCCCCACCCCAGCAAATGGATCAGCTTCTCTGTGGAGTTCCATGAGGGCTTAAAAGAAATTTCTGTGATGCCCTATTGGATTGCTATGACCCCCACCAATTCTGACCTTTTTAGACATCATAAGCCATAGCAAAGCCCTTCTTAGTGCACATGCAAGGTCTGCGTTTATCCAAATGCGCTAGAGGTGGGAGATTTTTAAAGTAAATGATGGTTCCATATTAGATTTGCATCTTTCGATTTCATTCCCATGGGCATTAAACTGTAACGTTTTGGAAATAAAAATATGAGTTGGGCTGCAGCGCTTCTGCCCATACAGCTGCTGGAGGGGGAGGAAAGGCGACCGAAACCCCGGCACCCCTCTCCCTCAAGCCTGCGAGCCAAAGGACTAGAGGAAAAGCAGCCCATATTCTCCAAGCTAGAGCGGTCCAGACTAAGAACCAGTTTAATAAAGGGAACCATGGATTTTTTTAATTTTTTTTAAAAGCTTTTTTAATGTGAAATGAGTCACAGAGATATTCCCCTGGCTGCACAGGGGGCAGCAGGAGGGATTTCATTTCAGTGATGGGGGGAAGCTACACCTAGTAGAAAATGTTCCTTCCTTAATATTTGTGCTGATTTCATAGTTCTGGAGGTTAAGACCTACCCAAACCACTCTTTTCTCAGGAACATGCTGGGGTTGGGGAGGAAGGAATGGGTTTATTTTCCTCCTGAAGTGATTAAAATTCCTAATTTTAGGATAATAATAATAATAATAATAAAATAGGGTAAAAAATCCTGATTTAAGACGTTAATTCTTTAAGGCTTCCCTTAATGACTGATGGAAGGTGACTTGCTGGGAGGTGATCCCGTGCACAAGGGCCATGGGCCGGTGGGAGGACAGAGATGGGCGGGCGTGGCTCGTGCCAGCAGCCCGGCGAGGCCGGGGGAAATGCCGTATCCCAGCTGTAACACACACGGCTGCAGCTGGCTGCACCGTCCCGGCCATAGCTCCCAAGGGTGCCTGCCCGATCACCACCAAATGGGTCACGCATAGGGAATTATCCCCAGCCCAAGGAAATGAATACAGCTTTATTGAAGTGACACAAATTCCCAGCTCTTCCGGTCTGGTATTCTCAGCCCAATCCTTTACAGCATCCTCCATTCCTTCATGGATTCCCCCCTCTCTTTCTTTTTTTTTCTTATTATTGTTCTCCACCCTCCTTCCTTCTCTCCCTTTCCCCAGTGCCAGTTCCAGGACAGGCTTGGCTGGTGTGCATGAAATCAATTAAATCTCTCCCAGCTTCCCCGCTCAGAGTCCCTCAGTGCCCTACTGCTGCATTAACTTCTCTCCACACTGGGCATTATTACTAAAACTGGGTTTATATATTACTTCCTATCCCTGCAGTTTTATCCTCATGCACTGAGCCATACTGAAGCACACAGGGTTAAACTGAGCAGATATTCAAGGTCAAACAATACCAGCACCATCCTCATCCCCCTCAAACCACTACAGGTCATCTCTACTTATCAGAGGGAGAAGGGGGTTGGACTCTTGGTTTAGTTGCTAAGCCATCAAAAAAAAATATCCAAATATCGTTTTGACACATTTTTAGATGATTACTCATCTCTTTAAAGATAAACCTAGTCCAACGATAAATCCGCTAACATACACATTAAAATTGCACAGTGCAATTTTCTCATTATGCACGGCAAACATAATTCATACAATGATTGGAGACTAACTATTAAAGAAAATTATTTATTTAATTCTAAATAAGAGAGCTGTAAGTAAAAGGAGACCCCACTCACTAAATAACCTGGGAATATAATTACTTCTAGCACATCCCGTAGGACCTATCTCATCATCTTTTTGTGACCTCAGAGGAGATAATGTAAAGAAAATGGACCGTGTGTTTTCCCACAGAAATAGAGCCAACCAATTCCTTTCCACTTTCCATCCCCTAACTCCACTGAGAAAAGCACTCAAATTGCTCAAGATACTGAATAATGATCCACCAAAATGCCATTTTATACTGCCTTATTTCTTCTTGGAGCTGATAAAGTCATTTGAATCCTTAAGGATGCATCTTGGTTGGGAGGCAGCGGACACATGAGCAGCGTGGGAGTAGCTTGGCCGAAACAGCTGCCAGGGAGTGGAACAGCTACGGGTTAGCGATCAGCATCCCCACGCACGTGGTGTGAAGTACAACAATAATGGCTGTGTACACAAGGTACGGGCGTGCATTTCTGCCTGTGCCTTTGGGAAAACCAGCCATCGAGGACCAGGTCAGCAACCAAGCACACCAAGGGGAAACGTGCATGCTGCACATCAGAAAGAACAAGCGCTTTGGAAGTGGGTGTGAAAGGCTGGGCAGCGAGCCTTTTCTTTATGGAATAGTGATAATAATTCCCTTCTTCCCTGAGATTTGAGATTACCAGATCTGACCTCAGAGGAAAAAAAAAAAAAAAATCTTGTATGATGGCTTCAGGTTTGGACAGTAGTATCTGTATGTGCTAATGGGAAAATGCAGAGTTACACAGCCACATCAGCGGTGGTTTGGCCTTTCTCAGTGGAAATCATTTTCGTCCCAAGACTGCCCTGAACATAAGAAATTAGTGCCGCTCCTCGCTGGACTGCAGAGAAGACTGAAGTCTCTGTTATTGCCCCGGCTCCCTGCTTTAGAGCACCCCATTGCTGTGCCGGGGTGCATAAGAAGGGCTGACAAAAGCTCCCATTGATCTTCCACCAGGAAATCGTGTTCTTTTGAGAGCATCTGAACAAGAATAATCACCACCACGATCGACCTGGGAGGAACGCCAGAGCCACTCAGCACTTACAGAGACCATATAAAGTACAATTAAAGTACACATAGGTGCTCAACACCTTACTAACACATCCACACCAGCGAGAATATCCACGGCTGCATGAGTTACCCCAAGGAACTACGGATTTTCGTTACATCTGCCAGAGAACTGCAGGAAACTTCTGCTTCGAGGATTTAGATGTGCTCAGTGCCGCTGTGCTCTGCTGGCTTTTACAACTTAGCAAATCTCCGGGTTTGATTCTGCAAGGCTGGGTGGTATTTTTAGCTGCCTTCAGTGGGGAGAACCTGCGAAGCAGCTCACCACCCGGCAGGCGACCCTGCACCGGTGGCTGTGCTTGTGCAGGAGAAGAGACAAAGGGAATTAAGCAGATTTTAAAACTCAAATCCTAATAAGCAGCCACTCACACTTGCATTAGCACGGTGACAGCCCACCTTGCAATGCCGGTGCTGTTGGGGACAGGGTTCCTTTAATCAACCTAAAGGCGCAGAACTGTAGGAGCACAGCAGTTGTGCAACTCGATGTCACGCAGCAATCTGGCTGCCCTTCATCAACTCTGTTGTTTCCCATTCATCAGATTCATTAAAGACTAAAATTTGATTTTAATTTCTATTTCATGTTTTAATTTTCAAGAACTGTCAGATTTCCCTTGTGTTCAGAATGTAAAATATGGTTCTTTATTCACACAGTCCTGGTTTAACCAGAGACAAATAAGGAATTATCCAGGAATCTGTTCTTACTCTTAAATTTAGAAGACCAGAAAAACATTAAGTATGTGGGCAAAGCAAAAGCACAAGTAAAGGAGGAAGATTAGAAGGAATATACAATTATATTCCCTAATCTAGTGACTAGCTGAGGAGATTTTCAATACAAGGACCCACAAAGGGGACTTACATGCTAAATATCTTGTTGAAAAGAAATCCTACACTCGTGCTCTAAGAAGAAAAGCTAGCTGCAAGGGAAGAGAACATTACTGCACATTTTAAAAGACACCAGGGTGGGAAACCTAAACCGTCGGTCTGTGTCTTGGTAGTCAGAACAAATTAACTGCAAATGGGCATGGCTGTCGTCATCTCATCATAAAACCAATTCAGGTTCAGCAGCAAGCGTGGGAGAGGGGGAGCGAGGTGAAAGCCTCACAGCTGGAAGCCCAGATGTTAAGGGACCTCTGTGCAAGACGCTGAGTGCGGAATCAGAGAGCAAAGTTAAACTCCGCCGCACCAAACCGGGTACTTCAGGATGACTTTGCAATTGTCAATGGCGAAGCCGCAGAAAGCAGCTCTGACGCCCCCAGAAAGGCAGGAGAAAACAAAGATGCATGGCTAAGATTGATGTATTGCTTTTAAATTATCAAGGTGCAATTTCAGCTCTACCGTAGCCTTCTACTCTGTTTTCAGATAAGGCATCGGTTCACTCCGTGCCTCCGTCCTTCCTCCGTAAAATGGAGTCACCAACATTTTCTTCTCCCCAGCGGCGCCCGTCTTACCCGGATGCCAGCGCAAGCTTGTGCCACAGCATCCCCCTGCACAGCAGAAAGCCTGCTTTCTGAGCAACAGGTACCTGAAATAAGGCACTGGCTAAAGAGGTATGACTTTAAATACTGAAAATGGAATTATTTTGTACCACGGGCAGTGCCCAGCTCTCAGCCATATCCCCACCGGGGCCAGCTGGAATGGCCGTTTATTTGTGCCTGGAAAATCTCCATCAGAACACACAGCCTGAAAAATGTGATGGCTTTTATATTTAAGTAGACGGATTCTCAGTTCCTGAAGATGTAGCTGATCAAAACACATGAAAATATCATTTAAACTTCTCTACCTTGGAGCATGGTGTTTGCAAAGGGGCTTCAACACAGCTCCTCCATGTGCATGTACAAAACTGCTCACTTGTGCATATTAAATTAGATTTGGGTGTCGCATATGCTAGCTATTTGGAGGACAGGATTTTGAGTTCACTTTTGGAAGATTTCAGTTTCAGAAGAAGATAAGCAGGAAAGAAGTCAGGGAATAGGGTTTTTTCAATGCATTAATGCCTGCAGCAGTTTTTGTTTCAATACAAAAAAAAAAAGCAAACCAGCACAGCTCATTGATGCAGAAGCATATAAGTAAATGTCAGTGCAGATACAATACAAATCTCTCCTAATACCTTTCGATGTGGAAAAAAATACTGATTTTTCTGGCTTTTAACTTCATACAGGTCTGTGATTTTGTGCCGATGTCTGACTCGGGAAATTAAGGGAGAAGATAGCTGCATTTAGAGGGGGTTAATAGAGTCACCACAGATAAGGCAGAGATGCTGCCAAAACTGTAATAGATGCAGATCATTTAAAATTTAATAGGATCACTTAAGACCAAAGACAATATATGTGAAAGACAGCTCAATGTTTGCCGAGTAAACAAAATAATGATAGATTGGGCATGTCGGCATAACCCAGGTGGAACTGTGGTTTAAGATGCGATGACAGCTCTCCGTCCAGAGAAGCAACTGGTTTTTTTAGAGGTTTGGTTTTGTCATGGGCAGTTCTAGAAATGCACGGAGCAGGGAAAGGCAAACGGCCATGGAAAGGGGGAAGAAGCAGCTGCAAGAGGTTCAGGAGGAGCTCGCAGAGGCATCCTGGTTAATAACGCCCTGGAGGGTCTCCAGGTGCTATCAGGAAGACCACACTTACAACATTAAGGTGCTTCTGCCTTCCAAGAAATGGCTTCTTTCCAAAATTACAGATCTTATCAAAATCGCCTACAAAATGAGAAGGAGAAAGATTGCAATGATCATCAGATCCTTCAGGAAACATCACTAGAATACTAAACCACAAAAAAGCATTGGGTTTCCAGTAAGCTAAAGTGCCACCCTGCTCTGTAACTCCATCCGTACAACAAAAATGCTATTTGGTGATCTTGTGTCTTGACTTACATTTTGGGCAAGTCATATTTTCTTACTGCCCAATAATCGTTGAGTTAAAAGGCAGATTAATCCCAGTCCCCAGGCACTCCCCCAAAGCCTGCAGAGCACTTTGATAACAGCCCTTGCTCCGGAGGTTGGGAATCTCTCCTGGTGTTTGCCTTCTTTCTTTACACCTTTTCACTTGCGGCAGAGCCTCCTCACCTCACAGATGGGCATGTCCTAACAGGGTTTGTCTCCATCCAAATTACTCCAGCAATTAATTTCACACCTAAGCAGCTTGGCTAAGAACAAGTTCTTCCTAGCCCCGCTGAGACTCATCTCTGAGTTTGTGTCCTTCACTGAGCCACGTGCAGATGTCCTGAGGGTCACAGCCATTACAAACTTGACTGAAGCACAGTTGAGGAGGAAGCAGTGAACATGCCTGCGTAGTCTTGGGTAGCCCACATTGGGGCAAAACCAGTTACATTCTCCATACAGCCTTTTTATCCCCCTTCTAAACGATGAAGAGCAAAAAAGCACCTTCCATGAGCATGACGTAGTATGACTCCTCTCTTCAAAACCTTTCAAACCAGAACTAGCTTCTCAAGGAAGATCTTCTGAGATAAAGGACCTCATAAGAATGGGTAAATTAAACAGCTTTACAACCCCAGATGGACAGTTCCTTTCAGAATTAAGTCAGTCTATTTAAATTAAGCTTAATTCACCTCCAAGGAAAATATTTTTTCAGGGAGCAGTGACTGATATAAAATACAATTTTATACAATACAATTTGCTCTCCATCAAGAGCAAATATAATTATTCAATATGAGGAGAGAAGAAAGACTAAATACAACCAGCTTTTTAATGGCAGATGTTATTGAATCAAACCTGAAAGTCTGACAAGCTTTAGAAAACATATAACAATATAATAATAAATATTTAAATTTTATTATCTAGCCAGAATTAGATTCTCAGGTGCCGTGTTCATTTCAGATGTTTTGTCACATGTGGATGATTGTTGCTTTACATAAACATTTCCAAAGGAGAACTCGCCATGTAATTTTTCTGTCCGGCCCCCGTACAGGTGAGACTCCCCTTCCAGGTGGCCAGACAGGGAGAAGGGAAAGCATTTTCACCACTGTTCAGATGTACAAATCACTGAAATTCCCATTCATTACTCTGTTCCAAACTGAATACTCTAATGAGAGGAAAACCTGAATTTGCCGTGGAAAATCATCCCGTGCTCTTGCAGCAGCTTCCCTCAGGGTGAAATTCTGGCCACGCTGAAGGCAATGGCAAAGCTGTCTAACTTCAGCACGGCCAGAATTTCAGCCTCTATATCCAAACCTGAAGCTCTAAACTATGTAGAATGACCTGGGCTTATGCAACTTGAATTATTGTTATTTATTTTTAATGCTTATAACTTCAGTCATTTCTTCAATGTATGTTGACTCAAAATCTGAAATTTCTAACTAATGGCCTACTTATCCTCTATGTTTATTTATGTAAACATAAATCCTTTGTTTTTCCATTCAAAGATTGCACTTATTTTTCCAGTAACAGCTTCTCCTATATCTTTTTGTGAAAATAATAATCCAGTAAAGAGCAAACAGAAAAAATATTATTCAGAAAATAACTTCCATCTCTCCATAGAAAATTTAAATCAATTTGATACTTCACCTGGAGTAAAGTCAGAAATCTGATTTCATGACATATGGCAAAGCACCTCCAACACAGCTGGGAGCACCCGTTCTCACATGACAAATCTGCATAACAGGCTTTGAAAGAGAGCAAATGCGTGTCCGAGGCGGGGAAATCACAGCTCCGTAAGCTCATTAACCCCTACAGGCAACTGCTCTCAGGGAAAATCCTGGGCCCCTCGGAGACACCCGTGGGCTCCAGGGACCACCTCTCACTCAAGTCCAAGAGCAGAGCAAGTCACGTGTAAGGAAAGCAGCCTGATCTGTATGAAATGGAAGGCACAGGGTGGCCATACAAAGAGCGTGGTCTTCGGGTGGCCAGCAGGAAACTTGACTTATTAGTGGATAATTAGATATAGCCATCAATTCTGTCCACATTTGGTAATAAACAACATCCACCATACTTTTTGCATTCACCCCATACACCATTCCTCATCTAAAGATTTCACAGCAAGATACAAGCATCACTTAGACCTTTGGGTGTAAAGTCGTGTTATTTTCCATTTCTAGACAAACGGAGGCACCGAAGTACGCGTCATGGCTTGCCAAGGCATTGCCGTTTCCAAAGGCATTACGCACTCCATGATTTAATTACAATAACCAGGTTTCCTCTCCTCCAGTCACAGGTTGCAGCTCTGCGCCCGCCGTGTTGTGTTGCCGAAAGGCGATGTCCCCAGCCAGCCAGGGGACGATGCCCATGGGGCTGGGGTCACGGCACTGCAGGCGCATGGAGATGCCCTATCTCTGGGTCGGACCACGCAGCCTTTGTGGCACTTACCCATGACTACACCATTTTATATTTTTATTTAAGAGCACAATTGTTTGTTCCAGGGAAAAGACCACATCTTTCTCTACCAGGAGAGCCACAGGGGCAAGGCAAGGTGCACGGTTAAGATTTCCTTTAATTCTTATAAACTGAATCCACATAAAGCCAAATCTAATAACCTTGCGATGAAGACTTGATCTTTGCCATTTTACCTCAAATAGGAATCTTGAAGATAAAAAGGCCAGCATTTTCTAATTTCCTCCTAAATAAAAAAATGTGGTAAGTAGAAGCTTTGACTTGAGGCTTTTTTTTCTGGTGGTTTTTGGTGGGGTTTGTTTTTTTTTTTTAATTTATCTATATATAAATTGCTGTGAATGCACAAACATAGAACAAGAACAAATCTTTCAAACATAACACTGAAATCAAACATTTCCATGCTCCGAATATGTTCTTGTTAAATTAGCACAGTTCTAATTTTCCTTTCAAAGTATACGGACTCCTGCTAAAGCAACAGCCAGGGCCAAGCCCAGAAAAACCAGGTGCTCCACAAATAACCATCTTTCTGAGCAAGAGGATTCCCATAATCATGTCAGTTTAAACATGAGGAAAGCCCTATCAGAAATCCTTGTCACAAATTCCACCCTTACTTATAAATACAGAAAACATCCCCCACCAAAATCAAAAGGCAACAGGAATTTGCCTGAGCAGCCAAAGACAAAACTGAGTGAGGACCTTGGGGTTTGAACCACTTTAATCTGAAGACAGTGTAAAACATGTAAGGGAGCCAGGATTTCACCCACAGGAGAATATTAAAAAGTTTCCCTTTCCTCATTATGCCTGTCTGCATTGTGGTTTAAAATCCACATAGGGATTGCCAGAGCTTGTTAGCTGGCTTTAATAGCAGCATTAATAAATCCTATAAACTAATTGTGTAGTGACTAAGTTAATTACATTCAAATGAGATAGTATATTTCTCTACAAATACGATAAAGAATTTATAAAGAGATATGCTCCTGTCTGGGAGTCCAAAAATAATACCCAGCCAGCAACCCAAATCCAGCTGTAATATGTGATTAAATTGATGGCTGTGGGGATAAGCAAACCGGAGCAAAGGCAAAAGATCATGAGGAAATATTAAACTGAATTATTTACACAACAAAATAATGAATGAAAGCAGGGCACAGAGCTTTCCACACGGTCAGCAGTTTAACTTCCAGCCAAAGGTGGGAATCTAATCCTAAACCTCCATTATTTTTTTTAACGGGCAAGGACAAGTGTATGACCCTTTGTAATAAGAACCATTTTCTCCATTGGTCTTGTACGCAGACCATGAACTTTCGCTCCCATCAAACAGAGGTGATGGTTTGTGTGCCGAGCAAAGCAAGCCACTTTGGAGCCGAAGGTAACTTATGGGTCCCATCCTACCCTGCAGGCGCCTGCTGGCCCCTGAATCACCCTCCTGGGCCACCTTCTCTGCTAGAACATATTATTTCTGCCAGACCCCAGCATTCCTCCTCTCCCAGATGAAGGTTTTGGGTTATTTTGGGCCAGTGGTTGTGTTAAAAGACCTCAGCTAACAAGCCAACAGCAAGCAAAGGCACAAAGTAGTTCCAGGGCACAACGGTGTTTTAGCTCTTCATCACTGAATCAACCACCTTGCCCTAAATTTAATGGGGAAGCCAGTCCTGGCAGAGCTGTTGTCATCACCATAGCCTCCCTCCAGCCCCTTGTTAAAGGCGATACAAGAATTCACCATTGCTTTGGTAAGCCGAGGTGAGGCTCAGGCTGTTTTGGGCAGGGTGGCAAAATGACGGCCTCTTGCAAAGAGGGGTAGAAGCAACCTCAGGGTGAAGCTACAAAGGTTTGCTGCAAGTGGGGTGAGTCTCTCAGCCAGACGTTCAGCATGACTGGGACACCAAATTTAAAAATACGGGCATGACAAAAACCAGGGTAGTGGAAAGAGAAATCTGAACTTAAGCTCTTAAATCCATAATTCAGCTCATAAATAAGAAAGTTGGTTTCAAGACTGCTGAGCATCCAATTAATAGGAGCTAGCTGGGGCTTAGCACTGAGAAAACCAGGTCTTCTATTTAAGAGCCTGGCTATAGATTTAGGAGACTGATTTTGGCTTCTATTTTTGAAAAATATTGGCTAAGGCAACTTTCACGTCATGCTCTACTTGCACAGGACTATTCATAAAATAAATGCCAAAATTCAAGGTTTTAAACTCTGTACTCCAATACTGATCTAAGCACGCTAATGGATATGAGAGACAGATAGAGTAACAACCGAGGTGGACCGCAATTTTGTGGAATATGGGTACCGATACTGATAACAGCAGTTGTGGCCCTCAGGCAGCGTTATCCCCTCTGCGACTCTCCCCCAAAAGAAGTCTTGTCTAAGGTAATTGCTCATTAGCCTTCCCTTTTTGGATATGCAGAAAAATAATTTTCAATTAAAAGTAATTACAAAAAAGAAGCAGCACTCAGCTGTTTGGGATGTGAGCAAAGCCCGCTTCCAAGAACGCGTCTGGTAAATCGAGTTTGAGTCCAGACATCTGAGTGGATAAAACCCCAGAAAAATGCATGAAATGCTGACAAACCTCTTACAGTATGAATGGGGTTGCTATAATGATAGAAAACTATTGATTGCCAACTACTGTCTCGTTCAATTGATCAGGTCCTGCATATCTCAGATAACGCTCGTGTCATTAGAGGCCAGCATTGTGCTCTCGGTGGCTATGACTGATTGCCGTGCTATCAGAGCTTTGATTGTCTGATAGTACAAGTGTTGGGAAGCTTTGCTATTGATTTGTAGATAAAAATGTTCTGGTACCTTCAGACCTGTCAATGAAATTCTTTGGATGGAAAATAGCATTGTACTTTAATGGTAGGTCATTTGCTAATTGAGTTAATTTCCAAAGAACTTTTTTGGGGGAAGAACTGTTACAGGCACCTACTGATTTGCCACTAGGCAGGTGGCAAAACCCACAGAGGGACCAGGCCAACATGCTCTACCTGAGATAACAGCTCCTTGAACAGACCTCCATATTTCCAACTTTAAGGTTAAATTAACTCTTAGCCAATCAGCTTATGAGAATCACTATAAAATTTGGACTATCGATGCAGGTGCTTCTCAAGAAGCGACGTACAGCAGTAAGGTCAGATCGCTGTAGCTTCTATAAAGAAGCTGTATGGTGCTGTACATTGCTGTGCACCTTCCCTTCAAGCCCTTCCTACTCCTGACCCCTTGTGGGGCTTCCCTGTTTATACACTAGCCATTTCATCAAAAAGTGCCATCAAATCTACATCCCAAAGCCCATAAATCCAATTATTTCCTTATTCAGGTTCTGTTGGCTTTGCTTAAAAACAATTCTCCTCTGAAGGCCGCTGACAGTGTTAGTCTAATTACACTGCTTATTCATCTCTAGCACTTAAGGATGATGAAATTAGGCCTTATTAGTTGGTAACATTTTCATTTAGTTTTTCATAAGGTGATTGATACGTTGAAAATACAGCCCTACCTGGGATGCACTCAACCCAGCTGTAGCTCTACGTGGAAGTAACGCACAAGGTCAGCTGCTGGCTGGGAAGTCTCCAACAGAAGCCTTGATTCGGGATCGCAAAGCCGAGCGTCCATTTCAGATGCAACCTTTTTTATTACGTTGCAGTTATAACTCAAACTGGGATTATTTTCATCTTCTTATGATAAAGTTTGCATAATAGCTGTAGATTATATCCTTCTTTAGAAAAAGCTCTTTCTTTTTTTTTAGTTTAACCCATTTGTGGATTAGTCCACTGCTATTAAGACATTTAGAATTCACACTGGCAGACTAAAGGGTCAAGAATTCCTGCTTACCACATTAACAAACCTGCATAAGCAAGGAGACTTTATCTAAACCACTCTGAAGATAATCTTTTTCATTTTTTAAGAAGCCAAACTAAAAGACCCAATAAACAAGTTTCTAAAGCATGAAAACATATTTCAGCATCATTATTGTACCAGAGGATTTGAGGTTTTAAAAGAATAGCTGGCGTGTGTAGATGACCTTTGTCAAGTTGCCAAAAATGTCTTTTTGGAAAAATGTACTTTTATGTTACAACACAGGTTTCTTTATGTGAAAAATGCACTTTATATACAATGAGATGTGAGACCAGAGCATGGAGAGGAGGTCAAAACGAAGGACTCCCGGTGACCTGAGAAAGGGCTGCCTCCAGGAGAGGACATGTTTGGGGGTACTCTAAATCCCTGGGTTTGGACGTCCCTCCTCCAATGCAGATCAAATGAACTATTTTTGAATTGTGCATGGCAAAGCACACGCCTTCTGCCTGAACTGAAAGCAAAGACCTGAAGAGCTGTGATGCAGCTTGGCTTCATTAGCAGCTGAGAGCATCTCTCTCCGGCCCGCCTTGAGCTATTTCCTTCATAGAGAAGAACCACCTCCTGCCATCTCACTTCGGCAAAGGAAAATTTGGGTCATGTGGAGCGGCTCTTGCTATTCCATTTAAATTACAAGGATAAAAGGCAGCAAAATTGTACTTTCCCGTAGACACACTGCTTTTAGCTTCGCCAGCTTATGGCAGCTTTTGAGCACAGGTTTGTTTAGAGAAAACACAATATGGCCAGGGTGCGTGAAAATTCAGTAGCAAACATTAGTTCCTGAATTTGTTGATTATAAGCCATGAAAACTTCTGATATTTCTAAGCAAATATGCCACGTTAGGGAAAGCAAAAATATTTCTCAATGACATTTTATTCATGGAAAAGATGAGGATGGGCACTGCATTTAGGAAGGCGAGTAGATCCACCTAGTTTCTAAGCCAATACAATACAGCTTCTCTTAAAAAAAAAAAAGACAACTGTAAAGCTTGAAAAGAAACATGACTTTGTTTTTTACATTAATGCTGTTAAAAGGCTTGGCAGAGGTTTATATCCCAACGACCAAGGCATCCTGACAGCTTTGCTTGAGGTTTTGTTCTGGATTTCTGTCGATTACAGCCAGCCAGCTCCTGATTACAGCAATGGCAACGTCTCTAATGTTTGTGATCTTCACACCTTGGGGCAGGACCTCTGCTGATGGGAGGAAGAGAGGGATCATCCTGCACAGCCAGCACTGCCTGCCCTTAAAATGAGCAATAGCAAGAAATGGGGGATTGCCCCCCCAGAGGAGATCCTGCTCCTTGACTTTCCCCATTCTCTTTCTCATCCTCTGCTCTCCTCTCTCCAATCTGGCAACACTTAATCTTTTATTAAAGCTTGATAACATTTGTGCCTATTTTTATTTTTGTTTGAGGTGAATTACTTCGGTCTCACTTATTCCCTTCCTCTGGAGAGGAGTTTGCCATAACCAGGTGACTTTTGGACTCATGCTTTGTAGAAGTGTTTCAGGATCCCAAAGGATGTTTCGGATGGTAAAACAAAAGCAAAGCTTCAAAAAAAGGAAAGCCCTCAAATAAAGGAGGCCTCACCATCCACTATTTCAAAGTCTTGAACCTTTTAAAGAAAAAGGAGCATTTAATTCAAAGACCCTAGGGGGCTTTTTTTTTTTTTTTTTTAATATTACTGAAGTGGTCTGCTACCTTTAGCGATAAAAAAAAATATCCATGATATAAAGGCAGTTAAAAACCCCATTCTGTTAGCAAAATCTACAAAAATAGCCTTAACTATAGGTTCCTGCTTTTATTGTTAAAAAAAATAAATAAAAAAGAGAGACATTTCTATGCAGGCACCCCCCACCCCTTCACTTAGATGGACCTTTGCAAGGGTTTAAAACAAATGAAAAGGAATTGAGAGCTTACAGATACCTCTTTCCTTCTCTGAAGTTAGGAATATCGACTAAAACTAAAGGGTATGCTCTTCTCCCATCCTTTCAGAGAAGTTAGAAAAAAAACACTTAGCTGCTGTGCTTCTGACAAATGTTTGTGCCAAATTTAGTCCTAGGGTAAGTGCGGAAGGAATTCTGCACTGTGCACAGAATCTTAAAGCAAAAGATGTCAAATTTTGTTTAATTGAGAAATTTACTGCATTTTCTTGGACTTTGTTAGAGAAGTGCTTAAGTCCAGAAGGTGGCTTAAATGCTCATTGCTGGGTGACCAAAGCCACATCTTCACTGGTCAGAAAAATGACTTTTTAATTCACGTTAGCTACAAGATCTACAAACTAGCAAGAGGCGAGAAATCCTTGTGAAAGATGGGCAGCAGCAAGCTGAGGCATGGTCTGCCTTCAGATGGCATTCTCTGCAAAGAGCCATGGCCATATCTGCTCGCTGACCCTACTGCAAAGCCCAGGACTTGGTTCCTAAGGAAAGGAAAGACTCATGTCCCAGGACCGCTGCGAGGAGATAACAGATAGCAAAAACATTTCTGGCAAAAATGTCTGCACTTACAGCATATGTGCGCAAGGGAAATTATACACAAAGAAACAGAAAAGCTTTGCTATTTATTTCCAGTTAGGCGGGATTCAAGAACATTCCCCGTAAGAAACCCTTTCCCATAAAGCCCGTCAGAGTTTAACCTGGTACACTCTGTGATATTCCAGCTGTCAAAACAGATCTCTGTCAACTTTTTCTTCTTTACTCTTGACCTGAGTTTCTCCAAGAACACTGCTTAAAATTAGATCCCATGAGAAACATGACAGTAAATTCTTAGTTTCATGATGGTTATAGAAGCTGCCATTGTTTCCCCATCATTATAGCGATGTTTGAGGCACTGAAGGAGAGGAACCATTTGTTCATTCTCTTGTCTGCTTTCCATTCACCAAAGGGAGCATAGGCGGAAATTTATTGACACCCTTGACAAATAGCATGCCACTTGCTTTTGCGAGAGTTAATTTATCCTATTACACTAAGATATCATCACACATTTGGAATCTGACTCCATGCCCAGTTGTACTGATTTTGTGCCATGGAGATATCACTTCCCCGTGTCGCAGAGGAAAGAAGCGATGCTCGGGATTTCTTTCGCAGATTATATTCTTCTTTATAATAATTCTGAGGACATGTCATCAGCTCCTGTCATGTAGGGAGAAAATGAGGGAGGAGGAACCTTTTGTTCCGTAATGCTGTGTTTAAGTCGTTTAATCTTACTGGTTTTGTGCAGCTAGGAATGAAAGATGTAACTTCAGGCTTGCTATGGCTCAGGTTATATACGCACTAAGGAAGAAATGGAAGCGGAAAACCCACAAATCTGCAGCAGTGGGAGCAGAACTTCAGATCTACCTATTTAAGGCTCCTAAATATGCAGACAAGTACTCAGAGAGACCCAGGACTAATTCTAAATTTTTGTCTGTCCCTTTGACCCAGACAGAACATTACCACCTGGAAATCTCTCCTTCCCCCCATCCATTATTCTCAACTGTAGGATTTTCCATGCCAATAATTATATGTCCTTAAATATCATCTTCTTACCATTCTTCTCCACTCTACCTATAGCCCACGATAGTCACTTGCTGAGTTTTGTGCTAACATATAGAGGTGGTTTTATGTGTTTTATGGAGTCTGGCACAAAGGGGAGGAAAACACTTGGGTTCAACAGCAGGAATCCAGCCCCGATGTAGGCTTCGACATTCGCCGGTCATTTTGCTGGTTTCCACATCGCCCAAGACTCCCCCTCTCTGTCAATCCACAACTTGAGATAATTTCGCCCAGTCTGCAGACCTTTCAGTCTTACTGGGACACTTAACTCCTGGCTAGATAACTGTTCCAGTCAAACCTAAAATTATAAGCATGATATTTTGCGGCAATAAAAACCCCACTGAGGATCCAGTTATCCCAGAAAGAGGCTGTTTACAGAACTGATATAAATAATAACAGTGCCCAAAGCACCCTTTGCCTGACTTCACTGTGGCTACAGCAGGGGCTGTCACGACTGAACAAAAAGGATGCGACTCTTTTAGCCTAAAAATACTCAGTGCACAGACTCCAGCAAAAGAAAACCACTTCAGTTTTACCACAAGTAAACTTGCCACAGCCAAAGCACTGCAATTAGTGCGTCCAGCCTTCGGGTGATTTTTGTGTCGGCATCATTCACGCATATGAACTTACATTAAATGTTCATTTGCCAGATGAAAAATGTACCTTTTTGAGCTGTGAAGACAAACTCTTGTTTATTCCAGCTATTTTGGCAAAGATCTCCAGCATGCCAGAAAATCCTACAGCCAGTGCTTTGGATTTCCACGTAGCGCAGGGTTTGTACCTGCAGAGGAATCTCTTAAAAGACCGCAGATGTTAAAGCAGATTCAGAACCATGCAGCCAGGAGGCATTGTAATATTTTGTCAGTAATAAAGCATACAATACTGCTTTTGATACCAAACTCTTCCCCGTAGTTTTTTCCGCTAGTATTTTGAGCATGAGGGATTGCCTTCTGCAAAGATATCGTACCAGATATAGCCAAATAAAATATATTCCTTATATTTGAGGAGAAAAAAGTGGTTTTGATCTCTTGAGATGACCAATCCCACTAGCATAATAAACCTACCAGCATAAATAAGACTTCACATTAAACCCATGCAAGACACACTCTCTGCAGCCAGGGAACGAGGTGCAAGTAAGCTGAGGGTATGCTTCCTCTAATCATCTGAAAACCATTTGAATTTTGAAAGGGTCAGTGATACTTTACATTAGTTTTCCACTTTGCTTTTTGAGATCACAATTTCAACGCAGTGTTGACCATTGACTAAAACCAATTTGAACAACACAGGAGTGGGAGTGCTCCCTACGAGTGAATGTAATAGTTTTGCCTCATCGTTATGTAAGAGCATTTATAGTCAAAGACAATGGCACTAATAGATTCATTCATTCATTCAGAAACAACCCCAGACCTTTCAAGCATGCAATTAAAATCTCTGCCACTTTATATGGAGCAAAGACCTAGTGGTTTACTGTCTAGTCACCAAGGTGTAATACATCTCATTCGACTGATTATGGCACTGAAATCCGCAAAACAATCAGGATTCGTGAATATTTTTGTGGCTGTTGAACAGGAATCTGATTTGAATTACTTTGCAAACATTGGCAAAGTTACCCTGTTCATAAGTGAAGGTACTTATCACTTGACCAAGTGCAAGAGAAGAAGAAAAAAAAAAAAAAAAAAGTCAGAAACACAAGACTGGAAGGGCTCTCCTGGGTCACTTTGTCCCCTGAGAGGCAGGGAACCGCATCACTTGGGTCAAACATCATCTTAAATGACTTTTCTCTTTTACCCTGCCAGCTCCTGCAAGGGCTTCCCAGAACCATGCTGCTCCCAGCTCCCATTAATTTATGGCTCATATGTACCCATTTGCTGTCACGACAGTATCATCTTTTAGGTTAAGAAGTTCTTCCCTTACTCTTGCTCTCTGTCTTTATAGAGCAACCTTCACAGGTTTCATTCTGCTGGGCCAAATAAGCTGTGGGTTTGGCTCTTTTAGTTTCATCCTGTGTGATACTTTCTCCCACATCATGATCAAACTGCATTTTTTCAGCTTGGATCCATCTATTTTGACTGTAAGGGATCAGCGCTGTATTCTCTACCCTTACTGATAATTTTCACAAAGGCATTAATGCCTCTATAGCCTCAGCTGGTTAATCTTACCATACACTCAGTTTTTATACAGCCATACTGGTTTTTTTGGTTCATAATCACCCTGTGATCAAACACCATGCCAGAGTCTTTCTCCTTATTAGACGTTTCTAGCTGATGAGTTTCTGCCTTATAGCACCAATCCTCGCTGCAAGTCTCCAAGCCCATAATCAATCTCACTTTTCCTTCCCTTTTGAGTTTCCTACATACCCACGTGAAAGGTAAGCGCGCCTGGAGGGTTATGAACAATTGGTTTCCATGCAGGGGAAGGATGCCACTGGCAGGCAGGTTTTATACCTCTGGCACAGAGACGCTCCAAGCCTCTCTCATGAGCTGCTCGTTCCAACTGATTACCTCCTCGGGTTTGCCTTTCTGAAGTAAAATATTAGCTAGAGATTTAATCTTTCGTATTATTCCATTTAATTTAAATGGAGTTATTCATGTCACTTGGTTAAAGGTTATTTTCTCTAAGAAGTCTACAAAGCCAGGTGTAGAAAAACACTTCTTCCTATGGGTTCAAGGAATGTTGGAGAAGAAATCCATGAGCTATGACATAAAGGAATAATTAAGCTCCACTACCTATTCCCATATTATCACTATATGTTCCTCTGACATTACCCGCAAAGTTAAGTCTCCCCATCACGACGCCATTCCTAATAACAATCATCATTAACAGCCATATTTCCATTTCCAAGATTTTTTTTTTTAAGAAATGTCTGTGAAGTCAGATTTTTCACCATGTCAATAAATATAGATGGTGCAAACAAATATTTATCATCTGAAGGGCCAAATTTCTTCCAGTGGCATTAGGTACTTAACAACGCAAATACACATTTTTGAAAAACCCACATGTATATAAACTGATGAGACGCTTGAATCTTGCTAAAACCAATAGTAGCTAAAGCCTAACCAGCCTACTGTGTGCTTTTGGAAGCCTGATAAGGCACCAACCTAAAAAAAAAAAAAAAAAAAGTCTTTGAAAGTCTAGTCCGAAATACAGTTTGGTACATGAAAAGTTGGGGGAGTTGGGGAAGGGGAGAAGAGAAATTTTAAAGGCTTTTCAGCATGATTCTCATTGATCCAGCTCCAGATGATCACAGATTTACTTGCTACTCATAGCCTTGACTTCTGTCCTACCAAGAGAGCATTTTGTCATCCTTGGGAAGGACAGTGGAGGGGCACTGGCTGCAGGACTTTCATTTCACTAAATCCTCAACTCCAGTCATCCAAAAGCCACACAAGTCAACCAAATCCCCATGTATCCTCCTATTCTAAGTTCCCATTACTTCTTCCCTGCGTGCCTTCTTTATGGGACAGTGTGTTGGAACTGGAGCCATCATGGAGAGCACCGCAGTCCTAGAGGAACTTCTAGTGTCTATCACCATCAGCCACTGCTGGCCCCTTGTGCCAACAGCTCATCCCTCTGCCCTGCTCGTAATCCAGTGCCAAGCATAAAGCAGGCACTCAGAGCCCTTGCATCAAATCCAACTCCGATGAGTATAGTGTGACAAAGGAATTTTGGTCGCAGGCCAGATCACATTAATGTCCAGGCTATTGAAGAGTAGTCAGAAAAACAGAAGATAAATAACCAGATGCATACCCACAGGCGCACAAAGACATCTCGTGTTAAGTTCTGTACTTCAGAACATATATGATACTTATTGGATTAAATACAAGGAACACAGCACCGCTGACAGCTTTTCTTAAATACTGCGAGTGAATTAACTGGGTTCAGTTCAGGCAAATGCTTTTAAACACAGGCACTCGCTCAAGCAGCAGAAAGGGAGCAGAGGAACAAACCGTGCCTTGATCTGCTCTTGGAGTAGTGTAGCAAAGCAACAATTTAGCCTGAAAATACATCTTTTTGTCAATAGAAAAAACACACAAAACAGAAGGCTCCAGGTTAGCAGGTGGGGATTCTTTTCAAGGCAGAAAAGGAAGACTCAGGAGGGAGATACCTTTGGCAGCAAAAAGTGAGGAAAGGCAGATTTTGTGCTTATCTTCATGTAACTGTGATGGTTACGTGGGTGAATGATTGGATAGGAATCATTGGATATGCAAGTTGAACATACACATGTGGACACCAGTCTCCCCACATTTCCAGTACAGTTAGTGGATGCAGAGAGTCCCATGCTCTCCATCTCCTGCATAGCTATCTCCTACTGATGGCATGGGACGCTGGACTCGCAAGCCTCGACTTGGGGGCAGGATTAACATCGGGGCTGGCCACAACAGCTTTAGTGGAGTCTTGGTTTTGCCCAGGCCGTCAAGGAAATGTCTTTGTGCCAAGGAAGGAAAACAAAGGGAATTTCAGGAAAAGATATTGCCTCTGCGTATTGAATAGATGCATGTCAAATAAACTGAGTTCAAATATTGGTTTTAATTTCCCTTTTTTCTTAACAGAAAAACAAACAATATTACATGATATGAAGGAGAAGCAAGAGCCCAGCTCGCACCGCATACAACACGACTTGCTTGAAATGCTGACAAGTTCATAAAATATGTTTCCGGAAAGCTTTAATTTTACAAAACACAAGGGCCCCTGGTTGCTCCAGCAACCAACCTGACCACGCCACCAAGCACTTAACAAGTTTAACAAGGAGGGATGGCAATTTTGGTTTCTCCATATAAAGAAGCCTGTCCACAGTCACCTTCTATGACATGTTTTAGAGCTTCATACGGGTCTCAGAAAACATGAGTGAATCTTGGGTCCCAGCCCAAAGTCTCCAGGACCTTGGTCCAACCTGGACTGGGGTACCACATTCCCTAACATGTGAGCATCCATATTAAAGAACCTCTTTCCATCCACCATATACCAAGAAGTATTGCCAGCACGACATCAGATTGCCATCTCATTCAAGACAAAGATACAAAGTCTTTCCATGCTCAGTACCGTTGCCTTTTTCTTCCACGACGCAGCTAAGCACGGCCCACCTAACAACAGATGTACAGAAGGATGGAAAAGGGCAACAACACATTACCAACCATACCTGATCCCTGATACGAGCAGCAAACCTTCCCTGTTCCTGCAGCATTTATGAGTGCACTTAAACATATGGATCAGGGGCTTTGGTAGCAGCTGAAGAGCCTGTTAGGATCACTGCATCATTTATGAGTGCAACTGAGAATATTAGCTTATTAGCACAGGGCCTTTGTCATCAGACAAGGCTGCACTGTCTGTCAAAGCCAATCAGCCTGTACACATCTGTAGGGGGAAAAAAAAATCTCTGGGTAAATAGATCTAAATAGTTATCATGTGGTGTGGGCTTCTGAGCTTTCAACTCCAGGCAACAAAAAGGGGGAGAGAGAGAATGCCCCAAAAGTGCCCCTCCATCAGTAACGTCCCGGAAGTCTCACAGGACACTTGCAAGGTGACCTACCTATCATCAAATCGCTGTTATTTGCACCAAATAAGGCCAATCTTAAAAGCCAAACCATAAATACTCTTTCAGCTATTTTGTCTCATTTACCTGAGTAGCCCCAAGCTTGAATGCTGGAGGTGATTTTAGCTGTGGAAGAAGGCAGATGGAGCCTTTTGTGTAGGAAAATCTCAGTCCATCGGCAGCTGTATAACTGCAAACTAATACCTCAACACTGCAGCACAGATGTATCCAGTTTCTGTGAAGACATACTGATATATTCGTGGCTGGATATACTTATAAATGAAAGCTATCAGAGGCAGGGACATTATTTTACGGTCTGTTTTGCACTGACCGTAAAGGCTTTCTAATAGATGTCTGGAGCTGCTGGATATTACCGCAATATAAATAATAAATAATAATATATCATTTTAAATGTAAACAGAGGCATTCCACATTGAAGTACCTTTTCAAGTCTGTTTGAGATGCAGCTCTATTATAGTTTACACTTGAGTAGCCTACCCTTGAGGTAGCAGAGACATAGATATGAGCTGTGACATTTAAATTAGGAAGAAACATCAAACATAAATAAAAAAAGTCATCTTCGGTTGTTTCTGGAAGCTGATCACCCAGCAGCGCTTGGGCTTTATGTTCTGAGTAAACTTCTGTGATTTAGTGCAGAAACACTATAATAATTAACATGTTAATGCATGTTCTTAAAATTGCTTTCCTTGGAGCATCTCCTATGCTGCTGAACATTTCCTATGCTGCTGAACATTTTCTATGCTGCTGAACATCATAGAGAAAAATTGCTCAAAACTGGGGTAAGTTCCTCTTTTTAGGAGTTGCTGTATTCAGCAAAAGCATGGTCTTTCACACAAATCTAGAAAACAATGACAGTGTTGTCACTCATGCTTGAAAGCTCAGATTTTTTACCTTGGGAAGGCAAAGCCAAACAGGGTTGAAGGGAAACTTGTCATTTGGGGGGTTGACAGAGAAAGATTGCGACCACTGAACAATTAAGAGACATTTTCACTTTTAAAGTTTCATTTGATTTTCTCTGGTGTTTCATGCTGAGTACCATTCCATTCCCAGGCATTTACATGGTCACTGGGTTGCATCTCAAAACATCACCTCCCCGGCTGGACCCAACCGGCAGGTAGCTGGGGCAATCCCCACACCTCCTGCCCACCTCGCTGTCACTCGCAGGTCACGCTGCTCGGTTACTCTGGGCCCCTGGTGGCCTTGTCTGGCAAAAGGGAGAGATAAAGGGAGAAAAAAGGGAGCAAGACCCCACAGCCCTCTTTTTCCCTATAGAGCGAAAAGAGCAAGCAGCTTCTTCCCCTATCCCCAGTGACAGTCCCCACCTTCCTGGGCAAATCCCCACGATGTCCAACAGCTTTTGCTCTTCTGGATTCTTGTTTGTGTTTTTTTCTTACTTATCCAGCCTGATTTGTCCTCATTCCAATGCAAGTCTATTCTTTCTAGTCCTATCCACATGAAGACTTTTCAGTTGGAAGGTCCCTTTCCAGATGAAATATTCTATTCTAAGCCCATATTGTTCAATTTTTGTTATTAACAGGCTTTTTTGTGCTCAAAACCTGTCCTCTTGGCTCTCCCTTCACCCACTTCCCTCCGTGCGGGACAAGTCGCGCTTGCAGGGTGTATCCTAGGGCTGGAGTACAATTTTCCAGTGTTTTTGTACTTACCCTGTAAATGTTTGCTTATGGTAATGTTATGTGAAACTGTCTCACTACCCACAAGGTTTGTTGCTGCTATAAATGAAAACTGAATAGGTTTGACGTGACTTCTTGTTAATTATTTTTTCTTCTTGTTATCTTCTATACGCTTACATATACACTGCTCAATTGCTGCACTGCAGGCAGCGAGAGTCAACACGCTGGGTTAAATGAAATTTAGCAATAACAGGCATAATTGAATACTACAGACACATAAATATATAAAAACTATGGCATATACATGCATGTACACTCGCACACATGTACCACTTGCGTAAGCTTAAGAAGTCTAATAGAGGTGCCTTACCCTGTCTTGTCAGATATTTATGGTATTGAATTTAATATACAGATCATGTCAGCCTAGGCCAGCTGGAAACCTCCTGTCTCTGGAACAGTGTGGTCCAGCCTTATTCTGTCAGCTCAGCACACGTAACCTGCTATAAGTCCTGTGACTCAGGTAGGAAAGTCAACCTACGGAGCGAAGAGCAGATTCCTCTTGATCTCCTCTTCACTGCAAAGTGCAGATCTAAACTGAAATGCTCAGCTGAGGTCTCCATTAGTGCCAAAAAAATGTTGTGAACTTTGTTATTAAGATCAGGAAAATGTCATGGAAACATTTCTGGGAAGCCTTAGCCCCAGAAGCCGCGGCAGTGCCTTGGAAGCAAACCCCGTTTCAGCTCCCTAGGGCCAGCTCCCAGGAGGGATGGCTGGACAGGGCAGAAACCAGACAGGCTGTCCTTGCCTTTCTACAGCAATGTTAATTTGTTTATTGTGGACCCAAGAACACTGCTGTGGAGACCAGTCACAGCTGATTAAATATAGAATAGGTGAAAGAGGTGAATGAGGACACATTAAGATATGTTTACTTACCAGGTCAGCATCCTATCTATTTCTTGGTGTGCTTTTGGTAGTGCACCCCCAAGCTGCCTGGGAAGCCTCAAAGGGCTTGGCGTGGATGGTGACAGTTCACGATCAATCCCTCGCTCCCAGATAAGCCTACGTCTCCCACTGCCATAAAAACAATAAGCACAAGAAAGTTTCAACTTTCTTTTTTTCCACTGCATTAATCAGGAACATTTTTCTTGCTCGTATCAGTTTGCGAGTTTTCTTTCAACTGCTCTCCCTATGCATAATTTTAAAAATCCTGGTTAGAGATATACACAACTTATCATTGTCAGCTGTGAATGCTTATAGCAGCTCTGACATTTCCACAGATTTTAAAAAATTTGAGTCAGGACAAAATTTGGCAGGTCCACTAATAAGTAATATTGTTTTTCTTTGAAAAGGCCCAATTCTAATCAACCCACGGCAATGTAGTGATTTTTGCATCCATTTGTCCTTAGCAAAAGCTGTCTTTTCCTAGAAGTAAATTCTCTTGGTTTCACCAAGTCGCTTTTCAACATTCTGTCCTTCCTTTCTGACCGCTTGCATTTTAGCCTTACAGCCTTAATGGGGAGCAAAAAAAAAATTATATTCATTAACAGGAAACACGAGCGCAGGTTTTGCTCGTGGTTAACTGGTTAGGAAAGGTTATCTGACCCAAGAGGGTCTCTGCTCTCCTCTGCTGTGTTCCACTTAAACCTGGCCCAGAGGTGATGGTGTCCACCTCTTGCACGACACTGCTTTGTTCCTGTTGTCTGTGGGATCTGGAGCTGACACAAGAAATTTGTATCAGAAGATCATCGGATAAAAGAAGCCACGTGAGACTGGCTGAAAGAAGCGGGGGAAGGAAGGAAGGAAATGTCAGCAGGACACAGCGCTTCATAAGAGCCTGGGCTTATCTTTATAGTCAGTGTTATCTGTAAGATTGATAAACGTGCGATGGGCTGGAAGGGGGAGAGAGGACAAAGTCATTGTACTGAAAAACTAGGCCTGGCAACAATAAAAAACCCTATAAAATAGTTAAAAACCTAATAGCTCACTAGAGCTTTTTGCCAGAGCAACTGCTCTACGTCCAATAGCTCTCTAAAGGCATTAGAAAATGAAAGGAGTTTTAATGCACCCCTACATTTCTTTTCTTTCTAGTTTTACAAGGGGCGATGTGGCAATCTAATTATACTGTGTTGTGAACTACTATTATGTCCTGCAAGCAAAGGTACGGAGCCTTTTTTTATCATTCCATTATGCGGCTGTTGCTACTTTTTACACTTGTTTCAGCTTTGGTGCAATAACTCTGTGTTGTAGCCTACATTAATTTTTTTTTTTTCTTTATTTTAACCATTCATTGTTTCACAGCGATAAAACAGGACATGCAAGCAAAGCCCATCACCTAGACAGCGTACGAGCAAGGCCGTTCCTTCATGTCTTGCTGCTTCAAACAGCACACAAGCCCCAGAGGAACCTATAGCAAGGTGGTAGGGACATTTTCGGGACATTGTCTCCCTGTCTTAATGTTAAGATAAACAAAAGGCTATGTAACTGATAACAGTAGTCTCCACCTGAGCTAAGCACACCCATGGCCCTAGGAACCGCCTGGGCAAATACCGACAGATGAAGCAAGCCACCGCTCAAATCATATTCTTTTTATGTAAAACCCTCACCCTTTGTCCTTTTCAATTATGTATGGTCATGTTCTTACAATAGCTTCTGCTGTCACTATGATTTAAAGATAAGGTTTGTTTTAAAAGACCATTTGTTTCCAGTGCCAACAGAGGTAGGCTAACCAGATAAATAAGTGCACGGGGTTTTGAGACCCCCCTGGATTTCTTCCCTCCTTCCCCAGAGCCTGCCACCTGAATCTCTTGCTAATCATTTCAAGGCTATTCAGAAGGTAGTCCTTGCATAATTTTTAGCTTAGCATTAAAAACTGCCTAATTGTTATTCATTTAGCTTAGCAGCTATTATACACCGAAGTGACCTCTGCTTCTCTGTTAATTATAAATAGTTTTGTCTATTGGACAAATTGACGTGAATTAGCTCAGTTTTAAGATCCTATCAATAATTTAAATAGCCTTTTCAAACAAATAAAATAGAAAAAGACAAACAAACAAACCCAAAAAAACCCCAACCTTAGGCAGAAAAGGCCACCTTGCAATTGTAAAGCACCAACAATTTGTTGATTTACTAGTGAGGGCAGAATTTAATAATATTGCTAAATGCAGAACAAGTTTTATTTTTCCATGTACTCAGGCCCATACATTTGCTGTCGAGCAGAAAGAGTTTCAAGGTCTGGTCCCAGCCCATTAGCTGCAGCTGTCAGAGACATCTGCCCAACCCGATTACCATCAACACCAAGCGGAAACAGTGGTGCTGTCAGCCCCATCAAAACACCCCTTCCTTCCACACTCAACTGCTGCCAAGCAATTGGGCTTCTACTATACTACGCTTAAAACAGAGCTCAGAAATGGCTTTATTCTCAAGTGAGGTCATGATTGGGTGAAACGTATATACAAGGTTGCCGGTATCATCAAGCCTGGAAGAAACAACATCTCTTTCTTTCTGCTAGGAAACATCAGCCAGAATTTCCTTCTGGTGTAAGGTAGGCAACCGCGCCTGAGAAGATAAGCTCTAGTCATAAAAAATACATACGGCATAAGGTCAGGTTTCATTTTGTTCTGTGATTCATTTTAAGCCTCTGGAGAGGCCATCCAATGTGAAGACTTCACAGAGAAAATTGCAGGAGGCTACAGCAAAGGGAAGGAGCTGAGCACTGATTTATCTATGTAATTCTATTATAGGCAAAAATAAAAGGTCTTTTATTTACAAATAACTTGTAAGGGTGAGAAACAACGAGCAAAGATTTGCTGTAATAGATGATACTGCTTGCCTTGTGAAGATCTAGTGAAAGCACCACCAATCTGGTGTCGAGCATCGGATGTTAGACGAAACGATGGGTGGGAGCACCACCGGTTTTCAGTCTTTGCCTTCAGCTCTTCCCTATGGCACGGGAAGGTCTTCTCTCCCCCAGTCCCTCTGACACATCCAAGTTTTATCTCAATCTTTAGTTTTGTTTGGTTTTAATTGCCAACACAGCTTAATGAAAGCATAAGCCAGTGATGCATGGACCCACTCGACCACCTCAGCCGAGGGTACGCACAAAATGTCACACAAACACGTCCAAGGTCAGTCCCACCTCAGAGAGCTGCTATTGATTCACCATAGCCAACATCATGACTCCAAGGTCAAAATGCATTAAAAGCATCAGTACTTATCGCTATCAAGTGTCCTTTCTTTCCTCTCCGATAACCTCCGACCCTGGTCAATGCTGGCAGAAGTGTGCTGTATTCCCAATGGCCCCCCCTAGTGTCGTTCTTCAAAGATTCTTTGGGGTTTCCTGAAAGTCTGGAATATTTACTTACAGCTATGGCACTTCCCTTATCTCACTGAGCAAACAGTTGGACACAAAATGCCAAGAAAAGCTGTGAAAGACAGAAGAGACGTAACAGAAATAGTAATGACTGGGGGTAAAACCACTGATTGTGTTCAAAGCAATTTGTAAGCAGGAGAAAGCTGTTCCTGGCCAGAAAATAACAGATTTGCAGAACCTTGTGCAGCTATTACATTTCTTTTCATATATACTTAATACATCTTTCATTCACAAAAATACCTTTTTCCTCCTAACATTTGTCATCCCCAAAGAATATGAAATTAATCTAAAATGCAATAAAGCAGAGCTGCTATAGATGCCTGTTTACTATTTTGAGCAAAATTTCAGATAATACCATACTGCACATAAAGCCAACCTTGACTTCCAAAGTGTAAAGGAGCCTTTTTCTGCTGTATCAGGAAGGGCAGAGCAATGGAGGATGGAGCCTTAATACTCATAAACAGTTGCCTTCCAAAAGTAAGCTAAACGCAGCAATTACAAAATTTCATATTAAGTATAAGACGATAAAGATCCAAGAAATATCTAAAATATTATAAATGCAACAACAAAAAAAAACCAATACTGAGAAAAAAATCTAAGTTTTACTCAATCATAATAAGGCTTTGGGAAACCAGGAGGACACCCCACGTGTCCCCAAGGAGCTGTCACAAGCCTCAGCTGCAGCACTGCAAACAACCGAGTCTATCAGAAGATAAAGATCTTCCAAATGTATTTGTTCTCCACATTTAATATTAATCAAAGAGCATTATACATTTCGTACATCGCTTGATTGTCCTAGCTGCAGGGGGAAGAAACGCCGGCTTGATAGAAGTAATGCAAAACAACATACATAAATGTGTAAACCAATAATGAAATAAAAAAGAGGAATTGGTTGATTAAACAAAGGCTCTTTTGAAGCTGGGACTCTGTTTGAATCATCACAGGAAGAACTGGAAAAACCTACAGACCCCAAGGTCTGATCTCCCATGGTAATCCTTGCACTTCTCTTCACTATTTAGCTTGGTCACAGCTTCCCAAACCATCAACCACATCGAAGGCTGCCAGCCCATGGGCTGGGCCAGGAGCTCTGTACCCTGTTCCCAGTTTTGTCCCCTGATGATTCATGCCACAGAAGCGACCTCAGAATTTGGAGAGCTACAGAGAAAAAGCTTAACGTAAGAGCAATGTGTTCCTAAAACCACTATTAACAAAAAACCCCAGATAAATGGCTCAAAGTACTTCAGCCTGGGCATGCACAACCTCACATCAACTCTCTGCAGGGGCACAAACACAGAGTGAGACATGAAACCAGAAGCCCTGGCCCATCAGAAAGCCCCAGAAGACCTGCTGGCTCTTGCTGCAGCTCAAGAGGCAACAGGGCAGCCCTGAGCGTGGGGAACCTGCCCTCACTGGTGCCGGGAGGTGGGACACAGCATCCCTCCACAAGGACGGGGAGACAGAATGAGCAGGTAGGTGCAAGCATGGGTGTTAGGAATGGTAGTGATGCTGGCTGCCTGACCTGCACACGGAGAGCACTGAGTCACCCCAGCTCCTGGGGATCAGAGCCCACTCATGGCTCACCCATGGCCACCAGCATTTGCTGGTTACATGGAATAGGCTTAGAACTGCTTTGGAAAACCAGACCTGCTTTGGGCACCAGGTTGCAGCCACTGTCACTCACCATCACAGTGACACATTCAGAATGGATGCCCCAAAGTCCAAAGGAGTGGTGGCCCCATGGCGCCAGCACCACAACCTGCCACCCCTTGCCAGCAGGGCTTCACTGCTGTTGATGATGACCGATTTTTTTTTTTTAATGTTGCTGTTTTCAGCTATTTTCTGTTGTTTCACAGCATGACAAGGAAAAGAGAATGCATCCAGTGCTGAAAGCACTTCTCCATCACAACAATGGGGGTAAATTGTGCTACTTCTGGGTATTGAGAGGACTAATCTCAGCTGTACGCGTATCCTTGTATGCTGGTTTAGAAAACATTTAGTAATGCTAAACCTAAATGAAAATAAAAAAGCTGCTAACTATCACTATAAATGCATTTGAGGGCTGAAACCCAGCTGAAGGAGGATCACTTCATTTGTTTCTAACCTGCTATTAATATCGTGCATGTTTTGTTTATTGGAGCTTCGGAAGTTCATTTGAGATTGACCAAATGCAGACTTTTCTGGGTCTTATGCTGTGACACAAGGTATTAAACATCATCAACGCATGGGAAAACACTTGGCTTGCCAAACTAAACACTTCTTGTATGATTTCTGTAAATGGTTTTCCTAGATAAGGCCTTGTGGCAGTTATTTATGGATCATACACCAGGCAAGTACACAAAGCCTGCTGTATTAAGCTAACTCCACTCCATTTGCCTAAGTGTTCCGAAGCGCTTTGGGGACTGTTAACATGGGTGATTTTGCTTTCTTTCTTTTTTTTTGTTTTGTTTTGGGTTTTTTTGGGTTTTTTGTTGGTTTTTTTGGTGTGTTTTTTTTTTTTTTTTTCCAAGTCTGTTCACCTGGTGGCCTCAAGCATCCCATTATTGCTATAAAGACACAGCATCCACGTTCTCTCACCCAGAAGATCAGAGCCAGCCCCAGAAAGCCATGCCGGTGTAATTACGCTCCACCTGGCACTTGTTTATGGCAGGGTTTATGCTCACATATATACCATGCACACTGAGGGGAACCTTTCGGACAAGGACAGTGTAATTCATTTTGAGAAACATCTTCCTCCTGTTTAAGAGTTAGCAGAAATTGAAATTCCTCAAGGGAACCAAGCACGGTATTTTTCATTTTCTCAGAATCCATATGGTTTATTGTTAGATTTATCCCTTTATTATTATTGATTATATAAGGGCTGGGTTGGAATCCAAACTTTTTTTTTTTTTTAAGAGCAGGTTACATGTCAGTGCTATGGATTTTCAAAATAAGAGGGATGCTGAAACCTGGATTTTGCAAACAAATTTTGGCGTCAAGAATGCAGTGCTCATGTACCCTGGTAACACTGGCACCATAATTCTTCTTTAGTCAACCCCACTGACTTTCTGTTTGGGATTCCAGTTTATCTCCCCACTCCTGCTTGGTTAAACACCATCTAGTGCCACAGCCAAGAATCACATCTTACATTAACAACAACAGAAACCCCAAACAAACAAAAACCCAGCCCCATCAGCAACACCTAAGAATTCTGAAAAATCCTTAAATTTGACCCTCACAGTGTCACCACGGTTGAGAACTGACGCAGAAGATACTGCATGAATTGGGGAAAATAATAATAAAAAGAGGAATCATAGAGTAGAAGGATATTTAATTCATTTCTCTGCAAATTGGGGTATGTCTTCAGCCAAACCCATCCTCCAGCTCCTGCTTTTGATCACCTTCAGCCAGCAAGGCCAGGCAGGAGTATTTGTAAATGCACAATAATATTCTCATCCCTGTAAGCAGCATTTGATAGGCAGTAACAGGCACGGCCCCCGTGCCGTGCGCATCCATACGGGGAGCAGGAATACCCAGCGCCAGCATCGTAGCACCCACCCCTCCCGCAGCCCCATGCCCCCGGTGATGCTCTGGCTGTGGAGGCTGGCAGAGACAGCCCAACCTGCACCAACTTTACCCTCATTTTCTGAAATATTTTTGTAAAATAAATTATAGCAGCCCTCACTTCTGGCTTTTTTTCTTTAATTTTTTTTTTTTTTCTTTCCAAAGCTGTCTTATCTCATAACATTGCAGGATGTTGCTTTGGGATAGATTAGAGCATGACCCCAACACAGGAGATCCAGAAAAAAGGGAGATCTCTTCCTCTCCTCATTACAGAGGAGAACATGATGCAGCCTGTTTAAAATAAGGTTTGTTCTCCAACAATTAAAAGCCTTTAATATTCCTCCAGATTAACTCGAGAGATAAATCATCATTATTGACATTCAATACTTGGCACTATAAACGAACAGGGACATTTTTCTTGCTTAGGACCAATGCTTGAGAGCTGCGATGTGATCCCTGGCACGCAGCCGCGCATCTCTAACAGTTTTGTACCGCACCCGACACGTGTGTGCAGAATCCCACTCATTTTTGGAAGGAGTGGGAGCTGCCAGACAGCCACGGCACGGCTTTCGGCACCGGGTGATTGAATGAATCACATCACCTTTCTGACTGATCTCTTCATCACCACGCTAAGAATAGCAAAGTCGCAGGCTTTGCATTTCACTCATCCCTTGAAGAGTTCAGTTCTCCTCCTGTTAGTCATATTTTAGCTGTTTCATCCCTAGACAGTGCCAGAAAGCTCTCATATGCCAGCACCGCGCTAATGTACCCGCTGGGTTACGCCTTCGGACGGAGCATCTTCTAACACGGGACGATCGCTGCTGACTGCTAATCAGTGCGGGCCTACACATTTCCCTTTAAACTAATCGACATCAGCTGAGAACGTGGCCATCACATTTATCACATGAAAGTATTTGGGAAGCCTTCTCCGTAAAGCCCGCTGGAGCACACGGAGCCTCGTCTGAGGTCAGCCAGATGCGGCAGCAGTTATGGCACTCATTAAGTCATTGAATATTAATGACAAATTAACACAAACTATAAATGAGAAGCAAATTTTCACCTTCAGACTCTTTTAATGAATTCTGTTGTATATATTTTCAAGCCAGCAGTAATCAGACAGGCAATATTTCTCAAATATTTCATTTACTCCATTTCTAGCTTTTTTTTCCTTCCCAACAGCTAAGAGCCCATTGATTCCACCTTTAATTACTGTTCACAGCCACATCTGTTCCTGATATTCAAAGGGGGGTGGGGTGGGGAAATCAGTTAAACACTACAAAGTAATTTCTCATTTGCTTTCTAAATCATTAAACAACTATCTTTTCTTGCATACCAGTTTTAAATGGTTCTACAACCTGGGGTGGGGGAACCAAACAAAAACTGCTTCTGGTTTTGGAAAGGAAGGAATCCAATTCAGCCCAAATTCCTGCTCCTCCCGACTCCCATCAATCACTTTAAAATAATTGCACCGGGTTTCTCACCTGGAGTTGTGTTGCTCAATAAAGCGCAGACAAGTGAGCGCTGGTGGAGAGGGGGGACATTTTAATATCTGGCACGCACCCGTGTATGCCTCTGTGTTCCTGTTTTCCTTGGAACAAATGCTGTTATAATTTCTTCAAGGAATCAATAACGTCCATTGCCAGAGCCCTGGACTGTTTGAGATGCAGATTGCATAGGGAGACTGAAAATTTATTGCATTGTAAACGTAGGCAGAAGGTGGTAGGTAAGCTGTAATTAAAGTTTTGCTGATAATAAAAAATGGGGGGAATAAGCAGACTCCATAGCCAGCATTAGCACTGCTGCACGGTCACACCATTTTGCAGAGGGAGCTGCAGCACGAGGCTCTTTCTCTGCACAATTAGCCAAAGGGAGCAGGGGTTCCATCTCAAACCCCCCAAGGCGCTGGCACCCCCTGTGCCCTTCGCCAACACTCAACATCTCCAGAGCCTTCCAAAACTTCAACTCCCAGCTTTTAAATCTTATTCTAGTTCTTCAAAAATCACGTCTTACCTTTATTACTCTCGGCAGGCGCTTTTATCTGGGAAGCTAAAATTAAGACAGAACTTTATCATTACACCGCTGATGCATTTTTTTTATTATTATTATTATTCCTTGTAACAGACCTGGTGGTGCACGAGCGGGTGGGTGGTGAGATGGTTAACAAAAAGTTAGCAAACCCTCCCACAGGGGTTTATCTCACAGACAGGCAGAGCACTGAGCTGCAGAGGGGCACCCACGTCCTTCCTCCCTGGGCATCTCCGCAGTGAGGAGCTGCTCCCCCGCCCGCTCCAGCAAAGTTTTACATCGCCGCTGACTATATAAGAGACATAAGGCAAACCCCCAAACCTGCTGCCTATTTTCTTTTTCTTTCCCCTCCTTTCTTGACTTCCTTCATTTTCAGATTTCTGTCCTTGTCCCAGGGTTGGGATTGCTCACCACTAATTATCCAATAAAAATAGAGTTGAAGTATTAAATCTTTCCCTAGTTAACCCAATGTCTTTAATAATAAAAGAGATTTTGCACAAGGGATAAATACTGTATCTCATTTTCCCACTCTTACAAGTCTCCTGTCACTCCACACTTATTAATACTGCTACTAATATACTGTTCCCAGTTAGCCACTAAAATAGTTTGGTTATTCCTATTAAATCACCAATAAAATGTGGCCTCGCAATGCAATAAAAAAGGCTTTGTTGCTTGTGGGGTTTATTGGCAGCATCTATTTGCCCAATTTGTCAAGAGGTTTTCCCCCAGTTTTCTGATACTATAGCAAATAACGCTCCGGTATGGAAATATGGTGAGAAAGCAGTGGCTGATCCCTGGCCAGATGCCACCGGGTCCTCCCCGGGTACCTGGCAGTGACTGGTGGCACAGACAAGCGTCCCTCCCTCCAGGCTGGGTGAGTGGATGCTGCAAGAACCTCTTCCCAGAAGAAAACCCAGCTCCTTTCTGGTTAAAATTCAGAACACCTCACTTTCTGAGAGAGAGGAGCAGCCTCCCACCGGCAGGGCTAATCTGTGCTCCTAAATGGTGCGGAGCCCCAGCACCAGGGACAGAGGCTGCTGTCCACACCAGAGTCACACCCACACAATTTAGCTCCTAAATCAGCAATCGAGTGCTAATTTATCAACTCAGGCCATTCTATAGAAGCAAGAACCGGAGAAAACGCTCCCCTTACAAATACCATTCTCAGCAATCACATACGGCCTTGTAACGGGCATTTGAATCAGAAAAGCCCACTGAAAGCCTACAGCAAACCTCCCTGGACAGAGATGCAAAATATTTCCCCACAGTCTGCAATGCACCGAGGGTTTTAATGAAAGGACTAGTCAAAACACCCCAGAAGAAGAGAAAAAGGAGGATGCATCACTGCTCGAGATCTTTTCGACAGCCAAGAACATTAGGCAAAGTATTCAGATGGTCCAAAGGAGTGGACCATGATCCATGCTAGCAGAGAACACGATGGCTTCAGCCCAGGTAACCCCAAGGAACTTAATGATCTTTTAACCTGGGCTTCTCACAAGGCTCTGCTGCCCATGAACCTTGCTTAGCGCGCCCTGCCCATGGGTACAGGCAGGTCGGCGCGCCTGCGCAGTCACTCGCGGCAGTTTGGGCGGCATCACCTCCGCTGATGCTCTTTCCTTTCAGTTTGGTCCTCCTGCTTGCCAGACAGCGAGATTTGATGGGACCCACCAACCAAGGCAAAGGACCAGCGGTGGGATGAGATGCCAGAAAGCCCAACACAGCGTGGTTCCTGCTGTGGGGAAGGTTTGGGGTCGAACACCACAACAGCAAGAATTTAAAAAACAGGACAGCTAAGCCCATTGAAGAATTGGGCCAGGATTTTTCAACTGGATAATTTTATAACTTTGGGATGCTGAATTCTAATTAATAAGCGGCCAGTGTGATTGTGCAACACTGTCCTCTATTGGAAACAGCTTACCAGACCACCTGGAGCACTGCTAGACATCCTCTGCCTTAGTTTGTGGGAAAAAGCCCAGTCATTTGTTAGGGCTTAACATCTCCTGTGATTTGGCTCCAATATTGTCTGTGTGGGCTTCCTCAGCCTTATGCATCACCCATGAGTTGTTCCAAAATATCATCGTGCCTTGACTTTGCTTTGTGTTTATTCAGTACCGGTAGCAGTAAAAAGGCTTTGCACAAGAGAGCCATTGAATTAATACGAGCAGATTTATTGTGCAGGCTTTATAATCTTTCTTGCACACCAAGCTCAAAATCTCTAACGCATATATTAGGAGAAAGGAGCCTGACAGAAATGCTGCGAGGTGCCCCATAAATATCCTGGTGCCTCTGATGGGCAATGCAGTGACCTTCTGGAAGGGGTGCAATTTGTAACTCCACCTACTTGCAGGGATGGGACCCAGGATAAGGCATCATTTTTAGAGCTACCATCTCTGGAGATTTCTGGGAATAAAAAGCTGATTCACGGGTGCTACAGAAGAAAGATGATGACTGGTGGCTCGCCGAGAGGAAGAGAATAGCACAGCGCAGTGGCTGGCAGCCACGTAGCTCTTGCACCATCTTACCTCTCTCTCGGAAGAGCTGGGCAATAAACGGGTGGTTGCTGCAGCAGGGAGGAGCAAAGCTCCACGTTAAAGCAAGCAAGATCCCATAGCACAGATGCTGCCTATCTGCTGCCACCTCCTCCAGACCTGCACACACCTCCCTCCCTCCCCCTCCTCTCCCTCCAAGACAGACAACGTTCCTTGACTTCACCGCATGGTTTGCCACTTTTTCTCCCACTTATTGCTTTCATAAAACGGTATTTTCCTCTTTTCAATCTCTAATTTCTTGTCTTCAAGGACATCACTCTATCATAACGGGAGGAGTCTGAATGCTTTCCTTGAACCCAGGCTGTTTTACCTTTCTAAAGGATGCAGTTTGGGGGGGGCTAGAAGTCGTCATGCATCCATCTACTGGATAAGCCACAGCCCCTATTCCAAATAGCAGCTGGCCCAGTGACACCGCACTGGGGTGCGAGATGGAGGAAAATAGTATGACCTCTTTCAGGACCTGATCTTAAGTAAAGGGACATCTCCCCACTAACGTGCGACCCAGGTTCAGGTGCTTTCTGTCCGAAGGCGGCAGATGCCGTCTGTCACCAGTGCTCTGTCATCTCTGCCCACTCGACGCCAGCGCTGGTGACATTGTCCTCAGCAAGACCAGCCACAGCAGGGAGAGTTCACACCTGCTATTGTGAGGGGCCTTGCAGTCATTAGTCTCCGAAATTGCTTTCTATGGTGTACAAGAGACATAACAAATGGCTAATTTAATAAAATTGTGTCGGTTCACTCAGCCAGAGAAGCAAGGATAATAGCAGCTGATTCTAGAAAAAAATTGGAAGTTGCTCGGATGTTGTGGGTTCAAACTTCTTGCAATGGGAGCAGTGGTGCCCAGGTTTCAGCTGGTCCCTGCTTAATCCTCTCCACCCGGTGCACCATGGCGGAGGGAGAAAAAAACACAGCGGCATGGCCCGGGATGGCAGGGAGGCAATGCAGCTAAAGAGCAGACTGCAATACAGATACTAATCTCTTCAAAAGTCCAAGTTATTCGGAATTCCCCTGCCCTAATACCATTAAATTCAGAGCATCCATATCTTGGAATCAATCCCAGCAATCACCAGTTCAGGGACCCGATGTCCAACTGCTGCATTCCCCGCTCTCCTGGCCATAGAGGTGCCGGTCCTAAAATTTAATGGGACAAACTCCCCCTTCTCCAGTCCAGCCCCAGCTTTTCATTCCACCAGCAAAACCTTTGCTCTCACTTTTAATGAGCACAGGAACGGGTCCAGATTCAACGTGAAGGAAATGACCAGCTATGGGACTCTCATAGCCAAGACTGGAGATGACTCCGGCTGCAGGAGCGAGCCAGGCTCGAGAAGAGGCAGATCTGGCAGCAGAAAGCATGAGAAGCCCCTGCGTAGGTCTGTCATGCTTTAGACAGGACACAAATACCCAAACACATTGAAGCAAATGACACATTGCACAAAACATCAGAAGCGAGCTGATTTCTTACTATATATCAATAATGTCCAATTAAAAAAATTCAGTGTCACCATCGCAATAGCAATCAAGGCTGAATCATCAGCATCCACATCACCCTAAAAGTGAAATGAAACATTAAAATAAAAGTAATTGAAAAGGCCCCTTCTGCCTCCTTTTACCCAAGAGTAAATCTGAATAACTTGGAAAAGTCTGCTACCAAATGAGCAAACAATTTGATCACGGAGTCTTGTGGATGCAAGATCTTTAATAGATTTTTAAACAGCCCTTACACAGTGACCTTTAAACAAGTTGTAGTTATCATGTGTAAATTCATTATTTCCTAAAATGTTTTAATTTTATAATTAACTCCAATGCACTACTTGCATTCAATCTAGATTCAGAATAAAACTGAGCAGTGGTTTTCCCGGTACCAATGGAGAACGCCAATTTTCTCACTTTATCATTTTGGCTGTATGAGACAGTCGAGTTTTTTCTCCAGGTGCCTGAAGCTGCCAAAAGCCTCCTGCTGCCTGCAGTCCTTCTGCCGGAGCACGGCCCGACCTGGCTTAACAGCGCTTCCCTCCATCACGACATGGTCCCAGGGCTGCTAAAGGCACGACCGCTGGGCAACACATCTGCACAAGCCAGCAAAGAAAACCTCTTCCAGGAAAAACAAAGCTTTGTGATGCCTATTTGCCTGTGGCACTTTTCTGTGTGGATTTTTTCCACGCCTGTTAGGTCTCCTTCCAGCCAACTGCTTCTTCTGACATATTTTCCTGGGAATTTTAAGCCCTCCAGGTCCCTGTCAAAATGCTCCCCTATGCCGGCTCCCTGCATCCCACTGGGGCTCCCTGCTCCTCCTTGAGACCCTCTCCCTTCCCTGCTGCCTTCTCCACCACTTTTGGGACCTTGCTAAGTCTCTGGGGAGCAGTTGAGCAGAAGTCCTTCCTTCCTGAGCACTGCATGTTTCTTAAAGGAATTTAACACCCAAATCAAGAGCAAAGAAACCAGAAAGGCATCAACCATCACTGTCAACAGCAGTAAAGTCCAGCTGGAGCTGTGGGAAGCACCCACTGACCCCAGCAGCTCCTTTTTGTCACCCAGTGGCTTTGCAAGACAGGGCCGCTCATGCACCCACTATGTTTAAGGCACACATAGAACGCAGCTTCCAAATAACAAAGAAAAAAAGCAAATTATTAAAATCTGATAGGTCTGAATACTTGCTCTTAGTAAAAATGTCTCAAGGCTTCTGCAGCTCCCTGCCAAGCCCTCGGCAGCTGAACATCTGCACTCTCCATCTGTCCCTACCTTCGCAGATCACCTCCTACTTCAATCGCTTGCCACCAACCTGTCCCTCCCAGCTTCCTCCAGACTACTTCTCTCTCCAGACCTGGTGGGACCAAAGCACTCCAGTCTGCACCGTTTGACTTCTGATGGAGCCTGCCCACAGAGCATAACCTTGGCACAAACAAGCACCGGCCAAACTGCTTGTCCGTGTTCTTCATGGGTTTGCTTAACCACAAAAGCTTGTGCTGCTATTGGCTTGGCATTCAGGAGGCCTGGATAAAAAAAAAAAAAAAAAAAAAAATTAAAAGCTCCAGCACCAGCTGAAGGGGAAGAGGCACCATCAGTTGTGCCCCTGTAATTCAGTGCTTATTAAAAAATACAAGGGTTTGGGAGGTCTAGACTAGGACAAGGAGAATCAGGCATAGACGGAAAATGTAACCTTTGATGAGTGACAAGTGAGGTTATATGGATGAATACAAATGAGAAAGCTTTGAATAATTCATACTTGGGGTTCAAGGTAGAACAGTTTAACCTGATACCTTAGTAGTTGTGCTATCTTGCTGGCCTCAGGAATATTATCTCAAAGAACAAGATCTGAACATAACCCAGGTTTTAGATGTTAGTTTGTCCAGCAGTATTTAAAAATCAAAGCTCACTCACAGTTATCTAAAAATTGCAGCCCAAGCACTGTGAAGGGGATGGCTTTCCGGCAACCCTGGCCCTCCAACCTTGCCCCATGCCCATCTGCGCTTGCACCAGCGGAACTTTTTGGCATTGTGCTTGAGAGAATACCTGGACCACAACTTCTCACAAAGGTGAAAAAAAAATAGTAAAATTGGAGGAGTTTTGATCTCAGTTCTCCAAATCACAAAGGAAAAGCCACCTTTTAGGGGAGTGTTATTTATCTTACCAAGCTCTTCCCAGGAAGAACCCAGTTTAGAAACTGGGCGCAGTTTCAAAAGTCAGGATTACATTTTATCCTGTTTCATCTTCTGCTTTGCCAAGTCCTTCACAGCACTTGTTTTAAATCTTGAAATAAACTTACACCTTTAGACAGAGTCCCAATTAACCAGTCCTCCGAGAGAAAGCCCTCTGTTCCTCCAGCAAACAGGAGGAAACCTGGACAACCCCCAAAGTTATTTTTAACTATACTGTACCACATTGGTACAAATTCCACTTTCATACATAGCCTTTCAAAAGTGATATAAAAAATGACAACAAGCGATATAAACTGAGAAGCAGCAGCCATTGAGGGCATCAGAAAAAACCTCCCTCTCTCTCGCCAGGCAGGAGATAAATCCAACATTACAAATTAGCACCATAAATATTACATGTTTGGGGTGATTTATACACTTATTTTATCTAAGCCGGGCATTTCTTGCTTTCTAAGGAGGGAGAAGGATAGGGAAAGGATACCCACCTGTCCCAGCCACTGCTGCCTGCATCCGGAACTTTCTGCTCACCCTTATGCTAACGCCACACAGCTCCCCAGGGGGATTTTATCTGTAGATCACCACATGCTTATACAAATGTAAATAAATTGGAGGTTTATCCTAAGGGCAAATTTGTCTCATTCAATCTGGTGTTTCAGTGCTTCTGCTACACTTGTGTATCAGAATTGCAATGCAGCTGCTACATAGAGAAGCTGTAAAACCCAGACACATTTGCCTATGGTTTCTTTTTTTTCCCCCCTTTCTTCTTCCTTCCTCTCTCGTGAACTTCACATCACCTTTCATGCTTTATCATTGTGCTGCATAATCTCTATCTCTGCAGAATTGCTGGGATCACTACAGCGCCTAATACAAAATATAAAATATTGCACTGTGCACCCATGCAAAAGGCCAATTTTCATTAATCAAATATTCAGAAAAGTCAGTGCTCTATTATAATAAAAGCCCGGAAAACCAGAGTGCGAGGAAAAACAGATAAGATGGAGTTTCACCACATGATGTGCTGAAAAAGTTCCCACCAGGAAAATCTCAGCGCTTCATTTCAGAGCAGCCATCAACTGGCTCCTGCTGCTGGTGGATGCTCTGCACCTTTGCCAGAAATAAAGTGCAACAGCAACAGATATGTGCGTGTGTGTAGTAAAACGCATCCTCCCTTACTGCCAACCTGCTGGGAGCAGGAACTCTAAAATATCATATTGGAAGTGTTGTAGTACACGATGCAATACCAACCCACTCAGGGAATGAGCCATTGCAATTGCCCACTTCAAGAAAAGCAGCTTAGAGATGTAGCAAATGCTTTTCACTTTGTAAACGTGGTTTTCTCCCACCTTGCAAGAGTCAAGAGGGTGAGAAGCAGCTACAAATGCTTCCAGGCCCCTGAAGGCACCGAGCCCCATCAGGAGAGGACGCCCCAGCCACAGCCTGGAGGAACCAGCTTGCACCAACATCTGCTCTTGCATTAATGACTGGGTATTTATTAAATACGCCCACGCCACTCGATAGGTGCCTTTTCGTTTCCCAGGTTTCCAGTTTGGCAGCAGAGGACAGGCAGGACATAAAGACAGAGCAACCACAAGCTCACATTCAGCAGGCAGAGGGGCAGAATGACCCAAGAAGTTCTCTTGAACTGTTCATATTTTAAAGGCAGGCTTTCCTCCCCCGCCACATCCCCAAATTTCTGCTTACAATATTATATATCCAGCTGGATAATCCTGCCAGCCCAGGATTATACCAGCACCCTTTCCATAAAAGCCTTCCTGAAAAAAAAAAAAAACCAACACACAAAAAACCCCCAAAAAACCAAAACGCTCCACTCACACCTAAACTTCGAGGGTCTCCTCTTCCCAGACCTGCAATGCTCTGGGTAACTTTTCAATTTAATCACGCAGCACGTGCCCCTGTGCCACCTAAGCCCCCCCAAGAACTGGATGCATGGGGACGGCACCCAGCACCACCGCAGGGGCCACATGCTCCAGAGCACGCTGCTGGCCAAGGGCTGCCACCCCTCCTTGCCCTTGCTGTCCGCTTCCCAAAAAGAAGTCATTTCCCCGAATAAGTCATTTCCCAAAGTGAAGGCGCTAACCGAATTCTAAATTTTAATTCTATTTTACACAGTACTGCAGAAAAGTGGACACTGAAAAATTATCTGACTGGGAGCTTAGCAATAGAAAACCATAAATCACCCTGGCAGTTATATAGTTTTCTTGTGAGGCAGCACTTATGGGAGTAGCTGTTAACTAACGGCAGCACGCATTTGGCACCGGCGCTTTCGAGAGCCGCCGTTCAGTAGGTGCAACAGCTATCGATTCGGCTGCAGTGTCCCACTGCTGTATTTACAGCCTTTTCCCAAGGGATGGGGAAGCAGAGGCAAAGGTCTGTCACTCCCAAAGGTCACTCTGGGACCAAGTAAAGGATTTAGGGGGCAAAACCCTTGTGAGAAGAACACTAACAATAAAAACCCCAAACCAAGAAGTAACAGGCAGCAAGAATACAGAGAGATTATTTATTGTTAATTAAATCTGCAGTGAGAACAATGACAGGGAAAAAATAGGAAATTAATTCATTGTCTATAGAGCAAGTGAAACTAATGGATGTTGGGGGGAGGGGGTTTGACAGCAAAGAAAAAAATAAACCAGAAAACCTGTGGGAAGCAGGAAATGAGCCTGCTTTTCCAGCCTCTCCAAGGCCCCATTAGGCAGAACAATTAGAAAATCTTTCAACAGATGAAAATAGAAAAGCTTGTGGTCACACCACCAGATTTTACCTCCGAAAACGCTCGTGTGCATTAATTGAGTCTTCTGTAGGGTTCTGCCGAAGGTGTCCGCTATATTCCCAACTGCAATAAACTGATGGAGCTCAGTGGAACTGGGACAATTTATCCCAGCTCACCTTTAATGCTGGAAACAATATTGGTTTATGAATAGATCCCTTGTGCCAAAAGCTGAACTGGTTTCAAACTTTTAAAAGATTTTAAGTCTCCTTCAGTTGCGACTCGGGAAGAGCGAGCGGGAGAATTTTCCACAAAGCTGCCAAAACATAGGTTGCCTTAGAGCCGCCAAAAGGCTCATGTTGTGCAGCTTCGATTTAATCCAAAAACATGAAATATGAGCAGAAATATATCAATGCTGAAATATCTCGCAGCTACCATCACATAAAGTAGTGGCTCTCTTTGTCAAGTTAATTTGAGTGCTAATTACCTCCTATAAAAAAAAAAAACCAAGGAGCTAAACACACGTAGGTGTGGAAACATTTCAAGAGGGAGCTAGGGAAAAAAAAAAGTTATATGAGCATTTTGCATATTAATAGTGCTCTTAGGGTTCTGACTGCTCTTACATTTAATTGCAGTGGTTTCAACCACATCAGGATAATCAATCATCACTTTAAAATGTAATTAACTCCTGCAAGAAATGGTTCATGAAGGGAATTAAGAAATTTACTGTCTGAAGCTAAATTTGGGGTTACTTATAGGTTTCTTTTACTTACAGAAATATTCTAGTGCTGGCACATTGTCTTCTAACTCTGCAAGTGTTTCTCAGGTGGTGTTTCTGCTGAGGATGGGGAGAACGGGACATGCATGAAGCACAGACAGAAGGAAGGACTTTGGGGGTGGGTTGGGGGTTTTTAGGGTTGGCTGGGGTTTTCTTGGGGGAGAGAGAGGGGCATAAAGGCAGATTTTCTTCATTCTCTGGAACTTTTAATGATTTTTACAGTGTATATATTCTGCAAAGGTCCTCTAAAGGAAGAGGATAAATTTATCTCAATAACGAAGCTGCTCATGAAGAGGGAGATTTCATCTTTGCTTAACCCAGCAGCAAGTTTTCTGGCTCGGTCCTTGCCCATGCTCCCCCCCAAGCCCTGACTGTGTCACCCACCTGGTGCACGGCAGCTTCCAGTTCGAGAATCCCATCCAGGGGTATGAAACACCAAGCCACCTAATCTATCTGCACTAAAAATCATCTTTTCACCTGTGGATGGGACCATAAGCTTCATTCTTTATCAAATTCAAAATACAAAGATTCCTAAACCCCAAAAAAAAGAAAACTCCCAACAAATCAGGTACATAAATCATAACAAGAAGTTCTTCACCAGACAGCATCCTCTTCAGCTTCTGACATATGATTTAAATGGGAGTTAAGAGATAAATATTCAACAGTTACTTGATTTTATTAAAGAAGCCTTAAAAACACCTTCGACGTATACTTCCAAGGAGACTGTTGCCCTGCAGCTGCCTGAAGTGTGGCATTTACCATGCAATAAATACAAGGGAAAGAACCAGTAAGGGAATGGTAAATAAACATTACTGCCTTTCAGCTTTCTCTAAACCAGAGGTAGGCTACTAAAGAAAAAAAAATTAAAAATATCTTTGCCTTAAAGAGTTTCGTCGGAGCAGCAGCTCCCCAAAAGCTTTTCTTGCTCTCATTTGCAGGCACAGCCACATCACGATACGCTTAGCCCCAGCAAGGTTGATGCCTATGAGAAGGGGGTTTGGGCAAAGAGCAGCAGCTCTGGTTTCAGCCACCTGCAACAGCCAAGGAAGCCTGCGACAACCTCCCGACAGGGGGGTGCCAATCCCCCCCTGCTACAAAAACCCCATCCTCGCTGTTTGCTGTGTTAGCTTAGGAACAGCCACGCTACTTCCACAGAGCCGCTGTGGCAGATGGAGCAGCCAGCTGGAAGTTAGATACTGCTTTCCCTATAGCTGGACACATACAGAGCTCTATTAAATTTTAAATTTTAATCAGAGAATGTCAAGTTCAAAATTAGACTTAAGCCTCCGATTTTAAGGTTTGGGGAATGAAATATATTATCAGCCATGAATGCCCTTTATTTGAAGGAGAGGGAGCGTCGTTCCTGTTTTAAAAAGCAGGCACACAGGCGAGCCCCTTCATCACTCACAAGACACGGGCGGTTCAGGCGAAAGATTCGAAGCGGATATCACACAGCCAGGCCCACTCAATGATTCTTTCAAAAGAAAAAAAAAATAAAAATGCCACCATACCTAATGCTTTTTTCTGAAAAACCTGAGCAATAACAAATGTAACTCAGACTGATCTTTCTGCTGATGACTAGTCTCTACTGGAAATGCTCACGTTCTCGCGTATAATGCAAGATCAGAGAAACACCCTACCCGGCCCTCACCCCGCAAGACCACTGGACCTCCACTGCCCCTCCCCTTTCAGGGGAGCTTTTACCCTCCAATTACCCTGACATACAATCACAGAATCATAGAATCATTTAGGTTGGAAAAGCCCTTTAAGATCCCCAAGCCCAACTGTTCCCCTAACCTTGCCATCCCACCACTAAACCCTGTCCCCAGGCACCTCATCTGCCCAGCTTCTAAATACCTCCAGGGATGGAGACTCAACCCCTTCCCTGGGCAGCCCATTCCAGAGCCTGAAAGCCCTTTCTGTAAAGAAATTTTTCCTAATTTCTAAGGACATAGCTAAAGGCCACCCAGCACAGCTGGGATAAGAGCACAGGGCAGATCCTGAGCTAACGCCAGCAAGCCCTGGGGATGCGGCGATTTTGGGGGTTGCAGTTCAAGCAATGGGCAGGTGGCGATGAAGCCAACACCTCTCCTGACGTACCTACCTGTCATTCCCATGGTTTGCAAAGATGAGGATGGAGACCTCAAACCTGCTGTGCCCTCCTCTCTGGTCACAAGGGCTGCATGGGTTTGTAGTTTGTTTTAGAAGTACCATTAACCATTGCTGCCCTCGGTACGATTTCTTCATCTGATTTTTCTACATATGATAATGGGATTTTAAGAATTCCTTCTCAGACAAGAATTTTCATGCTAGTGAAAAAATGTATGACAGTCTGTAATTGAACATACAAGCAAAGCATGGATATTTAAATTGGAATAACCTTCACTTCAGAAAGTGCCAATTTTTGTAACATCCAGGAGAGGAAAGTCCCTTCCCAGGAGCGTGGGGGGTCAGCAGTGCAAGCTTCCCCAGCCAAATTCAGCTCTGCTCGGAGGGGCTGCCCAGCCACACGATGCGCACAGCATTAAGGGATTCAGTGCGCAAAGACCTCAGACATTTACTTCTGTTACACAGATTATTTCGACACAGCAATGCTAAGATCCAGCCTGACTTAAGAGAGCCCTGATTCCACTTGAAAATCTAGGAAGTTTTGGGGGGCTTTTTGTTTGGTTGGGTTTTTTTAAGAGCAGAATCTGTAAAACAGAAGAGATCAGAGCCAGATTTGCAGAATATAGTCACTTCTACTTTAATCTTTGCTTCTTTCCTTCCGCGAGTACAGAGGGACCCAAGGTGCAGAGGTTTCCTTTGCATTACTGTGCCATGCATTTCAGCACAGAGGGATTCAGCCTCCTGGCTCAGACCCATTACAGACTGAGCCCAAGCCACAGAGCACCAATGCACACCCAGGCATCAAAGCACAGGGCTGGAATATCTGTATCGGCTGTCCCTGCGCAGACCCAGCTTTTGTAATGCAGGGAGGAAACAAAGGGGAAAAGGATCTGCAGAATTAATAAATGCAACTTCCCACCTTCCCCGAGAGGAGGAATGCAGGACTGAACTTCGGCACCGGCCGCGATGCAGAGCAGGTACAGCCCCAGGGCCGAGCATTTGTCTCAGTACTAATCTGAGACGAGGATTAAGCCAAATGAGTCATTACAGCCCGCAGTCCCTCGGCTGCTAACAGAGCACAATCCAACGAACCGGTGGACTGGATCAGTGACAAAGTCCACGCTCTTTTGAGAAGATACCTGGAGTCACTTATTTTGGCATGCTCATTGTAAAGAAAAACACCCTTTGGCTTTCTACTTCCCAGCTTAAATAACCCTGACAGCCTAAGCAAAAGGAGGGATAAACAACAAGGATCTGGACAAAGACATTGCTATTGCTGGCAACAAGTCATCGCCTCAGACCCCGAGCAAACCTTTCCAACAGGCGGTGAGGGACTGGTGCGGGATGTTATCCCAGCTGGGACAGGCTATGTCATCCTCACTAAACCCAGAAGGGTTATGGTCCGAGTGAGGGGGTTTGGTAGGTTTGTCAAGTCTTAGCTCCACTTACCACATACAAAATCCACGTGGGATACACAGGTAGCATTAGGCACATCAGAAACATCACCGTGGTCATTACACGGACAGACAGACACAGCTTTTATAGATTAAATAACTGCAGCTCTCCACACATTGCACTATCTGCTAGGTAGGACCAGGAAACCTTGTGGAGACTAAAGAAACTCTCAAACATGAGAGCCCTGACACAGCCCTTCCACACCCTGCCAAGTCCCTTCCGTCCATTTTCTTCAGAATTTGACCAAAGGACAAACTAGACACGTCCATCCAACAGACCCCATGGTAACAAACTCATCGGCCACGAAACAATCAAAGGACATTTTGTACGATGCAATGCGGTTGTACTTTTATTACACGGATATATAGATGGTGATCGGATCCACCTCAATACTTATTTACAGTTTTATCATAAAAGTTAACAGTGAATACTGTTTTAAATTTACATGGTCTATCTTCTCGTTTATCAGTCAAGGGCAGGGATGCAATTTGTAATTACACATATATAACATTTATTGCTAATAAAATAGAGGGGTTTATAATTTTCATGTGGCATTTAGTGAAGGCTTTGATAATTGAAAGAACCATTTGTAACAAAACTTGTAATTTAACCTCAAAACACACATTCCTCATATCTTGAAAAATCCTTTAAAAGAAGCCAAACAGAGGAATGAGGTCAAGCTGTCATCTCTTCCTACCCTCTGCACCATTAAACAAGCAGACAGACAGAGGTCACTCAGCCTCTTGGCCCTTCTTCTCTCCTCCCTGTTTGGTCAGCAGTAGCCCTCCTCTGGCACGGGGGGTGTGGGGGGGGTGTGAGGTCTATTTGAGCACAGCACTTATGCCAGTCTGCTTTCCTATTCATCACACTCTGGCATGAAGTCTCCTGATAGTTTTTGTTCATTTGTCCATAGACTCAAAAAAACGTGGAAAGGCTGAAAGGGAGATCGGGAAAGGTTAATTGGTTTCGTTGGCCATCTGTTTGTGCTGTGAATAAACGCTGAGAATAATGTGTAACAAATGGCATCTACAAGGATTAAATAAATCAATTCTGGGGATTAGAAATAACCTATGGACTGTGTTAATGGAGCAGGAGTCCGTGTAACAAAATCAGCCTCACTGATCTGGAGAGTTTGTGACCTTTAGGAGATAGAGAACCAAGGTTTCCCAGGAAGCCCGAGTGAAATAGGAAAATAAAACAATTAGATGGCCAAGTAAAACTTGAGAAAATGTCTAGAGGAGTACAAATAGAAGACAGAGACGGGTCCCACCAGATTCCAAAGAGTAGTAACAAGCCTGCAATCTCTTCTGGCTTTTTATTTTCCGTTTGTCTCACCCCATATTGAAGCAGTACTGTAGGAACTCCTACCCTGATAAAGTTAACATTTTAAGGTTTTTAATATTACTTTTCCCCCTCTTTTCTTATCCTTTCCTTTCAGTTCTAGAAGAGCTCAATACACCACACTGAATAAGACTTCATCCCACTACAGACCGTGATCCCTGTAAACCAAGATCACCCAGACATTTCTTGAAACAAAACTTCAATTTGATAACCCCTGATGTATTTGAACCCCTGGACAAGACAAATAGCTCACAGAATCATGGAATGGCAAGGGCTGGAAGGGACCTCAGGAGATCATCTAGTCCAACCTTCCTGCTAAAGCAGGCTCACCCAGAGCATGTTACACAGGACTTCGTCCAACTTGCACTAGTAAATTCCTTATCTGTTTAAACCAATTTTGCACAATCAATACATTACATTGTTTCTATAGCACCAGTGGAAAGTGTCCCAAATGCAGAAAACTACAGAAAAATCAGCTGAAATAATTTATTTCAACTCTTTTCCCGTGAAATCGCCAGACTGCTGGTTGTTGCAGAAATAACACCACACTGCTTTGGGTACAGGTCTTTCTTGCCATAAGCAAGATCAACCCTTACTTACAGCATCCTGCAGGTGTTACTTTAACGATACCACAAAGATATGCTTGAATTCTTGTTTAATTAGTAGAACAGGGACATACACCAGCAGCCCTGTAGATAAGTGGGCACAAAAACTGCTCAAGAACACATTCCCCAGTAGAAAATCCTCTGCAGCAAGGAGCCCATTTTAAATTTTGCCTCAAAAGACTATGGAAACCAAGTCAAATTTCACACTGAAATGAGTGGAAAGAAGGTCTAGGCTCCAGTAGCTGTGTTCCAGGTTAACTTTTCTGGGTGCTAGCAAGTACCATAAAAATCTCCTTGTAACAGCAGTATTAAAAACCCTCCTATTGTAACTACGTGATGAGACCACATAGACAGCTGTAATCAGTCCCACTAGACATGACACAAACATAACAGGAGAAAATTATGTAAAGTGGAATGTATCTTCAGAGAACGGCGTTTCTGTTCTCTCAAGCCTTCTCACAATTTACAGTCAGTACAAATGGCTGCAGTCCTAGAGTTTAAATTTATTCACATAGAAGGAATCTTATAAAATTAAGAGGAGGAAATAATTCAAATATATTAGAAAAATCTCAGGGAAAACCAACAAGCAAAATTCCTGAGGGGAGAAAAAAGAAATTTTATACTGACAGGATTCATATTAGAGAGCTTTCAAGCCTATTATTTCAGCCAAGCTCCCATTGCTAATGCAGATAGAGGAGAAAGCTCAGCAGAGATGGATATTCTGCCAGAGCCACAGATGAGTTACAACAGGTCTTAAAATACATCCTGTTCCCTTGCAAGAGACTGTTCTGGTACCCAAACCCACTCTGAGTCACAGCACCAGGGTAGGGAGCGGGAGAGCCCTGACTGCTCCCCTCTGAATTTCATTTTCCAAATCATACGTATCACTCTGAAGAAACAATATTTTTATATGAATCAGGTAGAATGACTCACACAAACTTAAGTTTTTCCATGAGGCTTCATTGGGTGAGTTTAAGCACAGAGGGATCTAGGTGTAACATCTTGCTAAGAAACCCCACACGGTAGCGTACATACCAGAAGCTGTACGTTCTAAAGGTCCTTGAGAGGGAAAAAATAATCCTTAACAGTGAGAAATGGGCCATTTCTCTCAAGTGAAAGAAATGTTGGATTTTGGACCTTTGCCCATTCTTTTTTTTATGGGATTCAAAATAAAAAACTGCCAATCTCAAAGGTTTTGGTAAGCTGCCTGGGTGAGATCTGTGGCCTTCAGCATGTAGGTGTAGACAGCAATAGTAAAAAAAAAAAATAGTAAAATAAAATTATTCTGGGGATAGTCCCCCAGAATGGGCCAAACGTGGTATGAAGTGATGGTACCAGTTTCGGTGGGGCTGTGAGGCACTGTGGGCTGGGTTTCCTTACCAAGAAGGGTGGAAGAGCATTTGAAACACAACATCCATAAGGGAACCCGGTGAGATGGTCTGGTACGTTGTCAGCTGGTTGATTTGGTTCAGCAGGTTTTGTTTAAAAATAATAAAACATTTTGCTCAATATTTTCATAGAAAATTCCAGACCAGCCCTTGAAAACACCAACATGAAAAAATTAATTTAATATAAAGTACATTACAAGTTTAAGTGGCATACTTAGACCTCCAGTACCACTGTATTAAGAACCATTAGCTTAGAAATATGTGCGAATAGAGTGAACACGTTCTGAACATAGACAAGGATTGATGATTAATGACCATTTTATTGGATGTGACAGTAGCTAATGTGTCTTTACCTCACACATCATGCTCAAAACATCATAATTCCACTGCAAACATGAGATAAAAATAGCTGCATGTTGCCTGGTGTCATGTTTTTCCCCTTGGGAGCGCTCTGCTTGCAGGGCATCTCTATAGCCTCGCAGCACCCACCAGTGGCCCCAGGCTTTGTTCTACCAGGTCACCTCCATCATTTTGCCCACAAAATTTCCTAAGCACAACACAACGGCAGCTCCTCTGACCAACAGCCCGCAAGGGCTCCAGCGCTCACTACATGTCACCAAGAGCCCTTATTGCCCCACAAGCAACAAAATTAACCTCCCCACTTTGTTGCTTGGAGCTCATAATTAAGCAAACACACATGGCAGTAACTTCAGAGTAACCTTGGTCGGAGCACACCACCTTCTCCGGCAAATCCAGAGATCAGTCACATCCTGCTTGTGTACAGAATGCTCCGCTCCAACGTGTCGGCAAGTTGAGATTTACTTGTTCCTTGTCCACAGTTGTGCCAGAATTATTAATCCCTGGAGTGGCTGTAACCTTTGGAAACTATATTTCTCCATAGCACTCGGCAAAGAGAACACATAGGATCTCAAAGAACCGCAAGCCTGAGAAACCCAGCACGAATGCAGAGTCCATTTTTAAAGTCTACGTAAAAACACATTGCCTTTAAAACTAACGACATCCTTCTGCCCCAGCCCTCTCGGTGAAACAATGGAAGCTTTGCCTCTGGAAACAGAGCTTAGCCCTGACTTTCTGGTGTTTCAAGAGTTCCTTGGACCACCTACCTGAAGGCCAGTCTTCCATTTTTAACAAACCATAAGAACAGAAAATGCATTTTAAACCCGGAAAGTTAAATTAGACAGTTCCACAATATACGCTGGGAAAACCTCTAGTTGTGCGTGACACTGCACACAGCCTCTTGAAAACACCCCGTCAGTGCCTATCCACGTTCAAGCTGTGATAAGACGATGAATTAAAACCATATAACCAAAAGTGATGGGATTTTTCTTAGGAGTGAATTGAAAGAAATAAACTCTGATAGGAAACACTGCATCATAGATCCCTTTAAAACAGATTCCTTTGGATTTATTATTTATTGGTGTTAAGAATGGAACAACTTGGAAAGAAATATCATGTTCGATTTCAGTAAGCTGTAACTTGCAGGGATCATGCCTGATTATCCCATTTCAGGTAAACTGTTGGTGTGAATTAGGAGCGAGGTCTGATCTTTTGCACTTATCTGGAGAACTTATTTGTCAGATGTTAATTGTCCTAATGTTTGATGGGACCGCACAAAGCGGCACACATCTGCCTCGATTCTGCACTCCCATTAACTCATTAATTGCCACCACATTAACCAGCCTCTCCCTGCTTCTGTAGCCGCAGAATACTGCTTGCCAGAATGCATAAATCCAGTGGCCTCTTCATGCAAATATAAACTGCCAGCCTTAATATTTGCACCAGATGATACATCTCGGGTCTACTACAGCAAAACCTCTAAACATCCTCATTTTCACACATTCCCTATTTGATTTAATCTTATTTATGCACTAATTTAAGCCTCTCTGCCCTCATCGAATGGGTTTTGCTGATACTTAAGGATGTCCTGCAGGAAGCCCCAAGGCATGCGGCCAACTCGTAAAGTAAAGACTTATTTTTGATCTGGATATTTATACTCCGAGCGCTTGAATAATCATCACGCTTGTATTTATCCTAACCAGAATCAGCAGCATTGCACACCACAAGCTCGCTACCAGATACCTACTCCATCTGCTGACCTACTTCTGCAACCTCCTTGGCATGCCCAGATCACCTTGAACCTGTGGGGGTTAACATCTCCCAGCCTCATCCTCCGTTGATACAAAGGCTGAGACCACTGCAGCCATACGGGAATAGACCAAATTTCCTAATTCCCCTGTACGCTGATGGAAATCAAAGGCCTTCTTTCCATTTATGCTTTTGAGTTAACTTTTTCCCTCTGTCCATTACCCTTTGGAAACAGGACCACTCAACCAGAAAATTGCATAGAAATTATCCACAAGGTTTGAATTAACAAACTGATGTTCCTGGGGTTCACACATGGACTCCCAAATACCAAACATTCAGATTTTGCAGCAAGAGGAAACAAACTGTTCCTGGAGCATGGGAATTGCCAGCCCAGCCCAGCCCAGCCCTTCCCAGGAGGAGTTATTCCAAAACTTCTCTTCAGAAATTCATTTTTCTCTTGGCAATCGCACAGCTCCTCTTTATTTGACCTACAATTTACCAATTGTTGGTAATTTTTTACAGTTGGACTTAATGATCTTAAAGGTCTTTTCCAACCTAAGTGATTCTATGAAAGTTATAGGCATATTTTGCATCTGTTACCTATATGCAGAACTAGCTACATGTCACTACTGTGCCATCTGAGTTATTTCAAAACACAGCTTATACCACTAAGCCATTCCCCAGCAGCACTGCATGTCCAAAACGAACCTTTCTTCCTAACAAAAAAAAAATCCTAACAAAATAAGTTTAGAGCACAAAGGGAGCTTCCCAAGTTCCTCGTATTCATGAAGGGAGGAATGCATCTTGTTTGGCAGACTTCAGCATTCAAATCTGCCAGATGAAGTTTCCTTTCTAACAACCATGAAGGGCAATCCCTTTCAGAAACCCCTTTCATAGAAACTCTTGGTTTTCAGTCTGCTTGTACACCGGCCTTTGGGATTTGATGCACACTGTAGGCAAGAGCGGGATAGCATTTCATTTAAAGAAAGAAAACCTGATTTGGTCAGAGGACCCATCTGCTTTGAATCACCATACAGAGGCACAGATCCAAGCTGCGAGCTTGCCACCTGTGTTTGGTGTCAGGTTTGTTACTTTTGCTTTAGAATCTGCTTTATTATTATTAATATTATTATTGCTGCTGCTTTTAATCTCTTCTCCTTTAATTCCTCTGAGCCCAGGGAGCAGCACTTTGGATGGCAGCATTGGCGGTGAGCCCACAACAGTAAGATCTATCGGGTTTCTTCATTTCCTGGACATAATTTTTCCTTATTCCTTTCCACTAGATGAACTCTTTGCTTGTACCTCACCTCTTTCCCGAGCACAACGCTCCTTTGGTCAGGCTCAACAAGCTGCCTGCCTTTGGTAACCTGTAAAAAATCACTCAATGGTTTTGCAAATCTTTTTTAGGACACCAAAGAGCAAAAGTAAGTTTAATTCCCCAGGATTGCTTCTTAAACTGTGCCAAATCCACAAGGAAATTATCTGAAAGGAGCACAAAAGGAAGGTGCAAAACCTATTTCAACCCCCATCAATTAACAAGAAAGAGCCCCCAACAAGCCAGAGCAGCAGGTACATACCCACAGAGACTGGTCTGCTCTGTGGGGCACTCAAATGCAGGACCTGTGTTTAAATTTGCAAAAGAAACACTTTTTTCCAGAGTGAAGAGCAAGGCCCACGGGTTGGGAATGGGAGATGACATTGCAGGGAGCTAAACTGGTCCAAAGCCTGGATTATGTAGCCTGCGAGTAACACAAACCCATGCTCCTTAAACAAGCCCTGGCTGAGGCAACCAGCACCCAGAGAGGGATGGAGGCGAGCAGGAGGGGTTAAAACCAGTTACTGCCAATTTTCAGATTTCCATGAGACTTCTGTTCAAAGGTCCAGGCTAAGCTGCATCTCCTGAAGAGGCTTCTCCGGGGTAGCGTTCGTAGGATTAAGTCAAGTCATGTTTAGGCAGCAGTATTTGCTTAAACCCGAGTTACCAAAGTGATTTCTTCTAATGAAACTTCAATCCGTGTAAAACAAAGATTTAAATATTCTGCCTACAGATCACATTGTGCAACAAAAACACATTTATCTTACATAATGAAGTTTAAAAACAAAAAAAAAACCACCCTATTTCTATCTCCTACTGAGGAGAGATTTCATACATCCTTTCCACATATGTCAAAAACTGTGAAAGGATGAGGATTTTTTTTTATCCTGTGTATTATTAAACATAATAGTCAGCCACCTCTAGAACCCATCATTGATTGAGATAAATGAAGCTATTAAAAAAAAAAAAAGCCTAATGAAGTCTCTTTGGTGCCTCTGAAACTCGGCAGTAAAGATAAATGAGAAACAATTTCTTGATATCCATTATTTTAAATTACAGATATCAGCCCTGATGCTGTTCTCAAGGTTTATTGAATTTTCATAGAACATCATCAACTTCTACATTCCACACGTGTAATTGAAACCCCAGACTGACGTGTTTTTTTTCTTCTAGTGTCAAGTTTAAAATGCAGAGAAGATCACTTCTGCCACACCTGGGCCACCAATTGCGGCCGCAGCTGCCGGGGCACTGCAACCGGACCTCGCAGTTGGCATCAAACCGGGAGAACCTCACCTCTGCTCTTGCTGTTCATTTGCCAGCCCAAGTTCCTGGCAATTCTCACTGCAGATTTAGCTTTGTCACAAAAGCTTTCTCCAGAGAATTAGTTTCTATTTAGCCCAGCGTTGCTTTATGCAGTCGGTATTGTCAATAGTTTTGGATTAATGGGGAGGGAAAAAAAAAAATATAGAAAATAATTTACAAAAGTCAGGGCCTCAAAATGGTGTCACTGCCTTAAAATTCAAATGATTTTTCTTTTGCTTGCGCTGCAATTTACCTGGTGCTCTTTCTGCTCTCCTCAAAATACTATAAATGCAAACAAGCTGCAGGTTCCTCTCCTCAAACCTGGGATCTACACATCGAACCAAAGCCAAAGGACCCAATATTTCCAGCTGGCCAGGCTCTCCCATGAAGGCCATTGATTCTGAGCACACCCCAATGATGACCTTAGCACTTGCTGGCCCTACCCTACACCCCCACCCACCACCCAAAGCACCCGCTCGGGTACAGAAGTATAATCAAGTATATAATTCAAACCCGAGATCCTAATCCAAGGCAGCCATAACCCACTGAGTCACACCAGGCCCCCTTTCCCTTGTAATTGCCAAGAATTGCGTTAAAGAGCCAGCAAGCGGCGTGCGGGACGAGGGTCTCTGCCTCGCACCCGCCGGGGTCTGGTTTGGGGACAATGCAGGTGTAGTGAAATCCTTACCTTGTGACTCCCCTGCTCTTCTCCCCTGGAGGGGCAACCCACGACATCTCCTGCTGCTGCCCTCAGCCTAAAAACATCCTCGGTTCTCCTCCTCTGTATTGTAGACACGGAGCAAGACTTGCAAATATCTCAGCAATTGGGAGAAAGTTAATGACACAGCAGGAGGATGCTGTTGGATTTGTCTCTTACGGTTTTAATATTTGCTTTATTACATTGGTATGGGGGTAGCAGAGCTGCTACTGGGTAATTTAAATTTAATCATTTATTTTGACACTTTTAACTAGAATGTCAAAAATACCTGCAACTGAGAAGCAGCACTTTATTGTGCGCTGCCATAATCCTACATTTCAAAATGTATTCTTCTTCAGTCTACTTTGATTTATCTTCGAGTGAGAGCTATCTAGAATTACATAACAAAACATAATACTGCTTCCATTTAATATGGCATTTTATCTACAAACTGGAAAAGGATCTGAAACTCATTAGTATAATCTCTAAAAACGTTAAATATTTAACTTCACAACATTTTATAAGAACTTGAGAAATAAGAACTTAATCAGGGCAAGGCTAAGTAAGGTTCAGGACTCTACCATAAGAAATCTTTTGGATCTAAAAGCCTTCTGCATGGTAGAAAATAAAACGTCGTTCTATTAAATGCAGCCCATTTCTTAGCATTGTCCATTACTTTGCTAAGTCTGCCTGAAACCCTTAAAGCAATAGTTGCAATAGCTTTACTTCTTTCTTTTTTTAATCCTTGCACACTCAGCTGGGTATCTGCTGCTTCTTGCATAACCTTCCCAAAGCTCTTCTCATTTTAGAAGTTAAACCCCACATAGAGGCTTCTTTAATTTCTTAAGCTCAAAATGCCTTGCAAAAGGCCAGTGCCCTGAACTGCTGACAGCTGTTTCATCTCCGGTCTTTTAATTGCACAGACAACTTGCAGATCTCAAATGAGATAAAGTGAAGTAGCACCTTCCGGAGCAATTCCTACTACGATAGCTATCAACCGCAGCCCACCACCACCATGAGCTTTCCTATTGCTTCCAGGGGCTCCATCACATGTAGACCTGGTCCCCAGGAGCACTGGGTGCACCCCGTCATAGCCGTATCGACTTCTAGCATTGCAAGCAGAGACAGGCAGATCAGAAAAATTTGGCATCCAGAACATCCAGCCCAGATAAACTCACGGATTTGGAATAAATTGGGGTTGCAATAGCAGAGTGTCTTTGGGGAGGGAAAGCGAGAGAACAGAACAACATTGGCAGCTCACTTGGTGTATTTGCTCAAGGTCCATTTCTAGGAGGAACCCTGACATGGAGTTAGCCACTAATGTATTTTACAATAAACTAATCCCATCGGCACGGATCTCCCGCCTTCCTTTTTGGCGGACAACGCGGGTTACTCTTCCACTTCTGCACTGTACTGGGCTGAAAGCGCTTACTAGGTGCATGCACTCCAACGTGGTTCATCACGCCCAGCTTCTCCCCACTTCCACTTCCCTGGAAGGCTTCATACGGCCACCAACCCTCCAGCACACGCAGCTCCTCAAAACCAAGTCCCTTCGCACCGGACTATTCTCCAGCAGCTTAATCCTAAAGCGCTTGAAGCGATCTTGAAAAGCAACCGTGTTCATATATACGCGGTGTTCTTCTGAATGCTTCATGAGCAAACACAAAACTAAACAAGCAGAAACCCAACAAAACCCAACACATGTTACATGCAACACGCGGGGCTACTTTCATAAAATTGTCACAGTGCAGTGGCTTTCCATATTGCAAAGATTTTGTGTAAAGAAGCAGCAGGATTTTTGTTAATCTGGCAGTTTTATGGTCACGGAAGAAAGCTAAATTGTCTGTGTTTCAGTGATAATCTCGTGTCAGTGAACTGGTTAATGGATTAAAAAAAAAAGAAATCAGTAAATGGGAGTTTGTAACCTCCTGCCTGCTGTTAAAGATGCATCTGCTGGAGGGGGGAAGCACTGAACCAGCTCAACATTTAAGCAGAGGAGCTCTCACCCCACTGCAGGAAATTCAAGTGCTTCCAGCACTGGAGGGACCCATTGACTTTACTCTGTGGGTTGCCTGTACTTACAAGCACTTTATCAAGAGACTTGCTTTATTCCCTCCCCCCCATTTCAGTTTTCAGTTCTTAAAGAGCCATGCAATTTTTCCTGAGTCCAGTGATGTAATCAAGAAAAAAATCAGCACTGACCAAGAGGTGATGCTCCTGCAGCATCCATCACCCAGGAGCGCTTCTGCACATGCTCCGGCTGAGACGAGGTGGGAGCACCAGGAAAGCCACAGGCACAGAGAAGAGACCCTGGGAGGCTGCAATTCCCTCCCAGCTTAGAGGGGTCCTGGGGTGAGTACCCTGCAAGCACCCCCTCCTGCTGGGAACAGGGACACTCTGGGTTTCACACCCTGTCCCCTGCCAGCCCAGCGTTATTGCCACCTTACAGATGAAGCATCCCAATGTAAAATGGAAAGACTGTTAACACACACTGGGGGAAAGAAGGGAGAACCCTGTATTTTTTATTGCAGTTTGCAGGTTTGAGATCCCTGGATCGCGGGTCCGTGCGGGCGCCTGTGCTCAGGCTCTGCTTTCAAGCGCTCAGCAGCCCCTGGGCATCACGGTGAGCAGCAAAGGTGCTACCGAGACGTCCAGCACCTATCGAAAGCTTCCCATCAACTTCAGCAAGCTTTGGCACATGGTACTATAAGAAAATACAAAAATCCAGCTCCAAGGATCTTGAGACTTTACTACATTTAAAAATAAAATAAAGCTGTATCTGAAGGAAGAACAGAAAAAGGAAGCAATGAATTAACAAATAGTTATTGGTCTATTAAATACTGTTATCAGATTATGGAATGTTAATCCGTGTTACAGTATCTCCAGAATCGCAGCTGTTTGAAACCATGTCATGAATAGATATTAATATAAATAAACCCAAACCCAGCAATCAAGAGCCGAATTTTCTTCCTGGACTATTTAGAACTAAGTAATTGGGAGAGAGACACAACTTAGAGCAAATGGAGAAGGATCTCGAAATATCTGTCCCCATTAAGAGATTTTGCATTTGCATCCCAGAAACAAACTAAATCAGGCCGTGTCCTTAGCTGCTATAATGTGATGCCGTCTCATTGATTTCAATAAAGTACGGCAGCTTAAAGACTCCGGGTCCTTTGGCATAATCCTTTCATTTAAACTCAGTAAATCAAAGTAAACTCCACTGATTTCTGTGGAGTCGCCTTTGGGTAAGCTGGAGGAAAGCCGGGAGCTCTCTTTCAGAGGGATTATCACTGCCTCATAATTCACAGCGTTATCCCCAGGATGGAGACTTCAGCATGATCTGCAGGGAATGGGAAACTCTTCCCCACCCCAATTCTCCCTTTCCCAGGTGCACCTTGCCCGCACGCTGCCGACCCTGGCGTCCAGAAAATGCTCCCCTCCCTTTCTGTGAAGCTCCATCTCCCCTACTTTTGCTGCTGGTTTCTTCCCCAGAACACGGCCTCATGAGGGAGTCAAATTCTGACATTTTTTTCTGGATCTGTGTTTCCCTAAATCCTTACCCATGATATATCACTGCTAATCAAGCTGCTGCCTGCCTCCTATGGCTCTTCTGAGAAGTTATTACCCTTCCCATTCATCACTGAGTCGAGTTAATTCAGGCAATCTTCCTGATCCATGGCCTTGCACACTCAATTGCGATATTTCATGTGATACGATATTTCTCTATAATAATAGTTTCCCCCCTTGAAGACTCAGATAAAGGACACCAAGACATTTTCAGTAATTAGCGTTACAGTAAGATTCAACGTCCCTTCTCGGTAGCGGGGAAGGGAAGAGCTACTCCAGCAACACCATCTTTGACAGAGAGTGATCAAAGGGGCACCCGGAGGGGAAACAAATCAGAATTTCTGTTTGGGTTCTCTTTTTGCAAGTGTTCTGAACCTGAGCTATGAACATGTTGACTGCTTTATTTTCCAGAAATATTGCCTGTGATGAAGGCAGGGCCAGGAGGCCTCTGCAGGGATCTCATCCAGGTTTCTGTGCCAGCTAAGGAAGGTTGGCTCAACCCCATGCAGCTTTTGATTTCTCCACAGGTAGGGTGGGGGAGTGAGGAGGGAGAGCTGCTGCTTTTCCTTCTCCCCTACATCAAAAAAAAACCCCACCAAACCCACCCACCCCCAAAAACCCACAAAAAAAATAAAAAAGCAGAACTTGAGCACTGTTGAGCTCAAATCTTTTTTAAAGCAATGAAAAAGTCTGATGTTTTTCAGAGGGTATGTACTGTGCTCAAACACTTGGATTAAAATGAATTTAGGGGGAAAAATAACCAATATTCAAATGCATTTTAAAGAAGTCAATGGAAGGAAATGTAGGTTCCTTGATCCGCCTAGGAAAAGAAACTGTCTCCAAATCCATTTACTGTGAACGCCACATTTTCACTGCTCTTAGTTATGCAGAACACTAAGGTTTTAAGTCTTATGGAAATTTGAACATGCTAGAAAATGGCATTCTGGAAAAGAAAACCCAACATGGAGACCTTTTCAAGGCAGGCAAGTGACTTGAGAGTGAGAGTCGCGGTCTTCCGATAAGTGCGTACTCACTTGAATTTAAAAAAAAAAAAAAAAAATATCAAGCCAGATCCTTTAGCAAAAGTCAAGACATCCGAGTTTCTGAAAATCGTATATCAAAATGAACGGTGGGTGGTGGGACACCTTCAGGAAACACCACGGTGCTCGCCATTCTGCCCTCACACGTTGGAGACCACAGGGAATGAAGTTACGCGGTCATTCTGAAAATTATGCATGTGGGTATTAGGAGAGCTCATATTTGGGCAAAAACCTCAATTAGCCATGGCAATGGGTGAGAGGAGACTAACAGGGAAAAACTGGAGAACAATCGCATGAGCGTTCATCCAGTTCCCTGCCTTCTGCCCCCCACCCAGCATCTCCTCCTTCCTCAAATATCACCTGGGCTGGAGAAAGGGAGAGAGGCTGCTGAAAAGAGATTTATATCTGAGCCAGAAAATAAACCAGACTTTTCTGGCATGCACTAGGACTGCAAGGACTTGCCCCAGCTTGGCTGTTTGCAGACATGGGCTCTGCTCGAAGAGCGATGCTGATGGAGGCAATGCAGGAAATCGCCTCCCGCATCCCAGCACGAGGCTCTGCTTTTGGAAATTACAAAAAGACACAGTGGCTAATAGGATCAGGACCTGCAGTGCAATAGAAGAAGAGAAAGGACAAATGAATGATGTCTAATATAAAGTGCAGTTTTGTTTGCTCTCCAGCACCCGAAGGCAGCTCGCTGCTTCACAATATTGCCTGCATTTATAAGGTCACTGGGTTCTCTCCTAACACGGTTACAAGAGTGCAATTGCCATTAATTTCAATAGAAGTTTCAAACATGCAGCAGCAAGCAGCAAAATAAGGTCTTAAAATTCCACCTGTCCTTCACGATATTTATTGTTCTAGAGGGTGAAATCCACTGCAACGCGCGGTTAGTGTTAAAAGCCAAGAGAGAAAAAGAGATTCTGCTTTATCTAGCAGAATAGGTAGAAACGTAGGCTTTCCATAGTACCACATATGGTGTTTAGAGAAGGCGAGGATTGCACAGTGCTGAAATCAACTCACCTGTCCTAAAAAACACATTTTCTTTAGACCACATTTCCTGTCACTCCCCCTGGACGGCTCTCCAGAGCAGTCTCCTTCCCAGGGTCATTGTCCGGGTGTAGGCTTCACTTGGCATTCCCCCAGCAATGCCACACTACGCCATTAAAAAGGCGTAGGATTAACCAGCCTATGGCTCTTACGCAACGCCCTATGGAAACTACGGCATCAGGAAGCTTCAATACAACAGGTTTTTCCCTAATAACCAGCGGTACCTCTGACAACTGGGAAGCTCCAGAGTGGCGGCTGTAGCCTGCGCCTCCATTTGCAGGGTAAAACACAACATAAATGTTTTAGGCTTCTGACTTCTGTGACCGTAAGTACGGTGCTCTTAAGAGTGGACTGGGAAATATGGTTCAAAAGCAAGCGAGGTTGTAGTGCATTAACTCTTACATATATTATTTGGACCTATATTTTATAGATTTTCGTTACTGTTGCAGAAAAAGCCAGTTTGTTACCGTATACTGCGTAACCGGTTCCTTTCCATCTCACACCAGCGCCGATTTGATTTTTTAGGTACTTCACATAAAACCCCAAAACACGGAGCATTTGCTTGAGATCCATTACGAGGGAGAACAGGCAGGTATGGGTGCAAGAATTACCTCCAAACTGACAGCTTTTTACTGGGGCACTCACATGTTTGCGCCATCCTTCCTACAGCTGTCGGTGCCCAGCCACAAGGAATTAAAACCATCAGAGAGAGCACATAACAAACCAAAATGACTGTAATGAGCCATTTCTTACTTTGAAGTGGTTGTACATGTTCCTGGGTTATAATTTAATAAAACCAGTTCTAAAAGAAATGAAGGCAGTATAATAGGAACCTCTGTACAAATGCCGGAGATTAAGAGAGAGGAGGGATGGAAGAAGGAAAGGGGACGCCGAGAGCGTTGTGATTTTGTCACAGGGCTCGGTGGCACCCCGGGGTGGGAGGGTGCCCGCTTCCCAGTCACCCGACCTCAAAGCACAGATGGGAGCACGGGGCACAGCACCAATGGCGCTGGCATGCACCAGGGAGAGCCAGTGAGCATCATTCCTGCTCTGAAGCACCCCAAAAGCACCCTAACCCCCCAGGAGCTACATAGGGGGGCACTGGATGGAGCAAAGCAATAACTTTAAAGGTGCTGGTAAAAAAGGCAATAGCAAAAGGCCTTTTCATCCTACCTGGGGAGGTGTGGACCACCTAACTCCAACTTCTCACATGCTCAGCAACCCTTAAGAACCCGACATGGGTACATACAATCTCACGATGCAGCTGCATCAAACAAAAATTTAAAAAAAATAAAGTAGATTGAATGCATCTACCACTAATTAAAAGCTAGCTAAGCCACAGCTACCTACAGTCGAATTCCAAGATACCACCTGCAGCACTGAAACTGGAGCTGCTGGTGGTGGTGACACCCCAGCAAGGTGGATTTGGGGAACCCCACTCCCAAGGGGGAGAGAAAGGCCACTCACAGCCACAACCCAGAATGACTGCGGTGTTTAATCTTCTCCCGTACAGCTCCTGCTAACACTACTCTGATATTTAAGATTAGGGCAACATTCAAAGCCCACACTCAACCAGCATTTTGTCCCAGGGAATTCATTTTCACTATATTCTTTCTTTTCACACTGTTGCAGTGAAAAAACACAACTAAGGCACAAGCTACACAACCATGCATTTAATTGGCAACAAAAAAAAAAAAAAAAAGAGAAATGAGTTTATTTCCTACCACATCTCCAAATGTGTTCACACTCGGATGCTGCAGCGAGCAATAACAGTGATGGAATAAAGCACTTCTGTGGCAGGTTAACCTCACCCGTATTAAGGGCTTCATCTGCCAGCTGTAGCTTTGCTGGTATGACATCCAAGCACAACCCAAGCCCAGCTTGGAGGACAAGGACAGCAGCGGTAGGTGTAACACATCCTGCTTTAACCTACCAGCCCAGGTACCAATCGCAATGATGTTGAGGCTGCACAAACCTTGGTGTGGATAAACGAGTACACGTGAACTGGGGAGCGCTGGGAGGACTTGGTACCGAACCCCGGGCTCCCGTAACCACAGCATCCTTGGCACTCGGGATGTGGCAATCACACCCTCAGCAGAGGCATCGCACCATGTTACTCAGCAGCGGCAGTGGGTAAATCCATCAACACACCCCGGATCGATGCATTTGCTACTCCCAGTTATGAATAACACAGCCAAGCCCGTCCGAGATGCTGCGTTTGGGAACCAGATGGGCTGTCTCCATGCGGTAGGTCATACAAATAGCAGTTGCGCTGTTGTTTATTCCCGCCTTACTCCCCGCAAAAATGAGCGGGAAAGTTTCCAGCCATCAATACCAAAAATTGAAAACAGAGCCAGCTGGAAGCGGGACGATGCAGCACAGTGGGAAAACCCAGCCTAGCCAAACCAGCCCCCAGACGAAGGGTTTGTTATTGCCAGCGGGGCGCTACAAAGACTGTCAAAGGCAATGAAAATACACAATTCAAATAGGCTGCCTGTTTCCCTATACACATGAAAATCACTCCAGTTCCATTATTAATACACTTGGGCTCATTTGTCAAGACTTGCACAAAAATGAGTTGAAAACCAAGAAAACCTCCAGCATTTTTATGATAATGCCGGGTAAGTCTGTGGGATGGAAGATTAGGCTGCACACTGTGCTCCTTCCCAGCAAATCCCTCCCCACCATTTTAGATTATTTTAAATCAAAACGAGGAGAAAAAATGAGCTGTTTAAAGCATCAGTAAACAAACAAAGGCCTCTTACTAGTAGGCCTTTATCCTCAATTTATGCCACTTTTATATTTTGTTTTATATGAAAATGTAGTGCCTTTAGCCCTCCAACTCTGCTACTGCCGCTTTTAACACTTTTACCCATTCAGACAATCATTTATTTACCATTTCCATTTCTGTTTTCAATTTGAGATGAATGTATTCCTTTATCAGTTATTTATTTAGGATTTCCGTAAATTGATTTTTCCCTTATATGTGCACTGCACAGCTAAAACATTAAAATAGATGAATCCCATTCTGCTCATTTATTTGATTTTCTCTCCCCGCTCATCCAAGTTTCCAAATTCTCCCTCTGCACCTGGCAGCTCCTCTGCAGCACCTCTCTATGTACCAGGGCATGCATGGCACTGCACGATGCCAATCCAAATTTTTAGGTGCTATTCTAATAGCAATAAGTCGTAGCAACAGAGAAGCCAGATGAACTTAAGCCTGCACATAACAGTGCCAATGTTACAACTCCATCAGCCCTGGGGTGCTCAGAGCATTCAAACAGCCCCAACACAACCCATTTTCCCAGCACTTTGCCCAGTCCAGGTCTTCCACCTTGGTTTGAAACTACCCTAAAAGCTGAAAGGTCAAAAAGCTGAGAGGGATTCTCCCCAAGACTGTACCCTGGGCTGTATCAAGAGAAGCATGGCCAGCAGGGCGAGGGAGGGGATTCTGCCCCTCTGCTCTGCTCTGGCGAGACTTCACCTGGAGCCCTGCGTCCAGCTCTGGAGCCCTCAGCACCAGAAGGACATGGACCTGTTGGAGGGGGCCAGAGGAGGGCTACTAAAATGCTCTGAGGGCTGGAGCCCCTCTGCTAGGAGGCCAGGCTGGGAGAGTTGGGGGTGTTCAGCCTGGAGCAGAGGAGGCTGCGGGCAGAGCTGAGTGCAGCCGGTCAGGGCTTCAAGGGGGCCCAGAGGAAAGGTGGGGACAAGCTTTTTAGTAGGGCCAGCTGTGACAGGACAAGGGGGATGGTTTTAAACTGAAGCAGGGTAGGTTTAGACTAGATATAAGGAAGAAATTCTTTAGAGTGAGGGTGGTGAAACCCTGGCAGGGGTTGCCCAGCGAGGGGGTGGAGGCCCCATCCCTGGGAACATTCCAGGCCAGGTTGGACGGGGCTGTGAGCAACCTGATGTGGTTCAAGGTGTCCCTGCTCCTGCAGGGGGGGTTGGGCTGGGTGACCTCTAGGGGTCCCTTTCAACCCAAAACATTCTACAATTCTAAAAAAACCCACAAAGTTTTCTTGTTATCAGCCTGCAGGAAAATAACAAAGTGCTATTTTGCAGCCTTTTTCTCCAGCCATTACAAACGCAAACACAGACGTGCTCATCTCTGCTTTCATCTCCTCAAGCCTGGCACTTACCCAGGAGACCGTGAGAAGAGAGACTTGCATGGTGTGCTGGAGGGGGAAAAAAGAAGTGCATTAAGGAAACGGCGTCATAAATCCACACCTGTCAGGGAGAGGTGCCCTCAAACACACCACTCAGGAACAGACCGCTTCAGTTTTTCAAAACTCACCCTGAAGTGATAGAAAATGAGACAGAGATGGGCAAATTACAAAGCAAAAACTGGAATGCAGATGTTCTGATGCAGTCCTTTGGCCAAATTCTCCTATATATTTTCTCCACAGCCTCAGAAGAGCTTGAGGAAAGGGCTGATGCTTTTTTCCCCCCCTTTTATCAGCTCCTACATAGGGTCAAGCATACAAGTTTCCATAATTCACTGCACAGACTCGCTGAATGCGGCAGAGACCCATGGAAGCTAATGCAAGCCCAAACCAGCACCACTTTTAAAACTTGCATTTTATCATAATCAAGTCAAAACCCCAAACCAAACTTGCACGCATACGCCCTGCACCAAGGAGACATGGCCTGCGCGTTGCTCCCCTCTCCTCCACCACATAGGGTTTAAACGATCGACCATCCCTCGGCCCCAACCCCACGTCCCCTGCGATGCTCAGTGCCCAGGAAGCCAACAGCATGCAACACACCTGGCAAACCTGGTAAATCACTGTAAAAATCCCCTTTATAATTTTCCCTGTTGAAGAGCTTAAGTCTCTTCGTTCTGTTTTAATGGAGTAATTTATCACCCGATTCCTTTTAAAAGTAACTAATACAGATAGATTAGATAGTAAGACGTGATACATAAAGAATAATAGTCCATTATTAATAATAAGTTTCCAATACATTATAATTTTGTGTGATTGATTAGAAAGTCTGTTGTTTTACTCTAACATCTTTTTAAAGACTTCTCAATATCAGTTCAAGATTAAAAAGTTAAAGGAAGCTTAATCATCAGTTCTAAACGTAACTTGGAAGAGTATTGGACTCTGGAGCACTTGAAATTGTCATCTGGCTTCTTGAACATCAAAGGGGGAAGCGTTTTATTCACCCCCCTCTTTCAGTATCACTGCATCCCAATAGTTACATCAATAGAAAAGTCTTTCCCAAGGAGCAGGAGGAAGAATCTGTTTGAGTTCAACAGGTGGGACTGATCTAAAGAATACATTTGATCAGGATCTAAGTAGTTCCAGCATAGAAACGCCTCGGCATTGATGCACCACAGTAATGAAACAAACGGCAAGTTAGTACAGAAAAAAGGGGAAAAAATTAAAAAAAAAAAAAGGAAAAGAAGCTATTAATAGACTCATTTGTACAAAAATATGGTCACCTTGTCCACAACACAGCTACAGTCCAGCGCCACCATTTTCCAGGGTCTTACAGACAGTTACTTATTTATAATACTGCAATAAATCAGTTAACCTTGGCGCCACGCCAGCCCGGGAGTTAGGCGCATGCTCCGCATCGGAGTGAAGAGCCCTGCAGCAGCTTCTGCTTCCAGACACAGAAATTATGAATACATTCAGCTCCGGTGTAGTTCTAATGGCCTTGATTAAACCTGAAGTAAATTGGCTCTCCAGTGAAACTAAACATGTATTACAAGAAATACTTTTTAATCTCTGTTCTAATTCAGGCACTTTTAAATTTCAGCCTGAAAACCATCTTCCAACCTCTTTCATGAATGATAATTCAGGAGGATAACACTGCAAAAACAATCCTGCACCTGGGCGGGATTATGTCTCTGCAAAGGACATTTTCAACCAACAACTTGCAATAAAAATCTAAGCTGTCGATCAGGAAGTAGTCAGCAATTTAAGGTCAGAAACTCTGGATAAATGGCTTATATGATAAGCAGCAGCAGTCTGACTGCAGACACCTCCTGCCCTCTCTGATGTAGGACCCTGCTGCAGGGAGCTCCGTGCCTCCCAAGCTGCCAAGGGGCCAAGGAGGGGCCCCAACCAAAATGACACCAAGCAAATCACTTGGTTGCCTTCCCTCCTCCGCAGGGGAAGTGGCTGCAGCGTGGGACTGATCTTCCTCAGCACCGGGTGCCTGCACCCAGAGGCACCACCCAGGGCAGCGGCAGAAAATGAGTTCCTGTTTCAAACGATGAAATTAATACACTTGCAACAGAATATGCAATTTCCTTGTTTATTGCCTTTCCAGTCAATCCCATCACCAGAGGTTGTCATTTTAACAACAGGGAGAAAATTAATTTGACAGAATTTTAAAGCCGCCCTGTTAAGCCACAGGGACATCTTGGCTCTGCCACTGTATCCCAGAAAAGGGTGAGCCCTTTCCTTTTCCATCTTTTCCCATCCTTTCTCTGGATACCGGGAAAAAAAGGACCAAGTGGTGCTGTGGCAAAAGTGGGCTTTCAGGCAGGAAAACCCTAACACAACTGAAAAAAAATATTTATTTTTCATCCTCACGATAATCTACCAGATTTCTAATCTGTCAAAGAACAAAAACATCATTTGCAGTCAGAACGTCTCTCTTAGTTCCTCTGATGTTAAAGAAAAGTCTATGTACTGACTAACTTTCCTCTCAAATCATGCCTTTGGAGCCAGAGAGCGAAACACTTTGTTTTGGAAATGTCAAAATGGGATGTATATTATTATAATGAGACATATATTATAAATTATATATTCAATATTTCAATACTCTCCACTTTGGCATCAATCCATAATTTCCTCCAAGACTAACTTCACTCTGGAATAGCATAGCAGAGGCCTATACAACCTGCCTGCACACACAGATCAGCGTCACAGCACTTCTTCCCATATTAGCATCCCTTTTCAATCGACTCCAAAGCACGCTCATTAGCAATGAACAAAATCCAAACCATAGGGAGGCTCCATGTCCACTGGCAGTGCCCACCCTGGGCACTCGCCGGCAACGGTTGGAAGGAGGGAGGGCACAGCTGGGCAGGAGCGCTGCACCTCAAATCCATGGCTAGATAAAGAAGTGCCCTTTCTTTTCTCATCAGGGCACAGATTACATCTCCACCATTATAACCAGCAAGGAGAAAAGAAAAGGAGCATTTGGACAACAAACGCCTGCTGAGGAACAGGATGGGCTTAATCAATAGCCAAGCACAAAATTATCTCAGCAGATTTCTGCTCATTTCCATAGAAAATGCAGATTCTGCAAAACCCAAATAAATAAGGCAAGCTTCTCTTTGCCAGCCCGGCGAGGAGGGGGCTCCGGACCACCTGGTCCACTGCCCCGGCATGGGCTCTGCTCAACGCTGCTCAGGCTCGCAATTGAACATCAAAGCTGCTCTGCAAAAAAAAAAAAAAAAAAAAAAAAAGAAAAACACAGCACCAAAAAAAAAAAACCCAACCAGAGATGAAAGCTTCATTCTGAAGAAAACATCCTGCAACCTTTCTGGCCTGAATTGAGCAGATTGCATCTGGGCTTTATTCTGCTCTCCGTCACATGCACGGCAATTCAGAGCAATTTGGCCAAGTCATTAACCGTATGCTAAGCAGGGCTTCTCCTCCTGCCGCCATCTTTCAAGTTGTCTTGACAGACACTAGTTCAGTTCTGTTTGTGACTTTTTTTTCTTTCTCTAAAGCACTGTACTCTGTTTTAATGTCACTTCCCCCTACACGTGACACAATCCTGTCCAATATTTCCTTATATCTAAAATAGAAAATACAAGCGTTGCACAAACTCAGTGTGATCGTTGCTGATAACACAGATGAGGGAAGTTCTCTAGAAACAACCAGTGAGTGGAAATCCATCATAAGGAATGATGAAATTCCTGACCTGACTCCATTCTCTATACCCAAAGCATCAGCAGCAACCACGAACAGCAACGATGCCCATCCTTTGCTTTGCCGCAGCTGCAAATGCCACCCCAGCCCAGCTGCAAATGCTTGCTCCTGGATTGACATTCCGTCAGACCTTGGGCTTCTCTTCCTTCTGATTTGGTTCCTCAGGAACCAAAACCGGAATGCATCCATGTTTCACAGCAGAAAACTCCATCCTGGACAAAACTTGAGATACAGGGCAGTATTTTTCTTGCTGGTGATCATGTTCAATGCACGTTTGTGTCAACCCATTTCTCTTCATTACAAAACCAATAAAAACCAAGCACAGAGTGCTGAGAGCAGGGGGTTGCAGTTCTTTATCTGGAGTTGAGCTTGGCCATAATGCTTATTCATATGAAATCTGATATGAAGCCTCCTGGGTATCGTGATGTTCTTTGTATTACAGTAAGTTCAATACATTAAGGATGCAGAAAAATCTCATTTGGGACTGCAAAGCAGCCAAGAGTCCCTGCAAATTCCCCAAGAGCCAGGAGAACAGCAAATCACAGCAGCTCTCCCAAGTGACGCAGAAGTAAAATAATCCCGTGTACCAGCACCAGCATCCATCTGGAGCAGCACAAAGTGCTTCACAAACTTTAATAAACATAAACCTTACAAGTCTCTCTTGTTTTACAGGCAGTTTATCCTTACCACTCCTCACAGAAGAGGATGGAGGCACAGAGGTCTGCGGCGCTGCACAGTGGGACGTGGCATCGCCCCGTTCCAGCCACGCCAGCCTCTGCGGGGACCCGGGAGGCAGCCAGGGTGAGAGGGCACAGACCGATGTGGAACTCCTGCAAGACCTGCGCTAGCTCCACATGTCCTTCATCCCTGCAGGGCCAGCAAGGTCCCCAATGCAGGCAGCATGTGGTCTAATGATCCCTTGGCAGAGCAGCTTAAGATCACAGCAACAATTCCACCCTGGGGTCCTCTTGACAAACATCAGCCCAGCAAGCGAGAGGACTCGCAGCCTCTCTTACCAAAGCCCTAAACAAAGAAATGTGTGGAACTCCACGTGCAGCTCATTAATATTTCATTATCTGTACACAACAGGCTTGTAAATAACTTTCTGCAGTGTACAGGAGCCTGGGCTGCCTTCTCACCCCCAGCCAGGAGCATCTGTCCTCGCCCCCTGCACCCACGTCCAAGAGGAAGTGGGGTAAGGACCCCATTGCCCCGTTATTCGTGCTGCAGAGATGCTCAACAGCACTGCACTTGCAGTAGCTCTGCTGTTCAGGATTTGTCTGTCTTAGCAAGGATCAGGGAGCCCAGGCAAGAGGTTTACGGACAGAACAGCAAACCCAGGACTGGCTGAGCCAAGCGCCTGCCACAAGATTCCTTAAATCATCTCGCTTATTCTGAGGCTTTAAATGCCGGTCAGACGCCAGCCATCTCCCCTCCTCATTTCACCCCCAAGCGGAGAAGCTATGCCCACCTCTACGTGGGTCCCCGCCGTATCGGTGAGCACCAGAGCTTGGCCTCTGCCACCGGTGGAGAGGGGGTGACCCCTCCAGGGACCCCCAGTGGCTGCGGGAGCAGTGCACGGCAGCCACAGAGATGGCATCAGCTACAGCAAGCATTTCCTTAACATACTGTATTTTTTTTAAAAACAGACAGTACCTCTGGGCAGAAGGAGCTCCTGGGAAGGGGCTCACCCAGGTGAGAGCCCCAGCACAGCCCAGCAGGACGGAGTCGCCCCTGAATGGGCTCAGCACACAGCATCAGCGCAGAGCCCCGCATCCTCCTCCGCTGCAAGTACCAGCCCGCCGAGCCAGAGAGCTGTTAGATCTGCTTTCAGCTCGGCACAGAGAAGGCAGAACACCTCTCTAAGGAGGTGTCATGAAATCCCTGGATGCTCTTACTGTTTTGTTTTAGAATACCAGGACAAGATTTATTTCTTATTCCGCTCCAGCAGCGGAGACAGCGCACGTGTCTCACACATTCAGCCGTCACGGGCCCGTTGCACCAGTTACACCCCACCAGGAACACGCACTGCATCAGCAACGTTGTGTGGCATCAACATCGTCACTTCAGGTGCCACACGACACAGACCACACTGGGTACATGGGGCGGGGGCGGAACATTATCAGTCCAGAAGACTCCTGCCGCAAAGGGAAATTCCGTATATTTTTCACTGTTTCCATCCCCAGAGTCCTGCAGAAATGGATGAGCCATGCACCAAGGGCTCGAAGGCCGATGAAACCTGGCTCGCTCAGGCAGCAAACCCCGCCACCGTCAGTTGTCTATCAAGAACACTTTGCCTCTGTTTGCCAGATATTCAAAGGCAAGGAGAGCTGTCAAAAGCATCCCAGCTGAGCACAACTGCCATCATTATCTGCAAGAAGACACAGAGGAGGGAGAAAGCTTTTTTGGTTTCCTTGAAGCTTATTTATTCCAACGGAAATGTTATCAGAAAAGACAAATTTTCGAGCCAGCAAGAGCAGCTCCTTCCCTCCACTTTCGCCCTCCACACTGAGCTTGTCTCTGGACTATAAAGCGCTAAGATTCAGAGCAAGATCTTAAACCCCAGCATGCCACAGCCCAAACGACAGGCAGCGCCTGCTTCAAATTCAAGCTGCTCCATTTTCGCATGCTCCAAAGAGAAAGCGGCATTAACACCCCAGTGCTCGGGGCCACCAGGACAGGAGAGCCGCACTGCAGGCTCAGGGCAGGTTCCTATTATTTCGTGTTCCCATCAAAGTTTTTGTTCCTCCCAGCACAGACTGAAAACCAGACTGAGAAGTTGAAGCTTTTTCCATTTGTTCTGGCATCACTCTATACACGCACCGAATAAAATGGTTGGGAGGGAGCCACAGGGCAGCCGCTGCTTCAAAGGAGGGGAGCCGCATTAGGGACCCTGCCAAGGGGGGTACAGGTACACCCCAACGGGCCAGGGTGAATCAGGGTGGGTTCAGCACATTTAACACAGAGGGACCAAGAAACCAACCACTAACAAGGGGTACAACTGCACATCACCCGATTTCTGGTCGTTGCACCCATTGCATCACACGAGCTGTGTAAGAGACTGAGATAAGCAGACAGCGGTGCCATGGGCATGTCCTTCCCACCTGCAGATCCCCTCCAGGGGGCTCTGACCACCCCCCATCCACTGCAGGACACACAACACATCCTCTCTGCGGGATTCCCGACGCTCCTGCTTCCCCGCTTCAATCTCATCCACCTTCTCAACCTGCAGTGCTTTACAGAGGCTGCTTTCCGAGGCGCTGATCAGGCCTTTCCCTCGCTGTGCTTTGCCAGGAGATGCTTCATCCCAAGCAGGAGCAGCACAGGGTGCAGAGAAGAAGTCACCCCAGGATCAATGGTGGCCACGCAGGCTGGGGCAGCTGCAGGCAACGGTGCCAAGGCCAGGGTCTGCCATCACCAGCTCCCACCCTTCGGGGACAGGGGACAAAAAGGAGAAGCAGCCTGTCATCAGGCACTGCCGGAGCAGCGTCGCCACTCTCAGATGTTGGTTTACTGCTCAAGGTGAGCTGCTCACCACGGCATCCCCATCGCATCTCTTAAGCGAAGGAAGCCAGAGGAGAGGAGGATCAACTGCAGATGCAATACGCCCAGGGAATCCCTGCCAGACTGCTGAAAGCGCCTGTGCCAGAAGGCAGGCACGATCCCTGATCCAGGTGGGACGTGGACACATTTTGTTGTGCATCTCTGCCTACTGACGTGCATTCACTGTGCTGAAGGGAGAGAGCAGCACATGCTGAATGAGGAAAAGCTTCAAGGTAAAAGATGGGTGCTAAAAAGAAGTAAAGGATGTACTGGCCATGATACCCACATAGCGGCACATCCACTGCCTCTCCATCCTCTCTCCCTGCTACCCCGTTATTCACCAAGCTTGGGGGGACTGAATGCTCGCCCACCTCTCTCTCCCCCAAGTGAAGCCAAGAGCAGTCAGCAGATCCAAGGGTTATTAGAGATAGGGGATGAAACGAGAGAAATTTCATAAACCTCACTTGTTTTAGAAAGCACTTTAAAAATTGTGGTACCACGTACAGCACTGCAACTCTGCCAACACCCCAGCCCCAGGTTCCCTGAATACTGTGAATTAAATACTGCACAGCCCATGCTGGGATCCTGTGGAGCAGCTCACAGCACAGCCCCGGAACCCACCCATGAAATTCCTACAGGCTGTTGGCTGAATACATGTAAGAAGATCCCAGCTATTTTTGAACCGCAGGTTGCTTATATCCGATATATTCAGAGTTATAATACACCAGCAAGTCAAACTGGCTACAGGAATGGACATCTCTGGTTTCCAGCCCCATTTTGAGCAGGTCAAGCAAGGTGCTGCGGGCACCCCACCAGGGCTGCTGACCACGCTTTGATGGAGTTGTTTTTCCTGGAGGATACCCATGCCTGTAAAACCAAAGTCGTCTGTAGCAATGTCCACCCTGGACAAACAGAAAAAAGGCAAAGAGAAAGGTGGACAACTCTCACTTTGTTCTGAAACGCGAAAACTTATATTTCACCTGTTATTTCAATTAATTTCATTTCAAATTTGATATCAAGCTGAAATATTAACTTTGTTCCGCTTATATATGTTTAATGCACTATAATATGTTTTCAGGTAATTGAAATAAAATATTTTATCATATTAAAACTTCAGAATTATAGGAAGGCAATAATTCAGTCTTACTGAAATAATAAAAGAGTTGTGAATAATTCACAGAGTTTTCTTTAGTAGTTTTCTTTCTTCACATAATTTTGTTTTTCATTCCAATTCTAGGAAAAAGCCTTAAATGACAGAATTTGCCACCAAAAGAAAATTTCAGCTTCTGACTGGTTCCAGTCTTTGACAGAAAATTCATCTTGTCCTAATTTATAAGACAGGGGGAAAAAAAAAAAGGAAACTGGGTGCAAGCAAGCAATTATTTGTGTTTATGAGGCTTTTTAGGTGCTCAGCGCAGTTTGAAACCATTCATTTGCTCAGCAGTTTAACACTGCTATGGAGCAGGAGGGCGTTGTCAGACCCCCCCTGCAGGAGGGGACACAAAACCATCCCTTTTTGCCAAAGGCTTGTCACCGAAATAGCCTCTACCAAATCATCCGCTGCTTGCACAGCTCACAGCAATGCCCTTGGTAAACGCAGAAAACCTGCAGAGGGCCAGGAATAGAAAACAGAGCTGAATCATAGAATTTTCTAGGTTGGAAAAGCCCTTTAAGATCATAGAGTCCAACCTTTAACCTAACCCTGCCATCCCACCACTAAACCCTGTCCCTAAACACCTCATCTACCCTTCTTTTAAATACCCCCAGGGATGGGGACTCTACCACCTCCCTGGGCAGCCCAATTCCAGAGCCTGACAACCCTGAAGTGCCTAACAACTCCATCCCAAAGCTCAGAGATTAATTAGAGTGTACGAAAACTACGCCCATGGCACAGACAGAGCCCAGCGCTGCCTCGCAGCCCAGGTACCCCCCTTGTTCAAACCCAGCCCCACAAATAGGCAGGAACCTGCTGCCAGCCTGAGCTCCCCCAGAGACACCAGTGCTCCCCAGCTGCCCGGCACCCACAAAACCACATCCTGGTGTTGAACGCCTGAACATCACTTGGGGTTCTTGTCCAAAATTAATTTGGCTCTGTACTTTAATGCACATGGTTTAGGAGTCAGCTTGGAGAAACACGATATGTTTGCTTATATACTTCCCTTTGCTTATATACTTTTTTATATGGCTATATACTTTCCTTTGGCCTAAAGAGCTCTGCTTTCCAGTCACTCAGTCCTATCTGCATGCCAAAATGTTTTGCAGCTGAAGTGCCTTTTACTCAAGCTTTTGCATTAGGCATTAATGAGGACCTTCGCACATCAGGTGGGTTTGTTTATTTTAGTGTTAAAAAACCCCCATTTTGCAGAGAGGGAACAATTTCCATGGCACAAATCAAAGCAGGAGCCTCTGAATTGTACTTTTCTTACAAAAAAAAAAAAAAAGGAAATATAGAATTACTGATAAAACATAATTCAATTTTTGCTGCATTCATTAACAGGACAAGTCCCAAGCCAGTGGCACAAGGTAGCAAAGGGAAATGCATGGAAGCAGTAGCAGAGAACAGAGCAGAGAAAAAAGAAGCGGTTCCAACATGGGGGGGATGCAAAGGAGAGCTCAATATTCCTTCTGCACACCGCATCCCTCACCTGAAGCACACCCGTTACCTCATGGCTACCAGGTTCCCTGCCACAGACACTGCCTCCATGGAGAATTGAGGGGTGATGATGCACCTTACAAAGCCAGGCTGTGGAAAGCAGTGTTGTGCTCTTCCTTGCCTTTCTCCCAGTCTCAGAATTATAGTGAATGTCCAGGGGAAAGAAAAAAAAAAAAAAGCACAAACATAAAGAGGCTATAAAGCTTTATACAAAAATGAATCACCTTAACTGAGGGATTTTACATTATATTATCTAGGAATTAGAAGTAAAACTGAAAAATTCCTTTTGTCTGGTCCTGTTACACATTGCAAGGGAATCGATCCTCTCAAGGAACAAGTCAATAAAGCTCCAGCTTCGCCAGGACCAGGACAAATGAGCTCCCATCCTAGCGGTCCCAAGGAGAGAGCTGCATCAGAGAGCTGCCACCCCCTCACTTAACGGAGCATTTTAGATTTCTCATTTTACTCTTTTTTTTTTTTTTTCTCCTTTATCAATAAAGGAGACTCATCTAGAAGCAAAGCACACATCCAGGAACGACGGGTTAGCTCAGCAGCAAAACCAACAAGCTGTAAAGCGAATGCATTAATGACCTCATGCATTACAAAGCTTGCTGCGTAATAATGCCGTGTATAAATAACAGACTGCAAAGATCATTAAAGCCAATCAAAAGTATAGATTAGCCCATAAAATCTCTTTAATGTCTCTAATATTCCGATACATGGAAAGAGCAACCCCAGTCAGCAAGCGGATGCAGGCACCCAGCAGCAATGTTGGACTTTCAGCATCTCCACCTTCAGGGTTTGCTTTCACCATCACCTTACCGCTGTAATTTTGCACATGGTTGTCCTCCACAAGGAGAGGTGTAGCTGCCGATCACGGCTGCATTTAGAATAGAATCATCTAGGTTGGAAAAGCCCTTTAAGATCATCGAGCCCAACCATCACCCTAACCCTGCCATCCCACCCGCAAACCCTGTCCCTCAGCACCTCATCTGCCCGGCTTTTAAATCCCCCGAGGGATGAGGACTCGACTCCTGCCCTGGGCAGCCCCTTCCAGTGCCTGACAGCCCTTTCCATGAAGAAATTTTTCCCAGTGTCCAACCTAAACCTGCCCTGGCACAACTTGAGGCTGTTTCCCCTCGTCCTATTGCCCATTCCCTGGGAGCAGAGACTGATCCCCCCTGACTCCCCCCTGCTGCCAGGCAGTTGTAGGGAGCGATGAGGGCTCCCCTCAGCCTCCTCTTCTCCAGGCTGAATGCCCCCAGCTCCCCCAGCCGCTCCTCATAAGAGTTTGTGACCACACCACCAGGCACCCCTCCTGGGGTGTTTGTGGGGCAGGCAATGGTTACGCACCCCATTTCCAAGGAAAAGCCCTCCCCCCGTGCCAGGCAGGTAGGGGGATGAGGGTCGCCCAAGTGACTTGGAAGCAAAGTTTTCATGATAAAGCATCCCTTTTAGCAGAAATCTTTATCAGCCCGGGGGGGGGGGGGGGGGGGGAAGCAGGGAAGCAGCTGCTTTTCATGTTCTCCACAACAGGCAGCCAAGGGACCATGTTCCTACATGGCTATTCCCATGTAACCAGCCGAGATCACATATGCTCATTTTCTGCTTTTCATGGAAGTGCTTCACGATTACCTACCTTGTCTGATATTACCATTTCCTAATTAAATTTTATTTACTTAAGTTTACCTACAAAAAATGTAAATGCATCTAGTTAAAGCAAAATTGTAATTACCATGCCAACATGGCATTACGCATGCAAGAAAGATAGATGGGAGAACAGGTGAGGAATAACTCACCTACGGATGTATTCTGCAAATCATTTCTACAGCCACAAAGCTAGCTAATATCAACAGATGGAATATAGCTCCTGCTGAAAGGCAGACACCAACCCCCCACCCAAAGGGCACATTTGCGGTCTGACTTCCCATGTCATGGCAGAGCAATCTTTAGAGCCCAGCAAACTATAGTCTGTGCTCATATATTCTCCAGATGAAGAACAGGGTCATCTACCACCTTTAAAACAGATGCACTAGCAAGGAGGCCAAAATGAGACTCTTCCAAGAAAGGCTTCAGGTTTTGCCTTGCAGAAGATCAGACAATTTAAGTCTAGAATCATAGAACTGTCTAGGTTGGAAAAGACCTTTAAGATCATCAAGTCCAACCTTTAACCTAACCCTGCCATCCCACCACTAAACCCTGTCCCTAAGCACCTCATCTCTCCTTCTTTTAAATACCTCCAGGGATGGGGACTCCACCACCTCCCTGGGCAGCCCATTCCAGAGCCTGACAACCCTTTCTGTGAAGAAATTTTTCCTAATGTCCAATTTAGTCTGCCCTGGCGCAACTTCAGACCATCGTCTGATCATCTTCATCCTATTGTCTGTTACCAGGGAGAAGAGACCGACCCCCACCTCGCTACAGGCTCCTGCCAGGCAGTTGTAGAGGGCGATAAGGGCTCCCCTCAGCCTCCTCTTCTCCAGACTAAAACAGTCATGTTGTATACATTAATAAAAGCAATTCTTTAAGTTGCTGTTTAGTATAAGAAGTGTCTGGTACAGCAAGTAAATTCAGTAATTAATATTAGCCATAACCTTACTGCAACAATTTTTCTTAAATTTTTTTTTTTTTTTTTAAGAACCACAACTTGTGCTGAAAGCACATTTACATTTTATTACCCCTAAATGCTTAACTACCATAGCTAATGCTTGATTAATAAATAGCTATCTACTGCTGCTGCTTTAAACCTTACAATTTATTTGCAATTCTCTCTTGCAATTGAGCATTGCTCCTTCTTAAGCAGTAACACAGGAAGAAAAAGGATCAAAATAAGGAAAACAGGTTTAATTCATGGTGTCTCGTAAGCCATGGTTTATTGTTCCAGCCAAGCTCATTAAATGCTGGGTAAAGCTATAAAGTTTATAGGACTTATTTAAAAGTTAAATTGGGGGACAAAAAAAAAAAAATCTTTGTATGCTCAGGTGGCCAGCCTTCCAAACTGCAAATCTCTGCTGGACACATCCATTTCAGAGACCTCCTCAAGGCAGCAGAAAATTCTCAATGCTGGTGGGGTGCCCTGATCCTGGCCCACCTTTAGCACCTAAAATCAACCTCCAAATGGCAGGGGGGGGTTGGGGCTGTTATTTTTGTTGTTGTTGGGCTTCAGTGTTTGTTTGGGTTTGGATTTTAGGGGGGTTATAGGGGTTTTTTTGCAGGGTTTTGGTTGTTTGGGTTTTTTCATGGGTTTGTTTTCTCGGGGTTTGTTTGTTTGTTTTTTAAACACTCAGACACTGGTTTTCCCCTTTTTTATTATTTATTTATTGAACACATCAGTAACTCACCAAGTTTGTAGCTATTGAAGCATGAAGGGGTTTGGACTAATTTGAATTAAAATGAAACATTGTGGATAATATTTGTTTGCTTCCAGGCCTTCACAATAGAACCTTCAGGAAAAAAAAAAAGTAAAAAAAAAACTGCAAGAGAAAATACGAATTGGACTTCAAAGCTGTTAAAAATGGGCTCTGGCTAGAGGCCTTACCTGGGGTGGCTGCTTTTTCAAATGCAAATATGTAAGACATTTAACTATGGATGAAGCATACCTCAGAGTGATTTCTATTGCTTAAAACATTCTCTCCCCAAATCCCATTTCCTAAATGCTTTTGCCTTTCAGGTGGCAGCTGATTTAGCAGCTCCAGCTTGCTTTTCTTGGAGATAAGTGATGCTCAGGCTGGGAGCTGCAGCCCCACTCCTGAGAACCAGGAACATTTGCTCTTCACCTTCACACTCGAGGTGGTCCACAAAGCCCAAGAAGGTAAATCACCTTCCCCATCCCCAATCCTGCATGCTGTACTAGATGTCAAGTTAATAAATACGGCTTCCAATTAAAATCTTGTCAACAGAGCTACATTGCTGGGACTGATAACGCAATAGTAGAAACCCAGTAAGAGGCAGAATAAGAAACCTTCCCGTTTGTCAGTTCCTAGAGGGAAAACAGTGCAGTCAATGGAAATCTCAAAGTGCAGCCAAACAGAGGAAAGCAGAACTGACAGCTAAGAATCAACTCTTATTCTGTTTTTTCAAGACGTCGGCAAAGGTTACAACCTGCTGCACAGCAGCTGTGGACACAGCTGTCATTTTGGATTTGATTTTGTAATATCTGCTTTTGAATTAGGCAGACTTCAAAACTGATTAGAAACAGGCTTTTCTTCTGCAATGCTTGTAACAAGAAATGCTTTCTCACAAGTCATACAGCCTTACGACCCTTTGGCGAGCTCTAGAGATACATCAAAAAAATCCACCCCCATCATCACAGCCTTTTTATCTCAGCAGGTCCTACCCAAGTGCTCAGTAGTCTGAATTTTCCACTGCCATCAATAGTGTTAACAACTAATACTCGGTAATTTTTCAGAACTCCTTTCAAGCCTTTCAGGAGCTTACTTGTATGAAATATTAACAGGAAAAATGTTGTGAGGTACTAATAAATTTGTCTCTCTCCAGCCTCCAACAAAGTTGAGGAGCTGCACAGCAAGCTTTCAAGTTCTCTTTTGGTCCCACGGGTCTTCAGGACATCGGTTGGTAAGAGCATCCCGCAAGGCAGCAGCCCAATCGCCCTGACCTGCTGCAAGCAAGGGGAGCACCAGCGTGGTAAGGATGCCCAGCCATGGCAAGTCACAGACGTTCTCCATCCCAACAGCCAGGGATATCCTGGCTTTGTGTTGAAGCAGGCAGCCACTTCTCAAAGAAGAGCAGTCAGGTTGATAAATGTATTTAGCTACCTAAAGACACCAAAAAGCACCCAGGGAGAGCTGCTGAAATCCTGTAAGCGAGTAACTCCACTTTACCGTCATCTGCATGCAGAAGCCCCCCCACAAAACCTGTGCATCTGGCAGCAGAACTGGTCTGAAACTGAGCAAAAAAAAAAAAAACCAAAAACACCACACACGAACATTTCTGTTTGGGCAAAGTGTTACCTTGCTACCACAGGGCACCTTTTTTCAAGGTTAAAAAAGCAGCCGGCAGCTCCATACGCAGGCAATGCACCTTCAGTCATCAGCCTGCAATAATAGAGACCATCCATTTTCCATAGACAAGCCCGCAAAGCTAAGGTGCCTGCACATTTAATTGAGATTATGGTGGGAATTAATTATAAGATTAACAATCCCCTAAAGTGATATGACAGAGCAATACCCATAACTCCAGTAGAGGTTTGGTAGGACTATAAGTTCATTAAAAAGCGCTATTGATATACATGTGAATGAAAAGAAAATGACATGTGGCACTCCCGGAACAAAACGGTCATCAAGTATGTTGGTATGGCCCCAAAATTTCTTTTAAGTTCTAAAGTGCAAGAGATATTTCAAAATGTATACAAAAAAAGCAGAGCAAGATTAATCCCAGGCAGGCAGAACCAAGGAAAGGGAAGGACTCATCAGGTGTGTGAAGAGCTGATCCTACGGGAGCAGGGACAGAAGGATGTCAAATTAATAAGTCACATTGCTCATTGTGTAGGTTGCCTGCTGTAATTCAGTACAAGTAACTATACTGCAAAATTTGAGGGGGTAAAAAAAAAAAAAAATCTATTACAGCTCTTCTGTATACCCTGCTCTGAGGATTCTTTGTCTAAGAGAACCATATTTTAACCGATTCACCAAATGTTTTCAATGCAGTCCTTTAACACAACGTTGTGTGGAGAACTTCAGACAGAAAGGAGGGTTTGGTGCCTTATTTCTACAGTCGAGTTGTTCAGCTCTTATGCCTACACAGAAGCAGCAACACAGCAAGGGAAAATAGCCCTTCCATATGAAGTGTTAATAAACTTTTAATAATAAAACATTTCTCCAGGCGTCAAATCCTGCCCTCACTGAGGACACTGGAGTTTTACCATTAACTTCAGTGGAAGTGAGACATAGCCCCCAGCTATATATTTTGTATAAATTACATTGCTATTAGACTTGACTCCCAACAGAAGTTACATTCATACAAGCTCCAATCCAATACTCATGACCTCCAACACACTTCCAAATATTTTCTTCTTGCTTCCACTCACATATACAGAGCGGGTTTTTTCTCTTTAAGTACTATAGCAATTAAGAAAAATTATTGAGATTAATTTTTCTTCTTTTAGGCTTGCATCAGGAGTTGCATACAGTGGGTCTGTTTTTGAAAGTGAATCTTCAATCTTTCCGCACCTGGCACCTGCCGACAGAAGCCCTGATGCAGTACGATGCCCAGACACATGAGCTCAGCAGTCCCATAGCTGCAATCATAGAATGTTTTGGGTTGGAAGGGACCTTTGGAGCCCAACCCCCTGCAGTGAGCAGGCAATGGAGAGGCCAGGTTCAGCCTAGAGCCTCCCTTCTTGGAAGCGGCTCAGCACATCAACTGACACGATATCAAGTGGAGTTAGCTCCTGCTTCAAGACAACCACTAAAAAAGTGCACTTTGTGCATGGACCTGAAGTACATAATAAATCATACTTCAGTTCTGCCTACATGCCAGGAAGTTCAGGTTTCCCCTTCCCAGCCCAGTGCCTTGGCTGCACCCTGCTCACAGGCAGCATGGGAAAGCCAGAACTCCAGCAAACATCAGTTTTGAGGCCACCTACAAATCAGCGCAAAATTCTGCATCATACAAGCCACACAAGTTCAGCCATGTGGAATGCAGCAGCCAGGATTTATCCAAGGCAACGGCTGTCTACTCTCTGCCACCATCCACCACACCTTGACTTCAGCACAAGAAACCTTAGACATCTGGCAACTCTGTTGAAACCAAGCAAGCACAGGTTTTGGAAGACCAAGGAGCATGTCTAGCCTCTCCTGCCTGCACTTCAAAGCTTAAAGACATTTTAAAATATGTTTTTAGTCATATGGAAGGATAGATCTCCCCAACAGAGAAAGCCAAGAATCATGACCAGACCTGCCAGGATTGTCTACATCTCTCTGAGGCTGCCTGGTGAAGTACCAACCCATCCACCTTGTGATAGGGAGCAAGCAGTTTGGGGCGGCGTATTTTTTAAATATAGATATTTTCCTCAAGAATTGGTACCTGCAGGTGAATCCTAGCCCCCTGGAAGGCATCAGTATCTCCTTTTACCATAAAACAAAACCTCTGGTCTGTTACTCTGAGTTTATATCCAACTCATACTAAGATTAGATCTGGAAAAGAATGAAAATCAGCTACCCAGCAATGCAGAATTCAGCTCCTTGCATATGAACTTCAGTTTTATTTTGTGTTTCTAAACCCCACTTCCCTCAACCTCCATTCTCCCAAAGTCAGCCAAGACCATGTTCCAGCCACCCCCAATGTCAGCTGGTTATTCATCAAGTAACCCAGGGAAAGAAGGGAGTCGGGGAGCGCATCTGTGTCGCAGGACGCTGTAGTTCTCCCAAGCAGCTTTAAACAAGATACCAAGTGCTAAAAATGGTGAATTCATCTATGATAGCCTCCCCGCTTTACCAGCTAGACAGGTCACTTAAAGCTATTGTGAGTGTCGTTGTACTGTGCTGCAGGCAGCGGCGAGACGTTTTCACAGTTCATGCGGTGAAGCAGTACATTCTAATTATTATTTGCTTTGTCTTCTGTTTAGGGCTTTACCCATTACGTGGTGGAAAATCAAAAGGATATATGCAATATTCTTTCATCTTCATTGCTATTAAATTGCTTCTCTAGCTTATGTCAATGTGTAAGTAATTGTGCCAGCATATAAGTATTTATGTGCTTAACTAGAAAGAGCATTAAAAAATGGAACAACACGAGTTGCTTAGACACCAACTAGAGATGTTGTGGTCTGCAGACGTTTTCCCAGTATGTACAAGCAAAGGGACATCTCATTTCTTCTGCTTTTCACATATATCTGCCCCCGTCACCAATTCCCTGCGCTCCCACAGCTGACAGTCCCTTACTGCTACAGCTTCTGGCACCTTGGGGCTTTTCTGTCACCCAACAAATTCACCTTTATTCTGTGTCACAGGCCTGGTTACACCTACGTGCGTGCAAGCAAACTGCAGGAATGTCTACATTATCAGAGCAGCCTTTTCCTCCCTCTGCCTCTTGACTCTTGCAGCTGCAACGGTGGCATCCGAGCACTTGGTGGGACCCACAGACGAGCAGGACGTCTCCTTTGCTGTCGCAAGGCCTAGGATATGCACGGAGCAAACAAGGAAATGAATTTGCTCGGGAAGGTTCCTGCCTACACAGCTCAAAGACATCAACTGTGGCAACCTGCAGACTCAAACAAAAGCCGAAGCCTTGTTTCCCCTCCACAGACTGCTTTGCTCCCTCATGCGGGACACACCTTTTTGTGCAATGTGCCCCTGGGGGCTGCGATGATGGGTTAGCCAATTATACCGAGAGAAGAGGCATTTGATGAATGGATCATTTTTGGTGCACTCTGCACTTTTGACTCATAAATTCCACGGAAAACAAGGTAAATGGAGCATAACTTATTAATGAACAGAGCCCTAAATATCAAATGATCTGCTGTGAATCATCAGCTGGAATTGTAGAGCCTTCATACCGCTCTAGTTATAGCATGCTGCAGGTTCAGCAATGGACAAACTCCGCAACCCGGTGGCAAGTCTTACAAGATAATCTAGGAAATAACATCCCGCTTTATTTAAAGCATGGTGCAACAAGGAGCTTGCCAGACCTTCAAACTGTGACCTCCAGAGAGGGTGATCTTGCAAACCTCACCTTGCGTTGCAAGCCTGAAAGCACCATTAAGCCTGTGATGAATCGGGAGCCTTGCAGGAGGTACACAGACTCTATATCTCACCAGGAAGCCGGGGGGAATTCAGACGGGTCTGAAGAGGGACTCCAATGAAGCCTCCGTACAGCGAGGTAACTTGGGAGCAAGAGCTCTGCATACTGCATCCCCCCTACCCCTTCACTGATGAGTAAAAAGGGCCAATCCCCCCAGGTTTGGAGGTCTACTAAAATCCAGAGTAAGCCTGAAAGACCACATGGAATTCTGAGAGCACACCTCAAGGCAAAGTAAAGAACATGAAGGACCTCCATTTCCCACCTAAAAGCTATATATATATTTTTTTTTTTAAGAGTTGAAAAAGCATGAAAAAGTGAAGGAACAAGTAAAAAACCACACATCCAGGTACTTCTGCTCAAATTATCTCTATCGGCACAAGGATCACCCACACAGATGAGCGTGAGCACACACAGGCCCACACCCCGACTGCTTACTAGTCACAGTGAAATGCCCAGGCTGGGCATTTTTGTCATCACTGTCCTGGTTTGAAGTAACTAGTTTGTTTCTATGCTGCTTCTTTCATCAAGACACTATCAGCATCTCCAGATCCTCCAGAGTTTCCAGCCTCCTTTCCCACCTAAGAGTTCTCAAGAATCTGGCTATAACTCTGCCTCCTGCTACTGAGCTCCAGTTACTTGTGTGCTGTGGAAATATCTTTAAAGAAAGTTCTTCTTTCACCTGTACTGACAGAAGTAATAATAATAAAGAGTGCCCACTTACCTTCTAAACACCATTTCTCCTGTATGTGTACAAGTGTGTCATCTTTCAACTGTCATCCCTCTAAATAGGCTGGAAGTGAATTTCTCCTGCAAATGCATCTCTTCTTGCAGCAATATCCTATCTGTATTCTCCTTCCTTCCCTACCCTTGCGCACATCATCCTGTTCAAATAAACTGTCTGCCAAAAACTTCAACCAGCAGATAGCAATTAGAACATAAAAGCAAAATGAACTGCCCCTTATTGATGCTGTGCCATAGGCAAAGTCAATAGAGTTACTTTAGCCGAAATTGATATTTAAAATACATTTCTATACAACTGTTTTTGCTGAAGGCTGTGACACCACCCTCTTATCAACCACCCATAAGGCTTCAGCTGCACCTGCCAGGTAGAGAAAGCTGCTAGAGACCATTAAGTAAAGCAAAAATAACCAGAAGATTATTGCAGTCTGACTGAAAAAAACAAACTGAAAAAAATAAATAAATGACCATTGAATTCAACAGAAAGAATAACTTTCTACCAGCAAGATGTGAACTCCTATCAAAGGGAGCTGGAAACCGTCTCCCTAAGCCAACAAGGGACCACGGTTACTTAGGCAAGCCTGTATTTCCCCCTTACTGAGGGGAAGGCATATTAGTAACTAAGAATTAAAGATGCAAATGACGGACAAGCACAAGACATTAGAGGTCAACAGCAATTAACTCCATCTAAAAGAGACCCCTTAGTGCCTGACTTAGCTATATCTGACTTAACCCAGATCTTCCAGGAGATCCTGTCACCACGAAAAGATAAAGGTCCCTCTCATTTTGCCATCTTCCAGTGAATTTCTCATAGGTGGCCTGAGATAATGCATGGTGTTTGCTTAGCTAGCATATGACAGATCAGCAAGATTTGCTGCTAATTCCCAATATTGATGTGCCGAAAGTGTTTTCTACTGGAAACAGAAGGGTGCAGCATAAGGCTGAAGTTACCTATCTACTTGACTAATGTGCACTGTTTACATTGGTAGCCCTTTCCACAACTGTCCCTGCCTTCGGCAGCATCACCCTGACAGAAAGGAAAATAGTGTTAATGCATTAAATTGAACAGCAAGATTACATGGGTTGCCTCTCCGAGACAAAGCGTATTAACTACTGAACTCCACTTCTCTTCAAAATTAGAATTAAAAAGTGACTGGCCAATACCTGCAGAAAACAAATGACCCCCCAAGAGCTATCCAGTACCCGCGCTGTGTCCCGAGAGCCAAAGCCACGAGCAAGAAGCCAGATGTCACGAGCAGCAGTTTGACTTGTAGAGGGGAGGCAGAGACTCAGGGAGACAAAGTACTCCCAAGGCCAGCCAAGAAACCTCTTTTCACATCACCAATTTCCCTCAGATCCATCCCTCTTCTCACACCTAACAGAGGAACACACTCCTTCACTGTACAGAGGGAGGCAGAACATCAAGAAGAAAAAACACACAAACAAAACCAAACCCCCAAACCACAATTGATCTTATCGCAAGTGATCAATCGTCCGAGAGATCTCTTTCAGGGTCCTAAATTATTGGAGATGGCACCAGGGACGATTTACCACCTCTCCTCATGTATATTTTGGTGATTTCAGGAGTGGCCAGGTATGCCAAGATACATCTTTCTGATCCGCTCCCAGGACTGCCATCATTCTTCATTTGCTAGGTCATGTCTAAAGCAGAAAAATGCAGATTTCCATGGCAGCAGCAGGTGCTACCTGGGTAAATCCAGGCTGGCAAGAGTACACCTAACGTGGGAACGTGGCATGTTCCTCCCCACTTCCCTCCAATATGGTCAAAGGCTTCATGCAGCACCACTCGACACTGCCATGCTAGTACAAACACAACAAATAAACTTGGAAAAAAAACCACCAAAAAAAATATTTTTCTTCTCCTTTTTGTATTCAGAATAATAGCTTTTCAACAAGCCGAATGGGAAACCATGTTAATGTGTTTCCATGGGCAAAGCTTGAGAACACTGTAAATTGCCTTGCTTAATGGACTCAGGAATTCAGTTATCCATTCAGAAATTTCAGACCTTTAAGCGAGACCGAATCAAATGGTTTAGTCCTCAGGAAGCGCGCACACACGGTTTCGCAGCTCTGTGGGCATCGTTATTTATGTCTGTTGAGTCTGATGGAGCAAATGCCTTTGGGAACGGAGGAGCACCCGCATCTGCCATCCCTCTAGCAGAAAGGCACCGACAGCCCTCCTCGCCCCGAGGGGCTCTGCAGACTCCCTGGCCTTTGGGGCTCCACATAATTTCAATCAGCACAGGAAAAAACTAGCAATCAAAGGGACCAGTGGGCATCCACTTCTGGCTCTGAATGTACTGTCATGACCAACAGCTTGAGAGTGTTTTTAAGATATTCAGAAAAAAAGAAATCAACTCATTACTGCTTTCCTGCCCCAGGAGATGCCCATGCCACACCACCACTTCCCACGCCTGCAGAGCCACCGCACCCGACAAGAGCAACCACCATGCCAGGTTTGGGGATGCAGCCTGCACACAGGAGCGGTCACCAGCATTTGAGACCTCTCACCACACTGTGAGCTGTGTTTGCCCAGGAGGGCAAAGCCCAGCCCAGAGCCTAGTCCCCAGCCTGGTGGAGGGGCACTACCCTGGCCATCCTCATCCTCTGCTCCAGGCAGTGTCCGTCACTCCCATGTGATGATGCTTGCGCACATGCATGAGCCAGGGGTGAAAACCTCAGTCTGCTGTGTCTGCTCTGGTGTTCAGAGCAGAACAGAAACCAAAGATGGTGCTCATCATTCTATTACCTTTTTTGCACCATCATTCTGGCTGGGACTGGCTGCTGGCTCAGGTTTGGATTTTCTCAGTCCTGGGCACATTAGAAGATGGGGGTATGAACTGGTGCTTGGGGGGCTGCTTCCCAGCCCCCTTGACTTGCTGCTTTAAATGCTGAGACATAAGGGGGGATTTAATATCACTACTACCTCCATCACACTGCAGGGCAACCAAGCACACACCAGCCCCAGATCTTAGCCCATCAGATCCCGGCCAGGTCTGTGCAAAGAAATACATCAGTGAGGCCCACGACCTGCCCAAACTGGCAGCTACCAAACACCACCCAAGCCCTGGTCTCACCAAGACTTTGGGATCCTGCAAAAGGTGCAGGAAAAGCAAGGATGTTTTGTTCTGCATGCACGAATTTTACGAAGAAAGGAGCATAAATAAAAGTGGGGAAGTGCACTAATGTCCTCTGCAACTTATATAAAGTATAAAATACGCCAGAGAGCAAAGGCTCCAGGTCTGATTACTGCTAATTTACAGAAATGTGCAAACATGGGTACACACACCCCTTTGCCAATTGTCCTGGTTTCGGCTGGGATAGAGTTAATTTTCTTCACAGAAGCTAGCATAGTGCTGTGCTTTGGATTTAGTACTAGAAGAATGTTGATAACACGCTGATGTTTTTAGTTGTTGCCAAGCAGTGCTCAGACTGCTCAAGGACTTTTTGAGCTTCTCCTGCTCGGCCCGGGGCATAACAAGCTGGGAGTACAGCACAGCTAGGACCCAAACTGTCCAAAGAGCTATTCCAGACCATAGAACGTCATGCTCGGGGGGGTTGGTGGGTCGGTCGGTCGCTGCTCGGGTACTGATCGCTGCTCGGGACGGGCTGGGCATCGGTCGGCGGGTGGTGAGCAATTGCATTGTGCATCATTCGTTTTGTATATTCTGTATATTTTGTTATCATTCTCATTATTACTATTATTATTATTTTCTCTTATTAAACTGTCTTTATCTCAGCCCTCGGCTCTAACCTTTTTCCCCTTCCCGATTCTCTCCCCCATCCCACTGAGGGAGGGGGGGGAGTGAGCGAGTGGCTGCGTGGTGCTGAGTTGCCAGCCGGGTTAAACCACAACACCAATAATAAGACATATATATCCACAGCTGAGACCCCAAGCAGAACAAAACCATGCTGAAAATACTTAATTCTTTTCCCCTGTGTGCAGCTTAACTGCTCAGAGGGATTTTTCCTTTTTTTTCTTTTCCAACCAAAATTGAAATGGGGGGGGGGGGGGAGGGAGGGAATCACATCTAGGATTAGATCCTGAAAGCCAGATTCCAGCTGGGAACTCAGGCACCTGCAGAGCTGTGTTTATAAATGAAAGCACTGACATGACTTTAAATACAGTGTCGTCAGAAACTTAATTATACAGCAGCAAGTCTCTAATTGGAAGTCACAGAGCAATATATTGGCTTTGTCATGTGATTTGACACTCTCCAAACTGCTTTCCCAGGGTTGTTTGTGTTATCTGTCCAGGGTTTGAACAGTGGTGTTTGTTTGCAGGCTGTGGTGGGATTAGCCCTATTTATCTTCATGGTCTTTGTTTCCTTCAACGCAGCCTCGATGCACACTGATTTGTTTCGGTGCGCCAGGGCTTCACCCAGCCCCGAAGCACATTTGCCCTGGCCCAAGCAGGGTATGTTGGGCACCCAAAAAAAAAAATCTCACCACATTCAAGTTGGCACATGTACATCCCACCAGTGAGATAAGCTCAAAACCACTAGCTTTGCCCCAAAACCCTTCAATGCTCCAACCCCTCCAAGCTTCACGGCATGGGGCTTCTCTCACCTCTGCAGGCACAGGCTGAGTAAGCCATCGCCAGAGACTGACAAAAAGGAAGAAAAACCCAGAGGCTGAAGAGAAATGGGCTGTTTAATATCTGCTCTACAGGGTCTGGGAACTCATTTTTTCCTCTCAATTACATTTTTGCATGCCCACACCCCATCCACTTCATTAAATGTGCTCTTCAGTAGCTTCTCCACTTTGCCTACCTTGGGGCTGCCGGATGCTGAGCGGAGAGATTCTACCAGCACCTCTGCAAATCTGAGGCTGAGAACAGGGGAAAGTGGAGCTTTTCTTTTTTGGGTTTTAACACCCAGCTCCTGACTGCCTAAATAACACCTGCATGCTAGGTCCATGGTCTTCGGTGTGGTACCCTTCATGTTTCAGTTTGGAGGATGCCTCCTCCTCCAGGTTCTTGCCCGGTTGCACCACGCAGCAGCCCTTGGCCTCACCCTTGTGCCTTTTAACACTTTGGACTTTTTAACAAGCCATTTTCAGAGCTATACACTGTGGGAGGCTGCGCCTAAAGAAAGCTGGCCTAAAGTCGTTTGGACACTTTTTAAAATATCAGAAATTAAAGTGGAAATTCCAGCTGGGCACATGTGGTGCCATTGCATAATGGTGCTTTAATGAAAGCAGTCCTGTTGGGGTGAAAATAAATTGTGTTTCACTCCTAGACTGTGGGAACCTGTGCAGGGAGCAGAAGGTAGGATGGAGGAGAGGCATGGACATGTACGTGAAAGAGAAGTGTTCAGAGGGGAGGAAGCCTGTGTTCGGAGGAAACACTACCTGTGATAAGACAATCTGAAAGGTTTAAAAGCAGTGTGGTTTCACACTGAGATATTATTTCCCATAATTAAAATCAAATATTCTGTAAAAGTGTAGTGTTGTTATTTCAAACTTAAAAAAAATAAATGCTTTGAGATAAGATCTGTGAAGAAATGACTTAAAGAACTAAAGGTACATCCTCAGTGCCCTTTGTTTTCCACAGTCACGTTTTCATTTGGTTGAACTTCTGAAGCCTCCCTCTCCTCCCTGGGACGCTCTCGTGGCTGCTGAACCGCTCCAGCTTAAGACATGGACATCAGCTTGTGAGCAGTTATTTCGCTTTCCAAATCTGATTCTTTCTCTAAACTGAATGCTTACAATTTAAACATCAAAGGTGTTTCTCTGACCTCTGCTTTCCTAAGCCAGACATCCTTTTGGTGTCACTGATAATAGATAAAAATATTCCAGGTTTGGTCTCTCACATTTGAAAATAATTTAATGCATCCCTCCTCTCTGCCTCAGTCACACCGTACATTCCCAGGGCTTCCCAATTAACTGAAGGGAAGTCAAAATAACACTAATCACTGTTGCGTTATGCTTGCATCTCATCCTCTAGGTGCTTAACCCGACATACCTCCTGCCCAGGACATCCTCCCCATGTTTCCCCCCATTTGCTTTTCCCCTCCCATCCCGCTCCCCCACCACAGAGGTGCCCTAGGATCTCTCCAGTTGGGATCCAGCTGCGCTGGCTTAGCTCCTGCTATTCCCATAACACCGGGAGGCTGGTATCTGCAACACCAAATTTCGAAGCAGGAGATTACAGAACTGTAATTACTTGAGCTGGAAGCTTCCAGCCCAATGGATTTGCCCTGTCATTTAAAAATCTACTTGTTTCCAAACACAGTCGGGAGAGATATAAACACGCAGCCCTTTGGCACGGGCCCAGCCGGCGCCGACAGCGCTCTGCCGCACGCAGCAGCGCCACAGAGATTTCTCCATGGCTGAAAAAAAAAAGATAACAATGAAATTGATATTACATCTTAAACTGGGGGTTATGAAAAGATGAGACAATAAATCTACTCAACTTCAGATAGCCTGGAGAAACGTGACCTTTTCGCTGTCGTTTACAGCGCGGAAGGCTGAAATGAGCACCCGATCCAATTAAGTTATATTTTTATTTACCTAATCTACCAGCAGATGGCCTTTAAATTTTCCTAATTTTGGAGATCTGCTCGGGCAGAACGGGCAGTGCCACTTGCACATCCCCCTGTAGGGAAGGGTTTGATGACAGCCCTGCACGAGCCATCACTTGGTTATTGCCTTCCCAGGCCTCTGCTCATCAGACCCTTCCCTTGTAATTACATACATACGTTTTCTTTGTCTTCCTATTGGATTATGAGGAATTTAAGGCAGGCATCATCTTCTTGAGCTATGCTTGTACAGTATCTAGCACAACCAGAGTCTAACCCTTGGCTGGAACTCCTAATCACCACAGTAATGAAAGTATTTCATTTTTAGTTATAAATTGAAGAGTCAGTTCTCAATCAACTGGGATAACCAAAGGATAAACACCTAAAGCAGAGCAAAAATGTGGTTCAAGAGGCATGTAATTTAAACTGAACACAATATGCTTTTATAGCTTATGTATAAAATTAAATTATTGAATGAAACAGTGCTCCCTTTTTGCTGTCGGCTCTATTGACCACATGCCCATGGAAAGGCTCAAGCTCACAGATCCAAATGGAAACATTTCCTTTTGTTTCCCTTTTCCCAGATCTTTAGGAATACTTTTGGATGGGATCTCCTGCCTCGCTCCAAGAGGAAACACTCGCTAGAGCCAGGGGTAGATCAGAAACACCCCCTGCTGTCACCTGCGGCACCTCGAGCAGCTTAAACCTCCTGTAACATCGCAGCCTGCAAGAACAACCTGCTTAATGCTAGGCAGAAAATACCAAGTGCCCATAAGGAAACATGGCATCAACATTTGCTCACAACTCACTAAAGTTATTTTAAGCTTCATTTTCCTAACTGGGTGTAGAGCAGAAGGTCTTCTGGAGGCCAAGGATGCACATTCCCTCTGTTTAATGGTGGTTACGGTCAGACAAGTCACACACTCCCTGTAGGCTTGAATCCCACTAATCTGGTTGTGCCTGAACACCGTAACTCAAGCACTGAATTATTCCCAATCTGTATCAGTGCATAAATCAGAATCTACCTCCTTTTCTTTCCAACTTAATCTCCCTAGCAAACGGTCTCACAAAGTGCATCGGGAAGAGGGAAAACAACCCAATTCACAGACAGATGGTGGTATAGAAGTATTGCATCTTCCCCCCCAATACACCAATTTCTTTCACCAGTCCTTGCTGCACAGAAGATGATGAAGCACTGATAAAACAAGTGGCCAGCAGGCAGCCCGAGGGATTGGGAACAAGCGATGCAACTGGAAAAGCAACACAGTCCAGGAAAACACAAGGAGAGGGAGCCAAGGCTCCAAAACACGTTGGCTTGGGGTTTGGTTTTTCTCTCCCTGTTTATCTGGTGTCAGAAGCAGCTGGAATTCAGGGAAAGTTTATCCAAAACTACCACTTGTGCACATTTTCTCTTGCACAGCAGCAAACACCAGCTGCTCCAGCACTGCTCAGGTAGGAGACGTACAGGGATGGAGCCTGAGGCTCCCACTCCTGCACTCACCTCGTCCCGGCCCCTGCTCAAGTCTGAGCCTTCCCCACACGCCATTTTACCCCCCAAGGGCATCGTGCTGCTCTCCTGCAGCAGTCACCCTTCCAGGGTATTGCATGATGCACCACCAGATACCAAAGCCCTAGCACAGTAACCCCAGCACATGGAGTTACGCTCGAGGAAGGCAGGCTCCCCCATCTTCGATGCAGAGCCCGTACCCTCGGATTCGGAGACAGCTCTCCTCTTTTCAGGAAACACAACAGCAGGGGCAGTCAGACAGAGCCGCACGCCAGCCTGGCTGGTGATTCAGGCATCACTGCAATTTTCTGAAACACTGTCATTTTGTGGGAGGATAAGGGACAGCCCTTCGCTCCCACCTTTTCAGCTCCACTGGCGTTAACATCACCAGAAATTGAAAAGCTTCATCAGCCATCGGCAATGCTACGTTTCCTAGGGCAATTCAAAGCCATCTCGTCAGCGCAAGCCCGTGGCTGGATCCTTCAGCAGGAGGGCTCATGGTAGCCTGCAACTATTGAAACTCAGTGAATAACAAGAAAAAAGTTTGGATTATTTATCAAATGTAAATGAGAACTGAGCTTTACAGGTAAGTGTTACAGAGTGTGGTTCCATAGCAAATTCAGGAATGCTCCTGAAAGATCCTCTTCCTATAGGAACAGCAGATGAAGTGAAAAAGCAAGAGTTTATTAAGTCAGCTGTTAAAAAAAAAAAAAACACCCCACACACACGGACCTTGAACTGATAGCTGACAAGAGGGAACAAGAAACCAAGCTAAAAAAATAAATTGTTTGGATATTTATGAGCAGGCAGGAAGATGAATTCCTGTCTGTCCAGGCCCAGTTAACATCAGGAGTATAATTTCTGTTATTTCATCCTTACCACTCACATCAATTAATTTATATTGCTGCAGCAGCCACAGAAAGATTCACAAAGCAAACAGGTTGGCATCTATAGAAATTTAACATCCACCCCAACGCGACAGAGAAGCGCAGCTGAACTACAGCAGTGAGCTGGACCACACCACTAACGACGTGGAATTACCCAGCGACTCCTGCACAGCACCCTGCTGTCACAGCCGAGGGGTCACCTCCTGGGTATCGGCTTCCCAAGGCGGTGGGGTAAAGAAATGCCCTCTGTGCAGCAAGTCTTTAAGTCTCCTTCCAGGATCAAACCCCAGAAGCCTTGAAGCAATGTTAGGAGCTCATTTATTGCAAGAAAATCTGATCAGTAGCAGAGCCACAAGGTACCAAAGGAGTTGGCGGTCCTCATCTTCCAGCACTTTGAAAAACTCATCCCCCCGTAAAAGGATTCCCTACATATCGGAGGATCTCGTTCCAGACAGCTTTCCCCTATCTTCCCTTCCATCTCGATGGACTGGATTGAAACAGGTAATCCCCTGGATGTCAGGCAACCTCCGTATGGATGTGCCAAGACTTTCCTCATCCCATGAGAGGTTCAGGTACCCGTTCACCTCCCGGCACCACTGCAAACGCCTGTTGTGAGCACAGCCTGGCTGTAACAGCCGCTGCCGGGGGGCACATTCCCCCTCCAGCCTGGTTTGCAGAGCCCAGGCATCTCCAGGGGTCATTCGGCTGCACTGCAGAGGATGAGCAAGTTCATCTTTTTTCCCCCCCCCCTCCTCTGCCCAACAGAGCCCAATCGAAATAAAGCGCTTTTACAAGTAAAATACACACAGACTTCAACAAATCCATATTTGCATAAACCTGTGTTTTTACTAACTACAAAACGTAATATAAATTACTTGGAGGCGCTTTCCCCTTTTCCTTGCCTTTTAGCTGAGCAAAATATGATTTACATTCTGTTTGCAGGCGAATCAAGTGAAATGCTTAATTATAAATAGCACTTGTAAATATAATCCTTTCAGCTGGAATATTTGTATAGTGGAAATGAGAGAGACCTTAATAATGATTTCAGTTACAAAAATTAATTAGAGCTGTTTCTCATTCTGGCTCAGGCCTGGTGCAACGCTCCGGTGTAAATTTGCACTTAACTCAAGGGGGCCATGAAACACCCGGGAACAAACCCTCCATAGGTGCGAGGCATCCAACCTCCACCGGCTGCTGTGACTCTGTGACAACTCACACTAGCTGAGGATCTATCCCCAAACAGATACAAGTGGTCCCTAGCAAAAATGAAAATTAGGCCCATTATTTTTATTTATGGAGAGCTGAAATACACACTTCCTAAAGCCAAGTCTGCATTCAGCAGATTAAATATTTGTATAACTTGCCACCAAGGTTATGGAAAGGTGGAGGAGAATGTATATCAATGTTGATAGGATTTTTTTCCCCAGATATATTTACTAGGATAGATCATCTTCTACAGGAATAGGATACAAAATATTATTTTTATGTTTGGTCTAATTGCTCAGACATCATGAGGTGCTACCGAATTGGAAAGCACTAACCGAACCTTCAAGCTCCAGCCCTAAGGCCACCAAGAACTGCTAGATGATACGAGGATGGAACTAGAGATTAAAGAGGACGTTTAAGAACCAAGAAGACTCCATGATGAAAAGCTGAAAACATTTCAATCCAGAGAGGGTTTTTTACTATACCAAGCCAGGGCTTGGCCATCCAATGGAATTTGAAGTGGAAATGACAGAAGAAAACAGGAAAAAAAAACATTGTTTTGTACAGCTAGCTCTTTTTTAAAATTAACTTTTCAGGTTTGATTTGTTTTTGAGAGTTCATTCCTCCTCTTTGCTCTTTGGGTGAAGCCCTCTGTTTGCCATCACAACTCAATGTATGATAATGAATGCGATATCATACGCAGAATTATTCTGACATCGGGCTGAGAATAAATAGAAACAGTGTTTGCATGAACTCTCTTAAAAAAATAAAAGCCTCTTATTTTTATGAGACTGTCCCTTGTCATCAAGAACAAAGAAGAAAGATGCTAAAAAAATAATATGAGTAAAAGCTGAACTGAATCTTCACAGACCATTACAGGCTCCAGACACAAGCTGCAGGAGAGCCCACCTGCCTTGACTCGCACATGCAAACAAATTTCACCTGGGCAAGTAACTACTGCAAGGTCCCACCTTGGTCTTCAAAGCATGTCATGAAAATTCACAAAATTAAGTGAAAAAAAAAAAAGACTATTTCTTTAAAAACCTGGAAATTCAAGCAGGTTCAGGCTCAAGCGCTCCTGAAAATGCAGCTAGGCAAATATCTTCACCTGGGAGTACCTGGGGACTTCAGAAGTCCAGATCTGAATCCTTTTCCCTAATAAAACTATTAGTGATGGAAGGCAGACCAAGAGGCAAAGCATCTCAGGCTATAACTGGGTAATTCAATTGGACTGGGATCACAAAGAGGTTTGTATTCTCCTGGGCAACAAGTGCTGTCCTAATCTTACCAAGTCCATGTGTTGGGGAGCAGCAACTCCCTGAAGGCTCCTCTCCATCTCCTCTGAAATGCTGGAGCCGTACATAGCTTTACCATGAGCAGAAGGGAGAACCCCAGCCCTGACAACATTCATAGTCCAAAGAATAAACCCCACCACGAGCAATGCCTTGGGAACCTCTCCCTTCATTTGAAGGGCAGGTATTTTAGACTCCTACCTAAAGACTTGAGGCGTACAGGTGCTTGCATCATGCTAAATCTATACCTTACTAAACTTCATGTGAAAGAGCATTAAAGATTGCACCAAATCAGAGGTACCTCATAATTCCACAAGATCTAAGACAACTTAAACCAATGAAGCCAAAGCACCGCTGACAGGTTTACAGCAATGCCAGTTAACGCAGGGTCAGCTCCAGGTTCAGATGCACTAACATGGCTATTTAGTCCACAAGGGCTTTGCCCCAAAAAGCAGCCGGCACCACCTACACACAGGTTTTACCTCCAGCCCTTGGTTAAACAAGGGAATGAGGAGCTGTCTTAAAGCCAACTGCCAAAGTGAGCCTCACGGAGGACAAAAGACACCAGGGCTTGGGAGCTTCATTGAAGAAGGACTAATACCCGTCAGCTTGGCCAGGCTTTAATCACCTCACCAAAGCACCCAGCAGCTTCAGCTATGCATTTCTGCTTTAGACAACAGAAAGCAGGAGAGACAAATACTATAAAAATTAAGAGAAAGAAAAGAAGTTGTTTCTGTCCATTAGCCCAATACATTTGTTAAGTAGCCAGACAAGGACAGCAAAAGTAAACAAACAGAGAGACATTTTGATGTGCCAATTTGTAACTTAGGAAAAAAATCTACCATGCAGTGATTACACAGTTGGTTAACTTTGGGGAGAAACATCATCTTTTTATTAAGAAAAAGGAATGCAATTATAACTTTGGCATGAAACAATTTATCTCATTCTTGGTATTTCTTTCTCTTTGTCAGTTTAATGTTCTCAAAATTATTTATCTTATTATTTATCTCTCTGTTTGTTTTCAAAGGACATCTTTTTGCACCTTCGAGCCACTTTATTCATTAGTTCCCTGGAGTTCATGTCCTATTTCATTACGTTTTAATCTTTCCAGTTGTTAATTTGAATTTCATTTCCTGTTGTAGCAAGAAATTGCTAACAAAAAGAGTTATTGTAAATATTAATACAAGTCAACTGATAATCATCCCAGAAAGCATTTTGCAGCAATAACAGTCACCTGTGTCTAAGGCAGAAAACAGCAATTCAAGCAACTACAGAGACAAAACAGTTCAAGTTGAGGGCACAGCACCTTCTTAGAAGTGCAGACGGGGTCATCACAAACAGCATTTGCAGTTAACAACTTGCTTAAGAGAGAAACCTCCAGGACAAAGAGCAAGACCTTGGTAACCAGGTGTCTAAAGCCCATCAGAAGTTGGGCTACTTTATCCTCTCCGCAGCATCTGTTAAGTGCAAGCAACTCCGTAACTAAAACCATTGCCATGACACTGACCTACTGAAACTTGGAAAAACAGTAAACCAACCAACAAAATAAAATCCTACACCAACAAACCAGGCAGGTCAGGCTTCCCCTCCATACACCACCTTTACCACCCACTCCCCGGCTCCACATTGCACCACAGAACATTCAGTTTTCACTTTGGGAGAGGCATATCCAACCCAGCTTAAACAAAGAAAAACCTTTCAACTTACTCAGATCTGGACCGGCATCCTGCAGGCTCCAAGTTTTGCTTTGGCTGCCCCAGGCCAGTTCACAACCAGGCTCCTCTGCAGGAACAGGTCAAAAGAAACCAGCAGACAAACATCATCTCTAGAAGAGCTGCCTTGGCTTAAACGGATCACGTTGTTTTGGAGGTGGATAATTACCCTCGTTAGATAAATACAAGGCAGGCTTGTAAATGCATGTCAGTTTTAACAGAAGAAAGCACTTAGTAACTCAAAATGTGTGAGTGGAGAGCCCCAGCTTTGCCTGGCTCCCTAATTAACCTCCTGCAGGCACATCATGTGCTGTGGAGGAGCAATAAGGGAAGACGACTGCAGGAGCTACTCATTACAAACCTCCTCAAAAGAGAAAAGGGAAGCTTGGGGACGGGCTATTTGAACTTGCCCCATTGTAAGTCTGCTTGTTGGCCTCGGACAAAGTCCCCATTTTATCCCACAGAGAACCCCATAAACCAGATGTCCTGGCTTGATGATTATTACATGGCCCAAACCCGCGGCTGCAGTTTCGGTAAGGAAATGCTCACCACAGAGCGGTGATAGCTGGGTTTTGAGCAGAGCCTATAAAAGCCCAGTCCAGACATTCAGCTCCCTGGTGTTTGCAAGAGGGATTGCCTCTAATTCCTCACACTTGTTGTGCCTTCGTAAAAGCTCCAGCAACTTGTACCCAAACGCCCATCTAAAGCACTTCTCTGAGCAATTACAGCTCCTGTCCATCTATCACAGCAACCTGCTCTCCTAGACACGCTGCCTGCAGGTGAAGCAAGACAGTTATATGGGCTTAACACTCATAAAAAAATAAATGAGGCTCTTTCCTTTATTGTTTTCCTCCCTGGTTCCTCAGCTCTTCTGGGTTTCCACCATTGTTTTGATAGGGACCAGCCCTCCACCACCCACACAGGCCTGGGGGATCGGTTGCAGCTGCTTCCATTTGCAGCAGCCGACCGAAGGAGCTGTCATTAGGACAAAATGCCCTACCTAGACTTTGCAGGCTCTTACAGGTTCCTTGAAATAAAAAATTAAGAGCTTCGACCTGGAAAAATAGAGCTTTCCTTGATGAGAGATCTGAGATAATTTCCTTTCATCATTAACTTGGAAAAGCCTTGGAGCTGACCTTTTAGATAAGCTCAGTCTTCATGGAGTTCCCTCTTGCAGGAACAGGTATCCATTTCACAGGGGTTTCAACATTAAAGTCACCCTATGAATTTTTCCCCCCGTGTCTGGGAGGAAGAGAGAGGGGGGAGGCAGGCACAGAAGAAGTCCTGCCACCCTGAAAAACCAATGGAGAAGAACAGGCCTGCTGTGCTCTGCCAATGGTGCAATTCCCCAAAGAATTGGGAAAAACAGTGCTGACCCCGCAGAGACAAGAGCACCCTCCTCTTGGAAGAGCACGTGTTAGCTTTAAAGGAGGAACGATCGCCAGCCGCACAAGAAAAACTGGTGCTAATGAATTCAGATAACTAAGCACCCAGGAATTAACTGGAATTTTGCAGCTGCAGATTTCCTGCTGAACAAAGTTGGTCTCACATCTGCCGCATCCCTACAGATGATATATTCCCTTCCCCCCTCAAAAAAGGACCTATACCCAGCACATCTTCTAGGCGTGCTGGCTTCCCCCAGCACTCGTTGTTCAGCGCTACAGCCTGCACCGAGGGTTGTCACCCAGCTTTGGTTCCATCAGCCCTGTCCTGGGGGAGACCACATGTGGGAAGAGTCTCGGCGACTTTAGTGAATTTTCACATCCCCTAAAACGAATCCTCTCCTCCTGTCCTTTCCAGAGGAACAGGGCAAATTCTGCTCTCACTAGGTGAGGTCTAGAGCATCCTCTTCACAGTCACTTGAGTTTTGCTGGGCTTTAGATTGATGTAGCTGGAAGCAGGAAGGCTGTAGCTGACAGATAAACAAAGTTTGGCAGAGCCATCCCACGTTCTGCAGCAGCTGCTTTGATTCACAGGTGAGAAAAATGCACAAAAAAGTTGAATCAAAAAGATAAATGTATCAAACAAGATGAAGCAAGAACTAAAATAACGGAAGCACATATCCAAGGGTTAGGCAGCAGACAACAGCCTCGTCCCTGCTTTATGATCTCTAATCCAAGACGAGTTAATTCCTCTTCTCTCCCTCTGCCCAAGCTCATTCAAGAAAATCTGGCGCAAGGGATGATTTTTTAGCGTCGTGCACAGGCACAGTACTGAGCGGGAAGCCAAGGCCTCTGCTCCGACCAGCTTAAATATTCAGCGAATGCACAATACCCGCCTTAATCGCCCTCAATTTTGCTTTCTTCCTGCCTTCCTCTCTTTTTTCCTCCCCATCAAATCTATTTCCATGGATCCTGAAAACCTTGGAAACAGCTTAGGTTTTTAAGCTGTTGAGAGCTCTCCCAATCCTTCTTACCCCCATCCTCCCTTTCTTTCCAGCTGGACCCAAATCCATCCCTGCTTGGCGGTTGCCTCTTGTCTTGTTAACTGCAGGCTCTCCAAAGCCACTTTCCTGGGTTTGTACCGGGCTTAGTGGAGTCCTGGATCATGACCAGGGCTCCAAGGCACCACAGAAATCTCTGTAGAAAAGATTTCTCCCATCATAACTTTGGTGACAAGAAGCACCTCTTCTATAAGCATCGTGAAATTCTCCTTTTTCACTCTTCGCTGCCGCAACGCTCTCACAGTGCAGAATTACACCTTAATCAGCGGTCGTCGCTACCCAGGGTTAAACTCTAAGTGGTGCAGAAGGAAGAATTCCCTTTGAACTGCCTTCCCTTTAAGGTGGTGGAACGGTGCCCGCGACCTTCAGCGGAGGATGTGGTCACCCGGGTGGTAGGTAGCAGCCGCGGTTCCCTCCCCATCAATAACAGTCAAGCACATGGCTCGACTTTGGCTCCTGAAACGATCATTAGTAATGATGCATCAAAAAGTTTTTGATGAGTGAATGATAAAAGCAAACAGGACACAGGAATAATCAGGCTTTATTTATAGCTGGGTAAAACACCACTGTTGTCAATTTTACAAAGTGACTTTGGAGGAACTTTTTAAAGGGGATATTGGGAACATTTCCCCCCTCCCACTTGCAAACACCAGTAACCATTATTGATAGCATTTCTGAAATGGCAGGTACAGAGAAACACAGACTGTTATTTTGTGTCAAATTTGGTTTATGGCGCCATATTTTTCCCTTGTTTGAGGCAGCACCGCTCATTTACAACATTAAACAGTGTGATTTATGTACTTTAGTGGAGCTTACTACATTTAAATGTTTTAGGCATTTCATTTTTACAGCATACCTTGTTCCAATATAATCAATGTGCTTTTTTCCCGGGCTGTGATAGGAATGCGGTTTGTGTTTTATAGCAAAATCAATATAAGAATTAATGGGTGACGAACAAAGTAAATTGTAAAAAGTACAGAGGGGTTGTGAGATCTCTTTCACTGTATCGATTCCATTAGCATTAGGTTGCCCAGTTGTACAGTTTCGTATTTGATAAGCAAGCAGCAGACTTCATATTCTGCTGAAGACAAAATGGGTGAACTTCAGCACTGCAATAACTATGCCAAAGTCATCGAGGTTAAAGCAAGAATGGACACGAGCCAAGGTGGACGCTGAAACACGATGCACTTCAGAAGCAGCAGCCGTAAACATCAGATGGCCGCAACCGGTGCCACCCCGACTTTTATTAAAAGCTGAGAGATTACGTCCTCGGCAATTTTATACTGCTGGGTTATACGTTTGCTAATTAATTCCAAAAAAATGATGAGAAGAGAACACTGCTCCCAAGTACTCTTGCTAGTAGATGAAAAGCAACATTTTGTTAAAAATGCATGCAACCTAGATTTCTCGTTAGAGACATAAACAGGGAGGAGCTCTAGCAAGCTGCAAGCGATGTAATCTGGACAACATTTTTTCTTTCCTTTGCCATCTTTTCTTTCCTGAATTTTACTCTTAACTCTTGATAAGGGTGCATGTGCTAGGGCCTAGAAAGGACCCCCCCAAAATATTGCTAGAGTCTATTTCCCCACTTGAAACTCCTGGCAAAGCTGCTGGAATGCCATCCTGCCAGCAGACAGTGAGACGCCTCCTGCCCAGCACAGGGTCCCAAGCCGTGAGCCAGCACCCCGGGCAGGCAGCACCCACTGCATGAGCAAGGGACGGGGTCACAGCTCCTGCACCCCTCTTGGGTCCCCTTCTGCATCGCTGTTCATCGCCAGCAGTGCACGATCGGCTCCTACCGCCTCGTCCGTGGCTTCCGCATCTGCAAAAGTCAAGCCGCTCTCTGCAGCACTCATATACTCAGATTTATGGAAAGCTAACAGATTTGTGGAAAACCAACAGACTTGGATCAAGCATGTTTGCAGACCCCTTTCCAAGTGTCCAGTTAACTCTAATTATTACTTAGCACGCTGACTCATATTTCTGTTTCACAGCCTGTATCAACAAATTGCAAGGATGACCTTCTACTCTTAGAAGCGTCTACAATCACTCTTATTCTGAATAACAGATTAGATGCATCTGTTCATTTTTCTACATTACTTTTCAAAGCTATGACCCAATAAAGCAATTACTGCTCAAATCAGACTCAAGATCTCTTCCACAGCCCACAGCACAGCATTCCGGGGTGCTGTAGCATCTGTTACTATTCTCATCTTTCCCTTTCCTTTGGGAGAATCCTTTTCATTTCCATAACCATCAACAGGTTTTAACAGAACCCAGCAAACAGGTCCAAGAACGGTAGTCATGACACACATTTTCTGTAAGAATATTATCCTCCACATGTTCAAAATCATTTTTACATGGCACCTTTTGTTCACTCTTTGTTATTCAAAGTCTGGAAGTTTATTGCTCTTTGGGATGTACTTGGAGCAAAATAATTTAATTGTATTCTATTTCAAAACAAATTGTTGATACAGACTCGAAGTGTCTGTAATTAGATAATTTCACAGTGCACATTCCATTATCACTGTCATGCTTAATGACTGTTTATTTGAAGAGTCCTTCTAGCATTGCAGCTACCCCGGTACTAAATATAATAATAGGCGGTGTGATTGGTAAGGTTCACCCATTGTTCTCATATTTAAAGTAACGAGCTCTAGAGAAATTTCTACTCAAATGTGGAGATTTAGGTGGCAAGGATTAAAATGTTGGCCTTAATGAAATTGGTAATAAAATACTAATTGACTTCCCAGGGTTTAAATATAATCAGTTCCTTGCAAGTAAAGATGATTGGTGACATAAACTAAGTATTAAATAAACAATTATTATGAGCGCTAGTCTGACCTGGAGTGCCAAAAGGGCTAACGTAGAAAGACCCTGTTTATTCCCTCGTGGACCCCTTAATCCAGTTAAAAGTGCGTGCTACATACCCTAAATCTGTGTAAGAGCACTCAGCCAAAAGCTTACGAAGAGCAACCCCTGATCTCCATGAGTCCTGCCCGTCTCCATAGGCCTAGAGAAGAGGATGAGGTCCATACCTACCGCAGGAGGACATGGGGTGGGAGCAGAAGTCTTCCGCCAACCACACCTCCCACCAGCCCCATGGGAAGGATGCTGATGCTCCGGCGTGAGCTTCTGCTGGGGCACGCCAGCGGGGCTGGGCCAGGGCCCCCATTCCCCCTCCCTGATCCCAAGACTCCCACCTACTGCAGTCCTAAAGGCACTGGGATTTGGGGTCGTTATGCCATGAACCTCCAGTTGGTCATTTCTGGAGCAAAGCACTAAACATTCTGCGGCACTTTCTCATTTAACAGAGGTAGGATTTTTTAAATTTTTCATTTTCTGCCTTTTTTTTTTTTCCAAGAGAGCAAGATATGTGGATAATATAATGAATTTTTTATGATTCTATTAAAATACTGCATAATTATCCATCTATATTTTTGTCATAACTGATTTTGATTCCTTTTTAAGTTGTTGATGATTCGGGATACACAGACTACTGCTTAAAACATGCACCACCAAGCATAGCAATTGCCAATCTCATGGCACAGGATTTTATGATTCTGGTGTTACTCAGTAAGGCATGGACTAAATTTAAGCTTGCTTAGTGAGGCTGCTTTGAGGAAGGACCAGCTGAAGTATCCATTGATATGCAGTGATCTCAGCCCCCAGCAGCTGGAGCATTCAAAGGGAAGCACAAGCATCATTATGGACTAGATATTGAAGATGGTTCACTTCCAGCATGTTTAGATTAGCAAAGTGTTGGGTAAATTTGAGGGTGCCCGAGCCCTGGCCCAGGCTGCCCAGGGGGGCTGTGGAGTCTCCTTCTCTGGAGATATTCAACCCCACCTGCACGATGTCCTGTGCCCCCTGCTCTGGGTGAGCCTGCTTGAGCAGGGGGGTGGGACTGGGTGAGCTCCCGAGGGCCCTGCCAACCCTTGCCATTCTGTGATTCTGTGAAATGCAATTTTCTGTTAAGAAAAAAATAGTCCTTTATTGGTGAAGTGGTGTGCTACACCTGGAAATTAGAGGGAGCTCTGCAAAAACGTTTGGGTTTGGTCCACTGACTGTGACGGAGGAGAAGCCAAGGTCATTATCCTAAATAGACTGATTGAAGGAATGTGTTACTATTTATTAATAGTGAGATGCCTTTAACAACCATCAAGAAACACAGACAAGGAAAACACCCTCTACCTTTTCAGGCGTAGCTCGTCAAAATGCGTTAGGAGCTATTTTTGCCCAACATGCCAAGAATTATCCTTTTTATTTTGAATTAGATATTGATTTGAACAAAAGAGATAATTTGGTTATATTTCTGGTCAGTGGAAAATGTAAAGCCAGACCATGTTGACATGGGTGATAGAGACTAAATGCCTTAATACAGAGACGAGCACTCTTCTGACATGACTTTAGCACCGTAACACGTTCAGAAATGCCCCTGTATTTTCAGTGGCTTTTGGCTTTGCTCTGGCTTGCTGCGGGGTCGAGAGCACGTGCTGCCCCCAGTCCGTCCCAGATGCCAGCTAATAACCCACAGCAAAAAAGCATAATAACCAGCTTCTCCCTGGTTTTACCTGAGCACCGTCTTTGCTTCACCACTGACTGAGATTTAATATCTCTGAGCCTTCATCTCCTGATGAGGAGAGGTCTCCTGATGAGGAGAGGTGAGGCTGGTCGAGGGATTCCAGAGTAGCTGGGCAGAGGTGAGGAAGGCAAAAAGCACAATCTCATAACCCTCGTTTCCTTAAAAAATTAGGCCTGCAAGGGAAAAAAAAAAAAAAAAAAAAAAAAGATTAAAATATGCATAAAGGAATGTTACAATAACAGCTATCTGAATATGCAGGATGTCACCCACAGCCTCCTCTTCCCTTAAGTAAAGAAGCTGTCAGATAATGGCCAAATAAATCAGTCAGCGCTATCAGCCGCGGCTGCTGCCCGTGCCCGGGAAGTGCAGCGTAAGCCCGGCTCCAAGACTTATGAAGCACTCCAAAAGTCAGATTGTTCTCCACAAGGCACGCTTAGGTCTGGATAACATATTTCACTTTTTAATTAAAATATATTTTTCACTCCTGATCTACAGAAGGAAAAACAACATAAAAGTAATTGAGACTTCACGTTTCATATGTCAAATCATGATAGCTTTTCTTATTCACTGGCATGCCAAATAAGTACTTATAGCAAGATTCACCATCAAAAGCAAGCTGCCTCCTTTCCAAGGATGACGGAATCAGGCTTAGATAAAATAGGAACCAGCTCATGCTCAAAATGAATCCCGGTGTCAGGCTGTTGCACCTTTGCAAAGTCCTTCATCTCTCTAAAACCTGCCATACTTCATTATAGTAGATGGTGAAATGCACCAGCCTCTCCAGGCATTTCACAAAAATTACCTACTAAAGCAGACGGTATTCAGAAATTAATGCCTTTAGTACCCACGAGCAGGACTGAGTCATATATCGCAGGCTGTAATTTCAAGGTCTCATTCATCCCTCCCTGGTATCAAGTATTTTGTTGTAGCCTTTTTGTGGAGACCTTTTATTTCCACGGGCTTCTCTGCCACTAATACACCATTAAAGGGAAAAGCATAAAAAAAACAAAGAGAGGAAAAAGAGAGTGTTTCCTGCACTGGGAAGGCGCTGCAGGTTGGGAGGGATATGAAACCATGGGACGTGTCCCCAGCGATGGGGCCCTGCAAGCGCCTGACGGTGGAGGGACGGCTCCTGTGGCGCGGGAGGGTGGTGGTCCTCTGGGGGATGGACCTCACGGGGACCTGGCCAGAAAACAAGGTTTAAATTTCCCTTTTATACACACACATAAACAACATTAAAAAGGAAGCTTTGACACGTGGTTTTATTCTTATGGGGATTTTTAATAACCCTTCTAGTGCTGGGAGGGGGGGGTAGGAATTCTGCCACCCTAGGATGATCCCTCTTAAAACAGAGAGGGCAAAACTTACTGCAATTTAAGATGTACCTGCCCCTGCCATGATGCCTCGTCAGCTGCAGAGGTAATTTGGCAATATATGCTATACAAACTTAGAAAATATGGGGCTGAATGGTGCAGAAATAATGATTAGTGTAGTAAGATTTGGAGTGAACACGAGATCGCTGTTGAGGAATGCTGAATTTGCCCATTACCTCAGCTTAATGGAGCACTTTCAAGTCTAAACAATTAATTTTCTGGAGATTTTCTGTAGCTTCCCGAAGATCAGAGCACAAGCACGAACTCCCAACACCAACCCAATTTCCTTTCCATGATAGCTTTTCAATTAGTCTAGGTAGAGTAGGTACAGAAAATACAGCACTTATATCAATCTACATACCCTTGCAAAACTTTTCAAAAGCAAATAACGGGTCTCAAGGCTGGATAAATAGTAAATGAGTGTTATTGAACTGCATCTGAGACGTTAGAAGCCTTTTCAATTACTGTCATTTAATTTCCTTATTATTTTCATTTGTTAGTTCCACCTCATTTTGAATCCTTTCTTTTACTTCTGCATTAAATCTGATTAGTTTAGAGCCACGATCTGATCATGCCTAAAGTCCGTGGAGAGCTGGGACATCAGACACAAAAGAAAAGCGATGAGATGCTTAGCACGATTAGCATGCTCTGCCTCATATCTACTGAAAGTTTGTTACAGTAAATGCAAAACCAATGTGGCCTGACACTGGTGAAAGTTGGAAGACTAGGAGACATAAAATGCATGAGTTATTTTTTACATTAGGTAGCAAACTGAGTTCTCCTTTAACCACTTAATTACCTTTGGCTGACAGGAAAAAACATTGCTATGAAAATTAGCATTATCTTTATTATGGATGTGTCCCTGAAGATGCTGATGCACTGACTTATATATCCACATACAGGGCCTGGAAGCGACGAAATAATTCTACCTTGTGAGCAGATGCAAAGGTTTTGTACTATCGCCAAGGATTTATTACGTAGTTTAACGGTCGTTACTTAGCATCATCTGCTCTCTTTATATATTCTCTATCACCATACCCATTTCCCTCTTTCAGCCTTATTATCTTATGTATATGAACAAAGAATATAAAAGGGTGACGGGGAGTGGAAATATAAACCAGCCCTAACTGGCCACAGGCGAGTCAAACTCAGGTCCCCTGAGCTCAGGTGGAACAGCCCCAGCGTACGGCGGATTGGGTGTAGGACGTCATTTTAGTGCAGTGCCCGAGGGAAGGGCAACCTGATGCTTAAAGCAAAGCAGGGTCCGCCTTGCCTTGCCTCTTTGGTGGTGCTTTCAGATACCTACATGGTATTCCCAGCACCTCAGTTCTCCATTCATTCAACAAGGACAATATTGCTGCCATCCTGCCAAGGCCAAGCCCAGGGCTTCTGCGACTTTCTTTTCTTATGAAGCAGACATTACCAATGTTAGTGGCAAAGCTTCTCTATTTTCACCCACTGGTCCAGGAGCAGAGCTAAAAGATAAATACGGTGCACGTCTCCCCTTTCTTGGAGGCTCCGTACTCCAGAGCCGATGCTGCCAGACAGGAGTGAGGTGAAAAAAAAAAGAAAAGAATTCTCCGTATTGCTGCTGAGATTGCAGGTCCCTCTGCGGAGAGCTGGGCACAGCAGAGGAAACAGCGGCGTGAGGGACATCTGCCCTGAACAGGCTGTTTGCTCCAGCTCTGGAGATAACAAAATGGTCAGAACTATCTCCAGGAACATCTGCTGCCACTGTACATGGAATAAATCGTGGATATTTCAAAGGAGCAGGCTAGGTATCGCAGTGTTAACAGTTACCTGCACATACACAACATTTCCTCTTCCAGCATTCGCCTTTCCAGCATCCCCTCCATCCAAACACTCTGAAGTTAGTTTTAAAAGATTTGTTGCCCCCTCCCCGTTTCAGAATTGATATGGCATTTCTATTGCTTTCAGCCATATTAGCAGAAACTTTAAGTATTCCAGGTCTTGTAACTCATTTAGTCACTCATTTTTACATTTTTTTCAATGCAGCCTTCTTACAGTTACCCATAGATCTTCAGAAAATATGTCAGAAATACCTGTTCTGAAAATACGTGACCTTTGCAAACTTTTCTACTCCAAACAGGTGGCAAGAGCAAAAAATGCCATGAAATTCTTCAGTTCCGCTGTGGTGGCAGAGGGGGGTGTCCAGCGCTGTGAGGTTCCTGGCAAATGCAAATACAACAGGATGACCGGTGAAATGTCTGTTTGGGGTTGTCTGTCCATTTTGTTGCATGCTCCAGAATTTACCTACTCTATAATTCATAAAATTCAACAGGAATCATGCAGACAAATGTCCAAAAACTTCAGTATGCAAAAATACTGAAACAAATAAGGGCCTTCAACACCCTCTGCCCAAATACCATAGCTCAAAAGCTACTGACCAGCTACTCGTCGTGCTTAAATTCCTCCGTGCATTGACTTCTGAGCACTTGGGTTGCCTTCAGTTTAACCCACTTAGTTCCCTTCTAAAAGTAAATCCTTAAATTTAGGCCATGCCCTAAGAGAAACTTGCATTAGGCTATAATCATAATAATGTTAAAGCCTACTTTCGGAAAGGTAGATTTCCCAGTAGCGGGGGACATACGGCCTAATTTACATCACACCGAACAACAGGGACTCTGAATTGAGAAGTTTAAGAAAAAACCCAAAAAAAACAGTGTTGGTGGGGAGAGATACTCACTGAACTGACCACAGTGGCCACTAACCCTGGACACCAAGGCTTGCACAGGCTGTGCTGCCAACAACCCATCCCTACGGCCATGTGAAGTCACGTTGACACCACCGGCAGCCGGGCAGCTGGGAAGGATGAGCCATGCAAATCCAACTGCAAAGTCAGGAACCGAAATTACTGATGACAGTTTTCACCCCAAGCCCATTACCACAGGGTTAAAGAACGTAAAATGCCATTTCTTTCACCCATTTAAGCATGCAACCATGTGCTATCGCTATAATCCCACCTTAATTTAAAAGTTAAGTGTGTGGAAATGCTGCCTCAAAAACCCTTCACTCCAAGTATCACAGTGACTGCTGGAAATGGGGGGAACAGCGTGGGAACCCCATCAAAAATTGGGTGTCAGATACACCCTTCTCAAAACAGACTTTTCAGAAAACAGCCTTCCTGCCTCCCATCTCCCATCACCAGGCTGGAGTAATGATCCCCATACATTTTAATTTGACTAGGTCTTATTTTTCAATTAATTTCCAGGCCCTACTCCAGAAGGACTAAAACCTTTCCTGGGTGCAGGATGTTTGCAAGCGCAGAGAACGGTCGACTAAATTTTTTAGAAAAGCTTTGAGATTTGGGGCAGGAGAAATAAAGACTCCTTGGGAATTCTGGATAATATCACCACGAGTGATAAAATACAGAGAAGAGCTGATGGACAGAGAGCCCTCCGCTCTGCTGCAGGCATCTTCCTCCCACATGCTCGGGGAGATCTTCCTCTACCTTTCAGGCTCAGTCTGACAGCGCTTCAAGCTAGCACCAGGAGAGCTGTTTATTCTAGGTGAGAAAATACACATAAATTTGATATAATAAATATTGTTTCACTGAAAAAAAAAACACCAAAAAACAACCAAAAAAACATTTAAAAGATGCGCTATTATTTGCAGGCTGATTTTCCCTTTTTCTCCTTGTCATTTCACTTCTTGAAAAAGAGCAATTTTCTCTCTTAGGTACCTATCCCCGAGTGACATTTTCCTGCTAACCCTGGGAAGCCCACATGAGAGAGGGTGTGCGGGGTTACAAGATTTCCTTCCCCAGATGAATTCAATGCAACTTTGCTGAAAAGTCAACGGAACGATGCTAAAAGCAGGCTCAGGGTACTCCTGGTCCGCACAGTATTGAGCATTTCCATGTCTGCAAGGAAAGCTTTTGCTGCACAAAAGGCTTTAAAATTCACCTTGCAAGGACCGTTTTGCCAAAGAGTATCTGCAGGCCTGTGAAGATGGGGTGATAACTTTGTGAAGGAGCAGGCACCATCGTCTCCCGAACCCATCACGCTCCTTAAACTCCAATGCTGTGGACTGAACGCTCAGGTACAGCAGGTACGGCAGCGTCCCAGGTGCTGGGGTCACCTGTAAAACAAACTGGGTTCCTTGGGAATCCAAGTGAACCTTGCTGAGGAAAGCAGAGGTGAAGATGTTATCAGCCCAAAGGCAATCACCAGTGTGCCAGTCCTCAGGGGAAGACAAAGTACCAGAGAGGACTACAAAGCCCAGGACAAAGGCATGAAATCCCAAGAAGAGCTGGTGGTTGCCCAGAGACAATCTCTTATCTTTTACATTCATATATTTTGTTAAAGGAGAATCTTTGCTGAGGAGCCTCAGAATAAGGTGGACCACCAGGCCTATATTTCAAGCCCCTGTTTTGGAGACAGTCTGGGGGCTAACGACGAGAGACTTGCAGCCCTTTTCCAATCAAACGAGGCACCATTTCCACCAAGCCCTGACCCAGGCCCTTCCTGCACTACCTGAACTCACCCTCAGTCCCACCTTGAATCACACAGAGCAGCAGTAACCCTCCGGTGATGCAGCATCAGCCCAAGAGCCCTTACATTACCCTCCTGCTAAAAACACTCATGGTGGGAAACAAGACACATTGTTCTTTTGCAATTCATTTGAATTTTCCAATTTGATGCTGCTGTGGAAAGGCAAATGCAACCTCAGTTACCCATGGTGGTGTTTCTCTCTTGCTTGTAGGATGGACTTTCGTCCTTAGTTATCACTGGGTGCTGCTGGGTCCCCGAGCTAGTTGTTCCCTGGCTCTGTCAGGCACCTTTCTCGCAAAAACCCGCAGAAACAGTCACGGCTGAAGTTCAGCCTGTGACAGCAATTCCTCACACAGTGACCTGGGTCACTGTTGAGCCTATTGCATTAGAACGGAAATAAAAAGGGGAAAAAACAGAGATTAATCTGAAATAAAAGCATAACTAAATGGGGTGTGAAAACTAAATGGCCATATCACAGCTTAGTGCCCAGCCCAGATCTGGGGATTATCAGCACTTACGATACAACAAGCCATTGCCTCATCAGTGGCATGACAGTTAACTGCTCTGCTGCCAAGCATAAATCTATTCCACCACTATTTTCTATTATTAATTAGGAAGAGGGGGGAGCTGCATTTGTAGCACGTATAAGTGGCTCATCTACTGCCTAATGTGAAAGGTTTTATTTGGCTTGAAAAATCGTCTATTTAAATTGTGCATCAAGGTCATAACATGCGGGTCGTTTCATTCACCGTGGCACTTTGATGGTGGCTGTGCAAGTTGTGAGCCTGTACACCACATCATTATTTCCCACACATCAACCAGAGAAGCAAATAAACTTTTGATTCATAATGGGAATACAATGGAAACAAGCTGAGAGCCTGCCTTGAACAGCTCTAATTAAAGGTATCGGGAGTTAAGGTACAAGCTTGCAGAGGGATAACAATATAAATCTACTCAATCTCTACAGAAATATTTATCACTCTCCCCCAATATTGCTACACGTGCGTTTGCATTTGATCAATATTCAGTATCGCCTCCACTTTACCTGAGGTCTGTGCAATATGCTAAATTAGCTTTTTCTATTACCGTACCAAAGGTATGTTTGGAATTGAACATCACTGTAATTTAGCTGAAATTACAGACAGACCAGGTCTGTCTCGATCAGTTTGCAAAACCCTCTACATTAATCATATTAAAGACACTGCAGGTGAACAAATCAGTAACGCCGGCAGAAAACCGGCTGCCTTGGAGAAAGTCCTGACGTGCTCCTGACACTGGAGACGCGGGGACGCCTATCCTCTGCTGCAGATGGCAAGGACCATGCTAGCACCTTGCCCACCATGTCTGTCCCCTTCCCCAGTCTCCCACCACCCATCACCGACAGCATTCATCATCACCAAAGCATCACCCAGATGCTAAAGGCTGGTCACGGTTACACCCGCACTAGATGTTTTCGCCTGCTTTGAAAACGCCGTGGTTTCCCCCAGATCATGCTGCAATTCATTTTTCCAGGTCTCTGTCACCAGCTGAAGGTGCGTGGCGTTGTGCAGATGGCTCAAGGCTCGCAGCAGGACTGGCAAGCTCAGACTCCCCACACCAGTACCCCCAGCAACATGGGTGTGGGTGGCCGGAAGAGCCGGTGTCAGGAGCTTCCGTGTGTCTGGCTGAACTTCGGCAGCATCCACCCACAGAAGATGGGATGGATACATCCAGTGCCCATCCTGACCCCCACGGGTGTTTGGCTCCTGGTGCTGTTCTTTGCTAAGAACAGGAGCTCTTGTCTTTGCCTTCAAAGCGCCTCCAGCCCTTGCTGCTCACCTCCTGCTTGGCCTCAGATGTTTATTGTTCAGTAGCAACTTCTCTTTTTTCCTTTCAGCGACTTCCTGTTGCTCGGGATCTTTCTTTCTGATTTTGACAATCTTTAAATTATGTCCTTAAAATAAACCTCACAATCAGCAATATATAAATTATAATTTCCTTCTCCACATGCTTCAACTATTATCTTAATCAAGCAATCATGTCACTTCACATATAGCCCCTCATTATCCAAGTCGTGCCCTGTTTGTATTATATCATCCTTATCTGATGGCACACCAAACCATCTGGCAAATTCTCAGAGCTGATGTGATCCCGAGTCCTTAAAAATCTTCCAGTTCTTTGGTGCTGCAAGAACTGGTTTCTACACAGAGCAACGCCCATTAGATGATCTCCAGGTGATAAGATGGCTTTCTTTACACGTCCACCACATTACCTGACTTTTTAAACAGGACCTACAAGAAGGAAAGCATCACTCTGCTCAATACCCAGTGACCTAGGGTACCATTTCATCTGTAAAAGGAAACTCTATAGAATCAAAAGGTCTTTGCTGGGAACACTTACACAAGTGAAGCTGGCAACATTTGGACTATTGTTGGAGACATTTTTAAAAGTGTAAGTTCTCCATGGGTTGGCCGTGTATTTGTCTGGGACATGGTCCTTCAGCTCAGAAGCACCCTTAGCAGCAGGCACAGAATACTTCCCCAACGCAACACAAACTCCTGTTTCTGCAATCGCATCCGACCGCTCGGCCAGCGGTGGAGCCAGCGATGCTTTACCAGACCACCACTGCCCAGGAAGAACATTTCTAACATGGAAACATCCCATTTGTATGCTTGGAGCCAGCCCACCCCCTCGCCCAGCACCCAGCCTCCCTCTATGCATTATTAATGAGCAACATCAGTCTCCAGTTTTCAGTCAGCTAATTTGTTCCTACAATCATGATTCCAAATATCACATGAATAATTCAGCAAGTTATTTTAACTGTAGTTAGATAAGCCCGTTAGCCATCATAAATTTAAATAAATTATCTTTTCCTCACACATGAAAGTGCAAAGGCAGAGCACCTTGTCAGGTGAGATATACCTCTCTGCCCCTTAGGTAATACATATGGTACCCGATGACTCAAAGCCACGTGGAAATGAGCCCTAAAGAGCCCCTCGCTGGTCTGCAGCAAGGAAAGGCAGAGCCAGCCCTGGCCACCAGCCCCACTCCGTGAGCACCTCAGACACGTGCAGCCGTGAGATTTCAGTCTCACAAACATCCCGAGTGAATGATGAACATACCCCAAAGATGAGAGGCTTGGCTTGGTCCTACCCCTCAGGAGCTACTGGGTTTTGCTCAGACACCTTATTTCCTTTACAGAAGCAAAACACCTTCTTCTCTCACTCGCTACGTTCCTTTAAAAGAGCAGCTCTACAGTAACTCAAGACTTGAGGGGCATATCCTCCCTTAGGCTTCTTATGGCAGGGTCCCATTTGGTGCTTTGAAATTCTTCCTCCTCCCACATCTTTGAGAACCAGCAAGGTGTGTGGCTGCCAGCGCCCCGGGGCTGCGAGAGGAGAGTTATGGCCAGGCAGCCTTCTGTCACCACCACTGCTTGCTTTCATCACGGGGACTCACCTTGCTCTAGGGAAGAGGAATAACTCCCTGCGACCCCAAATTTCTTCATTCCTATGAGGCTCAGCCTCCCCCAGCAGAAACCAACAGAAGTGGATGAGATGCTGCAAAAAAAAACCCAAACCAATGCACAAAACCCCCATGTGAAGCAGCTGTTACAAGCACTGATTTTCATAAAGGTAACCCCAGCGGTAAGTGACACTCGGCAGATGTAAATCGTTTCTGGCTTTCAACACGCCGCGTGAGGAACACCCTCGTGCTGCTGAGACGCAGTCGTGCGAGGGGATGTCACGGTGAGCTGGCAACGGAGTTTTGCAGAAAAGCCACAAAGCTGTTGTCTTTATCACAGCAGGATGACAGTAAACAACCGTAAATAATATATAGGAAATCTAATTTTAGTAGGCGGAGAACAGAAATTACAATAGCAGTCTTAGTTAAATTGCTGGTAAGAGGCTTTTTTCAAGGCTTGCAGCTGAAGGTGCAGGCATTTAACTGAACATTAGCAAACAGACTGAGGTTTATAGTTAACAACAGGAGAAAACATTGAAAAGAATGTCAAACCTTGGGCTTTCTGGGACTAAGACACTCGCTGGCTGTTAGGGATTAGGGTCAGATACTGAGAGGCAGAAGCAGATCCCCTCACGCCTGCCCATCATGGGGCTCTTAGAGCATCTGGTACCCCCCACCGTATGAAACCCAGGAACCAGGCTCAACAAGGGCTGGAGTGGAGTCACTCATACCATTTTTAACATCCTTGCCTCTGCATGGATGCCACTGACTATGGGTGCAAGATGCGTAGCTCCTTAACATCACAGACCTAAAGAAGAGGGTTTAAATTAAATCGGTACAAGTACAGAAGGAGCTTACTCTCAAATATTGCTTAGGAAGCACAGAGAATAAAAAGGTATTTTTCAGTCTAGTTGTCCAATTTCTTTTTTAAAAAGAGCAACAAAGGGTATGAAATCTCTGTGAAAGGGAGACAGCCTGTGGGTTAGGATTATTCTGATTTCTGAAGCAAACACAGAATGTCAACTGCCTTGTATCTGTGGGCTACACAGACAGATTCAATAACCCGAAAGATGATGGACTTTTTCCTTCACATTCAGTGCTACATAGAACCCGTGGCAGATACGCACTCACACCAGCCATGGCAGGAATGTTCTGGAGCACAGCTTTTCAAGTGGACAGCATAGGGGTCTGCTTTCTCGGCGAGGGGCATTGCTCGGGTCACCACCTGCCCTTGCTCCAAGTGCTGGCCCTCGGCGCTGGGTGATCTGAGCCAGCTTCAAATGGAAATAAAAGCCAACACAAACACTTAACCTGGCTGGAGCAAACACTTATCCCTCTGTAAAAATAGCAAATGTGCAAGGGAGTGACTCAGCCACAGCCACCCTACAGGCAGAGGGACACAGGGATGTTTACAGATGCTTTCTAATCCTTTCCCAGCCCAAGCATTTTTCTTGTCCTTCTTCAAATGCCTTTTTGCTGCCCCTGCTTTTTGCCACCTTCCAGCTCCTGTCTTTGCAATTCTCTTCCCACTCGAGTCTGTCCTTCCCTAAATTCTCCTTCTTGCTATCCTGCCCTTTCTCATCCATAACTTTCTGTCCCAAGGTACTTCAGTTCCCTACATCTGCCTTGGGAGAGCTGAGAAGTGGGACATCATTTCTGACCTTGTCCTCCATTTCAGCGCCCATTTTACCCTTCCACTGTACCTACCTCTACTCACAACTGTGTTTAATATCACTGAGCTCACTCGTCTCCACCCTGCTTAGGCACAGGGTCCACAGCTTTCCTCTCATTCCCGCAGTATTGAAGGCAGGGGTGCCCCAAACGTGCAAGCAGCTCTGCCAGCAAACCCTGTAGCACCTGAGGGGTAGCACTGGAGGTGAGGAGTCCAAAATGGGGTGCCCATGTCCTCACACAGTAATCAGGTGGTAGAAGCAGGAGCTGAGGTTTTACCCCAGCCCTGCAATGGACTTGCTGCACTGAGTGAGTCCCTCAGATCTAACATGAACCTCAGACCCTGCTGGACTATTGCAAGACTCAGTTAATAAATATTAGTGAAACGCAGAGATCCCTGGATGAAAACTGTAGTGGAGGTGTAGACTGCCACGTTCCATTAATTTCTTATTATCTTATAAGGGCTTCACTGGAGCCTAGAGGACTGCATGAATAGTGCATGAATCTGAAGAGCTTGCTGTCAGCCTCACCTTCAACTTGAAAATGCAGCTTGTTGGCATCTGGGCCTGACGGATCTCTTGGCTGAGGATGGACAACATGCTCAGGAGCTGGCTCCATCCATGGGGAGGGGGCTGGCCTCTTGCACTCTTTTGGAGTTCAGCACAACATAAATAAATCAGGTTTAATTAAGAGGAAAACCCTTCCTGAAGGAGGAACGAGCATGCTGGAGCAATGCAGGGAAGTGATGGACCGTGCAGGTAAAGCAGGAACGGTCACGCACAAGGCAGGAGGTGGCAGGAGAGAAAGGATGCTGCTTTTTAGGGGATACTCCAGGAGGCAGCCAAAGCAGATGTTGTCTAGCACCTCCGGTCATTCCAGCACCCATAAAAGATCTCTGCTACCTCCTCACTGAGGAAGAAAGGCTCCCAGCTACCAGAGGAAAGCGCTGAGGCTGGGGTTTTCCACTTCTAGGAAACTTGTTCTGCCTACAGATCAGATGGGATCTAGTAGGAAACACTGTGCTGCCACAACTGGTGATGCATCGCTCCCAGCAATTAAGTGATCTCCATTATTGCTTTACAGAGGCTTTCCGACTGCTCCTCTAATCAGCGCACGGTAACTCTTAATTTGTTTGTAAGCACTTCACCGTCTTATTTGAAAGGAAAATTCTCTCTCTTTTGTTTAGCTCAGCAGTTTGAAAGTTCATATGGCTGAAACATGGGAACATCTCTCACCAGGAGAGGTAGTAGCAACCAGGTTCTGAGAACAACATTTTAAATCACCATTGGCATTTATTTTATAAGCTTAATAGTTCTGGTAGCAGCTAATTTGCTAAGAAACACAGTGCTATCGCAACATGTGCACGGCAAGTGTGAGGAGACCCACGTGCCAGCCATTCAACCTTTTCCCATGGGCTCCAGCAGAGCTCTGGTCCCCAAACCTGCACCCATGCCCGCTCCGTACCTTGCGTGTTTTACAGCTGGAGCCCAGCTCCCTGCAGAATGCAGGTCTCCGGCTGACCCGAGCAAGAATGCGGGGCAACCTGTGACGAACAGCAAATCACAGATTCTGGCTTTAGCTCTTCTTGGCACTGTATGTTTTCTCACCTGAAGTGTAAAATTTTTTTGTGTCAGAGACACTCTGCTACTTATTCCTAAATACAGCCTGATGCTTACCCTTTTCCATCCTCAACCAGTGACCTGAGAAGACAAGTGAGACTTTAGAAACCATCAGGAAAATGCCAGCTGCTATCCCAGGGATGGAGCCTGTAATTGTTGGGCATCCCTTATCTCAATCCCTTGATGCAGTTCACCAAACTAGTTAATGCTGTCTCTCTAGAAGAAATACAGAAGCCAAACTGCCTGGTATGTCAGGCCAATGGTCTCTGAGGCTGGGACAGGGGACCCTGTGCGACTCCCACCAGCGAGAAGGCAATGAGAGCAATGGTTGGATTTCTTGAAGAGCAGCAAAGTGCAGAGAGCTTTGGAGGCAGAATTAACGGAGGCCTAATAAATGGAAGTGGGTCCAGGGATCTCCCCTGCATCACCTACATCCAGCTCCCAAAGCTCTGCCCCTGCCACGCAGCTGCTGGGCTGCACAAACCACAGTTCATCTCCAGCCGCTTCCTACAAAAACACGCAGCAGGAGACAGAGGCGAACACCAGCAGCGTGGACTCAGAGCCCAGGGGCGGTTTTGAGGTGATGGTGGCACTGACATCTGGGTTTGGGGCTTGGAGGGGGAGCTGGGTGCGAGGGTGCAGCTGCAGGAGGAGCTGCTGCCTCCATCAACACCTACCAGACATCAACACCTCAGCTGCAGCGCGGGGATGCCAACAGCTCTGCTGTGCTAATTCCAGTTGGAAATGTGTGTCCAAACCACGACACAAAGCCCTTTCAGATGTTAATGGCATGATGGACCTGCTCTTGGTTGAAAGTCTTTTGATGCTGCCCTCCCTCACTTCACTGCCGGCTCCTGCTCAGCCTCCAGTTTTGTTTTGGCACTAATGCTGGCCATCTTGCAGGACAAAGCTTTAGCATTTTAATAAACCCAGGGGCTCCTCCAACCAATGCAACCTGTGAAGTACAGGCATTGAAGAACTGCACATTAGCAACAAGGATGAAATTTTCATTTTCCTCTAAACCCCCAGGTTCTGATGACCCCAAAAGAAGATCTACTTGGTGTCAGCAGTGCAGGGCCGACAGCACACGGCAGAGCTGCTCTGCTTCCAGCTGGCAGAGAGCACCGACCCCAGGAGAAAGCATCCCCCATGGCACTCACCATGGCTCCAGCGCCAGCCAGAGCCCTCCAGTCCCCCCCCAGCGACCTTACATCGACTTTGGCACACAAGGGATGAACCTGCCGCAGTTTGCTTTCCCAGCCGACATTGAAATAACTTTGCAGCAAGCAACCCACAGACACCCCGTGCTCCATTTACCTCCCCCGAAACGGAAAGACTGCGCAAAGCACTTTTCTCCATCCAAACATATCATGGAGGTACAGTAAGCATCTTTGCTTCCTAATTGAAATCATACATCACCTACTTAAGTGATACTAAATCAGACGCAAACACCACTGGCAATTCAAGCACTAATAACCAGTTCCCCGCTCCAGAGACAACAGGTCCTCTGCCGGCATAAACCTCATGGCTCCCCCCAACCCTGCTCCTGCCACCCTGTCCCACGTCGCTGCTGCTGTGCACGGTCGTCCCACGGACGAGCCTTTGCTTCCATTATCAGATGCATTTTAATTTTAACGGCTCCGTGTAAAAGGGAGGTTGCATTTTGCAGCAATGACACTCATCCTGGAGAACAGCCAGCGCCCGTCCTTGTTCTCCCCAGCCACATTTTGCCCCACGTCCCCCCCTCGGCTTGTGGTAGGTACTGGGAGGTGGTTGCAGCTGAGCCGTGCCTCCTGCGGGACCAGAGGAATAGGGCAATGGCACATCTCCGCTTGCTCTTCCCCGGCGCCAGGGGCTGCAAGACCTCCTCCTGTCAGCCCCAGGGCAGAGCAGACCGAGGCCACCCCGATCGATCATCTCGTAGAGGCAAACCCCAGCCCACCCCAGCAGCCTCTGGCACAGGGGACGGAGCACCCCAGCCCCCTGTCCCAGGTGAGCCCCGGCCCCGCAAGTCACATCACCTCTAAGGAAACTTTGACTTGCAGGAGCCATTCAAGATATTTTTATCTGGGCCAGTAATCTGACCCATAGCTCTTACAGGCAACAACTGACTTTAGTTCATTGTTAAAAAAAAAAAAAATATATATATATATATATTTTACAATGGATTTTTAACTCCACTTGTGGCGAAAATACTCTTTTGTGAGAATCAGAAATAAGCTCTAACTCAGCTTTTAATGTGCTGCTTTCATGCATCTCCTGGATCTCTCCTGTAATGATTCTTGCTCACCGCTGTTTTTGACAGACACGAGTTCCTGCTCCACACAAAAGCTCCATAGCTTTAAACATGAGGAAAAAGTCATCTCGGTCCCATGAGAAGCGTTTGCTTTGCTTTCTCCATTAATTTGACTTCTTATACCCCAGCAAAAAGGGGAGCCATGCACATGGTTATGAATGTAGCTGAGCTAATACGCAGCAAATAATTAATTTAACAAACTTTTCCTCTTCAAAAAGACCTAACCCCCTGCCCGGCCAGCTCGGACCTTGGCTGACGCTGCTGGAAGAGCTGCCAGTGGGAAATGGAGAGTTAACGTCGCTGAGCTCTCTCCTCTCTCTTCGTTAAGATCTGCTAATAAAGCTGCCTGTTTAGTTTACCTGTCCTGGGTGGCTCTCCCCTACTCAAGCCCCATGTCAATAATAATAGTTATTATGGGTAATGCCTGTCAATTAACACATTTACAAGACTATTGAAATGGCCTTACGAGCTGAAACATAATCTGCTCGTTACCGAACCCACCCGACTGTCCTGCCCCTATGCCAGGGGAAAACCTGCTGCCCAACTTCATCTCTGCTTTCAATACAAGGTGGTTTTTCCCTTACTTTGATTTTCATTTCCCATTCAGCTATTAGAAGAAACCCATTCATCAAAGCTATAGGTTTTCCCTCTGAAAACCTTCAGCGTTTAAAAGCTTTTGACTGAAATATAACATATTAATGGAAGCCGTGATTGCACAGCCCTCTGCTGACCTTCCATAGGCTGAAATTGCTTATTTTGCTAAATTTATTTGCCACCCATTTATCAATCTAAATCTAAGGTGGTTTTAAAGGTCATAAACCAAACAGCCGCTGAAATATGATTAAAGAATATGGAAATAAATTACAAACTCATAATGTTATGCCTTCCTGTGACTTAGTGGCAGAAGCTTGGATGAAGTATGGGGACTTGTTTAACATCTTACGTAGTTGGGGATTCATCTACCTCCAGAGGGTTGCTCGAGCTCTGTTAATTCACGGTGTGCTGCTTCGTGCCTGCTCAAAGGGGGGTTATAGGAGGCAAACTCTGGGTCAGAAGCAGCCTAAGGAAAGGCTTTAACTTCCCTTGGAGGGAGAAGTCTCTCCTGGGTGACCAGACAGCATTTATTAGGGGGGCTAACATCATGCTGAGAAGTTACTTCCCATTGAATAAGCAGCGCAGCCGTTACCATGCACCGTCCCCAGACCGCCTCCAAAATAATTAATGGAGCATTAAACGGCCTTAACGCCGCAAGATTAGCACCAGACTTGCTGAAGGTTACAGGAAAACCCAACGAGTCTTTGTGTTTTCTGTCTGGACGACAGGAGTAAAGGCGAAACTTAACACGAAGCTCCGAGGCACATGGAGAGAATTTGGTTACAGTAAAATAATGGGGTTGGGAAACGATTCAGCGGTGAACGCCATGGAGGAGGCGTCTGTGCACAGCTGAAGCTGGGGGGAGAAGCATCCCCGAAGTGCTTGAGGAGCATCGGAAGCAGCACCGGGGCTGAGGCGGCGCTTGTTTGGGAGCAAGTAGGTGTAAGCAGGACAGCGGTGGCCGCAGTCTCTTCTCCAGCTGCCACCCAGCCGCTATCCATGGGGCGCTCCTATTGCCAGCTACGGAGACCCGGGGGGCAGCGGCAGGGGGAGTGCCCAGGTCCCCCACTGTCACGGGACAGGGCTCCTCCACAGGGGGTCAGCCCAGGGACGTCCCCAGGCCCAGACACAGCCAAAGCCCAAATCTCCCTCTCCAAGATGCATTAAAAGTAGCTGGCAAAGTATATTGGCTCTAAAAACAAGCTGCCTGCTCAGAATTAGGTATTAATTCCTACATGTCACTGAAACAATTTTTACTTTACTACCAGAAGCTTCGGTGAAATGACTGTGCAGCCACTGGTGAATTTTAATTCTTGATGAACCTCTAATTGCTTTGCCCAGCAGACTCTGGTAAGCACACACGCGAATGTCCGCTTCCCTGCAAAAATCAAACGCCAGCTCCAGAAACACGGTGCCATTTTTGCTCAATATCAATCGATTTCCCAGGGAACATTTTTCCATGTAACAAAAAAACAAAAAACAAACCCACTTTTTTTTTTTTTAAAGCTGATCTGAAAAGAAAGACCCCCCTGATATCTCTGGCAGGAATATTGCAGGTAGTACTAGCGATTGATGCAGCCCGAGGTGCAAAATATGCACAGCGCAGCTCCCAAGCTGTGCTCACTTCTAGCTGTTGGGTTTGGTGCCTTTTTTCTCTACTCTAAATTGATTAATGAATTATTAATAAAAGAGAGATGCGCATAGCGGGTAGACACTGTTTTATAAAGACCTCTTTAGAGACAACAGGATGAAGATAAAAATAAGCAAGGCAGTAAAAAGGCAAGAGGGGAAGCAACCAGCAGCCTTGTGAGCATATTATAATTAACAATAAACCCAACGGATGAACAGGAAGGCAAGCTCCTGCCTAACACAGCCCCAGCAATGGTCTTGCATGGATGGATTGCTGAAAAAAATATATATGTACCCAATACGCTATTGCAGCCAGAAATATCACCTTGCATGAGACCAACAACATTAAAAATGTGCATGCATGGAATCTTTCCGATTGCTTTATCTCTGGATTTACTCCAAGGCAAAGAATCCAGAGATAAAATAGAGAGTGCGAAAGATGTCTTATAGCAATTAAGAAAAACAACAGGGCTTGTGACTTGGCTAAAAAAAATCCAGCTCTTCTCCTCCTTTCCACCTCAACCAACGGTTCCGCAAGAGCCGGTGCAGCTCCAGCTCACCTTCAAAAGCCCGAGCTCGGGGGAACTTTGCTCACCTGCAGCATCCCTGCGAGGTGATCCCTCTCCTCTGCTGAGTCCCTGGTGCTCAGCAAGGAGCTGAGCTAACACTTCAGCCTTTCCCAGAGCCTAAAGCTCTTAAAAGGATTTTCCCTGCTGTCTGTTGTCACTACATTTGTAGGAATATCATCACTTCAAAGCCCCTGCCGTTGGAAAAGGGGGTTAGAAAGTGTTAATGGTTCAGAAGTTGCAAGGAGAAAGGATACACCCTCACACAGGCGTGTACGCTGGCAGCCTGATAACACAAGTGTCACTTATTTAGGAAACCAAGCTAAAAAAATAAATTGGTCCATGCTGTGACCTGTATCACTTCTGTCAACTTTTAGCCAGTTTCTAATTCTGCGCTCTGCAAATCCAAACTATGCAGAGGCTATTCTGGGTGTATGGAATTGGAAAGGGACCAGATGTCAAGCAATTGATGGTACGGACAGAGATCCACAGGAATGCTTTGGTGGATCAGACCCAACTTCCATAAGATATTTCAGCAATTTCTCCAAGTCCAGTTAGCAACTGATATGTAATGCACTGAGAAAGCCTGCAGTTAAAGAGGGTTTTCCTATTAACACTCATTACCTGCGGAGTTTGACGTGTTTTCAGCTTAAAATGAATTGTAAAAAAAACCCTATATTTTAAATAACGGTTGAGATAATGAATAAATAGGCATAAACAGCATTTTATGGCTATCCGTAATAGAGCCTCAGCAATAAAAGATAAGTGACTTAGGAAGAATACACAGCCATTCTGAATTATATGATCACCAAATTATGTCTTGATTGACTCTTTGCCTTACTGCTTGCATTGGCTGGCACAGTTGGATCACAGAATTTCATTTGAATATATTAACATTTATTAAAAAAATGATCAATTTTGAAGTTATGAAATGCCTCCCTAATTTACTACAGTGCAATTTACTGCTAGGGAGCCAACCACTTTTCCAGGCAGATGCCCTGGGAGTTTATTCTGGTGTGTCATTTCTTTCGAGAAAATTATTTGTTTGAGTTTTATAATAACGCTGCTGGGGCGTAGCTGGGGGAGACAGTGGAAGTTCGGCAGAAAGATCGCAATGGCTGTAATTACCACACTGTTTCTCACCTCCAGCTCTGTAACTAAAAGAAAAAGAGATTATTCCACTGTGGAAGTTGCATACAAGAAAGAAAATGGAGAACAATAATTTTAAGTCATTTTTGAGACCATTACACGCAAGCAGACAGAAACTAGGGGCTAATCCTGACTTCAGAGACATGCATGGGGAAAACATCCAAAATAAGGATGTTTTCTTTCTGCTAAGCACCTGTAGCACTCATGAGCTGAACTGGACACACATGCGGAGAGTGCTGCCCCTCCGAGTCCTGCCCAACCTCTCCAAAATGAAATTAAAAACCCCATAAGTTTCCACCCTACCAGCCACCTGAGCCTCCTCCTACCATCAAGGGGATGAAGAGCTGGACTCCCATCCAAGCACCATCAGATGAACGATACATCTCACTAACTAGCCCATAACGGTCCAGGAACAAGGGTTCCTATCCCCCTGTGACACCAATGGACACGAACTAAGCATCACCACCATGAGCAGATGGAGACACAGCTCTCCCCTCCACCACGTGCACTTTGGGCAATGGCTTCCCTCCAGCACCAGAAGAAACTCCAGTTAGAAGAAGCTGCACCCAAAGCTCAGCCTAAGCCAGCAGTGTTCAACGGCACTGCCTAACCCAGCTCTTCTCAGCCCAAAGCCTGTGCACAGGCTGGTCTGCAGAGAAACAGCCCTCAAATGTGGGGATCCACTAAAGGAACGATGGCTGTCGGTCAAGAGCCACATGTTATGTGTTTCTTTTGATCCGTGCAAACCTGGATTTAAAGGAATTCATGAGGCTCCCAACTGAAGCAGCAGACAGGGTGTTTATTTGATAACGCGCCTTCTTTCAACTGAAATAATAGCCACATCAGTTAAACATACATCTTCAGAAAATGCAGGTTTCCAAGACAAAAGATCTTCTACCTCACTGCTGAGATTTTCCAGGCTGCCAGGGATTTGATTGCCAAGATCTCAGTAGGAACTGAGAAAAATCAATTATTGACGTTGCGATCTGGTGCCTACAACAAAGCTGCTCACCTTGCTGGAGATCTGGCAGCAAGAGAAAGCGCTCAACAGCTCCGCAAAACATCTGGACAGGGAATTCCGATCGCAGCACCCCGCTTCCAGCAGCCGCTTTCCTGAGAGGCGCTACCCAGCCAAGATGGCACGGGGAGGAGCTGGGCAGATTTGAGGGCGACTGTCCAAACCACATGCTTTCAGCCTAATAACAGTAAGCAACCTGCAACACATTTGGCTCCCAATCGTATCTATCCCAGTTGTCTCGTTAAACATTTTGTGTAAGTTTGGAGACTCAGCTTTAGTGGATGTTACTACTAATTGCCTTACTCCTCCACTGTGCAACAACAAACCGCCCTGAAATGCAGTTTTCCATTAGCACCAGACAGGGATTAACTAATTAGCCAAAAAATAAGATTTTTTTGAGATAACATTACGTAGATAATTAAAACTAAAGAGCTACGTCCAAGAAGGACAACCTTTTCCTTAGCTAAGCTCCAGCTTTTGGCTTGGTTATTCCCCAGTCACACGTTTTCTTTTTCTCTGCCATGCCTGAGGCATAACAAATCATTAAAACTGGACATGCATCCAATTAAGTAACAAGATATTATTTACTATTACCCTCAGGGGTCAAAATGAAAACTTTCCTACTTCATTTACCAATTAACGGAAGACTAACCTAAAACACCAGCTAGCTGTGAAGTGCTCACGCAGTGGGACACGATGCCTCTCAGTTTTACCAACAAACTCCCAGTGTGCAAACGGGCTGGAACGAGGAGGAGGAGAGGGGACGGAGGCCTTCACCTGGCAGGGCCCCCATACTTTGCCCAGTCCAGAGGTCAATAACTCAGAGAGAGAGGCGAGTTGAGAAGTGGGGGGAAAAAAGAAGTAATAAAAGAAGAAAAGAAGAAGAAAAGGTGCAGAGAGTTAGAAAGAAAGTAAAGGAAGAGAAAAGCAGCAGCAATGTTTAATCTGTCTCTGAAGCTATCATGCTACCAACTTAGGAACTTTTCTGAGTGTAAGAGCGTCAGCCTGCACAGCTGGAATTTCTACAGCAACACTCGATACGGGCAGCGTGGCAGAGCAAGGATGTGAAAGAGTTGGATAAAAACATTGTTGGTGCCAGCAAGGCACGAACTTCTATTAGATCCTGGCATCTAGGAAAGCCTCTCCTGGAGCTGAGCTACAGATGGAGGCATTCTCAACACCAGCAACCATCACCACTGCCTGACTTGCCCTTTGAACAAGCCTGGAAGTTAAATGCACACTCGTCCTTGCCATTCCAGCAAGCAAGGAGCCTGCATTGCAACAGCAACAGAATACGCTTACTTATTTTTACAAAGTATTAAGTAATATGAAGATCTCTGTAATTGCAAGCAGGAGCAGGGTGAAGTGAAGAGATGATGAGGTTGGCTGTGGCCATCTCCTCCAGGCAGGTCATGATGGGGTCTGGACAGGCACATGCCGTGCTGGAGGCAGCAACCCCATCTGGGAGATGGTTTGGTGAGGCATGAGGGCATCCCTCCAAAGCTGGGAGTAAAAGGAACATTTAAAAGCTGAAGAGTCATGCTCTAACCTAACAGGGATTACTCAGAAGTGAAAGGGAAAGTGATTGAGTTGGACCACTAATAAACATCAGTGAGCCTGCAACTGTCCAACCACAAAGCCTGAAATCCATGAGCGACCATTCTCAGGCTCTGAGAGCGTTTGGGATTAGGCACGGCCTTTTCACGCATTCGCTCACTTTGTTGAGCCCCGAATCCGATTCCACAGACCACACTAACTCTTTGAAAGGAACTCACCCCTATTTTCTTTACAGCAGCTTCTGCGCCAATCCATTTGCAACAGCTCTCAGTTTGTTTCTCACATTCATGAGGTTCGGAAATTGGAGCTGGGGAAACACCTTTGCCCGATTCAAATGGACCAAGAAATGTCTTCCCAGATAACAGATGAATATCTTTTGCCATTACGGAAATTACTTGCACACATCCGTACGATATCAGCACGTCCACAGACAGGTCTGAGCACCAGGCTTCCTTCAAAGGAATACAATCAAAAAGTTCTCCTGGCTTGCATCAAACTCACCCCTCCACTGGATTCGATAATACTTGTTCTTTATGCACAGACAGGAGAAGGGGAAGGAAAGGTATTATCTCATTACCGACACTGATGACAGTTCAGGCACTAAATCCTGCCTGAGAGAACATGCATCAAAATATTCATAACTTGATTGCATGAGAAGAAACTATTATCAGTCTGCAGCGTTGAAAGGCACTGTCCTCTGACATTCGGGAGAAGACGACCAGAGCACGCCCTTCAAGTTTCAGGACTGAGACCAAAATTTACCAGCATTTCATTATGATCTTATTAACATGATGAGATCAGGGGAAGAGTGTGGCAGCAGGCAGAATAGAATTATCATTATTATTATTATTATCGTTGTTGTTTCAGCTACGTACCCATAACAAATCAGCTCTATTATGTCCCAAGACTTTCTCTTTGGCTTTCCTAATCTCATTGCCACTACGTAACCTCCAGCTGGCTTTAAATCTGACTGCCACGTGCAACTTCCCTATTTAAATCTCCTTGCTTTTTATAGGCTTCATTTTGTAAGCATATAATTCACATTTTGTTCCCAGTGGCTACAATACTCCAAGTGAGTCGTTCTCATTGCCTAGCCGCAACATGAGGAAATGCCAAATGATGTGATTTCTTCTTCACTCAGCCTTGTGTTACGGGGGACAGTAAAAGCCAACTTAGCCTGGCTCCATCAGAACTTTGGGCACTTGAGGCTATTGTGTTCTACCTAGATCGGGGACTGTGGATTATCATGGGTTTCTGTCTACTCAGATCGTGGATATTGGACATTTTTCCTAGACTAGAACAAGGCACAGATTTCTAGCCCATGCTCTTGGCTGCTACCTCACTGGGGTGACTTCTTGCCCCAAAGCACGGCCAAAACTTCTGACCTGTCCATGCGTGAACATTGGCACCAACATCTCCTAATCCCTGGCCATGAGTGAGTGACTAATCCTTCTCCTTCACTCTCTCTTTGGGTAAGAAAGGAGCAACAGCTCTCCTGGTACAAGTCACTGCTGGCAAATTATACCTATTATCCAGCAATTATGGGATAAGACAGATTCATTCAGTAAATCCAACCACCTTCTGCCTAGTTCCCACGCTGCAGCTCTTCAGTTGAGAACCACCATGGCAATTTCTTGCTGCCCTTCCAAAGAGGCCCAAATCTGGGAAGCAGACAAGGCTAAGCTGCCCCATACTCGACTGACCAGGGCCAAGAGAGGTCAGAAAATGCTGAGTCTGCGCAGCTCCTAGTGAGCTCCCAGAAGAAGTCCTCCATGGGGGATGTTAAGGGACCCATGAACTGTGTCACCAAGGAGGAATATGCTGTAATTAACTCTCTGTCGCCCTTGATGTGAATCCTCCTCTCCGATGCAAGAAAAGGTGCCCGACCTAAAGCCCCAGATACTGCAGAACAGGTAAAACTGCCTCAATAGCCAGGTTCCTTCCCTGCATAATATTTTCAGAGCACTATTCCTAACAGACGCCATGAAATCTCTGGCACACCTTGAGCACAAACCCCATGATTTCAACATGGGAAAGGGATGCCAGGATGTCATTTGTACAGGAGAAAGGTAAATTTGAAGACATCATTCGTGCACCCTGGCTCCCCGGGTGAGCCTGTCACTTTAGAGTTGTTCAGAAGAGGTTTCTGAAGACAACATGCTCACGGTTTCCATCAAACTGCAAGTCTCATCTAGCTCAGACTTAATTAGCACAAGCACGTGCTTGAGTCCTGCTCTTCAGGGAAGAGCACCAAACCAGTGAAACACACTGCAACTGTGAACTGGAACCAGGAGGCAACGCAGCAGCCTCTGTGGGGCAACACCTTCCTGAACTGCCTAATTTTTGGAAACCTGGCAGTTTGGGGTTGGGGTTTTTTTTTCCCCCCTAGGATTTAATTTCTCATTGCCCCGTGAAGCTGTGAGCCATTTACATTCATGCCAAACACACGCAAGACAGACGTGAGGACTTGCTTGCTGCTGACAAATTCAACCATTTAAAAGTTCCCTTGAGTGTTTGCTGATATTCAAATATCTGTCTAATACCTGGGTTTTGTTAAGTTTTCTGGTAGTGTGCCTTTTGAAACTTGATTACTACATGCTGGGGTATGATTAAAGTGTTTGGCTTTCCATGGTAACATTACCTATCTATAATCTTGTTTCTTAGCGAGATCTGAGCCAACTGTACTGGTAATTTCCTTTAATAATAAGTCTTCAGGAATAACTCTGCCCTTTAAACCCAAAATATGAAGCAACACGTGACCAACGGATATCACGGCTTTCAGCTAATTAAATTTCCTGAATGCTCAGCCATGGGAGAGTTTTTAAAGGAAATAATTATAGGTGCCAGACCCCCTAGAGCAGTTCTGCCATACCCAAAAGGTCTGGCGCAGCCCCGGGGTGACTCTGCTGGGCATGGAGCCGCTCTCCCTCTGTACAGAAGGGGCTCGCCAGGCTCCCCCCCATCTGACTGGAGGTAAATGGAACTCCACCCTCAATTGCACAAAGCAATTAAGCATGCTGTGTTAATTAGCCACAGCAATGATGATCTAGACAAGGCATGTGCTATTCCTTGTAAATGATGCTGCCACAGAAGCGTTAATTTCCTTTTAAGATTAAGCTGCCTGGATCCAAATCAGATGCTGCAACAACCCCAAAATACAAATCGTCATGCAAAGATCATAGTCAAAGGCCAGCTGGAATATTTTGCATGGACTAAACGGCCTTGCAATGCCTGTGAGAAAGTCACAGGGACGCACCGTGTTGTATCAGCTTAGTTATATGTTTTTTGTAGTGTGAAAGCATGTTCGGTACATCGCAGCTCTGAGCTGGGTTTAGGCCTTTGGACAGCACTGTAATAAAATTATTTGCAAGGAATTACAGAGCTGCAAAGGAAAGGCACGCTGCCACTTTGCAAGCATTGGAGAGGATGAGCTCTTCCGCAGTTTGTCACACGCTCAGCCCCACTGCTGTGACTGCCGCTCTTCAAGAGACAGCCTCTACGGCAGCAAAGGTATCCGAAAGCCCACCTCCAGCGGAGGTTATTTGTTATGATAAATCTCAACCAAACGAAGCGTTTTGCCAACAGCAGTTGGAAGCTGTCCGTGGTTTTATTGCGTGCGCATTCTCCGTATCCCATTGCTATTGTTCAGTAATAAACGTATTCATAGCTCGTAGCAGTTCCCTGCCTCAGATTCAGGTAGCATTACAGCCAGAGAAGACACCCGTGTGGACTGGAGAACACATACCTGATTTAACAGTCTCTCTCCCCCTCTGTAATACAGAATAAGTCAGGTGTTACGCACAATTTTGCTGCAAAACATCTCATCTGCTCTAGGGCCTCGGGGTCAGCTGTAACCCCGGGGGCTCCCAGGGCTCTGCAAATCCTTGGGCTGAGATTTGAACAACAGGTTCCCTGGAAAGAGAAGCAAGCCAAAGGAAAAAAAGGCTTTACACCATTTGCAAAACTAAACCCGTTCGCTTGGCAATTGAGCCTTGGGAAAGTTCTAGCTGCTGTGCACAGAAGGAAGTATTTACATCTTTTAGTCACAGGATGCAGGTGGTGATATTCCAGAGAAGATTACAAACAGATTGTAGGCATGTTGCAATTTTATTGCTGTGTTATTGGAAGTCGAATGAGATACCTGCCAGCACAGCCCAGCCCAGATGGCCATCGTTAGGCACAGAAGTCGGAAATAACCCCCGAAGGCAGCAGCGCTGCTGGGATCCGGCTGCAGTCCCAGCCCTCAGGGCCACCCAGGGACCACGCCGTTACGTGCAGGGTTAAGATCCCGCTGCTGAACAAGGATGCTCAGATCAGCGACACGGACAAGGAAAGCCTTGTCTTTCAGTTTGGCATCAAATAAAATATGTGTCGCGTCTTGCTGTTAACGAACACACACATCACCGGCAGGGCTACTGCATAATTTATCACCACAAATACCGTCTTTCTCTAGAGTTTTCATAATTCTCTTATCTTTATTTATAAAGTGTTGATCTGCTTAAAAAAGGGAAAGACAAAAGTTCACGTCTAAGCCCTAGAATGTGGTAAAATAATGGAAACTGTAACTGGAGAGGAAGGGATTTAACTATTTATTTTCTTGCAACTTTCAAATGCCACATGTTCCTGAAATTCTGAGATTCGTGGCGGTTACACTCAGCACACGGGGTCCGAATCATGCCTCGAGCTGCAGCGCGCTGCAGAAGCGGAGGAAGGGGCTCTGCCGGTAGAGATGCGCTTTAGCTGTGGTCACCTAGAGCCAAGTGCTACGTTCCCCACTCTTTGGGTCACTTTGAAGCATTAAAGGCTCAAAAAAATCTCTTTGGGATTATAAATTCGGTGAGGTAAGGGTTCTCATCTTCCTGTATGACACCTGCGTACTTCCACGTGCAACTGTAGTATCTGGGTATTGATAGCAACCACAACTTTGAAGGCTGTTGGCTCTTGCACTTCTCTTTTAGGGTCAAAACTCTGCTAGAAGCAACGGGCTTTTGTGTATCTCCAACAAGGAAAATATCTGAGGGTTTGCAGTTGTCTTTTTTTTTTTTTTTTTTTTTTTTTTTTTTAAGAGGTTTGATGGTAATGTACCTTATGTATATGTATACATATGCATACATTTCATATATCATTTTTGTAGGGAAGACCTCTGTCTGGCCAGTGATTTCCACAACAAATGATAAATGCTTCTATAAAAAATGACAAATGTCCCACTCACCAAACAGAAGAGATTGTGGCGTTCAAATATTCTCACCCGAAAGCAAAGAAGACAGTATTCAGCAGACCAGCAATGAAACAAGCAGACCATACCCCCAGAGATAGGAGAATACATCTGGAAACCTTTTAAGTATCTCAAGAGCAAAGGGTTATTTGAAAACCAACATGTCAGCCACACATTTTGACATGCACATGCTAGTTCCATCAACACCTCTACAGTAAATATTTGAAGATAATCTTGTCCTGAAATAGAAAAAGTAGCTACTTGATTTGAATGCCGTCATCACGGTTGGGTTCCTAGCAGCAAACTAAGGATCAGCGTGATCAACCTGGTCGAGCTGTGTAGTCCTGGGGCTGGGGGAGCATACAGCCGGGCTTCGGAGTGTGATGGGCAGCCAGCCCCTTCCCTGAGCCAACAGGGCATTTTGAGCCATGCTTTGCAGCAGGCGGCGTGAATTGGAGAGGATTGTTTACTTTTAGAGAAGAAGCGGCATCTTTTTCCTCCTTTCATAGCCACATGACGGCAGGTGTCCCCCCATACCCCCAGCTGGGCATCCCTGCCCTTGGTGAGGTGTTGGCAAAGCTGCAGCCACAAGCCCTGGCAAGAGGGGAGGAAACCTCCCTGCTCTCAAAAAACCACTGACATTAATCCCAGAAGCAATTCAGAGAGAGGGGAAACAGCACTGTAAACCCAAAGAGGAATGAGACCATCTGGTAAAAAGAAGCAAAGCCTGTTAAAAGCCCACTTCATTCTTCCTGCACCTCCAGCACAAGCTGTCGGTGGCATTTCAATAGGAACATGTTTAATTTACAGTGCTGCACACATCAATATTGTTCGGTTTATTGTACAGAAGCTGGCGGGATTGCTTACGAACTAAGGTATAATCCAGCTTGAGGAGCAGCATCAGAGCCTGGACCACAATCTCCAAAGCCTCAGCCCTCAATTACCCAAGCATCTGTCTGCAATTCGGTATAGAGAGAGAATTAAGACAACACTCAATGCAATAAGAAACTGGACAGAAATATGTAGACTCATTCAATATTGCTGTGTTCACGGCACCAAACTGGTCCTCACAATAGCCACCCACGCTCTTGTCCTGCTTTTTGAGTGCAGCCTTTCTTGGGTCAGTTGTTAACGCCACAGCTAGATCAGCGGGAAGCTTTGGTAGGGCCCTTGCTCATTACCGCTCTTGTTAGGACCTAAAAGGTTTACATGACCTTAGAATCATAGAATATCTCAAGTGGAAAGGGAGCCATAAGGTTCATCAAGCTCAACTCCCTGCTCCTCCCAGGACTACCTAAAACACCACCAACCTTTCCATGAGGAAGAAGCACGATGTCGCTCCTGCGTCCATCACTGGATAGAAACCAGAGAAGCCTAAAGGAGCTACGGCACTTTTATTAAATTAATAATATAAATGACTTAAATGAATTCAGTACAGTCCAAAACTTCTGAGGATATTCAGCTTATGCAGAGCAGATTCAAATATTTCAGACAAGCACTAGAATAATCATGAGTCAGTATCCAGTATCACTCTGGTGCTGAACCACCACTACTTAAACATTGTGTCATCTCCAGACTATCCCGAAGTCTCACTGGCATATTTTTTGTTAGAAACCATCTCTGCTGGTGATATTTTTCTCTCTGGATCCTGCCCGGTGTTCTAGGACTGGCATGTTACAGACTAATAAAGGTGGATGTCAACCAGGAGGCATGGTGGGTGCCATGATGGTCATTTTCCTTTTCTTTTAATAGTTCTGATTAACCTTTGTTAGGAAATCAATCACTTTAATCTTGGGAAAAGAGGCATGTTAATGACTGCACCAATTTAGCGCATGTTTTAAGTTTTACATTCAATTTTTTTTTTTGCATGAAGCATAAAGAGGATTAGTGTCGAGGACCAACATGCTTCAGAGGTCCATCAGAGTCCTTTGAACCTTAACAGAGCTCTGCTCTCGGCACTCCCTATCAGGAGTTACAATCACTTTTAAGAGAAGTTAATTGCTGCTGTAAATACAAAAACAAATCTCCAGTATAGGGTTGGCTTTAGTCGCTCTGGGACTGGGGAGCCTGCTTGGATGGGAGACCCTCTTCTGCTCTCAGCTCTTGGACACTGAGTATAGCATCTGCACATCTACTACAGTCCTAGGAAGGGTTCCTTGGCCTTCGATGGCTCAATAGCCCTTGGAGGACCCATATGGAGCACGCAGAGGCTTGAAGAAGAAAGGACAACAAACGGATGCTGCAGAAGATGTGCAATCCCCACCGTGATGCTCACTGGTCTGGGGTCATTTTTGGCACTACATTGCCTTTAGCACGGGGGAAGGAAGGAGGACTTCACTGGAAATCACCCAAGGTCAAGCAGCTGTTAGCTGGGGAATTTTTATGCCTCTCCCCAATGGAGAAAAGTTTCTTCCCTGTTCTGAGCCTCTCCCACCTCTTCTAATACACGTTCTTGCCCAACTCTGCAGCTCCACAGGCATTAGCAATTCCCATATGATGACTGCACATGTGTGTAATTGGAAGGAGAAATGGCTAAGCAAGTAATTAGGCAAGCAAACTATTTACAGATATAAAATAACCACTTTTCAGACACCAAGTTCAACAAAGAAATGGGTATTAGCAGCATGCACGTAATTAATCTATTAAGTAGTGTTTTGGTGACATATTTCTAAATCTGTATTTACCCAGGCACGTAGCAATCATTTGTATATTGCTCTGGAAAAGGTTAGGTGCTGTCAGGTAAAATTCATCACATTACAATCCCATAATTAGCAACATTTTTTCTTTTTATATATTTCTGTTACCACGCAGTTGTAGGGAAATCGGTGTCTTTGTTTTCCACTGTTTTCCTCTTGCACAATAATAGAAATGTATGTGGGGTTGAGGAAACAGATGTGCCCCAGGGTTAGAGAAGATCTCTGTGATTTTGAAGTCGGAGGTTATTTTGCTAAGCCCCACAAGAGGAAAGATCATTTTTATTCATATAAAAATAGATGGATTAATATATAAGAGCTCATGATGTTAGAGACCCACATTTTTCAGGAGAAAAAAAATAAAATACAGGTCTGGGAATGCGCTGCAAGAAGAATATGCTCAAAGGAAAAAACTCCATTTCTGGAGTAGGTAAAGACCCCTCAGCACCTCTGTCACCTCGATGCAGGAGCCCTGGAGGACCCACTATGGGCCAGCACCCCAATTCATCTTGTCCTCAATAGCAGCACCCGCCTCACTGAGCGGAGGGGCTCCCAGAGCCCCTCCGGCCTCGTCCCACCACCACGTCGGGGCAAATCTGGCACCCGCAGGTGGGACCAGAGCCCACCGGACCCGAGACGCTGTTGCACAACGCGGTGCAGCCCTGTCCCACCTAATTCCCTGAGCAAGCAGCTGAAAGCGAAGGCCTGGGCTTTACGGGATCCCGCCGTCTGTCTCACCGTGACAGCTTTTGTCTGAAGGGATCCCAACACTCATTTCTGGACTTATTTTGCACTTCTCCAGTTTTTTGCTGGCTGGAAGGCTGCGTTGCACGGCGCAGTCACACTCCCCCCTGCTGGCTGCTTCTCCCCAAACAGGGCAGCATCAGGAAAAGCAGGGAAAAAGAAATTATTTTAATACTTAAACTGATGATTATTTTTCTTCTGGGTATTACTTAGAGAAAAGTTGTCCTCAGCAGTGACGATTTCACAGCACCAGCAAGGTAAGCTTGATTGCCACTTAAAATACCTTCCTCTGCCTCATCCTTTCTGTAATACGACTTTCATTTAATGCTTTATCTGCTCACCCACCAGCAGTCCCAGGCAGGGAGCAGGCGGTGCTCCAGGCAAGTGCCATGGAAGACAGCGGGATCCTCTTGTCCTCACAGCCACCACCTGCCCAGCAGCAGAACATCTCATTTGTACGGTGATACCCATAACATTCACGCTGAGATGAGAAGGGACGAGCGTAGGGGCTTTTCTGGGGTGGGGAGATAAAGAAACCACCCAATCCCTTGTCCTGGCTTTCTTTTAAAAACAAGCTCCTGCTGCAAATCCACACAGACCAAGGATGATGTGGAAAGACCGACCTTGTTTCTGAGGCTCTGTCTGTTCACATGGGTGTCTGCAGGTCACTAAAGGCAAACTTGCACTTCCCAGCTTCACCTCCCCACGCAGGGGTCAGGCCCTGGGACCCTCCAGGATAGGATGGGCAGGAAACCTCCCGAGCCAGCAAAACTCCCCTAAACCAGGCGCACTGGCGCGCGACTGCTAAGGCAGGGGGAAAAGGGAGAGTCAGGCAAGCGCATCCAACCTCTTGCAATTTCTCGACCTCCAGCGTGAGAAATCAGGCATGGAGCTGGCAAAAGGAGCAAGTCTGGACCCCTATAACATCGCATTCAAGAAGATGGTACTTCCAGCTGTGACACAGTGCAGAAGAGCCCATCCCACAGGCTTCAGCCGTGAACAGTTGGAGCGTGCAGTATATAAAGTGTACATAGCTGCTCCAGGGCTTTCCACTGCTTACTCAGAGCCAGGATGATATTGGGACTCTCAAATATTTACATCTGAGAAGACCATCTCCATTTGGTTCCAGGCAGGAGAGGACATCCCAGGCAGGCACAGCCTGGTAGCTGCCAGTCATTCCTGCTGCTGAACCCACAGCAAGCTTTTTGGCCAAAGCTGACCTCCATCCAACCACCCTAGCACAAAGCACATGGCCACAGGGCGGCACCTAAGATGCTACCACCTCCCCCCAAGGCACCGAACCGCTACGCGTGAGCACGCCGCAGCCACCTCTGCGTAAAGCTGCACTCCTTATATTAAGCTAAACTTAATAACAAAGCGCCCAAAAGAAGGTCGCTCTTCAAAGTGCCCCAATACTGCTAAGACAACGTCTGTCACACAGCCTCATTGTCATTTTGTGGCATGATCCAGCCCAAACCCTCTGCGCTCAGACAGGATCAAGGACAGTTCTTCTTTAGGGAGCACCTATTCAAATGCAGAGAACCCTTCCCATAAATGACACTGAAAACAGAACATCGCTGCTTGGGAGATTGTGGCTTGATTTCTGCGCGATGCCATCGTGCCCTTTTCTTCCACCTTCTTTCCCTCCCCAAATAATGCAGAATATAATTCTCCTTTTCTGAACACCTGGCATCCCAGCTGTTGGGATTCACCAGCAGCGTGCGTTAGAAATTAAAACCTATTCTAGATTAACTGGTAGAATTTGTCAGCTAAGACTGTAAGGGCCATTTTTAGATACTGAGAACACTGCACCTTCACAAGGGATAATCGGCTGCTCCTGGCCGCAGCGACCGCAGCTCAAGAACCTCGTCACCATTTAATTTGGAGACTTAACAGGATTGTTAAGAATAAGCGTGAGTAAACCTTAAAAGATACATCCTGAAGTGAGTCACCACGGCTCGCTCTAAGGCAGAAACTACACCATGTAGGTACTTCGGAAAGCTTTATTCACTGTCCCCCACTTGCAGGGGGGAACAGTTATAGGGAGAGCAGAACCATTTAAATAAATAAACCATGTAAATAAAGGCAGGGACAAGGAGAACTCCATCAGTCATCACAAGTCAGCAGGTGACACCGGAGGGTGAAAGGCAGTAAGGTGCTAACACAAATATACAACATAATTCTGCTGCAAGCTGATAACAAGTAGCAGCTCTGTGATTAATGAATGCAAGTCCCCCCTAATTTATGTAATCTGAATTTGAGATATTTCAGCATCCCCGATACATCTGTGAACCTGAACTTCAGTTCTTACCCCCACCAGCTTCCTTAAATAGCTTAATCGCATCCATTTCAACGTTGTTTACATAGTACAAAGTGATTAAATCTGGGTTCACTTAATCTTTAATAAACCCTCAGTGAGTGTGCCTCAATAAGGATAACATGACCTTCATAATTTCATTTCAATAAAGATCAGAAATTGCCAAGATTAGTGATTTTCAGTGTTAGTAACTTAACAAGGCAGTAGACCTTGTAATTAAAAATAAGTTTAAGGAGGCTGCTAAATGATTTTGCTAATGATTTAAGGACCAATTACAGAAAAGATGCCATTCTTCCCTTTCTAATTAGATACATTGGCAACAGTGAAGCCGAGAAGTTCTCATATTAACCAGTTTTTCTTACAGTGAGGACATTCATATGCTCTGCATCAGAAAAGTTTAACGAAAAACAGTGTAGGGACTCCTCCTTAAAGGACCCTTGCTTGTAAAAGAAAAGGTGTAAGGATGCCATCAGTTCTGCTGCTTGTGGAGGCTGGGATATACGGCCTCAAGGGTTGCAGCTTTATCAGCCTTACGCCAGGATTTAGCGCTCCCGTAAAGCTACTCGGCCTCACAGGAGCACAAAATGCAGCTTCGGTTTGGATTTGGGACAGGAGAGGGGAGCTGCACGGCCGAGCAGGTCCCGTGGCATTAGGGGACCACACGCACATCATCGCCCCAATCGGTAGCACCAGCCCTTAGCCCCCCCAAGGGGCTTCCCTCCAAGAAAAACACAGCAAAAAAAATAACCCAAAGCAAAAGAAACCTCAAATCCTCAGGCTGGCCTGGCCTCTCAGCAACAAAACCCACTGCGCTGAGGCTGCAGCGACCCACGGCTCACCCGGACCGTGCAATGTAAACCACTCTTGTTTGGGCTTGGTTTTACGAGAAAGCTTAGTATCGGCTTTATGAGAAACCAAATTAACAGTTTGCTGCTACTGAATGGGGAACATAGAATCATAGAATGTTTTGGGTTGGAAGGGACCCCTAGAGGTCATCTAGTCCAACCCCATCCCCATCTCTGTCCCAAACATCCCCAGCACTTGCCTTGAGCCAGCTCTGGCACCGGTCTGGCTGCGTGGTAACCCAGCCCCGTGCAGCAAAATGACTGAAAATCAACTCAGGAAGAAGATTGAAAAAAGAAAGAGGAATTGTTTTGCTGGGTTAGGAACCCGCTTACCTTCCCGAGCAGGGGAGCACGGCGTGGCAAGGGGAAGGAAGAGCCTCCCCGGGGTTCTTGGTAGCCCAGCCCTGCTGCTGAAGGAATGGCAGGACCATCCCAACACCCACCTTCGCTCAGGGAGCTCTGCCTGGGAGGACCCATGCCTTCCCCTTCGGAGCAAGGATGGCTGCTGGATCACACCGCCCTCCTCACCCCCACCCTGGCCCACATCACCACCCCCACATTTCAGCAGAAAATTGAGGCCCAAGCGAGCACCAGCTGACAGCCAGGTTGCTCCTCGCTCAGCATGCCGGCTTTTCACGGACGATAGAAGCGAATAGAACCTCACTCCCTGTAGCTCAGCACAGGTTTCCCAAACTGACCATGGCTTGCAAAATCCCTGAGCAACGTTCTGCCCACCTGGGCCCACAGCTGTGCTGCTCCCTATTTGGAAACCAAGCAAAGATTTCCCTGAGTTACAGCTGGAAAAGCCACCCCCCTTCTCCTTCTGATATTAATAGTAGTCTGTTAGAGCCACAGAAATATCCCTTTTCCCTTTCCATTATTTTTGTAGCATTTAAATTTATTTAAGAGAGATCCCATTTTTCATCTCCGCATTGCAAATTAATTTCCCGTAACTCAAACCACCCTGCTCAGATAAACCCTTCCCTATTCATCCTGTATACAACTGAGCAGCAGCCAAGGACAGTTGACTTAGCTGAATAATATGCACTGGTGCTAAATGAAAATTAAACTATAAATATTTTAAAACACCTGATTTCCTGGATAATAAAAGTGAAATGTATCATTTGTTTAAACTATCCTATTCATTATTTCTTTCCTCATTCCATAAAAACCACCCACTAACGAGAACCTACATAAATAGAGCTTCAACTTTCATCTTGAGAAGTTTAATCAGAAAGCGTTTCAGGAATATTCTATTCCTTTTATCAGAATATTGATGGAAGTCATAATTCACCTTAATGTGAGAAAGTTTCCTTTCTTCAGTAAAGAAATTCATCAAGGCACTTCTTGTGGGGAAGATCTGACGTAAATCTGCTTCCTTTTTCCTCTTATTTGATCTCAGCACTTCATGAATTTTTGATTGCCTGCTCTTAATTTTCCACAAGCAAATTCAATTAAAGAAATTAAAAAACAGTAGTTCAATCCTGATTACCTCATCAGCAAATGGCTCTTTTATTGCACAACGGATGACATATGCTCCACTCTCCCGGCGCTCATGGAGCCCTTACAAAACTGGATCACGAGAAACCTTTCCCTTTTTATTGGTACTATTAGGAAGCAGCGTATCAGCCACCCCAGTCAATTCAGCAAGGCACTTCCCCTGCACAAGCAATTATCCAAGGGCTATTGCGAATGAAAAAACATCCTTGAAGTATCGAAGCCACTGTAGGCGTTTCAAATCTTGCGTCTGTGCAGGGCACGGTCCCTTTTTTACAGTGCCAAGATGATGGAGTGACACGCAAGTGCGTGGGAGAAGCCATTCAGCCCCGCCGTTACCCAGGGCAGAGGGGACAGGTCACTATTTTCTAATGTTGTTTCTGGTATTTTTTTGCCACAAGTGAAGGGGAGCAAGCATACGCCACGTTGCAGGGACCGGAGGGCAAGATGCCTTTGGCAACAAGCTGATTATTTAGTACTCACCTTTTCAGGACACAAATAACCAGTGGTAACTGGTCCTGCAGCCTGTGTTATGCTAGCACCATCAGCTGAATGCTGGAGCAGGTCCGCAGTGGATGGGTTTTTAGAACAGTGATGTTCCACAACATCATTATCGGAATTAATTTGCTTAGATGCATCCACAAACCTTCTGCTTTGGCGTGACCAAAGCTATCCCTCGGGGCAGCTTGCTACAATCACGGTCAACCTGGTGGTACAAGATTCACCTCAAGTACTTAAAATACCTAGAAATGAATCCAGTCGGACAATTCGCAGAATGAAACCAGCTGTTTAAAGAACTTCAAGGATTTCAAATGCATGTCAGTTCCCTGCGAATTGAAAAACATTCAAATAAGCTGCCCTTAGTACCACTGCTAAAGAGGCTTATTAAAAAATATTTATATCCATATGTAAAAGAAGTTTTTCTTACTTGTGAGATAAAGAGGGTGCGCACAATAGCTGGAGGAAGCAGGGTAACCGCTCATCTTAAGTGCTCGGAGTCAAGTACTTGGAGCGAGGCAAAGCTGCTCTCTGCTAGAGAAGACACGCGGGCGAGCCGCGAGCTCGTGCCCTCGAAATACCAGTTACCCAACTCAGGCTATTTCAGGACGGATAGGACTATCAAGAGCAAAAGGCTCAACATATGATTTTCCCCTCTAAGGTAACCTGACACAAGAGTGCCTTCAGAGAAGACGGCTAGCTGGACGTTCCGGATGGGAATTTATGAACATTTGCAGGACAGCCAGAGCGAGTCGCAGTCCATTAGGCCTCAATACCGCTAGGCGCACGGAATGAATACTGAATCTGTGGGACAAGCAGTGTCACGGCACAGCCAAACGTAAGAGCCTTTTAAAATGTGATGACTGCAAAACAAACTGCAAAGCAGCAGCTTTGGTAATTGAGTTGACGTTAGGCCTTTGAGTTTTCCCTAAAAATCTCACAAAAAGCCATCTCGCTGCTACCTGTGTGCATTCCTCCTCCAGCGAAAGTCAGAGGCTCTTGAAAGACTGGGTTTAACAGCTCAAAAGCTGGAAAGCTAATAAATTTCTCTCCCTAAAGTCTTTTCACAAGGCCAAACAAACTGAGGGAGGGAAGGCAAGGAAGATTTCTCCGCCAACGTATTAAGCTACAGTCTTAGAGAGAACATTGCTATTCATTCAGAAAGCCCGGAAGAAAAACATTTCAATTGGTTTGACTCGGGCGGTTGAACTATGAAAGACATCCAAGATGGAGTAAAGTAACACATCTGTGATTGCCAGAAATCAGCAAAATATGCCTTATTTCTACTGATTTAGGTAAATGTTAGTTTTCTACATTTTGAAAGCAGTATTCTAGCTATTATAGTCAGTCAGGCAGCTGAAAATGTAACATTTGCCTTGATGGCCTAAATCAGTGGATGTGTTTAAGAGAAAATGACAGCTGAAATGAAACCTGGATACCATTGCATTTCCGTGCAGTCAGGCACTTCAGTCTCTCATCCAGGGTTCTGTGCAAGGCCCGTGGTACCAAGCTAAAAGGAACCTGCACATTGTGAACATACTATTGCCTGATGTCACACCCACTACACTTTATGAACGTCACTTAAGGCAAAAGCTACTGGACTTCTTGGGTGTGAAAACATTAGCCGCCTCCTCTCCCATTCCAACATCTGAACATCCTAAAGGAGCTCTGCAAAGTAACCTTTCCCTTTGGATCTTGACCACGTGGTGTTACGCTTTAATGTGAGTACATTCAGGTAAGAGTTCCAAGTGTCTTCCATGAGAACTGCCAATTATACAGCTTAGGTAAAAAATTACTTGTTAAAAAACTTATTAATTCCCACAGCCGAACAGATTTCATTTAAGCCTTGCTACCTACCCTACATATCACTTAAGGGATGAATAAAACAAAACTCCATACACCCCCCAGACAGAGTGGATTTAATCAGTAACAGAAAAGATAGGTTTGAGCTGGTTGTCCAATCCCAAGCATAAGCGAGCTCTTTATTGTAAGGTTCTGTATAAAAGCAGGGAAACAGTTAAGATAAAAACCACAAGCTTCTTATTGTCATTTATTTTAAAAACCATATTCAAAATATTAAGTGATACAAGTCCAAATACAATAAAAATTACTGCAAGAAAACAGTTTTGGGGTATTTTGTTTGTGCTTTACTTCTTGTGGTTATGAAAAGAATGCATTTAACAGTAGGATTTAGAACTTTCAGCACTTCATTTGCAAGACAGTGTCATGCCTTCAGACTCCTCATGCCAACAGCTGTAAAGTTGATTTTTTCAAAATGTTACAGAACTACTTGAATACCAAGTCATTAATTATGGGGTTCTGAGTCACTGTTATTTACATATTTATCAGTCTGAAAACGAAATCACAAACAGAATGTACAGAAAACTAAGATTTTATATTTTACAACCCATGAAAACATAAATAATGAAAGTACAAAAGAAATGGTAAAAAAAAAAAAAAATCTACTGTACCAGTAACTTGATTTACCCTAATGAGTAAATGTTTGTCAAAAATTAAGAGTGCACTGTCTGCAGACTGGCAGCCCCGCACCATTACTTTCACCTGCCTGTTACCTGGGTCAGAACAACGACGAAATAAATTCTTCTCACATTCTCAGGCCTCTCCCGTTTACAATGCAGCAAACCACATAACTGTTTCCCAACTGTCTTAAAAGTCAACAGAAAGCCTCAATGGATTGCAAGCCTGTCAACTAGCTATATTTTAGTAAGATTATTCAACAAGGCTTATTTTCCATTCATTAATTACAAAGGTAACACAATAGTCGTAACTGCCATTAGAGAAAAAACTGGACAGTCAAGAAGCTGCCTTCACAAAGATCTTGAACATTTTAAGGAAATGCATGATGCATAACTTCTGAAATAAAATGGTTTCTACATAACTATTTTTAAATTTTTACTGCATGAACACATACAGAAATTATGGAATTGCCATGCTAGCTCTTCTGCCTGAAATAGGATCGAGTTATGCACAAGAAAACAGAACCAAAAAAAAAAAAAAAAAAACCCAAGATGAAAGATTTGCAGCATCAGGATTTAAGCACAGAAAAAAGTAATTATATTTTAAGTTTGCAATATAGTGGGATTTATGAGCCATATAAGTGATTAGCAGAGAGATCATTAATTTGATTTAGTGATGTCAAAGTCATTAATTTATTAGACCTAAAATATTTTATGCTTATTTTTTGTATTACCGCTATTAAGACTGCTCCAGACAGAAAGGATGATGCTTAATGAATGGAAAGAGCACTAATTATTAAACTCTGTATCTTTATAGTTGATATAAAACCTGACCAAAGTAGCAAACAGATATATCATGCCCTTGATCTTGCATGAGATTTAATCTCAAAAACATCCAGGTCAGAGAGAGTACATCTCATTTCAGTACAAGCAGCATATTTAGAATACCTGAATATCATTACATGACTAGGCAGGCAAAGAGTGATAAGTTCAGCAAACTGAAATCACAGTGCTTTCAAAACACGTAGTCATTAGTTATCTTCAGGGAAGGCATTGCTTCGTTAACATTTTGATCTAAACGATGATATTCTACTGTCCTAGAGCATAGGCCATCCCTCCATCTTCGGCTCTGGACCAGTAAGAAGATCTGAAAGAAAAAGCAGCCAACTTACATAATGGCATGGAGAACCATTTTGGGTTTGATAAGACAGCTTAACAGCTATTGATATCTCTGTTCTACCCCTTGAGCCTGGCAATGGCATTACTGTTGCTATGAAGCACAGAACGAGCAGTCAGCCACTTCCACGCTGCCCTTGCCTTCAAGTCACTTACTGGCAACCTCAGTTGCAGTTTGGCAAAACCACGGCATTCAACCCATAACTCTTTCAGTAAAGATGTGTGTAGCTTCGACAGTACTGCATATGCAGGCTATTAAACTATCCCCAGGTGGTGACATTTGTTAGTTTATTCATCTTACCTATTCTGGCATTTCACCCTTATTAAAAATAATTGTATTACTGGTGCTGGAACAAAGGCAACAGAAGCAGCAACAGTGTAATTTGATAACCTGTTTCTGCCTTGCAGCTCAGTGCCCCCTTCAGCAATATCAGCAGAGCAGTTAAAGAGGCTGTATGATAAATCAAAGCACTCAAGTGATCAGATTTCTAAATGTCTATTATCTTCACCCTATTTAGCCTTCCTTCTCACCAACATCATCTAAGAATCCATTTTACTAGACAGGGCAACTACACCGGCAAAAGGGGAAATCATAGAATCATTTGATTGGAAAAGCCCTTTAAGATCAGAGTCCAACTGTACCTGTCCAGTAGTAAACCCTGTCCCTCAGCACCTCATCTGCCCGGTTTCTAAATCCACCCAGGGGTGGGGACTCAACCCCTTCCCTGGGCAGCCCCTTCCAGTGCTTGACAGCCCTTTCCATGAAGAAATTGTTCCCAATGTCCAACCTCACCCTGCCCTGGCACAACTTGAGGCCGTTTCCCCTCGTCCCATCGCCCCTTCCCTGGGAGCAAAGTCCGACTCCCCCAGCTCCCCCCTCCTCTCAGGCAGTTATAGGGAGCGATGAGGGCTCCCCTCAGCCTCCTCTGCTCCAGGCTGAACACCCCCAGCCGCTCCCCAGCAGCCTGGGGCTCCAGACCCCTCTCCAGCTCCGCTGCCCTTCTCTGGACATGCTCCGCCCCCCCGGCCTTGGGGGGGGGGGCCCAACCCTGACCCCAGCAGTCGAGGGGCGGCCCCCCCAGTGCCCAGCACAGGAGCACGGTCCCTGCCCTGCTCCTGCTGGCCACATCACTCCTGATACAAGCCAGGATGCCGCTGGCCCTCTTGGCCACCCGGGCACCCTGCTGGCTCATATTCAGCCACCTCTCGACCAACACCCCCAGGTCCTTTTCCGTCGGGCAGCTTTCCAGCCCCTCTGCCCCATGCCTGTAGTGTTTCGTGGGGTTGTGGTGACCCCAGGGCAGGACCCAGCCCTTGGCCTTGTTGAACCTCGTGCAATGGGACAGCGTAAGTGGGCACAGGGAAACAAAAAGGAAAACCTAAACCAATTTGACTATTGTCTCACAGAAATACATGCCGCTGCCTATGTACTTAGTGTGTTTTCTGTTCCTGATATTATTTCTAAGTGCTAAAAAGTAATACCAACAGAGAGGTTTTCAATTACCCAAATGATACTACTTTTGTAGCAAAGACAAGGCATTTTCTTATCACTTATTTGAGCTTCCCTTGAAGTTGAATTTTCAAATGTAACACAGTCTTCAATGTTTTCCTTTATAAAGGCTTCGCAGTACAGATTCCAGATTTGCCATTGCACTGTAAAGCAGGAGCTTTTGGGGTTCTTTACCTGTGTTCTTTTCAGAGTCCCCCAAATCCTCGACCAAATCAGTGTTCTCTACAGGGATAAACACTAAAATTTCCTCATATCTAAAAACTAACCTATGATTTAACTGCAAATTTGTGCATGCATCTGAACTGGGTCTGTCTGGGCTGGAGCTAATTTTCTATGCTAGCAAAGTATTTTGAAATTAGACACTAATTGGGCTGCTTTTGGGATACAGAGAATTGGTCTGTACTGAAGAAAGAGTTACCTGGAAACACTAACTTTGGGCTTCTCTAAATCTGGAAAGTGTTAAAACATTTCCTAAAAGTTTGTAGTTAAGGCCTCAGAAGATCTATAAAGACCACCTTACAAGTGAATACTTATTACAGGGATTATCACAGTTCTAACAAGAACATTCCCATGCCATTTGGGATTAAACCTTCCTTAATTTGCTGGTTATAATCCTGTGCAGAAACAAAATTAATCAATTACCTTCACTTGACTTGGCTCAGGTCTCATTTATAGAATTCATGTTGTACACTGCCAGTGCCCATTACTGAACTGATGGATTTCTGATGTCATCAATTAATTGATTTTCTAATCTAAAATGTTTGATTCAAGTTAATTTTCATTGTGCAGATGAAAATGACAGTAATGATCTGTATATTAGTACACAAAACTAAGTGCTCAAAGATTTCATGCTCCAAAAAGCTAAGTTCCTTGTAATTAAAAAAGGCAATGTAACTTCCTTCTAAATACTAAAGCTGTTTCTCTCGACCTTTCGCAGCATACCTACCTTCCTTTTATTGTGATAGGTGACATAAACAACAGCTACTAAGAAGGCAACTACAACCAGATGAAAAAAGAAATGGCTGTCTTCTTCTTCCTCCAACCCTGCGACAGAAACATCTTTTATCTTCTCATTAAGGGTCTTGATCTCCTCATTGTAATTACTAATGGTGTCAGAATCATCATCTTCTGGCATCTCCAGGTCTGGGTTGTATCTGGAATTTGATGTCATTTCATAGGGACCATAGTCATCTCCTCCATCTGTCTCCATAGTATCTTGTATGATGGGTGGTGAACTATTTAGTGTGTCCTTCAAATCTGTTAGAAGATCCTCCTCCTCAATTTTAGTATCTTCAGAAGCATCAACATCCATCTGCGATACAGGACTAGCAGTCACCACATGAGAGAGAACATATGGTGGAGAATCACCTTTTGCTGTAGATGGTTTTACTGCGGTCACCAAATTGATTTTTGCTGTTGTTGAGAATGCCTCTTTTTTTGTTGGGCTTGCCTCTTTTTTTGCTGGGGTTATACTCTGCAAGCTGTCTGTCAAATTTGGGGATGTGTTTAGCGTTTCATTCTCACTTTTAGAAGAAATATTTTTTGGAAGCATCTCCACTCCCACAGAATCTGAGAAAAGGATGAGAAAAAGCCAATCATTAGCATAAGGCACTAACTTCTTTGTGATACTTCAGCTATAAATGAAAATTACTGCAAGGCCTTTATAGACAAGAAATCACATGATGAACAGGGCATATTTCACACTGCAAACTGTTTAGAATTCATATGCAGAAATACACACTCCTGTACTTCGGCAACTTCAAAAGAGAAGTTTTGAGTGGGACAGGAATTAAAGCTTGGAAGCACATGCTTTCTACATTAGTGTGCCAAAGTGTCCCTGAAAAATTTAGCATGGGTATTCTCCAGACTTAGAACTTCAGAGACACGTCCTCCCTCCCTCAGTGGATTTATTATGTCTCGTAGAATAATATGCAATTAGTATTTTCTCCATCATCAAACTCTTTCTCCCACAGAATTTGCTGAGGTCTACAGAGGAAGAAGCTCTCAGTAAAGCTTTTCCTGCAGTTACAAGTTTTTAATCTCCCACCATTGCGTATTTTGCCAGAAAAAAAATGAGAACATGCTGCAATGTCTCCTTCAGCCAGGACACAAGATCCTAGTACCTCTTCCCAGGCACTTATTTTTATTGAATTTGTAGACACAGAAAAATATTTCCAACCTTACGTTAACTCAAACAAAACTACTGAACCACAGCTTAAAAAAATCAAGCTGAAGAAAGGAGAATCTGACTCCATATGCTCCTGTAGGAAAGCCTTTGGCCAGCAGCAAATTATTACAATGAAGAAAGTCAGCAACAGCGCTATGTAACAGTGCACCCTTAGGCAAGTTCATCACCTCTCCACTGCTAGGATGGCTTTGCAGAACTACATAAAAAGCAAGGTGAGCTTTAAAACCACATGCAGGGCCCATCACCCTCTTCTCTATCCAAAGGAAGGTTAAAAAAAAAAAAAAAAATATGCAGAGGGATTAAACAGCCAATAGTGTTTTAATCCAAAAAAAATAGCAGAGAGCAAACTATTCACATTTACAGCATGTCACTTCCAGACTCAAATCAGGAGGTGCCTTAAAAATGAAAAGCACATTTTATACTTTCGGTACACACCATAACTTAAATAGTGGAACCATGCATGCCTTGTATTTTGGCATGCCAAACTATTTTTTAATTTTTTATTTTAAAAAACTAACAATACTTTCATTAAGCGCTCCCAAGGAGCTCCCTGGTTCACTGGAAAGTTACAGATTCTAGAAACGAAGCACTGAACCAACTGCTTGTGTCAAATTACTCATAAGTAAAATATTACACAGGGGACACTGAATGATGTTATTCATGAAACGTATATTTACAGAGGATCAGTTACAACAGACTTCTTGTTTACACGGTACACTTTTCCAGTATGAATTACTCTTTAACCAACTATAAAACAGAGATGACTCGACTAATCCCATATGAACTAGACATTACAGTGCCTCTCTGCTAAAGTTTGAAGTCAACTACTTTTATATTTAAATGCACTTCTTGCTGTTGAAAGAACTACTAGTCTGAATTATCGTATCAACATTAACTTGGTCAGTTCCTGTACAGGACAAGCTTAGGGACTTCTTATCTCCCCTCAGGAGTCAAGCCAGCTAAACGCATATGTGGCGAGGAGGAAAGAGCTGCAAGCTAGTTTCATATTTATGGCTAGCTGGCATGTTATGAGTGAGGCAGGCAGACCTTACTGCTACCCTCACCAAATAGACAAAAAGTATTGCAGAGTAATAGCTAAATTGTTTGAAATACAAACAAGCGTATTTTTCCTATAGAACCACGCTGCGTGTATCCTTCCACTTCAAATTATTCTTAAACTCATTTTAACATGAAAGGATCAGAAGGATATACGCTTAAATGCAAGGCACTTCCACCAGCTAATGCGGCAGCTTCAGAGTAAGAATAACCTCCTATTATTCCTAAAAGAAGGTATTTTTTGTTTTAAGAGGAGTAGCAAGTTTAGCAACTGCCCACAATTGATTTATGATATCTACCCAAAACTATTTGGCGTTATAAGCGGTGGTTGCACTGTTTACAGTTACACAACACCGTCAGATGATGGTAGACATAGGACTGGGGCTCCAGAGACACCTCAGCTTCAGAAATAGATAGCAATGTTCAAACACGGCGACAGAACGAGCAACACAGCCCTCTTGGTAAACATTGTGCATAAAAACATCCGACAGGGTCAAAATCCACTTCCGGGAAAACTCACTTTTTAGAAAGCAAGTTGTTCCATGATTTTTGAAGTTAAAAACTCTTGGTTTCCTACAGGTTCCCATCCCACATCCTGAACCTCTTCCTTCATTACCACCTACCTCATTAGACCAGCTGAGGGGCAACACAAAAAGAGCTGGTTATACTTACCAGAAAGGAACTGCCAGCTCAAACCAGCTCCCTTCATAGAATCATAGAATCACCTCGGTTGGAAAAGACCTTTAAGATCATCGAGTCCAACCGTTAACCTAGCACTGCCATCCCACCACTAAACCCTGTCCCTAAGCACCTCATCTATCCTTCTTTTAAACACCTCCAGGGATGAGGACTCCACCACCTCCCTGGGCAGCCCATTCCAGAGCCTGACAACCCTCTCGGGGAAGAATTTTTTCTTAATGTCTAGCCTAAACCTGCCCTGGCGCAGCTTCAAGCCATTCCCCCTCGTCCTATCATCTGTTACCAGGGAGAAGAGGCCGACCCCCACCTCACTGCACCCTCCTCTCAGGCAGCTCTAGGGGGCGATGAGGGCTCCCCTCAGCCTCCTCTTCTCCAGACTAAACAACCCCAGTTCCCTCAGCCGCTCCTCCTATGACTTGTGCTCCAGACCCCTCACCAGCTTGGTTGCTCTCCTCTGGACCTGTTCCAGCAAGGCAACAGCTTTCTTGTAGTGAGGGGCCCAAAACTGAACACAGTATTCGAGGTGCGGCCTCACCAGCACCGAGTACAGGGGCACGATCACTGCCCTGCTCCTGCTGGCCACACTATTCCTGATACAGGCCAGGATGCCATTGGCCTTCTTGGCCACCTGGGCACACTGCTGGCTCATATTCAGCCGGCTGTCAATCAGTCAATCAATTCGTTCCCGTCAATAATCCCCTTTCTCTTCACTGCCCAGCCAATACCTCACCTAAAACAAACAGCAACCCCCCGCACTCGAAATACTTATTTCCTACTAGCATTGGGTTAGGCGGGCCTGTAGGTTGAAGGGAAGAGGGAGAAAGAAAATTAACGTAACGAGGAGTCAACCTGCAGAATAACAAGCTTATTTTCGGGGAGGCAGACTAGAGACAGGCACGCGACCAGAATAATTAGAACAAAATATCACGTCTGCCGAGCTGAAGTAGGCAGCTTTACGGATCTTCACAGCAATAAAACAAGGGCAACACCCGGCGAGACAGCCTCGGGCACGCCCGCCGGGAGCAGCGCTCCGAACGCGGGGCCTCCTCTCCCGGCGCTCGCTCTGGAAGCGAACTCCCTGCCGAGGCCGCTTCCCGGGGCCGGGCCTGGCCGGGCCGCCCCCCACCGGCGCCCCCTGCGCACACCCAAGGCGGGCCGGGCGGCCAGAGAGCGGCAGGCGGGCCCCGCCGGCGGCCGCACAGACCCCTAGGCCCAAAGCGCAGGAGGCAGAGAGCGCGGCGCGCCGGGACGCCCCTCTCGCCGGCGGCCGCCATCTTCCCGCGCACCCCCCCACCGACGTGGCGATGGCTCCGCCCCCCGGCGCCGCGCGGTGGGGGGGGGGGGGGGAGGGCGGGGACGGCGCCTGCGCGGGAGGGCGGGCACCCCGCGCATGCGGCTGGGCGGGAGGGCGCCGCGCGGGGGCTGAGGGGAGCGCGGCGGCGCACGGGGCGGCCCGGGCCTGTGCCCAGGGCCGCGGGGCGGGGCGGGCGGCGCTGGGGCCGCCGGGGAGCGGCCTGGGCCCGGCCCCGTGACAGACAACAGGGGTTTTCCCGCTCCTTCCTTATCATAGAATGCTTTGGGTTGGAAGGGACCCCTAGAGGTCACCCAGCCCAACGCCCCTGCAGGAGCAGGGACACCTTGAACCACATCAGGTTGCTCACAGCCCCGTCCAACCTGGCCTGGAATGTTCCCAGGGACAGGGCCTCCACCCCCTCTCTGGGCAAAGGTCAGGGGTTGGGCCCCCCACACAAAGCCGCAGCCCGGGGGTGCTGTTCATCGGTGTTCACATGCGTGAGCGGGCTTTGCACTGTGCCGCTCACGAACCTCGTGCAGAATTTGAGATAGATTGATTGAAAAACGCTTTCGTGTTCTCACCCTGAGGGAAGCCTTGAAGCTGATCATAGGAGAACAAATTCCAAAACGCAGATGCCTCAAGCGTGAAAAATACCAAGAAGAAGGAGCCCAAAGGCCCAAAAGGAGCCCCAAGGGGACACAGAACCCAAGCCCTGCACAGCTGAAAAGGGGATCCTAGTAGAGATGTTGCTTAAAACCGTGCTCACCCTTGTCTGTTGTACAAGTTCTTGATAAGAACCGAGAAGTTGCCTTGAGCACCAGCTAAAACAGACCCTGCAGTTTGGACAAGAGCCAAGGAGCAACTGAGTCTGCGCAAGAACAAAGGGTTACGAGCGGTGACGAAGAGGAGTCTTTGGCCTTCATCCCCCACGACCCCCACCAGGAGACACTGCGCAAGCGCGCAGTCGGGAGGAGTTTATGGCAACGACTTCTGGGGACTAATTTTAATACGAAGTGGGGACAAGTCATGCATATGTATTTGAGAATCTTAGGTATATGTAACACTTTGTAGTATAACTTCAAGGCAAGCTACCACACGCGCGTGCACGACTTTGGTGGGACTACCCCCCAGTGCTGCCCAGTGCTGAATAAACATACCTACTTTACAGTCTTACAAACTGGGGAGTCCGTTTTCCGCACATCACAGCATACAGCAACATAAATTAATTTTGAGCATCTGCCAAGTTACTGCGAGCTGGTTGCATGCGATTTCTTTGGTGAAATCTAGAAAAGAACTATTTCCCCCACGAGTGTTAAATGCCTGAGATAAGACACATTAGGAAATGCTCGGGAATAGCCTGTGGTAAGAGGGCAGGCAGCAGGCGCTGAGCAATCTGCAGGTTGCTGCCGAGGCGGATCTACCCGCCTCGCCATGTCGTAATGCAAGTGCCTCATCAGGCACATCCTCCCGTGCCTCTCGCCCTCTGCACACCACCCACGGCGACTGCTTACATATGAAAAAATACCAAGTTTTAATGAAGAGCCACTGAAGTTTTATCCCTACTGACAACTGTTCATGTTTTGTTTATAGGAAGGTAATTCCACCTAGTGAATTCTGCAATGAAAGAAAGATAAATAAATCACCTTACCTCATTTTCTCCATGAGCTAAACATGCATATATATGTGCAGTTACCAGAGCTTAGCGAGCACTAGGAACATGGCCATGTCTGGAATTTAAATCTACTTTTTGTTTGTGTGGTACAAAACGTGCTCGAAGATGTTGCCAGTCTGCTTCTGGAGCCAAGAATTAACATTATATTAATTGCGAAAACAATTTAAAGACAGAGTAAAAGGTGACATTTCAATATTTTATTCAAGTTGGGTTTGGGTTTTTTTTTATCCATTTTTAGTAGTGTCAAGTACAGCATTTTGGGGTCTAGTCCACACAAAATGGAAGACTCTCTAAAAATGTACCCATTTAGTTGCTAAAAAAAAGTGGTAATAAAACACAAGTCCATTTTAAATTTAGTGATGCAACTACGTGACTGCAGTTACAAAGACTCTTCCCTGATTATGGCCCCGTCTTACAAGCTTTCCAGGTCAGTGCAAGGGAAAGGAACCACAACACAGGACGGGTAGTATTGGCCGAGTCACGTCGAACCTCCTCCACAACGGACCTACGCAAGGTGGACAACCTAAAGCATTCTGAGACAGCTGTAGGTGCAAGATAACCAAAGAAAAAAAACAAACCATTCATGAAACGCCTAGCTAAAAAATATTCTTTAAAAAAAATCCCTTTTTCAGACAAGTTTGCACATTCCATTGTGAATTGAAAGCTTAAGTGTCGGAACATTTTGCTTACGGAATGAACAGTACAACATAGTGGTCTACGATTCTGAACGTCTTGGTTTTTACACCACATTCACATATTCCTTGTGCAGTCGATACATTGGTAAAGGTAATCAATACCTTCCTATCACATGGCAGCTGACAGATGTGATGGGCAATAACATTCAAAAAAAAAAAAAAGCCTGGAATTAAGATTTTTTTTTTTTTTTTTTATGCTTTTCTCTCCATTTCTTTAACAACATCATTTTTAAAGCTTAGCTGTCTTTAACCAGGACTAGCAGGACATACGTAGCAATACTTGCATCCCAGACATAAAACATTGAAAGGTACACTATATTCTGAAGGTAGCTATGCTGTATTTGCAGATTAGCGATTGTAGAATCACTCCTTATGCCTCGAATTCCAATCCTAGACCAAGTTTGTGACCACCTGCGTTGACGTTCTTGCCATCCAACAAAGCTGACAATGTCAGTTTGATACCTGGGGAATATGGAAAAGCGAGAAAAGACCAAGTGTTAAAGCTTGGAAGGAGCTTTACGTTCAGCGAGTGCAGCGTCCGTGTTGCGGCTTGAATTCATCGGGTAGCTAGGTTAATGTAATTTGGTGGCCAGCCTTGTAAGGACTGCGCATTTTAAACCAATTTGCAGATATGAAATCTTTCTGAATTATGGAAGTTATAATAAAACACGGGGATAGATTCTGCTTTTTATCACTCCAAGTAATTAAAGCTCTTGAGTCAGTTCACTGCTGCTGGTCTACTGATTAATCTAATTTTAGAGTCTAGTATTATGAAAAATTGGGACCTTGACACATACCCAACTTTCTAAACCACTTTAAAACCGAGGTATGAAAAGGCCTAAGCCCTGTCTGCCGCAATATCTCATGTCAGTCTGCTTGGTATTCTGGCAGCAGATTTATTAGACTACATTAGAACCAATTTCACAGCAGGAAGATTGTCCTCTTCCTGGACCAGGGGACCTTGAGAAAGTCGCATTTTCAAGCAAAATAAACTCAGTAATAGGAAGCCTCTGCAAGTACTAAACCCGCCTTTACTTATCTGTGAAACACCTCATCGTAGACATATTTTGTATCAACATAAAAGAGTAGCTGCCTGGTCAGTGGATGGTGGTGTCTAATAATCTTGCTTGCAACAGTCATCCAAAATTAACGGAGCAGCCCCTGGAAACGTTCGTCACTGGGTTGCCAAGCAGAACAGCCGCGTTACAAAACGATTCACATTTTGTCACAAAAAAACCTCTTTGATATTTCCAGACTAAAATATCACTTAGTGGTGTCTGAATGGCTTCTGTGTGGACTTACCTGGCTTTAAAGTCTGAGTGTATCCTAATCCGATCAGACTGGAGTTGTTCACTTTAGCCTTAAAGGGAAAAAACACTGTATGTAAATAATTTAGTATCTTTCTTCAAAGTCCTTCCTACTTGAAAACAAAATAACACCTTTTAAGCCGGTAAAGGATTTCATCTTTTAAACCACAAAGGAAAAAAAAAAAATAATAATCTACAGTTAATTTTGCCTCAAAGCCTCAAAACAGTGCCCAATGATACGATAAAACATTCTGTGTCACTTTGAAGGAAAATCCAATAGTCGTGCTCCTGTGCTGCCAAAACCAAGGCAAACCGACGCGGGTGCCAACTGCACACCACGGAACCACAGCGGAACCGGGCTGCGCTGCGCGAAGGGGGCTTCCCACCTCCGTTACACGGGCCTAGGTCCAACTGCTTACAAATGTACATGCATAGAACTCACAGAAAAAGAGGCGTCCGGGTCAATCTGATACTTGGCTGCGATTCCAAAGCGAGTGTTGCTATTACCAGCTGTCCAAGCAAGATTCACGGCAGTTTCCAGTTTGTCATTCACCTTCTGGTAAATGGAGCCTCCAAATTCCGTTCCGTCATTCCTGGAAGGAATGCATTAGTCTAGTTATAAACTGCACCCCAAAACAATCATCATTTTTCTTTCCAGTAAGATCTGTATGTGCAGAACAGTCACTTGCACCTCATTCAGTATCCCTGCAACAACTAAGATAGAGACATTAGGCCAGATGGGTTATGAAGTCAGTTTTAAATGCTTAAATTCATTGATGGTTACTGTTTTTCAACAAACAACTTTGGAAACTGAAAAAAAAGCCATGACAAACTATCAAAAATAGACCAATGATGACAGCTTCTAATTTCCCTTCTCTCTAGATGGCAGTCTTTGTGGTCAAGAGATTTGTTCTTCTCTGCATATCTCTAATACAATTCTTTTCCCTGGCGTGCATCCCCTGGAAAGGCTGAACCCCAACCACCGAGCCCAAGCAGTCATCCTAACGCCGCCTCGTCAGCATGCTTTTCTCGGACACAGATGGAGTGTACCAGAAGTGAAGATGCCAATGTAATGCCCAAGTCTATCGGCTTTTGCAAATGAATACCATTTGCCATAGTCCTTATGGTACCCCTGTGCTATAGATCTCTCTCTGCTAGAAACTGAAATGAAACTCATTTTAATTTGCAGAGTGTGCTGGCCAGCGGCTGCATGATGACCACCTTCCACCACCGCTCCTGAGTAGCACGACTTCCAATTACTACTGACACCAACATCATGCAGGGAATAAAGCGTGGTAAATAAAATGCAAAACATTAGAGCATGCAGATCACAGAGCAAGGGACTTCTAAAAGCCTTGCACTCCTTGCTAACCAGTGAGCATCTGGATTTCCATTTTCGCTTATTTTCTTCAAAGAGGATACAAACATATTGCACAAGACGGGCTCTAAACCACAGGAAGAGCTCTGCAAATAAAATCCTTACGAGTATTGCTAAACTATGAAATAATCTGCTTCCAATTACTAGAGCATTCCAAACCTTAAAAACAGGGGCAGATTTAGAATCTCTCCACTCTTACCCCTTTGGCCCGATGTTCCTTAGTTCCTAGCAGTTGCACAGACAGTAGCAATATGCCTATTTAAAAGTCCAAGCAGTAGCAGCAGCCTTTTAAATTGTTAGAGCTGTTCTTCCAGAAAATACTTACTTCAGATAAGATTGAAGCTCACATATAACTGCGTGTGCTTGGCTCTCAAGAAAAGGAAGGGTTAAAAAGGACTGAGGAGAGCGGGTTACACAGGTAAGATTTTGTGCAAGGTTCCCACACAGCTCTGGCTTGACCTGCAACACTGGGGGTGTGGGTCTGAGCTATGCTTAAAAAATGAGGAAAGTCATATTTAAAATTAGAGATCATCCAGCCCTATCTCCCTTTAGTTACTATTTAAAAAAAAAAAAAAGTCCAACCTCCTTTTAATTCAAATAGTAAGAATAGCACTTTTCAAACGCAGATAAACACCATTCCCCTATGAAAATTAATATATTAAGGCACCATTAAGGAAAGTAACTTGCTGAAGTCCCCAGCTGGTCTGTGTAACGCCAGGAACACAGATGATGTTTCAAGCCCCACCTCGTTAAATCATCAGCTCTGCTGCAGCATCCCTGTGAACCACCGAACTGTCGAGATAGCATGGCTGAGCAGGCTAGTGAGGGGAGTTCCACACACTGCTGTTTCTGGGATTATATAAAAACTCTGACATGTTTCAAAGCTGAAACCTCAAATGATTTATTAAAGTAATGGCAGTGTGAGGTTAATAGCTGGACTCGATCATCTTAAAGGACTTTTCCAATCTGAATGACTCTATGATTTTATGAAATACCTAATCTATTAATATCAATAAATGAGATTTCTATTCATATCACACATTTATGGTTTTCCTCGTCAATTGGTAGAGCATGAGTATTAAATAAACCAACTAGGCGTCCTCCTCAAGATCTTTTATCATCCACGTATGGCAACAGCAACCTAAGAAACAGACCCTCAGGAATCCAGGTAACAGTACAGTAAGATCTAAGCCCCTGTTGCCATTACAAAGTTATTTTCTGCCATTGCTTTCATTAAGAGTAATAATAATTAGGGCATTTTATAGCAAAAGCCAATAATACAATGTTTAGAACTGCTACGGTATAACAAAGTTGAAAGTCATTGCACTTGAAGGAATAACTCCTGAGTGGAGGGGGACCCCGCACATTTCTTTGATGCAAGTTTTCTGCCCACATTTTTGTGCTTTGGCAATCCTCCAAACGTACTCTCTAAGCTGCAAGGGTTCAATTGTTCTGTCAGGCAGCGAGAGCTTCCTGAACCAGATCGCTGCAAAACAGCATGAAACAGAACAGAAAGCCTTTGAAGAAGCAGCTCCAGGAAGGCAGAACAGCCCCCAAACGGGAACAGCCTGCAATAACTCTGCTACACGCAAAATATCCAATTACCCAAGGGAATGGGAAAAGGGGAGCTGGGGGAATGGATTAGGGATTGCCTAATCTTAAAAAATCTGCCTTCCCCAAAGGCATAAATTGTTTTTTTTAAGAGGAACAGGAGACAGAGAAATTAAGGTTTTCATGGAATTTGGCCCTGGTTTCCCACTGTTCATGCATTCAGAACGGACAAATGCTTGCGTAAGTAGGTTATTAGGAGTTATGATACTAAACCGAATTTTTACACCATATCCCTTCCAGTACTACAACAAACCCAATCCCTGTATCTTCCATTCATTCCCTTTTGCCTGTTCTTGGTCATCCTCTGATTAACACTTTCATCCACAGATCAAACCACCATTTTGTTTCATTTTGACGTGCAAAAAGAAGGCATCGCTTTCATTTCAACTCTTCCAAAGAATATTTTTATAACCCACTTGTTTTATTATTCCACTACTAGATTGTAATAATCCTTATCTGTTCGAAAGGTAGACACTCAGCAAGTTCCAGTTCCTTCCAGCATGCACTCCCTCACCCACATAATTCAAAGAAAAGTTAATGCAGCTAAAAAAAAAAAAAATGCAGCTTGCCATCTTAAATGAGGAAGTAATTTTAAATCCACCACTCTTCCACCGTTGCTGAAGCTCCATCCCTTCCAGTGTTCTGGTGAGCAGCAAAATCCTTTCAAATGCCTTTTTAATGCCCATCTGCCAATACTTACACGTTAGTATGAAGCTGGAACTCATCGGTCTTATAGCCAACCGCAAAGTTGCTCTGGGTTACTCTAGACTTCGTTGTCTCAAAAGTCATTTGGTAACCTGCCAGCCACCCCTCGTAGCCAACCACCAGGGCTCCACGTATTGAAGGACCAGCAATATCAAAATCCATGTCGCAGCCAATGTTGATGTGTTCCCTCTTGTACCCTGTCTTAACTTTAGCGCTCTTCTTCCTAAAGAGACAAGAAAGAACCTCGTATCTTTGAAAAGGTACGCCCGCAGGTAGCAATTCAACCGAATCAGTTACTTTAACTCAAGTGTAATAGTTCTTGAAGACACAGTATGCCTACCTGGAGAGCCCCGTGCTATGTCACCTTCTTACCTCTCACCCTAATTCAGCTACGGTGAATTACTTGCAATTGAGCAATAAAACGTGGTGTGGCACCCCACTAAGCACTTCTGAGCTGTGTTCTGAAAAGCAGCAGCACAGCGAAACAGACTGGAGGCGACAAAAACAAATCCTCATCGCCAGCTAATCTGAATCTGATGGGTTTGGAAGTGTGATAGATGCAGGGAAGGAGCAGGAACTGTAGCAGTTTACAGGTTGGCCACAGAAAGTCAACAGTAGTTGGCCTGTCCCAAACAAACAATTTTTAGACAATCCTAGGGAACTGGGTAATTTCATTTGCTGTGACAGACATCAAGAAATCCCTACTTTGTCTCCAGCTTCCTAAGGGAAAGTCTCTGCTGCTAAGGAAGGAGGCTGCTTCGGTGGCTCTGACAGCCTGTTTTCTCCTTAGGACGCTTCATGAAGTTTACTGGGTGCAGCCATTAGAAAGGCTGCCAGGTTAACACAGAATTAAACTTTTTCTGAGTCACTTGTTGCTTTATTATTGGCCAGAACAGTGTTTTCTCATGTGTCCTTGGGTCAGTTTACATCACGGGTGCAGACCTTCACAAGGCAGGAGAGTTATGTCCAATATATTCGGCTACTCTTATTTAAGATTTTTTTTTTTCTCCTCTTTTTACCTTGCAAGTGTCTTCTGTCCTTGACCAAATCTTTTACGGAAATCTTTCTGGCAAAGTCAGGCTAGTGTGAAATTTCAAATCAGCCTTGCCCTTCAGCTAGCAAAACAGTCTCCAAGAACTGTTTCAATACTATATCAGACCCACATGGTGATTGCTCTCTTTTTTTATTATTATTATTTCAGATTCGGGAATTTCTTGTGCTTTGCAAAATCAGAAACGAAGAGCAGGAGTGCCAAAAGCACTCAGCATTAGCTCGTCTGCAACTTCTGTAAAAGTCAGCAGTACCTCTCCCACCAAAACCCACAGGGACAGAGGCAAGCTAGCACGGAACGCTCCTAAAAATGACGTTCCCTGCTGGAAGACTCACCATGGCCAGTAAGCAATAGGGAACTGGGAGAAGGTGTCTCATAGTCAGACATGATGCACCCCTGTGAACCTAAACCAGGTCACACCAGGACTGAATCTCACTCCATTTATTCAAATTATAATAGTCCTCCCACAAGGCAATCGTTACAACTCGGACACTACAGTGTCTGGGAAATGCCTAAGAAATCACTGTCGAGCTGTAACTTGTCATTCTCATAGCAGGTTTCTTCTTTTTTATTTCTTTAAGAATCCTACCACTTAAGAAATAATTATCAACAAACACTAGAGATTATTCTGGTTAACAAATACAAAAATATCCTGTTAATCTAGAATTAGGGTTGGACTGGAAGCAGGACACTAGACCTAAAAAGACAGGGTGAAACCTCCACGGGGACTATAACCCCGGCAGCCTGCAGAGCAGCGTGCTGCTCCGGGAAGCTAATGTGCAGAATATTTTGACTCCCTGGCAGCACTGCTTGCAAAAAGATAATCAGGGGGAAAAAATAAACCGACATCTAGACCTACAGCTGCTGCTTAATCCCTCTGGCCCACATAAAACGGGGCATCCAATCGCCGTGTCAGAAATACTCATACACCACCAAGGCACGCTGTGGCCAGCAAGAATTCAGATGATAAATTCCGCTCGGGAGAAGAGCCCAATTACTGTGTCAACCTATTAGAGCCGTGGCCAACTGGCTCCCAGAGCTTATTAAGCTTTGCATCACAGCTGACTTGTTTAGCGCTTTTATTCAGACAGTAGCTCATCCTCTGACATGGCCAGAAATAAGCAACAGGGGCACAAACAAAACCTTTTCTTCCTAATTCTGACTATAATTTTCAAGTTACTGTCTTTGAAAGCTTACTTGCTACAGCTCAGGATTAAAAAGGGATTGTTAATACTAAGATTTAAATCAGATGTACATGGTTTCATCATACACAGGCTGATTAATAATGGTCTTGGGACAGAATAAGTGAAGCAAGATAGTATTCTGGAAAACTAAAATAAAAAGTGCCTTTTTTTGTCACTTAAGCTTACTCACTTCTTACCCAGTGTTAGGAGAGAAGGAGGAGTCAAAGGTCAGCTTCAGGCCACGGGCAAGCTGAACAGAAAAGAAATTCAGTGGTTTGATTTATAATGAGAGACTGTCATAAGTTAATTTGTAAATCGCATCTTTTGAGCCAAAAATTACCTGATCTTCAAGAGTAATCTCAGTGCCTAGTGTGTTGTCGGTGTTCCACTTCTCTGTGAACATCAATCCGTATTCCACCCATTTGTATTTTGTTTCCAAACTACCACTAACTTTGCTCGTTTCTGAGTTTGCTGAACCTGAGCTTGTAAATTCCTAAAAGGAAAAAAAAATACATATATAAACACACATAATAGATATATATATATGTATTTGCAAATATATACATTTTTATATATATATTTGCATGCAGGAAAATACTTGTAGAACATACTAGTCATCATAATTTGGGGTATTATTCAATACTGCAGAGTTCTCAGAAGACCTAAGAACGTGTTTGCTAGTCATTAATACCAACACACTTGCCCCACACAAAAAAAAAAAAATATATATCAGCATCAGAGAGAAAAAGCATCGCATGCTAAGGGAACGGATGTGGGATGGGAAGATGGATAACCCCCACCAGCCTGACACAGAGTAAGGTGCTAGGCTGTACGGGGTCTGCCTGTGAATCAGCCTGCAAATGCTTCATGGAGGTGTTTGAGAGATTAGCTCCAACACACAGTTACGTTGCAACTACACTTGTTTAGAGACTGCTAAGAAAAAGAGCACACAGCACATTTAGAAACGATACCGTCTGAAATTCCGACCACAGGACACAGAGAAGTCGCGAATCACAACTGTGTGCAAGCTCTCTCTTAAAACCGATTATCAGCCCTGGGCAAAACATTATTCTGAAATGCTCATGAATAGAGCCCCAGAGAGTTTGTGCCCCGTGCAAGCACAGAGCTAAATCAAAACCTTTACAGAAAGAAATCCATGAGGGAGCACAGCCTCCCCTAACCCAAAGCCAGCGTATTTCTGCTGGGTCAACCCAGCCAGGCAGGAGGGAGGCACTGGCCCTTGCTCCGAGCACAGGCCATGGAGATGGCCTCAACAGCAACATCATTTTCATAGTAAGCAATTACTATATTTGCAAAGCAACCCTTCGCTGCATCTTCTGTTCTAATTTGTGCGCAGCCTCATACATTACACAAAAATGATAAATGCAAAGTAACTTGCAAGGCTGTAATATATCTGAAAAATGGTAAGTGGAAAATAAGGGATACATATTTATTTTTAAAAAGAAATACACAGTAGAGACAAGAACATTGCAGTGTTTTGGATTTCAATGTGTTTCCAAACTCACCAGTCCATTTTCAGATTTTGTTTTCAAATCAAGTTTTATTAACCCAAAACCTAGAAGATGAGTAAAAAATATGAATTATATATATGTTAATTTGAAAAGCATTTCTGACTTATTTCTTAAAACTCCCTTCTAAGTCACCTGTGAACTATTAAAAAAATAAAGCAAGGGTACAGGTATCAAACCATGTCTTTTGACAAAGCAGATTATGCAGCTTGCACACTCTTCAGATAGCACTGACTGATTGATCCTACTGACCTCAGCAATGAAACTGGCACCAAATGAGGTGATAGCATCTTTATTCATACTGAGCAACGTTTTGCTCATAAGCAAACTACTGACATCAACGATCCTATTCAGGATACATGGAAACAGTCAAAATACAACACACAATTTTCTTTCAGACAACAGTCCTGGGGGGAGCAGGAAGACTTTTGCCCAATTAACAGTTACCCTCCCTTCCCAGATGGCAAGGGCAATGTGAAACTATGAGAGAAAATTCTCTGGATTCTAATGGAATTTATTGGAATATTTATCAGGGAAAAGTAATAAAATCCTAACAGTTTTCAGGAATCGGGAAGACAGCAGAAGACCAAACTTCTTTTGGCTTTACTTACCATATCCCTTGGTGAAAACATCCCTGGCAGATTTGCCAAGATCAGCATAAGCAGGTGGAACAGCCATTTTCTGGGGGGAAAAAAAAATAAAAAAGGGAAATTACACTGTTCAGAAACTTATTTAATTCATTTATGCAACAAGAAACCTAAGCCCATTTCAGCCGGTTGTATTTTCTATCCACCAGCTATCAATCAAATGCAGCCTGAAGAAAGCAGCTGTAGCAAACAGTGTGATTTGATCTTGCTCATTAGCCAGCAGCAGCAATTACCATGCGTTTGCCACCGAGGACTGCAGAACAAATATATATTTAAAAAAAAAGAAACAGTCTATGACTTTCCAAGGAGTTAACTGTTGTTCTCTTATCAGTATAACTGCATGAACGAACAACTACTTTTTTTTTTTTTTAAAAACCATTTCTCGGAAATATTTCTCCTGTTCCTTGCAACAGATCTATGCATTCTGATGCAAAGCACTAGGGCCCCAGGTCATCCACTCCCGAAATCTAACCCGGACAAGCACCTAGCATCAGGAGCATCCCTCTCCCCTGAATCCAGAGCAGCAAATGGATGATGTTTATGTTAGCAGAATTGCCAGTCATTCCTCTGCAGTTTTCTTTGACTTTGCCACTGCTGTTAATGGGTTAAGGTGCCTCCTTAGATGTCGACCTTTAAGGGTTTTTCTGTTCATCAACTGGGGGGGGGGGGGGGGAAATTAGCTTGCCGAGAAAAATTAAGACTGAAGGGATGCTACCACCCCGCTTCAGCAGCCAAACGAGCTCTCTGCGAAGCCCGGAGCCAGGCCCCAGCCCAGCGGTGCGGGCAGCGCGGGGGCAGCTCTCTCCATCATGTTTGGTCGGGTAGGGATGCCCGCATTGCCACCTAAGTCCTCGCTCTCCCGTCTTCAGCAGGTCCTGACCGTTCTTAGTTCAGCGCCCTCCTGCAAGAGACAGGAATGCATCCCATTTTCTCGGCCACTGAGAAAACTGTCTCATCGTATACAGAAAAAATACGATCCTGAGAGGAACAAACCAACTGGGGTGCATTAAGAGGAGCGTGGCCAGCAGGGCGAGGGAGGTTCTCCTCCCCCTCTACTCTGCCCTGGTGAGACCCCACCTGGAGCACTGGGTCCAGTTCTGGGCTCCCCAGTTCAAGAAAGATGAGGAACTCCTAGAAAGAGTCCAGAGGAGAGCAACTAGGATGATGGGGGGACTGGAGCATCTCCCTAAGGAGGAAAGGCTGAGGGAGCTGGGCTTGTTCAGAGAAGAGAAGACAGAGAGGGGACCTCATCAACACATACAAATATCTCAAGGGTGGGGGTCATGAGGACAGAGCCAGACTCTTTGCAGTGGTGTCCAGCTACAGGACAAGGGGCAATGGGTACAAACTGAGACATAAAAGGTTTCAGTTGAACATGAGGAAAAACTTCTTTATTTTGAGGGTGCCCGAGCCCTGGCCCAGGCTGCCCAGGGAGGCTGTGGAGTCTCCTTCTCTGGAGATATTCAAAGCCCGCCTGGATGAAGTCCTGTGTTAACATGCTCTAGGAGAACCTGCTTGAGCAGGGGGGTTGGACTAGATGATCTCCTGAGGTCCCTTCCAACCCTTGCCATTCTGTGATTCTGTAACCGAATCTACTTTCCTAGCCATGTCCAGTAATTTGCACTAGGGAAGCAAAGTCAAACAATCTGAACGGTGTACACCTTCCGTCTTCATAGATGAGATTTCATGATTTTAAAAAGCAAAGGAGATAAATCATACTTGCAAAGCTGGTCCTCTCGATACCAGGTGTTGCACTAAAACTCCATATTCCCCAACTATTTGGTTATGCAAAAGTAATAACCAGCTTATTACACAAGCGTGCAAATGCTTAAAAAAAACTGCCTGCCAATCCTTACTCCAGACTATTCAACGCTAGTAGAAAACCATTCCTTTAAACCACAAACAAAAGAGCCAGCTCCGAAGGTGAGGGGTGCTCTTAGCAGCCTTTCTGGCTCTGGACTCGGATGTGGGGTCTCCGGGCAAGCCCACCACCCTGCACCCGTCGGAGAGGGAGTTGCCGCAGGCACTCGGCGCCGCCAGCACTGCGTCCAACGAGCCACTGCCTGCTCAGGCAGGATCTTGCTATTGCATAAATGAAGAATCCCTGTCCTAGGGGGAACAAAACGATCTGGTGGCTAAATAAAAGCAAACTGTCTTCTCAGAAGATAAAGAAAGGAGGATACAAGGGTGTGTAGATGATGTAGCTTCAGATGTGGAGACTACCTGGATGCATCAAGAAGTCCCATCATCTTTATCCAGGTATAGTTCAGTAATAAGTTGCAGCCTCAAATATGTGAGCAGCTAGACAGTGAAATTTAAAAAAAAAATAAATAAATCGATATTCCAAAGGAGTTTTAGCTGCTTACATTAGACCTAAATGTCTCTCTTCATTTATTGTGCAAACATGAAAGCTGGGATTTAATGTTCATAAGCACCACTCTCTACAGGATAAACCATTTTAACAGTTGATGAGATGCGGTTCTGGGAACACAGAACCAGCCTTTTAAAAACAAACAAACAAAACCACACAAAAAAAAAACACCCACCAAACCAAGTATTAAGAGACTTCTTTAAGTGACTCCCCTGCTCCTTATTAAAAGCACTAGAAGCAAATAGAAGGACCTGCTTGGAGATCATACCTTCAAGTCGGAGCTAAGGCAGCGCTCAGGAGAGGGATGGGAGGATTGACCAGGGGCCGTACGCGCTCAGGAAAGGCTTCTTCCCTGCCAGTCTCATGAGAACCCTCTGATGGGCGTTTCCATTTAGCAGCATCAAAAATTAAAAATGTTAAACATCCCTACACTTGAAAAATCAAATAAGCCTTGCTCTGAAAGGTAATGCACTGCTCTGCCAGCTGCACTTTGGAATCCACCAGGTATATTTTATCAACAGTCCCTTTGAGTCCCTTCATAAATATTTTCTTGAAAACTGAATGCTGCATGCTTTTTGTTTGGATTTTGTCGGGTTTGGTTTTCCCTCATCCCAGCCCATAAAGCCAGGTTTTGCTCCCACTGATGTCTGTGTATCACCTCAGGTGGATGAGCTGCTCCGCTGCTGCTCTCCGGGCTGTGGCTGTAGGACAGTGGGAGGTGTTGAGATCTCCACTTAGGCAATTGCTATAATTAAGGGACAATATTGAAAGCCAAATCCCTGCCGGTTGTAAGGTAAATCATGTAACACACACAGAGCAAGGTGTTTAAAATTGCTGAGTGTGGAAAACACTACAAGCGAGGTGCACGGCGGTTAACCTTGCTGTTGTCAGCAAGAACAAAAATAATTATTTCTGTTTGCACTGCCTAATCAGAAGCCTCTTGTTTAACAGATGGAAAACAAAACTGATTACATCCTGTGCGAGTGCAGTTGTAAGACAAGCATGCTTAACGAGGATTCAAACTCTTAAAGGATCAAGGAACGGCCGTGGCCAAGTGCCCTTGCTTTTCACCAGTGGGATCCCAGCACATCAACTCAGATTAGGTTAGGGCTGAAATGAATTCATTGCTTTCATCCTTGTCCAAATGTGCAGATAGCTCAGAGTGACCACGTACCTCGACTCCCACACAGAGTGGCTTGAGTAGAATATATATAATGTGTCCCAAGTAGGAAAATATTTTGACTTTCTTGAGTAGGAAATACTGCAGCGCAAGTCAAGACTGAAGAAAACCTGAACGGAGGAGTGGGCGCCGAGTGCTGCTGTGAGCACCACCTCCACGGACGCCCGATTTGTACCCATCATGGGGAGAGCGCCGGGAGCTTCCCCCGGAGCTGCAGGACCCACGAGCCAGCCCTGGTGACGGCTTCATTAAAGGCGAAGCACTTCCAGCAGGAGGAATTTGAACATTTTCCAGTGTCACAGATGGCAAAGTTTTCACCCTATGATGCAGTTCTGGGCGACTGAATGAAAATCAGCCCAATAGGCAGGAAACCCCCGGGGTGCCCTTGGCAAATGTAGGGCCTGGCTGGACCAAAGGAAACCCCATCTCTGCTTGATACCTCTCTTACATGCCCAAGTTAAAGTTTCCCTACGCAGACTTATCAACTTGATGATATTTACAGGAGGGGAAGGAGCAATCTAAAAAATTAAGATAAGAAGAAAATCCATGAGAAGAATAAAATTCCCATGAAGACAATGGGAGTCTATCAGACTCAAGGCTAAGAAAATAAAACGGTTAGACTTAACCTTACTCTAGCCTCATTTTTTCCTAAAAAATTTGAACTCCTGTACCATTTCTTGATGGTAAGAGTAGTTCTGAGCATTTCAGCTCCCCGTCTCCACAAGCAGTACCCCTGAAAAGATAACAACTGCAGAGCCGACACGTAACAGCCGCTGGGGACAGGTCCCACCAGCGTGTGAGCCGGCAGGGACAGACAGCGTCGTCTTCCGAGACCAGGTACAGTCTGTCTGCAGGCGGAAAAAAAGCACATGAGGGTCCCTTGCCTCAATATATAAAAAATTTATTTCTCATGTATCTCCTTCATGAAAGGAAAAACTATTCCTTGGAATGAAGCCACTTTTAAGCGCCTTTCTGCAGCCCCAGCCCGTGCAGCATCATATCCCAGGTTGTATCAATAAATAGCCCACGAAGGACGGTGCTTGTGCGGAACAGGGCCCAGCTCCCTCCGCATGCCCCGGCAGGCTGGCCGGAGCCACCAGCTCCGCACGGCGCCGCTGTCCCTGTCCCACCCTCCCATGGCCTGGGCTGCCTGGTGGAGCACGCTGCTGGCTCCACAGTTTGGGGTTTATGGTCCAGATCCCAAACCCACGCAAGTCACGACCACGGTCTGCTTTGAATCAGGTGCGGAAGCCTAACTGTGCAGCGATTTAAGACCATGAGCCAGCAGGGTGCCCTTGTTGCCAAGAAGGCCAATGGCATCCTGGGGTGCATGAAGAGGAGCGTGGCCAGCAGGACGAGGGAGGTTCTCCTCCCCCTCTGCTCTACCCTGGTGAAACCCCACCTGGAGCACTGGGTCCAGTTCTGGGCTCCCCAGTTCAAGATGAGGAACTCCTGGAGAGAATCCAGAGGAGAGCAACAAGGATGATGGGGGGACTGGAGCATCTCCCTGAGGAGGAAAGGCTGGGGGAGCTGGGCTTGTTCAGAGAAGAGAAGACTGAGAGGGGACCTCATCAACACATACAAATATCTCAAGGGTGGGGGTCATGAGGACAGAGCCAGACTCTTTGCAGTGGTGTCCAGCTACAGGACAAGGGGCCATGGGCACAAACTAAAGCAGAAGAGGTTCCAGTTGAATATGAGGAAGAACTTCTTTACTTTGAGGGTGCCCGAGCCCTGGCCCAGGCTGCCCAGGGGGGCTGTGGAGTCTCCTTCTCTGGAGATATTCAACCCCCACCTGCACGATGTCCTGTGCCCCCTGCTCTGGGTGAGCCTGCTTGGGCAGGGGGGTGGCACTGGGGGAGCTCCCGAGGGCCCTGCCAACCCCTGCCAGTCTGGGATCCTGTGATTAACCATAAGCACACGAGTAGCCCCACTGAGATCAAACGTCACGCTCCGCGCATTCACAGCTCTTTGGAGAAGCCAGTATAAGCACGTGATTTGTAAATACTTTGCATCGTGGGACACGATACTTAACAACACTTTTTGCCCCAACTTGCTACTGCACCGACACCATATAACCCCTGCACCATTATGACTCAAAATTTGACGCTCTGGAGTCCACAGTTGCTTTCCTGCAGGTCTTAGTAAACCCATGCAGCGTCCCTCTGGCGCCGGCAGGACCACAGCCTTCCCGCCGCAGCTTTGCTGTTGAACCACATACACAATGGAGCAGATTTGGTTTTTACAGGTTGGTTTATGCGGTAGCTCTGCAGCCCAATAAACACAGGAGCATAGAGGCGATAAAGCCCTTAAAAGCAAATGTAAATATTATGATTTAGCCTACACTAATATTTATGGAATTAAAGAAAGAAAGAGCCTGCTCTCAATGGCATGGGTATAAATGAAGAATGACAACGTTGTATAGAAACCCCTTATTAAACTGTCACATATAAGCATCAATTAAACAACGTTGGGGGATATTGCAGCCTTGCTGTAATGACTGTACTTGCTAAAACAGGAAGGGAAGAACGGAGAACCACGCTCCCCAGACGCCAAATTAAACAGCCAGGTTAACTACCTGTTTCTTTCAAGGATCAGCTGCACAGCACCACTTGTCCCAGCACTGGGGCAAGGCGGGCGCACGCCCCGGCAGAGCGCTCGAGAAGGGACACGTCCCTCACTCCCGGCCCCGCCGCGGGAACACCCAGCACCCGATCAATAGGGATGACTTAATTAAAACGGCCTTTTGTCTTCCGGCACAATTTTGAGAGCTTGCTACTCCTCTCAGGCCGATGAGGAGCATCCACCGCACCGGGCTACGGAGCCCACGGATGGGGATTTTTTTTCCTCCAGCTGCAGCAGATGCCAAACGCGGGAGGGCCTGCGCCTTTGCTTCCCGACTGCATCCCGCCGACAGCCGGGGCTGGGAACATCGCTCCTGCTGCTATGGCAACCGATGGCGATGTCCCCCACGCCACCCGAAATATGGGCAGGAAGAAAAGGTGCAGACTGTGGATGAGCGTAAACCTTCAACGGAGAGCGCAGGGGGGAGGGACTATTTGGGGATGTCTTTGCAACGGTGCAAAAGCCCTTTTTTGAAGGAATTCTGAGAAGGCTTCAGAGATGAAATGCCGGGAGGCAGGTGATTATTCAACCATCCGCTGCACCGAACAGAACAAACTACAGCGCGCTTCGGAGCCTCACCGAACCGCCTGCGGAATGAGATGGGATCTGTTTCAGCTGGCATGGCTATAAATATTCCCCAGGGACACAGCCCCGCGTCGGTCAGCAAGGATGAGTCAGCTCCGCTTCGTTTTCAGAAAATTTGGTTTGGTTTTTTTTTTTTTTTTTTTTTTTTTTTTACAAATGCCCATAGACTGAATGAGTCTTTCACCCTCCAGCGAGAGCTGTTCTCAGCGAGGGCTGTGACGAGGCAGAATGGAGGCGATCGCGATGCTGCTGCTCCGTGCTTGGCTTGGGAGGGGAAAACCGAGTCCTCCAGATTTTTAAGCTCACAATTATCCCCCCCCAAGCAAAGAGCTACAATTTGAGAATCAGAATAAAATGAAACAAAAATCGGTTTGGCTGCTGGGAGCGGGGTTTGGGCTTCTGCTGCACGTCAGGATGGATTTGCCGACCTGCAGAAGAGATGCCAGGGGCGCGGAGGAGCGAGGAGGGAAGGATGTCGGTGCCACCACCGGGCTAGACCCGGGCGGGCGCAGCCACCACCCGCCCCCCCTGCCCGCCCGGAACGCGAGGGGCGAGCCCCGCTGGCGGAGGCGCCGCTCCGGGAGCCCCACGCACCCCGGTGCCCCCGCGGCCTTTAAACCCCCGGCACGGAGCCACGGAGCCGCGCACCTGGAGCCCCAGTGCGGGGCCGCGCACCCGGGCCCGCCCACCCGGGCCCCCGGCACGGAGCCCCGGCACGGAGCCGCCCACCCGGGCCCCCGGCACGGAGCCCCGGCACGGACCCGGCCTCCGGGCGCAGCCGACGGCGTCGCGCGAGGCCCCGGGAGCGGGGCGCGTGGCTCCCCCCGCGCTGCCACGTGCCCCCCCCCCCCGCCGCCGCCGCCGCAGCAACCGGCCCCGGTTCCCTCAGGCCCGGCGTGACGTCAGCACCGCGCACGGTGACTCCCGCTCCGGCCGGGGATGGCAGCGCCCCCCTCCCCCCCGCGGCCCGGTCACCGGGGCTCGGCCCGAGACGCCGCCGCCGCCCGTCCCACCCTACCTGCCCCGCCGCGGCGGCAGCTGCCCGCGCCCGCCTCGGCCTCCTCCGGCGGCGGCTGCCCCGGCCCGGCGCCTCCCGGCCTCTGCGGCGGCGGCTGCGTGACGGCGGGCGGGGCGGGGCGGGGCGGGGCGGGGCGGGCCTTGCCGCCGCACCGGGCCGCGGCAGACGGCGGGGCCGCCGCCGGGCACCCCCTCCCCGAGCAGGTCCTGATCCTCAGCGGCTCCCGCCGCACCGGGCGGCATCCCCGAGCTGCGCCGCTGCCAGCCCCGCAGCCGCCCCGGGGCACCTGCGGGCTCGGGGGGCACCCGGGTACCGGCATCCCCAGCTCTGGTGGAAACTCCCCATTTCGTTAGAATTGGTGAAACCAGGATTACCTGGAACTGGTTCAATTCTAACTCCCCATCCATAGTTACCGTTCCCGGTATTCCTGTTGAGCCGAGGGTGGCGAGAGCGGAGGAAGGGAGCGCGTGGGAGAGGGGCTGTGCGCAGGTGGGGCCACGTGCGATGGCGGGCGGGGGTGGGGGACGGGGGGGGGATGGCAGGACGGGGCGGCTGCGATGGCGGGACGGGGCAGCTGCGTGGAGGAGGGGGATGGGGGAGGGGGGCTGGGGGGGAGGGGGGGGGGAGGGGTGGCTGCGATGGCAGGACAGCGGATGGCGGGACGGGGCGGCTGCGGTGGTGGGACGGGGCGGCTGCACGTCAGCGAGGCCGCGAGCTGCCCCGGGCAGGGACCAGCCGTGGGGCACAGGGATGCTCCAGCGGAATTAGGGAGCTTTACGGCTTTCGTAACCCAGACACATGAATCAGCCCTCACGGGTTCCGGGGAAGCTGGGGCCGAGTCCAGAACAAAATTGTTCCGGTGACAGAAGGTCAGGTGGGGAGCACTCGGCTATCAGAGAGGAGCAGAGGCCGAAGCTGTGCTGCTTCCAGGATGAGATATAAAACTCGTCCTTCACTGCTGGGGGCTCCTGGAGAGCTCAGAGCATCATCCAAGAGATAAACAGGAGAATCGTCCCACCCAGAAAATTTCTGGTGGCCTCGATAGTCACCCTGGTGGCCCCAGCATCCAGGGGAGACTTTTGTTAGAAAAAGAAATCGTTGCCAAGAGTTCACATCCCACCCACGTGTGCTCTTATTTACTTTTTTTTTTTTTTTTACAGTGAATTCTTTCCTACTCTTTCTCCCTTGCACAGTGGGAATGGATGGCAAGAGACAATTTCCCTGCTCATAGAATCACAGAATCGTTTAGGTTGGAAAAGCCCTTTAAGCTCACCAAGCCCAACCATTCCCCTAACCCTGCCATCCCACCACTAAACCCTGGCCCTAAGCACCTCGTCTGCCCGGCTTTTAAATCCCTCCAGGGATGGGGACTCGACCCCTTCCCTGGGCAGCCCCTTCCAGTGCCTGACAGCCCTTTCAGGGAAGAAATTTTTCCCAGTGTCCAACCTAAACCTGCCCTGGCACAACTTGAGGCCATTTCCCCTCGTCCTTGTGCTCTCGCCTGGCTTGTGCCTTTGCTTTCCCAGAGGTGTCTCTCCCGAAAGGCGCCGCTCCCACAGCCATCGCTGTACCCACAGCAGGCGACTGGTGCCGTGCCCCAGCGCACCCCGGGAGCGGAGGATGGCATCATCCCGCTCCCAAACACGACTGGACCACACACACACACACACACACACACACAGAGCACTTGTAACCTTTGAATCCGGGTTCAAACTAAATAAACCTTGCAGAGGACTTTGTGTTGAACAGAAACATAACTGAAACAAGAGGCCTCCCTCAAATTTGGAGAGTTACTTCTGACCACAGTTATTTTGTTGATCCAGCATCCAAGGCAACCCTACGAGCACTGGTGTCATAACCAGTGCACAGGGTTGAAGTCAGGATGAAGCCTTGGCTTTGGCCAGCCTCTCGGCTCACAGCAGCCCGTGCCCTCCCTCTTCCCCTGCGCTCTGGGGCTTGTTGGAGCCTGCCCTGGGCCGCCTTCAATCCCTGACCCACGTAAAAAAATCCCTGGCCCAGCAAAATCAGCTGGGCAGCTTTCTGCTAGGGTGCACTGAACCCCATCACCCAAAAGTCAGAGGAGCAAGGGAAGAGAGGGGGCTGCCAGCACAGAGGCAGGACCCCAGAGGGGACCAGGGCCATGGGATATCCCCCATCACCCCTTTGGCTCAGCCACAGGGTGTGCTTCCATCCCCAGCTGCAATTCCTCAACCTACCCCCCACCAGGGTGCAAGCCCAGCTCTTTGCCCGCAGCAAGGGTAAATCACACAGCAACAAGCATGACCGGTAGAGCACTGCCTCCTGCCTTGCTCCATCCCCACTGCTGCCCCACCTTCTCAAATATAATCCTTTCATTACCTCCAGGCAGGAAAAACCCCTCATTTATTACCTGCAGGTGTGCAGAGGTTGTAGCCCGTTCCCTACAGCCTTTCTTTAGCTCAGGAGATTTTTATACCACTGAAGGACTTGCAGTGTGGTCAGGGGCAGGATGCAGGCAGAGATCCATCGTGGCTGGTGTGTGACATGGCCGCAGCTGCAGGGCCAGCCTGCTGCCTGCTTGCTCCTCTTGCAGGTGCTGATGGGGGTGGGGGGTAGATGCTTCACGGGACGTCCCCTCTGCTTTGGGCATGGGGAAACCTCTGACTGGCACCTGCAGCAGCAGGGATGAGGCAGCAGTCCAGCCCTCGCCACGGTATTAGGGGATTGAGGAGACCGAGGGCACCCAGGCTGGAAAGGTGCCCGGCAGAAAAGGAGCTGGGGGTGTTGGATGAGAGGTGGCTGAATATGAGCCAGCAGGGTGCCCAGGTGGCCAAGAGGGCCAGCGGCATCCTGGCTTGTATCAGGAGTGGTGTGGCCAGCAGGAGCAGGGCAGGGACCGTGCCCCTGTGCTGGGCACTGGGGGGGCCGCCCCTCGACTGCTGGGGTCAGGGTTGGGCCCCTCCCTCCCCGAAGGACCTGGGGGGGCTGGAACGTGTCCAGAGAAGGGCAGCAGAGCTGGGGAGGGGTCTGGAGCCCCAGGCTGCTGGGGAGCGGCTGGGGGAGCGGGGGGGTTCAGCCTGGAGCAGAGGAGGGGGGAGCCAGGGGAGTCGGGCTCTGCTCCCAGGGAACGGGCGATGGGACGAGGGGAAACGGCCTCAAGTTGTGCCAGGGCAGGGTTAAGTTGGACATTGGGAATTTTTTTTTTCCCCAAAAGGGTTGTGAATCACTGGAAGGGGCTACCCAGGGCAGGGGTCAAGTCCCCATCCCTGGGGGGATTTAAAAGCTGGGCAGATGAGGTGCTAAGGGACAGGGTTTGGGGGTGGGATGGCAGGGTTAGGGGAACGGTTGGGCTTGATGAGCTTAAAGGGCTTTTCCAACCTAAACGATTCTGTGATTCTATGCTTTTGAAAGTCCATCCTGCAGACATGTTATTTACCCTGCTTTTGACTTTTCTGGTTTTCCCCAGCGTTCAGATTCCTCCTTCTGGGCTTTCACACCCATAATCTCTGCCCAAGCCCTCCCCCTTCACCAGAAGACTCAGAAGAAGCCACCCAGCCCCCTGCCCTGCACGTAGCCCTCCCAGCCCCATAGGCACGCTGGGGTGCTCAGGGTCCCTGGGGGGTATCAGTGGTTGGGGTGAATCCTGCCAGGGGGCTGAGGGCACGGCCCAGGTGGGCTAAGAATGAGCAGGGGGAGAAGAGGTTTAGCACCTGTGCAGAGGTAATTTTTCATTACTTTCTGGAACATGCATCTACCAAAAGATGGCAGCAAACCTCCTCGTATGGAGCTGGGCAGCGGTGTCATCTGTTGGGCTCTGATTTTCCTGCTGGCGATGAGCTGTGGATTATCCTGGCGAGCACCAGACAAACTGAAGGATGTTCTCAAGGGAGAAAAATCTGTGCCTGTGACTTCAGTTTAAAGTTTAGAGACTCCTTCAACAGCACCAGAAATCACCAAAGTGCTCTAAATGTCAGTTCCCCTCTCTTATTTCAGCAGCCTGTGGTTTTTGGTAATGCTGCATCTTAATTTATTTTACCAGGTGAAAATAGAATAAAAGGGAATCCATAATAATGGGTTTGAAAAATAATAATGCTGCAAATTATTCAGATACTAGGCCTATCAAAGCATCCCTTGCCATCACAAGGCTTTGAGCACTCAGAGAGGCTCATTTAAAGTCAGTTTGCTGGAAAATCTGGAACTGCCCCACCCTTTGTTAAATAAATCTGCGTGTCAGCCTAAGGATTATTTTTAAGCTCTGTCCTGTATCACTTGTAGATATGGCCATATGTACTATTTCATACTGAATGAACTGGGAATAACTGGAAGTCAGCCGAGTTTCACTGCGGGTACCAACCCCATTGGGCTGCAGTGGTGGGGTCGGGCTCTGCCCCTGCTCCTTCTGGGGGTGCAGTGGGGCGCTCCTGTGTGCAGCATTTAGGGGAGAGGGGGGAGGCACACGAGGATCAGCCCTGCTGCCTCTCGAAGAGTGCTTCCCATTCAATTCTGTCGCAAAACGGGATCGGTAAATACTATTTTCATTAAGCGCATTTATATAGCTGAACTATGCAAAACTGACTTTTTCCCCCTCTGCCTCCCCAAAGAATTTGGCTGCCTAAAATGAAGCTGTGAGAAAAAAAATTGCCCTGCTGGCCATTTGTGGCTTGTGAATTTTACACGAGCAGCTAGGTCTAACTCAGCTCCAGCGCCATTCGTATCACCTAGCATGTCTGAATAGCTGAAAAACTCATTAGCCATAGAGCCGGGCTGTATTTGTTTGGTGGAGTTTGATTTGGCCCTCTTTAATAACAAAAATATTTTCAGCTTGTTAACTTGGAGGGAATTCATTCATAATCAGTCAAAAACGCGCTGATGGAACGATAAAAGAAGCGGGGACGCCTTGCTGTTCAGTATCACACCATCTAAACACATCTTCATGCCTCTTACGCTTCTAAACCCGAGTTTTGCTGCTCAGAGGCGAGCCCTTGCTGCCTGCTGTTCCCGTGTCAGAGGACACCGCAGAAAACACTGCATCGGGGATGCTTACACAGCTCCGGTGCTCCATGGGCATCTCTATATCATGATAAACACTTCCCAGCTTGACCAGTGTAATTGGGCTGCGTCTGGTCCCTAGGAATGAGCACAAGCCGCTATCTGCCCCCATCAGCACAGCCACGCAGCGGCGTGCATCGGCAAACAACCACGCCTGGGGGGGTTTGCAGGGCCCCATGGCTCTACCCCTAACCCCGGGCAGCGGGGGTGCTGCTGGGTGGGAGCACCACCAGCACGAGCCCGTGCGCTTCTCCGGCCGTGGCTGCACCGGGATGCGCCGTGCAGCCTCGCCACCACCCCAGCTCCCCCCGGGGCCCTTCGCCCTCTCGTGCCCTCACTGCTCCCTCCTTCCCCACTCTCTCAAGATGATCTGAAACCTCTTTAAAACTCTTAAAAACAATTGAGTGGGTTTAACCGGTTATTTTCACAAAACAGAGTATGGACCAACTAATCATGCAAGTTATCCTTGAGGATCCATGGATCTGGGGCAAGCAGCCAGGAGCACGGCCACACAAACCAGCCCAGCTGCAGCTGGGACGGGCAGGCTGAAGGTACCCCGGGGTAGGGACAAGCAGGTTCCAGATATGGCTGTGCAGTGACAGGGGTTCTGGATGACCAGCAGAGGTGGCTCAGGGAAAGGCCACCAGTTGTCCCCATTCCCGTTTGTTCAGTCCGTCACCTGCCTGGCGTTCCCAGGCACTGCTCAGCTACTCAGTCAAGATGCAGACCCACGGGGGTTTATATTCTGCCCTAACAAGACAAACCAGGCTGGTTTTTCCCCAGTGCACCAGCCTCAGTTCTTTGTGATGCTGACAAAACCATCGCTGGTAATGAAGGAAAAAAAGCGTTATTAGTTGAATTCTGTGGATGGATGCTGTGGGGATCAGCGCGTCCCCGGCACGATGGAGCCCAGTGCAGGCTCTGTCCCCTGGCTGCACCCGAGTACTCTTCAGCAACACGGCAGGGTGAGAATAAATCCCAGTTCAAAGCCCAGAAGAAAGGCTTATTTTAGTATTCCTGCTGAAGTAGCAGCCGGCAGGCTGGCCAGCGATGGGCATCCCCGAGCGGCGTGCTACACCAGCGCCGTGCCACGCAGCCAGCAGCGGGCTTGGGGTGAGCAGGGGTCGGGGGGCACGGGGGTGTTACAAGCCCAGAGGGGGCCGTATTGATTTTTAAGGAAGAAAGCCAAAAAGCAGAAAACAAAAGGGAAGGCAATAAAAGCTAAACTCCCCCAGCTTCTTTTGATCTGGGAGAATAACAAAGAGATTGGCCTGACATTATTACGCCCCTCACTCACTCCCTTTGGGTTATGTTTTTATTTCCCGTAACCAGCAATGATCAAAGCCAAGAGCCTCTCCATCACCATGTATTTTCCTTTTCACTCCCAACAAAAGTTGCAAAGGCTGCAACACTTTCTCTCGCGCCTGCCCTGGCCCAGTAGCCTGCTTCAAACAGAGCTGTTTGCTGGAGCCCAGGCTCCCGCGGTGCCGGTAACCTCATCCTCACGCTGCGGAGGCAAACGTGCGCCGGGCAGGGGAGAGGGGAGGGTGATCCGCACCCTCAGCCAGGGGTGCGGGCTGTCAGAACAGATGTCATGGCTTTTCTGAGTTGAATTGTTTGGGGAGAGTTGGAAATGTAATAGGTGAGGGTGGCTGGAGTAGCCGTTCCTTTGAGGGCAGAGCATGGACGGTATCAGTAACCACAGGGGAGCGACACAGGGGCATCAAGGGTGGCATCATCGCACGGAGCTGCCATTGCAGGTGCCAAAGAGGTCTTCAGAGAAGAAAAGGGGAAAGAAGCTGAAGTGGTGCCCTCCTGGCATGCATTTTTTCTGCAGATGTTGAAGGACACACCAGCCCTCTTTGCTTCTCAGGAAAAGGAAAAATCAAAACCAAAGTTTTCATAAGCCACAGTAGTTTCTAAATATACACAATTATCTTGTCTTGAAAGCGGCATTAGAGAAGCAGCAAAGATATGGTATGTAAGATATATAGGCGATAAATACATGCCAAGCAAAACATTATTTGTAGGCTATTTCAATTTAGGAAGCATTGGTATGAATTTGGCAGATAAGTCTTCCACATTGTGGTTGCAGAGCTGCAAATGCCGTTATTAGCAATACAGTACAAACACTTTTTTTACTGGTCCAGGACCAGACTGCTGAACAGAATTGGAAAAAAAACGAATCATCAAGTAAGGTACCAACAGCAGGGATGGCAGAAGCTGGCCTCTAGGCGAGGGATTTTTCTGGCCTCTGGCTACTGAAGCTGCTTGCAAAGCAGAGCACAAATAACCTTTCCAGCCTCACCAGGAAACACGTTTGAAAAGAAGGGAGAACACAGGGACACGAAGCACCTCGCAGTGAGGCCTGCCCGGCCCTGTGGGGCTGTGGGATGGGAGGGGGGTCGGCGTCCAGCGGGTCACTCTGCACGCACCCTCCCGAAATGCAACCTCAGAGCCACCGAGCACAGCTTGTGCTTCGCTGCCGGGTGCTCCCAGGCAAGGACACGGTCAGAAAAGGAAGATATCCAGGATTTTGCATTGAGAACTGGTCCGAGAGAAACCAGCCCTCACACAGCGGCTTAGCTACGAATCAAAAGCGCAATCATGGCTCATCCTCGGCGCCTGTGCCGGGGGCTGCGGCGATGGACAGGAGACTCCAGGAAGGGGCTCACTGCTGGCTGCCATCATGGGCACGGCAACAGGTCTCATAGCCATGTAAAACGTTCGAGGAAAATTCACCTTGGCAAACAAGAACTGCTGGAGCTACGAGGATGCTTGGTTTTGTCATCTTCACAAATGACATTAAAGCACCAGAACACTGCTGGAAGCAAACAGGGGCTTGACAGCAAAATATTCACATTGGATTGATAGTTGCCAAAAAAGTGCGAGTGGTTCAGCTCTAAGTGATTGTTTAATCAAGTCATATTTAGGCTTCCTGATTGAATAATCCTGTAGACACAGACAAAATGTAACTGTTTTTTAAAAAAACAAAACTCAGAACATCTGTTCCTCAGCTGCAGGCTTATTTTGTGCTGTTAAACCGAAAGCATGAGATCAAATCTCAGTGTGGCTGGGCTGCGTGTGCATCTCCAGCCTTAAATGCAGCTGTAGCTTCAGTGCCCAACAAAATAGGGCACCTAGGTTTAGACTGCAGATTTCTGAATTCCTCCAGATAAAACTGAGTGTATAAACGAGATCTTCTGTAGGTGCCATGACAAACTGCTTCTGCTGTCGCTGGGTGGAAGAAGATGGTGGAAGGAGATGGTGGAACCTACCATCGGACTTGGCCGGCAGAAAAATTGTACCTATTTAGTGTAATAAATAGCATTCATTAAATTATCGGATGTCCTAAATAAGACAGGTGCACCCATACAGTATGGATACAGGGTGTCTATCAGAGTGTATATTATCTTATATACAGTTTTGCTGTTTGAGCTACTTCTTCCATGGCAGAAGGGGGCATCTCTGGTTCAGGGGAGCATAGCCCAGGCCAACGAGCTGCGTTTTTTAGTTTTCTTCCCACACAGTACTGTGGAGAGGCAAAGCACCCATGGAGAGGACCAGAGATGGCCCGTGGGTCCTTCCCACCTCACTGCAGGGTTAGACCCGTCCTCGGCATTATACGGGAATAGCCAGAGTTCTTGTTTCAATTCCACAACACGCGGGTTTTCCTCTTCAAAAAACTCAAAGTATTAGGACGGGCCAACAATTGACTGGCAAGAATAGCAGGGATGTAATATCAGAAACTCGAGAGGAAGGATTACATGGTCAGGAGCCTGCAAGAGAAAAGACCCTTCACAGCCGCTCGAGCAAGTCCTGGCATCAGATTAAAGCTGGGTATCAAGTGCACTTGTAATCCCATCCCTTGCAGGAACGGGAGGGCTGCATTAGCACAAGACAAATTGCTCTTTGCAATTGAAGCTGGGGGGCTGCTCTGGGAAAGAGGGGTTGGGGTTGTTTGGGTTTTTCCGGAAGATGAAAGAAGATGGCTCAGCTGCAAAGGGTTATTCCACAGAGGGCACGGGTCCTGCCGTGGGGGGAGCAGGCTGTGCCACGCTGCTGAGAAAGCCTGTCACCACATCTGCTCCAGGCTTCTCAGAAAGGGGCCCTTGATGGTCCTTACAGTCCACGCTTCCCAGCCAAGGATCTTATGCAAAGTGCTGGCTGGGAGCTCTCCTTTCCAGCTTGCTTTACATTTGTAGAAACACGTAAAAAGAAAAAAAAAAAAAAAAAAAGATTTATTCCTAAAGCAATATTTTCTAGAGCTGGTGATGAGTGTTGCTGGTTGCCCTGGGGTCGCCTCACTGAGCCTTGCAGGGAGGATCAGCGGGGGTGACTCGAGCCAAGAATCCTTAAAATTTCTGGTTTGGTGTTTATATAAAAATAAAGGCAGGTGCAGGGTGCAAACGCTGCAAAATGATGGCGCAAAAGATTTTGCAAATTAAGTCCATGTGGAAGAGGTGAGAAGGGTTTCCCTTCCACGTTGGGGGGAAGATCAGAACAAAACCTCCACCTACTTGCTCAGACACAGGTGAGAAAATAGTTCAGACACTCCACTGCATGAAGCTGGGCTCGGGGCAGCCTTTTCGTGGATCCCAAGGGGGTTTGGAGCAGACATCATTTCCCGAGCACAAGCCAAAGCATTACCCGACGTCTGGCACTTCTGCTGAGGCTGGGAGCAGCCCGTCTCCCAGGGATGCTGGCCTCGAGAGCTCGGCAGAGATTTGTTTTCCTTTCTGCATCCAGCCTGGATTAAGTCCAGCAAGCGGGACAGTAATAGCAGCTTGCAGAGCATCCTGTAAGAGCGTGGGTTTCCACTTTCGGAAGAAATTCTCCTCTTTGATCTCCTCTACCTTAGCGAAGGAAAAGGCAATTTTCCTCTCAGCCCTGAGAAACATCAGTCACCGCGTGGAAATACAGTTAAATTATTATGAAAGAACACGGCAGAAGTTGACAATAAACACTGCCCTCAGCCTCTTTATTTCATTGATTATAATTAGTGCTACCAATTTCTGCTCCCTTTTGATCAAAGTGTTTTATTTCTGTCTGTCCAAAAGCCTCTTTTTGATCTTGGGTCTTAAACTTTGATTGAAAGCTTTAGTGAAGGAAATTCCTCCACGAGTTCAACACTTGGCACACCAAGCCCCAAACAAGGCACCTAATAAACAGAATAATTCCTCTTAGTGGACGTGACAAAGGTCCCATTAAGCAGCAGATGTTAAGCCGAGCCCATGGGGCAGTTTAGGAGCACGTTTGACTCTTGGTTTCAGCCACTTCAGGCTGTAGCTTCGGTGCCCGTCACCCCCGGAGTGACGGTGGGGGGACAGGCGTCCCAGGGGAAGCGTACCGGTGGCTCGGGGCCACGTGGCGGGACAGCCACCACCCCATACCCCACCAGCAATGGCCATTAGGCTACTTTTAATCCACATTTTTAGGCTCTGATTGCCAACATTTTTGCAGGCAGTTATTATATAAAGACAGAATTTATAAAATATTATAAAAAGCAATTATTTATACAAAGACAGAATTCGTAAAATATGCTAAAAGACAATCTTTCAAAAGATAAAGGGTTTGGTTTATCCATTATCAGCCTGAAGAAGAGAAGACCGGGAGGGGACCTCATTAACACATACAAATATCTTAAGGGCAGAAATCACGAGGACGGAACCAGTCTCTTTGCAGTGGTGTCCAGCGCCAGGAGAGGGGCAATGGGCACAAACTGAAACATAAGAGGTTTCAGTTGAACATGAGGAGGAACTTCTTTACTCTGAGGGTGACGGAGCGCTGGACCAGGCTGCCCAGGGGGGCTGTGGAGTCTCCTTCTCTGGAGATATTCAGCCCCCGCCTGGATGCTGTCCTGTGTAACATGCTCTAGGAGAACCTGCTTGAGCAGAAGGGTTGGACTGGGTGATCTCCCGAGGTCCCTTCCAACCCTTGCGATTCTGTGATTCTATGGTATTTCGTGGGCTTCTATTTCATGCTTGCGAAGGATGGCAGAGTAACAGCTCCATCCCAGTCCATCACTGGGATGGAGAGTGGAGGAACAGGGAGGTGGCAGAGCCATGCTGGAGGGCAGGACAGTATTTAGTGGGGCATATAAGGCAGGTCTGGGTGGGTTATATGCATCCTGCTGGCAGAAGCAGCCACAGAAGTATAAAAGAGAACGTTGAGGGAAGAAACCTCTCTGCCTGGCTTGTCCTGCATTAGTCAGACAAGAACAGCTCACATGTGCCATCTAGTGATGCTGATATTCCATAGAGCAGGAGTTCTCTGAGCAAGACCAAAGCACTTGGGAAGGTTTGAGGGCCCACAGGCACGAGGACGGCCACCGGCGAGGCTGGGCAGGCCCATGGCACAGCCCTGGTGCTGACAGCCCCGGGCTCCCGGTGCATGGGCTTAGGAGCGATATGAACCCAGACCCTCAAAAAAACCCCAAAACCAAATTTCCTGGATATAGTAGCAAGGCTTGTGTTCAAATCCATGTTATTCTTTTGTGCAAGCACACAAAAAAATACACTTGGCAAAACCAGAATAACTAAATAGCTAAGAATTAAATAATACAGCTACTCTATAACTAGAATAACTAAGACCTAAATAGCATGGAAGGCACCAATGCTTAAATCTAAAAAAGCCCAAGATTTTAAAAAATATGTTAAATCGAAGATGTTCTGGGACCATTACCCAGGGGAAGAGCATACGTGCAGATCAAAGCCTCAGGGTCGCATAGGATTTATAAGGGCAAAGTAACAAAGGCGGCAAACGAACGGCAGACACTAGGATTACCATTTTCATTACTGGAAGTGGGTTCGAAAGGCACCGACTGCAGGAGGATGTGGGAATGACCATTAAAGAAAAAATGGAAATGTCTTGTGCCGATACACTTACTGCTGCATTCGTCACTCGGATGCAGAACGAGTTGCGCAGTTTCCCATCCAGGCTGGGGAAGAGATGGGCAGGGAGATGCTGCGGAGCCAACAGCCTCTCCTGTGCCGATGGGCTCGAGGCCATTTGCTGCGGTGGTGGTGAGGGATGGAGAACCACGGCACCCCTTGCTAAGTGCTGGTGAAGAAGCGCTTCCTCAAGAGCTTATTAAAAATCAATGGGGCGAGCAGCACGCTCCAGAGCAGCTAACAGCAGAAAAAGCAAGCCAAGAAGGTTAGGGTGGAGAGGGGGCTCTGATGCATTTTGGGGTGGATATTAGAGGGGTGCAAGTCCAGCTGCCACCTCGGGAGGCTTGCTCAGACCTGAATCCGTGGCCGGGCTGGGCTCTGTTGCTCGGGACAGTAAAGCTGTGCCAGTGGGGACATGCTGTGGGACCAGGGACCAGGCTCCTCCAATCCCAAAAACTCATTACAGCTGTGACACAACCACTTTGCCTGCATCCCATCTGTCTGAACAGGTTTCCATATTTATCTAACACTGATCTGTCTTGCACGCTCCCATTTGCCCTCCTTTATTACAGGATATTTTCATCCTCCATGGAGGCAATTACCTCTCACACCAAATTAGGTTGGATATTAGGAAAAATTTCTTCATGGAAAGGGCTGTCAAGCACTGGAAGGGGCTGCCCAGGGAAGGGGTTAAGTCCCCATCCCTGGGGGGATTTAAAAGCCGGGCAGACGAGGTGCTCAGGGACAGGGTTGTGTGATGGAATGGCAGGATTAGGAGAACGGTTGGGCTTAGTGATCTTAAAGGGCTTTTCCAACCTAAATGATTCTATGATTGTTGAGCCCACCTATAGTCCAAGAAATACCTTCTCAAAGCACAAGGCACAGGGGAAGAATGGATCCATGTTCTTCCTTCCCAAAGCCTTCCACTGCAGGGGTTGGCTCTCGGGGACCTGACCCAACTTTTCCTTTGGCCATTTCAAATTCTGCAGTTTGCTGAGAGCTTCCATAGGACCTGGAAGACACCCCCAGATTCTTCCTAAGCCATTTAATCCCCTTCTTCAGTAATAAGATGAATAGTTCAACTCTGTTTCAAGCCCCAAAAGCTTGCCCTTTTCCCTGAAACAACTGAAGATGTTATCTCTCACTTCCCCATACACCTACTCTCATATTTCTTTAAGTTTACCCCTGAAAGCCCTGAATTCTTCTTGCATACTTTTCATGGCCTGCAGCTTTTCTTTCAACATTAAGAGCATTGTTTCTGGCAAGACATTAAGGTGCTCATCACTTGCCAACCTGCAAGCCATAAATACCCCATTTGCATTCATATTTTGATAGTCCTTCCATCTCTGCTGCAAGGGCGTCTCTCCCCTCGCCAAAAAGCCCGGCTGTCTCCATCCTCTTGGCCCAGGCTGGGTTCCTGCCCCCCGGCTGGGTTCACACCTCTCCTCTTCCCACCCAAGGTTACTCCAGACACCACAGTCGCCCACTCTGTGCAGCAACGGGGGACATTGCTTGGCTTGGGCTTCAGGAGCCTTGCTTGCTTCTGCCTCAGGTGTCTTCTCTTGCAAAGGTCTCATCTCCTGGTGGAGAGCTTGGGGTCCTCATAAAACTGCATGTTTGGGGAGGTTTCGGCAGGCTGCTCACAAACTCAGAGATAGTTTCTCTTTCATTTTGTGGGCTCTGATGAAATCGCGCTGCTCATTTCCAGCGGTGGCTGGTGTCCCTCAAGCAGCAGCATTGCAGGGTGCCTTCAGCATCCCTCTCCGAGTTAGCTGCAAGGTTTTAAATACACTGAATGTGTTACAAGTTGGCACGGCCTGGCTGGCTCCACATCCACAAACACCCACCACTTGGGGAGTGAAGCATTTCTTGAATGTCTTCAACTACAGGCCACATTCCTGTACAGATTTAGCTCCAGCAGAGCTTTGCCTGTTCCCTTTTTCCTCCACCGAGTTCAGAGCTGCCCTCTGTAGCTCCAGCAGCCCCCTCCATGGATTCCACCACAGCAGAGACCAAAATCTTAGCCTGCTGTTATTGCCGAGTTATAGAAAATGCCTCAAAGTAGACAAAACCAGACCTCCACCAGAGTGTGAAATGGGATGAAGCAAGAATGACTCCCAGAACTTGTGATCACCAGCTGATGCTTTTATATCATCAGCTTTTATGAGGTCTTGTCCCCTTTTAAATCAATTTCAGGGCTCCAGCAAGAAGATGTGAACTAAAAAGTGTGTGAATGTTATTAAAAGCAGCCATAAAAAAAATGAGCAAAGCCCACAAAAATTACGGCCAGTGCCATGTATCCTGCCACTTAACAGCTTCTGACGCTCTGGGGAGAAAACATCACTTGGTTTTAGCTTTCCTGCATCCCCTGGGGAGAACGGTGGTCATAGCTCTCCTTCAACAAGTGCTCAGTAGGTGGAGGCATGAGTTAGAGAAATTAATTCATTCCCATTTTAGGACCAGTAAGATTTGCACTGCCCACGTCTGATGGCTATCCCTGCAGTTGCTCTGAGTTTAACCTCATAATTCAGAGATGACAAGTTTGAAATTCCCCAAAGAGTAACCCTCCCTTTCCAAGCCATGGACAGCATTTCCCAGGTTGCAGACTCTTCCTTGTTTGAGTCTGCAAGGGAACCAGAGGAAAGAAGGACTAAATTCACTTTTCTCTTAATACTACCGTGGAAAAGGCACCTCCTGAGACTGGTTTTGGAGATGGGCACCCCCACCAGCCTTCATGCCCCAGCCTTCCTGGAAGGTTCCCTGTTCAGAGGCTCCGCAGCAGCGGCTGAGCCGTGGACACAGGCAGTGCACCTACGTTACCCTTTGAACCCCAGAGTGGAAACGGGCTGTGAACTTTCCCAGCACAGATCACACACAAGGCATTAACGTTTGGTTCTTCTTTGAAGCCAAGTTTGACCTAGTTTAGGTCTTCCTTTCTCTTTCTTTTAGTTCCCTTGGCCTAAACGAGCTCTTGTGGAGCAGCTCTGTGATTCGGAGGTCACCCTGTTCCTCCCATCCCACTATCCTTTCCGTCCAGCTTGAAGCCTCAAGCCATGGGGTTGGCTCTGTAACATCTCCTACCCCAACTCTTCCCACACTCAGCAGTCTCGAAGCCAGAAACCGTGCCATCAGCACCCCAGGCTGAGACCAAGCAGCTGAAGGGCTGGCAAGAACCACCCCAAAATGCCCCAAAACCTCTACAAGCCATAACGAGCATTGAAGCAAATGTGCAGAGCACGGCTCTGCATGGAGCCTCTCAGACCCAATTGGTTACAGGAGACATAACACAAGGTTTTCCCTTTCTCAAAAGAAGAATCGTGCGCTCCTTAAGTGGGCAAGGAACACGTGGTGGAAGCGGCGATGGCAGCGTGCTGTGCCGTATGGCAGCCCCATGCAAAAGTCACGCTCGCAACCGTTTTCAGGAGTGGTGTCCTATTAAAACCTTTTAGCTTTATGGCAAGGAGTTGGATTTTTTTGATTTGTCGGTTTGGTTTAAGTCAGACTAAGCAAAAATAATTAATTTTAGTGACGACTTTTCAGTGGGTTTCTTCATAAAAGGCAGCAGTGTCTGTGCAGAGTTCCCTGACGAACATCAGGTCTCTCCAGCCCCCAGATAAAATTGTATTGGTGAAGCTTTCCTTCAGCCAAGCCTGCCAGCCCGAACCACGTGAGCTGGGTGGCAGAGATATGGCCCAAGCACGATTAAACCAGCCCCAAACCCCTGCTCCATGACAGAGCAAGCGGCCGGGGCTGGAGGAAGTCAAGGAGCAAAGCTGCAGCACTACTTGCCCCTACCCTTGCCTTTAGAGGTGGGATGGGTTTTTTTGGTCAGTTTGACAGTCCCAGGAGATTTAAAGGCCCTTTTATTCAGCCTCTCAGAAAAAAAAAAAAAGTGACTTAGCAGCAGATTGCGCCCATCCTCCCAAATTTCCCCAGTCTCATACAGACTCACAAACATCCTCTAATACCTCTGAAATCTGGGAAATCAATCATAAAATCCTACTTCTTCACCATACTACAAAAGAAGCAAAAGCAATTTCTCCCTCCAGCTCTTTGCTGGCCCCAGCTATTAGCGCTCCTACGAGCGGCGATCGGTTGAGCCGGGCTGTGACGGGGGCGGCTGGGGAGGATGGCGCTGATGGCAGCACGGCCCGGGTTACCGGTCTGACACCGAGCGGAGGGGAGGGGGGGTCCTCAACAGGGACACCAACAAGCTGCAGCACGGTACCCCCACATTGCACAGCAGCAGCACCACCATGGAGGGTCACTAATTTGCTTTTTTTTTTTTTTTTTTTTTTTTTTTAATTTTCCTCTAATGGGAGCAAAATGAATTCCATATCAAGAGCTGAAGCGCATGCAGCTACTTCTGACGCTGGTAAAAACCAACCTTGCGGTTCTTCGAACGTTCGTCTGGCATCTTCCTGAAGCACTTGACCTACATCTTCCTCCTACTCTTCCTTTTGCTTCTGTATATTCAAATTAACTACTTGAAGGAGTTATCTGGGGTTTTTGTACTCAACAGTACAAAATCCATATCACTAATGATATGGAGAAAAGCTTCACAGATCAGTTTTCAGTCGGTGACACCTACCACGAACCTTTATGCAGCAAATCCCCTTCTCCCTCAGAACTGGCTCACAGATTGCCGAGGCCCCTTTACTTTACCCTAGTTAAACTGGAGATTTTAACTGAAACTTGCACGGCACGTGGTCTGTGCAGGCTTTCAGGAGCTACTGAGCAGCTGCCATTCGATTTGATGAAGAAATATTTAAGCAGAGCTGGACACAACCACAGTCTTTACAGAAGCGCTACAGCTGCTTCCCCCGACTCAAGACACGTGTCTAACAGGAAGATGACAAGAGCTCCTTTCTTACCATCTTTCATCCCCTTCATCTCCTGCCAGCCTGCATCTCTATCTTGCAGCAGTCAGAGCACTCCTGGCTGTGGGTATGTGGGCTTGAGCCGAAACCAGACCTCCCAAATCTATTGCAAGTTATCGCTGTTATAAGAAAAGCTTCCACCTGGTTTTGTGCCGAGGCCGGCACTGCCAGGATCTGCTTGCGGTGCTCGGCACACGTTCACCAGCTAGGGCATAGCCACTGCACTGCCTGCTTTCTGCATCGAGAAGATGTAGGTCCCGGTGCCCTTTTCTGATGCGTCATGCACTCCATAACCAGTGTTGAGAGCTACCAGCTCACAGCATGACTTCTGGTAAACCATTTGCCTTATTTGCTGCAAATAGGCAGCACCTACCAGTGGAGCACTTACAACGGCCAAGTGGTTCAATTCCTTGGTGTGCGTGACGGTCTCAGGTAGGAAGAAGTTCAGAGCGAAAGCCCAGCCACCACCACAAAGGGACTTGCTTCGGTTCAGTCTTCGCACCACTCATCAATGAGAAGAGCCCTGTTTCATCAGGGCTCCACCCTGGACAAAGCCAGGGCTCCATGGTACACGTCCAAGGGTGGCACCAAGTACCGATACCACCACCACCTCCCAGGCTGCCCCTTCACCCTTCCATCCCACCACAAGGCTTTGCAGCTCCGAGTAGCAGGCGTGGGTATCCAACACCCCTCCCAGCAGCAGCGGCACGAGCTGCTGTCGGTTGTGTTCACCTACACTGCTGCTTTTGTCGACCACTGGCCAGCAGCGAAAGAAGCAGTTGCACCATTGCAAAGCCAACTTCCCACGTGCACTGGGCAGACTGAGCAACATTTTACAGTCTCCCAAGCCAGGAGTCTGCTGGTGTTAGCACTGCGGTCTATCCAATGCTGTTTACTCCGTTACAAGTAAGCAGTTTGCATTAATGGTGTTCATGGCCTTAAATAGCTATACGTGTTATAGAAGCACTTGGACTAATTAGTAAAATCCACATCAGAAAGTGCAAGTTCCTGCTACCCCTCCCGTTTCATTATGAGTACAAGATCAAGAGGTTAAAGACCAGCATTTCAAAGGTGACCAACACTTAAATACCTTGGCAGGCTGGCCCGGAGCAGTTAGCGTGAGGCTGTGCAGCACCCGTGTCAGAGTCAGGATCCTCTTGGGAAGACATCTCTTGCAAATACTGGTTTTCTTTGTACAGACCCAAGTCTCCTATGTGTTCGGTAGCAGACCCTTTTGCCGATACACAGAGAGGTAACCTAAGCAAGGAGCAGAACAAGGACACAGAGTTGAAGAAAACCAGATTTGATTTTCTGAATACACTTGAGACACGCAACCCATTCCCACTACTCGAACAGCCTTACTCAACACTCAGCCAGGGCCAGGGGAGGGTATTTGGAACAAGGAGGGTACAATCTTTTTAGATGTTTCTACCAAGATACTTCCACAGGATAGAAACACACGATACTGCAGGAGCCACGAAGTGCCCTTATTTACGATGGAAGAACTATTCCCGTGAGAAGACCGTAGGTGTGAATATTGCTTGGCCCAGGCATGTCTTCTAGGTCAAGCAGTGGGTGTCCTTCCCTGTCCAGTAAAGGTATCCTGTAGTCATGCCAGCCTTTAGCTGTGCACACAGCAGTTCTGCCTATCCCATCAACTGACCACCTCTGAAGAAAAGTTAAAGCTTTATCAGTAGCACAGTGACACTTTTGGACCCTACTCTCACAGACAGAAGTGAAAGAGGAGAATTTGTGCAGCTCTGGTTTTGCAGGCAGAAGCAGGAGGCTAGATTCAGCCAAGCAGGTTCTTTGCTACTCCAAGAGCATTCTCACGTGAAGTTGGTTGCGTTAGTTTAAACTCCGAGTACAGTGCAAGGGATGTGTTCTGCTGCATGATGATGACCTCCTTGCCAGGTTACTTGGTATTCAGGATCTTGGAGAGGAGAGCAAAGCTACCCCCTATTTCCTAAAGAAAAGCTGTAGAGGGTCATTTTACATTGATGGTTAAATATTTGTTTTCAAGAGAGATGCATTTGGGAATACAGACTCCTACCAAGTTGTTTTTAAACTGTGCAGTCTGCCCCATTTGCAAAAGGACTTTGGACCCATTGCCCAGCGAGACAGATGAGCTCTCTTCTGTGCAAATCTATTGTCTTGCCAGAGCCTGGGAGCTTCCACTGACACCGGTGCAGAATCGGTATCCCCTGGTGGGTTCTTCCAGAGACCCTGACGTTCACAGTGATTACATGTTCAGTGGCCACACAGCTGGCTTGATCCTCATCTGTGTGCTCATTAAAGCCTGCAAGTACAGCTGGACACTGGATAAAGCATAGGAGTGGACATTACTGTCATTAAGTCACTTTCCTCATGAGAGATTCTTCCACGAGTATCCTTAAGAGTTACATTTAGGTAATTCTCAATAAAACCTCTATAAATTCCCTGGTTACTTGCTCTATGCTGACTTTCTCACTGCCAATAATTATCGTGGTTTGCCCGTCTCCCAGCAGAACCTTTCTTACTTTCCTAATTAAAATTCCTTTGTGGCCATCATCTAAGAACTCGTAATCCCAAAAACTCAAGCCATTGCACAAACCAGATCCAACTCATACCTAATGTAAGCCCATTGCAATGGAGTCAACAGTTACACCCAAAACCAAAGAACCAAAGCCTGTGAAGAGCTCGTGGGCTCCTCCAGCCTGCCCTTCTCCCACTGCGATCGCTCTCTACCAAACCTCCCTCAGATTTGTAGCAATGTAGTTTTCAAGGAACTAGCCTGGGCTTTAAAGATCTCATTTCCAAGGGCACATCCTGATATTTCATGTGCATTTTGCTTCTTCCCACCCTTAACTGCAGCTCCACACATCGCACTAATGAATGGTGGCACCCCCAGTGCTGAACCCCTTCAGCATCACAAGCCATGACCACCTTAAGCATCGCTTGGCTAAGCTTGCCATATTTTACTGGTTTAACCTTTCTTCTCCAACACCCCAAATATTTTTGCCCTTCTCACAACTCTTAATTAGCCAAGGAAAAATCCCAAACCCCAGTAATGCCCAAACCTGAACACAGCCACTGATGAGGAATATGTAACATCATGTGGTAGTGGGTAATACCATGAAAATGCCCATTTGTCTGGATAACTGAGGTTCATGCCAAAATCACGCCTAACATGGAAACTAACACACCACCCGAATGCCAATTATTAGCTTCAAAGGCAGCAGCAGAAACTAACGCTGTAGACAGATAATATCAGACATCCCTATATTAAAGCAAACACAAATGATTTAATTTCATTTCAGATTCACCTGGAAAATTCTGGCTCTCCCGCTTATTGGGCTGGTCCCCACGTGTCACGGGAATGGCATCAGCGGTCTTCACCCATCCTGACCCCCCCCAGATGTCGGTGCTGCCTATTTGGCAACCTGGGCTGGTGGCACCGCGCCTTGGCTGGCAGTCAGGGCCATCGCCGCAGCATATTCTAATGGCAGTTACTGGTGATATTAAGGTGAAAATGAAACTCCTGGGGAAAGAGTTAATCATTAACTGCTGATATTAAAAAAAAAAAAAAAAAAAAATCAAACCAGTCTCTCACCCAAGTTATAACGGGGTTCTCACGTGATTGGTATTAATAAAATGGGTATCAGAGAAGTTTTGGGGCGGTACAGTGAAGTTCCAAGATATCTTCTGCTTCAATCCAGTTTTAACAAGGCGTTTTATTTTGCAGTTTAGTAGCATTTCGGTAGCTCTCAGGAAGTTTTAACTGGTTTGTTTCACGGAATAACATGTTGCAACACGTGCTGCTTGCCTGGCGGGTGACAGGCAGCCCATACTGATGAACCCACATGGGTCCTGTTGGAAAAACCACTCAGCTCAACTGGAATGGTCCAAACTGAAACCAGCTGCTTGTGCAAGCTTTTGCATCAGCCTGGTTCATTTCAAGAATTAACTTGCATTTGTCCTGCCTGCTGTCAGATCTGCTCCTCTCATAGCTACCTGTGTTTCTGGATCTTTCTGTTTGGGGAAGAAAGCATCCAGGGAACCACCCCCAGCCCTGTTCCTGGCCAGTGTCCCGTGATGAGTTACACAGGATGATGAGGAACAGATAGACTGTACTGGCATCCTACAGATCGCGTGGAAATGCAAGGAATGGGTATACTGCAGTTAAAGGAGAATATCTGCATAATGCATATTTACCTTTAATTGCCAAGAAGAAATTCCATGAATGTTTTTATGTGCCTTTTCCAAGGTTTCTGGCTTGAGTTCTTTACAAAGTGACTGTAGGTCTTTCAGCACAATCTTGCGCATCTGGTTTCGTTCATTAAACAGTTTGTTTCCTCGTAGGATAAAAACAAATCTGGCAGTTGCCATATCTGCGCAGAGCAAGAGCAGTGCCAAGCCATCATCAAAGTTACGGCAGTTTGCATTTGGATCTAGACCCGACAAAGCATTCCACAAGCTTTTCTCCTCTTTCTCAGCTAAGAACCCACCGCTCTGTGTGACAGCGGCCGTTGCGGTGCCTCCAGCATCGGGGATCTAAGGAGAGAGTGCAAATTCACGGGCAACTCCAACAGGACACAGACAAAGGGGAAATAACTCCATAAAGTCGTGCATCAGCCTGGGCTGATGTTCTGGCTCCTCACTGCCAGAACACTGGTTGTAAGAAGCCCTCGTGCAATGGAGATGAAAGAAGCGCAGAGCTATAAAAACATTACAAGGCTTTTTTTATATAAACAGTGCTGAAAAAACATGGAGCTTTATGTTTATATTCTCTCCTGACGCATCCTGTAGAATTCTGTAGGACTGAATGGTCCTTATTCATATGGTGGCTATAAAGCCAACAGAAACTTTGTAATCATATTAAATTTTACAATTCCCTCCAATACTTGGATGTCAGAGGGACTCTCGGGTGTTTGAGCTGTACATTAGGAGTGGCCAAAGTCTCTGGATGCCTCTCTTCACGTGATATAAATCTTTAGCTATAAGGGCTCTCTAGCAATTCCCTCTGCTCATTTGGAGTGAAATTCCCCATCGGACAGAGTCAGTGCAAGGTCTGTATTTCACTTAAATCCCCCTTAAAGTGTGAAAAGAAAAGGGTATTTCTCAGGACTTTGGCAAAGCAGCAAATGTCACTCTGACATAAACCCCCACTAATTGCTAAGGCATGGCCAACGCATCGCCTAGACCAGCCTGTGGAATAACTGAGGACTATTTTCCCTCTTCTTCCAAAGCATGAATTGCTATTTCTATCTCTAACCCAATTACCTTCCATCACTTTCACAGCCATTTATGCTGGCTTAATCCAAGTATTTTGGCTGGAGCTTTTTAGAGAACCCTCAAGGAATTACTCAACCTTATCCCTTGGACTCATTCTAGAGGGGATGCGCAAGAGCCGTATTTCCATTATGGGGAGCTCACTGCATTAAGTCCCCACGAAATGCCAAACCTAAACATATAAATCCACCACTGGGAATAGTCACCGAGGCAGCAAATTGTAACGCTGTATTTCAGGATAAGAGTGAAAGGCACATTTTCAGCTCATCACCCTGAACTTTGTACCAGACGCTGAAGCCCAGGAATACCTGCTCCTAAAGGGGGAGAAGCAGCGCGTCGTGCCACATCTGCGCCCAGTGGGAAACAGCGTGGATTTACAACCCGAGACATCTATAAAATGCTCAGAAGCACAGAGCAATAAAGCATTCACAGAACTGATTTAGTGGACGGTGCGGAATAAGGAATACCTTGCAGAAAATGGGACAGACCCGAATTAGGAGAGCAGGCAGCGGGTCTGTGAGCCAGGGGCGCGCATCTCCCGGCTGTGGTGCTGCACCACAGGGCACGCCGGACCACACGTGGCTGCCACACAGCTTGCTCCTTCCCTGGGGCAAGAACCCGAGCCCGCTGCCTGTTTCCAGACACGCTGGGATGTCCAGCACAGACATGCCCGAGCCCTGCCCCAGCGCAGGACCAGGCACCGCAGATCCGGGCCCAGCCTCGCAGCAGCCCCGCTGCTCATCCCACCCAGTCAAGCAGCCCACGCTTTCTTTCTTCCCTCCTCTCTCTTTTTTTTTTTTTTTTTTTTTTTTTTTAATTAATTTCCCAGTAGATTTCTGGGAAGTCTTCTTTAAAAGAGATCGAGTCCATGCAGATTATTTTTAAACAAACTTTTGGCAAAAAGCTGGACTGCAGCTTAATTAAGGTGCAGGGATTTGGTCAATGTGAAAATCTGGGGGGTGATGGAAGGGGTTTTTTCCCCTTTCACAAGCACCGTGGCAAGAAAACTCTCTAAAATACGACAAAGAAGAAGTTTTGACTAATTTTCCTTATTTTTTAAGTTTTCAGAGATCAATGGGGAGAATGGATTGGGTTTTCCCCCACCTTTGGTTTTTTATTTTTGCTTGGTCCTGACTGATCCACAGGGCATCACTACACACGTTGTTTCACATTACCCAAACCAAAAAGTCGTATTTCAGCCACCCAGTCCCAACAAGCAGCCCCCTGTACTCTCAACCGCCAGCCAAAAGCAGGGCACGACAGAAGGGCTTGCTACGCAAACTTCAAAGCACGCAAAAACCTTTTGCCTTCACAGACCTCAGCAGCAGTTGCCTTATTTTTGTTTTCACATCATAAAATTCTGCCAATTATTTTTAAACGGAAAATTAGCCCAATTAGGAGAATGAGAAAGGAGGAACCCAAAGACTGACACATACAAGTTTGACCCGCGCTGTCCAAACTTGCATTTAATGGGTTGAGGTCCATTACCCATTTGTGCAAGTCCTAACTGAGCCCTTTGTGCTCCAGCTCTCCAGGAGATGCACTACCGCTCTGCGGTACCAAGATGTCAACTGAAAACAAGCCAAAGCCCCAAACTTCCTTTCACAAAAAAAAAAAAAAAAAAAAAATAAAATAAAAAAAATAAAAACAGATTCTACAGACACCTGTGTAAAATATTATACACCACACCACCCCCCTTCACTTTGCTTTTCTCATGGGGAGGGAAGGCGAAATTTAAGTCGTTGCTTCACTATAGATGAATTCAAAACACACTGGTGAGAAGAATCAGAAATTTGGAAGCAAGTACCAGAGTAGGTGTCCAATTCACCTTTTGGACACAGTCAGCAGAAAAGGTAAGTGGATTTTCCCCCATGCACTAGACATGGTTTATTATGCTGGGCGTAAAGGGTTGCTACAGGGAGAGATCAAAGCCCAACGCATTATGCGGAGGCATTAACTGAAGGTTTACCATACCTGCCATGAGATGCAAAACCAAGTTCCTGTGGTCAGTGGAGACCTCATGACCTCTCACAAGAGTTGACCACAGCATCCTGGTCAAATACCAGTAAGTTAATTACGTTTGAGCTTTCAGCATCCTCTGCTGCGTGAGCGGACCAAGGGAACCGCTCCCGCCAGAGCGCCCCACCAACCCTTGCTGGCACTTGGCTTTCAGCGAGGAATGGTGCAAGGGGTAGGTATCTGATTTTAGCTGATTAGAGGCTATTTAGGTATTTAAGGCAACCTGGAGGTAGATTTGGACCTTACAGGAACAAAGCTGCAATTGAGGATTAATACTGCTCGGTGAGCACGATTTCCCCTTCAGCGCCCCAGTACCCACGGCGCTGGGGATCGTACCTGTAGATAAACTGACCTCCATTTGCTGCCTCTTAATCAGGACCCAGCTTGCTAAATATTTTAATTGGCACTACCGCAAAAGTAAGTTTCCCTGAATACAGTCGCTTTCTTTTTGTGAAAGTGCGTCAAGAACGGGAAAAGGAACAGCGAGTCCCTTCCTTTGAAGCTGAGATTTCGACGTGAATAAATATGAATGTGCCGTCAATGCTGGGAGGACGCACAGTCCTCCCAAATACCATGGCAACGTAATAAAAAAGGCCCTCCCTCGTTCTGGAGGCCCACGTGCGCTCGCTGCCCCAGCACAGGTCCCGTCCCCTCCCGCGCTGACACTCAGCGCCTTTCCCAGGGAGGGGAGAGACAGCGACCCCGATGAAGCCCATCTCCACGGGGTTGTAAATCCACCAACATGCTGCAAAGCCACAGCGTTGATGGCACAACGTAAAGGTAGTTGAGGCCAAAAATTCTCTTTTATTTGCATACATGCCACTCTGGCTGAAGAGAAGTTCTACATCTGTCCTGGGGAAAAGAACTGTCATTTAGTGGTTTGGGCCATTCCCAAGACAAACCCCTAACTCCTTATCCAGCCCCAGCCCCGTGGAGACACCGGTCATGCTCCAATATGAAAGACCTGTACAGAATCATTTACTTTCCTCAGTAACAGTTTTATTAATTTATTTCCTTTTCCCCCCCATCATTAAAAAAAAAAAAGGCTAATGCCAGAAATATATGGCTGCTCCACAGAGAGATGTAAGCTACTATAATCACATTTAATTAAAAAAAAAAAAATAATCACAGGTTCCAGCTCTCTGTCCTGTAAGTCAAATATACAATATAGCATAAAATTCATAATAGCTTAGCTCTTATAACTTAATTCAAATTTTGACCAGGACTCATACAATTCTTTCACTAGTTGGTATCTAATTATCACAGAAGGATCTCGGGGAAGCGATGCCTTTGCCATTTCACTACACTTCATTAGCTCCAAGCTCCGGCCAGGAGTAATAATAAATTTTAAAAAATTTAAGAAAACCGAAAAAAGCTGACAGTTAGCTTAATTGGTCTGAAAGCAGTCATTTTCATTTTCTGTTCTTTGTAAGGGTTATGCTCTTGTTTTTTCAGATGTGGTTACCTTCATTTTTCTTAGAATAGCTCCTTGTTTGCTCTCGCTCCCCTGCTCGCGGGGCACTTGCTGACTGGAGAGGAGGATGGATAGGGGAAGGTATCGTTTAAATTTAAAAACAGAGAACTGAAAAACCACATGAAGTCCTCAGTGCTGTGGATGAGACATGAGCAGTGGCATTATTTGAGGTTGCAAGGCTGTTTTAAGCCAGTCCAGGGCAGCACACAGGTCCCTCGATGGCATTTGGGGGGGGGAATGAGGCCATCCCCGAGGAGGTGACCTGACCGCATCGCCTTTTGCCATCCTGGAGCTGAGACCTCTCAGCCCCTCAGCTGCACGGACAGGCATTGGCAGGAGAAATTATAGAGTCCAGCCCCAGTCCATTTTCTGAAGGGGTCTCCTACACCAAGCTGTGCACCCAAGGGCGCACAGCACCCAAGGGCGCACAGCCAGAGCCGGTGCAGCTCAGGGGTCCCATGGGACCAGAGGCTGCCATGTCAGAGAGTCCAATTTTGCCTTTTCCTCACTACTTTTATAACTCCTTCCTCTCTTAAGTGAGGAAGAGAGCACCCTGCAAGCAGCCCGGTTCCAGGGGGCTTTGCACGGCACCTGCGGGAAAGGCAGAGCGAGCTGGAGCGAGCAGACCAGGCTTTGCTTTTGCAACAGAGCCAGTCACTGTATTCCCCGTTAATGCACGTGCTGTGGGCCACCAATGAGTCACAACCAAAGAAAACTCAAACCAAAGCTGCACATGGGGAAGAAACACCAAAAAATTGCATTATTATTGAAAGCGAGTGGGGTTTACAGGGCTGAAAATAATCTTTGAGAAACCCACAATACCAAGCCGAGTGCCACAGCTCTCATCCTGCTTCTTGTCCCTTCCCAGCCTTGGCAAGGGGAAATGACTGCTTTGGTTTACAGGGCCATTGCTTGCTTTCTTGTGTGGAAACAACCTCTAAAATTGAGGCACCATCACAGGGCTGATGGTGCCACCCTCCAGCCCTCGCACAAGGGCAGCTGTGAAGACACATCGCCCACCCGTGGGACATCACAGAAACCCCCTGAGGGCTGTCAAGGATACAGCAAGGGGGGAGAAACCCAGGATAAACCCACAGCATTGCTCATCTCCAATTTCTGATCGTTAGGCAGGAGAGCGAAAGCTGGGTTTTGATCACAAGCAGCGAATGTTTCACGCCGGAGGGGCTGGCACAGAGACCTGAGCAGCAAGCAGGGGGTGTCTTCACCATACATTTCCTTCGTGAACTGAAGCAAACCACTAAATAACATAATCACGGTTCTATGATTAACACACACCCATCCCCACTGGGTTACTGCCAGAGAGGATTTTGGCTGGTCGCAACTCTCTGCATTCCCACTTTGCAATAGCCTGAGAGTTCAAGTGCAGAGAACTCTCCCACAAGCTTCTCCTCCTACACTCAAACACCCTTAAACGCAACCCTCCGGCCTTCCAAAGACACCTTACCATGGAAATCCTCCTTGTTCAACCAGGCAGAGCTGCTCCTTAGCAGGGGCAGAGGGGAAAATCTGGTAGACAAAGCTGCCATCACACCTGCAGGCTTTTAACTTGAGAATTGGCAAAGCCAACATTGGGAAGTGGGAGACAAGAGTGACCATGGGGCAAACCCCATGGGAGGGCAATGCAGCAGCTGCCCCTGCAAACCAGGGGTGAGGTGCCACTAGATGGTGACACTGCCCATGGAAATTAAACTACCCGTGAGAGAGCCCCATCTCCGGGGCAAGACCACTGTGAACTGATGACAGTGTTGGGAAATAAATAGTTAGCACTTCTTGTTTGTACAGAACGAGGATTAATTTAGGTGGCGTTATGGCCAAGAGCACCAGGAGGTGGTGGTTTAGTGATAAATAGAAAAGTGAGTGAACACACCTGCTTGGTGTAAGCGTGAAATGAGCTGTTTCTGGGCCGCCCACATCAGAAGTAGATTTATCTTCATCTCCCCCTGCCTGCTCCCCTGCACCTCTGGTAGCCACAGCCTGAGATCGAGCATGCTCTGGGCTGTGGGATTCACCCCGCGCTCCTGGATGGAGCTGCTAACCTTCCACGGGGCAACTCAACCTGCTCTGCCCTTGTCCCCAGCCCCGGAGGACCCCGTGCCTTAGAGCCATCGCTCTTGCCTGCCCAGGTCCTGCCCTCACGCTGCTTTTGCAACACGCGTTTCCCTTTCGAGCTGTTGGTTTACAGCACGTTCAAGGGGACATTTCAGCAGCATTCTGGCAGTCCATTGAATAATGTGGAATTTGGTAAAAATGGGTGGTTACAGATACTCCATAAAATCCATATGGACCAGCAGGAATTGGACCCTAACTGGTTACCAGGGTTTGCTTCCCGTGCAAACACTTGCATTAAGGGATGTTTTATGCTTGTAAAAAAGTTCCTTAGCCGCTTTCTTGAAGTCAGCGGTGTGTGAGGGTGAACAGGCTCGCTTAAGCTGCTCCATCTACAAGTGTGACACACTGTGAGATGCTGGATTTGTCTTTCATTTTGTATTAATCACCTAGATGATGCATTCGAAAAAATGCAAGTTTTTCAATAAATGGGCAGCAGAGGAGAAAACGTTTCCTGGCATTTAATAATCTTTGTCATCTCTGCTCAAATAAAATTAGGGCTCATTTACATTTGGCTGGTTATCTTGGTACTGTAATGTTCTCATCCAAAACACCAGCTAAAACATGAGGAGCCCAGCTTGGAAAAAACCCTGCGATACCCAGATGCTTAAAAACTCCACATGCGTTTTGTGACCTGATATTTATTAGCCTTGTGCTAGCGCTCGGCTTGCTGCAGTACAACACTGAGCAAAACTGAAGCCATCACCATAATTCCCGCAGAGCAGACAGCAAATCCACTTTTTTTTTTTTTCCTTCTGTTAAATAAAGCCGCAGCCGTGACGGGAAGAGTAGAATGGCTGGAAAGGACAGGGAGCTTGCAGAAACAGTGAGGGCATTTGCAAAAGTATGGGAAAAATAATATTCTTTCAAAGATGGAAAGGTAAAAAAATCCTGTGGGTGATTCTGAAAAATAAGATGACTATTAATGTGTATTAAGATCTGACTTTGGGCTTTGTTTCACTCCTCCTTAAGCCAGCAGAAACGTGCTCCTCCATCCAAAAGCAGCGGCCCCGTAGATCCGACTGCGTGGGCACTGCAGGCCGGGGCTCTGCGGCCACGCACGCCTGAGCCAACGAAGGCAAACCCCTGGCAAGTGGAGAGCAAAATGACATCATTCAGACGCACTGACGTCAGTCGTGCTCATTTACTAACAGCAGAACGGGATGCTAAGGGAGCGCGGCCGACGGTCCTGTAGCAATGGAGCATTTCTGCTGCGCAATGGCCCAAAAGGAAAAAACATTTTCAAAAACAACATTTAAGAATGTATAGAAAGGAAAGGGGCTCTTCTCTGCCCTGGCAAAGAGCTGGCGAGCATGCCTGCAGAGCGCCTTCACCATCCCTTCTGGGTGATGCTGCAAACAGCGTTGCCCAGCTTCGTTTTTCCGCTTTGTCAGGCAGAGTTCTCATGCAGGAACACGCTCACATATGTCACTGCGCAAACCGAAATATTCCCATTACAAATCCCCTTTTCTTAAAGACAGGATAAATTTTACTCATTTCTAAACAAAGCCACATCTCTTTATTCGAGAATAACTCATTTCTAAATGGAAAAAAAAAAAAAGCGCCAGTGAATTTTTTTACACACAACCCTCCCCCCCCCCCAAAAAAAAAAAAATTCAGGTTTCGGTTTTACAGTGAGTGTGAAATACCCAATTCTGACAGTTTTCACTTTTATTATACCTGGCATTTATTTGCACAGCTCTTCCCTTACCCAGGCCAGCAAGTGACTGCAAAGCCAAGGCTTCACCTCTTCGAGGCTCACCTAACCCCGGAGAGCAGGAGCTGCCAATCCCCCTGCTTAGCACTGGGGGTCCCTCCCCGGCGTTAGCTGGGAGGCCCAGAGCTCTCCCAGGGGAGCCACCCACGCTGGGACATCTGACATGGATGGGTGGTGGGGATGGAGGGTGCTCCGGGGAGTCCCCAAGGGCAAAGGGTGTCCTCAGCCACTAAGGCTTCCTCTGGTGGAACCACGGGCCCAGCAGCGGACAGCGTGGCTATGGAAAAAATCATAGAATCATAGAATGTTTTGGGTTGGAAGGGACCCTAGAGGTCACCCAGCCCGAGCCCCCTGCAGGGAGCAGGGACACCTTGAACCACATCAGGTTGCTCACAGCCCCGTCCAACCTGGCCTGGAATGTTCCCAGGGATGGGGCCTCCACCCCCTCTCTGGGCAACCCCTTCCAGTGTTTCACCACCCTAATGCCCTGTTAGAGGGTGCAAATAAAAAATATCCCTTCTCAAAGCGATGCTCCAGCTTTTTCCCATCTGTAAAGGCATTTTGGTGAAAAATGGAGGCCAGAAGTCTGCTTGTGTATGCACCCACTGCTCGCACCTTGGAAACATCAGCAAGGAAATTCAGAAAGAAAATTGCTCTGTGTTCCCACCACACAGGGCCTCGGTGGGGGCAGGCAGCTGTTCCTCTGCTATAATATTTCTTTTGTGCTCCCCATGTGGTGCCAGCCCAAGGCACGTGGCGGGTCCATCCGGCTGGGAGCCGGGCAGCAGGGCGAGAGGCACGGATCCCAAACCGTGGTTTCCCAGGCAGAGCTCTGCAAATCGCCCCCCGTTCTGCTTCTGCAGCTCGTAGACCTCAACAAATTGTGTGATTGCTCGAGGGGACACCTGAGCTTGCCAGCCATCACTGCCGAACCTCACAGCAGCTTTAGAAACCCGATGGGAAAAACTCATACCAATTTACAGACAGGTGATTAGTGCTTGGGGTCAACGCCGCGTTGCCCTTCTTGGAGAAGCTGGGGGTGGAAAGGAACTGGTGTCCCCAGGAGAATCAGGCAAGCTTGGGACCAAGCAGAGACCTCATGGAGGCAACCAGAGATTTGGGGAAAATACCTTCAGTCTTTCAAGATTAAAGGCAGGGTTTCAGGAAGAGCAAGCAGGCGCCCTCAGCATCCGCAGCTCCTCAGCCCAGCCCTGCACAGAGCCAGGCACAAGATGGTTCCCCAGCCAGCGCTGAGCTTGCAGCCCCGGAGCCCTGCGGTGCGTCGGGGCGTCAGACGGGGAAGCGGCGACGGGAGGTACGCGGCGACGCAGCCCATTCCCACCGCAGCGCAATAACTGAACTCTTTAAAAACAAACTGCCTGTGGTTTGTTAAATGGAAAATACGTGAGATTGTTCCCTTCCCCAGTACGTGCTCACCCCGAACCCGGCCCCACGCCAGGGCCCAAGCTGCTCCCGTGCCCAACGCCTTCCGCAGGGCAGGAGAGGGCCCAGCGCCTCCCCAGCACCCATTTGTGGGCATCACCCAGGGACATGCGTGAACGAAGAGATTTTATTCCAACTAATAATCCCCATCACCTTCGTCATGGTAGACCTCCAAATTCCCTTTGGGACCACCTTGGTGCTGAGCAGCCTTAGGAGAAGCCTTGTCCCCGCATAAGTTCAACTGAGTGCAAATGCGTCTCTGTTTTGGAGAAAACTGTTTTCCACAGCAGCCCAAGCTCGCCCGCGATAACAGGAGGTCTTCGCTATTGTGACCTATGCCACCAAGATGACAATTATTTTTCCAGACTTACAAAAAAAGAAAATTCATTGAAGTATTGCATCATGTAAACAACCTGACTCTCAAGCACGGGCTCATTTCTTCCATCCCAAAACAGACGTGCAGTGGAGGGTGGCAAAGCAAAGGGACAGGACCACCAAACAAATGTTTTCTACAAGCAGACAATTTATCTAAGCTTCACTGAAAGAATCTGCTGTATCCCAGCAGCGCATGGTGCAAACCGTCAATGATTCCCATGCTTCCCCGACTTTCTGGCATGCACATGGAAATTCGTTGTTATAAAACATAAGCAAAAATTTCAGACTAATTAAAGGGATTTTATCTGGTTAAAATCATATCTTGTTTGTTGTTGTTTTTTTTTAAAAAAAACCCCAGACATCTCCTTGCCTGTGCGTTCTAAATAGCATCTTAGATTATTAAAGCAGAAAGAAGTTTTACGAAGCTCATTTGCATCGGGCTGTTTATTGTCTTCTGCTTATTTTTGCATGTCTCCCGGTGTGGTCTGGTCCGTCCCACCTTCCTTCACCAGCACTTTCTAATCAATGGCGTTTTCAGACTCTCTCGCCTGAAAGCAGCAGACAGGATGGTTCAGTGGGTAGGGCACTAGACAGAAATACAGCTCCCTGCTGCCAGCATCCCATGGGATCCCGGGCAAGGCGCTCACCTGCTCTTTGTCTCCGCTCCCCCGCTGGAAAACATCCCATTTTCCTAACTCACAGGGCTGTCCCGAAGCGCGCAACATTTTATTAGAGCGGGGTAATGAGGTGCAGACTTGGCTTGTCTGTGCCTCTGTGCATGTCACCGCTGCTTATCAAAAAAAGCTGCAAAACCATTGATGGGAGCCGCATGCTGTAATTGTAGGCAGTCATGAAGCTGCAGGTAAGGCACATGGCTTTGAAGAAAGGAGACACATGAAAGTGTGCAAGGGCGCTCCAGTCCCTGGGGCGGAATGTAAATACCGCCTTTCCAGGCAAACACCCCGCTCCAGAATTGGAGGAACTTTATTCAGGCATAAATACTCTGCTTTAAATAGCACGGCAGCGCCTTATCTTCCTATCACCTTGACTATGAGGGAACCCTTCGTTTTTCAGCAGACTGCCACTGCCCTGGGTGATGATCTTCCAGCACGGGACTGCCATGGTGGATATTAGCCGAGATAGGATTCGGCACAGCGGCAAGGAATGCTTGGGTTTCTCCAGTGAAATCCTTGCACGTTGCAGACAGCCTGTCCAGATGAACACATGGGAGCAGAAAGGGAAGGCAGGGCCATCTTCTCCCCCACCACATGCCATCCCAACACCTTAGACCGAGGTTATGGCCACGAAGCAGCTCTATGGGCTGTGATTCCGCGCCTGCACCCCTGCAACGCAGGCAGATACCAGCAGGGGCGAGTCCTTCCCCGCGCTGCCCGTGCCCCCTGCTGCCTCAAACCCCAGGGTCCGGCACCCTGGCAAAATGAAAAACCCGAGCGTGTAAGGGAGCAGGTAGCGCCAGAATCGCCGCAGGGGGAAGCCACAGAGGAGCTCGACTGCGGTCACCACCAAGGGAGCCCCCATGCTGCCACGCGTGCGCCAGCCCCACTCCCCCTCCGAGCTCCCTCGGGGGGTCAAGGGTCCCCAGCAAATCGCCCTGTGTTGCCCCATGGAGTCTGAGAAATCAGGCAAAGGTTCTTCTTGAGCTGAATCTGGAGAACATCTGATTTAATTCAAGCGGCTGGTCTCTGCGCCTTCTCTACTGTGAAATACCACAGGTAGCCAAACGAAAGGATATTGGTACAGAGTTTTCCATTTCAACCAGGTAAAATCAAGCCCAGAGTCCAAAAGCTTTGCCATCTAACAGCCAATGCAAACAAGTTTGTGGCACCGGGTGAGCTTCTTCACTGACGAACGCAGCGTCGGGACGCGGCTGGCCCTGCCATGCTTTGGCTGCGCCGGGGGGAAGCGTGGCTGAGAACCACCGGTGTGACCTCCTGGGACCACCGCCCAGGCAGGCTGTTGGGCTGGGCCCTGGCAGGTTAAACTTTGCAACGCCCCTGGTAAAAGCACGAAGTGTAGTTACAGCCAGTTTTTATCATAACTGAATTCCCAGAGCTCGGCCCTGCTGGCGGAAGCTGAATTTAGTGGCGTTCAATGCTCAGGGCACAGCCACTGCACATCGCAGGGTGTCAGCAAGCTGCGCCGCTCTTTGGGGAGTGATGTTGCCTTCTCCATAGGCCTGTTCAATCTGTTTAAAACCCTCCATAAATCCAAATGCATACGTTCATCACAGCTGCTGTGGGTGCAGGGTTACACGAGCATATGCTCCTAATGCACGCGCTACTCTTCAGCAAGGCAAACCCATTTTTTTCTCAGTATTATGGAGTGATCCATTCTCCTATTTGTAACAGAACCCACGGAAAAGCAAAAAAAATATGTTTTCTCCATGATACTCAGGCTAGTAGCAACAATCTGTCATTCAATCACCAGTAAGCTTCCATAACCATAAAAATACACACCACTGTATGCATATTGGTAACAGCAATACCTACAATTACTGGGGAAAGCTCAGATTGCCCTAAAACAGTAGTTGACTGTAATTACTTATATTTACCTAATTGCAGCTCATCACACCCCTGACTAAGCGGGGATCAGCAGCACTTTCATGAAGATACCTCTGAACATGGTGGTGCCTTTGGGGAATGTGAGCACCAAGAACCAACCTATTTAACCAGCGCCCAGATGACGCCGGCCGGCTCCCAGGGCCAGCCCGGCTCTTGCCACCCTGCGTAACGTCACCCTGCAGCAAGGGAAGCCCAACCAGCCTCATCTGCAGAACCCGTGTTCACACACCAGCATCCTCAGTCAGGCTCAGCCCTCGGGGAATCGCGCAGATCCTACGGGTAACGTGGGGCGTCAACTGAGCGGACACCTACAGATAGTTTGCCAAGGAGAAGGCAAATAATTAAGAGCTTGTAAATGCTTTAATACTCATTTCTGATATGAGCTGCTGATTTGAACCACGGGTACTTATTTATTCAGCAGGATGTTACGGCGTGTACTTGACTTTAGCCATGTACCCTACATACGTGTTCCTTCTCTGAATCAGGCTTATAAGTGGTCCATACCTGGAACATTTTTTTATTTCCACTGAAGTTGCATGGAATATTAAGAGTTAGAAAGAAAATTAGAAAGGAAAGATTTCTTTTACTCAATGCAAAGAATTCCTTTCTTCTGGCCACTGGTCTACAAGCATTTAAGGCAGACATCAACGGAAGCCCACTGAACACGAGCACCACGTTACACAACAGCACCATTTTTCGGGAGCCTTTGTACACCAGGTTTTAGGTAAAGTGCTGGGCTCCTGAAACAGCTACTAGAAAAAATGCAATGGAATCACAATAACTTCATCATTTGGGCAGGAACCCGACTGGAAGTGCAGAAGTAGAATCATAGAATGGTCTGGGTTGGAAGGGATCCCTAGAGGTCATCTAGTCCAACCCCCAAGTAAAGGGTGAGGAGAGCGTATTACTGGAACAGCCTGCATGGTTTCAAGGGTGGCCAGTGGCTCACGAAGGCCATTTCACCTGGTGTTCTGCAGGGCAGCTCAGAGGTACCAAGAAATCCCGTGACCTCCCTCTGCCTCTCCATCCTGAGCGTCTGTCACCATCGCTTCAGCACGCATCATTCACAGTAAGCGTTATTACAAGTCGTAATATTACCCAGCTGCTTGTTGTTGTTAAAAAATAAAGAGCCTGATGACAGCGATGCTATTTAACTTTATGGACAGGCTGCTGTAAGAAGAGTTCACCAGATGTTCTGCCCCTTGATTACGCACGCCACAAAAGCGTGTTTTATAATGACACAAATACAAAGCAAGATGAAAGTCGTGGAAACGCCTGTGTGTTCTTTTCTTAACACAGCTGTGTTTGAGATGTTTTTGGCATCTGCCAAGCATAAACCAAATGGGGGAAGATGATCCTCGGCACTAGGCCTTTCCTTGATAGTCGGTGTTTTCTGCCACAAACTTTAGCCGATGTCAAGAATTATTCTCCGTTATAAACTTCCACTTCCCATATTCACGGGGAGGTGAAGTTAAACGTTACTACAGCATTTCCCACCCTGGACTGGAAAGGGCTGAGAGTTTCGGGTTTGACTACATCAGTTGATCAGAATTATGAACGATAAGTAACGATTACTGCTTAAGGGGGACGTGCGTTGGCTGTAATTCCTAATTTCTACTCCCAGCAGTGCCAAAACATACATGAATGGCTCCAGCCAGATCTCTGACCTGGGCCTGAGGCTTTTTTCATGCTTTTGGGGGGGATGTTAATGAATTAATAGTCGAGATGCTCGGATGAAACTTCCTCATCAGTAAATACGAATATTTATTCTGTTTCAACTTTTCATGTGACATCTCTGGGGCATTGGCAAGCAGGATATCACATAAATGACAAACAGGCTGCAGCCATAAAAAGTGTTACTGTGTAAGCACAAAATGCAGCGGCACCAGGAGAAAGAGTACCCAGGTTTTTTCTGACCTTTCCCAAGCAAAGCACCATTTGCGGCAAGCCCTCGGCTGTGCGTTACCTATATCCTGTATGAATGAATTCCTTTCTTGTGTGATTGTTCAAAGCCAGCATGTCCGTTTCTATAGAAGCACCCACAGGATCACCAAAAACCACATATTCAGCTCTTGTTAATGTCAGCAATGACGTACCAGAGCAAGTACTTGTTTGTCCTGAAGAAATACAGGACTTCCACCGCTCGAGCGCGAGCCTGCTGCCAAGCGCCTATTAGAAAAAAAAAAAAAAAAAAGAAGAAGAAGAAGAAAAAGAAGTTGTTGACATGAGAGGAAAAACCAGGTTTCCTGTTTGAACTCTGACAGGTACTGGAAGATATGAGTAACATCAAATCTTGGTCTGCTCTAAAGGCAGTCTGTGGTCAGGGGGTTCTCACATTTGTTTGTGTGGAACAGCTTTGAATTGTTTGCAGATACCACGCAGAAGAAACTCAGAGATCCTTATCGGGGCGCAGGGCCTGTTATGAAATATATGCATTTGTGAACAGGTTACAGGAGATCAAAACGGCTCCAGATGATATGCCTCACATGCTGTAAAATGTGGTAGATGCTCCCGAGATACCTCCGAAAATATCACATGTTGCAGCGTTGTCGAGTACAGGCAGTGGCCACCTTTATTTCCATTTCTCGCTGCGTGGCAGGCGAAAGGAGTTTGGGGGATTTTTTTTTCCAGATCATTTTTCTTTTTTTTGTGTGTGTGTGTATGTGTCTGTTTGACTGTTCAAATTAAAACTTTCCTTTGTTATGATTTTCATTAACAGAGCTACCCCAAACAATTGCAAAGGCAACAAGATGCTGGAGAAAACTGCTTAAGGCATCTTGGTTTTGCCATTGCCAGAGGGAGGGGGACGATGCCACCATGCCTGCTTCCCGGCTCCCCCGAGCCGCAAAGCCCAACAGGGAAACCTGCAGCAAGGAGAGCCCGGAGGGGCTCTGCGTGAGCAGTACCGGCTCTTTTGCAGCAGAAAGCGAATAGATTTGGGTGGGAATGTTGCAGGCAGACCCCTCATCAGACCCTGATGTCCAGCCCAGCTCTGAGAGGTGCTGACGAGAATTGTACCGCCTGTAAGAGATGGCCCGAAGTGTTCTGCTAAAGCGATCAGCCGAAGTCGCAGCTGAAAGCTCGTCTCCTTCACCACATGGCCAGCAAGCCAACGGCACCCGCTTCCCCCTGTCTTGAAGGTGAACCCCTACAAACTTCTCTTTACTCATATCTTTGGGTAAAGTCTAACCAGTTAACCCAGCATCGTGCAGGGAGCAGCAGCTCACCCTCCAGCCCAGGTCTGCAGGTGTGAAACGAAGAGCTGGAAGGGCCCTGCTCCCTCCCTTCCTTGCCACAAGCAGATCTCCAACCCCAGCATCCCCATCTGCTCTCGCACGCTTGCAATGCCTTCTCCTTCCAACAGCCCCTAATGTCACATTATGGTGCCTTTATATACGCAAAACCAAGCCTCAGTTTTCCTCACGCTCCAACGCAAACCATCTCTTTCAAAAGCTCTGCTGAGAAAAGGCCTCCCAGACTCTGCTGAACCCAAGTCATGTTAGGGGATACAGACAGTTCACGTTACAACTTAACAAGCGAGTAACTTAGAGCTGCTTTGGCTCATTGATTGAGGCAAAGCTCCCCTCAAAACCGTGGATCCCAAATTCATGCCATCAGCTCTCTCATAGCCCAGACTAAGCCCACACCAAGAACTTCCACCAAAACCATAGGCAGTTCTGTGTACGCGTCCAAAGAGGGACATGCAGGAGGAATACTCTCCTTGGAGAACATCAACATCTTGATCAATTACCATGAAACCACCACACCAAGACACTACGAGGAGACTACCTGAACTTCTCTTCTGGGCTGTGTTCTGCGCAGGGATGAGGGTCCCCAGCTGAGGGGGGACAGCACTCAGCACCACAGAGGGTCAGACCTTCAAAACTGTCAATTTTAGAGATACCTGCAGCTGATGAGACTGTGACAGTGAGCTCCTCTCAAAACCACACGGCCCCTCAGAGCTAAAGGTTTCTCCTCTTTATAGGCTGCAGCCCCACGCACAGGAATGGGTCACAGCTACAGAGACTCACCAAAGGCAACGCCATGCAGACCTAGTGCTGCTTGAGCCTGCCTGTTCTTGTGGACTTGGTTTTTATTTTAATTTTTCCAGCTGACACATGTGAGCCTCTCCTACTGCAGTGAATGCTCACAGAAAGCAAGTTTTCATTTTGCAGGCTGTAATACCCATGGAAGGAAACTGAAAATTAAAGCCATTCAGCCAAGGAATTCCCTACAACAGGGCTATAGCCAGTTGTAGCTAAATAACAGTAGGGGTTTCAGAGCTGGGCTAGCCGTAAAGAACTTGCAAAAGCCTTTCTTGAGCTACTTGTAGTCAGTTTGAAGCAGAAGAAATGCTGCAAGTTCCTTAGACACCTGATGCACGGCTCAACCCCTCAGCTGGAGGAAAAAAAACTTAGCAAATAATCATCCCCTTAAAATACTGGGTATTGTGTTTGCCTTCATTTCTGAGCTAGAACCCTTTCAGATCAATTCATGATTTTCTGTATGAATTTTTGTAAATTTAGTGAAGTTTTTTTTTTTCCCCACCAGACTGGAAGGATTTTGCCAGCTGGATTTTAACCGGTTGTTCTGGTGCAGCTGACAAAAATGCAATATTAGCAATGCATTCCCAATGGTCTGATACTGAAATTCCCCTGGAATCGCTGGGACCTAGGAGGGCAATTAACTTAATACCTGTGCTTAAGAGCTTTCCTGAATCAAGGCTATAAATCACAAGAGAAGGAGAAAATCCTCCTGTCACAGAAACCATTGCCCAGTCATTTATTTGAGGATATCAGGGTTAAGCCATTAACTTTTTTGGTAGTAAGTCATACCGATGTCATTAGAAGTGGACTTAAATAATTTAAAAGTGCATAAGATAAAACCTAACAGGATGCAGAATAAGAAACCCCAGCAGATTCATAACTAGAAATAATATCAAATTAATTCAGTATTACATGGCACAGCAGTTAAAAAAAAATTGTTAAATGGGAACCCTGGTTGTTCACATACAACTCAGCATCATAAGTTTACAAGAGCGAAGGGTTTGTTTTAACTGAACACAAATCTATGGCCAATTTTTGAATAACTTTCGAGGTGAAATTGCTTCAAATAACACATTACAGATCGTTGTTCCTTTGAGTCTTCAGGTACTGGTGTGAATTATTACACCCAAAGTGCCGTCCCCATTGATTCTGTCTTCTTTCAGCAAATAAGGCCAGGTGTGCTCATACTCTCTGTAGATTTTGAATATTAATGGACAATCAGGAAGAAAATCAAATTTAGCCAGGCGATACGAAAGCTGGATTAAGTCAGTTATTAAATATGATTTCTGTTTGTTATGTTCATTTGCTACAATTTCATTAAGGCATTTTCCCTTTTTATTTAACTCTTCGTGCTTAAGTGCTGCTACCAAATGTTCTGATTTTTATTCGAATAAAATAGCTACAAAGAACAGTCCTCTTAAAGTTATTTAATTATTTTTTTTCCCCACGTCTCCTTTTAGTTTGGATCTTGAGACAGTTAACAAGATGCATCAGGGCTCTGTGCACTCTGAGCTTCGTTTATTATAGCCAGACTTCCCTGGTTACAAACGGGCGATCCAGCCCTGCTCTGCAAACCCCACCGGACCGCTCTTGATTTCCAGCCGTCAGGTGCCACGCACTGTACGCGACTCCAGCCCTGAAAGGGTATCAGCAGAATGACCCGATTTTATGTTCTCTGACAGGACACGTAGGGGCTGCGTCTTGGCTCATTAAAAACCCAAAAAAGGCATTTTTAACAAAGCAACTCATTTTCAAAGTGTCCAAATCTTTTTGTCTTTTTTTTCTCTCCTTTTCTTTTTTTTTTTTTTTAATTCTATACTTTCAGAATATCTAACCACAAGCATTTGAGCAAACTAGAGAAAAGAAACTGTTGGTAATTTTCTGTACGTTTCAAAAGCCAGCAGGATATACACGCTGTTTTATGTTGCTATCTATAGAGACCTGCAGGCAAACGTACAGTGGAACAAAGATAGACATCTAGATATATTTGTACCTGCCGTTCATGTGCCTATATGGAGATAGATTCTTAATTAGATAAGTAAACAATGGAAACTTTTAAAATTCGTAGTTTGAGTGTACTGAACGCTGTAGCTTTTTTCTCCTACTTCTTCAGAAATAAATTTTTATACACTCGCCATGAGTGGTGGCTGATCACAAAGCACCCAGCGCTGCTGGGGCGTAGTACCGCAGCCGTGAGCTTCGGGACCTGGCTTTCACCTGCGCTAAAGCAGAACCAAACCTATAAAAGTGGAGTAACTACCTTTAATTTGAATATTTCTTTGGCATTTAGCAAACGGCAGGGGTGGGGGGGGAGCAGAAAAATAATTTCTGAACTACTGAGTGAGGCAATTGCAACGTGGAAGGTCTCAAGCAGCACTAAAGCAGCAAGTTTGAGAAATATGGGGTTATAATTGATGTAAAGGCCAGGGTCCTGCATGGATCTTGGGCCATGGAGGAACCTCCCTGAGCAGTCCTGCTCTCCCTCATCCGTTCTCCTCGTCTCACCGCTATGCAATGAATATTCGGCAAAGTCAGGATCATCATCCAATCAAGTCTAGGTGGGAAGAGTCAAATGTTTTCCAAACTGGAGAAAATAGATACCTACCAGATGACAAACCAAACACATCAGAGTCTTCTCCTTTCTTTTTTCGCCCGTCCCTGTCTTTTATTACCATGCTGCTGCTGTGATCCAGCCCCAGGCTCACTGCCAGCAACCAGCAATAGCCGTTGCTGCTGCAAGATGCTGTGATTCAGGACTCTGCTTATACACCCCAAAACCAACAGCCACAGCCAGGTTAGATGTTACTACCCATACTTTGGCTGGAGGTTGTCACCCGTAACCTTCACATTTCACTGCTTGTCCCCACAGCTTTGGGGACCACAGCCCCACCAGAGGACAGGGGGGATTGTACCAAATCCCAGGATTCAGATTAAGCCTGCAGCGAAGATGCACCTCTAACACACCTAATGCCTCAGTTTATAAAAACCTAAGCCCACATTTTGGGGAAAAAGAGCCCATACCATCAGCTCATGGGAATCAGTAAAGCTCTGGTGAGTCCAGCAGGACTTTGACAACTCAGACAAGATTCAACTTCAGACCATGGGACCCGATTCAGGAGCCCCTGAGATCCGTGCACTGCTTTCCCAGCTCTGCTGGCAGAGCCATTCAAATGCCAGCAGAAATCAATCACTTCTAGCAAACTGAAAAGCAATATGCTTATTTTTAATAAGCTTTCTTTTCCCCTGTACTGGTAAAGCTTTAAGGAGGCAAATATATAAAACAGAAATATTTAAGAGAACATTCATTAATTCACAATAGCTACAACATTGTGTGTTTCAAAACCCCGTCTCCCTGGGAATTGTGTGTTAAATATTCATCCCGATACTTATGCAATTCCAAAGAGAATATATATTTCTTTGCAACCAAACTTTAAAAATTAATGACATGAAATAAATAAATCCAATAAAATCCAGATGATGGCTCTGACTACCTTTGCTTTCCTAAAGACATCTGATGGCTTCAAGAGCCTTTTCCTTCTCTGACAGTCAATAGAGTTCAGCTTTAACTACAGCTGATGGTCTCTTGGTCTTTGTAACAAAGGATTGAAAAGCACAACTTTGATGAAACTTGTCTGTACAGCCAGAATATGAACCAGACATCAATTAACAGGCTGAAGGCTTTTCCAAATTTATCACTCCATTCTCCAGTAAACTTCCCCCAGGTGCCCAGGTAGAGGAAGGGCTGCATGGCAGTAGGTTTGAGGAAAAAAGCAAAAAAAATAAAGAATATTTCTGGAAACACCAAAAAGGGGCATCTGATATAAACCGCTGTAAAATCAGTAACCTGCCAGTGGGTAAAAAAAAAATAATAATAAAGGAAAAAAAAAGATCTAGTGGTAAGCAAAGTCCAACAACAATGCTAAAATGCCATCCGGTACTCTGGTACGATGAGATTAGTCTGGTACAGAGAGTTTATAACCTGTTTACCAAAGCCTTCCTGCAGGTTTGAAGCAGTACCCTGAAATCTCGGTACTCCTTGTGCATCTAAAATAGCCTCTGAGTACAGGAAAAAACCTAACATACAGCTAGGTACAGAAGCAACAAGGTCAGCCCCTCTAATATAACATACAGTTGTGTTTCAGCTTAGGCAAAATACAAATATTGAGTGTTCACTACAAGTGAAAGTTGGCACTCAAACGAGGCCAGCTCAGAATCTCCTGTTCACATCTGTCTTCAAGCTTCACACGAGCTGTACAAGCTGCACAGATTTTGGGACAATCTCCGGCTTTATTTTATTCCAGGCTGGAGGGACAATATAAAGCAAAAAGGAGAAAAATAAAGCTAAAAGGATTAATAAAAAAAATCCTTGCTCTTAAAAGCAAAAGGTTACTCTTAGGCTGCAAATGTCACTTTTCAGTTGACAAATTTCTCATCCCTAGCAAATGTTTATGTTTCTGTGATTTTTCACTTTCAGGGTTTGTGTTGTGTAAATATTTCCTTTTTGGCCACAATAGAGGCTGTTCATAAGCCCTTGATGTGTTCCTGGGGCTCCTATCGATGCCCTTTCAGGATTCTCTACAGCAACTTGTTTCTTGCTAATTTTATCACTATCAGTTTTATCCAGTTTATTGCCTGGCCGGTAAACTTGAAAGCACTGCACGAAATCCAATGCTAGGAAATGACCATGGAATTTTACCTCCAGATGTCAACACTAACTCTTCAGTAGCTGGAAATCCAGGCTAAAACCAGTAATTTGGTTCCTGCAATACAATAGAAGTGTGTAAGTGGTTGTACATACCGCTATTTTTAGTCAGTATGAAGCTTCCGCTTCCCCAACCCCAAAAAAAAGGCAGAAATGAATGAGAATCATCTGCAAAGTGTGGGCATCTGCAGTCCTCCAAGGGGGTTTGCTCTAAGGGCTTTTTGAGACTCACGATGACTCCAGTTTTCTGGTTAAAATCCACACCAGCTGCACACACCAGGGTGGTACAATGTCACTTTTTCACCTTTCTGGCTACGATCCAGCTCCCAGCCACACTTCTGCCTTGGGTCAGCTGGACTTAACCTTGATTTTCTGGTTCATTCATTTCCAGTCCTGGTTCTCACCTGGCCATGACCACTGAACCGAATGCCCAAACCCAAATCGTGACTTACCCACAAGTTGCTATCTGCAGTACAGGGTTTCCCAGACAGTTTTGTGCAAACGCATATGTGCATTATAAAAAAATCTACTCTGAATGCAAACTTTCCTAAACCCTTTGATGACAGCAATAGAAAGTGGGACTGCAAGTGCTGATGCGATGCCACTTACTTGCATTTCTCGTTATTGTAACAAGCAGTCTGTCTACAGGCTCTAGCAGCCAGGGAGTAATTCTCCTCCGATTGCTACCCTGCTGCTGATAAAAGGTTACAGCATAGACAAATTCTGCCCTCTGACTTTGATATAGACACACGTGCACGTGTAGGCCCCCAAAAGGCACCGACAGCACCACTTCTAATAGCAATTGGCAGGACAAGACAGGAGGGCAGAGCATTTGTTCGTGGAAGATGCTGCGCCAAACCAGCGACATCACGGTGCCTTTATCTGAATAGGAGCAAAATGCACAAGTGAAGAGGACCACGGGAAAGAAGCTGCACGGCACCGGGTCCCAAAGGCACTCGGAGGCCACAGCTCCACTGGCCCTGCTGCTGGCAGGGCTCCTGCTTCTGCACCAAGACAGCCGGGCAGTTCCCTGGGCGGCTGCGACGAGGTGCTCGCTACCCAGACAGGAGAAAGTAAATTTTCATAACAGAAACCCTAAAACGTGGGAAGGCTGGCACACACCACCTGGAGTTTCAGAAAGCTACCAGTTTGTTTGGTTTAATTTTTTCTAAATCTGTTGTATTTCTGTTTTGTTTTTATTCTGTTCCACCTCCTCTCTTTCTTTCGGGTCCCGTGTTATCATTATTACTTAACCAGAATGGGCTTGCTCTAAACGTTTCCAAGTAGCCTTTGGAAGGATTTCTTTCCACAGCCCTCAAAGTTTCTACAGAAATCTATTTTCCTCTCCTATCTTAACAATCTTTTTGCTTAACAGTATATTTTTTTCTTTCTCTGCTCTGCTTTTCTAACAGCCCTCCACACGGGCACAAGCTACCAGAGAGTTTCCATTGACTTCGCTGTACTTTGGTTCACACTTTACGTTCAAAACTTTTCTGCCCCTTCTCATCTTCAGATCCCTTTACCGCAATGCTTCCTACCCACACAGAAGCTAGTTTGTATGAGCTGGAAATCTCATGAGACTGTGGCTCTCGGGTTGTTTCCAGTTCCCGAAGAAGGCAATGTTTTTGCCCTGAGGGGGTTTCAGTAACTCCCTGAACTGGCAACAAACACAATTTTTCAGGCACAAAAGAACCTCAGATTTGGTCAGATTTAGATAAAATAGATGGGGGTTCTCGTCCACTTTTAGCCCTATGGATTTCATAAGGCTCAAGTGATTCTTCAGCACGGGTACCAAAGTGCGGGTACCTTGCCCATTCCCAGATACCTGGGTATCCAGCCATACCCAGAGGGTATCAACAGCTCGCTATCAAGTTGATTCATCAAAGATCTGCAGGAAACTGTCTCAGCTCCAATTCCATTCAATGTTTTCCCTAAAATCAGGGATGATAAAACAGAAAGGGCACGTTTAGATTTGCAGGTGATGTCAGTGTGGAAGCCATTGCAGACGATTCAGAGAACTGGACCGCAGTTCAACACGATCTTTACAAGAGAAATAAAAATGAGTCAAGTTCAATATGGACAAGCAGTAATACGCATCTGCAGATGCACCTTGTGGAAGGGCTATAGCGAACAGGAGTCAATGACTGCAGGTCATTTCCAAAAAAGTGAACATCAGGCTGGTGCGTATATGCAGTATTTCCTGTAGGACACACGAGGAAACGTATCAGCTGCGTTCAGTATCAGTGCTGTCTCAGGTCTACTGCTACGCCACTTCGGGGCTTCAACTTCAAGAAAGGTGCAGAGGAGAAGCTGGGGAGAGTGCAAAAGCCAAAGAGAGGAATGATCAGACAACCTGAAAATACGGCCCACAGGAGAGGACTGAGAAAACTGAGGTTGCTGAGCTCAGTGAATGGGCCACCAGCAAGGGAATGACACAATCGCAGTCCCCAAAATGCATCAAAACAAGAAAATAGTTTATGGGGCACATCCATGGATGATACGGTGAGGACAGACAAACTTTGGCAAGAAAGACTTAGGTTAGGCTTCAAAAACACCCTCTAGTGAGAGAGAAGCACTGGAAAAGGCTGACTGGAGATGCTGTAGAGCTCCCATCATGGGAAGTCTTTAAGAACAGATTAAAAAGTTTTGCACTAGAACGACAAAGGCAGTTTTTCCTGTGGTGGTTCAGAGGATGGGTCAGAAGACTTGACAAGTCCTTTCCTTGCTTATTAAACAGTGAGCTATGGTTAGGTGCTCTGGGAAGATCAAAGCGAACATTTAACCAAGCACAATGCAACTGCAGATTCATGGATGTTGTAATGATACAACGTTCTGGATTTTTAAACCCTCAACAACAGTTAGTGGCCAACCTTGCCCAGAAGGTCCACAGATGTGATGCAATTGCACTCTGCTGACAGAGATCTATGGTGGGAACAAGGAAGAGTCCACCTTGATTGCTTTTCAATTCCAGACCCACAGAGTCCTCCAGGAACTGGCTCAGCTTCAGCGAGAAAGATGGAGCTTCGTGACAAAGTGCTTTTCCACAGAAGGATCTCCATGGCATGTTTGGGCCTATATTTTCTTTCTTAGTCTTTGTCTAACAACCACCACCAAAAAAAGCATTGACAGTTCTCTCTGATCTTACACCATCTTGTTTCCCTTCCCACCCACCATCTGGCTGTCCCTCACCTTCTCCCACCACCTCCAGAGCTCCTCCGTCAATGTAACATCTGAGCATTGGCAAGAACATTAAGATTCTGTCCATTATACAGAGGTCATTTCTGAGATCAGCCTCTCCAAGCACTAAGAGAAAAGCAGAAAGTAAGTAGCAAAAAGGTGAGCGACAATAATGCCAAAGAGGCAGCAGAATTGCACGTTCTTTGAGCAAAGCAACTGCTGCCCCAGGAGCTCCTGCCTTCCGCCCATGGCCTTCCCTTATTCTTCTCAGCATCGGTCAAGGCAAAAGTAAACAAGCAACAGAACATCCTGCACTTCAACCAGGAGCAAGACATTGTAATCATAAACCCTGGGCCAAATCCTCACGTCATGCTGGTGATTTATCCCAAAGGAGAGTCCAGCCACTCGTTTCAGTCACGGTCTGGCTTATTGTTCACACACGCTGTGCGCCTGAGGTTCCCGCAAGTTTTGCTCCCTTAACTAGCTTGGTATTTACTTACACAATTATTTCATGTAGACTTGTTCAAGCCTTTTCTTTTGTTCTTGTAAAGATTAACTTTTTAGAAAGATGTTCAGCCAGCAAAACATTTTGAAATAGAATTCTCTGGTGGTCTATTTTCAGAAATGAAATACTTGGTGGTCACTCCATTTCACTACCAGCACTTAGTGGTTTTAAAAGTTGTTTTCTGTTCTACATATTAGCATAATTTGTTTACTATAAAAAGACTCCTAAACATATATTTCTCCACTCTTCCTTGTCCATTACGGAATGAAACCTGAATGCTATATCAAAGAGACTAAAGCAAGGTCAAGTCTCAGAATGTTCTTACCCAAAACCAACTTCACTTGCAGACTCTAACTGCTTATTTTCCAGATAAGCTTAAAAGCCCTTAAAACAACAACAGAGGCACGTACACCACACCCCATCGGGCACGAACCACATTCCCTTATTGTCGCAAGGAATACCACGATAGCAAGAATCCCAGCGCGCAGGAGGCAGACACGCTTAAAGCACTCAGCAGACGATATCGACGGGGAATAAATAGCGATTTAAAAAGCAAGTTGCATGGCTTATAGCTGCGTCTCAGCGCCTGCTCCTGCCTGCCAAAGAGCCAGGCAAGCAAAGGTCCCAGACACCAGAGCAGTCTACAGAAAAGTATTTTTAAGCAATCAGGAAAAAACTGTCCTCTTCCTTCATCAGTCATGCTTGCCACTGATGTTTTATTCTGGGTAAATATTTAACCGCAAGTAGTATTTGATGCACCCGTTGGCAGGGGATACGATTACACGATGGGACAGGGTATTCTCTGGTCGTGAAAGTTTCCTTAGTGAAGAGTGGGGTCAGCAGGGAAGAGAAGAACGCCAGAAAGGCAGCATGAGCAGTTCAGAAACCATTGTAAAATAACATGGGTAGATGAGAAGCGGTTCAGAGCAGGGCTAGCAAAATAACGAAGAGCCTGAGGGAATGGATGGTAGAGAGAAGACTGGAGGAATTACGTCTCTATATCTTTGACCAAAGGAACAGTCTGGGGATATCTGACAGGTATCCGCTTCAGAGGGGGAAGAAGAATTCGGGGTGGGAGAGGATGGGTAACTGGGAGCAATTAGAGAAAACAGAATAACAAGAAATTTAGGCTCAACATGAGGAAAGAAAACTAAAGAAGAAAACTAGAATATTAAATAATTTGGGGGCAAAAGGGTCATTTGTAGAAACTCCTTCACTGAAGAATTCAAAAGCAAGCACGCTAAAGACCTAACAAACACTTGGCAAGGAGAATCCTCCTTGGTGAGGCAGGGAGATTGCCCGGGTGACCCACTCGTGCTTTGCCAGCTCCAAGATCCAGCGCTGTTTGTACCTGACCACATTGTGGGACACAACACAGTCAAGTCTAACACACCCACTTTTAGGGGAGACTTTTCTTGATACCTCTGCTTCCACGTGGCCAGTCTTTGACGCAGCTCTGCAGAATCGAGCTTTTGCTGTGCTCCAGGACCCTTGGCCACCATCACTGGTGACAGTGGGAACCAAATGTAAGCAGCATTATACTGGATGGCAACCAAAGAGCAGAGAGCTGCCCTCTCCCTAGAAGGGTAAACTCCTGGAGCAACTCAGGTTATTCTCCTTTTGCCAGAGTTTACATCTATGACACAAACACCACAACAGTCTTGCCCTGACATTTATTTCAATAAACACCAGGAGAGCTTCCAAAAGCCTGTTGCAGGCAGTTTGGAAGGCTAACCAAGCCATTGAACTATTATATAAATGATCTTCCAGACCTTCATTATTACGGTTCCTATTGCACAATAGCAAGACTTTGAGGGGCTTCCGCAACAGCAAAGTCTCGTTTGTGCTCCCAGAGGCTGCTGGCTCAGCCTCTTCTATTCAAGCACACCAGAACTCATCCAGGCCCAGCTGAGTTGCAAGACACCGTGGGGTTAAACCCAAGCATTGCATCAAGATTAAATACATCTGTTATGAAAACCTTCTGTGTTTTGCATACATGATTCAATAAAGAGTCTTAGCAGGATAATTGTTTTGCCCAGGCTATTAACCAGAATTTTCTTTACTTTTTTTTTTTTTAATGTTACTCCTCAGGATAATGCTTAAGGTAAACTCATCATGTGGAAGAACTGCATTAAGTGGAATGCTCTATCCAGAGCATCCATTCCCAGATATTATGTTCTGTTACCAGAAGTCATCCTTGCATTAGAAAGTTAATTTTATATTTCAAGAAGCTAAAGCAGACAGTGCATGCATGTAAAACGTTTAAAAAAAAAAAAAACAAAACACAAAACCCACACACTGAAAATTAAGCCCTGACTATCAGGGGTGATGTCAAAGTGCAAAGTGGGTTCGTACAGGATCAGAGCCAGGGATTTGCGCTTCGCCCCCGCGCCCCAGGGAGCAGAGCCCCCCCCTCCCCCCGGCCGGCTGTGAGCCCCGGGCGCTGCCCAGCGAGCCACGGCCCGCTCGCCCGCAGCGCCGGGAGCGGGTCCGGCTGCGGGAGGGCGGGCGGCAGCACCCACCGCCGCCGCCAGAGGGCGCCACCGCTCCCCCGCGCAGCCACCGCCGCCCCCCGCGCCCACCGCCGCCCCCCCCACCCGCGCAGGCGCCCCTGGGCGCCAGCAGCCGCGGAGCCGCTCAAAAAGCAATCGGCGAGCAAGCCCCCGCGTCGTGGGCTGTGTCACTCGCGGCGGCCCCAGCCCCCCAGCGTGGCTCCAGTGTCCGAATTTACTTCCTCTATTTAGACCCTTAAATAAATAGCTGGGTTTGGAGATGAAGGCAGGGGTGAGCTCAGGGTGGAAAACGGGTTTCAGGACATTCAGGTGAACTGAAGCGTTTTTGTTCCCAGGTGATAAGGAGGATGTGAAATGCCAGAGAGAAAGAGAAGCTTGAAAGTTACGGTCAAATAAGGCACAAGATGCATAAAGCAGGACTGATGGAGGTGGTAAAGCCCAACACTCAAAATAGTAATGCTCAAAATTCCCATCCATTTGCAGGTGGCTAACGAATGCAAACCCCAAGCCCCTCGCTCTAGGCTAAAGCATCTCAGCATCTAGCTCGGACCTGCACCCTCCGAAGCCACATGATACCGCTTATTGTCATTCCTCCTGAAAAGCTGGATCCAGGAGAGTTGTTGGATACACTTACCAGATGGGGTACTGGCAGGATTCCTTTCTTTGCTACAGAAGAATTCAGCGGTTAGGACTCTGGTTGGGCATGCCGGGGGCATATGGCCGTACCTCTCGCCTCGATAGGCAGCACCCTGGCTACCAGACTGCAGGCTGGCCTGATGGGCAACAGAAGGCTGGACATAAATCCTGCCCTTGGGGTTTTTCCCTTGCCCAGTAGGGAATATTTCCAAACTGATTGGACTGGAGAAAGGGAACAGGACATTGTAGCTCTGGGATAAGACTCTTATTCCTGTTTATTCATCCTGGAGCTTTAAAGGAAGAGCATTTCTCCAGATGGAGAATAGCTGCGAAGTGGTTTAACCTCTGAACTGAAGGGCTCCAACACCCTTTCCTGTGTTCAGGGAAAAATGCCATTTTGCAAAAAGCCCAATCCATCGCAAGCGCGGCTGGAGAAGTCCTACAAGTTTCAGCCCTTCCACGCAGCCAGGCAGAACTTTGCCTACTCAGCAAATCCTGCCGGGGCAGAGGTGTTAAATAACCACCCTGAACCCCAGTGTCGCAATACTCCCTGTCCTTGCTCAATTGTCACCTGACCTGGGAGACTTCTGGAGCCTGCCGATGCCTTCCTTGTCAAATTTAGCATGCTCCAGAACTTGAATAACACAAGAAGGTGTCCTGCAGTGCTCTGGAGACACCCACGTCCCAACCACGCTTTGTTAAGGGTAATTAGTTGAGTAGCCCTAAGGGATGAGAGAGATAACTGGGAATGCCACACTGGAAGCCGAGAGTGACCACTAGTCATCATTGCAGTCTGTCGACAGAAAACATTGTTTTCTGCTATGTGGACAAACAGGTTGGACTAATTACCACATATAGTCATTAGTATTTACCCTCTACAGACATCAGAGTTTTGTCTTTAAATGAATTTATGGAAGGGGGAAAAAAAAAATCACAAAGCTGAATAATCCCTTTAATTATACACTTAAAAATCCTGAATGGAAGAAATTAAGAGACACAAAGGAACAAACATAAATGAATTACTCCTTGTTTTGCAGCTAATGTATTTCTATGGCAACCACTATGGCCTTCGAAGAAATTAAATGATTTTTTAAAAATCAGTTCATCAGGAAAGCCACAAAACAAAAATATTTCAAATAAGTCTAGAGATGAAGGAGAAAAGCATGCATTTTCCCAGCTGTCGATCATTAGAGCTACAAAACTGCATTTTCACTAAAACCACCAAGTAGGTTCTCTCTTAGGTGCTGTGTGGGGAGCTTGGTGGGTATGTGCATGGGCACACATGCGTGTGTGTACCGAGAAAAAAGGGAGCGAGACGACTTTTACTTCTGTATACCATGTGTCAGTATGGCAAAGTGAACAGAAGACAAGAATGTACGTTTTGGAATAGCTGCACTTTCCGCTCACTCACTCATGTTTTTGAGATTGAAAGCTGCCAGCCTATTTCTTACACCACCTCAGTGTTCCTGTGCCATTTCAAGTGGATTGTTAAGTATTGACTTAAACATGGAGTGTCCCAGCTGTCTCTCCAATACGTGGAGAAGCATCTCAGGTAGGCAAAAAAGGAGTACAGTTTTAGTAGGTCAACAGCACATGGGAAGGGGGGTAGTAGTCAGGAAACACCAAGTTTCCACATTTTTTGCCCTTGAAATGTAGCAAATTAATCAAAACCATGCACTTAAAACCTAAACCAGCCTGTCACCAGCTTTACGTTATTAAACTTGAGCTCAGGGAGGGCATCGCCGGAGGAATAATTCAGCCAGAATGGTCCATGAAGCAGGCAGATTCTGGCTCTGTGGGAGGTTCGCTTCTTCAGGCTGTGCACAGCTTGTTCGCCAAAAAGACAGTTCACGCAAATGTGCCTTACTCTTCATTTGACCACACCACCAAAACCAATGGTTTCCCCTATCGCATCTGTGGCCATGCTGGCAGCAACAGATAAAGAAGTTAACTGAAGAGGCTCACATGAAGGGATCCTCAGGTTTCAGTTAAGAGGAAAGTCCCTGCAGTTGAAGCTGAGGAACACGGTTCAACCTTTTTCACAGAATTCAGAATTTTTTCCTCCCTTTGAGCTCTGCCTGCCACTTTCACCATCACACTCTCAATGTCTCCCTTCCTTCATTGCCGCGATCAGACCAGGAACTTTACTGCAGAAAACAGTAAATTGAATGCCATACGCGATCGGTCTCTCTATGCCAGGATGAGTTGTTACAAACAGAAGAAATACCAGGAAGCTTCGGTGCTGGCAGGGGCTGAGAGCCTGCCCAGCTCCCTGCCGTATGGCTCTCTACATGACAGCTGCCTTCAGCTTTACCATTTCTTTTGGACGGTTTTTGCCACAGCTTTGTAGGGACCCAAAGACATGTCACACATCCCGGGCACAGTCCAGCAACAGATTCATTCCTGCCTTTGTTAACATAAGATTATTAATACTCTTAATAAGAGCTCCTATTAAGACATCCTGCTGGCTTCAGAGAACAGGTTTCTCTTTTCCTCAGGTTCTAGTTTTAGAAGGTTCTGGGGACTGTGTAAACATGTGAGCTGGAAGCAAACACAAGGACCAGATTATTTGCTGAAAGCGTTGGGGTGGGCGATCAGCTCCAAACACCCTGCTGCACTGAAGTCACTGCCCTGGACTTCCACAGACCTGCAGAACAAAGTGCAGCACAGCAGCATCGCGGGGCAGACTGGGCTGCTGCTAAAGAGAGGAGCTTTCCCACCTTCTTCACTGGGAGACGGCAAACTTAGGACAGATAGAGGTGTACTGAGAGAGACCCACACAGAGCATCAAACACTATTGGGATTGGGGAAAGGCAACGAAGACACGCGTGCAGCCCTATCTGGCACCTCGCTGCACTGGGAGAAACTTGGTCCCGTTTGTGCAAGGCTGCTCAGCTCTCTGCCGTGCTTGTTGTGGCCCCATGCTGCATCTGCTCTGCCAAATCTTCGTGCCCACTGCTATGTTTAGAGAAAACAGCCGTGGTGAAATGCTCATCTTGCATTTGTAGAAACAGTTTTCCTCAAAAGATAAAGCCGCTTTACCCACACTGAAATACAGCTCTAAAGTCAAGCCTGTTCATATCCCATTTTTCTCTTTCATTAATCCAGCAAAAATATCAAAAGCTACACGACAATTTGCATCACACTTCGAACAGACAAAAGAGCTGAAATAACTTTATGAGAATTTTTTGGCTCTTGGTTCTACAAAGCACTTAAGCAGAAGCTTAATTTACTGCAGGTAAGTAGTATGTGGCTCCAGAGGGACTACATATCTGATTAAAGAATAAATGTAATTGCTTCTACAGATCAATGCCATAATTTATTCCTCCTTAAGCAGCAGATGGATCCTTGTAGTGTCTTTGATAAACTCATGCAGTACAAAACCTTAAGTGATCCAACCTATGAAACCACACACACACACCACTGGAAATCTATACCCAGATATGTATTAACATCGCTGTTTAAGTATTTCATTTCTATTACATTTCCTAGTTAAATAAACTCCATGCCTTTTTCTAGAAGTCTATATAAAAAGCTCATAAAAGCAACCCCTCACCTTTTCCAACATCATCTTGACAAATTCCAGGCCAAATTAAAAAACCCCACACTTATCAGGTCAGATCCCTTCAACACGTTCAAGTTTTCAAGACCCTTGAAAAAGAGCTAAAGGTATTTAGAAGAATACAAGAATTTTGTGGACCAGCTATAGGGCATAATATCAGATATTGGAGCTGCTTTTGTTGGTAGCCGGTGCTTTGGACACGTGCTTCTTTATCTGCACTTCAGGACCCGCACCCACCAGACTGAAAGTTAGCGCAGGCATCAGAGGCAGGATTTAATGGCCTTCACGGCAAACACTGACCCTACAGGAAGACTAAATGAGTATGCAGTGTTAGCTGAAGGCGAAGGCATGTTTTGCACACATGATGTCACTCTTGCAACTCAGGAAGAACTAATTGCTCGGCTTGTTGTAAAGTCTCATACTCGTTGGGTTCACTTGCAAATTATAGTCGTCTGGAGAGCTACAGCATGTCATCAGCACACAACAATGTTGTCTGAAGTGTAATTAATATCTGTCTTTCTTTTCAAGTTCCCTATTTACCCTCTTTCCCCCATGACAAATATGTTAATGACCTCTCCAAAACCCACAAGTTGTCATTTTCAAAGAGCCCCCGTCTTTCTGCCTTGAGCTGAACACTTTAGACTAAATCACGGTGAGCCTGTTCTTGCCCCCATTAAAGCTATTGAGGGTTTTGTCAGTGACTTCAGTGTAAGCAAACTCTCACAGGCTGTAATGGGAGCGGGACCACAGACCTATTCTGCTTTGCACCTTCAGCCGGGGGAAAAAAAGAACCAACACACCAAACAAACAATAGGCGGGGATTGCCTTATGATTTCACAGGATTTTGAGTTGAATCAGGCGCCCAGAGCAACATGAGGATTTTCAAACCATCCACTCTTACGGGTTGTAAAGTTTGTGTTGGGTTACAGGGTCCTAAAAAGCTGCTTGTTTTGCCTTTCGTTTTGATTTTGGGAATGGGTTTTATGTCTCTCAGTTTATTTTCAGCAATATTATCTGCTTACCTGCTTCTCTTTCAAGTACTTATCTGCAAAGGATAAAGTACTGCCCAGAGTTTAATATAGTTGCATGTGAAAATAAACATACAGAACATGTATATCAGTGGCAGGAAAAGCTGTACTGGTAGCCCAGACCATTACTGGGGAACATTTTGATACCAGCTTGTGAAGTACTCTTCGCGCTCATACAAGGACTTGGATAATTCTGAATGTGTGCCTGTTTTTTTATGTGCGTCTTTACAAATGAGTCAGATTTACAAATAATAAATGCATTTACACTAAACCCAGAAATAGGATCTCCTATATTTAATTACCGCATCTGTATTCTACTTTTCCTTTTTTATTAAAAAAGAAATCCCCCGATTAAGTCATCTGCTATGTGGCAGAAATCTCCATACAACAAAGCAAAAAAAAGTACTATTTCCACTACCACATAGCTGTTTGTTTCAGATGTGAATAAAGCATTTCCCTTTCCAAGATTTAAACACGTGGCAAGTCCCCACGCTGTATTTATCAAGTTTTCACATGTTTCTATCCTTCTACAATTAGCAAGGTAGATCTTCTGGAATTCTTACCGTATTACTAATATGAACGTACTTGCAGGTAAGAAAGCACAAGATAGGTTACAAATTTCTTCATCTTTTGTACATAGTGCTGTAAAATAGAAGTTCAAACACCCATTTTTTTTCCAAAATATCTGGCTGTATCCTGATTTTAGTGTTAACTGATACTTAGCACACCTCTTCTATGGGTCTAGAACGCCTTGCAAGAGCAGACCCTCTTGGGACCATGACTGCAAGCAGACATTCGTATCTAATTCCAGCTCTGCTTCAGCCACACTACAGCCATGCCAGCAGCGGTGCATTTGGGGGTGAACACAGTATCCAAGGGACACTGCAAGGTCTGCGTGCTGCTGTGGTCGCAGCTAAGGAGAGGGAAATTTTTTCTTGCCTGGAGCACCTTTTCCAAGCAGCCTGTCCCCGGTCAGGAGTGCTATACCATCCTATGGGGTTTCCAATGGGAGCACAGGGGCCAGTCTTCCAACAGGAATTTGCAAACCCAGACCATCCTGGAAGCGTAAAACACAGCCCCTACTCTGAAGGCTATGATACAAACAGCCTCAGTCCTGCTGACCACAGGAGGAAGGAAGCCCATGGTCTGTGAGCACCAAAGTACGGTATTCTACAATCCATCTGCCATTTACATTTTTAAAAGGCTTTTATGTTACATAGGTAGAGCAGCATAAGGGAACACAGGATATAAACATTGCTGAATGACAGGAAAAATCTGTTCTAGCAGGATTTCTTTTTTTTTAATGACTTCTATTGATTCTCATCCCACCACAGTTTAGATGTGTTTCTTCAGCGTTATGTTAAAACCCACCTACAGTCATCATTTAACAAAGATAACCCCTCTGCATTTAAAAGCATGTATAAGTTTCTAAAGTCTGTCGGGCAAGCCCGGTGGATTTTAATGGATCTTCTCTTCTGACAATAAATGGACGACTCTTAGAATAGGGGCTATGATTCAGGATTCTTGGGCTCAGGTCTTCGTTTTGCAATACCATCGCTGCCAAGCTACATTTGACACCTCTGTGCCTCAGCTTGCCTCGTTCATAAACGGGCCCAGCAACACCGCTGTCACATGGTGTTAAAAGGTTTAGTTAATTGCTGCTCATAAATCATATTGAGAGCCTTGAAAAAGAGAAATATATATATATGCAAAGTAGTTTTGATGTTGTAATAGAATTGCATTGCTGTCAGATGCAGTGTCTAAAATTAAATTCTTAGGAGATTTGTGTTTCTTGTATCGCTTTGCTACCCATTAGCATTAAGGATGACTTCCAGAATATTCAAAACCCAGGTACAATATTTGTGCAGTTCAAGACTGCGCTACTCATGGCACTCACAGGGGAAGATACTGGAATAGGAACAACTTTCTCCATCCACCTCCCAATGAAGTGGGGTGAGTTTTTCATTCATTTCAAGGGATGTAGAACCCAAATCTATTCACCATTCCTAATCAGCCTTGAAAAGCAACACTGCCACTTTTTAAGACAAATCCTACTGTTAGTAGCTCAAACAAATGCTTCTCCTCCCTCCTCTTAACTAGCACATTGGGTGGCTAAAGGATTTAAAATAAGGCACAAAACACTTTGTGAAGTGTTTTGAGATCTGCCAAGTACAAAGTAGAGTGTTAAGACTACCATTTCCACTTTGAATTTTTCTTTTTCCCCCATGAACCACTTGTTATCAACTACAGCCGCTTTGTGGACAAGAAGCAGATAAGGGATTTAAGAATGAATACCACACCTTTCAGGGTATCATACATACAAATGTAGTTTGTAGTAGCAGAAATAGGATCAAGCTGTGAAGTTTGGATTAGATGAGAAATTACCTATTTTAGGCTTCAATGATTTTTCAAAGCCTCAGTTTTCCTTCCTCCCACTAGAAAGACAAGGGAACATTACAAATTTTCAATCCATGTCCAGAATTCAGCAGAATCCAGGAAAGCTGTCTTTCTTTACTTGGGCTTTTGGCTCAATTTCAGCTCTAAGATAGAACCGAAGTAAATCATTTCTGTGCCTCTTCCACGTTGCAGTGAAGTGGCATGAAAAGCAATGAAGATTCATGGATGGAGGTGCTCATAGCAACGTGACTCCATTCCTACACATTTCTTCCACTGCTCCCGCGGGTTGAACACTCCCTGTGCTCCAGGCAGACAGCACACGCGACCGCAAGTGGACCTACGGAGGAGAGCGAGGACTTGAATCCCTGCTGAGCTGTTCCATCCCGGTATGGTTTCTGACCACACAACTACGACAAAATCCCAGACGATGAGACCTTTAGAGACTCATCCTTCACCCCTACCTGGGGCATCAGGGAGCACGAGCTCCATTCCCAGAGCAGCTTGCTCAGTCTGTCCTACGACTCATGTCAAACAAGCAGGTGAAGGATTACTCTTTTATTTAACCATTTCAAATTGAACTATTTCTGGTTCTTTCACAGACTGGGCGTGCTTCACCAAGGAAGCCTGAGGTTTGCGATGGGGATTTTTTTTTTTTTTTTAAATCTTATATGTGGGAAAATAAAAAAAGTTACTAAAGAGCTGGAAATACTTAGTATGCTTCACAGAATGAACCCGAGGCCTTGGTGATATCATGGCAACTTGTCTGCGGGGCTAAATTTCAGCTTAACAGAAAAAGGCAAGTGAGGGTGTCTTAACCTTTTAGTAGCCACCCATCACGATATGTACAATCTATTCTTGTAGCTTGATTTGTTATTTATTTCTTATTTGAAATCACCATGAGCAGCCGGTACATTGGATGGCCCAAATTCTGACCTGAATGTGAAGCAACCAGATTTTACAAGAAGGGGCCTGGACACCGAATAAGGCCACCTATGTGCTGGAGAGCATAAATAGAGAGACAGGTAATATAAATTATACATGACTGCAGGATCCGGCCCTCATTTGGGGGCAGAACACTGAAACTATAATTGCTCTTGCAATGAATAGCTGATGAATGAAAACAATTAGTCATTTTATTTAAGCTGTTGTTAGTTCTGCCAACACAAGTTTACAAAAGTCATTAGTCAGACTGCACGCAGAAAGAATGAAAAAAAAATAGAGAGATTTGAGTAAAAAAAAAATAATCATGAGGTTAAGAAAAAGCCCCAAAACTAACAAAGATGTTCAGGCTTTCTCTTCCTTTCTGGTTCATACATCAGGGTCTTTTTTTCCAAGCTTTTCTTTGCAGTCATGAGAATTAGAATTTTTAGTATGTTTTTTTAAAAAGACAGAAAGCCAGCCAAGCCTTGGGAGTGATGGAGCAAGGACTTTATAGATTCTCACAAGACTCGGGATGAAATCTGGAGTGTAGGGGCTGGGCACGGGCCGTGCTGAGGCATGGCCTCCTGCGCCGCTCTCCGCAGGGCTGCGCTGAAATCCAGCGGCCCGCTGGGTGTGGAAGGAGGCCAGCACAAGCACCATGGGGGCAGGAGGAGGGGGAAAGGCCGGCTCAGCTCATCCCACAGCGGGGCAGAGGGGCATGGCTGTCCCCGAGCTGCCTCCTCTGCCCACCCTGCGGGGACAGGTGGCCCCTCGGCAAGCGCCGGCCTCCCATTGAGCACCCACAGACCTGCCAGCCCCGCGTCTCAGCCAACCCCACAGCATCAAAACCAGCAAGAAACACCTCGCTTTTCTGCGTTTAAACCTTCTCGGGCTTGGAGGTGTGGAGGAACAGGGCCGCCACGAGCGCAGGCCTGGGTCTACTCACAGTCTTCCTCCCAACCTGGCCGTCAGCCATTTTGTCTTCCCACTCAGGGGGGAGCAGGCCCTGGCCTGGAGGGGAAGTGCGGCCATGTTGTCGGCCTCAGCCCCACACACCACCCTGCCAGGCGGCGGCCATCCCAGCTGGAGCCTGGGCAGCTGCAGGCAGCCTGTCCGGGGCAGGTTAACCACAGACGCCATTGCCCGGCACCACGAGACCCACCTGGAGATGGCAGAGCACTGCTGCCACAGCACAGCGACCGCCGGCACAAGGCTCGCCCCAGGCCCAGTCAGGAGTCTCCTACTTCATTAAGACACAAACCAACTGCAAAGAGCAAACATTTTACACCCCAAACACTCGGTGCCTGAGGAGAAGAGGGGTGAGAGTGGGTTAGCAGAGCAGGGAGTACAGGGGAACAGGACAGCCCCGGCTCAGAGCCAGCATTGCTCTCAGCATCCTGACTGCCGAGAGGCTTTCTGCATCAGGAATGAGAATCAGGTGGAAAGTTTGTGCTTTCCAATACCTTAAAACAAAAGTGTTTACGAAACTTTTCCCTTTTCCTGGGGACATAAGGTAGCAGCTCCAGGTTTACCTTGCAGCTATTTGTGGCATCAAAGGCATGTTTGTGAGCTCGTACTGAGCTACAGCATAACACCAGCTGAATGAGAGCATGTGCTTCTTTTATTAGTACTTCTAAAAAAGAGCCAAAAATGTACCAACCCAGACATCTTGAATTGCTGAAGCACCACTGACAGAAAGATGGGAAACAGCACACGACCAGATTCTGGTAGAGGTTGAAAGGGACCACATCCCAAATGCTGTTTGGATACAAGCATACATTTGTTTAACTGAGAGGAAGGAAAACCATTTCGTAGCAGATATTTCTGTTATAATAGACAAGATGATCTTGCTGCAGTCCCTGGATGGCCAACTCTGTAGTGACCCTATCACCTGTATTGTCCTGGATGCTCCAGGCTCCTTCCTTTTCACCTCTGTATTTAGTATTTGAGAGTCATTGTGCTCCTATTTTCCTAAAGAAGATGGTATCTTGCTACAAAGTACACCATCAAGACTGAATGGCTACTGGCATCCCCAGCAAGACCTGCACAAAACATGGAGGTCTTCTTGCTGCTCTTCAGCAAGGACGCAGCACACCAGTAAGGACGGCACACCGTGGTGATGGCTGCTGCTGGGACAACTGTGGCTTCTCTTTGGTTAAATGGGGTGTACACACCTCAAGTGAAAGCAGCCAAAGCTTTTGCAAACCTCTATCTTGGCTTACAACACTTCTTCCCAAGAAAACTGCCACAGTGCACGGTCACACTCAACACGAGAAACCACCAAACTCCTGGTGGTTTACACCCACTGAGGAGAGAAGCCATCACAGAGTCCAGAGAAACAGTTAAACACGGACATAGCAAAATGGCATAGCTAGTGACTTTCATACCTGTGGGCATCTGAGCTCTCTATAGCATATTTGAATGTGACAGATAGAAATGAGACTGACTCATTTAGCAGATTACAAATTGGACTGATAAGAAACAGGTACACATCAATAATCTGAAAACAAAATGGCCTTTTGAAGGGGAGAATTTAACCCAAGTTTAGCCCTATCTAGCTTCAGTTCACAAGTTAGAATTTTATCGTACTTCAAATGCTGCTTCATGTGAACAAAAATATATTGTACAGAATGCAGGAAGGTTCACACTGAGCTCAGGAGATGCTGTGCTATGAGATGGACAAACCCAACGTCCTCTTGCTTTATAGCGGCGTGCTCCGGTATTGGAAGAGAAGCTAAGAAACTTAGCTTGTGACTAACTTTGTGAAAGCAACATCTAAGCTTCACTTTTCCAATATGTAAAATGAAAGCACTTACAGACCTTCACTGCAAAGTACCTAAAGAACAGTGCGTGCAAAGTGCTGGACTAGACCTTCACGTCATGGATGTGCAATCAAGAGAAAAATCCCAAGACTTCGACTGAAGCCTTATGCACCACCTTGGCACATGGAGAGGATCATATAGTTCATTAGAAGAGAGAAAACTGGGATCCAGTTGTTCATTCAGCAATTAAAACTGCTACTGAGGAAGAAGTATTTCTCCACATCCATTAAGAATTACAGCCTGGATACAGTTTGCATTCAGTATCCTATGAGGTATTCATGATCTCCTCCCCCCACACGCACACATTCTTCTTGTGCTTTCACTCAATGTGCCTCAAACCCTCATAACCTAGATTTTTTTTTAAGCAAAAGTTATAGTTAAGCAGAGATTAATAGAGTGGAAAGTTTAATGGTCATAAAGAAAAGACTTTGTTAGAGTCTAAACAAGACTAACTCATAGGTAAATGCAACTAATGATTCTTTGCTTCAGCCAGACCGTCTCAGGTATCACAACAAATATCTGCTTTAAAGACGCTTCCAATTGTTTGATCCACTCTCTGAACGATACGCACTGCTCAAGAAAGTCACTCTATAGATTATTCCCCTGGCTGTATTTCCATATGCCATATGTTTAGAAGCAGAAAGGAGCCTTTCTGCAATCCTTCTGTTTGAGTGAATCCCCATGAACCTCTTTTGTCTGCCTGGATCTCCAGGAAGCAGCACTGAATCTCCTCAGCAGTGTTTTAATTGGCACTACATGGACATGCTGTCATCACTCCCCTTCGTTTTCCAATGTATCTTTCCAAAATCACAATGCCTACTTCTCTAATTATTTTTATTTGGCAACCTGGAAACAAGGATAATCACCAGGTTTGCTATTAGCTTGTAAGAGGGACAGAGGATCAGATCATTTGGAGGAAAGAAAAATCAGCCCAGTAGGTCCTGGTTATACTTAAATAGGAGTCTCCAGAGGAAATGTGTGGCTGTCGGTGAAGCTTTGCTGGTGACTTTGAGAGTAATTTTCCTTTACACCAATACGGAACCAAAACTCCAGCATGACAACAGAGGCACAGTAACTCTGGATATGCTATATTCCCAAACGAGATGTTGAACAAATGTCTTTACCACATGTGGTCATTAAAGATTTGACGTAGAGATGAAAGGTGTTAACCTTGGAAACCTGGCCAGACTCCAAGGTGGGTAATTACATTCTGCCTCCCTAAGCAGTTCTCTGTAGAGTTTCAGCTGGACATTTCAGATCTTAAACCGTTACGTAGCCTTGCTTTGAGTGGCTTAAGGAAAGGATTTTGTTTGATCACTGTGACAACTCACTGATACTCTGCATCAATGACTCATATTATGGAGCTACAGTAACAAATCATGTCACAGAAAAACTATGCTGGTTACTGTGCATTGCTGTAGCCCTTTTACAAGTGAGTGGCCCTAGGAATGCAGTGAAACCTACTGTGCAGATAACTGTTGTGGGATGAACCTTTGGAAAAGAAAAAAAAAAAAGGAAGATTGTATTTTCACTCACAGTATCTGCCTTGGAAGAAACTCACAGGTACAGGCTAGGATTGCTGTTTTACCGGAATTAATTGTTAAAGTTTGCATTGCATTTCTCATAGAAGCAGTCCTGCTTGGATCTGTGAATTACAGGAAAATTTTGCAGAGTCTTGTAACACCATTATCAAGCGTAAGCATGGCATTTGTAGCCTGGCCACAGGATGCTACCAGCACAATACTGTAGCACCGAGACCTGCTCTGCAAGCAGAGCACTTACAGTGCCAGACGCTCTTCTAGAGGAAGGTTCCCTAGAGGCAGTATCTACATGGCTGGGCAGATGTTCCCCGCAGTACACCCCTCAATCCTTGCCCCTGGGTACGCTCCCTCGCCCCACACCGTCTCTGTTTCAGGAGGAGATCTGCATGCACGCCCGTCCCCCACATGCGCTGCTTTCCTTTGTAAGGAGGCCAGGGCACGCCTGGGGATGGGAGCCGAGCTGCGAGGCAAGAGGTGCCCGGTTGGTACAATCTGGGAGCCCACAGTAACGAGCTGCAGCTGCTGATACAGCAGCTCACATTCAGAAGGCAAGCAGAAAGTAGCACTGAGAATATTTTGCACAAGTTTCCCCAAGTGTTGACAAGATTGTTGTTATTACCATCCTCATTATTACCATATGCATCTTTTCCTTACAAAAAGGAGTCATATTTTAGCTAAAGCAGACACGATTCCTGCAAGTCTCGTACTGAACAAGGTTGCTTCCGTGTAAAACCCTGACACAGAGATTCACTGAAGTCTGTCACACGGCCGATTTAAATGCAAGCAGCTTGAAGGACTGTGAACTCAGGCACAGCACAGGAACTTGTAAGAAAATGCGTTGACCGTCTATGAATAAGAGTAGAAATAAATCCTTATTTATGTAAAAAATTCTGAGCTTGCCTGACCTTGTATTGATTGCCATGCTGTCTTAGACATATTCATTTCAGGAGAGTTTTAATAATACTGTGCAATAAGCAGAGCCAGTGACGATCTCTTTTCAGTGTTAAGTTCCTGACACCGCCAAGAACAACGTGGATCATTTTCAAAGATTTTTCCCAGTGCTCAACATGCAACTTATCAAATTCCCTTCAAGCGCTCATCACACCCATGCAAATAATTTATTCTTCCCCACAGAAGTTTTGTGTTTGATCACAATGACAACTTACTGCTGCTACTCCATACCAAATACATTATGGAGCTTCAAACTGCAGAGCAATAGCTAAATCACGTCAAGGAAACCTCTTGAGGTGAACGTCCATTCCCGCCGTCCTTGCACACAATTACACCTCGCAAACTTAGTAAGATTTAGTTATGTCAGCAAGATCTGCAGAACCAAGACCACGCTTTTGAAAAATGAGTTGTTAATCCTGAAAAGGATTAACTTGTTGGAAGATAAGCAAATACCTAGCTCGAGATTATTGTTACAAGGAAAGGCACTTTGATTATAAACTACATTTTTATCATTTAGGAGTCGCTTGTCCTGCAAATAAACATGTGCTAATCTGCCTGTGAAATCCCTGGGAAGCCACAAACAGGTTTTAGAATCTGCTGATCAGTGTAAGTAGTCTGTCAGAATAGCTTTAGCAAATAAAAGAAATGCAAAATACTGAAACGTACCTAGAGGACAGAGTCTCCTGGCTGAGTAGGATTGCAGGCTGAGACCCAAATAGCTGGCAATTTGGGATGGAACGGCTTCTACAAATCAATCAGTACAGAAAGCCAACATCACACAAGCTATGCATTTACCAGGCAGCATTTGACAGCAAGGAACAAGCTACAGCATAGAAAATTTCTGTGTATTTTAAGCCTCCATCCCAAACTTATTCCTCATACAATTCATCTGCAGGCTGTAATTTACTAAATCCATCTGTTGTTCCTACAGCTTGCTTTCTGGAAATGCTGCATTTCAAGGGTTTGCTTGTTAGAGAAGGTCAAAGAGTAAAGCAGGCCCTTTCATATTAAGTGACTTGAAAGAAAAGGAAAGGAAAATTATATTTAGAAATAGCAATGATTAACTAGGGGTAATATATTAGAGTATTAAAATAAACGACATAGAATAGCTCTTACTTCCAATTAGGCTGACTTTACTTCAAGAAAAATATTTATATACAAATACAGAAATCTGGGGAATGCTAACCTATACTGAGATGAAAGCATCTCATAACATAATTCACGTCTAGCCATTAAAGGGGGTGATCACATTTTTACATACTTTTTCTCCTTGTCTTCTAAAGTCTCTGCTTCTGTGCTTTCCCCTCTAATCACCAAAACTCTTAGCAACTTCTATTTGTCTGTTACCAGCCTGCCACTGCACACCTTCCACATCTCCATAGCCTTCAGAAATGCATCATCTGCAGCTACTGCATCATCCCTGGATCCATGCGCATCACAAGCGGACAACTAACAGCTGCACCACAGAATTAAGGACACAAACTCCCATGCACATCAGTCCAAAACTGAGGAGCTCAAGAGCTAAAGTCTGGACCAGGATCCACCAAACCATGCCCTGGGCTCCTGACTGCATTCAGGGCTTTTGTTACCAGCCCAACTGTTGGACGAGATAAGGAGCACCAAAGCCCCTTAAGAAAAACAGAGGAGAGCTGCGGTTGACTCCCGAGGACGCCCCACGACCAGTGAAGTGCTGGTGCTAAGGCGCAGAACCACACAAGACAGTGCAAGTCAGCCCAGAAACCCCAAGGTGGCCTGCAGCCCCCACGGATGTACACAAGCTTCATTTAAACAAGCAAGCTCACATACCAGTAGTGTCGTCAGGAGGGAGCCCCGAGACCCCTGCCTAAATACTGATGCCGTAGTTGCCCAGGTGTAAGCTTCCAGCTAACTAGTTAAAGGTGCATCACAGCCAGCTGTTTCAAGGCTATGGTATAGACCATGGTCACAGCATTAAAGGGGGCAATAATTAGCGCCGTACAAAGCAGCTACTGAGGGAAAAGACAATTAATACAGCTGGACTTTGACGAGGAGACTGGAATCACCATCTGCATGAGTGCAAAAGTCTCCCAGGACCCTTGCTGGCACAAGTAGTCAGGCTTCCAGTCTGAAAAACATCCTAAGCCTGGGCATGCTAACGTCATGCAAAAAGCCCTGACTCAGAAGAACCCTTGTCACCTACTGAGTCACCAAAACCATCCCTTGCAGCATGGGTTTCCTTGGAGTCCCCTTTGTAAGCCCTGCCTAGGCCTGGCCCTGTTTTGCCTATAAGATTTAACGTGATGGGAGTCAAAAGTCATATGATGCAATGAGCTGCATAGTTTGTTTGTTTTCTTAGGGGCTCTCCCTCCCTCCCTCTGACTGCAACCCTATCAAAAGGCCTTTGTCTAAGGAGCAGAATAAGGAGCATAACAGAATGTTTGCATTTACTTACAGAAGAGCTACTCCAGCAACTCCTCTCAAGCCTCTGAAGTCAGCTCCAGTACAGTTATTTGGCCCAAGTTCATCTAAACTAAATGGGCTGACTTGGTTCAAATACGTTGCACAACCAAATGATAAAATTGGGAGGGGGGGCGGGGGGGAATGACTAGTGATGACACATGTATTTAACACTGCATGTCTCCTCTTTCTAGATTAGGAGGAGCTGGCAAGCTTCAGTCTGTACACATGCCAACAGCGGATGTCGGCACATATACAACACTTTTCAGAACAACATACTGTTGAAACATGTAGTTCAACTCAAAGGCACCCCTTCTGTTCAGCTAGCCCAAAACAACTATAAGAATTGTCTTGCTTAATATGGTAGGATTTGTAGCACAGATTTTAATGCTGCTTTAATCTGGTTTCTTTCTAGCCCCTTCAGAAGGGCAGAGAAATAGGTAGGAGCAACCGTGCTGCTCTTTGCACAAGGTCCCCCATGTGCACTTGAACTAGGGGAAGTGATGAAACTGTTGGCAAGAAGGAGATGGCAAGGGTAAGGGGGGGGGCATAAATGATGCAGGAATACAAGCCTCCCTTCCGCACTTACCTTCCCTCACTTTCCTTTCATTTTTCAGTCTGAAGTACAGAGAAGCATGATGCTGACAAGCTCACCCTGGCTGGCTGTCACTGTGTCTTGAGAAAGTAATCAGTAAAGATCTGAAAGAAATAGCATCTGGAAAATAAATAAAAATATACTCCAAGTAGGAAACGAAGTGTTCTGCGTTCGTTAGCAGAAAGCTCTGCCTCGCTGAATTCAGATTTGTAAATATGTTCGGTTCTTTCCTCTTTTTCCTTTCAATAATTTTGGTGTGAACATTTGTAAATCCAGCATTCCCCCCGCTAGTCCCATGTTCTTTTCTTGCTTCATTTTCCCCCTCATCCCTTCAATTATTTTTCTTCTTTCCCACAGCAGGCAACAACCATAAACTAAAAACAGTGCAGGGAACAAAACAACCCTAATAAGTGCAGAGCAAGACACCTTTTGCCGTGGGCCCGGAGTGGTGCTGGGAGAAATGTATCAGAAGTGATCGCTACGCCCCACAGGGCATGGGTGGCTTTTAGACATTGGAACCCTTTTCCTTTGGCTTCCAACCTGGACACCCTGTCCCCCCACCATTACCCTGACGACTTCCTTTTGGTCTCCCTTCCTCCCAGCCGTTGCCATTTCTCTCCCCCTTTCGTTCTGCATAGCTCCGGCACTGGGAAGGAGGTGATCAGCCTGCAGGGGCTCAGGGAGGGCTTCCTGCCGTGGGACTCAAACGCGTGTTCGTGGGAGACTGCCAAAGCCTCCAGCTCTGCTCTGCAGGAGTTTGATGTGCTAATGTGGGGATCACAGAAAGAGCTGCAGCCAAGGTTGTCATAATAATCCCAAACCCTTTTCACTTTTCCCCAGCAGCACCAGTCCCCCCAGGCACCTCTCGGCGAAGCAGCCTCTGGTTTGGGTCTCATTCCTTTCGCTGCCCTCTTGAACACCCAGAGACAGCAGTTCTCCACTCAGATGTCCCAGGTCACGACAACTAAACCCAATTTTACCGTCTGCTGCTCAGTTCAGCACTTCGTTGCTGCCGTCCAGCCCTGTTGTCAGCAGTGATCCTCATTCAGATCTCTCTAACCCCGTTTTTTTGAAATGATTCTTGTTAGTGCCCTTTTAAGAATAGGGCTGTCTGTTGGAGACGGGCTCATTTGGGCAGAAGCAGGTTGGGGATTGCATATGTGTGAAATTACGCTGCCCATCTGATGGAGCACAGTCACCTCTGGTGGGAGATGTGCAAGAAGGGAAGGAGCAGTTGGAAGCTGGCTCTGGGTAACAGCCTCTTAACCGGGCTCCGCTGCAGCATGGATAGCATGTCTGACCAGAGCCTGAGCTAAAAGAACAATATTTGGATTTCTCCTGTACTTTGTTCCATCCAGTGTTCAAACAGGAATCCCAGGACAAAGTGTACTTTAAGTCTGTTGTACCACATGTACAACAAGGGACTGCTCCTGTCGGCTTGTAAGGTTTCTGTTAAAAAGTGAAGGACACTCTCAGAGAAAAAAGGAACCCAGTACTTCGCTTTGGTAAAAATAAGGCTTTATAGACCCAAAAAAATCAACATAGTTTTCCCTATGGTTTACGGAAAAATGGTTGTGGAAGCAATGAGTGTGATTCTGCAAATCCGTCTTCATGGGTCCTTTTAATTTAGAGGCATGACTCATCGGAGCAGGGACTACTTGGATGATTGTATGACCACAGGATGCAGCCCTGGAAAAGTGTTTTTGTAAACAAATAAACATGCTCCTTCCTGTTTGAAACTCAGATCTTTCAGCATTGGGCAAGCGCCTGAGAACCTGACAGTGAAAGTAATAAGCAGTATTAAACACGATGCCAGTTGCTTGGTCCAGTTCCAACAGCAAGAGGTGAACAAAACACACAGAGTGAAAAATAGAGGAGTCTCTTAAAGTCCTTTAATAATCCGAAGCGTTATTTGTATCAGGAACAAAGAAAACACTTGTTAAGTGAAAATTGCCTGAAGAGACGGTCTTATGACCTGACAAAATCGAAGCGGAGGGTATCTTCTAAACAAAGGAAACCCCAAAACTGCGCTGGGAGATTTGACGACGGCTTGCGCCGTGTTGCACCGTACATGCAGGGAGTTATCCGAAGATCACAGTCTCCAAAATGGATTTCACACTGTGGCTTTTGACATCTGATGAAGTCTTTTGAGAGAGATTATCCTTTTTTTCCTGGAGAAAGCAGGATGCTGGCCCCAGTCAGCAGCCTGCAGTGCCTTCGCTACTGGCCTCCCAAGGGGGAAAAATGGAGTCTCCAGTCCTAACAGCTGGAAACATTTCCAGAAAAGCATGGAGACATTCAAAAGCAACCCAAGTATTGCAATGTCAGGGAGTCAATTTTCCGTCGGTATTTTAAAAGCAATATTTGGCAGCTGCCAGTGAATCCTTTAAGTACATTTAGATCAATGCATGAAGTCAAATAAACACTTAAAATCGGGCAAGATTAAGACAGGCAGAGTGAATCAAGTAGGGAAACAGCTGAGCAACTGCTCGACCCTTTTTTCTGTCGCAGACCAACAAAACCGGAGGGTGCTCCGAGCCAAGACAAAATCCAGCCATACCCGGGCGCACGCAAGCGAAGGAGAGGCAAAGTGGAAAGAAGAACGCGAGGCTTTGCGCTTGCCTCAGCTGGGTCGAGATGTTTCAGTTGCAAACGATAGATCTATTTTACCTATTAGAGCTTGTCTAGACGAAGGAAATGTTCCTGCTATGACTATGCTGAGATAATTATACCAGTGCAAACCCCTTTGGGCAAAACAGAGCTTTCAGTGGCCTGATTTACTCTGGTCACTTGCCAGGATTAGTTCAGCCGGTACCAGCCTATCCTCCAGGAGCTCCTGCTCCCAGCTGGAACCCCGCACAGGAGTTTTCCTCCATCTCATTTGCACTGCCAATCTATCAATCAAGCCATCCTTACGGGATGATCGCACAAATGTTTTTCTCCAGAAGAATGGTAAATATTTACAAGGTTCCTCTGTTAGTAGAGAATTGATTAATTGGCTACGAAAAAACCCCATGCTGAAATAAATCTGGTTTTAAATTAAAGCATACTTGGACTTGTGTATGTATACCAGGGAAGCATATTTGCTGCAAATACAATGAGATAGGAAGGCAGATGTGGGATGTTCAAGCTACCAGGGGTAGACGTGGCCCTTATCCACATGAAATGAACTCGTACAAGAGGGTAAAACATGTCCAAAGAGAGTAAAAAGGCAGCTACCCCAAAGTGATTCTATCAAATGAACAAAAACCTGAGAAAAACAAATAAACTGAGTTATGTAAATCCAAGTGCTTCACTCCAAAGCCCCTTTTAAAGAAGAGAAGGTGAAACCCTAGCCCAAGAGAAGTCACTGGCAACATTCATGTCGACTTTGAAGGAGAGGCATCACTCAATACAACGCGCACGGTGAAGCCGTGTCACGCCGCTGCACGTAGCACGGTACAAAAATGCACGTGCTGGGTTCCACACACAGTGTGTGTGCAGATAAATGCAGGACGAGGAACAGACAGACTGACAGACAGGCAGACTTGGTTGTGATTTAATCTGGTTTACTGTTACCTGCAGGTGTTATGGTTACAAAGTTCTAAAAAGCTGTTGTACACCTTTGGTTCTAAACAGCTACTGGAAGGACAGTCAAAAACTCTAATAGTGAAGCAAACATGCTCCTTTTTAAAGCTGTCTTATTAAAAAAAAAAAAAAAGAGGGGGAAAAAAAGTATGTCTGAAGCACGAAGATGACATCAGAAAAGTTCCTCAATTCACAGATGGCTGCACCTTTCAAAAAAAATTAAAATAGGAACCCTAGATTGATTTAATCACCCATACAAGCGAAAAAACGTAATGAAGATACTTAGTGCCAAATTGGTTTCTTGGGATCTTTTCCATGTAAATAATACAAATCAAACATTGAAGTTCAGCGCAGATATGATCTGACAAGTAAGCCAGGCTTTTTGTTTTCCTTTGATCCAGCTCCAGAAATATTTTATCCAAGGTTTTTAAGTGTTTTCCATTTCAGTTTTTAATTTTGGATATTCATCATATAGGGAACTTGCTTATAATGCTTAAAATGTCAGCCTGGCTCAACGGCCTCACAGCACCAGACGTAACGATTTCCTTACATTTGCTCCGAGGAGGGAAATCGTATCGAGCTTCCGATGCGACACGGGATCAATCTCAACTCGCTCTTGTTATTTTTAAGGCTACGGTGAATGCGGACAACCTGAGTGGAAGAGTCCCAAACATCGAGCCAAGCCAACTCCTATATTCTTAGCACCGTTCCACTTCTCATAGGTGCATTGGCGAATAATACTCGTGAAAATAATAACATAGATGGGCCTTTGTTTTCTAAGCGATTCCCCCAATTCCCCGTGTATTGCCATTCCCTCAGGATGCCATCTGGGAGCAACAGTGGCTTCTCTTGGAAGAGAATCCTCACACGTTAGGCTGCTTCTGATTTTTTAGTATTTTACTTCTATACTTCTGTTTGTGAAAATTACAATAATAATAAAGAAAATAATTAAAAATCTTTTTTTTTTTTTTTTTTTTTTTACTCCATTCTAACACCAGGATGAAGATTCTGCAGTTTGGAAAACTACAGATCTATATAACAAACCAGCCTTGTTCAAAACTGTCGGTGCTGTGTGCCTAAATACGGATTTAGGCACCTTGCTGTAGGCAGGCAGTTTTCAAAAATTCAGCTCTCGTGAATAATGTAAAATCCTCTGGATTCTCTGACTTCCACAAATTGGTAGGTAGTATATTTAGAATTAACAAGGCCCCCTTTTCTCTTTTCACTCAAGTACGTGGTGTAAGGTTAATGAAAGTAAGATGGATCTTTTATTTTGGGTCTTAAATATGATATTATTAAATGTGCCCACCAGAAATGTAGGATACAATATTTGCTCTGCTTGAAGATTATGTGATATTTGTATTCTAAGCCTCACCACAGTGGGTTTCTTTAAATAGAAGCTATACTTTACTCCTAAATTGCTTAAGGCAAAGGAAGCAGAGATGATGTTTTTATGAATGTTTAAATGCAAATGGAACTGAGAGTGAATGCTATGCTAGCTAACATCAAAGGCTCACCAAAGTCTCTGCATTAATGAGGCTCTTTGTTTCCTGGATCACAGATTACAACAGGTTTCCAACTCATTGCCAAGGCTTTATCTCCATTTGGGAGGGCTGTAAATCTCAGACGATTTTTTTCACATGCAAAACAAGAGGATCATCTGAAAGGGGAAAAAAGAAAAAAAAAAAAATCTTAAAGTAGCAAATATTTCATTCAAATGACTGTTACTCAAAGTGGCTGCAGCTTATTTTATTTTTGTGATGTTTAAAAGAATGGAAATTTGCAGACGGAGTTTCCTATGGGGGAGCCCGCGCGTTTATTGGGATGGGAGAAGCTGAGCAGGAAAAAAGCAGAGAGCATCCCTTCCCTCGCCCACCTCCTTTCGCCTCGCGGACGCTGTGCCCCCTAAATCAGAACAATAATTCTGTGTCATGCAAAATCAGCAATTAGCAGAAAGACGGATTTTGCCTCATTTAAATATATTCAGTACTTTTCAAAGTGGCTCCAACTAGTTCTTCTCCTCCCCAAAAAGTAATGAGATTATATCCCTAGTAATAATACCCTAATTAACAAGAAAAATAGGGACCGAGATTTTTAGCTTCCTATTCAAGGGCTGAATGTGACAATATGTAGTATATTGGGTCATAAAAAACAATTTACATGGCGTCATTACAGTCTGTAGAAAAGTCTCCAGGACCCAGGGCTATCTTATGCAATCTTAATTAAGGAAAATAAATATCGGTGTGTTGTTTTAAGCTACCGGAGACATGCACAGGACCTGTCGTATGTGATCAGAAGAGATGGGGAGTTTCCTTTTCCATGGGAACTGCTTAAAATTTAAAAAAAAAAACCCCTCCGACGCCGACACAGAAGTGTCTAGTGCCTTCAAAATTGGCTGCGAAGATGGTAATTTCATGTTTCCTGACCCTCGGGGCCAGTCAGGAAAACTAATAATTTTCTGCAATCCGACGTCACGTCTGTGCCTCCGAAGGGGCCGGGGCTGAGGGAGCGATGGCGGGGAGCCGGGCATCGCCCTGCACCCTGGGGCGCAGGCTGCGGCCACGCCGTGCGTGTCCATCGGCACCCACGCGTGCCTGCGGGCACCCAGGGCCGCGGAGGCGCAACTGGGGTGTGCACACGCGTGTGCGCGCACATGTATGTGCTGATGTGGGGCTGTGTGCGCACACATACGCGGCCTGATGTGTGTCTGGGTGCACACGTATACGGCCTGATGCTCTGTGCACATATAGGCCTGAGTCTCTCTGTGCACACACATATACGGCCTGATGTGTCTGTGTGTGCACGTATAGGCCTGATGTGTGTCTGTGCACACGTATACGGCCTGATGTGTGTCTGTGTGCACATATAAGGCCTGTGTGTCTGTGTGCACAGTATACGGCCTGATATATCTGTGTGCCCATGTATACGGCCTGATGAGTGTGTGCACATGTATACGGCCTGATGCATATGTGCAGCTCCACGTACAGATTCTGCCCTCTGTGTTCAGCTGTGTGCTGCCGACCTGTGCTTGTAGATTCGTGGGCAAACGCCAGCGTGCAGATGTGTTTGCATGTGCAGATGTGTCTCTGCGTGCAGGTGCGCGCGCGCAGGTGTGTGCTGCTGACGTGTGCAGTTGCGTGCTCGTTCATGCTGATGTGTTCGGGGACGTGCGTGGAACCCGCTGGTGCGTGTGCGTGTGTGAGGGCGTGCAGATGTGCGTGTGCAGATGTGCGTGTGCAGATGTGCGTGCAGATGCACATACAGACAACCTGGAGAGATGCGGGGGGGGGGGGCCGCGCGGGTGCGGGGGTGTGCCGATGCGCGTGTGCAGGCCGCGCGCGCGCGCAGACGCGTGCCCACAGAGCTACGCGCGGACACGCGTGAGGATGCCTGCGCGCAGCTGTGCGTGCGCAAATATACAGATGCACGGGCAGATGTGGCTACGCAGAAGTGCCCAGATGTGCGCGTGCACAGCTGCGGGCACAGGCGTGTGTCCAGATGTGCCAGCAGAGATGCGCGCCCTTATGCGCGCGCGTACAGATGTGCGCACACAGCTGGTGGCTGCACCGACCCCCAGAGCTGCCCACCGTCGGACCACCCCGCACCCCCAAACCCCCCCACCCCCCCCGCCCCGCCACCGGGGGGGGTCACCCCGATATGGGGCGGCGGGGGGCGGGGGGGGGAGGGGGGGGGGGTGGCGGCGGTGCCTTTGAGGAGGGCGGGCGTGTGCGCGGGTGTGCGTGTGTGCCTGTGCATGCGTGTGTGCATGTGCGTGTGCATGTGTGTGCGTGTGCGCCCGCCCCCGGCCCCGCCCCGCAGCTGCCAATCACCCGGCGGGCGCTTTGATGTCGGCAGCCCGGGCCGCCGCGCCGCCGCGCTCGCACACGGGCACCGGGCGCTCCGTGCCTCTGGCTGCCGCCGGCGCCCGCTGCTCCCAGGGACCCGCGGGCCCGCGCGCCTGGAGCCTGCCGACCCCCCGCCAGCCGCCGGGGGAGGGAGGGAGGGAGGGAGGGGGGGGGAAGAGGAGAAGATTTAAGAAGGAAAACCTATTCTAGGTTTTGTTTTTTTTTTTTTTTAAGGAAGGGTTTAAAGGGAATTTGAAAAGGGGGAACAAAATTAAAGGAAAAAGTTTAAAAGTTGGAAAGGAGGAAAAAAAAAAACTTTAAAAAGAAAGATTTCAAGAGGGAGCAATTTTTTTTTTTTTTTTTTAAAGGGGGGGAAAAAAAAATTAAGGGAGGAAAAAAAAAAAAAAAATAATTGCGAAGGGCTTGATCCGGGCGGCGGAGAACAATACTCGCCGGGAAAGTTGCTGCGCGGCTCGGGAGGGAGCGGCGGGAGGAAAATGCCGCAGCTGGGCAGCGGCGGCGGGGACGACCTGGGGGCCACCGACGAGATGCTGGCCTTCAAGGACGAGGGCGAGCAGGAGGAGAAGATCCCCGAGAACGCCTTCACGGAGCGCGACCTGGCCGACCTCAAGTCCTCGCTGGTGAACGAGTCGGAGGGCAGCGGCAGCCCGGCCGCCGCCACCGCCGACCCCGAGGTGAGCCGGGCCCCCCCGCCGCCCCCGCCCCGGCCCCGCCGCCCCCCCCGCCACCCCGCTCTGCCTCTCTCTCTCCTCCCCACGCAGGCCATCAGGCGGGTGCAGGATCCGCAGAGGGTCTACCAGGAGAAGCTCCCGGACCACATGGATGATGGTTAGTCGCACCGACCCCCGCCCCCTGGGGTGGGGGGAAAATGGGGTGGGTGTCCCCTGGTCCCCGCTGGCCTCCCCTGGCTCACCCTAGCCGACCGAGCTGGCCAAGCGCTCACCATCCCTAGGGTGGGGGGGCGCCCCGGTCCCAGCCTGCCATCCTGCAGCCCCCGGGAGGGAGGGATGCTGGCCTGGCCACCATGGCCCCCCCAGGGAACACAGCTCCCATCAGCAGCAAGGCTTCCCCCTGCACCCCCGGGGGTCCCGGGCACCCCCCCAACACTCTCTGCGAGGAGTACAGGGTAAAAAGACTCCAAAAATGTGCTGTAACCTGTTTGGGGGCCCCCGCTAGGCAGAGGAATCACCTGTTGTAAGGTGAATCTTGATGGGGAACTTTAATTTCAGCAGGTATGAAGCATCAGGACCCAGGGATGTATAAAGGATCTGCGTATTCCGGCTACCCTTTCCTAATGCTCTCAGACCCTTACCTGCCAAATGGATCTATGTCACCTCTGGTGAGTTCACCCTCTCCTTACGGAGAAGTTTCGTGGCCTCTCTCACTGCCGATGTACGTTGCAGGTATCGTGCAGGCACCTACACGTGCTTTTTTTTTTTTTTCCTGACAAATCGCAGCCCTGTTTCTAAAATGCCCGGGCACTGTTCTGGCCAAGCCGAAGGGAGAAGGAGTGGGGAGGGGGAAAGATGCTCGGCAGCAAGCGCCTGCTTCGCTCCGAATTTGCTGGAGGAGCTGCTTTTCCAATCTCCCCATCCTCTAGGCTCGCCTTTACTCCTCCAGCAATCAAACCCTAGTACCCAGTGTAAGAATGCCCCTTCCTTTTTCTGGGTCACAGGCTTTGGAGGCGAGCAGCTTCTGGTGTTTGTGTTCAGGGAGGTGTCCTGCAGCTTAACTTCAGTTCGACGTTATCTGGTTGTAAAATGGCCAGGTTTTGGCCGGCCTTCGGTTGGGGCTCTGTTGTGGATGATGGCCCAGAAAGTGGATCTTGTGCTTCTAAAATGGCAGTAGAGGTTTTTAGAAAAAGACTTAATGCTGCTGGAGGACTATTCCCGTCTTCTTCCTGTAAAGTTTTTCCCCCTCAGGTCAAATCAGCTTTGATAATTCTGTATATTCTAATGTTTATAAGTTTTGTTGTCTGAATAATTAAACTAAAGGCTTCTCTATGAAAGCTGCCTTTTCCCATCCCGGGGAGCCGGCAGTGCTGCGTTCGTTTCAGACGTTATCCTGCGTTTGCAGGTGGTAAATGAGAACATCATCTGGGTTATTTCAGGTTTCGTTTTTGACCTCTTAGGGGATAAGGTTTAAAAGACTGTATCTTAATCTCAGCCATTTTTTCGCTGGAGGGGGAGGATGTTAAACTGGCATTATGAAAAACTGATGGATTGTGGGGTATGAAACTCGAGTTAAAGTGTGATGAAATATTGTTCACTGGAATAGCTGCTGCATCCTCCCGCCTGACCCTGCTAGCCGGCGCGGCAGGAGGAGAGCGGTTCCCCCTGCGAGCCTGCCCAAACCCTAGCACAGCCCTTCTCGGGGGAGCCGATTTCCCCCGCTGCAGGCTGTCCTAACTTTGCTGAAGTCAGGTTGCAGATATTGAGACTCTGCCCCACAATTTTGAAGTCTTCCTTTGGCAAGAAGAGATGCGTTTGCAAATCTGTACCTTGCTGTAATCCAAATAAGCATTTCTTCTGTTGCTTCCCACCTTGTGTCCCCTCCTCCAGGTACCAGGTATCCCCCTCACCCCTCTAAAATATTAAGTCGCTCTCTTCTTGATACATTTTACATGAGGATACTAAATTTGTCTTATTTAAATGCATTTAGTTTGCTCCCTGGGATAGAACCCGAGTAAATTCAAAGCTACATTGGGCCACCAACTATTTGCTGTAGGAGAATTTCTTTTAATCTTAAAACCTTACTGGATGGGCAACAAAATGCAATAGCCTATTTATTAGCAATTACGCTAAAAAGTAGATTGTGGTTTGTGAATCACCTTTCCCCTTGATAATGTAATAAAAACCCAAGAGGTTGCTGAGCAGCAGACAGGAGTAAATGGACTGTGCAGAACTCGAAGGGGAAAAAAACGAGTAGCAGAGAAGGAATGATCCCAGCCCCGTGAGAGCCCCAGAAATCATCCACTGCCTCAGCCAGCTTTGCTTAGGCCCATTCAAATCCTGCCGAGTTTTACCTTGTGTGACTTAAAAAGCTGATGTGATGTTTTCAGCTAAAAATCTGTTACCTAACAGACACGGGAAGGTTTCTTCCTGGGATAAAGGCTGGTCTTTGGGGTTTTCGACTTGGTACAATAGCTCTGCCGATACATCCTTCTGGGCAATTTTTTCTTGGATTTATATTGACTGTGCAAAGGCTATCACAGTAAATTATGTATTGCTCTTGTACAGATTTATTGCTGCCGTGAATATTCTATAAAGCGCGGGCTACGATCTGGTGGCTGCTTCCAATAATTGAGGAGGTCAGATTTGTGACCAAAGATTGCAGATACTTAACCATCCATAAAAGTGTGTTTAATTAACACTTTAGCACAAGCAGAGCCCGGTTGTGTGAGTGAATGGGATTACGTATCGCAGCCATGCGTGCGCTTGATAGTGGAGGTTGTATTTTGGTTAATGGGGCTTCCTGGAAACGGTTGTTTGCAGCTAGGATTAATTTTAGCATCTTCAAAAATAAAAATTAAAAAATTTAACCCAGTAGTACTTTGGCAAACTGTCAGGGCTTTACGCTTAACTGATTGAAAAATACAGTACGGCTCCCTGAAAGATGAGGGGCGGTCGGCACCGAGGCTGTGGGTTGAACCCCAGCCTTGCGACGCACCATAAAACCACTTTTTTTTTTTTTTTTTTTTTTTTTTTTTTTCCTGCGGACTCCCTCCGAACCCCAGCAGGGTGCTGCGAGCGGCGCTGGAGCTGGCCCGGAGCGCCTGCCCGGGTGGGTGTGTCGCTACCGGCATTACCGGCATGCTGCTTTCCTTTTTTCTTTCTTATTTTCTCAGCGGCATCACTTTTGCTTTGTTTCCCTCAAGGTGTTTGTAGCCCGCTAACTGTTACACTGCTCACCCCAGCATCCTGCTGGGCTGCCCGCATCTCCCCAGCCCCAAAATTGTCTCTTTTTACCAAAACACACCCACTTGTGTTATTTACATGCTCTGGTGGCGCTCCCGAGTGATGCGCCCAACGCGTCCGGGTACCTGACATCAGCAGCACCGCCAAGCCCAGCTGATGTCCCCAGCCAGCAGCAGGATGTGGCAAGAACCACCCTGCAGCGGGCAGATGCCGGGCGTTTGGCTCGGTGGGCCACCGTTGCTGCAGGTGGCAAACGCCAGTTTCGGGTAGTTCAGCTGGAGCGATGCTGGGGTGAGCGTGCACAAGTAGCCTGGACTGGCAGCAGAGCTGTCAAGGAGAGGAAGGAGGGCTGGGGATGGCCAGGGCGCAGAGGGGAAGGGGCTCCCGGAGCTGGGGACGAGGCAGTGGGCTGAGCCCGGCTGTCCCGTGGTTCGGAAACGCGCTGTGAACCCCCGTCGGCCGGCTGGGCCAGGGCGGGCACGCTCTCGGCCAAGCGTGTTCAGAGCATCTCGGCGCAGACTCTGCATGCATCTGAAATCTTGAAATTTTGCAAGGCGCCAGGAGAGCCGTTTCTCACCCGGCTCTCGGGTGTCGCATGCGTGGTGGTTCCTGACTCTGCTTCGGCTCTCCCGACTCTTGCAAAGTCCAGCTTTTCCCAGAGTGGAATATATAGGATTTGCTGGTTAAAAATCTGCAAGAAACTTCCCAAGAATATTAACACGTTGAGGAACTGTTTTTCTAAATGAAATATAAAATCATAAAACTATATCCTTTTTTAAATAGTACAAATGACTTTAAATCAAATTAAGGTACATCCTTAGTAAGAACATCAGCCTTTTAGGTGGTTACAAACATTAGAGGTCAGACATGGTCAAACATGTTAACACTTTGATCAGATTAAAATATTTTTCTTGCTACAGTTGTATAATTGAGTTTGGACCCGAGGGGGTTTTCTGAACATTGTTATATCTTGTACCATGTGGTAGTTAAATGGTAGAAGGAGCATTTATAAGTTCCTTTACGTTCCTTTTGTAAATAGGTTTATAAAACAGGGGAGCGAGCCGTGCTGTCCCGTATGTAGGGCACAAGCTCTCCCCGCTCCAGTCGGTGGGGCAGTTCCTGGGGGAGCTTTTCACACCTTCTGGGCACCTCTCGTGCGTGTAGCGAGCATGCAAGGTGTGTGGAGGCAGAATTAAAGTCTTTTATGTATAAAGCTGAGGCACCGGACTTTCTGTCTGCGTGAGAAACAGAGGTCCAAGAGCCTCTGTTTCTTTGGAAAACAGACACTACCTAATTTTCTTAATTATTAAGTTGTCTAACCAGAGCTTGCGTAGGAGCAGAAGGGTGGTGGTCACCTCCCCAAGCTCGGCCCATCCGCTGTCCCCAGATGAGATGGCAGGCCTGGGGAACAGTGCCGATGCTCCCCGTGGTCCGCCGGGCTCCTCCAGCTTGGTTCCCATCAAGTGGGTTTGAAATGTCCCCTTGGGCAGGGCAAGATGGAAGTGCAGTTACTGCTGGCCTGGGGCCACAGGTCCCAAATGTCTGTCATGAGGTCAAGAAGCACGGAGCTGGAAGTCTCCTGCTGCCCGTTGCCGGACAGAGGCGCAAGCAGCAGCCGCTGCGCCCCGGGACACGGCGACTTCTGCGGCAGCCCCCTTCCTCCAAGGCTGCTCCATCGCTTTGCGGGAGGAGGCTGTTGCCCCCGCAGCAGTTGACGGAAGGAAATCTGCAGCTCAGCTGCTTCTGCGTAGAAGTCTTTCTGTCCTAGCTTGCACTGCCAGGGCAACAGTTTAGTATTGTTTTTTCCTGTGTCGAGTTCTGATCCTGTTGAAACCAGTGGGAAAACTCCCCGGAGTCGCCTTGTGATGGGGATTTGTCGCTGCTGCATCCCGCTCCAGATATGCGCGGAGGGAGGGCAGCCGCACGCGTACGGCAGCTCCGCGCGTTACCAGCGGTGCCCGCTGCCCTGGGAGAGGAGCAGCACCGGTGCCTTCCCAGCCAGGTGCCCTGGCAGCAGGGCTTGTGCTCCCGGGACAGAACTCCGTCCCCATAAACTGCTATATTCCCGGTGGAAAGCGTTAGGAGTGTGGTGGCTGTTGATGGATGTCCTGGCAGACAGACAGATGAGTAATTTGTTCCCTCCTGACCAGAGCGAATCCACTTCTTCTAGCTCTTCTACCTAGCTTGAAATAGGATAATGGTGAAAATAATTTTTTCATGTTAAAGCATAATGTTGGATAGGTGGATGTACCAAGGCACAGGGCTTCCGAGGTCATTTATTGCATGTCTGATTCAGCCTTGGTTCCCCCCCAAGGAAAATTCTTCTGTTAATTTCTGAGCTCATATCACACCCTCAATTTTGAAGCAGAACTTCCCTTTGAAATAAATTAGAGAGTTCTGCTTAAGAAGCAGTGACATGATACAGCACTGCCTGTGTGTGGTCTAATATAACCTTATTTTTAAAATTGTTTGGAATGAAAAAAAGAGAAAGGAAAATGTCACAGGGAAACAAAAGCAAGTTTTATGTAAATCTGTGCATGTGAATAAGCGTGCACGTGATTCAGACAGTTCAACAATATCTGCTCTCCCACTGGGATTCCTTCGCAGGCTACCCTGGAACTGCCTTCCCAGGCACGGGATGCTTTGTCGGTGAGGAGTTGCTATGAGATTATATATGGAGAAGGCACCGTTCCTGCAAGCTTCCAACTGTTGCTGTTTGTGAAGTGTTGCTAGCTCAACCAGTTGAGAATTTAGAGTGAAAAGCAAAATCTAACATCAGCCCAAGCTCCCAAAGCTCATCCACGTTAATGAATAGTATTTCTGAAATTTTAACTGTGAAGAACAAAGTGGTTTGGGGGTTAGCGGCACACGACGTGTCCGAGATGAAAGAACAAAGCTGGTCTGGTATCCAAAGCTTTAACCGAGAGAAGGGGGGGGTGGCGAGGAGCTCTGCCACGGGCCCTTGCTGCTCGCTGGTGGGACACGTGTCACCTCGCGGCTTGCAGTCCCTCTCCTGCCACAAGTCTACAGGCACCATTAAATTCCTGCGTTTGGGTGGAAACGCTGACAAATCCCTACAGTCGGGTGTGCTGGCATTTGCTGTTCCGAGGTACCCGTTCAAGTAACCACGCGTGTGTTCCTGTGACTAAACAGCCCTTGCCGACTCCGTAGGGATGACTCTCCCGACTGGTCTCGTAGATCATCTGTGAAGGGCCAGATCCTAATCACAGGCTGAATCCCTCTCTATCGGTAGCATGATCTGCAAGTGAAGCAGGTTTTCAGGATACGGGTGGCGTGAGCTGCACGCTGAAGGTTGCAGTCTGGTCCGGACTGGGTCTGTCTGTGTGTACAGGGCACGATGGTTATTGGTAGAGCACAGTCAAGTGCTGAGAAACGTCAACCATTTGGAAGAAACATCTACAGCTTGCCATTAACTTCACACCCGCAGGTTCTTTGTCTGCCCTTTGGCCATGAGTGATTCAGCAAGAGCAAATTTAGTCTTCGTTTTGTATGGGTTGGCCTTCGAGCCCCCTCGCTAATTCACCATAGGCAAGGTGAAGGAAGGACCCATGCATGTGAGCATCGTGCGTGCTCACGGGGAGGCTGTGCTGGCCAGGGCAGGTTTGGTTGTTGAACAACAGTCGAGCGCGTGCTGCGTTCGGTTACTAAAGTCTCCCGCACCATGTGTGAGTCACAAATTCCTCAAGAAATCCTCAAGGATTGTCTTCTGCTGTCTGTTGCATTGATTTGAAGAGGGGCTAGATGCCAGACATCCCCAGCCCTGTCCTCTTGGGGAGGGCATTGCCACTGCAGGAGCTTCTCTCCATCCTGCCCCTCTGAGGCTTTGGGCTGTCCACAGCCTTCACACAATGCCTCTCCTTTCGTTTGCTGCTCATTTCCTTGGTTTCCCATGCCTTTGCCACTCCAGCTCGCTGCTCTTGGTGCCAGGAGATGGCTTAGGTCAGCATCTCTCCCAGCCTGATGTAGACATGCTCTTACCTCATGATTTACCAATGGTGGGTGGAGGGCGCAGAAATAGGAGAGTAGGTACAAGTTGCTTCCTGAACTCTCTGCAGAGCCAGTGTGGCAGGGAAAACTTCTCAGCCTGAGCAAATACCAGGCTGGTGCCAAGGTGGGATGTGCGGGTCCCCCCCCCCACAGGCTCTTTCATGTGCTATTCTTCCAAATTTCTCTTTAAAAAAATAGGCTATAACATGATACTGGCTCATTAGTCTCTGTGTCTGGAGGATGGAACAAAGGTTCGGTAGGAGGATGGGTGACTAAGAGGGTTGGTAACAGGATGCAGAGCTGTTTGCTTCCTAGTTTCCAGTTTTAATCCGGCTGAATCAGTAAGGACCGAACGCCTGTTCTGTCTGCTGGCTTGTCCAGCGGTCTGTCCGGGAGGGCACGGCTCCCTCCAGCCCCCAGGCAGGGTGAGTGTTCCATAGCGTGAATGATGAGATGTCCTGGGAACCTGCAAAGTTTGTACCAAGCCCTCTGCGAGTGTCAGCCGAGGTCTTCGTTCTCGCCCTGGGACTGCCGGTTCAGCACACGCCGCTGGCTCACAAACCCACCGACTTCATTGCTTAAAGGGAGGGATTGCAACATCACCCGCCTCTGAGCCGTGGTTGCGGCAGGATCTTGCTCACCTCCCAATGATCCTGGACAAAGAGCTCTCACCGTCACCTCCTCACGGAGCAACTTATCACTGCTCCGTCCTGCGGCCCTTTTCTCTGATTTTTGCCTTTGGGTCTTTATAATTTATGCCCCTTCCCAAAGTTACGGAGGACTATTCCACCACCGCCGCAAAGCAGTTTCGCAGAGGAAGTGGGACATTTAGTCAATGCTGAGGATGAGGAGGGTTAGCAATGAGGATGAGGAGGGTTAGCAAAACCTGGCAGAACTAGCGGTACCCATCCGGAGCATCCCGCTGGCTGGAGGCGCTGGGCAAGGGGTCACCAAAGTGGCTTTAAACCACCGCTCCTCTCCCATCCGCCGCGTCTGTGCTAAACACAGCTCAGCTGCAGCAAAAAGAATCTGGTTCATTGTGTTTCACGGGGTCCCAAAATTAGTATTTTGTTAAACAAAACAATAAACTCAACAATGCTGTGGTAAGTTTTCAAAACCAAAGTAAAGCTGGATACTAGAATCTAGAGCACTTTTCCCCTCTGGTTATAACAACTTTATAGTTGATTAAATGATAGGCAGAAAAAGGCCTCAACAGTATCTCCTTTGTTCCATTGAGAATCTGGAACTATAATATACGAAGTACACATCTGCCTTGAAGAGCCATGCAGTAATCACAGACTGACCAAAAAAAGACTTTTTTGGGTTGTTTTTTTTTTTTTTTAAGTGATTCAACTTGTATGCTGTATGTTGAATTTGTTTTCTGCTGTGGTTTGCTCTGGGGAATAGCATACACGAGCGTAAACAGAGGTGGGACTTAGGCAAAAGCAAAATGTGAAAGCCCAGGATCCGTGGAGCGTGCTTGGCTCAGCACAAGGGGGAGACAATTATTAAACGCACTTGTGGAAGAAGTGCTGGGGAGATGGCACTTCCCAGCAAAATGCTCAGGAGGGATCCGAAATGTGGCATCTGTATTCTAACGCTGAGGAGATGGCACTGCGGAGATGGCTTTCATGTTTAGGAAATAAACCGTCGTTAAGATCTACCACATGAAAAATGTGTTGTTCGTAGCCTGGAGAGGCTGGTGAGTTGGTTCTCGTTACGTGCCCTGGAATTGCTGCCGCGGGAGCGGAGATAGCGAGGAGTCATCGTTGTCGTCGTCGTCGTTGTTTTCCACAAGCCTCGCTTTGTATGGCTTTGCCCTAAAAGAAGAAAGGCCGATTCTAACGTGGGAGACAGTGCGCAACCCCTGACACTGGCATACCCGAGGTCGAAATTTGGCCTTTGAGCTTTGGCTTCCTGCTATAACTTACAGAGTGTGGCATTGCCGCCTTTGAAATCCGACCGTCCGAGGGGACGCGCGGATTCAGGAATCCAGGTGACGTTCTGCGGGATCGCATCGTGCTGGGCTGAGCATTCCTTTAGGACAGGCAGTGCTGTCACCTAGGATAAATTAACATATGCATACTAACCCTAAATCCAAAACAGGAGCAATAATATAAAATAAGAAATAAAATTTAAAAAAAAAAAAAAAACAACCCACCCAAACCTTTTTGTTTAACTTTCTCTGATACAAAGCAATTTCTCCGGGACTGTACACCATATGAAACACATTATAAATGCTCTTGTAAAATCCACATCATTATACCACATGAAAGGCTGGGTCCTAAAAATAGCCATTCAGAGAGGATGCAGGCTAGTAGCAATTTCGGTGATCATGAAATAGTTTTGTTGACATCGCTGTGCATGCACACCCACAGAAAGCTTTGACTTTTGAATATTCTTAGCAACATTTGTGCTTTATGGAATTTTCCACGTTTTGGTCCCATGAATAGAAAAGAACCCGGGGTGTTCTTTTCTGATCTTATCCCCATGTTTCTAACCCTGATTGTATTGAGAAAATGGGTAATTTTTTTTTTTTTTTATTTTTAATTTTATATGAAACTCTTCCCTTGCGATCAGTTTGACAGAGGTTGACAGTATCAGTTGTCTTTCCCTGTCTCCTATCGGTGGAAATGCTTTCTTTTTCATTCAATAGACACACACATCCTTGATATTTTGGAGGGCTAAAATGTAAACCTAGAGCGTTGGACGATAACGTGCAGAGCTGCCACATCTACCCAGCCTTTGTATCTGCTACAGCGTCCAAAAGAAAGAAAATGAGATCTGCAGTAATTACACAGTAATGTATCCACAACAAAACATTTCTTCCTCGTCCCAGCGATCAGAACTTGGCTTTTGTTTTGAGATATGAAAGGATGCGGCCTCCTGGCTTTGGTGTGTTCGCAGCAAAGCCCCGTCTGGCGCAAACTGCCGTAGCTCTGGGATAGGCAACAGAGTCCTGCCAGTTGATATCGCTGGAGATCTTTTTGAAGAGCTCATCAGATTTTTATTTTAGTGCTGCTGTGTTTTGGTTTTAGCTTGTTAGGGGACAGTTTTCTGAAAGAACGTTTTGAGTCTTCAGTGCTGATCTCTTGTTTGCATTTTTCTTTTGTAAGTAGGAATGGGGATGCTGGAGACGTACGCCCTTGAACACAAGGATGTCTGAAGGTTGTGGTTTAAGTCTAGGCAGGGTTTTAAGTGTGTGGCCCCTCTAAAGCCAGTTGGAAACAGTCTATTTCCTCAAAGTAAGTTTGCTTTTGGAATTGGAGCAAAATCCTTGGAGATAGCGAATGAAATAATAGGGTGTTGAAGAAAATGACACTACTGCTTAAATAGCTGGCATGAAAATCATTAAGTCTGAAGTTTCATTCAAATCAGATGTAGCTGTGGTTGTAATGGGGCAGGACGCAAACTCTTCAAGCAATGCAACTCGGAGTGATTCACGCCGAGACTCACAGTCATTCTCCAGGTCGTTTTAACTTAAGGGCAGCTTCTTGTCCCTTTGTCCAGCTCTTGAGTCCCTTTCCCATGGAAACGGGCTCTCACATTTTGTGATCAGTCAGCTGAGTTCTTCCAGGCTGTTGGTGACTTTGAAGAATCAAACACTGTAAAATAACATCACAGAAATGTGTTCGCCGTTGCTCATTTAGCTCCCTAAAGGAGCTGGACAGGGGGACACGGGGATACCTGGACAAGGCAATAATTTTATCTAAACCTCATAGAGTAAGTGCGTTCATCTCTACACGCAGTTGGTGGTAATTTAAGGATGTATTTCCAACTAAGTGCTAAGAAATGTTGGCTCGTGTTGGCAAGCGTGCTCTGTATAAGCGACAGATACCGGCGTTTAGAAAAAGCCAAGAAGTTTCTGAACACTTCTGGCTTGAAGTTAACATCGTGCCTAAGTCCTTTTGTGTTTTCCATAATTAATTTGATGGCTGAAACCAGGGGTTTGTCTGGTAATGTGAGTTTTTTAATGTTCCGGTGAGCTCTGTGCTTTTCCTGCTAGGAGCAGAATTCAGGTAAAGCCACTAAATGTGGGCTGGCTGGGACTTCGGTCAGCACTTGAACGCAAGAGCTGGTGTAGAGAAAATTGCATTTCTTCACTCAAGAGGGCAGAAAATTACTTGATATGTCAGTGCCGGTTGCTGGGTTATTGGCATTTACTGGAAGTAGTATATAACTACATGCATATATTTAAACTTTGCAAACTAACAATGTTTTAAAATACTTGTACTGATCTAGTAGGTGGCTCTGCCTGTAAATGCATACTGGGGGATGAGGCGGCCTGCAGTGCATCCCTGAAAAATCAGCTCCTATATCCGAAAGCATCGCTCTTCATCCAAATATTCTTCTAAAACCAGTGCCGTGGTAAATGTCTGACTCCCGGGCGGGAGCGTTGCTGTTGGCCGTGGGTGGGAGCTGCCTCTCTCCTGCCTGTGCCCGGGGAGCTCGTTTGATACGGAGCCGAGCGATCCTCTTACCGGAGAGCGCCAGGTGCCGTCTCAGACGCGCGTCAATAGCCGAGCAAACAGCCATTAGAAACACCAGTTGTTTGTGTTTTAACACAGGATGTTCTCAAAATCAGGTAAGAAGTGAGGCATGTTACCAAGTTTTATAGCAGAGGAACCGGATAGTCTTGTAACTGCCGTGCAGGGCTGCGGCGGAGGAAGCGTGGTTTTATCCCAGCTTCTGCTCCCAGTCCTCTAGGACCTTGTTTCTCCGTGACTCAGTTTCCCCCAGGAGCGTTCCGTAGCTTTATTGTTTCGTGTGTAAGCGATGTTTGGAGAGCACTGTGGGGAAAGCCACGTCGATGAAAAAAGCCCATAAAATCCAACACAGGTGGCTACAAGAAGGGATGTTTCAGGAATGATCAGAGAAGAACTAGCCAAAAAAAGTAAGCTGGGCTGCTTTTTGGACCATTTACTTCAAGATATTAAACAAATTGCAATTTCATAATCTTTTAGCAAGTTGCAGGTGGCCCTAAAACCACAACTCCTTCAAGGCGATTGGCATCTTTGCTTGCTTTAAAAACAAGTCCCCTTGCAGCCTGAACGGTGATTTCATTGAGCGGCATCGGCTGGATGGGAGCCGTGACTGGACGGTCCAACACATTGGCTCAAACACACGCGCCACACAAATCCAAAACCTAGGACAAAATGCCATTTCTTATTTACCAGCTCCTAATGCACTGACGAGAACAACCTCCGGGATTGCACAGCATAGTTTTTGGGCACACGTACCAAACCCCTGGATGCATAATTCAAATTCCTTGTAATGAAGAATGAGTCTATTTATCTTGGAACCTTTTTTACTTAAACAGTAATCTCTAGGAAATCATTTGTTAACAGTAGTTAGCTGCCAGTTTGTCAGTTAATGGCTTGAGGCAAAGTCAGAAGCGAATGAAATCTTTCCAGGGAGATGCTGCTGTCGCATGTGGTGCAGAAAGGTTTATAACAGAAAGCATTAGAGGAGGCGGTCAGATGAGTTCCATCCAACTTTTAGAAACACGAGGAAACCAGGCATGATGGGGATGGACGTTTTGCTAGCGCATCCGTTTGTAAAATATTAAAGCCATCAATCGTGCCTATGTCGACTTCTGAGCCTAAATTTTCCTTACTGGAGGCTCCAGGTGTGGGTGCACGGAGGCCAAAACCGCATGCATTCGCAGTGGCTGGGGCTCTGTCTTGTGCCCTGGGCATCTCTGCATCCCGGGCATCTCCGTATCCCAGACATCTCCGCATCCCAGGCATCTCTGCACCCCTGGGCATCTCTGCACCCTGGGCATCTCCTCACCCTGGGCATCATCTCTGCACCCTGGGCATCTCTACACCCCGGGCATCATCTCCGCACCACGGGCATCATCTCTGCACCCCGGGCATCTCTGCATGCTGGGCGCAGGGGCAGCTGGGCGGGAGAGCTGGGGCATAGCCCCCCCAACTCAGCTGGGGTGCCGTGGGGTGTCTGCCGGGGCAGCAGAGTCCTCCAGTTCTCAGATGTTATCATTTCTCTATAAGAGTCTAGCAGCGAGTTTCAGTTAGGTAATGAGAGTTATCTGATTTCTCTTTAATCTGAGCAGCATCACTACAGCGTGATAACCTTGACTCGCTGTTGATCTCGTGCTTGGTGCTGCAGGGAGAAAAGTGGCAAGAACGGGTGAAAATTCACTGGAAAAGGAGCTGAGAAAAGTCACCCTAATCTATACCAAATCCCTCTTTCTTGCAGCAGAAGCGGGTGAGAAATAACTGCCCCGAGTGGAAACTCTCCCATGAAGCCACAAAATCCAGCTGGAGTAAATACCACTTCCCTGCAGCATTATCTCCCACTCGGTGCTGCCTGCCCACAGAGGATGGTAGGGTGTAGGAACTGGCAGGCGATTAATGGCAGCCTGGTTCATAAAAAACTCTGCTGCCAGAAGGACGTGGGACCCAGACAGAAGTAAAGAGGGGCTGGTTCTCTCTGCAGATGCCCCCAAGTGCTATTTGTCTGAGAGCAGATTTTCCCACAGATCTTTGGCCTTCATATTATTTGAAGAACCCCCTCTGCAGCTGCAATCCTTCCCTCCCCCGAGGGAAAAACAGGGTGGTAACTTTGTGAACTGAATGGTGTGGAGGTTTAGGAGTACTGCCATGGGAGGGGAAGATTTGGCTCATTAGCGTGGAACATTGTGTTGCCAGGAACAGAGTTTTGGGGCAGAACTAATAACATGGAAGCAGATGCAGTCAGCTTTTATTAAACTGGTTTCTAGATGACTTTAAATAGGCAACAGTTGTATCTGGGGCTTTCCTTGCGAAAGGCGGAATGGCAGACCCCAGCAGCAAAGCCTGGCTTGGATGCTGGCTAGTAAGTACAGAGAAGCCAACCGAAGTTCTGGATGCAAGGAAAAATTTCTCCCAAATGTATTTTTAAAAAAAACCAACCCAACAACAAAAGACTTTGTGGTTGCGTTATAGTCTTTAAACTCTTACAGTCCACACATCTCGCTTGGAGCAAGGAACAGCTGTAGAGTTATAGGGTTTATAGTTTGAAGGACCCAACGTTCTATCATCTCCTCTTTATCATGGTGTATCATCTCTATGCCATGGACTCCTGAATTTCACTCAGTTACCCCAATAGCTGGACGTGCCATTAACTGCTTGACAGTGCATTACAGGTAGGGATGGATAAATTAATCTCCAAGCCAAGTTTTGAAGCACTTCTCCCTTGAACCACCCTTTCCGTAGCGCTAATTAACTCCATAATGCTTATCTGCATCGGTGATGGTCGGATGCCATTTCCTGACACATGGCATTCCACGGCCACCAGTAACGATGGGTTGAACTCACTCTGTAATTGCCTTACCCGACTGCACAGGTTGGAATGACCATGAGCCAAATACAAATTGCCCATCTCAGCCAGCTACCAGAATCGGGGCAAGGCTGTTGATACCTCTGGGAAGTCACCACAAAGACCATCCACCCCTCTGCCAGACCCAGAAATGACTATTACTGTTTGTCCTGACAATGCCCTTCTGGTCCTTCGCCACCTCCGTGCAGCCTGGACTGACTGTCCGGCTTTCATGAGGGTGTTGGGAATGATCAGCTCCCGTCCATGCAGCCGAGCCTGCAAATCTCTGCAGAGGTGCCCATTGGATTTCTGACAACTCCGTAGATGTCCATTAGCTGTCACCTCCTCCCACACTGACTCCAGCCACCATTTCATAGAGCAAAAAGCACCGTCCAGAAATCCTTTCTCTGCTCTCCGCATCTGAGAGCAGCCTGGCATACGCAGCAGGTCTTCATTGGCGTGCTCCTCACAGCCTCGGCATCCTGGCCCGGCTGAATAAGGCGCAAAGAATCCCATTTGAATGCTGTGCTCCGTCCTACCTTTGTTGTGCAATACTTTTTTCTTAGGCAGTTTCTAATCTAGAGATTTTCTGGGATCTGTGTGTGGCATGAAGGGAAGTCTCCTCATCACCTCGGGTTCTGTCTTTCAGTACCAAGTGTTTAAGACATAATTCTAGGCGTCCAGGGCTTGCTTTCTTTTTGTGTCTCCTTTGCTGTTGCTTTCATTTACTAACATGTTGAACTTCAAAGTCTATTCTTTCTCCTTCCTAATTTTTATGGAAAAAATGGTCTGAACCCCATTTGCATTTCCTCCCTGAGGATACTGGCAATCCTTAATCCTATATATTAAAGAATCTCAATTTTCCCATCAGCCTTTTATTCTGGGACTACTCTTCCACTGTTTTCTCCTTGAAATTCTCTCCTGTGGTTCAGAATTGCTCTTCATAGTGCCCCTGACCACCGTCACTTTCTGTTATGAGTTGCTTGCACGGATGTTGGATCACATTTAAGGCCTTTTCCCTTCCCATCCTGTCCTTTGCGGGTAATTTGTAAAGGTTTTGTGCTCGTGGCAGTAGGTGCGTGTTTGTCCTCGGCGGCTGCAGCGCAGGGCCATGTGCTCCGCAAGCCGCCGATCTCCAGGGACCTGCCAGAATAACTATTTTTAGAACCAAGAGACAGCAGGATGAAGGCAAATAGGGTGAATAACTGGGTGCTAGTTTATTCAGGGTGGATTTCATTTCACACCCATGGGTCCATCTTCCAGTCGAGGATGTGGCTCCCAGTGGCCGCTGGCGTTGACCTGCTCGAGAAGCAATTGCCGTCCTTCCCCGGCTGCGAGGTGGGATGGCACCAGGGGGGACCCTGCCTGTCTCTTGTCCCCCTCTTTGCTTCTACACTGGGATGGGGGCGATTCCCCCTGCATTCCCCAGGAGCTGTGGGAAGCAGGTAGGATGCCGGCTGGGCTGGCCATGCGGATCCAGGGATTTAGATCACGCAAACCCAGTATTCTCTCCTACAAGTCATTCTCAGCTATGTACTGGGGTAATTAGCATGTGCATAAACACTTTGTAATCTTGTGATCATGGCTTGCAGATTAGCTCTTTTGCCAGCTTTGCGATTTCTTTGCCAGTTTTAGTTTTAATTGCAAATCCATTACTGCCAGCTCCCTTGCATATTGTAGCAATAGGCAAATTAAAACACTTGGACACAGTTGGGCGGGTTTCAGTTAAGAAATTAATTGTTACTGCCAACCAGTGCTTTTTAATGTGAGGGTGGCATTTGAGCTTGTTTTTGAGGGCATAATCTCTGAGACTTTCTTTTTTCCCTTCTCCTCCCCCCTCCCCAGACTGCGTTGCCCTGTCGAGCAGCTCCACAGATGGCATGAAGCAAACGCTTGCCTCTTTGATCTCCTAGTCAAGAAATTTGGAAGTCGTTCTGAATTTATGAGAATCCTGTCTGAAATAAATCTGTCTGTGCACAGGGCCACACTAAGTCAGCACAGAGCTGCAGGCACGGCTCACCTGAACCTCCCGGGGATGCGCAGGGTTGCATCCCACAAGAGCATTGTGTGATGCTGTAACGATAAAGAGAAACTTCATGCATATTGTTGAACATGAAAAAGTCTAGACAATCTACAATTTACCAGTCGGGGTAATTGGCTAAAGGCTTAATCCGCCCTGATAATCCAGTAATGGTATTGTTGGCAGGACATGGATGTAAATACCACTCAGCAGCGCTGGCAGCCACTGTCTCCAGCGATCCCTGCCGTTCCCAATTCCCTTTCCACAGTTGTTAGGGCCGGTGGGGAATTTTCAGAGGTTTGCAAACTTCTTGTCTTTGGTATTTTTCAAAAGCTGCCGGTGCTCAGTTGACGTTTTTCATTCTCTTTCTTGGATAGAGAATATTTTTCACCAGCTCAGAATTTTCACAAAAACATTCATCAAGAATTTCTTCTCTCCCCCGACGTATTTCTCACATAGCTTTTCCCAGCCTCCTGAGGCTACAGTCACATAGCCTCCCATTGCCCATCAATACAAATAGCATCGGGTTTTGCAGCAGACCTGTGCCAACACTCTAAGCCGCCTGCCACCTCCTGTGTCCCCTCCAAACCTGGTGGCACTCGCTGAGACTTTGGTGGCATCGCCCTGCACCAGCCCCAGCCCTCACGTGCCACCAGCATGGCTGGGGCTGCAAACGCTGGCCAGGCACTTCTGAGGCCAACAAGCTGAGCGGGGCTTTAAAAATACACGCGCCCCCACACCCCTATTTTGCAGGGGTGTTTTTGATGTCCATCCATTTAGCCCCATGGGGATGAAGGAGGGGGGAGCTGGGGCGCACGGTTGTAGCAGCAGATGCAGGGAAGGATGGATGGACAGACGGATGGATGAGTCCCCCCTCCAGACACGGGTCTCCCACCACTGCGGTGTTTCATCGCCGCGCGCTGCCTTTCGTGGCCTGTTGATATATGAGAGCGTGGCTGGGCTTTGAACATCGGCTTTCTAAAATTATTGTCTATAATTGTGCATGAAGCCAGTTGATAGAATCGCCTACCCCATTCCTGTTACTTTATTCTCTTTAACTCATTCGCTCCGTTTCCCTTGGCAAAAGGCGTTGTATGCCGGTGGCTTTTCAGCTGAAGGGCTCCGATCGTCCAAGCCTGTACAGCACCAAGCACAAATGAACCCTGCTGGGTACCGGAGTCTCCAGGACTTAATTTATAGCAGGGTAGTATTTGCTCACCGAACAGCTGCTTGCTTGTTTCTGATTGCTGGCCTTGCACGGTTAGTCCTGGGTCTAAGAGCCAGGTTAGTTTTTCCTTTCTGTGCATCACCACCAGCATTGTCTGTGCAATTCCCCTGCCTTCGCTGCGGCTGTGGACCTGTAATTGATTGGCACTCGGCAAACAACTCCCCTGATGACCGAAGCAGAAACAGCCTGGGAATTACTTTTGTGCAGCGGGCTTGACTCTGCACTGCCAGCAGAAATGCTAAAAACCCCATATATAATAACATATATAAACTTATTTTGGTGACTGAAACCAGCTGAGATGGCTGTGAATCCCTGACACCTTTTTGAAGGCAGCCTGCAATGGCTTTTTTGAACTTTTTTTTTTTTTTTTTCTGCTCAGAAAACAATGGAAGAAGCACGGTTCCGCTGCAAACAAAACCTGAACATGCTCTAACTTACATACGAAATATCAAAGAGCGCTTATTCAGTACACATTACCACCCTTCCGCTTCACAGCAAACACCTCGTCACGGCTGAGAGACTTTGGGAAAACTATATATAGTGTGTTCGGCCAAATGTCACCCTTGCAATTATCCCATAGCCCTGGCTCCGCAATGTTGTGGCTAACAAATCCAACTTTAATTGTTCGTGATCTCTATCGGAGCAGCCACTGGGTTTGAGTTCAGCCGGTACAGAGTCAGGAGGAATAAACACGAACCTACAGTAAGATCAAAGCAGCGGAGAGGTGCGCATGTGCTAATAATAATAGCTTATGAGAGCTCATATTTTCCTTCAACAACATCCTGTCATTTGTGTATTGGCTTTGAAAAGGGTAAAAAAAAAAAAAAAGAAATTCAGTGTAATTTACTTCAGCAAAAAATGAGATAAGGCAGATACTGGATTGCACCAGCTCGTGTGTGGTTTGCTGCGAGGATTGTACATGCACTGCGTCCTCCAGTGCATGTGTGCATCGAGTGTGCAGCGGCTGAGCTGGCTGTGACCAAAGGACCATTGTTATCTGATTTTTTTATATACAGTCTGTGACAATGTGATGCAGCGAGGAGGATGAGGTAAACAGTCGCAAAGTCGGTAACCGCATCCACACCTGGTGCACCTCGATAAAATGTCTGTAAACAGTTTGTATAGAGTGAGGTTACGGCGAGGCTGAGGACGCCTAACGGCTCCCAGCGGCCCGGGCAAGCGCAGGGAGAGGAACGCGGGGGCTTGGGGGTGGCGTTTCTGCCGGGGGGGGGAACCGCCTGGGGGGAGCCCCTGTAGGTAAAATCGGGATTTTGCCCATCCGTGGCTGCACGGGTCAGCTTCCCGGGCAGCGTGTGGGACGAGCAGAGCGTGGTGGGGGTGACCGTGCCCAGGGCGGCGCTTTGGGAGAGCTCGGCCCATGCCGTGGCAGGGTCAGGCAGCGGCGATTTCCCCTCCGCGTGATGTGACCCAGTTAGGAAGCACCGGGCAGCCCCGAAACTGGGCACAACGCTGACCATTTCCTCTGCCCTCTTAACTTCACATTTTCACTATCAGCTTTTTAATCTAGTGCAGTGGCTTAGAGCTCTGGTGGGGTTTTGCTGGGCCTGGCATCAGGATGCCCCACAGGCTGCGAGGGATCGGGACCCAAGAAACCGCAGGAGGACAGCCGTGGTGGGTGATGCTGGCCACCGAGAGGGAGACAGCCTGTATTTTGAATTTGTCTTTCACGTTGCATGCTGTGGTTGTTGACATTGGGTTGTGCCTGTAGTTCTCTCTGCGAGCAGGAAAGGGTTTGGGGTTTTGGTGAAGGGGAGGAAGGCTGACAATAAAAGGTGACAAAGTGGCCCACTGAGTACCAAAGATGGGCTGGCTGAGGAAGGAGAAGGTTGGTTGGAAAGAAAACCGAGGGGACGAGGACAAACAGGAGCAGGTACAGGCACGGTCACAAACTTTCTGCTCTGTCTTCACGGGCGCTGTGCCTTCAGGTACCGCCGGCTCCCTGGGCAAGGCGTGACGGTGGCCATCGGGTGACAACAACAGCGAGCAATCGCTGCCGCGCCAGCAAGGTGTTTCTCAGGGTTGCGAGGCTGAGCTGGTCTATCCGGAGTCTGCAGCGGCTGAATCGCAGCAAACAGGGACTCGTTAAGAAAGTGGAGCAAATAATAATGATCCATCTGTTTAATGCAGCTGAAAGGCATACTTCAAAGATAGCGTTATCCTAAAAAAAGCCCGAGTATAGAGGGGAATATACTTGATCACAGCTTCCAAGTTGTGATGGTGGCGTTGTAAGTAGGTCAGCAAACGGTAATATTTAAATTAACTCCTCTTTCTGGCAACTAGATGGGAATGTAGGTCTGGAAATGGGCAGATGTAGATTCTCTTCCCAGCTCTGCCACTCTGACAAGTCACTTCATCTCCTCGTGCCTAAGGGAAGAATACACCTTTGGGCTCTGCCCAGTAATCATCAGCCAAATGCTTCCCCACCTATCTGAAGGGTTTTAGAATATGTGATTGAAAAGTGCAAAGTGTTATTAACATTGAATTAATGTCTGCCATTACAATATGTAATGGTGTATTTCTGCACACACCCCATTTCCTCCTGCTCGAATGTTTTGTCAGACGAGTCCAAGTGTTTACCGCCTTTATAGCTGGCCTAAAAAGAGCCAGCGAGCTGTCGCTGCTGGTAGCTGGTGGAGCTGCCGGGCTTGTTTGCCGGATGGGGTAGTTGGGGCGCGGGAGCTGGCAGTGGAGCAGAGCCTCTGGCACGCAGCCGTGGCCCCAGTTTTTGGCCGCCGGGGTCGGGGTGGCCGGGCTGCCCCATCGCCAGCTGCTCCGGAGCTGGCGGGCACATCTCGTGTGAAGCCTGCGCGCCCAAGCGCCGTACCGGAAGGCAAGGTGCCTTCGCAGCGGGGGCACGGTGGGGTGCAGATGTGCCACGCTTCCTGCTGGGGGTGGAGAGGACCAGGCTGGTCTGAAAGCAATGGGGGATGCGCTGCCGGAGCACCTCCCTTCACCTCTTTTCTGGGAGCTGAGCGTTGCAGCCCTCCCACCGCCTGCACATCATCAGCCGACAGCAGCATCCGCGCTTACCCGGGCAGCGCAACAACACCCTGTGCAAACGGGCTTTAATTTCTACCTCCTCTAAACATACCGATTTTCTCTAGGCAAATAACAGCTTCACCTTTGTTGACCCACAGCTGTGTTTAAGGACAGAAACCCAGACCTTTCAAGGCAGCGTTCCTCTCTTTCGGTCGTCAGCTCATCCCATCAGAGATTCCCTGCCTGCCTGTTGCTCTCACCCGCCGGCGTTTGGTTCACACACAAGCGCTCGCCGGCTTCTCATTAGCGCACCCCGCGCCGACGTTTCACTTCTTTTCGAAAATACCTTAGCGCATGGTGTGAGTTACTCTCTAGACTGCATCTCTTGGACCAAATGTATTCACCAATATAATATACTATTAGGGCTCACTACAAGTAGCAAACAAAGTACATTTCTTTGTTTTCCCCTTAATTGTTTGTTCATTAGCTTGCTTGCTGATTCATAAAATATGAAAACCTCCAATAGGGTATCTAGTCACTAGTGCAAATTAGCTAGTTTCTAATGTACATAAATAAATTATAACCCTGCATTTACAATTTGCCCTCCGTACAAGCGCTGCGCAGGAGCGCTTTATCTCGTCAGGAAAGAATCGGATCTGCTGTGATGCACGCAAAATGGGAAGTAAGGGCAGAGGCTGGGAGTGCAGCATCCTACGCTTGCAGAACGTGTTAGTGGCAGAAACGATCTCTTTGCTGGTGGGTAACCTGTTTTCTTTAGCTTCGAAGCTGGAATGACATCCTGTGGAGCTAGGGCTGGATGTGGAACTGCAGTGAGCTGGCATGGGCATGGGCGGCGTGCTGTCAGCAGCTGGGAAAGCCCTGAAGCTTTCGTTATCCCTGTGTTTTCCCCTGGTTTGTGGGATCCAGTTTTGCTCTTCCTCTCCAGCAGCAGCTCTTCCTACTTTTTGGCTATTGTAGTTGCTTATGATATTATTCCCCAAAAGAGCCATGTCCTCAGAGTCCTCAAAAACTTACTTCCAGGTAGGATGTGCCCATGTGCAAGACTCCCAAAGGATCTAAGATCATCTTTTTGTGGTATCTTTTTTCTGGCCTACAGGTTTCTGTGGCAGGGAGTATAATTCTCTGACACAATTCAGAGGTACAATTCTTCACTCCTTTCCATACCACAGTTAATGTGCTCACCACAAAGGGTACCGTTCTCTAAAAATAGTGTAGGTTTTTAGACAAAATTCTGATGGCATCTGTTTAATATCTGAGTATTTTCTTGGTTTAATCCCTTTTCAGTTCTGCAATTCTCTTAAATAATGAAGACGGGCTATCTGGGATAAGCTTGGGATACAAGTTGTGGCTTACGCTGCACAGCCTGGCTACAAGACAGGCTTGCCCTGGTGCAGCTTCACCACCAGTGGGTAAGGGTCCCACGGAGAGAGGACCCAAGTCCAACCTATGTATTAGTTCTTAAAAACTCAGGTCTTGTCTGATTTCTGTGGACACTAAAGATTTATGGCCATAAATGCCTTGTGTTGGTAAACTGATGGCGACCACCTCTTCCATAAGCAACGTTCCCAAAGTCTTCACTACGCGTAAGGCTCGGACCTGCAGGTGCCCACATAGGTAAATGATTTTCAAATATATGGATGGTTTTGTCAAAACCAGCCTGACAAATTGTGCGTAAAATTATTTGTCTGTATTTGTATTTGCAAGTGTTGGATTTATACATGCGAGATCAAGGCCTTGGTCTGTACATTTTTTTGGTTTGATACAGAAGAGCTTTGTTGACTGGGTGTTCAGAGGTCCTGTTGAATTTCAATAGCAACCACTCATACACCTCTCTCTCTTATTTGATGATAAACTGAAGGATATTCCAGCAGGTCGGTTCCCTGTAGGATGCAGCATTTCAAACGGTGCTTTGCCAGCAATTTAGACTCAAAAAAAAAAACCAAAAACCCCACGTTTCGTACGGAGTGAAGTCTGCACTTCTTTCTCAGCCTCTTTCAATGCAATTGATTAAACAGAGATCAGGATGATGGGGGGGGTTCGTATCTTTGGTTATTTTACCTCAGTACTATACGATTGCTTTAACTGACTTTTGAATCATAGAATCATAGAATCATGGAATCGCTTTGGTTGGAAAAGACCTTTAAGATCATCAAGTCCAACCTTTAACCTAACCCTGCCATCCCGCCACTAAACCATCTCCCTAAAAGCCTGTCAAACTTCCTTTTCTTTGCTAAATTATCTCGTGAATTCTCCACTTGCTCACATGCCCAACATCTCTACCTCTGGCACACGTGGGAAGAACCTGCCCCCAGCGCCATCATTGTCTTCTTTACCATTGCATGTCCAAGACGTCCCCAGGTGATAACCCTGGTGCACCTCATCGCTGCAATGGGTCAAAGCTCTTCTTGACGTGCTGCAAACCAGCTCTTGGGAGGGGACTTCATCAACAGGCAGAGTAGAGAAAGCTGAATCCTAGTCCTGAAGACATTTTAGGGCCTCCGTGGTATCAAAAGGGATCATTTTTCTTGCAATTTTGAATTTGAAAATCCTAAGCCATGATTCATGTGGTCTGGGAGCTGGCAGGGCTTACAGTGCATTCTCCAGATTCACCCGGAGCCTGCAATCTGCTGTGCACTAAGTGTAGGGCAGTTAGATCAGCAAACTAAATGAAATCTTGCTTGGGAAAGTCGGGGGCACCGTTTACCCCTGGGTTGACTCTGTCTGAATTCCGAATGGTTTTTTTTCCTTGCTTGATCAATCACAGATTTCTGTCGTTTTGTCAGTTTTGAGCTGCAATAATAAAAGAGAATTAGTTCTAGTTAATTAACCTACAAATCTATAATCTCTAGTTTATGAAGGAAAAATACAGAAGCGGTAAAATCTCGTGTCCTGCTATTGGAGCCAACCAGTTCGGGATGCTGCGGGGGCCTGCACAGCAACTCCAACCGGCGTCAGCCAGAAATTCCCTTTCATCTTCATCTCATTCTGCTTGAATTTCTTCATTTAATTGTTCAAATCATTGGCTGTGCTGGGGTTCTTACGTTTTTTTTTCCCATGTGTGTGATGCTCTCCAGGTCTCTTTGCAGGTGACCAGATTAGGTGAAAGAAAATGAATTATGCTTATTTCTGGGCTCTAGGTGTTTTCTCATGTGTACTGCCCTATGCAAAACAAGGAATATGATTCTTTCATGTTTTCCTTAGATCCTAACTCTAATCCAGCCTCCCCAGCTCCACCTGAGTTACATGTGAACATCATTTTCTCCGCTGTACAATTTTCCTATGCCATTGAATGTAAAGGTTCTTGCTCAAGAGGTATAGAAAGCTGTAGATCAACATCTTTTAGGTTGCAAACATCATTACTTTTTCTGTCCATTCAGTTCTCTGCCTTCCTCTTGGCGTTAGGAGTAATTGCGGTGCTTAGATTTTCACTTGACTGGGTTTTTGTGACCATCAGAAATTGAATTCAAAGGCAACCACACAGCTCCCTGAAGAAGACAACTTTCATCCACCACTGGTCCTGTCTGGATTCAGGACAACAACTGTAAGGCAAAATATTTTACTGCAGATAGCAAGTGTTTTAGGGTCCTCAAGCAAGCTTGTGTTTAAAAGGAAGAGCTGCTAAACTCAACATACATAATTGACATATAATTTGAAATAATAGCTTTACAGGAGTGTCTGCGTAGAATTTGACCTATATATTCCTTAGAATTGGTGGCCATGTGGAGGAAGGAGAGAGCTTGACCCAGCTTGACATTCAGATGCCAGGGGAAGATTGCATGACTAACACTAAAAAACCATTTCAGTCTTGGAGTTGCATCATGGAATCACAAGTTGGCAACCATGCAACCCAGGATGGGCATTTTTTGGAGCCATTTACCCAGGCTCATCCACCTGAATTAAGGAAAAAGAGTTAGCTGCATTCCTTTGGGAAGGAACTGTAAACGTATCTCCTTTTAACAACATGGCTTTGTTAAGAGCACTTCTTCTGCAGTGGAAAAGCATTTCAGATGTACTCACACTGTTGCCAGGTGGTGGTGATCCTGCTTTTTCAAAATACCTCTACCTAAAATTATCCCAATCCCACAAACCACTCTGTATTATTTCCTTGATGTTCTGCTGGCAGAGGGGCCTCTAAGATTTTCAGGACTCGAACAAAGGCAGCTGCCTTTTTTGACCTCCAGCCTTCCCAGGAAATCTGTGGGATTTCCCCAGTCCTCAGAGGAGGAAGATGCAGGTCAGGGTGGCAGTGGGGGTATTTATTTGCATCGTCCTGGGGCAGGGGACTGCGTCTCCAGCGTATCCTTCTCCTGCATCCCCGTACTGCCTGGTGCCGAGCCCTCACTCCGCGGCTGCATCCCCAGGCCACTCTGTCCTCTCCATTTTCCCATTCCTAGCACGGTGACAGCAGGTAGATCACACATGAAGGGAGGAGGTGCAGCAGCACAGCGGTGGTTACAAACCAGGGAATTAATCCGGTGACACCAGTATCCCGGGTACCAAACTCCCAGGGGAGCGCATGAGGTCGGTGCCTAAGGGCAGCAGCATCCTCGCGTACCGCGCTGGGGTTCTGCTGTTTCCACCGCACCGCCCGTTGCCCTGCGTTGTAGCGTAGCGTATTCTTGACCAGCTTTATGGAAAGGGCTGGTTTATATCAGCTGTTGCAATCTCTGCTTTTCATATGCATGGAATGTCCCGACTTCCATAGGCAGCAGAAATGGCTGTCGGGTTCGTCCCTTCGGTTGTAGGACGTAGTGTGCTATTTAGGGTGATTCACCGGGCTGCATCCCTCTGCCCGGTGCTGCCTTTGGTTAAGACATAACATGTTCTGTGAGCGTCAGATCAGGAGAGAGCAGGGAAGGAGCAAAACGTCGCTACTCTGATGTATTTTTTTAAAACTCTGCTTCTTAAGTGATGAGCAGAGCATGCTGGGAGCTGCTGGATATTGGTCTCTGCTCTCCTGCTCCCTTAAACAAGGGGTTCGCAGAGATTTGGATTTTCCCTTGCAGAGAGGATGGGTAAAATCAGCTGGAAAAGTGTGTGGGGGGGGGGGTCGGCTCTGCTGTCTGTTGGAGGGAGCATGGGTGAAGTGTTTGTCTCAAGTGCTGGGGCCACCACCAGCTGGGTCACCTAAAAACATGCCCGGAGAGAGGGAGGGAAGAAGCTTGAGCTGCTGTAATCACAGGTAGGAGTGGAAATGCCTGGAAACAATCCATCGGCAAGCGGTGGGCCACTCCTTGGAAACGCCGGGAATACCTCCTGCGCCCTCCCGGTGAACGTCTGCTAACGTGGCCTTGCGCGGTGCTTTCCTTTTCAGCCTAGCTAATAGTCTCAGCAGCACGTTTAGGGAGATATTGATATAAAAATCTCTTCTTACGTTTCATTTCCAAGCCGCCACGCATGGATTTACTCGTGAGTAATGGATGAGTCGGCAGGGTATAATGCTCGTTACTCACAGGGAGCGCGCGAGGAGGTACTTGGAGCCGTGGCGAGGGCCGGGTGTTTCCCAAATTCATCCTGGCCCCGAACGCTGGGCATCGCTGCCTGGAGGTGCCGCAGCACCGATGCTGCAGGAGCTGGGATGAGGAATTTGGCCCATTTGTCCCCACTTTTTAGTTCACTTCTATCATGGTAAACTAAGCCTCTACCATGTCGTAGAGTGCAAGCCAATGATAAAGTCTAATTTCTGCATCTTCTGCCTTCCACTGCTATTTGTGGAAGGGAGGTAACAAGTGACGTTGGATAGCCACAAACTCTCTTTTACATGAGGATTACATTATCTACAAAGAATGTAGGCAAGCCAGATTCAGTGGTGCAACTTTCTGAAGAAAAGGCTAGCAGCCAGTGCTAATGAGAGTATCGGGTCATTCACAAATGGATTAATCTTCTTTTCCCTCAGTCGAATGTTTCTGTTTAAAGGGCCTGCTAAAAAGAGAGCAATATAATGAAGTGTCTGGGTGGTAAAATGTATTTTTAGAGCCTTGGGTTTGCTTTCCATTCTTTAGCTGATGTATAGAGCAAAGAAAAGGCTCCCATCGCATGGGAAGCCAGGAGCAGAGATGAGGAATTAGGATCTGGGCCCTAGAGCCTGAAATACCCAGCCTGCAAAATCTCATGCTGTGGGTTGGGTGGCAAACAAGAGCGATAACTGCAGTGGAGAGGCTGAATTTAGGAACAGAGCAGAACAAATTAGTGTGTGGTCCTGGCGGGTAATTATTCCTGCGCCTGAGAACGCCTGGGCTCATCCCGTATCCCAGAGATGCTCAGGGGAGGGAGGTGAAGGATCGGCTTCTCCTTCTGTTCAGAATACAGTCTAGACCAACCCTAGCCAGACCAGAAAGACAACATGGCATGGAAATCAAAACACAGGCTTCTATTTCACTAATGGTACACAGGATACAGTGGGGCCACTGTGAGGTTTTTTGCTTGTGGTCGAGAATTTAACTTTCTTTTTTCTGAACGCTCTTTAACGTAAGACACTTTGGGGTGAGGGTTTCAAATGAAACAGGATTCTGTGCATGCAGAAGTTGCTTGTTTGCAAATACAGTGATGTGAATTTGAACCCCTTGTGGTTTACCATGGAAAATACAGACATGGTGTTTTTCACCTGAACTTCACTACACACAGACTGAAGGCAGAGGAGACCGTGTAGCTCGAGCAGTGAAGAATTTCAGACGTGAAACTAAAATTAACTTCCTCGGTGTGCACAGAGCCACATACAGACAAACACACACACCGGCACAGACACACACGCTGCTGTAGGGTGGTTTCCTCGTGCCATTTTGTTTGCAGAGCGGTTAGGTTGGTAGCGAGCAGCTGCCTGTGGCCACCTCGGAGCAGTGGGTGAGTGGAGCTCCAACCCCCCCCAGATGTGGAGCGAGGGGTTTGCAGGGCGGGAGCTCGCTGCAGCGGTGGGAGGGAATCAGCACTCCTGGAGATGACCTCAGCCGTATCCTGTACAAACCTGAGCAGGCGTTGGGCCTCTATGAATCTTTGTAGGCAACTTCAAGTCTTTAAGTCTTCAATTCCTAAGTGCTTTCCTGAAAATAAGGCGTAAAAATCTTCCTTTCTTTTGCTTGTACAAGACCTTTACACTTCAGCAGCCCACGTAGATGGAAGTATCTTCCCAGCTTGGATGTGGCAGGGAAAATGCAGGGTATGGCCCTTCTGCGGGAGTTAAGACCGCCGGGAAGAGTTAACTTGTGCACAGGACTCATCTAGGCTGCCTCTGCTCCGCTGCCAAACACGCTGAAGGTCAAGATCCGGGGAATAAAGCCCGAAAATACAAGGAGGGTCAGGAGTCCTTTCATGTCTTGTCCCTTGGCAGCACAGTTCAAGCTGCTGCCTGTTTTCCAGTGACTTGTGCCTGTGAAAGGAGGGGCAGGATGCGAGTCTCAGTGGTGGTATTGCTCAAAAAGTAAGAGGGGAAAAGTATGGTTGACCAAATCTACAATGCATCATCTGAAATGGAAAGTTTCCACTTTGGGACTGGGGGAGAAAAGGTATCTCCCAGTATAGACTCTATGCAAAGGACGCTTAGATGTGTTTATCATAATGCATTAACGGGGGTGGGTGAGAGAATTGCCTGCCACATTCATAATTGCTTTTACTTTTGATTCCTCCTGCAGTGTTGAAGGTTTACAGTCTGTAACATAACATGTTCAGTCAACTGCCCCAGAGGAAACCGGTTTCATGTGTAGTTTCTCATTCTCATTTACTCCTGACATTCTCCACTGGTGCAGAGACCCACACTGAGCTGAATACAGAACATCAGCCGCCACTAGGAGAACTAAGACACGATCATTTTTCATATGGCAACAATTTTGTGAGGATTTTGCTTGAGTGTACAATTTAGAAAAAAAAAAACTATCTGAGTTAGGATAAGATGTGTTAGGGTTAGGTTTGGATTCGTAAAGACCTATGAACTAAATGAGCACAAGCTACAGCTGGAAGCGAGCCTGGGGACCAGGACCTGCACAGGGTCTAGGGATGCTAGGAGGCACTGGGTAGGAGGGGAAAATTTTAGGATTAAGATTTGGCTGAGAAAACCCATAAGCTGCTTCTGAATTCCCATCAGACACTATTTAGTTGGCTCTTTCCCTCTGAGCTTTACCTACTACCTTCAGCCTTGGTCATCAGTGCCTTGCTGGCCATGGCCAGCAGCGTGGCCCTGGGGCACTCAGCAGCTCTGAGATCGTTTCAGCAACCTCCTCTCTAGTGCAATCTCAGTGATTTCTCCTCGTTCAATCCTTAATCCTACACTCGGTGTCAGCCCATCCCTAGGAATGTCTCCCCGTTCCCAAACTAAATATATCATAGAATCATAGAATGTTTTGGGTTGGAAGGGACCCCTAGAGGTCATCTAGTCCAACCCCCTGCAGTGAGCAGGGACACTGCTAAGTAGATGAGGTTGCTCAGAGCCCCGTCTCTGATGAGATTAATAATGGCTCCAGATGTGGTGGCACATTCAAGAGTCCACCATACAATCTGCTGGACTCAAATTCTAACCCTGACCTCAACCTCAGCCCTTTCACTGCTCCAGTGACTCCTGGTGACCCCAGATTTCAAAGGAATCACAGATTCACTCAACGTGAGCTTTCAATTTTGGTGCTGTCTCCCCCAAATCTCTTTATTATCCTAGCCCCTCAGTTTCTTCTGATAAAACTGTAATTCTGGTCCTTCTCAAACTCATGCAGCCATCACCAGTCCCAGAAGAAAATGGTCTCAAAGACCTCCATGCCCTCTCCCCTTAGTTTGCTCATCAGCCTCCACTGAACCTTCTCATGACCCTGCTTCATCTGCTCATCCTGAATTATAATCCTAACGCCTACTCCAACCTCAACACCATTGCTTTCCCCTTGTGAAATGCTCACCCTAACCAAAACTCTCACCCGAGCCATCAAGATGCAAGCTGTAGTCAACCTGCCTTAAAATGGGAGCCGGATGGAGCTGCTAGAATGCTTTTTTTTGGTAGAAGCCACACTAAGATCTGGGGCTGGGGTTGGGTCTGGGGTTAATATCATTCTCCAAATTAAGTTTAGGGTTTAGTTTAGGCTCATGTTTCACATGAGCCATGAGCCAGGAAAAAATGGGAGAGTGCTGATGGTGTGGCATGCCTCCGGTCACCGGTGCGGCTTTCCCGGGCGAGTGGGTTGGGGAGTGTCCTGCCCCAGATTTCCCTGCCTGCTGTCAACGTGGATAAAACAAAAATTGGTACCGTAGGTGCACGGTCTGACAAAAGTCTTCCTTGGAAAAAAACAGGCTTCAAGGAAGAGTATCTGATGTCGTCACCATGAGATGACTGGGCTAGAACAGTTTCCTTAATTAACCTCCTGTAAATAAGGTGCTTTGATGGGCTGCAGCTCAGCAGTGGTGCAGAGCTCTATTTCTGAGGAAATTCTTCTGGATTCCAGAAGAGGTAAAGATGCTTTGACTGCAAAGGTACTGAATCCAATAATAGTTCTAAAGTTCGCAAATAAGTCTTTGATCTCTTCTGTTTCATGACTCCACATCGCTTTTGAAAGATCGCTGAATCTTCAACCCCCACAGAAAAATTCTTTTTTTATCCTGCTTACAACAAACGCAGGCAGGTGGCGTGTCCTGGTGGTGAGATGAGTGCGAGGGAATGGCCTTCCCCTCCTCGCAGCTCGGTGGCAAATGCTCAAGAAATAGGAACAGAACAGAACAGAGTAGGATAGGATAGGATAGGATAGACTATTTCAGTTCGAAGGAGTATGACAGCCACTCCCATTTTACATATAAAAAGAGGATTTGGGATTTATGTAATCAACAGTTCAGAAACTGTCAGAAGAAGAGGAGCTCCAGGCTGTTTGCATGCTCGCTGGCAACTGAAGGCTTGAAGAAACTTGAGGCCAAAGTCCACCCAAACCTCAGGGCTGCCTGTTGCGGACCACCCCCATCAAAGCTGCGTGAGGGTACGCTACATTTCCAAACCTGTGCTGAGTGACAATCACCCGGCGGCACGGGGGGGGCGGCCATCTGTGAGCACAGCCTTCCTGATTTGATGCATCACGTAGGAAAGGAGGAGGCTCGTACTCAAGCCCATCCCCACTGTGCCCGTGGCCCCAGGAGAATAAAGCCGCGTACCCAGAAGTTAGTTCAGAGAAGCAGTCGCAGGTTTTTCCATTGATTTCCATTCAGACTTCCAAAGGTACTTTCTTCTTCCCTCTGTGTTTTATAAAGTGCTGCATACACCTACTTTCAGCTATAAATAAAAAATCATCATGTGCGTTTAACACTTATTAAAATTCTTTTTAAATTTATATGCAAACAAGGAGCAGCCACAGGCTCCTGGCAGGTTGCCTATAAAGCCCTTTGTTCTGCGAAGATTGTACACCACTGATGAGGCAGATAAATTTGTCTTCAGTGCCATAGTCTTGTCTTTGCTCTGAATCTTTTTTATAACTACTGGAAGGTGTAGGTTGAGAAATGCTGGTTTGATTAGCTGGGCTTGTGGTTGGTCCCTTTTCATGCCAAAATCATTTAGGTGTTCCAGACATGGCATACACCCATGGAATCTACAAATATATCTCTCCCCAGTGCATCATAATTCCTGGGGTAGTAAGTGATGAATCATCAGGATCTAATGTGAAGATAAGCTAATTAGCATTAATCAGAGCTCCTGCCCAAGGTGGGAAAATGCTAGGTGAGCAGTCTGTTGGCTGCCACCCGAGTTATTTAATTATTTTATTTTCATTTATTTCGATTTTACAAATGGGGCTCTTCAAAGCTCCCAAGCTGGTAGACTGGCAGTCTTCAGTGCCATGCAAAAATCTAACAACCCTTTGGTGTCCCTTTGTCTCCATCCTGCTCTGAGCTCACCCATCGTCTCGCTCCTTGGTATGGCCTGGAAGTCCACAGATGTGGCCGGGTCACGTCGTGGCCTGGGGTGGCTGCTGGGCTGAAAAGTTTCTCCCTGCAAGAAATCTGCCTGCAGCCCCCTCCCATTAAAATTGTGAAGTGCCTGACTCCAGAATTTAAATTACTCCTAACTTATTGCAATGTCACAGAAGAGAGAGGTCCCGTCACGTGCGGTAAGCAGGGATGAGAAGTGTTTCCTTTCTGTAGAGTAGTTGTGCTGTCAGGCTACGTCCCCTTCTTTCCACTCTGGGGACTAACTTCTTGTAGAAATTTTTAAAATTGTATTCCAGCGTTTTTCTTCTAGTAATATACCTTCTAGCAAAAAATCCCAAGCAACAAGGGTGACTGCAAATACTTCCCTAGGTGTCCTGCCTGGGTGCCAGCCTTTTCCTGGTCTGGGCAGGGCTGTTGCAATCAGCATTCAAGTCCGTGGTGCAGAAGCGTGAGGAATTCAGCCTCAGCAGAAAGACGCCATCGAACGCCACCCTCTGTGGCTGCTGGCCTATTTGAGGGATTGTTTGTGACAAATTCCTTTACCTCTCGGCATCTGCAGGATGCCTCTGGGTTTTGGAATGCATTGGCTTTGGTGGTGTGTCTTCTCCTCTGCGTTCCGTGCGCACCTCGGCTTTGGTAACAGGAGTCCTGGTGCGAGGGGAAGGAAGATTCAGGCTCAGCCATTAGCACAAAGCTAATTAGCTCTCCGCGAGACCCAAACCCTACGAGGAGATTTCTGTAAAGGTGCTTGGGCAGCCGATGCGCAGCGTGGCACGGCAGGGGAGCTGGGGCTGTCCCGCAGCCCCGGCAGCTCACGCACTGTCCGGGTCCACCCGGCACGGCACAGCCCGGCCCCCTTGGGAAGAGCTCACGGGCTCCTTGGGCGCTCCAGCGCGTTGGGAAGTGGTACCCAGCACAGCAGCGGTGGGGTGGCTGCAGCCTCACCAGGAGACAGGGGACGTTCATTAGCAGAGCCCCAGAGCAAGAAAAAGGAAAACGTTTTCTAGTCCATGGGCTCAGGAGCCCGGGGAAACTCAAGTCCGTGTGGTCCTTTGCCGTTGCCCTGTTCCCAACACATGTCTGTGCCACCCAAAGACAGAGCTGAGGTTATCTTTCCATGAAACTGCTGGAGATCTGCCACTGGAAATGCCTTTCTTTGCTCTGGATTTTGCCACGATCCCATAACTTATAATTACACCGACTCTTCCATTACGGTGAAACCCGCCCCTTCCTTTTTTTAACCATGGCACATGGGCTTTTTAAAGAAACCACAGAGACATTTCAGAGCAACGCCATGCTCCGTGGACTGCTGGGGTGGGTCAGCGAGTTTCACCTCTTTTGCTTGTCCAGATACAGCAAAATTCTTCTTTTTTTTACATAAATACCATTCCGTAGCTCTGCGCTGAGCTGGGGGAAAAAAAAAAAAAAACAACAAACCAAACACCAAAACCAAAAGTGCAGGAGCATATAGCTGCTTCTCCTAATTAGGGTGAATAAAAGTACCTGGGCCAGCTGAGAAGGTTTGTAACCGCCAGCAGATGTCATTGCAGCCAGCGCCGCTTAGGACACGGCGGGTGAGAACAGAGGCGCTGCAGGTGTTCAGGTAGTACCCTGTGGAAAATGAAAATAAAAAATTAAGTCATGTCATCCCTGATTGCCAAGCAGCTCATTCTTAGATCACTGGTAGCTAGTTTATAGTAGATAGAGGAGATAGGAGGGATTAAATTCCACGCTACAATTTGTTTTCTGCTGAATAATTATGATTTATTAGTCCCAAGCACAAATTAAAGTAATTTAAATTATTAATACTTTTTGAAAAAAGGAGCGTGCAAATGGATTGTGTTTAATGGGGATAGTTGGGTCCTGATAACCTAACGAGCCTGAGGATTAATGAGGAGCGCTGCTGGGGTGCCCCCCCTCCACCTTGCAGTGATGTTGGGTACCAGTGCCCAGCAGCCTGCTGGGGGGTGCAAGGCACCTCTTCCTCCCTCCTCGCCGGGAGCCTGCGGGACGTTCCCGGATCAGGCTCTGTGCCCGATGCTCTGGTGCTCCCTCCCACTCTGGTCCCTCCGAGGTGAGCGGGGGGCTCGGGGCCAGCGGCACGCGGGGCCGTGGGCTGCACCAGGAGCCGCGGTGTTGATCAGAGGGGTGATGCATGGTACACGTTGTCTTGGCTTCCCTCATTTTCTCCGCCGGGTCTCCAGGACCTGGTAGTTTGCGCACGTCCCCGTGTTATGGTTGTGTCGATGTCGGTGAAGCCTCAGCAGTAATTTGGTCTTGTGACCAAATCACCCTCTAGCTGCACCGTCCCCAGAACCTGGCCAACGCTGTGGGCTGTGCCCAGTGCCGTCATCCAAAAAGTGCCCGGGCAATGATGTGCCATCCTTTCCCATGCGGCCGTGCCGCTGGATGCAGGCCATGGAGACCTTGGCTTTGCGTCACCTCCTGGTGTGGGGTTGAGTTTAATGTTGTACTGGAGCTGTGCTGCCGGGGGGTCACCATGCCTTGACCGTAAGCACCAGGTGATTTATTGCTATTTTCTCACCCGTTCAAAATAATTCCATGCTCCCTTGGCACAAGCACCCTGCAGATACACTGTGTGCAGCAGCTCGGGGGTGGCTAAGGGGGGCAGTCGGACCGCGATGCTGCAGAGGTGTGGAGGCGAGCCCACCAAACGGTTCGGCAGAGCATCTCCGTGCCAGTGTTACATCTTCTGCAGCACACGGGTTGCAGGGTGCAAGACCTCTCTGCACAAAACCGCTGGCTGCAAACTGGAAATGTGCTGCAGCTCCTGCTGGGATGGAGGGACGGTGGGCGGGGAACGCGCAGGAGAGCCCTGACGTGTGTGTGCCCGTGTTTGCCTTGACGTGTGTGTGTGTGTGCACGTTTGTCACAACGATGTGTGTATGTGCACGTGTTTATGCTCTTTCTGACCGATTTCTAATCCTCATAAATTTTTATGCTAATGGCTATAGCATGCCAGACAACACTCCTGTTGAAATCAGGGGCAAAATTAGCTGTCAACAAGACAAAATAAGGAAAATCCCCCATTAGCTTCTATTCTTCATAACTTCCCCGCTCTTCTCTTGCTAGGGTCAGACAGAGAAACACCACCGAGCTGAACGTAAGAGCTTGGTCAGTAAATGATAGTTACTATTACCCTACTGTATAAAAGGTATAGAAATATTTTACATAAAACCTCCTGTTATAGCAATATTTACTGTTTGCGTGGTGAAGATCACAACCAGAAGCGAGTCTGCTGAGCTCGATCTTCTTCAGATGCAGGAGATAACAGGTCTCCGCCCTAAAAAAACGCTTTACGGTTAAGAAATGCAATTGCTGTTAAACTCTTGGTCTGAATGTAGCCCCGTACGAATACGAAACAGTCGTGCCGAGGCAGATAGATGTGCAGATAAGAGACGTCAACTCAAGGCAACGTTTTACGGGCTGTGTCACCAGTCTCCTCCTAACGCAGCGAGCATTTATCTTGTGGGAAGCTTCGGGCGGCTGGCGGGGCTCTCGCCGGAACCCCGAGCACCGGAGGTAACTGGTGATGCAGCGCCGCGGCCACTGCTCGGCACACAGCCCCTCTGAAACCCCGCGCCTTTCATGTGGTGGGGCTGGGAACCAGGATCGGGGTGGCTCTGCTGCGGCGCCGGAGCCGGGAACGTTGCACGAGCGCCTGCAGCTGCAGAGCCGGCGCGGGCAGCTGCCCCCTCGTACCGAGGAGCACGACCGGGAAGTGAAGCGGGTTTCTGAAATGAGTAAATTCGAGTCGAAGCAGAGGTGCTAAAACATTGCAGAGCTCAACAGACTAAAATTTCCTGCTGTTGTTAAACTCGCAGTTTAGGAGCAGTGTTTTTTCTTTATGTACTGTGCTTCTACCGCGCCCGGTGTTGCAGAAGCGGCGCGCAAGCTGAAAGCACCTTGTGTTGTTTATGTACGTTCACAAAAAGAAAAAGCAGTGGCTAAACCACCTGAAATCGCCCAGGCGGGTGAGGTTTAGCGTTTCCCACCTTTCCAGTCTCTCAGATCCTGAATGGATGGAGATAACGGCCTGTCTTTGGCCTTAGGTGAGATAAATCAGCGGGAAAACTCTCCTTGACTTTGGCATGAATCAAATTAGCGAGCATCCTGTACACTTAAAGATCTTATTCTGTATCCAAGAAATCTAATATCTCTGTCGTTACGCTTCTGCTGAAAGCCCTTTGGGGGTGCGGAGCGGCGCATCCCTGCCGGGGCCGGTGCAGGAGATGCGGGTGCGGGCTGGGGAGCAGCGACCCGAGCATACGGGCACGTTATTCCGCCCTTGGGAGGGTCACCCCCCAACACATCAACTGGGGATGTAGGGGATCGCCTGTTCAGAGATGGAGTTTCCTTCTAAATCCCATCGACTGGGTCTTGGCTGCGGCTGGGGATTTATTTCTTCAGACAGTCCCAGGCTGCCTCACGTCCTGAAACAGTGGAGAGAGCCAGCCAAAAAATTAAAGGGAAGATATTATAGTAAGCATGTGTTTTAAGAAGTAATTGCTTTCTCGGTGTAGCGCCTCCGTTAAAACCAAGAGAGGTGTAAAAAAGCGTAATCCTGTATAATCTATACGGCTCTTACCTTGTGCATTCTAAGCGGCTTAGATGATGGCTGTAAGATAGATGGGTTTATTTTTTAATTGCAAACTTTGCAGGGAAAAATTTAAATCCTAACCCAATGGAAATAGCGGTTTAATTGGATTTTTCAGCAAATGTACAATCCACTGGTTATGAAGAGCATTTTTACCTTAAAAAATGAAACACCAGTACAGGATTTGATTGTACAGCAATGTCCTGAAGCGAGGATTATTTTTTTTTGCCCGTGGAGCGTTGTCCTGATAGCAAGAGAAGGTTTTCATTCCCAGACTTCCAGAAAGCAGCCGTGGGACACAGGGACTTCCAGCTCGGGCCCTAAATAATACCTAAGCTAAAAAATTGCACTGTAGGCATTGTGGACGTTGTGTGCGTGTAGGTGTGGTAGATGTATTTTTTAGTATAATTGATGTTCCGTGTAACCTCAGTTTTCATCATTCAGCAACTGCCGCTGGCAGTTATTGTAATAGGACAGGGGACATTACAAAGTTAAGGTTAAGTTTAAAAAAAAAAAAAAAAAGTCTGAGTTACAAAATGACCTATAAATAGCTGATCCCTGGTAGTGGGTTGAATTAATTGTCTGGTTATGAAAAAGTCTATGCCAAGAGCTTGATACACTGGTGGTACCCAGGATTATCATCGGTTCTTCTTGAATTCTTTTTCTTCCTCTTTTCGTCTAAACAGGGGTAAATGCTGCGGCAGCTGTAGTGAGATCAGCTTCTATTTCATGGCACAGAATAGGGCCCAAATCAGCAAGTTCAGCAAACACCCCCATGGAAACCCTGAGGGTTTTCTCGTGTCCCAGAGGGCTGAAGCCCCCACGCTCTCCCAAGGTGACCCCTGGGAGGAGCTAAGAAACCACCCTCCACGTCCCAGCACATCCCCCAAATGAGTTCCCTGAGGGAAAAGCATCACCTGCCCTGGGGACAATTCTGGTGGCACCAGTGTCCTGCGCTGCGGGCAGAGGCTGCCCCGGCAGAGACCTCGGCACCAGCAACGTACGGGGACGCGGCCGCCTGCTTGCACTTCGGCAGCCCTGAGCCCTGCCTAGCGTGGGGCCAGCTGTAAGCATGCCCTTCTGTGTGCTCAGTTCTGCTTTGCTTAACGTTTCTGGAAACCCTTCCTCATGGAGTCCTGTGTCGCAGTTAACTATGGGGCAGAGCGAGCTTCCAGGGCGAGCTCTTTTGGAAAACAAGTCTGACCTCAGCCAGAAAAGTTGGGTTTTTTAACATTTTTCCTTTTCACCACCTGCATGACTTTGCGATATCTCAAGTTGGTGGTGCTGGGAACAGACATGTGCTGCCAGCCGCCGCGCTCGGGCTGCTCTCCCCGGTGGGGTTCGGGCCACCAGGACCCTCTTCGTGGTCAGCCAGCGTGGTTCACATAAAGCGGCACAACCCAGCAGAAGATTGCTACTGCAATCTCATCCGAGCATGAAAATAAAAAGGAAGATTCAGGATGAGCATGGCTTGTACCTGGGTCTTCTGCCTCCTGGGAAGGAGGTGGCTCAAAACTCTGTCCCGGACCTAAACTTCTCCCAACAAAACTTTAGTGAAGATGCACCCTACACAGAGTTGTGGTTTCCATTACTTGGTTTTTCTGACAAAAATAATGTTGCTTAAAATTCCTGACCCTGTACTGTCCTGGAACTGGTGGTGAGCTCCCATAGTAAGAACTCGATCATTAAACCTGTCCTAAGATTTCAGCCCTTGCGGGTTTGCTCCCGTTGCTTCTTGTATTCAGATGAACCCCAAACTCAAAGCAAAAGCGAGTTGAAAGAGCAAAGTTTCATCAATTATTTTTCTCATCAAAACCATATGAAATTGTGACTTTCTCATGTTTTCAACATGAAGCCTTTGATCAGTCGTGCCTTGTGAACTTTTGATCAGCCTGGGTTAAAATGAAATCCAAGACTGGGCACATTTTGTGTGGTCTCTGGTTTCGAAGTGAAAATTTTTCATGTCTGTACTAACCATGTTATTCCCGGGCTGTTACTCACAGGCGCTCTCGTAAAGCCGGAGCCAAAAACTTAGCGGAGCTCTTGGAAGAAATCCGCTGAGGAGCCAACCTAGCCATAACAGCAGTCATTTATTATTTATTACTTAGCATAAAGCAGAAAGATTGCTCTGTTTTGTTACTGGTCCGAGTTACAACCCCCCACTATGACACCTCCTCGCGCCGTATTTAGCTGTATTTAGAAAATGAGACCTTCAGCCAGGATCTGAAGTTTGGAAACCTGCTCCTTAAAAGCTGTTTTCCATACGGAGACCCAGAGATGAAAATAATCTCATGACCATCCGCTCCCGTAGTAAAATCTTACGCAATTAAATCTATGACTCTCAATACCTGAAAAACAGGATTAGATGACACATGACAAGAGCCAAGTTAAAATATGTATGACTTAACGCCGGCATGGTAGGTAATCTTCAGCATCACAAGTGCAGAGGAGATGAAATGGAGGCACAGGATGGGGATGGCGCAGCGCTGGGCTTTCCTCGTTTATTCCCATCCCTTACCTTGAGTCCCATCCTGCAAATGAACCCAATAAGTATTGCTAAATAGACTGTTTTGACGATACTGGAAAAAAAAAAAAAAATGGTAAAGGATCTGGAAAGATCCCTGTATGGAGTTGGGCATCGCTGCGGTATTTGGTGCATCCCACCTCTCTTGGCTTGCTGTCTCATTGCCTGCTTCATCGGGGGGGAATTAGGAAATTTAGGCAGCAGAGCTGCGGGTTCCCTTCAGTCTGAAGCCAGCTCGCGTGCCAGGATCGGACCACTCAGTCCTAAATCTGTCGGCTCTCAACCGGGAGGCTCGGAAGCCTTCGCCCTGTGCCACTGATGGCCACAGCCACAGCAGCTCCTCGCCACTGGATCAGGGATTAGCTGGCGAGCCTTTAAACTGCTCCTTGTTCTGCATCTCACTGGAGGTAACATTTAAGGAACTTCTAGAAGTCAAGTGGCAGGATGAGATTAATTGGGATTCCTTTCTAATCCTAATTACAATGATATTTGCTTCCCACGATAGGAGGCGTTCATTATCATATGTATAAGTTTGTTTCTTTAGTCTGTCTGCTTCCCTCCCCCAACAAAAAAAGGTTAAATGATATTTAATACATTTTTATAGTCATTAAAAGAAATCAACTCTTTTTAATCTGGTAAAAACATCAGATGGGCAGAGGAGAAAACCATTCAATTCCCTATTAATTTCCCTTGCTCTCTAATTATATGCAAATCCACTGAGCCCGGGTTTTGGTTCAGCCATTCGCATTAAGAGATCAGAGAAAGATTCAAAATGGAAAAGCGGAGTTTGACGTATCATCAGGGGCTCGTATGAATTCGACTGGAAGATAAATTCCACATTTTAATTAAAATGTTTATTCCGCTCTGCACAATAACGCTTGCTTGCTTTCAGAGGAAAAAAGGGGCATTAAGCATTAAAGGAACTAATTCCTCCTATCAAGAAAATTAGGATTTCTCCCAGGCAGACACAGGGTATCATCCAGGATTAGCGGCTGTAGCATTCTTTGTAAACATGTCACCCTTGAAAGTGAGCAACAAGGAAAGCTGCTATCGCCTTACAGCTGCAGGGTGGCAATAAAGCATCCCTTCGGCTCCGGTGGGGATTATCTTCCCTCCCTGTCCTCCAGAGAGCCGTTTATCATGGAAACTGGGAAATACGGGCAAGCACAGATTAGGAGAACGTGGGGGCAGCTGCAGGCTGGGCAGCGGGCAGGTCTCCCCGCTCCTGCCCCAGGGTCCCTGATGGGTTTTGGGGGAGCCGGGTGGGGAGCGATGCCCCTCGCTCCAGCCCTTGCCCCTTGGGCTTCACAGCCGGTTGGAAAAATGAATGCTACGGTGGGAATGACATCCCAAGCCGCAGCCGCATCCCGGCAGCCACGCTGTGGGAAGGTCTGGGAGAGACCCCCGAGAAGACTCAGAGCAGCCGCGGTTTGTTCATTCCTGGCCATCCGTATTGGAAATGTGCTTGGCATCCATAAAAATACCAGAGGATTTCACCATAACAGGGAGATGCCTACCCAAGAATGACGATAACTATTACAGATTATCATCCCTGGTTGTCTCATCTTATCTGTTAATTAGCCGGTGGCGTGTGCTCGGGCCTGGCCGCCTCCAACATGTTAAAGGATCTTCTCTTGGTGTCGTCTGATGCTGTGTGAGTCGTCAGTCGTATGCCACAGGAGAAAGCTCTCTCTGAACGAGTCAGCAGCGTTACGGTATCACTATTATTGTTATTATTATTACTGTTATTACGATTATTTTTTCACAGCGCAGTCACCAAGCCGGGGATTTACTTTCAGAGGGGGTGAGACACTTTTGATTTGTTGTCTTTTTTTTTTTTTCCAACCAGCGACATTCTCGCATGGTGAGATCCCCCCTAAAGCTGGGCTTTGAGACTAGCAGACTGAAAAGGGATAAGATAGGATAGGATAGGATAGAATCATAGAATCATAGAACCATAGAATGCTTTGGGTTGGAAGGGACCTTTAGAGGCCATCCAGCCCAACCCCCTGCAGGAGCAGGGACACCTTGAACCACATCAGGTTGCTCACAGCCCCATCCAACCTGGCCTGGAATGGTTCCAGGGATGGGGCCTCCAAAACAGAATAGAATAGAATAGAAAATGTAGTGCCTGCCGGGAGGGGCTGGCAGCCATCCCATCCCAAGCCTAGAGACAGGGACAGTCCTGTGACACAGGTCGCGGGGTGACAGTGGTGACACCAGCAGGACGGTGTCACCCACGGTGGCCGTGCACCCCGGCGCCGCTGCGGCGCGAAGGGACAGGTTTCACCCCTTCTGATGTTTGGAGAATCGAAACGCCTTAAATCACATCAGAGGGGTTTTTTTGGGGGTTGTGCTTTGTTAACTTCCCTGCGTTCTTTCAAGTTACATGGGCTGGTTTTGTTTTTGTTTTAAATGGAAAGAAAAAGCCCAGCCAAGCAGCCGGGAGCCCTCTCCTGATGCCCGGGGGACATGTAGGCAAACATGTGCCTCCAGAAAACTGTGCGGCACTGACACCTGGAGGGCTCCTGTTGGGCTGATTCGCCGGCAGATGCGCCCAGAAATCTTGGGATTTTCCACCCGCTGCTGCAGCGCGTCCTCGGCGGGGAGGGATGTGACAACCCGGCGTCAAAGCCACCTTGGCTCAGAACCAGGACCCAGCTAGGGCTGGGGTTTGCAAATGGTTTCTCAAAACGGGTGAAACCCCCTGAGCTGCTGGTGTCTGAGACCAGGACGTGGCTCGTACGGCGCAAACCCTCTGTGTTTCACCAAGCCTTGCAGCCTGAGGTTCGGCCGGTCCCGCTGCGGCCCGCGAGCCGGGCACACGTAGGATTATGGTGCTTTCGGAAACGGTGTCTCGAGCCTTACCGGAGGGCAAGCCTTGGCTCTGTGTCATCCTTCTTATTTGGCTTTCCTCCCTTGCCCTCTTGGACATTTTCCTGATTGATTCTGGGTATCAGACTGACCGCTCGCCTTTGAGAAGCAGAGCAAAATAAAAGGAGGTCAGATATTATCAGCCTCCACGGATCAAGTAGGTTCCTTCTCATCTGAAGCCTCAAGTGTTACCGGTAACTCCAGGGTTTGCAGCTTTTGATTCAAATTCGCAGAACCCTGTAGCACAAAGGGGACAGGTTTTGGGTTTTTTTTTTCTCTCTAACCCAGAACACAAGAGAGGCGACAGCCAGGGATGGATGTTGCAGAACGGGTGATGTAGCTGGGAGGGCGATGCAGCCCCGCCGTTACATTACCCCGGCATTTGGGAGAAAATAGCTGGGGTCTGGTGTGGCAGGGCAGCCCCTGGGTTATATTGCCCCGGCATTTGTTTTCATGAAGCCAAATGCCACCGTCACTCTTTGCAGGACCAGGGGGTGTTTCTGTCCCCTCCTGAGCATCACAGCAGCAGCGTTTCCCAAGCAAGGCGAGCGCCGAGCAAGGGGACTTTCTGCAGGGTTGAGGAGGCTTCTGGAGTGAGGTGGCTCTTCTGCGGAATGCGACTGTAAACATCGGGCCGTGATGCCAAAAGTTCATTTTTCAGGGGGGTTTCTCTTCTCTAGCATGGTGTGGACTTGCCCCCGTGCTTGCCCCCTCTCACCGTAGAAAGCGGCCTCGGGAGGGACTTTTGATCTTTATTTTTCCATGCCTTTTTTTTTTTTTTTTTTTTTCCACAAAGAACCACCTACATCTTTCTCTTAGAAGATAAATACTTGAGAAGTGAAACAGCTCTTCCTGTGCCCGTAAATGGTGAAAAGCTCAGCTATTTCCCCTGCAGAGTTTAACTTAAAAATAATAACCATCATCGCTTAAAAACAGAAACCAGCCGCTGCACAGAAGGTCACTGAGAACTTTTAAAAGGTTTTGAAGTTCTTTCCCTGTATTTGTCCCCATCGTGTCTCCACCTCTCTGAGTGCTGGGGCACCGAAGGTGTTAAATGCTGGGGAACTTGTCCCTGATGATCCCCAAGCGGAGTCCCCAGGGCCGCTGTGATGCACATCCCAGTCGCAGGGGAGAGTCGGCATCGCGGGAGCTGAGTTTTGCCGCTAAGGCCAGGGCATCCCCTGCGACCTGCAAAAAAAGAGCAGGGCGGCTCAGGTGCCTTGTTAGCATTTTCAAAGCCGAGCTGGATTTTAAAGAAGCTGAAAGAAATCAGAGGGAAAGGGAAGGGTTGAGGGAGTAACGCTCCATCAGCTGCAAAATGTAGAGTGCAGGGATAAAAACCTGAGCAAGAACAATATTTCCCTGCGTGTGTGATGTAGATCTTAAACCAATCGGCTCCTTGCTGCAATTCACATGCCGAACTAATGCAAGAATTAATTGCATATTATTACTTTCCCCTTTGTTTGACTGCTGCTCATAAGCAGCTCTGAGCCAGCCGGCGATGGGGTGCGCGGGGCAGTGGTGCTCTTCTGGTCCTGGGCATGGTCTTCTGGTCCCTGGAGGAACCCTTGGTGGTGCTGAGGGCCAGGTCCAGCCCCACCGTGCTGCAGCCGCGCTCGGTGACCCAGGCCTGGGCAGGGGCCAGGGAGATGCTGCTGCTGCTGCTGCTGCCGCCAAAATTTGGCTTTGCTGGAGGGATGCATGGCTGGGCAAGGGCAATGCCTGAGCGTGGGTGGCTTTAACTTTCCCTGTTTCCTTTCTGCTGTGGCAGCGGGCTGGGGCGATGTGACTGCAGCAAAAGTGAGAAAAGAGAAAAAAGTGAGCTGAGACGAGAAATGAGTCGACGCTGCCTTCGCCCGCGGGCTGCCGAGGGCTCCGGCCCCGGCGCGTGCAGTCGGTGCCGAAAACAGTCTGCAGTGGGTATTTGGGGTGATCTTTTATCGCAGCATCTCCTGGTGCAACACCACAGGGAAACGAGGGGTGAAGGTGTCTGCTGACACGGTCTGGGGCCCCGAGCTGGGAGATTTTTATCAGAACTTGGAGGTACCCTGAAACTGTGCAGGGCTGGGTTTGAGTCACGGGCTCCATGACAGTGTTGCCCTGCAAGCCCTCCCAGAAGCAGAGCTGATGCTGTGGGATGTAACCGGTAATGTCTCTAATGACATGTCCCTAATAATTTGCTAATTTGGATTGATTGTTGGATAAAGAGCAAAAGGCACAGCCCCCCCGCTAGCGGGTACCGTCCACAGCAGCAGTGCATGCTCAGTGCAGCCTGACCTTATACCTTTCTGTCTGTGGCACAGTGACTAATTTTGCAATGAAAAGGAATTAATTCCTCATTGAATCAGCAACAGCAAAACTTTGCAGGTTTTGTTTTTCATAGCCGGCGCATCGACTCATCTTGCCCTCTCTGAGAAGTGACGTCGAAGCGAACACATTTGGGGTGACCTGGGGCCAGGCTGCAGTTTGCAGCACGTGTGCTGCACCCAGGGCTTTCACCCCGGAGACACCCAAGGGGGGCAGAGGAGCACAGGGATGTGCTCAGCGCTCGCCCCATCCATCCGCCTGCTCTGAGCCAGGACTGGCCCCGGGGGCTGCTCCCAGCAGGCGGACGCAGGGTACGGCCGGTGGCACGGGGCTCCCGGGCTGCTGGAAGCCCCCTCTGCCTTGGTGGTGATGGCCGCCAGCGTGGCACGGCCACCAGCCCGAGCTGCCATCCCTCGGCCAGGCCCCTCGCCCCACAGCAGCCGCTGTCGGGCTGGCCCACGGCTTTTTCGTTTCACTATTTTTGGGGCCAGCGATGTGGGAAAATTTGAAAGTGACATGACTAATCTCGCCTCACCGCGGCTCGGCTCCCCGGCAAGGCTGGAAACCACAGCGCTCTCCCGGGCCGCCAGCTCGTGCGCCGGGGTGCTTTGTGCCACGAGGGATGGATCCTGCAACCCCCAGGGTGCTTCCAGCCTCCTCTCGCCCAGGATGCTGTCTCCAGGGCCAGCACCGCCAGGTGATGGGGGCATCCGGCTCCGGGCAGCATAGAAGGGTTATGGGGCTTTCCTCTCCCTGCAAACTCCTCTGCATCCCTGGAGGGGCTGCTGGGAGGGCCAGCAGCTCCCACAGTGCTGGGCTTTCCAGCACGCTGGTCCCTGTTATACTTGCTTTTGGGCCGACCACAGGGATTTTGGTTTTTCCAGGGTGTTGGCTGGTGCTTTTGCATCAGTGGAATGTGTTCGGTGTCTGGGAGCTGAGGTTCGTGCAAGGCAGGCAGCACCCCGTTATCCTTCATGGGGAGCGCAGCACCCAGTGGAGTCACATCCCCAAAGGTGCTGGGCCCCAGCCACACTGGTGCTGGGGCACAGTCCTGACAGTCTGTCCCTGTTCCCTGGCCTGCGGGGTCCCCACGTGCACAGGGTCCCCTGCATGCATGGGGTCCCCTATGTGCACGGGGTCCCCTATGTGCATGGGATCCCCTGTGTGCACAGGATCCCCTATGTGCATGGGGTCCCCTATATGCATGGGATCCCCTATGTGCATGTGGTCCCCTATGTGCACGGGGTCCCCTGTGTGCATGGGGTCCCCTGGTCCCTTATGTGTGTGAAGTCCCCTAGCCTGCGAGGCCCCCTTGCCTGTGAGATCCCCCACGCATTCGGGGTCCCCATCAGCTGGGAGCCCCCCGCCTCTCTGATGCTGACTGCAGAAGTTGGGCTCAGCTGGAGCCCGAAAGCCGGAGCCGCTTTCCTGCAACGAAGCCCCAGCTGGCTCATCTGCAAACGCACAGGTTCTTGTTTCAGAGTAGCTGCTCAAATACTCTGTAAAAAACCATACAGAAGAGACGTCGCAGGATTAAGATGTCCAGAAATCCCGTGGAAGAAACTTGGGTGGAGTTTTCCCCACTCAGAGTAGGGAGCCCAGTGATGCTGTGAATGCTGCCCTGGTTTTGCAGGAGGGCGATGCGGCACATTCAGAGCTGGCTGATGGTGCCGTACGTCTCTGGGGGCTTAGGGCTGATTTTTATAGTCTTAAATTCGTTCCGTTATTGCAAACATATGGGAAATCTGTCAAACAGAAGTTTCTATCCTGCAAACAGCATCATTTATGTGACTTTGCCTTAAATACAAACTATAAGAAAGGCAGCTTTTCACTGACCACGTTTTTGTTCAAAATCTGGGGAAAACATAAAAACTCTGGAAATGCACTTGTCAAACCTGAGAAGGGGCAATGGGCACAAACTGAAGCAGAAGAGGTTCCAGTTGAACGTGAGGAAGAACTTCTTTACTCTGAGGGTGCCCGAGCCCTGGCCCAGGCTGCCCAGGGGGGCTGTGGAGTCTCCTTCTCTGGAGATATTCAAAGCCCGCCTGGATGCTGTCCTGTGCCCCCTGCTCTGGGTGAGCCTGCTTGGGCAGGGGGGTGGCACTGGGGGAGCTCCCGAGGGCCCTGCCAACCCCTGCCAGTCTGGGATTCTGGGATTCTGTGAAGGGGTTACTCCTAGGGAGGATGCTTGGTGCCTGCGTGCAATGAGGCAGATCAAGATCAACCCAGTAAGATGAGCTCCTGTGGTCAGTGGGTGTAATCTGAATTGTGCCGGGCAGGTTTACTCTTCTCCTTCAACGTGTGAGACAACTCGCCATGGTGCAGGTTGGATACGCAGCCCCGACCGCCCAGCGCCAGGACTGATCCTGGGTGCTTGGTGCAGCCATCACGAAATTTAACAGAGCATTTCTCACTAAACTGGGCACCAGGTGTTGGAAGGGGCAGTAGAATGAAGCTGCTTTGTTTTAGTTGTGAATTGTCTTCTGCCAGAAAATTCATTTTAAAAATTCCCACCTGTAGGAGCAGCGAATGGCAGGCAGCTTGGGGTGTGTGCACAGGGTACAAAACATTCAATTCTCTTTTTTTTGTTATTTGTTTCTTTTCCTAAACTGATACAAGCAGAAAAAAATTCTTTACAATTTATTTCGAGCCTTCTCACAGAGCTGAAAAGCCAAAGAGTATTGCAGTTCGTGGAAATTTTTTGGCTTGATCATTTCACTCAACTCTTGGCTCTTGACCTTCTGTGCTACGTTTTGCTAAGATTAGCTTTGAAGTTTAAAAGAAAAAAAAGTCTGTCAAGCCAGCAAAGTAAAACTACTCATTTTTAGCATGTGACGACTAAATAGATCAGGCTTAAAAAAAAGAATATGAGTCAAAATACTTGCTAACACAAAGTGCTTTCCAGAAAACATTTGATTACAATCTCTCGTCATTTTCAAATGAAAAACCTACATTTTGCTTAAAAAAAAAAAACCCTCGTTTATAGCTGTGCTCAGCCAGCAGCGTGCTGGCAGGCTGGGATGACCCGGGGCTGCCCGGGGCTGGAGCCCGCTGCCGCCCAGCTGAGCCCTGGCTGGGCACGCGTGGGGTGGGACGGCAGCAGCGGCGGGGGGTGCTGAGCCCCGTCAGGCACCTCGGAGCCAAATAACATGGCGGCTCTGGTCGTGAGGGTGATCCTCCCGCGAAAGACCTGCTGGGTTTGTGCGTGCTCAGCGAGAGGGGAGTTTTCTACCCAGCCTCGAGCTTCCATCGCAATCAGACACCCATGCGCGAGCGCCGAGGTCTCCTAATTTTGCTTTGCCAACAATTAGTCTTTCTTAATAATTAATGCAACCGCCTTTTCTTTTTGCTCATCCAATTACCTCTAGTTATTAAAGTCACTTCTTGGCTTCAAAGTGGGAGCTTCTTCCCTCACAGTCCTTTTTTTTTTTTTTTTTTTTATTTTTAATTATTTTCAGCCAGGTTGATGGGGGCTGATTAATGCCCATAGGGTGATTGCACCGTGGGGTCGGTGCATGTGATTAATGCCCATGGGATGATTGCACCATGGGGTTGGTGCATCTGATTAATGCCCGTGGGGTGATGCAATGTGGGGTTGGTGTGTGTCCCAGCACAGAGTGGCACTGGCTGCCGGCACGAGGCACACGGGGACCTGAGCAGGTACCGCTCACTGGGGAGGTGGGCACTCGGGAGAGTCGCGATTTAGCAAATCTGAGGGGGAAGAAGGGCCCTCTAGGCTTGCAAAACCCATTCTGCTGCTTTTTCCCCTCTGGAAATGCTGTTCTGGTGTTGCTGCAAATGTGCCTCTTCATTTCTGTAGCGAGGTCGTGGCTGCACAGCTCATTCCCCAACCTGCTCTCAAGGGGCCGTGCTGGGAGAGGTGAGACAGAGCTGTCCCCAGAGCCCTTTCGTGTCCCACCACAGCTGCCAAAGGTTGGGAGGTGACTTGGGATGACTTGGGGTTGGGGCTGTGTTGCTGGGCACCCACTGCATTATTTTGGGTGGGTGGGCAACCAGTGGCTCCGTCACCGCCACTCTGAGCTGTACTGAAACACAGCGTCAGGGAGGAGACGCAGCAAGATGCTTCGCCCCGGTGCCCGACCAGCACCACCCCACATCCTCCCAGGGGACCTGCTGAGAGGACACCAAGCCAACTGCCCTCGTGTTAAATCAGGCCACTCAGCAGAAAACATTTACATCGGGTTAATTTTATGGCATAAGGCATTGTCAGCTGATAAGTTCTGGCTCTGGCCTCTTCAAGGTTCACGTGCTGCAGCTGATTTGCAGGAACTAAATCTAGACCTTGTAAAAAAAGAGGAATCGATACCGTTTCTCTGGCATACAGATTTCTATAAACAGCGCAGAGGCGTGCGGCAGCCACAACGCAGCTGGTGAAGACCAGGAGCTGCGGCCATGGCCATGGACTGCGACCATTAGCAGCTGCGGTGTTTAAACTGGGAATCAACACTGAAGGAGGCTTCTCTGTTTCTCCAGTTCTCCATGGAACATTTCCTTCTTCCCTTGGTTGGTTCACTCTGGGAGATGGGTTCCCGTAACGAGCTCCCAAAGGGAGGAAGCGGGAGGGGGATGAATAGCCTCTCGCAGAAGCTTTTGTCTTGCCTCCCTCCTGAGCACGCTTCCCCAGCAGCTTTTTATGACTTTAAAGAGTAGGGGGAAGGTTTTTGAGTGAGGCAAGTGCAAATGTGGAAGGGACATGGGGACGGCCAGCTCTTCTAACTGGTGCAATGTCTTGTTTCCCATCTGAACTGATGGAAAATCTGAGTAATGGAGCTGCAACCTATTGTACCACCAAGCTACCACGTTCTGCTTTGATGGGAAAGAAGGGCAGCCCATGCCTTTGCCATAACCGCACGTGCTCTGCGCTGCTCACTGCGGAGGTGCCCTGTGGATCAGCATCGGGGCTGTTCCACCGCCTTTGTAGTGGTTGGTGTCTTCTGTCGTTGCTCCGAAAGCTGTTAGCAGTCATCAGGCAGCACGGCTGGCTGGTGGATGGTGCTGTGCTTTGGATCAGGCACGGCACGAATGGGAAGGAAAGATCTGCCCCACTTTGAACGGCAACAATGCTCAAGTTGAGGTTTTCAAAACAGCTCGGCATCGAGCTCATTCTGCTCCAGTGTCATGTTAAAATGTACACGTTAAGCTGCACATCCCTAATTTAGGCTTTCTGGCTCTTAAATAAGCTGAACCGTAGCTAATTTTAGAAATATCGCTGAAAAGCTACTCTTCATCTCATTTCATGGGCAAGAATAGTAAAAGCTCAGAGCTCCAAACATGCGTTTAACTGAGCAGGAGCGAGCCCAGTGTCGCTCTCGATGGGAAAACCACATAGCCCATGGCCCTGCTGTAGCACAGGAATGCCTGTACCACACCAGTTTGTGCTGGGGACGGCGGGGTTACATTCCCAGTATCCCACTGTACACAGTAAATCTACACCCGGCAAGCATCAGGAATTAGTGTTTTCATTCATTCTGAAATGCAAACCTGCATGCCTCTTGGGTTTTATTTGCATGGGCAAACCTTTGTGGGAAAGAAAGATGTAAAACAGCGTCTCCCATCAGTCTGTTTTCCTTTCCGCTCCATGGGTTTCCTCCTCGGAGTGGCCATGCAAAACACAGGACTTGCCCGGGGCTCTCGGGCTGCTGTGCAAGGGAGCGGAGGAGAGGTCCGGGACGGGTCCTCCAGAGCTGTTGGCTCTGGCTGCACCACCTCCACCAAAGCCGACTGGCGTTGCGTGCTCACTCTGCCTGAGCAAAATCATTACCAAAGTGAAAGGCACCAGTGAATCAAGTCCAGAGATCGCAAATGAGTTGTCAGGAGTCGCGCAGCAAACCATCTGTAGATGTCCTGGTGGGACACAAAAGGCCTGGCTAGCAACACCCAGCTCCTACCCCTGGAGAGCTCTCTTAGCCAGTCTGTTCTCATTTTCTCCCCATTTTGGGGTGCTGTCAGTCCTGTTTCTCTTTCTGGATTTATCTGGGACAAATCCTAACATTCCACCACCAAGGCGAAGTCAGTTTGGGTTTAAAGGCAACCATGGGCGAAACCGGGCATGTAGGGAGCAGCTTGAGATGCTCGAGGCGAGGAGGCTGGTGGTAGACGGCAGCGTGTGCGTGTGTGTGTGTGTGTGTTTTCCTTACAGCTCTTTTGAACAAGTTCCCCTCTCTCTGCTCCAACATGCAGAAGCACTCCCCGTTGTGCTCACAAAAAAGCGCCTTTTACAAAGACGTTGGGCTCCGACGGCCTCGCCGTGGGTAACCCGGAGTAGCTGCAAGAGGAGATTGGATTTTTCTTTTTTAAATTCTCCTGGGTTTGTTGCATCCCCCACACTGCCTCAGCTCCCTCCGGTCCTTCTCCAAGTGCTGGAGCTCAGACACAGGGGTATTTCAGCCCAGGGGCTCACCAGTGACCACGTCACGGTTTCAAAGGCATCGCCCTCAGCACGGCTCTCCCTGCTTGAGAGCCCCGGTTAGGAAAGCCCGAGCGTGGCTTTCAAAGTGAATGTGCAGGATGTGAAAGTCCAGATTTAGACCCTGTGGTAGCACAAGGCAGAAAACAAGAGCAATGCGTTGGGTAAGGTGCTGGTAGCATTCATCCTGGAATAAAAGATACTGGAAATGAATGAAGAAAAAAAAAAAAAGTTCTTCTGAATTTTGAAACCTTCGTGTTGATTTGAGCTGTTTTCCACCTACCCGTGCAATCGTCCCCAGCTGTTGTCACTGCTTGGGGTTGGGATTTTTCTTGCAGGGTGGTGGTGTGTTTATTTAAGTAGGCAAGGGCTTTTTCTGCCTTGCTCTTGGGAGACACTGGGGATTTTTTGTAATTCCCAGCCTCACTTGCAATGCCAGGACTGCAAAGGGCACTGGCCCTCCTTCCTCAAGGAGCTTGATGACTTCTGAGCCCTCTCCCTCCTTGTGTCTTGCAGTCCAATAAAGTTCCAGTTGTTCAGCCGTCCCACGGAGTCCACCCGCTCACCCCGCTCATCCCTTACAGCAATGACCATTTCAGCCACGGCTCCCACTCGCCCCACTTGCCCGCCGACATCAACCAGAAACAAGGTAATGGAGTCGCTGGGGATCTGCGTGGTGGGAGGGGGACAGTGCTGGAGACCACTGAGATCAAGGCTGCCACCTTCCCGGTCCCAAATCAACAGGCAGAGCCAAGAGCTTTGGTCAACTGGGGCATTGCTTAGCAGTAGGAGTTGACTTAGCTTCTTGGCAATGCTTTGTAATCCTGGTCAAGAGGAGTTTGATATCAAAAGGGCTGACCCTGCTGATCAAGTGTGCTTGGTTCTTCACGCACGCTGTCCTGTAGCTTGAGACCAGACCAGAGCCTGCGAGATGATGCATAAGAGTCAACCAGAAAATGGAAAGTAATCTTTCCTTTGACTCATACCCAAACTGTTGTCAGGTTGTCATTTTGAGAAAATAAATGCTTGAAACAGGAAATATTTTGACTAAATAGGATCGGTGTCTAATAGCTGACTGGATTGTTATATGTATGTGTCCGTGGCCACGCGTTACGTGGTTGTCACACGGTTTGGCTCTTTGGGTTCCTGTGCAAGTCCAGGACACGTCAATTAGCTCGTGAGGCTACGGAGGAAAGTACAGTAGGTAGAGGTTAAACCCTGAACTGTAAAATATAGGTATGTGCGCAGGAACTCAGGCCAGCCCCTTGCTATTCGTGGGTTACTGGCAAATTGAGCGCAAAATCAAACTTTTCTCAGCCTTACGTTCGTGCGACAGAATCTTTCGACATCTGTTCAGATTACCCAAGCTTTTGCACAAATCTGGTCTTGATTTCATGTGAAAGCAAGCAAATTCCCAGGTTTTTGTCAAACAACATTCAGGAAGGGATTCGGGGTCCATCAGAGCCCAGAAATCAGTGCACAAAGAGAGGCACAAAACCAGCTGCTGTGATTTGGGCAAAGGCCTCCACCCAGGAGTGTTCCAGACTGCCCCAGAGACACCAGCTTCACCAAGGACATTAACGTCATTGCTAAACTGACTGGGTATCGAGGATGCTCTTGGCTGGAGGACATGCTGAATCATCCCTGGTCTGAACCCAGAGGCCACGTCCTGGACTCATCAAGGGTGCTGATGGGAAGGATTTAGGTCTGGTGTAAAGAGATACCCAGGCACATCCTGGTTTTCTCCCAGGCAGCACATTGCTTGTCGGCCACCAGAGCATAATACACTCAGCAGAAAAAACCAAAGAGTTAACAAAATAAACCTATTAAAAGCTCAGCTAATGGCAGATTTCCGAATCTCAAGAGGAAGCGTGCAGATTTCTGAGTCCCTGGGGAAGGCGACCCAACACACCTTCCGTCACGCTGCCTTCACAGACGCCTTGCGGGGACTCGCTGTCAGCCTGGAAAGCCCTAAGCAATGTGGGAGCAGCTCGCCCGAGGGATGAGCTGGTTAGATCCCTCCGTGGAGCCTATGATCAGCAGCGGAGGAGCCCCCAAGCGTTCATCTCTGTGGTGGGTCAGCCATGCTGGGAAGCTGGCCTCTGGCTGCCCACCCGCCTGCCAGCTGCAGCAGTGCAGGCACTTCCCAAGCTCCCCTTTCCCATTTAGCCTGGACATGTACGGAGGCAGGGGGAGTCTGTCCATCCCGGAGTCCCCCCAGGTGCTATTTGTGGAGAGGTTCAGACCATCGTCCTCAGCTGGGACCTGCCTCCATGGTGCAGCTGTGATCAGCTTTGCACCCCCCATCCCTGTGCTGCTGGGGCGAGGGCTTCCTTCCCCGTTCACTCTGGATGCATCCCATCTCTGGTTTCATCGCGGGAATATCTCCCATTATCACCTAGTGCAAGCACTGGAGACTCACCGTCCTGCTCATTCTCACAGCCGCCCTTTAAAGTATTTCGCAGTAGCCCAAGGACACTCAGACAAGGAAATACAGGCAGGATCTTCTGAGTCAGTGGCTGGTGCCCCAACCACCGGGCCAGCCAGAATAACTTGTGCCCTGGCTTACGCAACTTGTCTTGTTGGAGGTCCAAATCTCAGGGAATCCTGGCAGCTGCCTAGCGCGGATGCTGGGGTTGTTTGACCTTCAGGGGGCTGCTGCACCCCACCTGAGCACAGCTGTAGGTAAATCTCATACTAAGTTAGACATTCCTTTCCATTCAGTTATATAGTTTCTTTTAGCTAACTGCGAATAAGATCCCTGGAATCTGTTGGCGTCATTCCTAATTAATAATTTATCATTAATACACCTAGGAGAATAATCCAGACCTGAGTTTGCAAACTGCTTGCAGCTAATCACCAATTTATTCAATGTATTTATTGCCCAGGACAGCTGCTGGAGAATCTCTGTACCCCATTTTTTATCTGAGGCTCGTTAGCAGCCAGCATTACACGATGCTGCAGCAGAGCTCGGCCCCAGCTCCCCTCCAGTTTGCCAGTCTGGGGGTCAGCTGGAGGCTGCTTTTGCCAGCGGCACAGCATTTGTCTGAGTCCCACCTGCAGCCCCGGGCTGTGTTCACATCCAGATAGCAGCAGGTAGATGCTGCGGCTCTCTCCTCCGGCCATGCCGCCTGTGCCAGTGGCTTTGAAGATCGCGCAGGGATTCCCCGTGTGGAGGGTGAATTCCCACCTGGCACCATACCCACCTCCGCCGTTCCTTGGCACCCACAGAGCCCGCGAGGCGATTGCTTTGAACAGGGACGCAGGTTGTTTAAAGTTGAGATAGAGGTGATGCCTGCTGGAGCATCCCCCTGGCCGCTCATGGGGGGTCCCAGGGATGGCTGATGGGAAAGGGGATGTAGGAACAGCTTTGACCATCAAAGCACCTGAACAGGCTCCCTGGGAAGGGTGGGGGGATGTCCAGAGTCCATCAAATCCTTACCAAAGCAAGGTGCTGCTTGGCCTCAGGGTGGCACGGAGCAGGGATGATGCTTGTGCAGGAGCAAGCTGCCTTCCCCACCCTGTTACACCAGTGTTTGTGATTCTGCAGCAACAGGGACGACCCACCGCATCCCCACAGAGAGAACCACGGTGATAAAAAGGGCAATTATAATATCCTGCCTCTTGCCCGCGGCTGTTTCACATATATTCCCTGCTGCCCACAAGTGCCCATAGGTGAGGCAGCCAGGGGGGTCAGGAGCGGTCGGGGTCGGCCGGGGAGTGCGGTGCTGGGTCCAACTCATCTCCTTCTCCCTTCTCCCAGGAGTGCATCGTCCTTCCCAGACCTCAGACATCCCCAGTTTCTACCCCCTCCCTCCCGGTGGAGTCGGACAGATCACGCCGTCGATGGGATGGTGAGTGTGGAGGGCTCGGCCCCGTGCAGCCCCCAGCCCACGGCCGCTCCCTATGGGGGCCATATGTTCATTCAAGAAACCACGTGCGGCCGTTCTCGTAACCTCCACGGTGCTTTCCCCTGGCTTCATCCTTTCCGCGTGCTGTGTGATGGGGAGGAGGATTTAGCCCTGTTTTAGAGATGGGGAGCAGATCCATGGAAAGGCTGAAGGCTTTGTCCCAGCTGGGGCATCCCTGGAGCAGAGTTACAACCTGCCCAATTCAAAACCGTCTCCTGCCTTACCTCTAGCTGCCTGTGTGGATTAGGAAACCCAGGGAGAGCTTCCTGCCCACCTCTCCTAATTGCAAGAAAAGCCTCTGGTTTTGAGTAAGAGGTCATTTTCTCCCTCACTGGGGTTTTTGGCACAAACAGTGCTTTCCCTGAGCGTGGTGTAATCTAATGGAATGCTCCATCCACCGAGCTGTGGTGCTTCTCGGGGTCTGACACGCAGGGAAAAAATATATTGTGGCAGAGACCTGCCCCCGTGAATGACCCCGGTACCCTCAGCCTGGCCGTGGCACAGCCGGCTCGGTGGCAGCCGCTGCCCCAGGGGGATGGGGAATGGGGGACCGTGAGCTGGAGCACTCCCAAAACGTCCCCCTGCATGAGCCAGCCCCAAGGAGCATCCCATCCCATCCGGCAAAGCGGAGCCCGCTGGGAAACCTGCCCCAGGGACATGAGTTCAAAAAGCACCGGTGTGTGCTCTGTGGTCATCGCCACCGGCTTTTGTCACCGTGATCGTCAGCATGCCGAGGGAGCAGGTCTGGCGGGCGGTGCCGTGTGGGCATCGTCACTCTTCGGATTAATTTTTAATCCCGGCCGGTGACGCAGGGACCTCGCAGAGGCTCTCAGGGAGGCCGGTGGCTGCAGGCAGCGGGTCGGGGTGGCCGGGACAGGGGCGAGTGTGGGCAGGGCGACTGCTGGGGCAGGCAGCCAGAACCTCCCTGGTGCCAGCTGATAAAGCCCCAGCAAAGCCCAGCAGAGACCTCCAGGTACAAGAGCATATTGCAAAACGGGAGAGGCGAAGCATATTAAAACACAAAGTAAAATGTTAGCTTTTTATTTTGTTTATGAATTTCGTGTTCCAGATATTTAACCACAAGGAAACAGAGGCTGAGGCTTTTGATACAGAGTTCGGCTTCAAAGAGATTACATTTCGCCTTCTGTGCTAAATCTGCTACTCTTGGGCGATGATTTAACTCCTCATATGATGTGATTCATCCTCAGGAAAAACAAGTACTGGGGTGACTGTGCTATAACATGAAAGAGAGAGTTGGGGGTGAGAAAGGAGCCTGCTTGCCAAATGCAAGGGCCACTCTTGGGGTGGGATGCCATTAAGGGCAGCCCCGGGTGCGCGGGAGGGAAAAAGCCTGGTTTGCATGAGGTTTTGTCATTCGGTTGGTGGCAGAGGGAGTTTGCGTTGCCAAGAGCTGCTCCAGCATCCGCGGGGTTTGGCATCCTCAAGCAACCTCGTCAGACACGTTCATTAGTGACTAATAGAGCAGATACGGTAAAGCAGCAAGCAGCCCGACGGAGCGGAGAGCAGCACCGTGTGTGTGACTAATAGAGCCTTTGCTCATCCATTTGCCTGCCCAAAATTTACAAAAAGAGCCCCAAAAATCTCTCCCCGAAGTGCCCAGCTCTCAGCTGAGGCTCAGCACGTCGGTGCGGGTGGGTGCACAAGCAGCAGCAGCGTTGACCCCGTGCAGGAGGCAGCGGGCAGCGGAGGCTGCAGGATGGGGATGCTCGTGCCGGCGATGCCGAGGCAGGGTGGCCACACGCCGGCAGCAGATTTTCCTCCACAAGCCAGCAGGCAGGAGCTGGGCAGAAACAGGCTTTGTTCTCGCCGAATGCTTCAGGAGGAGGAGCTGCAATCACTCTCTCTGTAATTAGCTGGGATGACGGTCGGATAAAAGCCTCCCAGAGTCCAGTCGAGTGAGTTTTGCTCACGGGAGCCTGGCAGCGAGCATCAGCGGGGAGCCTGCGGACCGTGTCGCTCACCCGCTCCCCAGGCCGAGCGGCGGCCGTGCCACGGCAGCCCCTCCACAGCCCTCCCGCGTCTTTTTTCCCAAGCCGCCCTCGCATCACCGGGTGATACGGGCCGTAGCCGTGCATTCCCAACCGGCAGGGATTGATTTTGCAATCGCATTAATTTGCACGTCAGAATCACTTTTGAGCGAAGCCGCGAGTGCTCGGCTCCTTTCCTGCCCCGGTATCTCAGCCTCTGCAGTAACGCCTGTCGCTTCTGGATGAGCTCCGAGTGTTTTCTCGGCCCTGGGGCAGGCACGTTCAAACTTCAAAGGTTGTTTCGGTTTCCCGATGCGCAGTAGCACTTGGCTGTTTGTTGGTGTGTTTATACCCGCTGACATCTAAGGGGTGGGAGAGGGCTCCTGCCTGGCAGGGTGTAAACAGAGCCCCGCCGCCTCGGCTGCCTTTCCTACAGACAGATCCTGCAGATTTTGGTCAAGCTGAGACACGGCAGCTCCTGGAGACCTCCTTCCTCCCCAGCAGGGCCCGAGGGCCTGACTGCTGTTATTCCTCTTCAGGGCAGAAACTGTCTTTAGCCCTGAAAAAATCCCTGGCATCCAGGAGCTCGGTCCTTCGCAGAGCAGCGGGGTGGCACCACATTTAATGATGATGGGGGGCGGGTTTTTTTTGCTTATTAGAGCTGAAAAAAGCTGGTGCTGGTCCTAGGCGCAGCTCTGTGCTGGAGGAGCATGAGCATCCGCACGGGTTTAAGCACCCCCTTGCGTCCTCCTTGGGCACCTGGGTTTCCATGCGCAGTTTTAGGTCGGGAGCATCTCTGGGCAGGTTTGCAGAAGAAGCCGAGGTGTTTTCTCCCTATGAAAACGTGGGGGGTTTCCCTTGCTGGGAACAAGGAGGAACTTCCTGCATGGTTATTTTACTACCTCAAAAATAATTTCCAGCTCCAGGTCTGGTACATGCCCAGTCCCTGGTATGAAACAACTTTCAAAAGAAAGGCAGGACCGAGCTTTTGGCTTGTTTCACCATGATGGGCATCCTTAAAAGGATGCGCTGGGGACATCAGAGCATTTCTGAAGCATGTACCAGGGCAGAGTAGGTGCTTTCTCTCTGAACGCCGGGAGGTTCCCGTGCTTGGGCATCCTCCCAGTGCATCCCACGACCATGCAGCCTCTTGTGCACCTCACACTCTGACCAGGCTTTACATTTTTTGGTCAAACTGTGCTCTTCTAAGCAGTTTCTTCTGTGCAATAGCAACGTCTCCTAATTTTTCCGCACACCTCCCCATTTTGTGTGTTAACAGGATAAACTCAAAGCTGCAGTGTTACTCACACGGGGGACGGAGGGGGGGTCAGAGTTGAATCCAGCCTGTGCAAGGAGGCCCAGCTTCCCCCAAAATAAACTCTTAAGTCCTGCATTGCCCCTTGAGCCCGGGGTACAGCCCGAGCATCCTGCCAGCCAGAGCTCCTGGGGCGCTGGTGCTCTGAGTCCCCCGTAGCAAAGGGTATCTTTAGGAAACGCCACGTAGCTGTGGATACTTTATAGACTCTTTCTTCCCGATCCCAGGCAGAGCCAGTCTGTCTATCCGCTCCCGTCATGTGGATTTAGACAGCCGTATTCGTCAGCGCTTTCTGCTGGGGCTTCTTTCTCCAGGTGAGTATGAGCTGTGTGAGACAGGGCAGCGGCTCGGCTGGTCTCGCAGCTTGCAGTCTGTGCCGTAGGAGCTTGCAGCGGACCGCAGCCGCCCAGGGACGGCCACCCACCTTCCCCAGGCAGCCACGGGAAGGGAAGGAGCTTTTAGGCAGTACCTGGTCCAAAGGGCAGTCAGGGGAATGTGGAGCATCCCAGGAGGATGCACAACGACTGGGGTTTAATCAGCAGAAGTCAAAACCAAGCCAGAAACCCCTGCCTTCAGCTCAACACTGGGGAAAGGGGGTGAAATCCATAGCTCAGGATTTTGCTCCTTGTCATTAACCCTGACTATATCCCTGCTGTCACCACCGCTGGGTTTTGCTCTGCAGAGAATGAGCCATTTTATTTGGTCTCAGCCTTAAAAGCCAGACAGGCAGCGGGCAGCGATTTGCTCTCCTCCCATCGGTACAACTCATCTGAGGTGTAAGCGCAGCTCCTGCCTCCCCCGTCCCGTCACCGGGCAGCGCGGGGCTGGCACGGCCATGGGCTGGACCCTGCACACGGGAAGGCATCAGCAGGAGCCGGCCATGCTGCTGCCCTGCTCCCCCCACGAGGACCTGGCCCTGCGGCACGACCCACCTTAAATATCGAGCGGGTTGAACCCCGTGGCACAGCCCCAGACCATTCCTACTGGAAGTTCGTGGTCAGCCAGGACCAAATTTTGCCCTCTGTAAACATGCCCAGACCCCAAGCAATGTCCCGGGGAGCAAAATACATCCCCTGTGGATGGAAATCCGAGCCCAGCCCCTCCAGGCGTGCTGGTGGGCAAAGCCCCCGTGGGTCCAGCGAGGACGGCAGCGCCGCGGGGATGCCTGTGCACGCAATGTGTGCTCACGCACCAGCTTCTGCTTCTGCTTCGTGTTGTCCTGAAGGGCCGTTAGTGGAGGATTCCCGCAGGAAACCATGCAAACCCTTACCCCCTGCAAACCCCTACCCATGCAAAGCCTTACAAAAACCATCGAAAACCTCGATCCATGCAACCCTCGATCCGTGCAAGCCCTTGTCCCTGCCGCAGAGGCGAGGGAGCACTGCCCGCCCTCCATGCTCTCCGAGGCATCGCTTTGCCCAGCCTCGCAGGTGGAGGCCGGAGAGGAGCTAACGGTTCCCTGCGGAGGCCCGGCAGCCTCCCCGAGCCCGGCGCAGGAGCTCCCGCTTGCAGGATTTTGGGGCTGATTTTGCAGCGCTGCTGCAGCTGAAAAAGTACACCTGGTCAGATAAGGATCAGACTGCGCTGGTGGATTAAATTAAACAGCTTTTCTTTTCGTGCCAGCATATCTAATGAACAGTTCATCTCCCATGGGCAATTCTGCCATCTCAAGCTGCAGTCATAAAGTGGCAAGCTTGGCAAAGCCGACTGCGCTGGCTTTACTCTCTGAAACTCTTGAGAGCGAGCTAATGAAGCTTGAAAGCTAGCGAGACCTCTCGTGATCTCAGTCCTGTGTTGGTGGAGAGCATTGCTTAGGCAAGGTGCACCTCCTAGAGTTGCAGTTTGGTTCATGTTCAGACTTATGCTGTTTCTGTTAAAAGAAAGGTGCGGGGTGGTCCTAATCTCTCCCATCCAAACCCTGGGTTGAGTTTGTTGTTCCTTTCTGCAGTGCTAATAAGCAAGTGCAACAACAGAGATCTGAGTAGCTGAAACCGCTGGCTGAAAGCACCCTTGATCTCGGCCAGGCTGGCTCCTGCTGCAGGCGGGTTCCTCGCCGCTGTGTGGCACCCGGACCCTTCCCACCCCCCTGCCCGCGGCTCGGCCGGCTGTGCCGGCGCGGCGGGGGCGACACAGGGGTGGTGGGCAACCACAAGCCCCGCGCCAGCCCGGCAGCACCTGCGGGTTTGCTTTCCGTGTCCTCCGCTTACCGTCTGCTTCTGCCCCGTCAGAGTGCCGCCTGGTGAGACACGCCGCTCCGGCTGCCCCGGCATCCCGAGCATCCCCAGCGCAGCCCTCCCGGCGCGGCTCATCCGCCCTCTGTTGCAGGTTCACTCACCCGCTGATGCTGGGCTCCGGCATGCACACCACCGGCATCCCGCACCCCGCCATCGTGCCCCACTCCGGCAAGCAAGAGATGGAGCACTATGACCGAAACATGTAAGTTGGAAGCGCCAGCAAGGTTCAGCAGCATTAGTGCCTTAATACCCATTTCATTTGCCCCTATTAATGCGTGCACCGGGGGGAGGATGGATGAACACGGGGCTCTGCCTGTATCAGGCAATGGCACGCATCCGAGGTGCAGATCTCAGGTCCCCAACCCGCTCGTGCCATCGGGTTGGGTTGGAGTCGAGTCTTCTGCTGAGCTTGGTGCCACCAGGCAGCTGGGCTGGAGGGTGGCTCTGGTGCTGACAGCTCCTTTTTTGGCCCCACCAAGGAAACCTCAACCAGAACCAAAGAGAGAGAAGGAAGCCAAGAAGCCCACTATCAAGAAGCCCCTGAATGCTTTCATGTTGTATATGAAAGAAATGCGGGCGAAAGTCATTGCCGAGTGCACCCTGAAGGAGAGCGCCGCTATCAACCAGATCTTGGGAAGGAGGGTAAGAGCACGCAGGGCTCGCTGCCATCGTCCCAGTGCAGCATCCCCATCCCTTACAGCCGCTCTTGAGCACGTAACAAGCATCTGCTTCCAAACCGAGTGCTCTTTCTTACCCCTCAATCATGCGGAGTCGGATGTGCCCCGGTGCGGGGCGGCTGCGGTGGGGACGGGCTGGGCAGGCTGATGGCGGAGGGGACAGCGGGGCCAGGTCTCACCGCCGCGCTTCTCCTTGCAGTGGCACGCGCTGTCCCGAGAGGAGCAGGCCAAGTACTACGAACTGGCTCGCAAGGAACGGCAGCTCCACATGCAGCTCTACCCCGGCTGGTCTGCCAGAGACAACTACGTGAGTGGCTCAGCCCCTGTCCCATGGCACAGCCAGAAATGACCCGGGGGGGGGGGCGGGGGGGCTGACAACTGGTGTTTGCCATTCCTGACGGCACGATAGCTATAAAAATTCACATTTTGGGAGCATTTTGAACATCCTCTTGGCTCATTGCCTATCTATAGCACGAATGTTCTAGCTCCCCAGCTACCACAACCATTTCTTCATGCGAGGAAGAGGAACTTTTAAATGATGTGGACGATCTTTGGAAATACAATTTTATGGAGACCCACTGCTTTGTGCGTCTCGAGCAGCAGCTGAGATGTCGGCTCAGTGGGAGCAGGGAATGGGGCAGAGATGTGGGAGGAGAAACTTGGGGGGGGGGGGGGGGGGAAACGGCTGGAGGTGCTGAGCGGGCACCCGCAGCCTGCTCAGCCCCATCTGCTCTGCGGTACTGCCCTCTTCATCGGCTTGAAATCACGGGGCTGGGTACTGTGGGCTCCATAGCCCCAGCCACCTGGGGTCGAGTCCAAGGGCACGCCGCAGGTTTGGGTGGATTTGCTGAATTGCGGGCTGCTGGCGCTTTTCTGGGGGCTTAAAACTAGCACAGGGCGTCTGCCCAAGCCACGCTCACGGGAGCGTAATAATAATGGGAAATAATTGTTAAAAAGGCAAAATAGCAAAGTGTAAGCTGCTTTGTGGAGTTGTAGTGCAAACCACGGTCCCGCAGGCTGTTCAGGACTGATTTCGGACTCTCCGTGGGGTTGCATCCCAAGCAGCAGCCCCGTGTATTGCAGGGCATAAAAGTGGCACTCGCAGGATGACGGTCACTGAGCTTCTGTCCGTCCCTCAGGGACAACAATCCCACCCTGACCAATCATTATTTGGGGACCCTGACCAAATCAAGCCTGCCACATTCAAAATATTCCAATGCCATTTGAGCAAAGGCAGACAACGGCTCTGCTCACTCTACGAGCTCAGCCCAGCTCTTCGGCGAGCCTGTTGCCCAACCAAGGTTGCTGTTAGGGAAAAAAAACCACACAAACAAACCTTTCCAGATTGAAAAACGAAAAAAAGATCCCCCCAAACCAGGCAGTGGCCGCTGAGCAGAGCAGCCGAGCCACGCAGCAAATAGCGGTGGTGCTCAGCAATAAAAATGAGCTAGTGCAAACATGCTGGGTGCTGGGATCGCGCCTTCCAGTAGCCAGAAGAGCTTTCCCTGTGTTCAAGGGAAAGATGGGAAGCTCCAGCCTTGGTCTTCCCCAGTTTGGGCTGTAGCAAGGTACATTGCCGCAGCAGTCGATCCCCGAGGCGTGAGCAGAGACAAACGTGCGTTTGGTTTTTATAGAGAGCCGACTTGACTCTACATCTAAAACAGTGGCTTTTTGGAGGGGGCAGCGGTGGACTGGCCATACGGGCACGGCCAGGGCTCCTGGGGAGAAGCAGTGGCAGCTCCTGGGCTGGCTGGTGGGACAAAGCTGCTTCGTGGCTCATGGTGGTAGGGCCAGCACTTGGGAAGCCTCTAGGCTACTCCATGGAACATTTAAAGGTTATTCTTAAAAAAAAAAATCATTTCCTCTTAGCTATATCAATCACTTCAGTGGCACCGTGTTAAACAAGGTTGCATAGGTGCGGCAATGCCCCAGCGGCACGGGATACACTCCGGGTCTTTTCTAGTGGCTTTTCTCAACTGTTTTGATCTTACACCCCTGACAAACTCATTAGAGACCTGAAGCAAAGCACGTGTTAAGCCTTCAGATGTCCGTCCATCCACTCTAGGGCTCTGCCTTTTGATCTAAGGCTCCGTCATTTCCCTCGCAGCCGCTTGCTTTCCCCTGGGAGCCGCACAGCGAGCACCCGTCCAGCCCACCCTGACTCCAGCCCTCCTTCCAGAAAGCCCAAGCACGACCGAGGGTGAGAAAACACCCTTAAACAGACAAAAAAAAACCTAAAAAGCAAAAAAACAGAGGGCAGAGGTGATGCAGGGAAAGCAGAGGCTACAGGAAGCCCCCCGCGTTTCCCAGTACAGGTATCTCTGCCTCCTTGCAAGCACAGACCAGTAGCTCAGCACCCATATGCAGCTTTGCAGGGTCAGTGCTGGATGCTGCCGGCCTCCGGAGCCACCCTGAGAGAAACCAGGACAGCCCAGTTTCTCTAAGGGTGGCTCCAGAGGCTGGCAGCATCTGGAGAGCATCAGCATCGCTGAGAGCAAGGCATCATCTTCCTCCAAGACCAAGCGCATCCCCCACAGAAATCTCAATCCTGTAGTGTCCTTCATCTTGGCAAGGGCTGGTTCCTTGCTCCGGAAGATTTTTTTTCCCCTCTGTGGCTAAGAGGGCTCTGAAGGCACACGTTGGCTCTCCCAGCACCGGCAAGCAGCTGCTCCGGGTCTTGTGGCCATTGCAAGAGATGCTTTTCTCTCTGGAGCTTGAGCAGGGAGGAGGAGGAGGAGGAATGTAGGTCACTTCTGCAGCACGTGATGCGGATATTGGGCAGGAAATACAGTTGCTCCCACACTGAAGCAGCAGCTCACCGCAGCTCGGAGCTTTCCACCTTCACTCAAACCACAAGAAGTCATATAAAAAGTCACGGGTCAAAGGCAGCCCTGCGAGCTGCCTGCTCCATGCAGGCCAGATTTGCTCCTGCGCCGCCCTGCCCTCGTTAATAAGCTCATTAGGAGATGAGGGGAGTTGTGTATTGTGAGCCAGAGGGGCAGTTTGGGGATAAAACTGGGTTTTCTTGTTAGCGAGGGGAAAAAAACCAACAGAAAAATGAGAGATGAGTCCAGAGCTGCAGAGGCACTGAGACAGAGGGATAAGTATTACTTAAAAAATAAACTTCTGGGGATCTCCGAAAACTTTCTTTCCCATTGGAAATCAGGGATGTTCCTCCTGGTAACAAGTTACAGGCCAATTCCTGTTCAGGCACAGGGCACCACATTAAAGCGCGTATTGGAAAAAGGGAAGGTGCTAAAATGGGCCAAGTGCTTTTTAGAAACAGAAAGAAGGAGGAGGAATAAGACTATCCAGGAGAATCAGCTGTCGATCAGAATCTCGTTTATTAATCTAGTTAGATCTATTAATTAAATTATCAATTAATTAATTAAAGCAATAATGGGTGGGATTCCCAGGCAAGACACATCAGGGTGGGCCGAGGAGGGCTGGCAGGAGTCGGCAGAGATGCTGAGCAGCGCAGGCACTGGGTTTGTTGTAGTGGGTTTGCATCCACCAACATTTTCTCTTGCGGTTTCTCACGCAGCCTGCAGTGCAAAGCAGGGGCTCAGCTGTGTTTGTAGCGTGGTCATGGGCTCATAAATCCGAGCAGGGGAGCAGCGTGTTGGGAAGAAGGCGCAGCAGATGCCAGGGGTGGTAGCAGGGATGCAGTCGCCGTCTCCTCTGAGTTTCTGTTGCTGTTTCTGTGCACGCGCGGATCTCGCGCAGGGTGGGTTTGGGCTGAGTCAAAATGCCTTTGGTGCTGGATCCGGGGGCATGGGAAATGAGGGGTTATTCCTGAGAAAAGGTGCGTGCCCAGAACAAATCTCTGCTGGATAGAAGGCAGCCATCGGCATGTGTGCAAACACAAATTGGGGTGGTTGCTTTGAGAGTTCCCTCTGCGTTCCTTCCCGGGAGCATTGGACTGGGCAGCTGGGGAAAGGAAAGGGGTGCCCACGCCGATAAACCTGAGCAGATCCCCTTGCAGTGGTTCCCAGTTCATCTCTCCCTGGAACGGGCAGAGCTGGCAGCGCCCGGGCTGTTAGAGCTGAGCCTTCCCCGACGGCCCCATCCAGCCCCGAAACCTCTGCGCAGCACCCAGGGAGCACGGAATAACGGCCTTTCCTTTGACTCCCCAGGGGAAAAAGAAGAGACGAACACGGGAAAAGCAGCAAGATTCCAACTCAGGTAAACGCCTGCGGCTCGGTGGGTGCCCCTTCGTTTCTGCTCAGAGGGGATAATCCGAAAGCAAAGCTGTTGTTGTGTTTTACCGTGTTTTCTTTTGCTCTCCTGAGCTTAATGAAAGAAATAAGCTTTTTTTTTTTTTTTTTTAAGACATGGTAAATTAACACTTTGGTGACTGTTTCATAGAGCTGTTTGAATTAGAACATGGGTAGTTTGTGAAAACTGAAAATACTAGATTTTGGCAAGTGTGTAACTTCACATTAATTGTCACCAAACTTAATCTATTCAAAACATCCAGAGTGAATGTCCCCATCAGCCCATCCGATACCATTAATTAGAGAAAACCCCTCTCAAATCCATCAGTATTGTGCCGGGGACTAAATGCAGTGACAGGACTGAAGATCACCCGTGGGGCTACCCCAAATTTGGTTTTCATTTCCAAGGAAGCTCGGGTTCAAGCAAAGTCAGACCAAAAACCAGCACCAGTTGCCTCCCTGCACCCCACTGTTTATTAAAAAGGCCCTTCTGGCAGATTCCAGCTGGTGACAGACACATTCCCATCATCCAAGCCTGTTCCTGTGCTGGTTTCTGAAGTATTGCTGAAGCATCGGGAATAAGTAATATCTGTACCACTGCATGTTCATTATAAAACATGGAGAGACTGCCCTTGCCCACTGTGGCATCACGTATAGATGAAGTTAGACAGCCTGGTTTTTTTCCCAGTATGTCCATTCTGCGGTTGCCTATAGACTTACAAAGAGCTTTTCCCACTCTCAAGCCTACCAGTTCATTACTGCTCGTTGCTCTTAATTACTCTGGGATGAAATTAAGTCAGATAGACTGTTGGCTTTCTAAGCAAAACACCAATTCTGTCTCCCTCCGGAAGTGCTCCTGGGGAGGGTGCCGGCTGAGCCCCTTGCTCTCCTGGCCTTGCACACCCATGCAAAGACCTGGCACACCTGAGTTGGGGACCCCAAGCTGCACATCTGGCTGCATCTGGGCAGCTCAGTTGTTGGTTCGGACACGGGAGTCCAGCTCTGGTGTTATTGCTGTGGCTTACACGTCCATGCGCCCAGAATCCCGCATTAATTCATAAAGTTCAGATTATCTCATTAATTTAATGAGTCTGCCATTAGATGACCTCTTTGAATTGTCCGTAAAAAGCAATTCCATGATTGCGTCCCAGTAATATCTTCCGTTTGGTTAACGCTGTTGATCTCATTCAGTGTCTAGACTGATAAGGGGAATACAAGCTTTTAGGCTTATACGTAGCGTGTGTGTATATATACGTTCATGTACCCCTATATACGCCTCGTCTGCGTGATACAGAAACGATCATTTCGCCTGTTAGGGATTGAAAAGGAATTGCTGGTCGTGCACAACAGGAGGCACTGGTGGTGGCTGGCAGAGGGAGCGGGAAGCCAGCGCAGCAACGTGCCGTTCAGATCCCATGTACAGCGCTAGAGAAAAAATGTGACGTGCCTGGAAGCAAAGAGGGCTTCACCCCAATGAGTCCCACCGTTAGACACAGCAAAACTGCGTTAGGAAAGGCCACGGAGAACAGCTTTTCCGTAAAACTGGAAGGGGAATGGTGGGAGGTGGAGTAGAATAACCTGGGCTCCTTGGTGCTAACTCTGCTTTCAGCCTGCTTCTGCAACGTTTCCTCCTCTTCTTTTCCGTGCGCAGTCCGAGCTCGCTGGCAGCCCCGTTTAGTCGCTGCTGGGAAGGCAGGGAGCAGGTAAGGATGCAGACACAGGAGGCAGGCAGTGCCTCTGGGATTTGGCAGCTTTGCCAAACTTAAATTCAAAGAACTGTGAATTTCCCCGTAATTGCCCATATTTCCCAGAGCTGAGCCCATTTCCCCAACCTCCTCCTTCTCCAGCTGCCAGCAGTGATCACTGATATTTGCCTAACGATCACTTTTTTCCAGGAGAGGTGGTGCCAGCACTGGTCTGTTGCAGAAAAAAAAAATTGTAGTCTGTTAGTCATGTATTAAAGTGGCTAAAATGATGTTGCCTCTTTTCTTCCTCCTGCTCCTCCTCCTCTTTGTGCCTCTGCCTTGCCCATTCTCCGCCACGCATGCTTCTGTGTTCAGATCCTGCCTCTCCTAAGAAATGCAGAGCTCGCTTTGGCCTCAACCAACAAACGGACTGGTGCGGCCCGTGCAGGTGTGTATCGGCATCTCCTCGCTGCTGGGGTGCTCCTGGGCGAGCGGGTTCGGCTCCTTGCGTGCTCCTGCAGCCGTCCCGGCGCTGGCGAGGGCTGCTTCGGCCAGGCGGGGATGGGGCTTTCTCCGGGCATCGCCAGGAGTTGGTGTCCGAGCTGCAAGGGTCAGGCTGAACCCTGGGTTTCTTACCCCGTCCCCATTGTTGGTGTAATGCTGTGCACGTTCCTTGGGTGATGAACTTCCCTGGTGGTAAAAGCTTATTTCCAGGGTGGAGACCTCTACGATGCCATGTGGAGCTTTTTTTCCCGTTAGAGATTTCCTATTGCATGAACAGCACCCTAGGGCCAGCAGGCAGTAGTTAACATGTTTATTTTTCCTATTTATACTGGGGCTAACCATGTATTTTGAGATCCTTCTCGGCCCTGACGTTTGGTAGGACCCACCATGAGGTGAGACAGTTTGCAAGCACCCTGTGCCTCAGGCTTTAGGGCATGGACACGGCCAGGTGCTGGTAAAGCTTCGGGCATGAGCCCCTGGCTCAGGGGTTCTGCAAATGCAGCCGGGCAGAGAAAGCTGCTGGGGGGCACCTGGGCACAGAATCGTGGAGAGGCTCCAGCCTGGGCAGAGGGCTGCAGTTCATGGCATGTTTTTATACCAATGCGTTGAGGACTTCAGCAAAAGCTGGAAGTGAAGCGTTGCTTAGTGGGCTTACTGCAGCCTAACGTGATGAAAATCACTCAGCCGAACCCCAGAGCGCAGCCCTGCAGCGCCCCGGCGGTGCTTGGCCCCCGACCTTGCTGGCAGCCCCGTGGCTGAGCCCGGGGGCGAGCTCCCTCCCCGCGTCCTGCGCCTCGGGGTGCTGGGCGGCAGCAAACCTCACCGGTTCCACGCTGGGTGATGGCATCGAGCACCATTTTTTAACTGATTAAGAATCCGGGCAGAGCTCCCTTCATGCCTCGTTAAGACTTTTCCCATGAACATCCAGAGGGGGATTTTTGTGACCCCATCACTTGCACAGCAATGCCACCGAGCTGAGCCCGGTGCCTCAGCGCAGGGCACGGCTCCAGCCCTTGTGGGGCCCTTCCTCCAACCTCACCCTGCCTTCGTTCGAGCTCTCTTCGTTCAGCTTCTCCTCTGCGCTGCTTCCCGATTAACACAGGCTGCTGAAGTGCTCGGAGACCTTAGCGTGCTTTTATTTTTTAACCTTTGCCTCTCACACCCTGGTTAGTCCCAGCTGTCCTGCAATTCCCCGTACTAACGTGCTGCTGCCGGCTCACGGGCTCCTGTCGTACGTGCTCCGGTCACCCATGGAGAGCAGCTTCCACCAGAGGATTTCCACTCCGCAGGAGGGGTTAACTGGTTAAAACTGGGTGGTCCTGCTCTAGAGCTTTCACCCTTCTCCCCCCCCACCGCTCCGGGGTGCTGTAGTTCCTGAAGGGAGAGGGATAAATCCCTGTAGCTGTGTAAGAGCTGCCTCAGCCCATAGCCCACGAGCAAGTTCGGTTTTGGCAATTCTGTAGTGTCAGATCTGCTTTCCCCCCTGCCTCCCCCCCCCCCCCCATTATTTTAAATTGAACCAACAGATAGGTTTGTATCGTCTTGAGCAGGACACTGCAACTCCCCATCCTGCAGCTACTCCTGAGATGTCCGTGGGAAACACGGCTTCTCCGCAGGCATCTCTGCTCGGGGAAATTACAGCCCGTGTAAAATTACCGCCGAGTTAAATATTCAGTTCAGCGGGGCTGTCGTGGTTCATATCGCATTAATTGGGTCACCGCGGCTAACGATGACACTGACAGCAGTAATAGCACTTCCCTTGTTCGCATCCAGTGGAAAGTCATGTTCAATACTGGACTAGTTAATACATATTCTAACACTGTCTAGTTTTTCATTAGTAAGATCAAAGAAAGGTGTATGCCCGCATTAGCAAGTTCCCCATTTGATCTGTTTTCCTCAAATGAGACAGCCGAGGCAGGGAGCCGGGCGGGCGGAAGATGTTCTTTTTAGCTGTTAAGGCATTAATACCATCTCCAGCAGAGGAATTGTTCCCTCACTACTATTAAGGTGACATCTTGAGAGCTCTTTTGTTTAAAACTATACTGAGAGGCTCGAGGACCCGTAGCAGGTGACGTGAGGGATCTGTCACGCCGAGAGAAGGAAAACCAGCTCCACAGAGTGTGCAAAGACAACGGGTGACAGTGCGAGGGACTGACTCGGGACAGCCAGGCACGGTCCGAGGAGTCCGGGTGTGTGAGGTGACAACTGGAACTCAGGCTGAAGAGTCCTGGTTTCAATACCAAACAGCAGAATTGCCAAGGGATGAGGAGAAATCGTGCCCAAATTACAGCAAGGATGACGCATGCCTTGTGGTTTTGAGCCCCCCCAAATACGTATGAACAAGTGGGGAGCTTGACTGCCTTCTCCAGGGGCGATGAAGGGAGGTTGGTCCCTGCTCCCCAGGCACTGCTGGCTTTGGCATCTTCCCGGTCCCAGTGGGCTTCTTAACTAGAAAAGCGGGCCTAGGGGAGGAGAGTTGCCACCAACGGGGTACTTGTCTGTAAAAAAAACCCCTTTTTGTGAGTAAATCTTCCCCCGCTGATGCGCTCTATTTGTCACGCTCCACAGAAAGGATGCGTGGAACTGAGCCTGGCACAGAGCTGCAGATTCATCCAGGTCCTTCTGCTGCCCCGTCTTTCTCTCCGGTGCCTCTCTACGTTGCATTTTGTACCTGCACCTCTGCTTCCGAAGGGAAAGAGGGCAGCAAATGTTTCCTGCCCAGGAAAGCCAGGGGCTGAGGTGTGAGCAGTAGCACTGTCAGGGCTATTTTTTCCTTAGCTCGGTTAGCAGTTTAAAAGGTGATCTACCCTCCAAAGACCAACAAGACTTCTGAAGGGCTCAGGACTACTCTAACACCCAGACTCAGACAGTCTCGGACCCCCTCCTCCTCCAGCCCATCCCCAGGCTACGTTCTTCCCTCTTCCTGAACCTGTTAAGCACTTTCAGTTTGGCTGTGTCACTGAGTCAGGAATGAACGTAAAGCATTCCGAGATGCAGAGATGGCTGAGATCAGAGGCTTTCGCTGCAGAAAAGGAGGGCTCGGTAGATGATAGATGGCGCACAACTGCTAGGGAATGGGCCACAGGCGAAGGCACCCTTAGGAGTTTGAGCTGACTTGTATTGCCTCAGGAGAAAAGCCAAAAATGGCGCGGAAGGCAGTGTCCCGGCAGCGCGTGACCTGGCACTGCTGACCACGCCATGTCCAAGCGGGCACAGCCCAGGGCTGGCTGGTGGCCAGGCTCCTGCCTGCAGGGTGGCCCCACCGTGGCACGCCAGCCCACCGGCCCGTAACACGGCACGCGTGTCCCATGCGCGCTGCGGGCGCGGGCTCGGGCAGGGCAGGGTGGGTCAGGCTTTAGCCTTGAGCTCTGAGCACGCTCAGCCCCCCAGATGTAGAGAAGCCTGGATGGTGGCGTCAGTGCTGGGCGGTGGGAAATGACCTCTGTGGTTTGATTTTTATTATCATTATTGTTTTGGTTTTTATTACTGGTTTGATTTTTTTCTTATTGTTTTGATTTTTTATTACCATTTTGATTTGATTTTATTTATTTTTTTTTTTTGATTTTTTTCTTTGTTTTGATTTTTTATTTTTTCATTGATTTTTTCTCTTTGGTTTGATTTTTTCTCATTGATTTTTTCTCATCGATTTCTCTTTGGTTTGATTTTTTCTCATTGATTTTTTCTCATCGATTTCTCTTTGGTTTGATTTTTTCTCATTGATTTTTTTCTCATTGCTTTCTCTCTCATTGGTTTGATTTTATTTTTTTTTCTCCTCGTTTCGATTTTTCTCGCCGCTTCCATTTTCCTCTCTGCATTTTCTGGGGGAAGCCTCCCCGCTGCACCACCCCGCTCCCGGGGGGGTGGGGGCACCGGCCCCGCACGGCCCCCCCCGCCCCCGCGCAGCCCCCCCGCCCGGTTATGGCGCCGCCTGGCGGCCGCCGCGCGCGCGCAGCGGGGCCGCAGCCTCCGGGGGCTCCCGGGCCCGGCGCCCCGCGGTGGAGAGGGAGGGAAGGGGGGGGGGGGGGGGGGGGCCCCGGGGGGGGCCGGGGGGGGCGGCGGGGGAAGCGAATCCGCAACCGGTTGCGGTGCCCCCGGCCTGCGCTGGGTTACGCCTGGCGTGCGACCCTGGGCTCCCCCTTCATTCACAGACAACTCTCTCCACTGTTCCTAGGAGGAAAAAGAAGTGCATTCGGTACTTACAAGGAGAAGGACGCTGTGCCAGCCCAGTTTCTTCCGATGGAAGTGCTATAGACTCCCCTCCCTCTCCTCTGGACGCACTCCAATGCATCTCCTCTGCTTTCCCTTCAGACAAGCTTGCAGCCCCCGCCGACTCCGCACACAGAGACCAGCCCGACCCCTTCCCCGGCTCCGCTCACCTCCAAACCGCCGCCTGCTCCTCCAGACTGACCGCCAGGGCCTCTGCTGCGCCCACCGAGTCCCCAGCGTACAGCGTGGCCTCCACGGGGACATAGTCCCAGGCGCCCAGCCGCGCTGGCCGGGACACTGGGCGCCTCGTGCTCTCCCACCTGGTTTCGCTGCCCATTGAAAAGGACCAGAGGCCCATCCAAATTCCCCATCTCACTGTAAAACCTGCAAAGTTAGGCAACAGGATGACTTAAGGATGCTGGATAACTCATTTGGTTGTTTTTTGGTTTTTTTTCTTCGGGGGGGGGGGGGGGGAGGTGTGTCTTAAAAGATAGAAAAGTGATTTTAAAAAAAAAAAAAAAAGGTAAAAAATAAGTACTTGCCAAAATTTGAAGTGCTGATGAGTAAACAAGCCTTTTGTCCCTGCCCTGTGCTGCTTTTTTTGTTTGTTTGGGGTTTTTCTTTTTTTTTTTTTTCCTTTCCTTTTTTTTTTTTTAAATTGCATTATCTCCACGTCTGGCAGAAGGCAGAGGCGCGCTCCCCAGCTTGCTGCAGTAGATGGTAGGTGCTATCAGTCGAACGCTGCCTTCCACCCCCCGCCTTCCGAGCTGCTTTAAAGAACAGCCACTCGCTCACAGATCTCGTAGCCGTTACTCCACGGAGCTGGAAAAGCTGGAATAGGAGCATTTTTTAAAAGCCCTTACGTCTGAAAATTAAATGTCGCGACGCAAGCTTTCTCATCTAATAAGAGAAATGTAATATTTAAACCCACGAGGTGAATTTTTTTTAAACTTCTTGCCTGAGAGCAGGAAGGTACTGTTTACAGGTAGCAGGTCTCCGGCCCGTCCCAGCACGGCGGAGGGAAAGGGCGCGCTAACCCGACAGCGAGAGGAGCTTGGAGCGGCCGCCGCAAGGTCCCACGGTCGACTCCTGGGTGCAGGGCCTCCCTTGCTGTTTGGAATTGTCCGCTGCGGAGGTGGATGGGCAGAAATCCCGCCAGATAGGCTGGGCAAAGCCTCAGAAACCGTTGGCTCCCATGGCCTTGACCCAACCGGCTGGCTGGCCCAAGGCAGGGCAGCGGCGCTGCCCCAAAAGCCGGCGTCTCCGAGGGGCCGGGGAGGAGGCTGGGCTCCCGTTCCCCGGGGCAGGCTGGCAGGGGGCACGCTGCCCTGCTCCGCGCTTCGGGCACCCGGCTGTACCCACCCTCGGCAAGGCCAAACCTTCCCCCCCCCCCCCACCCCCCCCAACAATTCGATGCGTGACTTTTTAAAAAACCTTATTCTAGCTTTTTCTAAAAGATCCTCCCTCCGCCCCCAGGGCGATGCCGAATGTTACCGTATCCTCTCCAGCTTGAAATGTTTACCAGTTTCTGGTAATTTATTTATATTTTGAGCTTGACAAAACAAAAAACACTCTGGTCGGATTGTGATCTCCCTGAACCGATGTAAATCCCAAATCAATCAAGTTCTTGATTCACATCAGGTTTACAAACTCCTCACAGAGACCACAATCTTGCCCAGTGCGGATTTTTCCCTGCCTGGCAGAAATACATTCTAGACTGCTGAAGAGAAAAATAACACCAGGCAGAGGGAGAGGGGGGGTCTATTTTTTTCTACTTTACAGAATAGGTTTTAGAGTATTGAATACAAACTATGTAGTAATGTTATTGTAGAACTGCAAGAAATTTAAGATGACCTTTATAATGTACAAAATATTTTTATATTTTTTTTCTTAACGAAGAAAAACCACACCCTAATTTTTTACATTGGACTAAACATAACTTTTTAAACAAGTTTATGCCTCAAAGATTGAAAATTTTAACAAAAAACCAAACCAACCTGATTAGTCTGTAGAGCAGCTTTGGGTTTATTCCCTTTATTTAGGTACTTTTGCTTATGGTAGCGTAGATTTTTTAATTCCAGTTTTAGTTTAGAGGATCGAAACCTATTGCTTTATCCCTCTCCTGTGTAAACGTAACTTCAGAAGCACTGAACGACAGCTACGTGCACAGATCTGGGAAGCCTGAAAAGTCATTTTTGATGTTTGACAGAAGTTTGTTTGACAGAACCATGTTAACCCTCAGAGAAGTAGCATTATGTGAAGCGACCGCCAAGTGCGTGCTTCGGCACGTCCGTACTGCTCTCGCAGGGTTCATCACATAGCACTAGATCAATACACAACCTGCTCATTTTTTAAATTATTTTAGCAAGCTTAGACAGCAGCAGGCTCCAGTGCCGCACAGAGGAACTCGGCAGACTCTTCTCAAATCTGACACCGTCTCTTTTTAACACTTGATTAAAAAACAAAAAAAAAAAACAACAAAAAAAACAAAAATTTGCTTAAAAACCCAAACCAGCTCTGTCCCAGCTCACCCCGTGTCTCTCCGAGACCCTCTGATGCAAGGTGCTGTAGAAGTGCCAGCTACTGTAAACGCCAGAGATGACAAATGAGCCGCAGCGTAACTCAGCGCTGGGCGTAAAGCTGGCGTAACTCAACACGCGATGGGTATTTTGTGGTCGGATGAAGCGCGTGACCCCGCAGCAAAGCAAAGGCAGGTATAGAAGAAAAAGCAGACGTGTCTAAATAACACCAGTGGAAATTTAGGGGAAAGTCCTGAACGGCATTAAACTGTGTATCCTGACCGAGGACCAAGCAGGACGAGCGTACACGGAGCAGCCGTCACCCAGTTCAGAATTCACCGGGACTTTCACCCATTTGCTCCAAGGCTGCTTTGGCCCCTCCGCAGCGTTGCGGGCGCCCATCCGTACCACAGCCTCCCCTCATCATTATTCCATCCCATTCCCTCAAAATCCCGGTGACACCTACCGCCCCCCTCTCCGGGAGCCTTTCCTCGTGCTCTCACCGCACGGAGGTGTTTCCACAGAGCCGGAGCAGTCGCACCCATGGCGGCAGGGCCGGGCTCTCACCCCGCGCTCTGCTCTCTAGGTGCAGGTTTAGAGCCAGGCCTTACCCCGTTACCACACTATAAACTCAGAACACCCACTGGGTACACTGCAACACGGTTAGCTTATACTGGTGTAACTGGAAAAATTTAATTTCCCCCCCCCCCCCCCAAGATAGAGACCTTCAAGCTGCCCCTTTCCGAGACAAAACAGTGAGCACGACCAACCTTTGTGACAGGCCCCACAGCTGATTACCGATGCCAAAACAAAGTTACTTTTATTAATACCAAAAAAAAAGTGTCTTTAGAAATGCTATATGAAGTGTCACTATTTGTGTCAATACTTTTTAATAGAAGGAAAACTTTGCTCTTCAATTTTTATCGCAACAAGAATTATTTTTTTTTTTTTAGTTCTTCTACAGCAATTTCAACTCTTCCTGAAATGCATATTTGAATTCCTGAAACCAGTTTGAATGTAGAAGTCATGGAAGTACCACTTCATTAAACCAAGTAAAACCACTGTATGTATGTAGCAGGGATAAATGTTTTGCAGCTGTACTTTCATTTGTCCAATGACTCTCCATCATTTGTTGTAATTTTTTTTTTTTTTTACTTCATTGAGTTTGTATTTTTTGGCTTTTATGTTCAAAATATGTTTATAGCTTTATAAATAAAGTAATTGCCAGACTGGCTCTTCGAAATAGGCCAGTGGAAGTTATAATACTATCAAACTGTCAAACAACTATTTCTTAGAATTCAAGAGGATTCCTGGTTCATTTGGTTTCCCCCTTCAGGCACTTGTGTCTACAAATAGTTTTTAGAATGATTTCCAGTAGTCTTCAATGGTAAGACTGAAATAGTAAGCCAAGACTAAGAAAGAATACCTTCTCCCACAACCCCTACTGCCACCTTGCCTTCCCTACCCTCACACTTAATCAATTCAGCCAGGAAGAGATATCCCTGATCATGCCCTGCCTTTAAAAAAAAAAAAAGTTTTAAGTTAAACAGCAACATAAAGTTTAAGAGTGGGAAATTGGACCATCTCTCCCCCTTTCCAGATTTTCAAAGTACTGAGAAAACACATTTTATGGAATCCTAATTACCAAGACTACTAAGAATACTGAAATCTGCCAAAGCTATATCATGTATTATATTTATAATACAATGCAGCCAGACTGGCCCTTTCTTCTGCGTGCTGCTGTGCCATACCTCCACACTTGCATCAGCATCAACAGCCACCTGGAACAAGCCTGCAGCTTCAGCAGAAGCTCTGACATTACAGCATCTGACCACCAAGTTTCAGGCCCACTGTTCTAACAATGAGCAAGTCTTAGGGCAGGAGTTTTATGCAGGTGTGGCAAACAAAGTAGAAGCAAGGTAATGAGGAAGGCAACTTTGTCTCTTCCTCATCCTACAGCATAGTGAGGCATCCCACAAGGCAGCGGCTGCTAACAACCACAGATCCCGGCCTGATGACGAGCACCTGAAGGAATTTACACCAGCTTCTACCACCAAACACAATCACAGTATAGGCTTCTCTATTAGCAACGCTCCAAGGATGCACTAGTGTATCCTGGAACACTTCACACACAGATTTATTTCTTGTAAGAATCTGGGATAAGCTGAATCTTAAACTACAAATACAGCCAGAGAATTGTCAGCAGATCTTCTCTAGTGGCACTTTTAAACCAAGATGTATTGTTTGCAATACGGGATGCTGGAAAGGCTTCATCGCATCCCAGTTTAGCCCTGGAGTATTTTGTGCCCACCAACGATAACAATAGCTACAATATGCCCATCTAATACACACACCAGCACAAAGGCAAGCCCAACAGCCTCGTGAATAAGCAGATGTGAGCAGCAGCTGGATCCAAAGCAGGGGTCTGACCACTGCCTTAGAGCAAGTTATGAATGCTTTCATCAATGGTTACATCAAAGATTCCCTAAAAGCTGGTAAGCCATCAAAAAAATACATCCATCTGGATTGCTTGCTATGTAACTTCCGATTTGATGTGAGAAGTTGCCCACTGTGTCTGACTGGTGGCTTGCATTAGTCATTTAACAAAACCTTTACATCTGTTTTATTTCAGTTAACCACTGCCTCGGTGCTATTATTTGTACACTCAGTAGTAAGCGACAGTAAGATTGTCTAGTTTCAAATAACTAGAACATTTGCAAGCCAAAGTTTAAAAGCCCTTTATTAATTCAGAAGTGAAACACTGATATTTAAAGTGAGATAAGTATGTTTATTAAGGTTCATTCTACTCTAAGGTTTATACAGAGAATGGAATGCAATACAAGCTAGGAGCACACCTCAAAGATCTACCACACAACCATCCCCTACTCCCTATAAGGGAACTGTAAAAAAAAAGTAAAAATCAGAAAACCAGTTACTGTTTAACTAGTTGCAAGTGGCTTTGTCCAAAAGAAGTCAAGCTTGATATTGCATTAGCTTTGTATGCAATAATTAAGTCTCTACAAGCTGAAGTATCACATACAAAGGCATAAGATTTCCTGTGGACAGATGAAACCATGTTTTAAAGAGCTACATCACAAGGGTTGTTTAAAATCGCCTAAAAACAAGCCACTAATGGCATGCACAGGTCAATAATATTAACTTTGGTAATGTCAGTCATTTTTGGTCAAACCTGGACTCCACTTTTAACAGTGACGTATAAAAATACACCCATCCTGTGCATAAAGCAATGCACTCTTCATTTGCTACCAGCTAGAGGCAGGTCTTCAAGACATGGTTGAAGTATTCAAATTTAACTGTCAGGAGCTTGCTTAGTTCTAGATCACATCTTTCACTAGTCTATAAGGCCAGACTAACAGGACAAGGAAGTGGTCAAATATTTTCTCTTTTTTTTTTTGTTAATGCAGGACAAGAACCATCTTGAAAGTTATATAGCTTTAAGTAACACTAATCTTCCCCACAATGTTTTCATAAGAAATCCAGTAACTTTTACCTTATCTAGTTCCCCAAGACACATTCTAGTTTGTTTTTCTTTCTGAAGCTATCAATACCCTGTAAATACAAGCATTTTGTTCTTCTTGAGGAAGAAGTCATAGGTGGTTTTATTTACAAGGGAGTCAATCTTTAGCATCGTAACTGGACTTGAACAGTTTAAAAGTGTAATGAAAATGACAACCTTAAGTGCTACTTTCCATACAGAATCCACACTTAGTTCAGTTTTATTCATTGCAGAATAAAGTAAAAAGACATCCAATTACACTAGTAAAAACTCAGAAGATTTAAATTTGTACTCAAAAAAACACTACACATGCAAAGGGAACAATATCCTGCTAACACAACTTCATTTGCTGCTGCATTTGTCTAATATTAACAATTATGAACAGAGCAGTGCAACTAGTATTTGGAACAATCCTTACAGTGTTCGAGTGTCAGGCACAATACTTCACTTCTCTTCACACCACTGGTTCTCTTTACGTACCTAAAAGAATATTTTCACTATTAATATGTTGCAGTGAACTTCTAAAAGTTAGTTGTAAATTCTTGTAAGTATTCAGGATTACTTATGGCAGGAAGGTATAAACTTGGAAGCAGCTTTAATTTTTTCATGCAGGGTTTGTAACTAGAAAAATCAGTCTTCCAAACTGAGCTGCTTATCAATATAAACTAAGAAATTTATTTCTCATGCCTAGATTTGAATTAAACTGAATTTCTTCCACCAAGTAAAGCAAATGGACTAGCTTAAAACTAAATTCCTTGATCTGTGGCACAGAACTGAAGACAAACCTAAATGTACAATTCACTGCCTCTGTATTTAAACAAGACATCTTGTTCTGACCTTTCCCAACTCTGCCAGTTTGCAGTTGGTTTGTTGTTCAAGTTCCAACATCAATGAGTTTATTACTTAAAGACAAGAATCCAAACATCTTACCTTTCCAGTCACATGCAAGAATGCATCTTCAGCATTCTTACTACAGCTCCAAAACAGCAAACTGAGACTGCCACAAACAATCTTACCTGTTTTCTTACCAGACACACATTTGAGCTAGGAAGTCAGTACGCTTTGGTTTGACCTTTTCAGGTAGTGGGCTGCAAGCACTGTAGGCACTGAAAGGTCTTCCACCAACAGCAATCCAATTATGAGGAGCTGATGCATTAGTTTACATTTATTGTTAACAAATCAGTTGCAGCACATGTTAAATTATGGAGCACCACACAATAATTCAGCACAAAACCAGATACATTATAATTAACCCCAGATCAAGTACCTGTGCTTCTTCCTCCTCAGTGAAGTCATTCTTAATATTGAACGTCTTGCGAATTTCTTCTGGAGTTTTCCCCTTGATCATGTTTGCAACTGTCTTGCATGTGACATCAAGCAAACCTTTGATGTCCAAGTAATTTGCAGCCTGTAGGAGAGTTTCCAAATTTAAAGCCTCCATATCAATATTCTCCTCTGTAGATGTACTAACAAAGTTATGTTTACACTGAAATTACACTGCAAACAGTTCAGCTCCACTTTGAGAAGATTCTAGCTAGAACTTGAAGTAACAGTACCTAAAACTTGCTTGCCAAACAGAAGGCAAAGTCATTTGTACTATGAAAGACACCACCCCCCCACCCACTCCTCCTTTTGTAAAGGGCTTTCAGAAGCCTGCAAACATTAAAGATCTTCAGTGCTGAAGTGCTGTTAACTAGCTAAGACAAGTACCTTCTGTGGTACTGTGAGACTATTACAAGTTTTAAAAGTCAAAGCTACAGTTTAATTTGGATGCAGGTCTCCAGAACACCATTGCCAGTAATAAGCCCTCAACTAAGACTCGAGAGCCACAAGAACAAAGACAGTTGTATGGCCCCATATTCAGAAAAGTGCATTAATTGGTAAACGAGCAAGTACAGATTAATGCCTAGCATTAGGTTAACAAGCACTCTAACATCCTCAACAGTTTTAGCCAGTAGTTTGCCAAAACTACTTGCCCTCCCCACATCCCCCCCATGAAATTATTCAAGACTTTATTTGTCAAGTGCACCAACAGAGCACACTTCCCAGGCATAGCCTTTATGCTTCTTGGACATACTTACCAGGATAAGTTCAAAAAGTGTTCCTTGGTCTACTTTCAGAAACTCTTGATCCCACACAGGGATGTCATCTGTTCTTTTTTCTTTGTTCTCATCATCCTCAGGAGGAGGTGGATCATCCTTGTGATGGGTGCACCACTGAATCACCTAATCATGGTTTTGATATTAAAAGTTTATCCAAACGATTTTCCCATTAGGCCCCACTGTAACTTAACTTCATTTTAGAAGAACTGTACCTTTTTTCTCTAGATTAACATTAGAATCCTGTATGAACATGCTCCATTACCCAGTATTTTCAATGTAGAACAATTGATCCCCAATCCTGAAGCCTTCAAAAATCCCATCTGAAACAGTAGCCAGTTAATTACTTATGATCTTAAAAGCCAGCTGCTTAAGTTATTAACCCTTGCTAATAAACAGTAAGAATGGACAAAGGAAACCTAAACTTCATTTTGCAGTTCATCTGTTTGCAGAAGCATAATTCTTATTAAGCAGAATACTACGTAGAGGAAGAGTGTAGAGTGGCAATAGCTACCAGCAGGACATGTTCACCACGGTACAAACTTCACCTGGCAAAGTCTAGATGTTCCCAAGCTTGCCTTTTTGTTTTTTAAACACCACCATCTTGTCACCCAGACATTTAAAGGAGTAGGGATCTACTGCAAGTAAAATCCTGTTCCATTTTGCCAACCCAACAGACTCTGCAAGTTAGGTTATTTATCTTTATGTTCAACTAGGAAATAATTCCTAACCCTGTGTTTACCCCCAAACAGTCCAGTGCTTGTTCTGGCACAACGCTTTCTACTTCAGAGCGAAAAGCATCTCAGAAGACAGCAACACACTTTTTTGCTTTTCTCACTTGACTCAGCAATAATCATGGTCTATTACTGAATTTAATACCACTGAATGCGCACAGTGTCTCTTAAGCCCTGTAACTGAAACTCAGGCATGGCTACTGCCAGTTACTCTCCCCACTGTCTGTCCCTTCATCCTTTCTCCTAACATTTGGATCCAACCAACAGCCACCTCAGTTCACAGAATCCAATTAAAATCAGTGCTTTCATACCATGACATACTAGCACGCACAGATGCCCACCACTTCAGCACCTTAGGCAGCCCATCTGGCCTCCAGCTGCTGTTCCAGAAGGTCACCCCTGTAGGGCTTCTGCTGCTGTCTGCCAGCCTCACCCCACTTCTCAGATACCCTATGCCCATGTTCATGCACCTCCAATCAGTTAAGCTTGTAGCTAGCACGTGAAAAGTCTCTTTAATACAGTAGTTCACAGTACCCAACCCCAACATGAATTTCACATTTCGTTACTGCCACACACCATCACCACTTTCATTATCTTACCTTTTTTAAGATAGCTGCATTAACATTTGGAAGAGGGACTGGGTCATCGTCACCTTCATCATCCATTCCCAAATCTAAAAATGGGAAGATGACTAAGCAATTGGCAGGCAAAACCATTAACTCTTTCCTGAACTGGGCCGCCTCACCAATTCTCCGCTATTTTAACAAGACTGAGGCTGAATGGATCAGTAGCAAAGGATCTCTAACTGGTGAAGTCAGAAGCTTTTAGAAAGCTTCGCTGTGGCTTTGTGGAGCCACAGCTGCATTACACATACTAGGGTATACCAAGTTTAGGCTAGTTCAGTGTTTGGGAATAGGATATGTTGAAGAATCAGACAAATATTTATGTATTTTTACCACTTTCAACATTTCCATCCACAAGTTAAGCCAAAGTGTTCCAACTGAGATCTCCCATTCAGTTTACTATTAAATAAGAATTTGGATCTACTGTAGTAGGCAGAGAAAGTGTTTTGTCCTCTACAGGAGCAGTAAATACTGCAGCCATAGAGATGTCCATTATCTGGCCTCTGAAGCACTTGTACTGATTCTTACCAGCTGAAGAAGTTTGCGTGCTAAGAGAGCAGCGCAAATCCTTCAATCAAAAAAGCATTTATAAAGCATGTTTCTGATACTCCTTGTTTTAAAAGCTTGTCAGCATGTTCAAGGTGTATTTGGGTAAAGTTTGACACTTTGTCCCCTTGATGCAATTACAGCATCAAAGTAAAAATTAATAGAAAAACATAATTAAAATTTCAACTTTATATACAGAACAAATACCACATTAGCAATCTTTGATTAGAGAATATGCTTTTTTTGTTACACAAATGCTAACAGTTGGATGACACCCTAGCTGTCAACGATTAACATCTCGTAACTAGTTATTTAACTGAGTAACTATACAGACCTTCACTCATGCACAGATGAGCCAATTCTGCACCACCAAGGAACTTAATTTTTAAGAACAGATGACTGTCCCACCATCATCACTGATCGCCTTTGTGCACAATTAAAATAGGATGTACTTCTGCACCTAGGCAAGTCAACTACTGTTGTTATTAGCAGGATATCAACTAGCACTACTTTTTGTTTGGAATAACTTAACTTCATAGATTCACAAACTAAAATACTGACATTAAAGGCTACTGTGTATGTCACCAATTAATGGAAACTTCAAATGCATACTTTGAACATGGTGGCAGATACCAGCGTAAGAAGTGACCTGTCTAAAGTTGTTTGTATGTGGAAGTAATTCAAGCAGTATCTTAAGTTTAGTTAACTCTGCTCAACTTGTCCCCACCACGTCCACAACAGCAGTTTCATCTGTCATCAGAAAATTGATACTTCACTGGTGGTCTCACGATGCTCGACACAACCCCACCTTGACATAACCCCACCTTTCAGCTCTTCTCCTTTCAGCTGCAGCAGCTGACACACAAAACATTGTTTATTAACTGATGCTTAACTAGCTGTACTGCAGATGCATTTCAACTCTAGTAGGTGACTTGTTCTCACCCCAATTAGTAAGAGGGTAGTTCATGGTGCCCAGCTTGCAACACTCAACACGTGTAACTCCCCTTTCACCAACACCTGCGTGTCACTAAACACCAACAGTGACACAGCTTCTGCAGGAGAAAACTGAGAATTGTGCTCCCTAACGTTCCAACCGATTGCTGTTTCCTGCTCATGTTGCTAATCATGTTCAGCAGCACCTTACTACCAGAACTGAAGTGTTCAACAGTTGGAGTATTTCGACCTTATTTTTATTGTTCTTATGCATAAGGTGTCACAATCAGACAAAGATTTGTACCCAAGAACATAATTTTAACTACATCTATAGATATTTTTTTTTTTCTCCAAGTTAATTCATGAATACACCCAAGAACTGGAAAAAAACACCAGTAAACAATGAGGATTTGCACTAGAGGGATTAGACAGTTTGCTCTGTGTCCTAGCCATCTGGCAGATTTCCCCTCCCCCACCACGAGTTCTTTTGTTTCAAATTTATGTCAGCAGGGGATCAGAACTAAGTATTTATCCCAAATAATATAACTGCATCCATAAGCTCACGATACAGGCTTCACTTTAGCTCTTTCTTCACTACACTGGTTTACTATCTCCCACCCTGTTTAAGAGATATTTACATTGTAGGACTGGTTTATATGATTAAATAAACTTAGTTTTTATATTATTAGATGTTCCCTTTGCTTAACTTTTACAAAACTGAAGTAGGCTGTAGGCAAGGCAGTGGGGTGCTTCTATTTTACTAGCCTCCCTGCAAGTCCTCTTAACAAGAGGACAGAACTTTAAGGTTTTTGCAAGAGCACTCAAAACACAGCTTACATTACAACAGCAATTGTTCCAGCTGTTCTGACACAAGACAGCAAGCTGCTTCACAGGCCTGGGAATCCTTTCAGCACAGTACCAGTTTGTCTCCTTTGGTCACAATTCCTGTTCAAGAGCCTTCCTTGAACACACGGCTGTCTCTGCACAAGCTAACACTCCTCAGGCCTCATACTCTTACCTTCCAGCATAGTCTTTATAGTTACAGACTGTTTTGCAATTTCAACATCAACTTCAAAGATCTCTCCATCTGAACTCTGCAGTTTAATTGAAGGCATCTACAAGAGAAGGACAGTTATTTCCACACAACATTCAGCAGATGTTATAAGTTTAGCAGACTTGAAGATGTACATTACCTTTACTATTTATATTGGTTCTTGCCAACAGCAGACAGCCCAGTGCCACTTAAAGCATCCCCAGATTATTCACTGCTTGAAACAACAGGCCTAAACACATTAATCCTCATGCTTAAGAAACAAGGATTGATAGAAAGAAGCCCAACACCAATGAGAGAACTTTTTTCTTAATTTGAAAGCATAAAATACACAAGATTTATTAGTCAATAGTACTTACATTTTTTGCAGTGCAACACTAGAGCTATCTTTCTCTCTAATTAACCTTCAACAACACTTCCAAGACACTACTCGTCTTCAAATCCAAACAATTGCTACTCACTGACTACTTATATGAAGTCAGATCTCAAAAGCAGTTCTCAAATTATAGCCTCTGGAACAGAATCACAAAATTGAGGTCAGAAGGAACCCCTCTAGGCCGAGTCTTGTCCAGCCTCCCTTGTGCCAGAGTCAAACTGAGGTTACTCAGGATCAAAGGCTGTCTTTCAGAAGAGTGTTTGGTTTTCTGAAGAGATTAAAAAGCAATATGCCACTACGAGGAAGGCTTTCAGCACTCAATATCACTCTTAGAAAGTAGGAAGTTAGATCAGCACTTTGTTAGCATGAAGAAAGACTAAGATGACTACGCATTTTAACAAAGTTTTTCAAACAAACTGATAAGACCTACAACAGAAGCAGCAGACTTCAAAGATGTCACTAGCAGGAAAATAATCAAACTTTACAAGAACACACCTTTCCAGATATTTAACTCAAACCCAGAAGTAATGCACTTGATACAGCGGCTAGCAGGTTACAACTTCTGCCTGAAACTGCACATGAAGTCTGTTTGGGTATCGCTGCACTTGAACCCACTGACTTGAAGGACATGATAAACATAACTGCCTGGCCACATATATTTTATAAATCAGTTCTCAACAAACTGGTAGGATGTGTTACAGTAAGTTCCTTTACCACTCGAAATGTTTGTCAGCAGCAGACCATTGCAAGTTTGGTTTTTTTTTTTCCTCAAGTTACCTGCCTAAAGTTCTCCAAAACATGTCTTTCTAAATACAGCCTGCAAGGCACTGTAGAGAGAAGCTCTAGAAACAAAGAACTGCAAATTAATTTCAATTTATTTTCAAATGTTCTTCCCCCACCAAATCTAAGAGCTATGCAGGCCAGTCCCTTACAGTAGTACTTGAACTATCAAAACTGAATCAGCTGGACCACTTTCACCCAACTTACATTATTCCTTTCTGAATGGCTCCTATAGCTCATCAGTATGGCTCAGCCTGACAGTACCGCAACAAACTCAGTCCAAGGGAGCCAAAGGACGTTTTAAGCAGCTCACACCAGCCTGAAGTCCTCATTGCTTTAATTTCCATTTGGCAGAGCGAGTAGCTAGTTAATGTTTACACAGTCCTGTAACCCTATATGACAGTGCTACTTCTAGTTAAGATGGGTGCTCTGGAGGGACACAGTCCTGACTGTTCCAAAGATACAAATACCTAGTTTGTGTACTAGTTTGCTGAGAACAGATTTACAAAATTTATAGACCTACCCAAAACCAAAATTCTGATTAAAACCTAGCTCTGAGTTGGTAGTTTGAACGATGCCCTGAAAAGTAACACCCTAGGCATACATTTATGGATTTAATGCATCTGTTCTTGCAGCGCTTGCCTGAAAGCACTCGAGAACAAGCCCAGCTTCAGACGCCAGCCCTCCTGTGCATTACATAATGCTGCACAACGCGGCCAGCAAGGCAGGGATGCTGCCTTAAAAAGAGCCCAGCCCCTGCAAGAATGTTTGCATGGAGACCCTCGCATCACCCAAACCCACTTTCATCAAGACCTTCTAGGTTACTGTTAAGAGTCTGAATCGGGTAGAATGAAATTAATCTACTGCCTCAGCACTGCTAACAGATCAGGATTTCATCCAAATTTCATTATTTTTATACTACAGAGCACAGTCTCCTGGAAGAAAGAAAAAAAAATAAAAGAAAACAACAGTCGTTTCTAGCAAACTGAAATACAGCTCCGGAAAGAGACAGGCCCTGGATAGCAACACAACCGGGTGACTAAGCAGACTTGTCCCAAGAGCTCTGTTCGACAGCAGCAAAACAGGTTGGGAGCTAGTCAAAAGACAAACCTGAATTACAGCGGCAATCTGCATGTCTGAGCCTGAAACGCAGAGCTCGGCCCCGCCGGCAGCTCCCTGCCACCCTGAGCGATGCCGGGCGGATGCCCGCGCCTTCTCCCCCGCTGCCCCCTGTCACCGCCTGCAACGCCGCATTCAGCGACCCAGCCCCCGAGACGCTCCCCTCGCTACCCGGCGATACCGGGGGTGCCCCGGAGCAGCCGCACGGGGAGGCCCTGGCCCCGCAGGCACCGCCTCCCTTACCCGCCACACCACCCCCCCCGGCCCTCGCGGCCCACTGCCGCGGCCGCCCGCGCCAAGCGGGGCCAGGCCGGGCCGGGCCGGGCCGGGCCCGCTCCCTACCACCGAGCGGGCCCCGCCGCCTGGCCCAGCCCCTCCAGCGCGGCCCCCCCGCGGCGGCGGTTATTGGCGGGGGGAGGGGCGCGGAGGGGGAGGGGGAAGGACCCGCCTCGCGCGGCCTCGCAAGCACCGGGCTGCCCGCCGCGAACGCCTGAGAAAAACGCCCTCGCCCTGGCTCCCCAACGGCGCGGAGCGCGGCTGACGGTAAAAAACGGACCCGTGCCGCCCTTCGCAGGGTGGGGACGGGGGGAAGCGGAGCCGAAACGAGGCGGGGGACGAAGGGGGGCCCGGTCGGGTCTTTCCGGCAGCTGCGAGGCCGCGCCAGGAGCCTCAGAATGGGCGGGGGCGCCTCGCGCGGGCCAACGGCTGCGGCCTCCGCCCCGCGCCCCGGAGGGGCCGTGGCGGCCTCGGGCCGGCCCCGGAGGCGGCTGTGGAGACCGGCCGGGGAGCCCGGCGGGCGGCCCGGGGCGGCTGGGGGCCGGCCCGGTGCCCTCCTCGGGAAGCGACCGGCCTGCGGGCCCGGCTGCCCCCCTGCGCGCTTAAAAACGGTGCTCGAGGGTAACGCGGGCCGGTTATGAAAAAGCCCACGGTGGGAGTTTTCCTTGTAGCGGGGTTTCACGGGGAGAAGGCCCGAGGGGTGCCGGAGCCCCCGCCAGGGGAGCCGGGCGAGGCTGCTGCTGTTTTGCGGTAGCGGCTCCCGTGTAAATGCAGCGAAACGCGATCTTCAGCGGCTCCTCGGGCAGCAGGAAGCATTTCAACTGAAAAACCGCACTGAAAAGCCGGCTAATTTCAAATTGCTACCACAGGTTGCCCTCCTCAAGTGGAAATACACAAGCAACAGCTCAGGACAGTTCAAGGGGCTAGAATTTGGATGTAGGTCTAACCAGCCCTCACTGAACCCTGGCTCCCACCAGGAATTTTAAAGCATCTCCAGGCACCAGCTGGGCAAGGAGCGAGGCCAGAGGAGCAGACTAGAAGCTAGGAACCACCAAAATGCAGCCAAAGCAGAGCTGTGTTAGCACAACACCCCACCCGAGTGGCGTACCCCAGCGTGACAGTGTTCCCTGAAAGGCCACGAGTACGTGCTAAATAGCACCAGGCATTATAGTTTCAGAAGAAGAGAGAGCTGAAGGTTTTTGTTCAGCGAGGAAGGCAGATCGGGATGCGAGTCCACCAAAGTAACCGTGAGGTGTCCAGGGAGCTGCATTATGCTGTCACACGGCGCTCTTGTTCCACTCTATGGCACTGAGACCGGTTTTGCATCAGCTGTCCATGGCAAAGTGGCTTTTAAGTAGTTAAGATATTTACACATTGACAACCCACGGTTATGACAAATTGCTTTACTTCAAGTCTTAATTAAAAAGGTTTTTAGGACCGAAATATGTTTTCACAGTGCTTCAATGCAGATGTAGCCAGGCTACCTGTAAGCGGACTGGTACCTGCCAACAGCATTGCACTGCAGAGCACAAGTACAGCATAAGGCACAGCTTTCCCCTTCCTTAGGGTCCCAGAGCGTACCAGGCTGTGCAAGCACACCCTTTATTGAACAAATGACGGTCATACCCGCTAGAAAATACCTTCTAGCTTAAAGAATTTTCCCAAGATTCAGAAATTCTTGCTTTGCTCATTTCAGAGCCCACAGCCCAGGACAGTAGCCCAGCGATGGATGCATCAAGTCTTCTTTCTTTCCCTAGTTTTCTACCCGAGTGACACAACCAGTGACACTGCAAATATTAGAAGTATTTAGTCTGTTGCTTAGGGCTGACTCTCCGGAGAGTTGGAAGATTCCAATACAGACTCTCAGCCAGAATTAATCTCTTAGAGCTCAGGTGACGGGCTACTCTACATCAGGTCATATTGCTTAAATTGGTTTCTACATAAATTCCAAAGCACCGTTGGTGATGACTGCCTGCCTTGGGAATTGGCTTTAGGATGCCGAGCAGCACGTTAGTGACAGCATGCTTGAAGATGACTCTGAGCAACCTGGTCAGACTTTGAAGATGGATCTAAATTCAGAGCACCATCCATGGCCCCTTCCAGCCTGAATTACTGTGGAGCCCGCTTCACTCCATATCATTGAGTGAACATCTGAAAATGCCAGGTAATGCTTTTACATTAGAATTTGATGCTAAGAGAGGTTCCTCAAAGATCCTGGTATTAATCCAGATCCAGATAATTAATTCCTGATGAATGGTGAACAGCTTATTTTTTTTTATATTTCTATCTCATATATATATATATATACGTGTGTGAAGCCTCCAAACCATGCCTAATGTGAACTTTTGACTGTACCATCATCACATTTACCTCTTTCCTCCTCTGTTGCTCCATCTTGTACTCCAATGCAGAGAACCACATTCACTGTGCTAAAAAAACCCGAAACAACACTGCCTTTATTTTCCCTAAATGTTCTGGGTTTTATTTATATTAAAACTCCTTGGATCAGATGATGGCAGAACGTGGTCTGTGGAAAACATATCTGCAAATCCTAAATCCCCTTTCCCGACATTGCCAAAGACCAAGGTTTCTGATTTGGCTCACAATCAGCGCGAGCTCTCAGACTGCAAATCAGGCTCACCAGAGGGGGGAGGGGGTTTGCTCTGCACAAGACAAACCTAATAAAATCTAGGAACGGGCAGAAAGCTAAGTTCCATGCTTTAATTATGATCCGTGTAGGAATTTTCATTCAAAGTGGTGCTACTGATGAGCTTGATACTTGATAAAGCTCGCTACAGCTTTCTAAAGGAGAAAATGCAGTACACAGTGGACTTTGGATTTAGCTGTCAAATTAGGAGTATGGGAAAGTTAAAACAACAAAAACACCCCACGCCCAAGAAGAGTGGCAGATGGCTGTCACAGATATTCCATAATCACATGACAGCCACCTCCCACTGTGCCCTACATATCGTACAATGAACCTCCCCAGCTCGTCCAGATGCTTTCTGTTATCGGTCATGAAAAAGCAGCTGCTGCAGCGTTGATAGCTAAAGTCCTGTGAGTAAGTCAGTATTAATAACACAAAAGACCCGTCCTTCACCAAAGCTGTAAGGCAAAGAACAAGATTTTTCAAAAAAAAAAAAAAAAAAAAAAAAGGGTGTCCCCATTTCAATTGTTACACACATAGGCAATTGTTGCAATGCAAATAATCCTAAACCTAAGCATTGCCACTCTGAGCCATAAAGATAATTGCACCACGTATCAGCCACAGATAAATTACAATTAAGGGCCTTTTACCACCAAGAACCCAGAGGAGAAAGGGAGATGCTTAACACTAAAGCAAATACCTGAAAAGATTGCAGCAACCAAGATCAGTGCAAGCTTGATTTAACGCTTACCAGATCCAGAAGAGCTCTGACCTACATACGTGCAGCATCACTGGGCTGCGGGCAAAGCCAGCTGAGCAGCGATGCGGCCGCAGATGAAGGGGGCTTAACAGGCTGAACACTAGAGAGCAGCCCCCTGGGCATGGCGCTGCATCTGCTCCGCAGCCTTGGATTCTCTTCTTGGCTATTTCTCTCAGGCAAAAATTACTGTGCCCCCTGCCCATCCAAACACCTCACATTTTCCACTGTTACAGAGAAACCGGTGGGTTTGGGTTTGTTTTTTTTTTGCTGCTGGTAGTGATTTTAGAGCCTATGGTGATAACACACCAATTGTTTTTCAATACCGCAAGCGTGACGTGGGATTGTCAAAGCCTAGTGAGAACCAGGCTTGAGAGATCTCCGCTTTGCTCCATCAACAAGCTGGGAAACTTCACAGAACTCAGCCTGGATTCCCTGAACCGCAGGGATGGGGGGGCTGGCAAGGGCTGGGCTCAAGGCTCCTGGGAGCACAGCCGCCCTAGCAGAGAGCACCAGGTAGGATTTGCTGGAAAGTGAGGTGTGACCATCGAATCTGTGCAAGAGCCTAACCTACATGTAGGGGAGGATGAAATTGGCAGCAAAAAACCTTTTCTTTTTTTTTTTTCCCAGGAATACAAGAGATGGGGAATATTTTTTTAAAACAAACAGCCACATCAACAAAGGAAAAAAAAATAGAACTGGCTGGATCAGTGTAAAAACAGGAAAGATCAGAATTATTCATGTGAGGTGGATGGTAGAAAGACATTGCTGAGCTCAAAGGCCTGAGCCACTGCTGTTTAAAGCAATCTTACAACAATGCAGCAGAAGATTAAAACTTTTGTTCCCAGTACAGCTCTGGAAAAAGCTAATTACTGCGTTTCCACTTCCATCAAAACTTGTATTACAGGAGCATCCTTGAGAAGGTGTCACTTTTCATCCAAGTTGTACCCCAGCAAAGCAAGACAGTGGGTGGCGGAGCCCGCCAGCTGGATGAGAATCCCCTTAGCCCTGTGCCGTGGTTTAACCCCAGCCGGCAGCTCAGCCCCGGGAGAGAATCGGAAGGGTAAAAGTGAGAAAACTCATGGGGTGAGATAAAGACAGGTCAATAGGTAAAGCAAAAGCCATGCAAGCAAGGCAAACCAAGGAACTCATTCCCTGCTTCCCATCAGCAGGCGGGTGCTCAGCCATCCCCAGGACAAGGGCTCCATCACACGTGACAGTGACTTGAGCAGACAAATGCCATCACTCCAAACACCCCCCACCCCCCTTCTTCCCCCAGCTTTATACGCTGAGCATGACATCATACAGTGTGGGACACCCCTGGGGTCAGTTGGGGTCAGCTGTCCCAGACATGTGTCCCCCCCCATCCTCTCGCGGATGGGGTGGGGTGAGCAGCAGAAATGGCCTTGGCTCTGTGTAAGCCCTGCTCAGCAGCAACAAACACATCCTGGGGTTATCAACCCAGTTTCCAGCACAAATCCAAAACACAGCCCCATACCAGCTACTATGGAGAAAATTAACTCTACCCCAGCCAAAACCAGCATGCACTGACAGACCGACAAAACTCAGTAACCAAATCCTGTCAGGCAGACACTATCTGGGTTTTGGTGCTTGTTGTTTTTTTGTTTTTTTTTTTTTAATCAGCTTCCGTTTCTTCCTCTAACACTCATGTTCCCCTTACATAACTACATGAATTCAAGATAGTTTAGAAGACTAAAGATAAGAGGGGGGAAAAAAAAGATTAAAAATAGAAACACCTACCTCAAGCATATTTGCAGCATCTACTTCCTCACCTCATCCTCACTCCACCTCCACATACTGGAAAAGACCAAGTTTTGTATCACTTGTGCCCTAGCATCCTTTGAAGCCGTTTGGATGGCTCAGAAGGAGCCAAGCTCGGATCCTGTATTGCTGTGGCTGCCTTTATGCTGAGGGAGCTGCTGCCGGGTGAGGGTCACCCACCTCCAGCCTGCTGAGGCTGCTGGATTACAGATGGAGCCTATCTGAGCCTGGGGGACAGGAGAGCAGCTCCCCTGCCCCCCTGGGTCACAGCGGGGGACATGCAGGACGCAGCCATGTGCTGGCACTGGGGCTCATCCCTGAGGAGATGGGCTCCTCTTTATTCCGTGAACTGAATGGAAAGAGTAGACTTGCTTTAAATGGTCCTAAGAACTCCTTTACGTGGTGGCAGTGCATACAACTGTGAGTATCTTCGATAGCCAAGTGTGACAGTAAGTGAACTAGGTTGGCTTTAAAGTGTTGCATGGCACCAATCTGCAACCTAAGAGCTGTTCGAAGTCCCAAAAGCAGATTCTGGGCTGGTTCTGATGCCACAGGTGATAAAGAGCAGTTGGTTTGAGGTTTCAAAGTCCATGGGAATAAATATAGTGTGTTTCAGAAGTCAGGCTAATTCAAAGCCTTTTAAAAAAAGAGATTGCAGGGAAAAAGGAGCAGTCCAGCACTGTTTTGAGATGGCTGAGCTAAAGCTACACTCCTGACCAGGCATGACGCAGAACCCATCACCAGTCTTTCTTTGAGAGGGGAAAGAAAGGAGAACAGGCTCCCCCAGAGCCGTGGCACCCCTCTCCTGGGCAGGGGTCCCTGCCTCAGCAGCAGTGGGCTCTGGTCCTCTTCCCCCAGGACAAACGCGGAGGTGGAAAAGGAGCGAAGCTGCCTGCAAAGTGGGTCAAGCGTGGAATGAACGCCATAGGATCCTCTCAGACAAGGCTCCTCCAGGTTGCCCATGCACACACACTTTTTCTTTATAAAATAAGGAGGCAGAAGAGAGCAGTGGTCACTGACCACTGTGATAAAGAAGGGGTTTTTCACAGCAAGTTTTGTGATTAGGCAGGGTGGTGGTGGGTGTTTTTTCAAACTCCTGAAAAACAAAGGCAGTTGGGAGCCAGGCTAAAGCCTTTCAGCCCAATTGATCATGAAATTATCAGTTTAAACAGTACACCCCTTTGACAGTTCAGCTTTAAATGCATAATCCAGAAAACAGTTATATATTTAATGAAAATAAAAAACCCCAAAACCACCTCCAAAAACCCAATCCCTCCAAAAACCCCAGTTTTGTCTGGGGGAACTCTGATGAGGAAGATGTATACAGAAGTCAACAAAAGGATGAAATAGCAAAGGTTTAGTCTGATTTATACAACCCTACGCAATCAATCATATCTGCAAAACAGCCAGCCTGCTCAGCAGCAGCCCCTGCTGCCAGTTTTCATCTGGGGTACTCGCCCCAGTCACGCAGCTCCTCTTCCACCACCAGTCCCAGAGCAGTGTAGTCTGGGACAACGCAGCCGTTGGCCAGGCCAGCAAAAGCGAACCGATGCTGGTTTGAAGCTATAGGAACACATACACCCCCCACTTCTTTCTAGTTTGTGTTTTGCTAAACCACAAAGTCTCTACAGCTTCGCAGTCATTTGATGGCCCAGCCAAGGGGATAACCACCGGTCCCAAGTGTCGGGTACCGGAACCCAGTAAGATGCTGTTTTAAACACAAACGTCAGCTGGAAGGGACCTCGCTCTCCTCCTGAAGCGTCGCGAGCACCGGTGCCAGCTCAGCTGTGGCTTTTTCTAGCCCAGCCCTAAAAAATTCCAAGAACAAAACTTCCAGACCAATTCTGCAGCCTCGCTAGTTAACCTGTTCCAGTGCTACAGAGCCCTCCTACTCCAAAAGCTGTTACACCTAACCTGGTTTCCTACATTTCCCATACGTTGGCTACTTAAGTTATACATAATATTTAGGTATACTATTAGTGATTAGTGTTTTATACACTAGCAGGAATCAGTTTAATCTTCATCCAAAAGCAGTTCTGTTCACCATAGAGCAATGAGATCAGGAGCTGTAGTTCAACCCATCTTAAACAATAAAGCTTGTAAGCCACGGCACCGGTTTTAAAAGGCTAAAACATGCAGCACTGCTTAATTTAAAACCAAAAGTGTTGTTTCAGCCTTTTTTCCCCTGTATTTATGCCAAAGAACTCTGGTCCCTTGCTCAAGAGAGCAGCTTGCCTTTATTCTCATCCAAAAGGAGCACAGCCAAATGAATTAGAGCCCCAAAATAACTTTTTAAAAAACCACAGTAGGCTGACTCACAAATGCTTACTCTGCAGGGCTTTTTCGAGGCGTTCACGGGTACTGAACGATGTCTGTTAACACTCTACCCGTTTCCAGCCTTCTCCTGGAACTTGCAGAGAACTAACACTCCGCGTAGCCATCGCTGTAGCGTGCAGAAGGCACCCTATGCATCCTGCGAGACTTCATACCTTGAGTTTCCCTGAGTGCTCAGCATATTGATAAAAAAAAAAAAGCAATTAAAGAATGAGTGATAAACGAGTGCGTGACAGGAGCGTAAGGAAGTGGCGAGAGCGGAGCCACATCTTCAGTGAATTGGATTTGGAGCAGCATTTAATCTGAAATTCAAAATTGTGATTTGATCAGGCTTGCCTCTCCTTACAGACCATTTTCCCCAGAATGAACAAGCACATTTATCCTTCAGCCCCCTCCTGCTCCTTAGGTCACCTCTCCTCCAAGAGCGGGAGCTGCGCTCCAGTGCCACTAAGGAAATGATGAAGGGGCAAGAGGGGGATTTAAAAAAAAAAAAAAAAAAAAAAAAAAAAAAAAGAGGGATGTTTAGCGAACTATGAACAATAGCCCAAAATAAACCCAGCGCTTGCGCAATAGCTTTGTTTTTGTATTGTACATGAGGAAATCCTTTGCCTAAGATTCAGGCTGAATTTCTAAATTGCCAGAGCAAAGACTTTGTCCCAGGCTTTTAATGCACAATTACTTTATGAGAATGACTTTCAGTGTTTTAAGTTTACTACTATAAAAAAGAAATCCCTCAGGTGGAAGGTGGGAGCACAGATTAGCAGGTATCAGTAACTCTCAGAAACCTCTACTAACATTTCCAGGTGGACTTTTGATACCAAGCAGACTGCAACACAGGCAGATGAAATGTCAAAGCTCTCACCAGCAGCATGGACACTCACCACCTTTTTCCCCAAGGCAGAATTTACTCTGTTATCATCCAGACACACGGGGAAGTGTCTTCACTTGCCTGTGCGTCAAGTAACCTCCCAGGGTATTGTCAGATCTAAACCAGGCAACGCTGCCTGAGCACTGGAAGAGTGCACGGGGAGACTGAACCTGCAAGGGCCAGCAGCTGGAAACAACCCGAGAGGAGCACGAGACGATGCACACATACACCAATTTACCTTGAATGCGTCCGTCCATGCAGGCTGGGCTCCCTGCCAGCCACCGGCGGAGCAGGGGCTGCTGTGGGAGAGGCACTGGGGGGGGGGGGGGGGGGGGGGCAGCCGAGCCGCAGGGGGCACAATGGAACAGAGCACAGGATCGGAATAGGCAGAGGAAAGGTGCAGAAAGAGTGTGAAGGGGAAAAAACCCCTGGCAAATCTATGCACTTCAAATCTCATTTTTCCTTCCAAAAACATTACTGAATGTTTTCTGGCGTAGGAGTGTAATTTCGTCTGGTTTTGACCTAATGACCCCTTGGTTCCAAAGGACAGGCCACCGCAAATGAAGGGCGTTTCCTTCAGTCCCATATACAAATATAGACAAATGGCCAAATGACAGGACACCAGTACTTGTGACTCAAGTGAAATGCAATGCAGAAAGCTCACACACACCCCCCCCCCAATCTGTCCAACAACAGGATTCTATGGACTCCATCCAAATTCTGAGAAACAGAAGAAAATAAAAAAAGGGGGCAGGGGGAAGTTCTTGGAGTGGTTCTTAGAAGAGTGAAAAGTGTCAAGTTTCATTCATGACTGCCTTCTGGCAAGTCAAATCCCATTGTTAGGCGGGGATTTAACCCCCCTAACCACCCAGTTTAACCACTGGGTTTAACTATCCTGCTTAAAAAGAAAAATTATTGCACTACCACATTATGGGATTCCCAGCTACCCCTACTTCACATTTCATGGAATTTACCTGGTTTTGTAGTGAAGGAGGAAACATCAACACTGATCTCCAGAACAAGTACAAATCCTAATTATGCTCATTTCTCTGCAGCCCGCATCATCACAGTGTGAAATGAAGGAAGTTTTGCTCAGGTGATCAATCAGCTACCAATAAATCAGACAGTAATTACTGCTTCTTGAAGTTTTTTTCCTCCCAAATATGCTTTTAGCTGGTTAGTACCGCTGGTGGCCAGTCTCTATCAGAGTAACATTTTTTTGTTCACAATGTGCTATTCTCAATGAAATCGTCACAAACAGCCAGTTACAGCATAATTATGGGGGAAAGTGCAAAAACTGGAGTGACTTTCAACATTTTCCACTGCCTCTAATAACATCTGCTTGCATTTGTGTTCAGAAAGTGAACGAATGAACTGAGGGCTCCCCCCCAGAGCAGGAGATGAGTCACGGCAATTACAGTAACAGGGAAAACAGAAAATAGGGCAAAGTCATTACTCTTGAAGGAATGGTGTCAATTAAGGCACAAAGTTCTATCTACAAAAAAACATTTACAGAGAATGGCAAGCGAAAGGAATTTAAAGTGAACTACTCTCTACAGCAAAAGATTTTTTTTAAATAGTGATCCAAACAAAAGTTCCTAATATACTAAAAAAAAAAAAGACACTTCAGATGCACTTATTTTTTGTATGCACTTCTTCCTGCAAGAGATCAAACTGCAGAAGACTGAGTGCTCTCCAGAAACCATTTGGAACCCAACCTACACGACAAATCTGAATTTTTGCTAAAAAAAAAAAAAATAAAAAATAAAAAAAATAAAAATAAAAATCCTGTGTTGCAGAGTCTACATTGTGCCCAAGGAATTTGAAGTCTCTTAAAGCAATAAGAGTATGAAGAGTCCTCTATTAAAACAACGGCCAGGTATATAAAGATATAAAGATATGCCCATTAAGTTTCAAGCACAAGCCTTAAGAAGGCATAAAATTTGAATTTCTGTTTTGAACAAAATAATCAAATCAGGATTCAAATTTTGAAACAAATTAGTCAAAAGGAAATATTTTAACAGAAGTTAACATAAACCACATACCACCTTTTCAGAAGGGAAGCTTGGGCAATACACGTAGTACTGAATTTCAAGTTATTTCCTTTAATGTTTAGAAAACTGGTTTTATTCTTAGTTTTTCAGATAATGATTTGAAGTATTAGCACCTACATTGTAAATTGCTCAAACTTAGATTTACACTTGAAGAAAAGCCACGCTCAATCAATCAAGTTATTCTCTAGTCTTCCATTTTTGAGTATTCAGTAGAGCACCGAGAGGGAAAGAGAGCAACAGGTCAGCAATAATCAAATTCTGTTCTCAGCGGCACGACATCAAAGACCAGGCACCTCCCTGGGACAGAACTCAAATGGTCAGAGCTTTCAAGCACACTCAAATCGCCTCAGTTTTAGTTATTTAAGGTGGAAATTTCTATGCATGTTTATAAAACCCATCCAGCTACACGTTAAGTTTATTAAACCACAGTTGACCTGAGATGCAATTAGGATTTGACGTTTTTCCATACTTAGTTCACAAGTTTATTATGAAAAACACTGCAGCTCTGTCTGCAGTAACATTGTTTTACAGAAAAAAACAGTTCTGTTCAAAGTAATTCACTATCCTTGGACAATTACAAGGGACAATATGGTAGGGCAAAGAGTGGAAAAGGGAACTGAGTGCAGACAAAAAAAAAAAAAATCAATACAATTAAATTAAACAGTATTCCCTGAAAATAAAACAAACAAACAGTTTCAGAACAAATATGAGGCCTTGGTACTTATTTTAAAAATGTTCTTTAAGCTTCAATGATTGTTTGCTGCTACCCTTATCTACAGTCATGCTGAATAAAGCTATAGCTAAATGGAAAGTTAAATGTATTCACGAGGTGTTAATGTCTACATCTTATTATTTGCAGTCTCTCAGAGAAAGCAAAAGTAACTACAAATAGCGCTATGCCAGAAACTGGTTTCTTGACCAACAATGTTGCTTCAGCATGCAATGAACTGGTTCATTCTAAAGTGGTCACAGTTGTTGACGACAAGAGGCTTTGTATTTGAATATGGCACGTCTTTTGGTCCATGTGAAAACAAGTTTGAATGTTAAATATTTTCTGACACTTTGGAGTTACTGTTGCTCTTCCCATTTTCTTTAGGTCAACATATGGTTCATGGCAATACTGTACAGGTCTAAAATCTCTTTACAGGAAGTAGTCTGGGGTGCGACGAGTAACATGCGGTTCACCTCTACGCGGTGCTGGATCGAACTGCAAACTGAAAAGCACAGACATTAATGAAGCTGCAGGAGTTCAGTTTACATTCAGGTATGCTTTAGATGTGAATTACAATAGCAGTGGTCTTAACATGGGTAAGTCTTTTCAGGTTTTTTCAACCAATTAAAGTCTTCTAGAACAAGTGTTCAACTTCTTCCACTCCTGTTAGTATGTATTTATAATCCCTGTATTTTAAACTCCTCTTATGATACTACTGTGGTCTGGAGAGAAATTAATCTTAGCTTTAAGACTCATAAATTGGTCCAACATTAGTATATATTTAGAGAGTTCAAGACTCCAGTAGCTGTCAAAAGGGGGCAGTTTACACAATGCTTTTGCCTCGTTTCCTAGTCAAGTTGGTGCTGAGGTAGTTAATTAGAAACCTCATTTAAAAAGCTAACATCCTAAGATGTGAAGAATTAGAAGAGTCCAAAAGTCTCTTGCCCTAGACTGATAGGAGGGCATTACCTCAGACCTGACAATACTCCTGCTCTCAAATCACATACTGCTCTAGCATTTCATTAACCCCAGTTTTACAAAACAAAAATGAGGAGTCTCACTTTAATCTGACAGATAAGATGTCACCAACAACTGTTCCAGATAACTGACTCCAAGACTTCAGATGTGACTAACCTAACAATTCCACATTCACTTCACCTCCCAAAAAGCATAGAGGGAAAAATCATACCTTAACACAGTAATTAAGGGGTATCTTGCTACAGCAGCTACCTTAAAATCATGGGCAATGTAAATCACATTTTTAAACATACTTACAAGGAGTATTTTAGAGTATCATCAAGTTCCATAATTGCAGCCTGGTTGCCACAACGGTAACAATAATTTGGAGCACTGAAAATTGTTACTACATTCCGATCATGGCACCAGTTGTATCCCTGGAGAGGAAAAAGAAAATAATTATGACAGCCAAGTTCATTTGTTGTACCCCACATCACCATCTGACTACTAAACTGAATTTTTAATGCATAAAACCCAAACTGGGACTCATAGTGTCATTTTAAATAAGATTAAGGCTGTATCTTTGTGTTCTTCAGAGAAAAAAGGTAAAAAGGAATTTTGGCCTTCCTATGTTAGCTCTTACTAGTAAGCATGAGCTAAACATATTTAAAAGAAAAAAAAAAAAAAAAAAGAGCAAGAATTCTCCATTGCATTAGCATTAAAAAATTAAAACAGCAATTCTGAAGTACACAGTCTATTCTGAATGTTCAGCTGTGATCACCAAAACCAGACACCAGACATACATTTAAAAATCTTAACTGCCAGTGGTAACTAGAGGCTAAACCAAAAGCACACATCCAAGGTAAAAAGGAAAAATACATCCTTTTTCAAGGCACGTGTATTTGTGTGCATTTTCTTACCAAGGGACCCAGCATTTACATTTGAGAACCTTTCTGTCTACACAGAAATGCAATACCACATCTACTACTAACGTCTATTTTGGGATGTTAACTGTAAATTTTCATAAAAAAGGCCACGATAAAGGTTACTCCAGTATCAAACTGAGAAACTCCTTGAATGAATCCTGTCAAAGTAGAGCTTCTGGAAGACTCTCAGCTGGATCATCAGTTCTCACAGCAGCACATGCACATCTCTGACACAGAGAGTATGGTATTAATGCACTATGCAACCAAGAGCTTAATCGCACAGGCTGGCCTGCTTACCTCCATTACCAACTGATGAGCTCTTGAAACCAACGTAAGGCCATTAGCATGGTTAAAGGTTTCTGAAATATCCTGTCCAAATGTATAACCTGCACCTCGAGGAGAAATTCCCCAGCCACCACGATCATCTGGATCTGACCATAGCAAGTCACACATTGGACCCTGTAAGAGACGCAGAAGATATTTCAGAAATGGGAGACCCCACAAAAAACCTACACACGCCCCACACCCCTGCACAACTTGTTGCAGCATTTAAGACTTAAAAAAACCCCAAAAAGCCTATCAGCTACAACAGCTAGTGCAGTTAACACTTGAAATACTGTCAAGAAGTTAATCTGAATGAAGAATTTTCATATGGCACCTTCTGAGATTCTAGGCACACTAAAATACATTTCTTCTTTTAGGCAAGAACATGCCCCTTACTTTTCCTTCAGAAAACTAGAACAGGAAGACAGGCACTTTCATATTGCTAAGCTGTTCCGAATTTCATTTTTGGCCTGTGTACTTAAATACCCAATATATGCTGAATCATGCTTAGAGAATTATTTTGCAATACCTCATGGGGAACTTCCTGCAAGCGATCAAGTGCTCTGATGTGATCCAGTGTATCTATTGATGGAGAGAGGCCACCATGTAGACAGAAAATCTGGAAGAGTCAGGTATATGAAGTTCATACCATTCATTTACATTAATTGTATCAGTGCAATTACAATTGTTCAGCATAAATGATTAGGAGAAAATGTGCACGAGATTCCCTTAAAGCTGAGAGCTGATGGAATACAGTGTTAACAGCTCCCTTTACAACTAGTAACATTTAACTTTGTAAAATTTCAACATACCTGGCCATCCACCAAGGCAGTTAGAGGCAGGTAATCAAAAAGGTCTGTAAAGTATTTCCAAACATTTGCATTTCCGTATTTTCTTAAACATTCGTCATAGAAACCATATACTTGTGTGATTTGCCTGCTTTCATGGTTCCCTCGAAGAATTGTGATACGTTCACGGTAACGGACCTAAACATAACAGTTTGCTTTAGAGGCATCAAAATACGCATGTCTTCCCCAAAACCAAAATCTGTACTCCTCATCCCCAGTCATATGTCAATAAAGCAATAAAACCCAAACCCTTTTTAAGATGAAGATTCACTTATAACCTTTGAGAAAAGAAGGGATCATTCATTCAAATCTTCAGCTGCCAAATACTGGTGAAATTAATTACAAATTTTATTCATTGTTACTAGCGGACTCCACTACACCTGTGCATTAAGTTCATCTCTCCAAGTAAATTCTTAAAGATCGCTACTTAGGCAAGTAAAGAGTGAATACAGGACTCATTTTAGAAAAAGTTCAGGCTTGCACCTGAACATTAATTTTTTTTTTTTTCAGAAGCATCTTAGAAAACTAAGGCAGCCGACATTTCAGTTTTTGTACCTAGAACACCAAAGTAGTGCAAATCATAACAGGTATTAAGTGCAGTCAGGATAGCAATTATGTGTTTTATACAGAATTGTACAGGCAAGAAGAAAAGTTACCTTAAGAGCTACAAGCAATGTGACTGTTTCGACTGAATAATAGCCTCTGTCGACATAGTCCCCCATAAACAAATAGTTTGTGTCTGGTGATTTGCCTCCAATTCTGAAAAGTTCCATGAGGTCGTGAAATTGTCCGTGGACATCTCCACAGACTGTGACTGGACATCGCACTTCTTGTACATTAGATTCTTTCGTCAAAATTTCTTTAGCCTATAAAACAAAAACCACAGAAAGTATGAGTTTATCTACGAACAGTCATTTTACTCACAGTATGGTCTACCATTCCCAGCTCTCTTCCTGCCCATTTTATGCACTCTTGTCTCTTTCTTGTCTGAAGCACTTGGCATAAGGGTTTACCTTTACTGAAAACACAATTTTTGCTTTATGCAACCCTGTATTAGCAGCAGAATTTTGTTTTCCTGTATAAGGAGGGTATATTTCAGAAATCATTTCCAGCACAGGAAAAAAAACCAAACAACCCAAACCTCAGACCTTCTACAAAAATAGTTCCATTAAGCACAGAACAATGATCATCACAGCTAAAACTGAAGAATTTCAAAAGTATTTGGAAAAATTAAATCTAAGATCATGCCAATATCTTATCTCCAACCCTCCAAAAGCCTGCAGACATGGCCAAAACCAAGACTCTCCCTCGGGGAGGTGAACACAGCTGTACCAGCTAGCGCACACTCCTACAGTTCTGTACTTCAGACGTCCTGCTTCAGAAGACAGCTTGCCAGCCTCAGACCGCAAATCTCACGACGCAGAAGTGAGAACGTAACTAACATCCAGCAGTATCAGCAATTGCAGAGCAGGTGGTTTACCTGCACTAGCTTTCTGCACAAGTTTTGTGTTTCAGTACACAGGAGTAACACTGAGTTACGTCTTTATAAACCAAAGTGGGGAAACATCTTTGCCGTCACCATTTTTTCCGCAGAACTTTGTACATAGAAGTTGCAGACAAAGGCAATCCACATGAAGAAACACAAGCTAAATACAGCATAGAAAGGTAATTTTTAAATAACATAATAATTCCTTAATCATACCATCACACTGCCAGTTGTTACGGTTTGTTCTCAGAATTCAGCAAACACATGCCACAATAATTTTCTAAATCAAGAGGGTATTAGAAATATAAATAGTAACAAGTTTACAAGCTACCATCTACAAAGATGTCCATGCCTTTCAAGTGCCAATGTTCCTACTCAAAAAGGATCCCTTTTTTTAACCTCATTACCAGAATGACAAGAGAATATTTAAAAACTATATTCTGTTTTATAACCCAAGATGTCTACAAGACTTGCAGGAACAGCACCAAATACCATCTACGCACAGGTCATGCTGAATCCAAAATATTCTGAAGCATACACCAGTAAGAGACAGATGGAAGAGCAACACCACATTCATTTTAGGGTCACTTTTCCTAACTTTATCAAAGCTCACCTGACAACTAAAGCAGCATACTCATTTTTGGGGGGCTGTCTGCTAAGCAAAGAAGTATTTTGAGACACTAGAAAGAATTCATCATCATCTGAAGAGCATTAGATTTTAAAAGGTTAGGAAAAGAACATTTGCAGTTAAAATCTAAACAGTGTATTAAATACTGGGTATCGGCATGAGCCAATTTCTATTGTTTCTATTAAGAAACATGCCACTGTGTCCAAGTTTCCACCCTGTTCATGAAGCCATTAGCTGGACAGCAACTGACATCCCCCCCAAAAGTGGTCTCACTGTTCCAGCATATTGTCCAGGCTTACCACCACAGTCACCACGTCAAACGAGAAAAGTGCCAGCAACACATAGTTTAATGATGGAGATGCACGAAATTCAACATTTCATTCAACACTGGAAAGAAATGCAAAAATGCATCATGGTTAAGCACCCTGCACCGCACAGAGCTTTAGATATTACAGCATGAGCAACAGAGTTAAATCACCCTGCAGACATTTACATCAAAAGTCAATCCCATGTGACAGTTTCCACTCACGCTGTGCCTAGTACTAAAGATAGGTCATTGCTGGCTTGTGGTAAATGCTAAAAGTGTAGATTTATTTTAAGACAGCCTGACTTAAGTTCATTTTAATGCAGTGACACTCACCGGATGTTTTGAAGGTGTTTTAACACCCCTAGCCTCTTCTAATACAATATTACATTCCGAAGCATTAGCCATCTTAATTCTGCTTTTGACAGAGGATGTTGCAGATACTTATAGCTCTTAAATATAAAAAAAATACTCTTTAATTTAGAATGTTTTCTACTGCCTTATTTTCTTAACACACTGGAAGCACTGCACAAAGGCAGCAGCATTCATTTTTCATCAAAGGTATGCAACGTTTATGCTGACCTTGATTAAAATGGCATCGTTCTCAGCAACGGAGCTGTTGCTTCCTCAGTTCTTGAAATATTAAAATCACTCAGATACGCATATGACCAAAAACGTAGATAAGTCAGACAGCTACTCTGATGGAAAAAGACTGTTCCAGGTCAACTTGCAAAACAGCAATCTCTATTTAAATCCTGCAATGAAGGAATGCTGGTGCAGGGATGCTTCAGTATTTCCACGTTCTGAAACAAGTTTCATTAAATACTGCCTCATGAACCGCTTAGCCCATTTACAGTCCTATCACGTCCCATAGCGTTAACAGTGGCATAAACCTTAAGCAGTATACTTGCCTCTACAAAAGAGCTTCAGCAGAGCTGAAAGTGGGAAAAAAATAACACCCTGAAAACAAGGACCAACAAGCGATCCATCAACCATGCCCCAAATTTCCACATTAGATTAATTCCTATAGAAGGGTAAAGCAAAAATTGTTTTAATATACTGTAACATAACAAAACCACAAGTTGGTAAGACAACCGTACACGTAATATTACAATGTCACAATTCAAATTTCACAAAGGTTAAGCTATCAAGTATCTGTGACCCTGACTTTGTACTGGACCACACACTGCCCGGTGCAACCCCTTCTGGTTCCACTCCCTCTTTATGGACCCTTTCCCCAAGATCCATGATGATGCTACTTGCTCAGCCACATCATGCAAATCCCTCCCTGTCCATCCCCATCCATCCTCCCCCAACTCACCAGGCTTCCCACCAGCAGCTCTCCTAGGCTTCCTCCGGGCAAGGAAGCAGCAGAGCATTGCAACAGCCTTCAACGCAAGGCAGAGTACTCCTTGGTCAAACCACCTGATGAGGGAGAACTGGGGAAGAGACAAACCTCGACTCCTTGGACTTCAAAGGCCCAGTGACCAAGGAGGATGATTGTGCAATACCTTTGCAATATTTTGAAACATCCAGGTTTCATTGCCTATCACTAGGATAAACAGTGATGCAATTCTGACAGACTTTTCCTGAACACTCGTTAGTGCTTTTATTTCTTAAGTCTTTGTTCAGTTCTTAACAATTTTTAATATTAAGACAGCTCTGAACTTCTGTCCGTCTTCAATCCTTGTAAGTACCCCACACACCATGGAAAGGTTAACTTGTGATGGTATTCCACAATTTAAAAGAGAGGAATGAACTTAAACAAAAGCTTGATGTCAGCAGCATACTAAATTCCAATTATAAGACCCTAACTCCAAATCAGCTTAACTATTTTTTCAGCACTACACACTCAAGATTTCAAAACCAAGTGCAAACAGATACAGATTAAGACTGAAAAGAACCCATTATTTCAAATTGATAAATGCTAATTTTGCAGCCAAGCACCAGTAAAGTCTAACACAGAAAAAACACGTAGAAGTAAGACAAGAGTCACACAAGAAGAGCGTAAGAAGAACTAAGTAAAATGCTGTCACATAAACAACAATTGCTGAGGTGGAAAGTCATGTATTTTACTTAGAGCCATCTCAAAGTTCAAACAATAAGCACATATCAAATACACTTCAGCTTAATCATAGTGACTGGAATTCGTTCCTACTAGATGTCTGAAATATCAGCTTACTCGGCTATTTCTCTGAAAAGAGGCAACTTGTACAATCCCAAAACACCTGAAAGACAACAAGAATAAAACCAATATTGGTTTAAACACACAAGAAAACAACACATTTTTACTTTTATAATGAAGTCATTAGTGCTGCATAAAAATACAACCTACTATTTAAGAACTAAAACATTCCTGGACTGCTTCACATCCTCCAAACGGCCAAATGAACAGTAAAGCACTGTTTTGTTGCCTTTGTTTACAAAGCGCATCTTTTATGAAAAACACTGTTCTTAAAATGCAAATATTAGCTTCATTGTTTTTAAGACAATGCAAGATCCGTGTGTAAACCCTGCATTTTATAATGAACAGTCAAGGATAAGAATTAAAAAAAACCTGTATGACCATTAAAGCTACTACCGTGTGATTTCCAGATCTTCACAATTTTATTTAATGAGATGCAGTGGTATCTCCTATTTCCCCTGTTCCCTACATATATTTTTATCCTATATGCCACAGATTAAGGCTGAGAGTCAAGTGCCACAAAGGCTATAATCCATCCACAATCTTTCTTAACTCACTCTATGCTGAGGAAAAGCGAGTTACCCTCACAAGCAGAGTAGATCACCAACCTTGCCTCACAGAATTCATTTTCAAGTGGTCCATTTCTGAAAAATCCTCTGAATTCATCTGTACCCAAATGCCTTTGTGTTTCCAGAACATATCAGTTATTTCTCAATTACTCCTACTCCTTCTTAGCTCCATACATTCTAGCAGGAGCTCTGACAGCTCAAACCAAGTATCTACCCTGAAAAAACTCTGGGGCACACCAAGAAAAAAAAATAAATTACAGTAAGCATTACTGTGTCTTTGTAGAATTGTAGGACAATACTTGAGACTGCTGCAAAGCAGCAAATCAGTGCTATAAAGCACTTACCAGAAGTGAAGGAAATACAACCATTATTTTAATTAGATAACATAGCTCCAAAGTCATGGTTGCAGATGGCAATGTGTCATTCTTGGCAGACCAGAATTCACACCTGCAACCCACCACACTGTCTAGTAAAGCGTGTGTTGAGAAGCATCCACTGTAACCAAGGGGGGGAAAAAAAAAAAAAAAAAAAAAAGGTATTTCTAGTTACCATAAAGATATTTTGATGAGATTCAAGGCTTCAACCACACCCATAGTTTCCTGTCGTCAAGATGCACAGGATGTGACTAAAGAAGGCACAATGATCAGCTAATTGGGATGAATACTGGCTTTAGCTGGCCAAACATGGTGGCCTGGAAGAGATTCCAGTTCCAAGCAAAGTCACCCATTAGTCAGCAAGTCTTCTGCGGAGCGAATGCATGTTTCCTTCAATTTAAGGGTTTTCCCCCGCAAGTAACAGGTGGGGGGAAGAGAACACGTTCAGACAAAAGATGGGCTCACCATTTTTAGAGCAAAAGGTATTTTCATCCACTGTCTGACATTTTAAACAAAACTAGAGAAATGAGGCCTCCAGTATCACCCTTCTGAGGAGGAGGCAGGACAGCAGCCAGGTTACATACGACACAAATGGGAAACTGATTTATGCTGAACTTCGGAATCCACTAAGGAGTTCAGTGTGAATGTGTAAGTAGGAACAAAATTATAACACAACGCTCCCCATTGACATTGACTTATTTAGTATCCCAAAGTAAGTAAAACCAGGATTTCCATCCACATAGAAGCAGCCGCAGAAGCAAAATACTCTTTTCCCAGGACTGAAACAGAAGATAACTGATCTGCTTTCTCTCTGGTTTTGTGACTAGTGCCTACACCTCTGTTTCTAACCTCTGTCACTACCAGTGATACTGAAGGTTTAGAACTCAAAGGCAAACAAGGCATGCCTGGTCAAAGAGTCACAGTGCAGCTCCTGAGAACACGTGTGTCACGATGTGGCCACTACATTTGTAGCCCTTAATTTTCCTGGGATAGGGCAAATAGAACTGACAAATGAACTCAGAAGTTTTAAGTCACAAGTGCACAAAACGTATGTTTAGTAGCTTGTGTGTCAATGACTATTTGTCAGTGAACAAGAACAAGCAATTGACTAACCAAAAAAGCGTAAAATCCAATCAGCTTTGTATTTCACAACACACAGCAGAGTACCCTTCTTCACCGCTCGACAACCGCTCCCTTGCTCTTTTAGCAATTCCCGTTTGGCTAGAAGAGAGCCCAGTTAAACACAAGATATTAGCCAACCAAGAGATCAACCCTAACGCCAGTACTGCATGTGAGATTAAATGAGAACCACCTTCCTTTTTCTCCTGTAAATTCTAGAAGAAAGCACATAGGCTGTAAACTTTTGCCAAATAACCCTCTATTTCTTTGTATTACAAAGCAACAACTGACACCACTTGCAGCCTTCGTAATCCCCTCAACAGTTCAATTTGGAAAAATCATTAGCAGTCTTGCATACCCGGCGTAACTGAAAGGACTGTTCTTACCCTCCGAGGCAGATTTGGGGGAAGGAAAGGGAAACTGCTATTTAAGTATCAGTATGGAATCCAGATGGGAAACGAGGGTAAAGAAGGAGCTCCTCTGAAAGAACTCAATGCCGTTATTTTGCGTCATACAAATGATCTTCGCATCTTTGAGTTGAAAGAAAAAGTCTAGAAAAATCTTTTTTTTTTAAAAAAAAAAATATAGGAGGCCAAATAGCTCAGGAAATCCAGCTGCCTTCCTCTCTACATGGGAGTTCCAAGAAACACAGCAAGAAGAGTGATGCATGAAGCTGACTGCTTACACAGAGGTGGTCGTCAGTCCCATCTGTAGAACAAGCTGCATTCACTGTCTATCATTCAAGCTGTTAAATAGGCTAAAGCTATTCCCACACTAGCTGTGCCTTATATCCACAAGTCCAGCTTCATGTAATAAACTCAAAAGGTTTTCAACTCTTTTGCTCAAGTAACCCCAACCACAGCTAGGGAGAGTCACGTCAAAGGTACGGTCAGGATACCAACTGCAGGACGGGGTAGGCACGTGTGTCAGAACTCAAGAAACTTACCTCAAAACCAACTAGAAAGCATGGAACACCTATATTGGAAGGTATTTTCAATACACCCAGCAGAAATAATTGGAGACCTGACTACTGAGCAATGGAGCTCCGGTATTTATTCTTTAGCAAGGAATAAACCCTTTTTCCAGCTTCACATTCTACCTAAAGAAAAAGAACGGAGGGCAACAGGTCTGCCTAAATATAGGTGTAGTATTTAAGGGTCCCTAAGCGAGGATGGAAATTCAGCCACTGCTCCTTGATTCCCTTCGCACAGCCTCTTGTCCAAGGCCTCCTGAACCCGTGCCAGACATGGTCAGACAGGTTAGGTTATTACGCTAGTTAAGGCAACCCAGGTGACTAACTAAGAATGGCTAGGGAGCATTCGCAGAGTCATCAGATCTGAGGAGGCAACAGCCTCACCACAGGTAGGCTTGGAAGAGGACATCAATCTACAGCCTCATCCGTGTCCTGAGCCTTCATCTGATAGAACTCAAGTAGGAACGTGCTCTGACTTTTGAGTGCTTACTTCTGTTATCTTAAGCTAGGCCCAAAATAACTTAAACTATAAAATAAAATAACAAAAACCACACAAAAATATCTGTTGCTCCAACTTGATCACAACTAATGTTGCAATTAAAAAACAACCAAAAAACCACCTAACTGCCAGCACAACTCAATTTTACAGAATTTCTTAGTATTGAAAAAAATTAGCTGCTGATGCTACAAGAATTGGCACATACAAGACTAAGTTCTCATATGCACATCAAAGTGTTTTAAATATAATCAGGACTGGGCAAGAAGGCTGGCAAGGTTGACACTTCAAATACCTTTTGTGTAAAGAGAAAATTTCTGTTTTATATTACCAACCATCACACACAAAAAAACCCCCCACCAAACACAGAACACTGGGGAGTGAAAGGATCTTTTTTTGTGGAAGTGTTCCAGAATAATCTGAAACACAGTTATTAAAATGTCACAAAAAGCTTTTCACAGTACACCCGTAATCCTTCAGGGATGGAAGGTATAACTATATGCACCCACCAATGGCTTGATCCCCGGGTACGTTCAAGGAAGCAGCAGCAAAGGAGCTCTAAACCACCTTCTGGTCTCCCACAGCCCCTGGAACAACAGAGGAGGGCCCTCCTGCCACTGGCAGTAGTTTAAGGCTTTCCTTGTTAGTGAATCCAGAAGCCAAGGCAGTAGGAAGGAGGAACTGAAACGCTGTGTGTGCCTTCCAGACCCAAGTTCTTCTGGCGGGGGTAGGGATGGAAGGACACAGAACTTGTCCAATACACAGCCCACCACATGGAAATGCTCACTAGCTGGGAATTCTGTTGGGGCAGGTTTTTCAGTTGATTTACAGGAATTTCAGACAGAAACATTCATTTTTACAATCATCCTAGTTGGAAGAATGGTTATAGATGATGGTGACGTGTAAAGATATGGAAATGCAAAAGCTAGCTAACAGAAAAGCCCTTGCAGACACGGCTGGGGACAGTTTAAAACATTCACTTCTGGGCAAAAATAATCGGCTAAGAAAGGTAACTCCCCAACAGCAGAGGAGGCAGAAGGGAGCATTTGCCCCTCTCTGTCTGAAAATGGAGCAGGGCATTTGCCCCTCTCTGTCTGAAAATGGAGCAGGGCAGACATCTCGGGGCAGCAATAGCTAAAAACACAGGAGTGAGATCCATAAAACTTGCCAGCCCTATGCACTAGACGAACTGAATTTTGTTGCAAGGTTGTTGGGGGGTTTTTTTGACCCAAAAGAAAGCTTTATCAGTAACATACTGCCCTCCCAGAACTCAGGCACTTAAACTGAACGAGTTCAAGCAGCTCACACAGCTGCAGTGGGTACATGCATGTTCAGTTAGTTCTCATCTGCAACCAGTCCCAGAAAATCTAACTTGGAAGGAAGATCTGGTGTTAAACAAAGGTGGAAGTTCTGCAACAGGAAAAAAATTAGAAAAATACACTATTAACAAGGTACATACCAGAGAACAATATGGCCCAGAAACATATTTATACTATGAAAATTAGCACCGATGACAAATCAAAAAGCAAATGCAACCCAGATCATTGTTACAGATCAAAAGCTGCAGGAGACAAGGCTCGAATTAAGGTTTCTTGAATGCCTTTACCAGTATCAGCCCTTCACTTAGTTTAAAAAAATTGTGGATAGCAGCACTGTCTATTCAAACATATTTTACTAGCAATTCCAAGTACATGGGAAGAGAACCTTGAACACACTACACAGCATGTATGACCAAACTGTCGTCTTTTCCGAAAAACTGGATGCCGTGTTCAAACCCACTTAATGACAGACTAGCATTTCCAGGGAAGAGACTCTGACACCTCTCCCTCCACCTGCACTAGATACCTTCTGAAATAACCAACGGAGTCTCTATCTGCAAATTCAACTCATACCTTTGTGCATTTTTTGGACTGTCATCCCACCTCCCCAAGCAACGTACCACACCCCCACCTCCTGTGATAAAGGGCATTTATAGACCACAGCGAGGAGACAAGACCACTTCCCTCTACCCTCACAACATATGGAAAAGAACAGTACTCCAAGCCAGCATCCTTTCATTCAAAATGACCAGTGGAAAAACCCTCACCTGGCAATAAAGGACTTCCTTTCTCCTCTGTTCAGGGACAACAGTCTATAAACTATTTGGTGTTAACACAACAAACACTGCCAATGTGTAACAGTGACTACGCTATGTACGTTTTGACCACTTCTTCAGAACTTACACTCACAAAATCCTTCAGCAAAGCACGTGCAATTGGTTACACAGCTGATGTACCATAAAAGCCATAGCACATATTAAGCCTAGGATAACTTAACTGCCACTCAGAGGTTTGTATTTTTTCAAATCATCTGTGAAAGTACTATGTATTATTCATGGTTACAAATTATTCCTAGACTTAGAGGACACTTCTGCCCAGTTACCACCACCACTATCAGCCAGATAACCAGGAACAAGGTAAGAGGCACTAGGAAAGTAACTGGGATGCATGAATGGCCACACTTAATAATTATATTTGTAAATAGCTGTTATATTCTTTAGATATCAATAGTGAAATACAAGAGAGCCCTTAGGCTTATTCTTATTAGACAGGCACCAGTCTGCACACATGAAGTCCCAGCAGATCAATAAATACCAGTCAGTAGATCATGCAATCAGTGTTATGGGGAAAAAGCCCTCACAAAGATTTTTTTTTTTTTTTTTAATTTATTTTAACTAGCCCTAGCTACAATTCAGCATGGTGAAGAATGACAGTTTATACCTAGTAGGGTCTTTGTCCTTTGAAACAGTGGCTATATTTGACACTGTCCTTAACACATTAAGCTATTTATGGAAAAGCATAACCTTTGGGTGTGATTACATCCACAAAACTACTTAAGACAATCAAAACCACGAAGCACAACTCAGTGAAGTTTCCGAGTGTCAGTGCTGGAAGCATGGAAACACGTTAAAGCGAATACTGTCCCTCAGCAGGAGGGCACAGGACTCAACTAACTCCCTGCTTTCACAAACACAGCTTCCCACTTGAGGGGGCAGAGATGACTTGACGGAAAACACGGACTTCAGGGGCCTACTTCCAATTCTTTGCATCAGCAACCATGTAGAAACTTAACTACTCTTAGCAGGAAGTCCCAGGAAATCCACCTGTAGTTACCAGCAACAAATCATCTTTCCTTAACATAAGCAGTCATGTGGCTGTAGTCGGCAAAGTGCTGACCGCAGACCAGTCAGCGATAGGGAATTTCAGCTCGGAGATAGGGAATTTCAGCTCAAGCACAGTATCACGCTACCCAGAGAAACACTACCTTTGGTCTGGAGCTGGCTCATATCCACCCCACTTGAGGCAAAGAAGTTACTGATAAATCATATTTTTCAGGTAGACTTCTCTCACACACTCTCGTGGTCTCTCATCTCAAAGCACAGCAGTTAGACACACAACTTTCTGTAACCTTTCCTTTTATTCACCATTATTCTGGTGATGACCATTACACATTTATCCACAAATATGGCTCATTTCCATTCTTCATTGGGAAAAAATTAAAATGTCATCTCGCATGACAACGATGACGTGGAGTACAGTATCTTCTGTAAGGAATTTCTAATGGTATGCCTACTCCTCACCTACCAAAAACTCCCAATAAATTGAAAGCTTTTTGTATATTCCTCATGCTCCTGCAAGTTACCATACACCCTTACAAAACACACCCACCCATGTGGCGTGCAGGACCCCGTACCAGCATCAGCTTATAAATGATGGCAACTGGAATACTCGCCTCTCCAACAAAGAATACAGGGAGGAAGCTGAACCGATGTCATTAGACACACACATGAAAAACAGCCAGGCAGTGACATTGCCACTTATTTGCAACACAACTTAAAATCCACAAACTGTCTCAAGTGATAACTAGAATATTAGTCAACTAAAATTTGGACTCAAGCGAGAACCCGTCTTGCCAAAAACACTGCAAGTCCTTCAGTCAGTTCATAGATAGTCCTCTGGAAACAATTTGCTTCCAAAACAACATGCTGTAGTATTTGAAGGCATGATGCCAAATTTAAAATATTCTGATTACTTATCATGGCAGGTACGCAGCCTTCTTTAGAACCCAATACATCAATAACTTCCCATATTCCTTTATTTCTAGTTCCCAAACAGTCCACAAATATTACTTCCTTCAGCCTAGAAATGTAGGAATACATAAAACCTTCAGTAACTGAAAAAACTGCTCAGCTATTAAGTTACATCCAGAATTAGAATCCAATTGGAAAATGCAACTGGATGCTACTAGAACAATTTTTTTCCTTGAATTTCCAAAAGGCAATCTATCCTGGGCTGATTTTATGATCTTCCTAAACTATAAATGCTTCAATTAACACAGTAACATCAAACTCGCAACATTTTCAATCCATCACCATAAAAATAAATAGCTATATGGTATCTCAACCCCTGTAATTTCATGAAACCCATAATCTTACTCAGAGAAACCCAAGTCCCAAACCTAATCTACCCTTCAATTAGTTATAAATACATCTGTGTTTATTTATATTATGAAAAAAAAAAAAAAAAATCAAAGCTGTTAGGTTCCAGCAGCAGCTCTTTACCCCGTGCAATTCTCAACTGATTACCATAAGCTTTTATTTTCATGGTGATAGCTTACACTTTTGGGGCTGCTTTAAAATTTTAAGCGTACCGTGGCTGTATGTCACGTCGATTCAGGCGCGACCCTCCGCACACGACGGCCGGCCAGGCCGGCAGCCGCGACCCGGCCGCGGGCACGGCTCCCCCCGCCCGGCCGAGGCCACCCGGGGCCGGTCGCGCCAAGCGGGGCCCGAGGAAGGGCAAGGGCAGCGGGGCAGGGCCGGGGCCGCGCCGTCCGGCCGGGCCCCCCTCGGGATGGCGGCCGCGCTCGGGGGTCTCTCCCGACAATCCCGGCAGCGGCGCCATTTTAGGAGGCGATGAAAAGGCGGGAGGCGGAGCCAGGCTCCCAGCGCAGCGAGAGGGGGCGCGGATCCGCCCGCGGAGGGGCCGCGGCTCGCCCGGGGGCCAGCCCCCCCGGACCCCGGCCCCGCCGGCCCCCCCGCCACGGGGGCCGTCTCCCCCGCCCGGCAGCACCTTCCCCGGCTCCCCGGCCGCCCGCCTTCCCGCCGCAACCTCCCCCACCGGGCGCCGCCTACCTCGCAGCGACCCGGCCCCTGCCCCCCCACCGCCTCCCCGCAGCCCCTCACCCGCCGCCGGGGAGCGGCCCCGCCGCCCGCTCGCCGCCCCTCACCTTCTCGCAGAGGCTCTTCACCTGCCCCTCGGAGAGCTGCTTGCACTCGTTGAGCTGCTCCACCCACTGGTCGAGCTCCTTGGTGAAGACCTTCTCCTCCATCCCGCTCTCCCCCTCCTCGCCGGCTGCTGCCGCACCACCCCGCAGGCCCCTGCGATCCGCGCTCCCAGCGGCGGCCGCGACGCGGCAGGACAGGCAGCGGGGGCGGGTGCGGGTGCGGCCCGGGGCGCTCTCCGCTGCTGCAGCTCTGCCGCCCGCTCCCTCGCACCCGACCGTGTAATGGCCGCCGCTCCTGACGTCACCCCCTCGGCTTCCACTGGGGGGGGGGGGGGGGGGCAAACCCACGGGAGGCGACGGCGCCGCGCAGCCGCGGGGCGGGGCCGCGCATGCGCGCTGGGCGGGGACGGCGAGGACCAGTCCGACCGGCGGGGCGGCGGCGGGAGGGCGCCGGGACGCGTCTGCGCCTGCGCGGACAACGCGGCGGGGCGGGGCGGGGCGGGGCGGTGGGGTGGGGCCCCGGCGCGCGCGCGGGAGGAGGCTGACGGGAAGCCCGGTCCCGGCGGGGGCGGCCGGCCGGGGCGCCCCGGCTGGGCCTGCGGTGCGTGGGGGCGGCGGTGGTGCTGCTGCTGAAGGCCGGTGCCCTCCCCAGTGGGGCTCTGCTGGAGGGACCGGCGCAGGCCCGCCCGCCTGCAGCCCTGAGGCGGGAGCGAAGGGAGCTGGTGTGAGGGGGCCGCTGCCACCGGCCTGGCCTGGCGGTGCCCGCCCGGGAGAGCCGTGAGGGCAGCGAGGCGGCCTGTCCGCGGTGTGCTGAGCGCCGGCTCCTCAGGGGGCGCAGGCGGGACAGTGCGCCTGCCCTGCCAGGCGGCTGCTGGGGGGTCGAGGCGTGCTCTTAATCGCTGCCTGCGGCTTCGCAGTGTTTGTGCTTCTCCCTGCAGCCCTGAGCACGATTACCGTGCCCCTCTGGGAACAAGGAAGCAGAGGGCGTTTGCCTGTGTGTTAGGTACTTGGAGGTAAACCTGTTCAGTTTTAGGTACTTGGAGGTAAACCTGTTCAGTTTTATGTACTTGGAGGTAAACCTGTTCAGTTTTAGGTACTTGGAGGTAAACCTGTTCAGTTTTAGGTACTTGGAGGTAAACCTGTTCAGTTTTAGGTACTTGGAGGTAAACCTGTTCAGTTTTAGGTACTTGGAGGTAAACCTGTTCAGTTTTAGGTACTTGGAGGTAAACCTGTTCAGTTTTAGGTACTTGGAGGTAAACCTGTTCAGTTTTAGGTACTTGGAGGTAAACCTGTTCAGTTTTAGGTACTTGGAGGTAAACCTGTTCAGTTTTAGGTACTTGGAGGTAAACCTGTTCAGTTTTAGGTACTTGGAGGTAAACCTGTTCAGTTTTAGGTACTTGGAGGTAAACCTGTTCAGTTTTAGGTACTTGGAGGTAAACCTGTTCAGTTTTAGGTACTTGGAGGTAAACCTATTTCTGCAGCTCAAGCATGAGCAGTAAATACTATCTTGGTTATACCACCAGGTAGTGCTTAGATTTAAAAGGCTGTATTGCACTTCTTTAAAACTGTACTGAAAGAATTCTTGGAAGGCTTGGGTTTATTTTGACCTTTTAAGAGAGAAGAAATAAGTGAGGCATGGTGTAAGCTTTCAGCAAAATACAGGAAACTAGTGGTGGGCCTCAGCTACCTTAGTGTACTCGGACACTTGCTTTCTACCTAAAGGAAAAGTTGTCAGTAAGAGGCAAATAAGATGCAATAAAGAGCAATGAAAGAAACATGCATCTGTGACCTGTAATGGATTATGTATTTTGTTGTAATTTGTATTTTAAATTATGGAGGTGTTAGCCAATGCAAGATTTCCCTTAAATAACCTCCAAAAGACATGAAATGTTCATCAGTAAAAAAAAAATTCTTTCACTTAGATGGGTGAAAACTTGGACAAAATGTACCCAGTTGAAATTACCAAATCAACAAGAACTTTTCCTGGTTCTCTCAGTCAGGGTTTGCCTAATACAGAGTCTAAATTGTTAAATTCTTTGCCTGCTATTGAAGCAAATTAACAATTACATAGCGCGCAAGGGGAAAAGAATGTTTGCTGTCATAGGTCAGTCTCGGTTTCTTGGTGTCATGCTTTCCTAGTAGACAACAGTTTGTTTGAATGTGTAACTCAGGGGTTTTGGTTTTCTTCCAGAATGTTTCTGCACTTTTTACATAAGTTTCCGTCTTCAGATGGTCTTAGTTTGTACTTAAAGTTGTAGAAGGAAAAGTGTTATTCATTGAGAAATTACAGGTTTCAAGAATTTACTTTGTAGCTTCAATACTCCCAAGGTAATCTTGAACAAATAAATGCAAAGAATGTGAAGAAATAACATCATCTCTTGTGTAACGTGCCAAGCTAAAGTTTATTTTCCCTAATGACTGTTGACCTTCTGCCATAGTAAGATGTTTTAACACCAGGCTTAGCTCTGTGTTTTCCATTCAGACAGTGAAATTCTTGGTGAAACTCACATAGGTTGTGTCTTTGAACTCCTCCTGGTGTCAATCTTACAGTTAATTACGCTTCTGTCTACAAAAATGAACTAATTGCTGTTAGTTTTTACCGATTTTCCACAACATTCAGAAAAATCTGAACCTACAATTTTGCTGCTCTGTGCCTTAGTCTCAAGAGAAACAAGTGCTTCAGTGCCTTGTCGGAGTCGAACTGATCCAGAATGAGGTGTTCTCTGTACTTAGACAACGGGCACTTTAGGCTGACGGGAAGAGGGCAGCAGTGGTGGCGGTCTCCCCTCTCAGCATTATTCCCCCCTCTGTTGCCAGCAAAAATTGTCAAAAAAACTGATCTACTTGAAAAAGTGGTATTTGCTGCATCTGTACCCTTGTCCACGTCTTTATGTGGGTGTGCAAATGGTTTGAGCTGGCGCGGGAAGGGATGCATGGGGTCAGGATGGCAGAAGGGGACAGGTTGGAAGGAGCTGTGGAGATTGTCTGGTCCAGCCTTCGGCTGCGGGCAGCGCCTTGGTTTGGGTTATCGGCTGTAACCCTTGGGCTCTCTGTGGCAGACAGTTGATCCAGTGCTGGGTGCTGGTCCTAGTGCTCAAAATGGGGCAGGACTGTGTTGCCCGCTGCCGGCTGTGTTTCTGGAATAGGAAAGACGGAGCGAGAGCTAGAGTAAAACCTCAACAGCAGCAAACTGTTAACCTGGCTTATTTGCTTACGCAACTACAACTGAAGTCCTGTGAGGTTTTGTCTGAGAGGTGTGGGGAAAGCACAGCTAGTGTGGATTGACGGGGTTCCTTACGGATTGCAGTAATGATCATTGCTGGCTTCAGAGCAAGTGTGATGGTTCCCAAACCCACCATTGGTTCACAGGAGCGTGGTGTTGAAGTGCTCACCTAAAAAAGGAATCCTTTTTTGTTTGGAAAGACTCAGTCACAACTCTTAACTGCCAGGATGAACCCCACCTCAGAAGGGGTAGGTGATTCAGCACTCCCTGCTTGCAGCTGAAGCTGTGCTATTGATGAGGAGAGAATTTGGGACTCTGCACAGGGAATTCAGGATTTCAGTTATCTGGATGCTCACAGAGAAGGGGGAAATTTTGGTTTCCATCTCCATCCCAAGCATTAGCTCTGTATTTTGTCCTCATACTATTTTGAATAGTCCATGTGTGGATCAGAAGTCAGATCTCGTTCCTCCTTTCTACTTGAGTCACAATCAATAGGTTAGAGAATCACGGTTGCTTTTCTTTTCTTAGATGGTTATCTGAGCCTTCAAAGGAGAACAAAATAATGAAAGAATACGTGTTGTGTTGCTTAAGTTGGGGGGGGTTGTCAGTACTTCAGATGCATGGTAAGTTTAAACTGTGACTTGTGAGATGGCAGTAGTAATACTTTGTATTTAGTGTGTGAATATACGCTTTTGTGTGTGCGTGGTTTGTAACTAAGGAGAGCGATGGGGTGTGGCTGCCAGGATGAGTCAAGGGTAGTCCATTCTGCTGGACACAATCCTGGCGCTTGACTCAGTGACAAGCGAGTGCTCCGTGTGTACGGCATTCCTTAAGAAGGTTAACTGCTCAGGCTGACTGCGCTTCTGTTTACGCACATTGAGTTACTAGGTTATTCAGCTTTTCTGCAAAACCACCTATAGTGCCAACTAATTCTGTAGCAGTCTGAAATGACTCTCAAAGTCATCGGTGTGTGTGTGTTACAATTGCAATAATCTTACCAGTGACTGCAGTAACACCAGCATTTCCATTGTAGTATGAGACATCGGTCAGTGTTTAAACTAGGCAGATTTATGTTGCCGAGCATCGTACAACGATGTGAATGTAGTGTTGATTAAGCTTTGTAGAGTAAGGAACACGTAAATTAGTTTTCTTCACGCTTATCTCTCTCTGAATATTTTACATGTTCTAAATTATCTGCCAAAGCATGTCTGAAGTGTCTGTTGCTATGGTGTTTTGATACTAAATGCAGAATTAAAAGGCTATGCGATATTGTAATAATGAGTTGCCACCTTTTGATGTAGCGCTGCCTTCTTTGATTAATACATTTTTATTTTTTTGTAAGCAAAGAGTATAGACACTGGTACTTCAGTGTTGAAGTCAACTGCCTCTATGGGGAAAGGAGCTTTTTCTGATCAGATGAAGTCAGGAATATATATTGTGTAATCTCGCGTATTCAGATACTGGCCACTTACTGAGACAAAATACTGTACTTTTTGTGCCTTAATAGTGCCATTAAGACAAATAAGTCTTGTGATCTTTAGTAAAACGATTGCAAAAGATGGGAACTAGGAGAGAAGCTATTTACATTGGCTATTTCTGTTACATCAGCATGAACAAATATTAATTCTGTATATTTAACTCATTCCAGAGTCCAGATAGTGCATGACAAAATCGGTGACATCAGTAATACCACTATCAACAGAGGCCTATTCACTTTAAAAGTTCAATTAAATGGCTTCTGTAAAGGGTGGAATCTCGTTATTAATCACCTTACATACCACAAAACTTACTGCCTGGAGTTTGCTGGTTCATAGTTCACTCTGGTGGTGCGGAGAAAGCGGGAAGTGTATGGTCTTATTGAAAGAAGTTGTTACAAAGTAACCATGAAAATCACATTCTCAGGTTACTATGGATACCAGTATTTCCTAGTCAAAAGTCTTTAAAAAGCTAGGAAAAGAGTGCTCGTTCACAAATACTGGGGTTTTAATGTTTTGCAAGTATTTGGTGTCCTGCTCCCTCCCCACGAGTGTGGTGCTCTCAGCTTGTGCATCCAGCCTGGCACTGTGTCGGGGCTGGGCAGGAGCACTGTTTGTGAAGCAGGTACTTGCTGTGCACCTGAGCTCGTGGCTGTGTTCCTCCTCATTTGTGAAGCAGGTACGTTGCTGTGCACCTGAGCTCGTGGCTGTGTTCCTCCTCATTTGTGAAGCAGGTACTTGCTGTGCACCTGAGCTCGTGGCTGTGTTCCTCCTCATTTGTGAAGCAGGTACACTGCTGTGCACCTGAGCTCGTGGCTGTGTTCCTCCTCATTTGTGAAGCAGGTACGTTGCTGTGCACCTGAGCTCGTGGCTGTGTTCCTCCTCATTTGTGAAGCAGGTACATGCTGTGCACCTGATCTCATGGCTGTGTTCCTCCTCATTTCTGGAAATGCTACGTATCGTCTAGCAGCTCTGAGCTTTAGAGCACTTTAAAACACTACCACTGCCAGGACAAATACTATCGCTGTCCTTGCCAGATGGACAAATACATGACTTCAGCACCGTTGAGGAAACGGATACTGAAGTTAACTAACTTGCCAAACATGATGGAAGCATTTAGAGTCAAGAGAGTAGAGACCCCAGTTCAATAGACAGTTGGGCACATGCTTAAATTCCTTCCTTTTAAACAAATAATGTAAACATCTGTGAAATGTCCTGCTAAGCTTGTGCTAGGAGGCTTTAGGCTTGCTGATTGCTGGTGTGGCGCTCCCATCAGCATAGCTCATGTTACAAGTACTTTCTTTGGAAAAGCTCTCCTATTGTTCAGTCTTTTCCATATGCTATGTTTAAGCGCACAACAAATTATTAATACATACAAACAGTTGTCATGGAGATAATATGGTCTACAGTAGTTGATTTTTTTTTTTTTAATAAATGGCACAAAATTCGTACATCCCGCATGCCTTGTACAGACAACTCCCACGTAATGTTTCCTGCGTTGGGCACGGGTTAGACCTATATCTTTGCTTCTTGTGCCAGCACACCATGGAGAAACTGCTGTTTCTGTCCTTCAGATGGTTGTCTTTAGGAATTTGAAAAATGCAGGCCTTGTAAGAGGTGGTTCTTTTTCAGTCGCAACTTCTTAGCAAGGGGCTGCACTGATCACTTCTGTGAAATCTCAAAATACAATGTGATGGCTGAATTATGGCTAAAACCTCTGCAGGGTATATTTTTTCTTCTCGTCCTGGTGCATAGACTTATGGCAAAATGCAGTATCAATCCTAAAGGCAGCAGCTGGCTAATGTAGCTGGGGAGGCTTCAGGGCTGTAACAAGCATCGTTTTCCTTGGAACAAGACTGTGATCCTATTAAAAGCTTATAAATCCAGGAGGACCAAGTGCCATACCTGCAGACTTAAGGATATTAAACCTGAGCTCTCAAATATGTTTTGCCTGTACTTGTCATAACACTTCTGCTCTTTGACTGGGCCCTTGCACCCACTGTGGTTCAACCAATAAGTAGGACTCTTACCTTTCTTTGGCCTCTTTCTTGTCTTGTCCTGGTGATCCTGTTACACTTAACCCAGGCAACACCTAACCATGTAGCCATTCTGTAGCCTGTTTATTTGAGTGAATGAATGAGATTCTCTGCATTATAGCTATTGCTTTTTTTTTCAGATAATTACTCCTCAGTTAATACTACATTACAGTTACTGTCATAATGACCTTCACCTGGGCCAAGCAAGTAGAGAGTTAAGCTATAGAAAGACTGCAAGAAAGGATTGCAGCAAGAAAATGTGAGGTATTCCTCCCTCGCATTCCTGCCAGGTAAATGAATGTTTCCTTCATAGCACTGTCAGTATGTTGTAGTGAAGGAAGCATGAACCCAGTTGGGGAGTGCTCGTGACTTCTAGAAGTGTGTTAATATAATATCCATGTTGTTTTGGAGATGTCACAGATGTGTCGTGTGACAGAACAGGTACACACAGCCTGCTAAAGATGGCTTGGCTAAACTGCTGCCTTGCCATCCAGCTCAGCGTCAGCGCTCAAGCTCAGTTCCAAGCAGTGCTGTGTCCTGGCTGCTGCTTAAATGCTTCCTCTGAATAGAGAGACTGGGGAGGGGAATTTTCTTTTGAAATCTATTTGTGTATGTGCTAAAGGACAAAGGAGAACCGTGATATATTCACTGCACAGGCACACTTATTCTTAGATCATGATTTCACTTTGCTGTGGTTAACAAGTGTATTATTAGTAATAGCTAGTTACAAATAATAACCTGACCTTATTTTTAACCTAATATTGAATCAGATTTCATTGTGATTGTAGATTCACTGCTGTGCTTTGCTCTTTGAATATTACCATTCAGAATTTCAGTGCCTTCCATCTTAAGTATTAAAAATAGGTGGCAAGTTGGATAATTATTATTGTTCCAAATCTCGTTTGCAGCCTTACATAACAGTGTTCTCATCAAAAGCCTTATTTTAAGGGTGGAGTGGAAGAACATGCTGTAGCAACCTGAAATTATTTGTACTACTGTAGGTGGGTTTATACAGAGCCTAGATAGAACCATCTCTTCTTTTTTAAGGAAAGTTTGAACGCCAGTATAATATTCATGAAAACAAAGATATTAATGAAAATAAAAATGCATGGACTGACTCAGGCTTGATATTATAAAGTCATGCATTGTCAGCACACCTCAGTCCCAAGCACAAACATCCTTGGTAATCGTATATTGCCCAAGCAGAAACTGCTAGTCATGCCAACTCAGTGACAGTCAAAATATTTGCAAGTGTAATAATAGTAAATATGTAAACATGCGAAATGAAATAGCAATGGTAAATTACTTGAAAAGAGAATATCTCCAGGTGGGTGGAGCTATACTTGATAAACCTGAGCTTTCTCATTAGTTACACTGTGTTCATAGGCAAAGTACTGTCTCCATTTTTACTAGCTAAGACTATTTACCCTTCCAGTCCTGAGCTGGGTCACCTTTTCCCACCTTTCCTCATCATATCCATCAAACTCGTGTGTTTTGGGAAGGATGAAAAATGGTTGGGAGGAGGCAGTGGTCAATCCTGAGAATGTTAGATACCTCCCTTCAGCTGTAACAAACTCCCCAGCTCTCCCAGTGATCACAGTAAAAACAAACCCTGATCTCTTCTATTTGAATAATCAATTTTATTTTTTCCCTCTCCTGTTTCATTGCAAGCTGTGACCTAGCTCCTTGATCAACATCTTTTTTCCATCAAAGCTAGCATCATTCTTCCTGATTGCCACTCTTCTCCTCTATCCCCTTTCCTGTGCACAACTTTCCTCCTTCTGCCTTTTCAATCTCACTGAATCAGATTTACCCAAACGATCCACAACATCTCATAAGCTCTGGAAATGTCATTCTGAACTGAGAAGCTTTTCTCCCTGAAGTTGTGTATAAGATAAATACCATGAAAATAAAAAATATGCTGTTATAAATTTGACCATTAAAAACCTGACATTTGGCAAAAGAATGAGAAACGGCCATGAGGGGTGACCTGTTAATCTCACTGGCAGATGGTAATGCCAAAACTCTCGGCATCTTAGCTGGACCTGGGATCTTGCTGGCAGGGCGTCTAACTTCCTTTTTGATGTATAGAGCATTAGCGATAACTGCTGAGTACATTTGCTGGCCAAGTAGTGTTCTCCTCGTGTTAGCCCCAGAGTGCATGTCCGCTAGTCATGCAGATGCTACACATGCCCATCTGTTGGAAGCCCAAGCCAACAAATCCTAAATGTTTGCAGGCTTAAAAGCTGGGCTTCTGCTGGGCTGCCCAAGTGCATGCTGCATCTGAGCTGCGCTGGCTGAATAACTGACTGAATTTCACTCGTAGGCAGTAAGTGCACCCAAGAGCTGTCAGCCTCTATGTGTTCAAAGACCGGAGCTAGTACTAACCTTGATTGCTGCCATGGTATGCGGAGGTTTGCTCTCAGGAGTACATATCTAGCACAAGCATAATGTTAATTTGTGTGCTTCACCAGTGTGGTTTTCCTCTTCAGATTGCAAACTGAAAAGATCAATGAAATTATGGCTGTTGTTTTTATTTGATGAGTAATTACTCCGTAATTAAAAAATGATATCAGGTATATTATCAGAGACAAGAACTGGTTTTGGAAAACTGTCATTAACTTGAGCAATTAGAATTTTTTCAGTTCCATGATGAATGTATATTTATTACAGGACCGAATGAGTGGAGAGGCGATGCAGGGCCAATTACAACAGTGGTTGATCTCGGTCGCACAGAATGAGAGGGAGAAGCTTGCCAGCTTCACAAGGGAGGCTCTCTGTCATGGAATCACTGGCCCAGTGCTTTGGGACACTGCACGGCAAGTTTAATTTTGATTCATGCTTTACTGTCAAAAATAATCCTGCAAAAATGTGGCTGAACTTCCTCAGAAGAACGTTTATTTCAGAAATAGCACCTTCCAGGACACCAAAGCTACAATACAAGTTAGTCTCAACAGCATAAGTGTTAAACCTAGGATTCTTGTGTTGCTGCTGTTTATAGAGGAAATCCCTCAATGTCCCTCTTCATAAATTGCCCTCTCTGTCCTTAATATAGTTACACTTCCCTTAAAGAATGGTATCTATTACAGCGGAAAATCACTCATATTCATTCTTCTAGTAGTCAAAAAAACTTTATTGATACAGCTACTACTGCTGTAATTTTTTGACAGTGTCCAACTGGAGATAGTCAAGCAAATGTACCAAAATCTATCCAGAATTACTCATGTGTAGGTAATACACCAAGTGAAAGAATTTCCACAGTAAAGGTGTGTGCATTACAGTAGCCTTGAGATAGGGCTGACTTCTTCCCAAACAAGTTCTTCTGGTTTTATGTGACTATTTAATACACTTCTGTGTTCAAGAAAATAACTCTTGCTCTTACTCTGTACTATGAAACCAGTATAGCAGGAGGCACCATGGGCTGGTGAACAGATCACAAGACAGATGTCTCTGGTCTCTGTTCAAAGATTTTTCAGGGCCATTTTGGCTCCCACTTCTCCTTCTGTGAAGCATTACAGCTACAATTAATTTTTATGTTTATATGGGCAGATTTTTTTAAACTGAAATACGCTTTCTTCAAAGTATGAGGTATCTTTAACAGAAAAGTCAGAACTGTTAGGTGAGCAACTCACTATTTCCTAATGTCTGTGAATGAAAAAGCTCCAGGGCAGCATCACTGAATGCATGTACTTGCACATCATTCATCTGTTTTAAATGTAAATGCTTTCTACGTATCATCCAGAAGAAAAATATATATATATTCCTTTTAGGGAGGATAGCCTCTCTAAAAAACACCGACAAAGGGTATCTCTAACGTAGCTTTTCATTTACGGTGATTCTGTACCCTCTTTTGCCCCCAAAGATTCTGCAGTGTTCCATGGCTTGCAGGCACAAAGGTAATTTCACTTATCCTGAAAAGCAGCTAAATCTAAGATGAAGTCAGAACCACAGCACTGGACAATAAGATTTCTAGGTGAGGGAGGGACCAATCGTTTTTCCACTTGAAACTACCAATACGTAGTTTTAAAGTAGGGGTGCTACCAGCAAAGTACAGCTTACTGCCAAGTGAAACCATGTATGTAACACATGCTGGTGGTCTGAGTGTAATACATACCTGTGCGTCCAAATCACTTCTAGTCTTTTTTTTTTTACGATGGGACTGTGGATTGTACTTTTTTGGTTTTGTAATTAAAGGGTGGAACAGATGGTGAGAACTTGAAGAGCTGCATCCATTAAATTAACATAGAGAATGTCTCCACATTACAATTTAATATAATGGGATTTTACTTCACTGAAGTAAAACTATACAGTCTAGTGCTTGGGAATGTTTACTATATGAGAAGCTCCACTGTTAAAAGATTTCACTGAGTCACGCTATGAGTCTCTGCCAAATACCAATCATATGACCAACCCAGTTAAAAAAGGGCGTTTCTTCATGCCAATATGTTTCACATGCCACCCCACAGTGAACCTTTTTTCAACTGTACACCTGTGGATTTTTGGTGTGGGTGTAACGCCAAAGGGGGACAATGTAATCTGACCGCGTATGTTTAAAAAAAGAGTAGATATTAACAAGGACAAGCTAGCTGGTCTAGTACTGAGGATGGTGTAACAAGAGGGGCTGGGCTTGACATGATTTCAGGGGTAGATTCAAGGCATACAATCCAAACTGAACATTGATACTGATAAAACTCAACAAATGTTTTGCCAGTTCCAGGATGGCAACTAATTTCAGAAGTTCAGAGAACAAACTTCCTCATTTCCGTTGAGACAGGATTTTTAATTACTATAGTTAAGACAGAAAAAGAAAATCCAAAAGTAGAGGCATTAATTTTTTAAGCAGCAGTGGACACTGCTAGATTTTCCTAGATCTTAGAAAATATTTATGCTTAACTGTAAATATTTGAGTGAAACTTGTCAAATCTATGTTTTGGGAATGCTCTGTTTTATTACTGAAGTGTTTTTTATCCATGGAAAGTTACAGCAAATGTTTTGTACTAGTGATTCTTTACTCCAGCAAGCTCCAGCTGTAGATACATAATACTCGTCTCCCACGCAGCTCCACTGTGGCTAGCAATCAATACATTGTCTTCTGCATAAAAAGGCTATTCCTCTAATAATCAGACACTGGGATAGGGATGAAATCATTATGGAAAATAGTACTAGGAAGAATACAAAGATTCACAATGGACCCAACTGTCTCTGGTGCAACCCTTGCTCCAGCTAAAATACACTACAGCTTAACTTGCCTCAATGACTACTGAAGAAAGTTAAAGGGAAGAGGCCCCATACCATAGAAAGTTTAAATTACGCTTCCCTTCAGTGTAATCTGTGAAATCACTGTTACGATGCGTGGGAATAATTGAGAGGTCACAGAGGATTATGTGGACATTTATGTTTCATTCTGGCTTAAGTGTGTTCAACTCCAGTGATATCAACAAAATTGTTTCCATCTTCAGTAATGCTGCATTTGCTCCTAGGTCTTAAAGAAAGAATAATACGTTGATTAACTGCACGTATTTGTCTTTTGCTGAGATCTCAGTTTTTCAAATTTTCAGCATTCAACTACTGAAATGCTGTTTCAGACATACTGAAGCTTCTTTACCTGGTGTATGGAAATAAAAAATAGGATGGTTAATAGTTTCAGAATATCACACATCCCACTTCTCTCAGAACAAAGCAGAACACTGCTTTAATGGCAATGGGTTTTGCCAGGGAACCTGATACGTGGTGCTTAAGTCTTCGCCTACTGCTGCATGAGACAAGACATGTCACTCCCTTTTCCCTGTTCCCCTTCAGTCAGGGAAGGAGAACTTTCACTATACTTCCTCTATAAGCTCTCAGCAGAGGAATGTCTTCTGCGCTGTCTGTTTCTTACTTCCCTACTTTTAACTATTAGCTTATACTTCCTCCTCATTAAAAGGTAGAGACTTCTGGTTTGGAGAAACGTTCATGCAGTTGAAGTAAAGCCCATGGTGTTACTGAATGGTTTCTCCGTTGGCATCATACGCTCTTCAAACTGCAGGAAAACGCATTCTATGAGATAATTAGCAGCTGTATTCAAGTGACTCAAGGGAAGATTCAAGTTCTGAATTTTGAGAGGATGTTTGTGTATCTGATATAATTTTGTCTCATCACAGTCTGCATAAGCTTTCTATGCAACATAACACAGGAAAGAATTAACCAATGAGTCCCAAATACTTACACTAGGAAAATAACTTTTGTTTCAACAGCTGGTGCAACTTTTTCTCCGTTAAATCTAAAGAATGCTGCTGAACAGAGGTTTAAGAAGTACAGATTTTACTATCAGTAACACCCCATGACGAACAAGAAAGGAGATGTGTTTGCAACACTTCAAAAGAACGCTTGATGTAAGTAAGGTACTCTTTGTCTAACACAGTCTCTGAAAATCAGTCTTTTCACCAGTCTTTTATGAGGAAAGTATCATATTTTAATACCAACTCCAGAGCAGCATTTTCCATCAGTAGCTCTCAGTGGACTTTGCAGAGTCAATACCACTTCAGAGAAGAGGAATCTGACGTGTTCAGCAATGAGATTACTTATCCCAAACCATCTCAGTACAGCAAGGAAGGAACGCAATCCAGATGTCTTCTAGGCTAGTGTCAGATCCAGTTGGCCACTTTAAATGGAAAATATTTTTTTTATTTATTCTTGGAGGATTTGCTGGCTCTGCCTCCCTTTCACACCTTTTTTTTTTTTTTTTTTGAGCCTCATAGATACTGTTTTTCTTTCTGGGATCTTCAAGGTAAGGTCTTCTATCTCCTGAGTTGTTGGGATGCATTCAATGAAATCTGCTTTTCTGAGCTTTAACTCATAGCCCATGTGAGCTTTTTCTGGATTTAGTGACTTTAAGTCCCTAGTTCCCTACTTACCCCAAGCCCTCATTTTTAGATAGGATTATATGGGAAAATGCATTAGGAGAGGAAGAGATTTTAAAAATAGCCTAGCATCTAAATCTCGATGTAATCTCTAATTGTCCCAGTATTTGAGTACGGGGCGTGGAGCTGTGCGAGCCTGGTGTTGGTAAGGACAAGCAATGTGTAGGATATACACTTTACAAATACTTACAAACTTATGAAGCATTCTGAAGTGTTGGTTACACCCAGGTGATGTCATTAAAGGTTTCTGTACAGGAAATCTGCTTTCTTCAGAGGGCCGGTGTGGCTTTTTCCCACCCACATGTGATAACCCAGAAAAGCAGCTGTTAGAGTTAGTATCTGTCAGTCGGCGCATTATTAATCCTGCCACAGCATCGCTCCTGGGCTGGCAGCAAAGCACAGGCAAAAGCAAAATCGGAAGGGCTGCACTGTCCTGATGCTGAAGTGTAATACACAACGCAAGACTAAATGGGAAGAAGTTAAGATGTGCCCAAATTGTCCTAATTTTGATGGCGAGACTTTTTGTTGCCATGAAGTGTTATCCAAAACTGTTCGTATTTCAAGGTTTTATATTGTAATTGCTGAATTTAAATAGTCACCATGCTATAAAGCCACAAAATAAAAGAAATATTTAATTTAAACTTAAACATAACAATGGGGCTCTTTATTTTTAAACATTGTTTATTTTTTTAACATTCCAGGCTTTCCATAGCTTTCTGCCACTTACTACAATATAGTCTGGGGTGTCTGTACTTTTTTTTTTTCCTCTCTCTCTATCAATGTCATTTCCAGTGACTGCCTGGAAAATGCCACAGAGGAAAGCTAATGAAAAAAAAAATTCAGTGTGACAATAAATACAAAAAATTATCACAGTAAGAATTGGAATTTGATTCCTAATTCCTATGATAAACAAAGGCTTCTTTCAGTTTCCTTATTGTATTAGCTTTGCTGCTCACCAAGATTCTTCAAATACTTTACAGATGCCTCACAATACTGGGTAATGTAATGATCGGGCAGAAATTGCTTCTCCCAAAAAAAATTCAGGGTTGACAAGAGAGCCCTAATAACACAGTTTCCATATAACCCCAAATCCTACCAGTTTCAGTTAAACACATGGAACAGCAGATTAGCTTGTCTCCAGTAGGTATTTTTCTAGTTCTAGCTTCTTTTACTGCCTCTGCAGGTAATTTATCCTCAGTTCACACCCAGTGAAGACCAACAATTGAGGATAGTGTCTGGCCTCTTGAATCACGCTGCAAGTTACTGCTGTTAATGACTAACTGTTTGTCTTGCCACAGACCCATCATCAATCAGGGCTGGTGACAGAAAACAGCAAGGTAACTATAAAATATGTATTAATTTTTTGTTAGTTATTTTTGTTTGTAATTACATTCTCTAAGTAGTTTTTCCTCCCAGAAACGCATGTTTGCACATTTTCCCTAATTTTACATTATTGTGCAGATTCCTCCTATGTTATCTATGTATACTAGCCCCTGTAGCATGTCATTAATTCATAGTACATTCAGTTCATTTAGACGTGGATGCTGGAGAAACATAATTAAAACATGACTACAGTATCATAGCTATGCAATTACTTTTTTTTTTTCCCTTTTTACTTTAGACACTGAAAGGGCCAAAGTAATTGTAGGGGGTTTCAGTTTGTAAAGCTGGGGCTGCAGTTCCACGTCCTGGGTGAAGCAGCCCCTGTTTTCCCTGTGCCCCTCTTGCTCTTCCCTTCCTAGGCTACTGTCTCACTGGTGCCACCGCATCTTTGTGAGGCTGTCATGCAGGAAAGGGATCCAAGTTCAAAATAACCATCTTTGGTTGGGTTATTTTAGTCAAGATCAAGTCCTTGACCAAGTTCGCTGCGCAACCCCACATGTAATTATGCCAGCACAGCTTAGGGAAAGATGCGGGACTGAAAACAAACAACATGACTTTGGGCTGCCTAGGGCAGCACTGCTGCCAAAAGAAACATTAATCAAGCTGTACCGAATATTTCGTTTGAAACAATTTTGAAATAAATCTTCAGAACACTTGGAGATGAAACATGTTTAGTTGTTGGGTTAAAAGCCTGTAGCCAAAGCTAAATATGGCTTCTAATTATACAGAATAAACAGATACAAAATTAGCCTCGATGAAGTCTAAATAGGTAATTTCATGGTGAATATGTAAATACTAGAATGATTTTATTTAATCATAAAAAATATTAAATATTTTACAATCCTTCATGCCTGTCATCCTGCTCGCCAAGCTACAGCCTATAATCACTGTTTAGGAGTGAAGGGGTTTCCTGGGCAATGGTGGAATCTCCTCCCATCACTGTAGAAGTACACCGAATGTAGCTTTTGGCTAACATGTCCCTTCTCACTTTTGCACATTAGCTTTATTTTTGTTAATGATGCAGGGGCTGGAAAACTTAAGAAACAGAGGTAGTTGAGAAACCATACTCTGCAAAAATCTGTTGCTTACAGTTTAGCACATAAAAGAAAGTTTCTTTTGTTCAAACTGTATGTAATGTTTTTCATCTGGCAACTGTTTTCCCTTTAAATGATAAAATGTTAAAACCTGAACTAAAAATAATCCTGTTGGCTGTTCCAGCTCAGGAAACTTCTATGAGCCAAGTTTTTTTGTTGGTTTTTTTTTTTACTGACTGTTCTGAGTGTAAGTCAGCTCAGCAATTGCTGACTCCACAGTCATGACTGGTTTCGTACAATCTTCATTTACTTTCTTTTATTTTTGGAAACCGTGACAAAACATCAGCTGGAACACTCAGTCCAGCATTTTCTTAACATACCTGGGACAAACCAGCAGATGATAATCTGCAAGAGAACTATTCCCTAATAATGCACAGATACCCAGAGGATGTCCCAATTCCCTAACTGTAAAAGCCTTTAACAAGTGAAGAAGTTTTTGATGCTGGTGTTTAAAACCGCCTGTAAAATACAAACACCATTAGACAGGAAAAGTAGTAAAGTATCGACATGAGAAGTCTGAGGTTGGATCCTGCATGCTTTCCCCCCCCCCGCACTTACTCTGGCTACAGGTGTGTAGTCGCTCGTTCAGCAGTGTGGTTAAACCTACAGTCCAGTCATCCCACTATAAGAGCAGGTAAGTGTGCGCTTGACTCCAGTGTGCTGGTGGCTGAATACATGCTCAATTGTTTTGTTAAATACAAATGAACTGCTGAATTGAGGTCCAGTGTAAACTATCAAAATACAAGACAGCAGATTAAAAATCTGCTAAGTGTTCTATTTAACTTTGGAAATACTTCTCCCTCAAAGTCAGCATTCGGTTTTCCACTGGAATGATACTGATTAGACTCAACCCCATGAAGACACAGAGCTAATCCAGCACAAGTGTGCTGTAATTACAATAACAATTTTATGCAGCAATAAATATTTTAAGAAAAGCAGTTCTCACCTTCCCAAATCCGGGACTGTTATGACAGGCATTAAAAACAGCACTTCTCATCTTTTAGTAGTTCTACATCTTTGTTATTCCTTCTGTGCTTTGAAGGAAAATTTAATTTTGTTTCTTGTAAGAACTTGGCTTTCAGCTCTGGTAAGAACTAACGGCAAAAAGTGAAATGATCTTTTAAGTTATATTAAAGAATATTTTATCTTACTTTAGATGCTGGCATATAATTTTAAATCTGTTATTTAACAACTTGGAGAGCCAAATACCTCATGAGTAGTTCCAAGGATCATGCCAATTGTATACATTAACAATGGAGCTTGTCAGCAAAGGACACAGCCGATAGTTTCAAGCCTTTTGCAATAAAAAATACCACCATTACCATCTGCATAAAAGACACCCCTACATATGGCACTCATGTTCACCCTAGGATTTCTGAGGGTGAAGGCAAGCATGCAGCGTTATTACACCCTTTTTAGAAGTGGGTACAGTAATGACATCTCTCTGCAGCCTCCAGACTGATGAAAGAAATTCCGTGGATTTCAAAAGGCTCCACAGCCACACCTGCTGGCTGGCGGGCTCAGTGCAACACAGATGAGGCAAATAATAATTTTTAGAGAAATCACTCCAAAACAATGCTTAATGCTGTATCACACCATGATACCCTCAGTACGTCATAAGAAAAATGTTAAACCTTTTTTTAAAAGTATTCTACAAAGTGCCGTGTGGAGGCTCTGATAAAATCCTCTCTGTGGCCAAGCCAAGCGTTCAACAAGTTAAAAACTAGAAATTGCATTTCCGAAGCTACCATAGCCCACTACAAGGTGATTGCATGCTATCTGCTATTTTGACTGAGGAGTTTGCTTTACTCAGCCTCCATCTGGGCAGCAGCAAACTCTTTTTTTCTTCACTGTTCAGTGTGTGATTCCTTCTCGCTCTGCAAAGGGCCAGATCTAGTGCTTTTCCATAATAAAACTTCTGCCTCCTGAGGCGCAGGCTCAACACAATGAAGGCTTGGCCACTGTCTCTGAATCCACCCTTGTTTGTGTAGGAGAACATATAATGAACGTTTTGTGAGAGATCTTACAGAACTTTAGGGAAATACAGGCTTTTGGGGACCTTTTGGGATATATTCAGGCTCCTTTGAGTAACTGCTGCACACACACACAAACCAAGGACAGTTTTCAATCTACAGGAGTGACTAGCTTACCAGTGTGCATATAGTTATGAATTTATGTCTGTTCATTTCATTAGATTATTCATAAATTCATATCATTAGGTTATTAAGAGTATTTTCATCTAGTGCTGTTTGGTGTCTGTTCTCTCCTTAAATAATCTCATCATTTTTTTGTCATTGCGCCTACTTCAGTAACATCTAGGATGTCTGGATCTTATTCTATCACCGTGTAACCTAGTTCATGGTTTTTGGCTCATCTTTCTGAATTGGTGCAGCGGGTGGGTGGAGGGTGAGTTATTATTTTAGCTCCCAGTTCTAGGGTAGGTAAGGGCCCCAGAGTTTTACCTAAATTATACCGGAGAAAATATTCCCTTTAGGAGCAGTCTGCTGGCAGAGGACTGTCCCAAAATACTCCTCTGATTTGTTAGGCAGGGGTTATGAATGGACTCTCAGGGTAGATGTGGCAACCATACATCAGTTCAAGGCTTTTTCATCTCCCATGCTGCCCCTTTCTCTCTATAGCCAATGGTCTGTCCCTGTATCTTTATTTCCAAATTGCATTTACTTTTTCTGCCATATCCTTTAGGCTTCTGTGGATGTGATTCGCATGCACGAGCAAGAGCCTGAAGTTCTTAGAGTCATGCAGGTTGTGAGCATGGAATAGGAAACAATAGATGGGGACCATAAGATCATCAACTTAGATCTGCTGGCCAGCCAGGAAAAAGTAGCATCTCTGACTGCAGGTTCTTCCTCCAACATGTAACATCTTAAATTAAAAGGCCCAGGTGATAAAAGTAGGATCCCTATCCCAACAGAAACAATCTTCCATAAGCGGTTTAGAACATCATTTAAGAGTTTAATTATTGCCTAACTGGGGTGATGTGAAGCATTTTCCGAGAATCTCTGCTTCTCTCCATTGACTGGATGAAAAACAGGCTCGTCTAACCAAAACAGAAAAATCAGATGTCTGAAATAGAGGGGCTCTAAATGCATAGGAAGAGATCGGCTTCCTGTATCATGTCCCAATTCTGAAAGAACATCCTCCATCCCTCCATTTCCATTTCACTTCCAGCGACTGCAGCTGGATGATGGTGGCCACTTCCAAATTGGATCACTTAATAATGTCCCTCTATGCTGTCTCTGTGTGATGGCTTTTAAACATGGGAAACCTGAAAGAAACATGAATAAACACACTAAGACAAAATAAATCCTCCTGGAAGCTCTTGAAATGTTTGTGAAAGGATTTTGAAGGGTTACGGAGACTTCTGAGGAATCAAAGTAGCCTAATGGATCAACTGCCTTCCCTTTTTTCTCTCGTGCACTTCAAAGCTCCATTTCATTTTAAGTATTAAACTTAGTTGTCATAACTTAACACCTTCTGAAAATATATCTGTAACGCAAAGTCAACCAATCATCAAGATCAATGACTCTGGAGATTTAAACACATTTCCCACTACAGCTATCAGAGATTTGGAAGGATGTAATAGAACCAGAGAGGGAAGGAGTAAACCCTCTCCAGCACTGTAATTCAGTTGCATGAGGAAAGCTCGGCCCCTGGTCTTTCATTTTCCCTGTCCCCCACGAATGAATAAGAGCCTTCATTTCTCTGCAGCAACTGCATTTTCTATTGCCGGAGAAAGAATGAGTCAGAAAAGCCTGCTGCTGGTGAAAGCTTCGCTGCTCTTTACTCAACAGAGTCCATCATTTTTTGTTTGAGTTTTCATCGTGTTAATAGGTTATTAGAAATGCCTGGTATCACCACTAGCATTGCAGATTTGTAAAAGAGCTTTTTGCTTGCCATTTATTTTAAGACTTAATGAACAAGCTCTTTGCGGAAGAAGACATTTTAGGTATGCTCTTAAAAATGAAATAGAGCAAGCTAGTAAAGAAGAAAATGCATCTCAATTAGATTATTCTTCCTCCATCTGCTCTCTCAGATCTTTTATGACAGGAAATTGCCTATTGGATTTTTGATTTTGCTTAATGGAAACGGCAAAATCTAAATCCATCCCCATTCTCACTGACATCAGGGGAAACGAGATTCAATGTCTGAACAGAACAAATTTCTTTTTAGTGTCTGCAACTGCATCACAGGGAACATAGTAATTATCACATCGGTGAATTTAAATTAACTTAAATACTTACAAAACTGTGGACTGGCATTTACGCTCCTGAATCTCCTTGGCATTTCTGAAAATGCCAACTTCTCTAATTAGCAATTTCTGATGTGCCACATTCTTCATGTGTGGACATCCGATTTGAACCCACTGAACTCTTCATATGAGTTAGGGCGGCAGACTGTAACTCAGTGGGGTTTCTAACAGGAAATGCTAAGTGTCTCCAGTAAGGCAGTGAGCTGGGGAAACCTTTTCTTTGCATTTTTAGGGTGCTGGACTGCAGGAAGTACCATCCCTGAAAATCCTGGGCTCTTTATAAAATACTCTGAAGAAGAGGTGTCCAATTACTTAACAAAAAGGACATTGTGAACAGATAATAAATGAGCTGGTTAAAATAGATAAGATTGTATACCACATTCTTATTCTTGTATCCATATGGGGATGGCTAAAATACATTAAAAATCTCTCATCAAAAAGCCTGCTATCTTCAAAACTGAAATGAACCAACTACGCAACGCTGGTGTGCTCCTCTCTGTGCTTCCTCTCAGAGAAGGAGGATATGTAAAAGTAGATCCTTCCCGCTGACTCATTCTGCTCTATAAACTATATTTGAGGTTTGAGAATAAAGGAATTATCATGGCTTGTTAAAAAGCTATTTACCTCTATCTTTATAGTTCAACGCTGCCAGAATAACTACTGCAGTGTAGTGTTGTTATTATTGCTAATAACAACAGTAATCAATATCTATCAGCATGAATGAGAGCATCCAGACAGGAATTACCACTCCTCTCCGCAATTCCAAACCTCCTCTACAGAATTTCATAACAGTAGGTGGACAGTAGCAGAATTTTATAAAATACAGAATAAAATCTGTAGTGGGAATTAATTGCACACCTGGAAAAAGGCTGACACCATGTTGATAACCACGTGTGCTACTTTTCCAAAGTTCCACATCTTTCTTTCCTTGGTTTTACAGCATCTTCTCTTGCACTGCTCGTTAGGGCTTTTCCGACAGCCCAAGTCGCCGATCATCACAGGGGCTCAGCGCCAACACTGCTGGACATTTTTGTTATGGGTAATATGGAAAATCATTTGCAGGGCAAATGGGCGCAGGTTACCTCAGAATAGCATAGATTACCATGTAGAGGTTTACAGAAAAATTATGAATGATCTGTTTGGTTTATATAATAACAGTGCTGTATTTAAAGATAAACCTTGTACTGCTTTCACTGAATCTGGAACCAGCACCTTACTTGTAGGCTCATTATATGTCACCATTTTAATTTAGCTTTTATATGATTATTTCCCTTTTGCTAATATTGCATTGTATGCAGAAGTTCATGTGCAGGAGACTGCTTCTCCTATACCAGCTGAATTGCGGATGACACCCCCCCCTCCTCCAAAAAAAAAAACCCCACATATATTTTCCATATATGGGGTCTTTTAAAAGTTCATGAGCCCTGTACCATCATGTAACCACCTAATCTGTATAAACATCACCAGGTTAGCTAATGTTGAAGCAAAACCAAAATCAAAAAGTTTAGTAATTCCACTTTGTGTGAACAAAATATTCGCAGGTTCAAGATCACAGTGTATAACAAAGGAAAGGAAAAAAAAAAAGAAAAAGGAAAAAAACCCACAAAAATCCCCCTGAAACAGTTTAATAAGAAGCAGGTTCTGTTTGCTTTAAAAGTTTTCAAGGCATGAAAGCATGGACTGGAAAAAACTCTCCTGCTACTTCAGAATTGATTCTGTGAGGCACACAGTGCCCTCATTGGCCAAAGCCATCAATGTCCCCATACTACTACAATTAGCAACTGCTTAATGTGGGCGAAAGACAGTGCAGGTTTCTGCAGGGTACCCCACCCATCAACAGCAGGACAAACCACAAGCGATTAAAAGAGATGAGGCAGCGCGAAGGTGAAGGACAAGGTGGAATAGGGAAGGGTAAGCAAGCCACTGCAGTAGCAGGGAAGGCAGCTGCTGTGGCAGTAACCCGGTGGGCTGGATGAGGTACTGAGTATTTTCAGCTTCTCAGAATTTCAGAGATGGCTCCAAATACTCCGCAGTAGTACTACTGTTCTCCAACTACTCCTCTGATCCTCTAGTCCGATGTCTCGTGTTTCAGTTCTGCAGATCATTTCGAGCCAACCGGAAGTCTTAAACTATTATTAGGAAACAAAACCTTTTTCTCAGTAAAGAATTAACACTTCCCATAGCTGTGTGACAAAACACTACAAAAAAGAAAAGGTGTGATCTGAAAGTGATAACATCTTATTTATGTTCAATCTTTCAGGTGGGTTCTTACATCGTTGTTGTGAAGGTACTCGATTGCTTGGAGTAACTGGAAAAGGTATTTTTAAGCCTTTTGTTATCCAGTCCATGGCAGTGATGCTGGAGCTCATCTAGAATTGCTTGATCAATAAATTCAAACACCAAGTGAAGTCTTTTTTTTCTGCCTAAATAAGTGAATCAGGTTGACAATATTCCCATGAGAAAATCACTGTTGATAAAAGAATAAAAACACTTTCTACCATGGCTTTCTATTTCAATTCATACAGACTTCCCCTTTAAAAGGTTGATAAGAAAAACATCATTTGCTTAATTGAAGATTGACATTACTTTGAAAATACACTAAAAGTCTTTGTTTCTGCTCCACCAGCCTTCATCTGATACTCGAGTGTATTTACCAAGTTATTTTTCACAGTGCATCTCCAGGCTCTGAACTACTACTGCTGAGACAGGAATACAGCAAAGAAACGAGCAGCCCTTCTCACTAGCTTAAAAAATATCCCCTTGAACGCGTTCTAGTTATGCTAATAAATCATAGATGAGAACTCACATATTAAAAGAATCACATGTACCATTTCACACTGAGGTCCGGTTACCATTTAATCTTTACATTACTATCTGTTGATATTTTGAAGCAGCTTCAGGTTAAAACCAAAGCTAGTTTTAACTCAGTACGAAAGTATCTGTCCCTTTAATTACTTTTTTTTTTTTTTAATTGAGGGCTACACTCCCCGTGGTACCACATCTCCTTAATGCCATCGAGACCCAGGACATCAGTCTGCATTTAGAGGTAAGGCCTCCGCGTACACCAACTTTGAGAGAGAAATTGAGGGACCCATATGGCAAAATGTGCCGTTATGCCTAATTAAAAATTGATAAGAACTAAATTTTTAAAACATCCGGTTACTGCAAAGAGTGGAAGTGGGCTGAATATACAGCATAAAAGTAAGAATCCGAGTTTATAACCTTGTAATTTGAGTGCGAGTTACTGTTCCAATACTTTGCAGAGAAGCTCAATTAAATCAGAGTAAGCCTGTGTTAGAGCTGCGGTCTCTGGCTGGGAGAAAATCCACCGCAGCCTACATCCAGACTAAAACTCATGCAGACATAGGTCTGAACTCAGATATAACCACTGAACTTTTAGGAGAGATCTCCCCACTGCGCCACAACGATGCTGAAATACCTTTGTGAGGAAATAATTGTTGGTAATTCCTCTTCTGACTAGGGATGGCACAGAAGTGGTAGAATAACTACGCCGCCCCTTTTGCGGCCAGTGTGCACCGGGGACCCTGGGAAGAGAGCCAAAGCAAAGGTGGTGACAACGGAGGCCACCTGGGGAAGCTGGGGCAGGACACGGGTGAGCTGCACGGCTGACCTTTGCAGAAGCAGGAGGGGAAACCTTTCCGCCAGCTCTGCTTTCCCTCCCCTGCGCTGCGGACAGGCAAGAGCTCCGGCACAGCAGCACCCACAGGCAGGATAATCAGTAACTCGGCAGGACTCACGCATATTCTTCCGTTGCTTAAACAGGGATTGCTTTCGTCAACATCATTTCCAAACCTGACCTGCAAGTTTTACATTCACTTCAGATGCTGATTTTAATTTGGCAGCGAAGTACTGTAGAAACAATTTGTTTTCACGCCGTTTTGTGCATGAGGCAGCCTACAAGTCGCCACATAGCCTGGCAATGACGCAGGTCTAATTTTCAAGCCATTTCCCCCTTCTTTTACACATTTAAAGCTGCCAACCTGTAGAAACTTTGTGTCTCTCAATGTGGTTTTGTTAACAGATTTTTCTGATTTCTCCTACAATATTTTAATGGCCCCCACGCATCCCATGTCCTTGTGCTCACACTTTCCTGCTGTTCCTTAACTCCCCCTCCTGCTTTGTCAAGGAGCTCGTACACCCGGGTTTATTTCTTCCCAGAAGGGTGAAAGTTTTAACTAATTTGAGGCACATCCAGTTCTTTACATATGTATTTACAGACTGTTTTCAAGAGGAGTTAACACCTGATGCCGGCAGCGCTTGCGCTGTCCCAAACGTTTCTGCAAGCCCTCGAGGCTCCCAACCGCTGGGCCCAGCTGTTTGTAAAACATCTGTGGGGAGCGGCAAGAACCGGCTTCGCGCTCACGCGCCACCACAGGGGCACCTCCGAACCCCACCTCTAAACACGTGCCATCGCACGCGCGGAGCGAGTGTTTGCCATAAAATCAACACAGCCCCGCCACCTGGGATAATGAGACCGGTGTCACCAAATTCGGGAATAATCCTCGTAACACCAATGTTAAAAAGCAGGCATTCTTTATTTACGGCGGCCGGATGCACGGGGGATCACTCCACCTAGCGTGCATCCCTCTGTATTATCTCTTACAGTTTAAATGCATGTTCTGTATGAATATTCATGGTTTATACAAACTATTTCTAGGAATAGGTGAAGAGTTCTAAGAAACCATTAACATATTGTCCCTCCTTTTTACACATGCGCAATCTGTTCTGGTGGTCGCATCTGGGGGTCTTTTGGATGAAGGCAAAATGTCTTCCTCGCAACTTTCAAGGTTGGCACATCCTGCCAACTGTCCATCTGTTACTTCTCTTCCTTTATATTCTATACGCCGTTTGTTCTCGTTCCTCCTAGTCCAGCAACCTTGACAAATTGTCATTATCTTTTTGCTTTATCCTCTCCCGATTCCTCCCATCCTTTAATAAGGTCATAGAATCATCGAATGTTTTGGGTTGGAAGGGACCCCTAGAGGTCACCCAGCCCAACCCCCCTGCAGGAGCAGGGACACCTTGAACCACATCAGGTTGCTCACAGCCCCGTCCAGCCTGGCCTGGAATGTTCCCAGGGATGGGGCCTCCACCCCCTCTCTGGGCAACCCCTGCCAGGGTTTCACCACCCTCACTGGAAAGAATTTCTTCCTTAGATCCAGTCTAAACCTACCCTGGTTTAGTTTAAAACCATCACCCCTTGTCCTGTCCCAGCTGGCCCTACTAAAAAGCTTGTCCACCCCTTTCCTCTGGGCCCCCTTGAAGCCCTGAGCGGCCGCACTCAGCTCTGCCCGCAGCCTCCTCTGCTCCAGGCTGAACACCCCCAACTCTCCCAGCCTGGCCTCCTAGCAGAGGGGCTCCAGCCCTCGGAGCGTTTTAGTAGCCCTCCTCTGGCCCTGCTCCAACAGTTCCATGTCCTTCTGGTGCTGAGGGCTCCAGAGCTGGACGCAGGGCTCCAGGGGAGGTCTCCCCAGAGCAGAGCAGAGGGGCACAATCCCCTCCCTCGACCTGCTGGCCATGCTTCTCCTGATGCAGCCCAGGGTAGTGTTGGCCTTCTGGGCTGCCAGTGCCCATGGCCGGCTCATGTCCAGCTTTTCATCCCCCAGCACCCCCAAGTCCCTCTGGGCAGGGCTGCTCTCCATCCTTTCTTCCCCCAGCCTGTACTGATACCGGGGGTTCCCCCGACCCAGGTGCAGGACCTTGCCCTTGGCCTTGTTGAACCTCATGAGGTTCACACAGGCCCACCTCTCCAGCCTGTCCAGGTCTCTCTGGATGCCATCCCGTCCTCCTGGTGTGTCAACCGCACCACTCAGTTTGGTGTCATCCGCAAACTTGCTGAGGGTGCACTCGATCTCGCTAAGTCATTGATGAAAACGTTAAACAGCACCGGTCCCAGTACGGACCCCTGAGGGACACCACTCGTCACCGGTCTCCATCCGGACATCGAGCCATTGACCACTACCCTCTGGATGCGACCCTCCAGCCAGTTCCTTATCCACCCAACAGTCCACCCATCAAATCCATAGCTCTCCAATTTAGAGAGAAGGATGTTGTGGGGGACCGTGTCAAAGGCTTTGCAGAAGTCCAGATAGATGACGTCCGTTGGTTTTCCCTTGTCCACTGATGCTGTCACACCATCATAGAAAGCCACTCGGTTCGTCAGGCAGGACTTGCCCTTGGTGAAGCCATGCTGGCTGTCTCGAATCACCTCCCTGGCCTCCACGTGCCTTAGCATAGCTTCTAGGAGGATCAGTTCCACGATCTTCCCAGGCACAGAGGTGAGGCCGACAGGTCATAAATTTACTAAGTAACGACTGACTTTAGCAAAGCATCAGCAAACTGGGCAATAAGGCCTAAGTCTTATGCATGTCAGCCGCTTACATCATTGTTAACTTTAACCCTTAAGGCACCAAGGAGGGCCGCGGTGCCGGCCGCACCGGCGGTGATGGTGCTGGGGAGGCGGCCTGGGGGCGGGGCGGCGCCGCAGTGACGTCAGGCGCGGCCGGCCCGGGGGCCGCGGGGGCTTGCCCGGGGGCCGGTCACGGGGGGCGCTGGGCCTGCAATGGGGCTTGCCCGGGGGCCGGTCACGGGGGGCGCTGGGCCTGCAGTGGGGCTTGCCCGGGGGCCGGTCACGGGGGGCGCTGGGCCTGCAGTGGGGCTTGCCCGGGGGCCGGTCACGGGGGGCGCTGGGCCTGCAGTGGGGCTTGCTCGGGGGCCGGTCACGGGGGGCGCTGGGCCTGCAGTGGGGCTTGCCCGGGGGCCGGTCACGGGGGGCGCTGGGCCTGCAGTGGGGCTTGCCCGGGGGCCGGTCACGGGGGGCGCTGGGCCTGCAGTGGGGCTTGCCCGGGGGCCGGTCACGGGGGGCGCTGGGCCTGCAGTGGGGCTTGCTCGGGGGCCGGTCACGGGGGGCGCTCAGCAGTGCCGGGCTGGCGAGAGGGGTAACTGCTGCCCCCGGAGGCGGAGCTGCCGCCTCCCTGTGCCGTTCTTCGTAAAAATAAAGGCAAGACGTACGTAAAATCTGAGCAGATTCCTTCAGCTTCTTGAAAAATCCTGAAGCAGGTGGCTGCATTGAGCCTGTGGAGAGGTGGGGGCGCTTAGAAGGAGCGTTAAATACCGTCCGGCCAGCAGGGTTGGTGGAGGCAAAGCAAGGCAAGGCAGGCAGGCATGGTAGCTCTGGGGTTTTGTCATGCTTACATTTCCTGTAGGTAGTGTGCCCTTGAGACTTTGTGAAAATACGGTGAGAGAATAATCAGCAATACTTCCCTGTCAAAATAAGAGGGTAGGTTGAGTAGGTCCACACAGGGATTTTTTTAATTTTTTTTTTTTTTCCTGAGTCTAGTATTTTTTTTGAAAACTTGAAGTGGGGATGGAGGCAGTGACGGGCACAGAGGAGGCTCAGGGACTCTCCAAAATGGGGTGGGAATCAGGGTACATTGAGGTAACACCCTTAAATTAATAATCCTTGGGGGTTCAGAGCCTGCTTCTAGCTCTGCTGCTGTGTGGATTAAACGAGCTCCTTAATTCTCTGTACTGTGGCACCACTTACTTGCTTCTATGTTGGAGCAAATTAATTGTTTCTTTGCCACATGACCTGCTGGATTATCTTGGTTCCCGAGTGCTTTGGGAAGAAGGATTGTCCCTCCTCAGCGGTTGCTGCAGTGAATGAGAACAAAACCAGTTTCTACCAGGTGACTTGGCTTATTCATTTCCCTAATTTTGGAGTCTTGGGCTTGGCTGATGTTTATATAAATAACTCTTCCCAGAGGGATGCTGCAGCATGAGAGAGTGACCTGAAAAAAAAGAAAAAAGTTAGTAGGAGTCTGGATTGGTTTAACATGAAACAGAGAAGCAAGTAGTGTGCTTTCACTGTTAGTTCTTAAGCTTCTCATCTTATGATGGGACAAGGTTACCTTAGAAATTTCTTGGTTTTGCAAAACACTATACAAATATGTAGTGTTTACTCAAGATTTGCAGAGAATGACTGTGCTGCAAAATGCTGCCTTTTTAATGTCATCCCTTACCAAATACCACTTTCTGGGGGAAAAAAAATAGGGATAAAAACAGAACTTGAAAGAACTTTTAGATCAGAAAGTTGTTATATCCTTCAGTACCATTCAAGAAGTTTGTAGAAGGAAAATATTAATTTGTGTTCTAGACGATGTACTGTGTAAGGATTTTTTCCAAGTTTTTGAAGCACTGGATGGTTTTAGCGGTTGCACAGGGAAAAAAGAAAAAAAAAAAAAAAAAAAAAAAACCTCCAGACACCAAATGAGAAAGTTAGTTCTGAAATTGTTGCTTCCACCAGGCTCTGGAAGTCGGTGAGTTACGAGTATATGATAAATAGAAAATGTTTCAGCTAAAATGCCCATAGTGAAATTGAACAATAATGGCGGTGATGCACTTAAATTCATTAAGCAAGGAAGCACTGGAAATAATTATCAGCAGAATATTGTCAGTTGTTATGCAGTGCAGGTTTCATTTTGAGACATTTTAAACATCGAACATTTTAAACCACCTTAGCAGGGGCAGAGCCTCTCTTTTGTTGTTACAGCAGGACTGATTTTTCTTTTTTTTTTTTTTTTTAAACTAGCTTGGGATCTAGTTAAGTTCATTTTAAAACCCACATGTGCCATGCAATCGACAGAGCAGAAATTGCAGCTGGTTCCTTGGAGGGAAAAGCTTCGAAGCTTTCAATGTATCGATAAAGCTGCCAGCCACACCTGTGTCACCGCCTGGTGGGATTGAAAAGAAATTGTTTTGTTAGAGAACATCAGTGTTCCCTGGCGGTGTTGGGGGGGAGGAAATGTCGCTGTTGAGGTGGTGGGGAGAAAGTTCCTGAACTGGGTGGAAACAACACAGGATTTCAGGTTTCCCTCGTTTGGTGCCTGGTGTTCAGGCTTTGTAGGGGCGTTTTTCCTTGTGCAGAGACTTTCCTTGCCGAGGAGCTCTGGTCTGGAGGGCGTTGAGGGTGCCCTGAGCTTCGGTGGCCGGCAGTCCTCCCCCGCCCCATCCGGGCAGCGCAGCGGAGCACGTGTTCATAGTGAAATAACGAATGTTGTTAAACCGATGCTAATTATTTATACAGGTCCAAGCTTGCACTTGGTTTTTTTTTAAGGTCTGCCTTCTCCCTTGCGAATTCGCCAGAGCTAAAAATACAGAGCTAAACTGTATAAAGCTCGAAGAGCGGCAGTGGAACGCGAAATTAAAGCGTGTGTGTGATGGGAGGAGGAGGAAAATCCAGGAGAGAGGGCTGCTTGGCAGGAACCGTGCCTCATTAGTGTGGGGAACAATGTTTTAGTGGCCGGGGAATGATAGGTTCTTATTCCCGAGCCTCTTTAAACAGCCTGCCCCTTGCAGCATCAGCCTTTTATGTGAATTCTTATCCTCGTGTCTCACTTTTAGGTTGAATATCCTCACTGAGGTGTGGGCCGTTGGGTTAAAAAGCGCTCAAAGTCCTCGCAGGGTAAAATCCTGAGCTGGGCGAGGGACTGGTCCAGAGCAGCAGGGACTCTGTGGAGAAGCAGTTGTGAGCTTTGTGCTGTATTAAACCCCGGATCGGTGCTCTTCCTGCGCACGGATAGCCGGAGGCGAAGCAAATGGATGGAGACGGTGCTCGCTTCTGTCACTGCGTTACGAGGCCGGCGGTGGTTTGACCTCAAAATCGTCTGAAAGAAAAGCAAGGAGGCGCGTGCAATCGCACAAATCTGAGTGCTGGGGTTAACTTCTAAGGCTCCACCTAGGAATTAGGCCATGACCTCGAAGAGATCTGCTGGAGTAATGGGATTTAAACAAAAAGGGAGCTCCCGCTACCTCCCGCAGTGAGCCAACGAAGGTTTTTCTAAAATAATTTCGGGCTGCACCCATTTGCCCTTCGGCCGGCGGTGTCAGCAGTGTAACTCGGCTGCTCCCCGACCCCCTCAGGCGTTGTGAATCCGAATTAAAAGCGGTGCTTGCTAAAAAATGCTTTGTTCGAGCCCAAAACTGCAATTTTAAAAAGCAAAGCCAGCTGTTGGTTGTTGTTGTTGTTGTTGTGGGGAGGCAGTTCCGGTGCCAGACCCCGCGCTGCGGTTCCCGCCGGCTCCACCAAAATGCCTCTGGCCGCGGAGGTGGCGCGTGGCAGCTGGCGCGGGCTCCGCGGCCGCGCAGGCTGCGCGCAGGCGCTTCCCCCCCGCCGCCCCGCCCGGGGAGCGGGGGAAGCGGCGCCGTTAGCCGGCCTGAGCCGCCCGGCCGCGGGCCCGACCCGGCCGCTTGCGGGGCTGGGGGTCGGGGTCGCCCCGGCGAGGGGAGGGGGCTTTGCCCACGGCGAGGAGCGCGGCGGCGGCGCGCTCGGGGCTGTCGGTCCGGCCCCGCTCTCTTTGTGCCGGGGAGGGGAGCTGGCGCGCCCCCCCGGCCCCCTTCCCCCGGGGGGTGCCGCGGGGCGGGGCGCGCCCCGCCGCGGCTCCGCCCCCCCGGGGGGGTGCGTGCCGGGCGGCGCCCTGGGCGCCCGCCTCGGCCCCGCGCCGACGGCTGGGGGCGTCTGAGGATAAAAGTTGAAGCCGTGCCTTCAAAACAAGGGCAGGGGAGCGCCCCGGCCGGGGGCTGGGGGGGTGAATCGGGCGGGAGTGCGGCCGCTGGGCGAGGGGGTTTGGGAAGGTTCGGGGAAGGTGGCGGGGGGGGGGGTGCCCTGGGGGTGCCCCTCGGCGGCGCAGAGCTGGCCGAGGCCGAGCGTTTGTGCCGGCCTTCCCGCACCCCCTCCCTTCCCTCGCACAGGCTGTGGAACACCCGGGGGGGGTTGGCCCAGCTTACTGGACAGGCCAGGCTTTAGGTGCGTCTGAGGCTCGTTGGGCTGACGGTCTCTAAAAATAAGTACGATCCGGGACGGAGGGCTGAAAATGAAGCACCAAGAATTAGCAACCGCTTCGTTTGTCTGTCTGTAATAAAAAGCAAAATGCCCTTTGATGTTTTTTACGTGCATGCTATTCTGTCTAAAGTTTTCAATCACGAGGAACCTTTCGTATAATACATACAAACTGCTAAAGAAGCAGTTATTAGTTGCATTCTTTTAAATGTTAATGACCAAACCGCAGACTCTAGAATAATTTATTTCCAGTCTGACATGTAAACACACTTTCAACAGAGAGTGTGGAAAAAGGTGGTGGTGGTGGGGTCTTTTGTAAGCTTCACAATGTGTGATTTCTCTGGACTGGAGTCACTCATAAGTTGTTGGAGGTGAGTCAGCTTTGATAGTGTCTCTTTTTTTAGCATAGATACGTTATACCAGTACCTGAAAATACATCAGTAAACAGTTGACGCGTATTGTAGTTGCTTGACGTGGCTGCTTGTGAAGCTGCAGAGGTAAAAGCCTGAATTGTGAATCTAGTTGGCCAGTTTTGAGATATGGAGGCTACCTCTTCTGTTGTATTTGGGTGTTGGTGTTTGCTAAGCGGGCGTTGCTTGATTCCTGTTCAAATCAAAACAAGATACTCAGTCGTTCTCAATGTATTTGCTTGCACAGATGGCACGAACTGGCGATTTTTTCAGGGTGAGGAACTAAGTAGTTCTTCAGGATTGCAATCAGATGTGGTTTTTATGATTTTTATAATCTTAGAAGGACTGCTTTAATAATTTTGAAATTTGAGGTGGAGAGAAGACTTTAAAGCTGTGGAGAAGTATAACCAAATAACCACAAAGTAAATAAAATTTGTTTATCAAATACACGACAACTTTAATACCCCAAAACTTAGGCAACTTCTTTATGTCAGCTTTTTTTTTTTTTTACTTTTCTCTTTCCTAATGTGTTATATTTTTGTTTAGCCTTATGTTACTTGTACCTCATACTGAAAAAGCAGACCGTCTGCTGTGAACTCTGATTCACTTCGTTAAATATAAACTCCTTTTGCATGATGTGATTGTCAAGAGCAGTGAAGAGAGAACAGTTCAACAGATTTTGTATCTCCTCTAATTTGTTTGACTAAACCAACAGAAAAACAAGGGGGTTTTTTATATTATTGTTGCTGTTAAAAAATGGGTTGCAAATACTGCATTTTCCCTAGCTGTTTAAGATTTCCGGGTGCTTTTTGGACCTGTCTGTTTTCCAGTCTTTGCCACAACCTTTCCGTAGTTAGGCCCTTTGGCAGTAGGGCGCACATCAGCTTTTGAATCGATCTATAAACCACAGCCATCCTTCAGGTGCGTTTCTCGGGCTGAATGCTCGGGCGTTATTGCTGGCGTGCAGCCTGGCTGTTGCGTAGGAAGAAGTCCCGCTCCCGCTCTCCCTGACCAAAATAGTAGGTGGTTTATGCTGTTGATACTAAGCTGTCTGAACTGCGTGTGCTCGGGGAGCAGGGATGTCAACACAGCATTCAGAGGGGATCTGAGCTGCAAGCGGAGCGAGCCCTGCTTCTTCTGGGCTGCCTCTGTAGGGCAACGCCATTGCTCAGCGTCCATGTACACGTGCAGTTTTATCACAGATTTAGGCAGTGCAAGCATGGGGGAATTTACTGGCTGTATACCAGCGTCAGCTCTGAACAGACCTGCATTTACACACTGACATTTTGTTAGAATTTGTCCCTTGGTCTGCAGGGCTTTTGGTGGCGACTTGTTCATAAGCACACTGTGATGCGGTCGAACCTCGTGGTAGCACTAAAGAACTGTTTTTCGAGCAAGGGCAGTCCCTGCATTTTCTTTATTCTTGCATAACTCGAGAGACCGAATAGGCGGGGTGGGTAGGAGCTGTCACTGAAGGGGTTTGATGGGACAAATTGCTCATCAGGTGACTGGGGTTCGCTGGTTTACGTTGGTTGGGGTCTTATGTGATCCTAAAGCAGAAACAGTGGTATACAGAAGGATGAGCAGAAGGAGGGTATCTGGATCCTGTTCTGTGGTTGCAGTATCTTTCTGTCTGGTCCAAGTTTACGTGGCTTTCAGTAAGTAATGTGCTTTCTCCTAGTCCAAGGATTAAGGAACTAGAAAGTAATTAATTAAAATACTTCCATGATTACTTTAGAGACAATCTGTGGAACTGGTAAGAGGGAGCAGTACACAGGTTTTCCCCTTGCTCCCTTTTGAAGCGATCAGCTTGCCAGTCAAAACAGGCTTATACCAAATTTAGCCACATCGCGCACACGGACCTGGGAATGCAGGAAAAGCTCCGCTGCCAGTCCCTTGTGCTTGGTCCCAGCACGTGTGCTGTGTAAGTGTCACTGCCTGGTTTTCAGCTCCCGTTTGCGGCTGCAATTTGTTCTCCTCTTCGTTGTGGCGGCCAGCAGCAATTGCTCTTTCATAGTTTGCTGTGTGGTACTGTAAATCCCAGCTCTATGTGGTACTTTATATTATTCTTACAGTTAATGCTTTGCTCCCCGCACGCTTAATCTAACCTGTTGGGCCCTTGCAGCGTGTTGATGTAATACATGAGAAAAATCTTGATGTGCGTTGTGTTGTAGGTTCGTCTTTGGGAGTATTGATAGCCTGCATGTAATGCTCTGTGTATTCTCTGATTTGGAATGGGGAAATATTTACAAAATCTGGATATCACTGTTAAGTTATACTTGCAGGTGGAAGTATTTCATTTATATAAGGCTTGTCATTCTGTATTTGTAATTCTTAGATTGCAAGAAGACCCTCCTGTGGGTGTCAGTGGTGCACCATCTGAGAATAACATAATGCAATGGAATGCAGTTATATTTGGGTAAGAGTTTTTAATCACTATAAAATTCTATATCAAAGGGCTAAATGTAACCAAACCTGGGGTTTGTTTTTACAATTATTCTCCTCTTTATGTACATAAAATCATGAAACTTAGAAAAATGACCACGCTGTTGTGGTAAAAACCTGTTTTCAGGGGTAATACAGAATGCATGGGGGGTAGAAATTAAAACTTTGATAATCTTTTTTGTTGAATAAAGCTTGCATATGGCTTAATAAATAGGTTAGACTGTGCAGGAGTTGGGCTATGAAAAAGCAGGCTTCCTCTTTGAAGTGCATAAGAGCCGCATGTTCTCTGCCATTAAATCCAGATGTATTAGCAGTGATTGGATCAACTCCCAGTAGAACAAGGTACAGGTCCTGTCTAGGAAGTTACATTACATCTCCTACAGAATGGGAACTGGCTTAGTTGGCTTTCATAAAACTGAAGTGTCCTTGCTAGTAACTTGCTTGTTAATTCCAGTCCAGTCAGGTAATGGCTTATGGATTGTTTGGGCTGATGAGAAAGCAGATACCTCAACTAGCAGATCGACTGTGGGAAAGTGTCTTAGATACGACGAAGCTCCCAGAGGTCCCCCCTGGATACTTCTCTAAATATTTAAATTATTTCCTCTACCTATATCTTGGGGAGGACGAGGAAGAAGATACGCATTTATTTTGCCTGTTTAGAAGTAGGTAGTGGTCATTTTTAACTGGAGTTTATTCTTACAACCTTTCAGGCCAGAAGGGACACCTTTTGAAGATGGTAAGCCGCTAACTTTTATATTCTCTGTCATTCTCACAAATATTGCCAGTATTAACATTGTTCTGCTTGGAAAAAAAATAATAGATGTTATCTGTGTATAATTTGGAACAAACTAAGCGAGCAAGTGAAAGAGTAAGGTGTTGTTGGCTATAAAAATATGAATTTTGATGTAAGTGGTGTCTTGTCATAGTGGTTGCTGGTTAGTTAGAAAGCTACAAAGCGATGCTTATAGCAAGACTTGTTTGTCCATATACACTAGAGCTTTTAGCGGGGGAAGTTGGTCTAATGCTGCCAGATGCGTTTTCACATCTCCATGGCTAAGTGCAACAAGACAGTGTGCTTTTCTGATTTCATCTTTGTGGAATGGTTGATTCATCTCTGTTCTTCTAATGAAGAACAGGTGAAAAGTTTTGAATTGTTCTGAAATAGAACTCAGCGAGGGGGAGGGAATACCGAATTTGTACATAAACATGAAAGTTGGTGTGTAATGAACCTCCCTTAGGCATATGAGGAATAATGAGTTTAATAATTATACTATTATTGCAGTAATCGGCAGCAGATGGGTTTTTCTCTGTGTTGGGTTGGAGGAGTTACAGTAAATTATTCACTGATCCGTAATAAAGGTTTTCAGTGAATCAGTCATGAGCTCCAAAGACTGAGATTGCTGATTATGAAATTCCAGGGTTCCTTTGCTGGCACCACAGTGCCACCTTAATGAAACGCCTTAAAGTCACCAACGTCCGTGGAACCTGCACGCTGGGTCACAAAAGAAGGGGAGGGCAGTGGGATAATTGATGTTGGATCTACCTGCCTTTGCCATGCGTACAGTGAACCTCCAGGCTTCTAACGAGCTGCTGCTGCTGGTTTTATTACTATCACTAAGCGGTAGTTCCATAGCTCCATTATAACTTGACATATATGAAAAGAAACCATGCTTGGTGGTGTTAGTTTATTTAACGGTGAGAAGAAATATTGATCGTGGAGCACATAAATTAACTTATGTTGTATACGTTCTTGGAGGTGTTCTTCTGTTGTTAGTTATCTGATTGTATTTATGTTTGTTTGGACAGGTACTTTTAAACTAGTAATAGAATTTTCAGAAGAATATCCAAATAAGCCTCCAACTGTAAGGTTTTTATCAAAAATGTTCCATCCAAATGGTGAGTAAATCATTTTTATTTAGCCATTATACCCATTAAATATTATGGTGTGCCACCATGTATTCTGCGAAGCTCCAGGTTGCTTAATGGCTGTCCATCTCTCTTCATTGCCACCTCCTAAGTAGATGTCTAGGACAGCAACTGCTTGATGAAAAATTAAGAATTATGATGCTATTAAGAAGCAACTATCTCTGTCTTTCTAATCAATATATGGCCTCAGTAGCAAAGCCTGTGAGCGTTTGTAGCAGCAGCTGCACTTAGGTCGGCCTAAAGAGGCAATTCTGGCTGCAGATTCCTGCCCCCTTCCATTTAACAGCAATCGTGTACACGCAGCCACGTCGTGAATTGGGGTAGGGAACTGATTGGGCCAAATGTTACTTATTTCTGTCAGGAGAGATTTCAGCCAAGTCCGAGCTTTCGTTCGGTTCGCTGTACCAACCTTCACTAGCACAAGGGGGAAGGTGGGAGCGTGGGAGGCTGACCCTAGCTCAGCGGTGAGGGCAGCGTTATGAGGGAGTGCTGTGGTTCCTGCTCAACACTTGATGGGTTTTATCCAGTTATTCTTGCGCACAGAAAACACCAACTGTGCCTTTTGCTTTTCCAGGCCCCTCTGTAGCAAAGAGGGGTACAGATTCAATTTGAGGGTTGAAGCACAAGCCCGTTACAGCATTTCTTGTAGCTTGAGCCCTCCTTGAACCAAGGCGGCCTCGGCTTCAGTTCTGTGACCTTTTAGGCAGTGCTGTCTAACCGTTCGTCTGTCGTGTAATACGCAGGCCAGTGTGCCTCCGACTGGGTTTTTGGAATTTGTTGCTTTTCGTGGTCATGAGCAAGCTAGAAGGCTGGGCTGTAGGACTTTGGCCAATCTCGGTTTCAGGTGGACTCTTACATTAAGACTAGCGATGGGTATTCAGACTGAAGTAGGATTTCAGGCATGCTTTTCAGTATTTCTTGTCTGCCTTGGTGTCTCTCATAGTGAGAGTAGAGTATGTGAAAACAGGGCGAGAACTCCCTCCATTGGTGTGTGAGTCCATTCAGACTGGGACGCTCGCCTGGCGCAGTGGATTCCACTCCTGCAGCAAATGTCTCGCTGCTCGCTGGAGGCCTTGCCTCCCTGTGTGTCCGGGCCAGTCACATAAGAGAAGCAAACCAAGTCTACCAGTTCCTGTGCTAATGCCATAATCTTTAGACCTTTTCCTCTTAAGCGTTCTGTACTGCCAGTAATATATCTCCTTTGGAATACAAGATGTCAAACCGCATAAAATTAACTGCTGTCCTCCTTCCCAAAGCATTGATTTAAGCGCAGTCTGAATTGGAACAGTAACTCTGCCATGAACAATATGTAATGAACAAACTATAAAATAAATCTGAGAGTTTCTAAATGGTTCTATGTTATATTTACAGTTTATGCGGATGGTAGCATATGTTTAGATATTCTTCAGAATCGCTGGAGTCCAACATACGATGTTTCATCTATTTTAACTTCAATTCAGGTAACTTTACCTCTGTTTTTGCAAATAATCGTGCTGCTGTTAGTCTCTATTCCAGAATACACAGCTTGGTGATGTGTCTAGCAGATAGCTAGATCAAGGGGGGCTTCCATCACTTGTCAGCTAGGGAGTAGCTTTTTAGATCAAGTGAAGGCTAAGGTGCTGACTGGTGTAATTACTAATTTTGGGCTACAAAACTGCCATTAGAGATTTCTTAGGGGAAAACAGTTACTGCTTTGGGATTCCTTTTTAACTATTTCAGTCAAGGTAGGACATCAGGTGGAGAGATTTGCCTAATGTTTGAAACTCTAACCTTTATCGTGAAGCCTTGCCCTATGAAGTCCTCAAGGAGACAATACTGCTGAAACCTGCTTTATTGGAATAAGTAAAAACAGCCTGGCACAGCAAAAATGTACATTTTCTTTTCTCCTGTGTGATTTTTTTCTTTTTCTACAGTGAAGTTTTGTAGGAAGCATCTTAAGCCCCTCTTCAGTCCTGAATGACAATGGTAGTGTAATTACCAAATAATCAATTAGCATCTTACTGCTAACTGGCACAAATGACCGTCTATCTCGTAGGTTTGTGAGCCGAGAGGGTTACACAGTACTAAGGCTTATGCAGGCTATAATTTGAGGCTCAGTAGTGTAATTATGGGTGCCTAACCAGGAGTTTAACTGTTTTGGGTTTGGGTTTTTTGGTTTTGTTTTCAATTGGGCTCTTCTGAGTTGCATCTGCCTCCTGAAACATGTGATTTGAAAGCTGTAAGTTGATTTTTTTTTTTCCCCTGATTTTGAATGTGTTGGTTTGCCTCATGTTTTGCTTTCCCCCTTTTACAGTCTCTGCTTGACGAACCTAATCCAAACAGTCCAGCAAACAGTCAGGCGGCACAACTCTATCAGGAGAACAAACGTGAATATGAGAAAAGAGTTTCAGCTATTGTCGAACAAAGTTGGAATGATTCGTAACAGCTGCTTTGTTACTCTCCATCCTCGTAATCATGGTGTACAATTTAACTCTCAATAGAAAGGCTACCAGAAATTTCAAGTGCCACAGTTCTAAGAATTTGCATAAAAACTCATTTGCAAACAAAATTAAGCCCTCCAGTTTAGGAAACTTAAAAGCTTGTGTATCTTGATTAACGTACTTTTTATTGCATGGTATGAACTAAGTTATTGCTACATAAATTTGTAATATATCCTGTTTGTATTTTTTTTCCAAGTGTATAATGTCGGTGTGGAGTTTTCATGACAGAATATACACATTTTGTAAATCTGTACTTTTTCAAATATTGAATGCCTTATTTTTGAATTCTTTAGATTTTTAAATTGGAGAAAAGCACTTAACAAAGTTTTTATATATAAATATTTCATGTAAAACTGTTAAATACATAACCTTAGTGCAAGACATTCAGCTCTCACTCTCTCTTTCAAAGGGCTCCTTTTTAGTCCATTTTTCCTTTTGGTACATGCTAATTATACTGTGCACTTTACAAGCAGAAAAGTTAATCCACGGTCTAACTGTCTTCCCTGGATGTCTCTGCTTCTGCACCAGAGCTTAACTGGATTCTGTGTGTCCTCAGTTGTGTGAGGAAGAGAAGTATCGGGGGCTGCCAGCCTACCAGTGGGGAAACAGATGGCACTACTTTGCTCAAAGTTCCGCTTCAGCCCTGCAGCAGAGTTGCAAACAGGACCTGGATGACCAGGCTTGATGATAAAGTATTCTAATAACTTCTTGTTTTTCAGGGAGATTGTGTTTTACCAAGTTGTAAAACATTGTCATCTAAATCTGTCCTATATTCACATACTGTAACATCATTTGGGCTGTCTTCTAAAGAGGCGTCCCGTGAGTTTCCCTTGGGGGTAGGGAAAAAAATTAATCACCAACAGAAGAAACCAGCCTCCAGATTTAATGGAGTTCTTCTGTGGCTGTGTACCGCAGGGCCAGGTCTTGTGTCCGTACCACAGAGGTTCCACATACTCTTAAATTGCCAGTTTTAAAGAAGTTTAGGGTTGTTCTTGTAAATGTTGATGTGGTAATTTCTTACTGTATTCTGTAAGCCAGGCTAGATGACTACAGTGAAGAATTGGGCCTTTTTTTTTTTTTTTCCCCCTCCCAGCTGCAAAATTGTAATCCCTTCATCCTAATTCCATCCAGCATTGCACACACCAAAATACAGCTCAGCATTGCCTGAAAAGCAGCGGAGGTTTATTTCAGCTGGAAGAGAAAACGCTGTTTATTTGAATAGTCATGACTAAAAGCTGGTCTGTGTTAATGCAGTGAAGTGGGAGTAGCCGTTTACACATCATACCTGCTCCTAAAGATGTTTTGCAGTTACAGGAGCAGCGCTGTTAAGTGCAGAAAGGCCAATGGGAACAGTCGTCAAACCGTTCTGTGCTGGTAGCTTGTGGAGCAAAACTCTGCTGCCTTAGAGACAGGAGTTGTTAGAAAACTGTCGGTGGTGTGCAAAGACTCGGACGCATTAGAACTGAGTAATGCTAAACTTGGTGAGTGGGTTTGCTTTCCTTGAGTCAGTGAATTTAAAAATTCTTTGGTCTGTGTCTAATTATTGACAGAATCATAGAATGGTTTGGGTTGGAAGGGATCCCTAGAGGTCATCTAGTCCAACCCTCGAGAAACCCCAGAGGATCTGGTTTGCCTTTTTCCTGGGGTGGAATCACAGCACCGCTAGCACAGCGGTGTTACGTAGCTTAAAGCAGCATCGATGCAAAGAATTTTGTTCACAAATACAACATGGAAAAGCTTCCTCTTTCCTGAAAGCAAGCTTCCTCATTCCTGAGAGGATCAGTCTGAAGACTTTTTTTGTTTATTTTTAAATTTTGCCTCCTGACTGGGTATTTATTTCTGTTCCTTTGACATGTGCATGAGATGAGATTTGCTATTCATTAATTTGATTATTCTTGAGCAGCCAGTTCAGCCTAGTTACAGGTCGGTGAAGCTCAGAAAATGTTTTGTGTAGCTGGAATGGAGGCAGCGTGTGTCTGAGAAACCTAACGAGCAGGCAGAGGTTCATTAGCCATCAGTGCTGCGAGCGCAGGGTGCCTGGGCCAGCACCCGGCCGTGTTGGAAGGCGTAAGAGCCATCTCTTGCAGGACTCGGCACCTGCAGCGAGCGGTTGAAGTCCAGCTGGAAAATGTCCTGCGGGGAGAGGCGATGGCGAGATTCCTGGAGCCTGGCGGGGGACTGGATCCCCCACGTTAGCGCTGTGTGATGACAGTGGCGGAATCTGGATGAGGATGGCCCGATGGTGAGAATCCAGGGTTTGGGTGGTGACCTGGGTCGCTGCTGGTGCAGGGGAACCCGCATCTCTTGAGGTGGGGATCCCTGCACCCAGAGCTGCGAGGCGGGGAAGGGATCGGCGGCTTCGGCGAGCCCCGCCAAAGCAGGCATCAGGAATCTCAGAATGGCAAGGGTTGGAAGGGCCCTCGGGAGCTCCCCCAGTGCCACCCCCCTGCCCAAGCAGGCTCACCCAGAGCAGGGGGCACAGGACAGCGGCCAGGCGGGGGTTGAAGATCTCCAGAGAAGGAGACTCCACAGCCCCCCTGGGCAGCCTGGGCCAGGGCTCGGGCACCCTCAAAGAAGTTCTTCTGCATATTCAACTGGAACCTCTTCTGCTTCAGTTTGTGCCCATTGCCCCTTGTCCTGGCGCTGGGCACCACCGAGAAGAGTCTGGCTCTGTCCTCATGACCCCCACCCTTGAGATATTTGTAGGTGGTGATGAGGTCCCCTCTCAGCCTTCTCTTCTCCAGGCTGAACAAGCCCAGCTCCCTCAGCCTTTCCTCACAGGGGAGATGCTCCAGTCCCTTTATCATCCTTGTTGCCCTCTTCTGGACTCTCTCCAGGAGTTCCTCATCTTTCTTGAACCAGGGAGCCCAGAACTGGACCCAGTGCTCCAGGTGGGGTCTCCCCAGGGCAGAGCGGGGCGGGGGGGGGGGGGGCGAGGTTCGAATCCGTTACAACTCGCTGGAGGAAATCCGACTGCCCGGCGTCGCGGTGCAGGGTGTGCGGTACGGCAGCCGGGTTCCTCCCCGTCATCCTCCTCTCTCCCCGGCTCTCCCGAGGTGGAACCGCGCCTCCCCCCGTAGGAGCGCGGCTCGCCGACTTGTCCCCTCGTCGGTACGATCGTTAGCGCCGCCGGCGGGAAGGCAGCGGGGCCGTGCGGCCCTTCCTGCCTCACCTGCGGGGTGGCCGTGCCCCCCCGGCCCTGCCCGGCGGGCCGTGTCCGTCGGTCGGGCCCGAGCCGGCAGGGTGCGGGCCGGCTGCGGAGGCGGCCGGGGGACCCCGGGGGGGGGCAGCCGGCGCCGCTCCCGATCCCGGCCATGGCCGCTCGCAGCTCGGGGGCCCGGCTGGGCCGCCCTCGGCCCTCCCCGAGCAGCCGCCCGCGAGGCTTCGCTTGGCGATGGGCCGGGGGCTGCGCGGGCCGGGCCGCACCGGCCTCGGCGTGGCGGGGGCGGGGTAACGCACCCGGCCTCCGGGAGGGTGAGAAACGCCCGAAACGCGGAGCGCGGCGGGGCCTCCTTGCGAGCTTTCTGCTGCCAAAACAGGGGGCGAGGAGCGTGGGTACCGGGCGGCGGGGAAGGGGACGCTGCCGCCGCCGTCCTCAGGCTGCAAAGAACGGGAGCCCGGTGAAATTCAAGGACAAAAAAAAGTTGGGAGCGTACCGGTTCGCAAGAGCGCAGTGTACTCACGATAAACTTTGTGGTACAGTTAATTTCCTAAATAGTGTGCCGGGATGCTTCATTTTTTAACTAATTAATTAGGAACTGTAATACACTAAGGTTGCTTGGTCAGTGGGCTTAATTAAGGAAGTACTGATGGGTACACGGATTTGGGGTTTTACAGCTTCCCATGGGGCTTTGGTTCATGGCTATTAAACAGCTCGTAATCACTTATTTTCCGTGGGATTCCATATAAAGATCTAAAAATCACTTTGGCGGCATTTTAAAATCATTCGTCCTAGTGCTTTTGTGCTATGTGCGCACGTCATTCGTCCGATTTTACAGCTGGGCAGACGGAGGCCTCCAGGTCTGCCGCAGTTTTTGCGCAGGTCGAGCGGAAGCCGGCGGCGGGGCTGTAGGCGTGAGCCATGGGTGGTGATTCCCCAGAGTTTCAAGTAGGAGAACACCTTCGCCTTCAGGTCTGTCGTGCTAACGTGACTCATAAGAAGCATCAAACGCCGCGCTGCTGGTGCTACTTCCTTCAGATCTTGGCTCCCTGAAGATGCCTCATCCAAATACGGTCCCAAGCCAAAACTAGGGGACTCGGATCTTCGCAGATGTGATTAACTTCACTCGTGTGAGCCGTCCCGTTGGGATGCTTTGCCGTCGTACAGATAAACGTGTGTCATTGCAGAATCGAGGCCTTGGGCTGTGAGAAGCAAGTGTATCGAGGTGGTGTATCTGTCGCTTCTTTGTGGGAGGTTTTGTATTAATAGGCAATTCATTCAATGTGTCAAACAAATAAAGCTTTAAATATTTAGGGATTAGGAGGTCCCTGATAAAACAAAATAACAAGAAAAAAAGGAAGATTCTCCAATCACTACAGTGGCATTTAAATACTCAAAGAAGCATAGGTGGGATAATGTAGACAGAGAGTGAAATACTTTGTGTTCAGCACGTCAGGATTCCGTGAGGATAGCTGGTGATGTATATCAAATGCAGAGGAGAGGAGGAGCCTTATCATCTGGCCAGACTTCCCTGCCGAGTGTTTTTATTTCAGCATTTTACTGTCTGTGGAAGCTGTCCCAGGCAAACGCTATGCCTTATTTGTTTAGCGTTGGTTTTTGGAAGAGGAAAGATGTAATCACCAGTCAGTCTGCTGTAATGCGTGAGCTGGCGAGGCGGCGTTCCCCACCTCTCCTTTGGATGGGGCTGCACAGCGCGGGAAGGAGCGAGGGGCTGGTTGGGCTGCAGGTGGGAAACCGGCGACCAGAGGCTCGGCTGCGCGGGCGGGCGTTTGCTCGGGAGCAGCCCCAGCTCCAGCGCTCCGTTTCATTTCAGCCACTGGATAGAACAATTATCTGGCCTTCTCTCCTGGCTTTTGTTAATCTTTCTAACAGAAGAGCTTTGACAGAATACGCGTGTCCCCCCCTGCAGCACTGAAGCATCCTCCGGGAATGGAAGAGCTGTGGGTTCAGAATTCCTCAGGCGAGGAATAAACTCGGAGGCCTCTGACTGCTGTGTAAGTGTAGAAAAATAGGATGGTGCCTTCGCCTCCTGCACTTGGGACACGCTGGACTTGGCCCACGCAGGTGCAGGATTTAAGGCACTCTCCTATGCGGTGTATATCCTGCTGCCCGTGCCGGCGACAGCTTACGGCTCCTCCTCAGGGCACCTGACATCTTCAGAAGGTGTAAACTTGGGTGTTGTGCCAGTGCCTGTTGCAAACCTTTGCTTGGATCCAGCCCTGGAGCCATATAAACACCACGTAGCTGGTGTTTGTAGAGTGTACGAGTGATTTCAGAGACATTGGGTTTATTTCATGAAAGCTTTGGGGATAAAACCAATCCAAAGCTAAGAGACCAAAGGAGAATTATTATGTTATTGTACGCGTGTGGACGGTTTTGGTGAACACGACTCTTCTTCATAATGTCTAGAAATCTCTTCATATTGAAAGAAGAAGAATGGTGTAAGAGGCAAAGGAAAAAAGAGCTAAATTTTAAAAAAAAACTAAATATGTGGAATCAAAGAAGAGAACCCATTAAAAACCCTGTGCTGCTCTGCTTTTGCTGTTCATCCAAAGGGTAGAAGTTGTCACGTTAGAAAAGATCACACCTGGCATTATGTGCATGTATGTAAATGGGAGAGGAGAGGGCTTTTGGAGTTGGTTATTGCAGAAACTTTAAAGAATTGGGTAGTAGTATTGAAAATAAATGGAGTTTAGGGCTTGGGGTTTTTTTGCTTAGCATTGTTACTGCACTGTTAGTTTGTCTGATACCGCAGCTACCGTCAGCAGAGAACAAAAAATACGCGGAACTTTCTGATAATGACTGTAATTAGCATCACAAGCTATGGAAATTGCAGTATTCCCTAAAGGTTTCTTGTCATTCTCCCATGTTTCTGCACTGAAAATAAAGATTTTTAAGACAAGGTGCCTTCTGTGTTTGGTGCTGTCCCGCTAATGGTAATGTTCCAGCCTCCGTGGCTGCGTGAATCCATTCTTAATGCTTGGGTCAGAGTCGGATTCCTGAGCTGGGCTGCATGAAAGCCAAATCCTGCCAGAAAGCAGACACGCTGCTCTTAACCAGTGTACGTTGTTCAGCACCCAAAACGAAGCCTTTTTCTGTCTGATGTTGTCAAAGCACGTAGTGTGGGATTTTCTGAGCTAGTGAAAATGATAGGAAAAGAAAGCGCGGTTTAAAATCCCAGTATGTGAGTGTTTTAATCAGGAATTCAGTGATGTCATAAAATGTTATTTTTGCCCTTAAACATGTGCCAGGGCCGGGTCAAACTGCGCTACAAAGGCGGTATTATGGTAGGGTGGTGCTGAGTGATTTATTGGAGGCCTCGCTGTAGAGGCTGTTGGCATCCAAGGTGGGCAGGCGAAGCCTCCACCTGTAGCACGGGGCAATCGGTTGCCAACCCGTATGACTGAAAAGGTCTTGTGTTTCTTTCCTTGTTTTTTCAGTTTGGGTCCTTAACTGCCGTGTCTGAGCCATTTCTAAGCTGAATAATTTTGACAGCTGCCAATTTGGTACACATACCATAGGCTGGGGAGCCACCGAGCTGCAAGGGAAACCCCAGCCCGAGCAGAGGCTCTACCGGGGATGGCACCACCTCCACACCCCCACGGCTTGGGTGCCAAGGGGAGCCTGCATGCATATCCACTGTGGAGCCTGGATGTGTATCCATCAGGGAGCCTGGACACATATCCATCAGGGAGCCTGGATGTGTATCCATCAGGGAGCCTGGATGCATATCCACCGGGGAGCCTGGATGCAGATCCATCAGGGAGCTAGTCAGTCAAAGTAAGGGTCACCCCAAGCACCCGAGAGCCACGTGCCTTCTTATCCTCCATAAACCTTTGCTTACAAATTGGCAAGCACATCCGCGTTCTTTTCAAAGCTGAATTGCACTTTGAACTGCTCGGTCTCCATGTCAGATTGTTAATAACGCTGTCCATTGTCATCACTGTTTATTTATTCTTTATGTTTCTGTTGATTTTGATGTTTATTTGGGTGTGAAGAGAAGGTCATGGGCTCAGGAGTTTGCCCAGGATTCTGCCACGCAAGTGCAATGTCCAGTAAACACAAATACTGTTGGGTTTTTTACTTCATGTTATTGCTATCCTGATGGGAATAGCAGGATTTAATTCTGAAATACGGTACTTCGCACAGGCTGAGAGGCAAATTGTCTTCAATGACTGACCAAAACTGGGAAGATGGCAGAAATGCCATCTCTTTTGAATTAATTATGAACCACACAGCTCTTGCTATTATCTGTTTGCACATTATTGGCCTTGTGATGTGCTGGTGAGAGATTTCCTTTCACTGTCTGGTCCAAACGTACGTTAAGTCCAATTCCATTAAAAAAGGCTGCTCGCTGTCCGTGTTGAAAGGGTCATTGTGTTACTTATTACAGTGTTTTCTTTGTGCTTGCTTTCCCCAAATTCCAGTAACTATTTTGTAGAAAAGTTTGAAAGTGAACTTTTGATGCCTGTGAAAGCTGCTTCATTGACTTTATTGACTCCAGAGCCTGAAGTTCTTTATCCGCAGAGATCTTTAAAAGGACACTAAAAAGTTTCAGCCAAAGCTTATAGAATTTGGTACTTATGGTTAAGTATTATAGACCCAATGCCGTTCCCACGGAGACCTAAAGGAATTTTTCCATTGAATTAAGTGGTAGCAAAGCATACCCTTTATGAAGTGGGAAAAGGAGTAGACTGGAGAAATCAACTTGTCGTTCCCAAGTTTTGTTTGTGTGCTTGCTTGTCTGGACGAAGAAATAAACCCAGAGAAATTATAATTATTTGCATTGCGACCCATCTGCTCCAAGCTTGCTGTGTTTGTAGGTAAGGGGGGGGTGGTTACGGTGGGATGAACCGGCAGAGCTCTCCTCCTTTCACTCATTGCTGCTGTCTTTCCCTGGAAGCTGGGACATCAGGCGAGTGTTTTGGTCTCCCACGTCTCCTGCTTGGGAGAGGTCAGTGGTGGTACAACCATTCGCGCCTCCCTACTGCCGGTTGTGTGCCTCCTGCTCTGGAGGGCACTCTTTAATGTAAATTTGTTAAAACGCTGACTCGTTTGCAGCGAAATTTCCATGCTTTACTAACACACAAAGAAATCCTAGGTATGTTGACATTTAGAAAGAGTTTTTTTCATTCTGGACGTTTGGGATATTGCTCAAGGGGTCATCAGAAGCCTCTGGTGAGCCCTGCTCCAGCCACGGCTTCCCGGGCAGGCTCTGCAATAGGCATGTGGCCGGATCCTGCAGCTCTTCCCTATGAAGATCCTTAGTGATTTACCAAAAAAGAGAAAATCAAGGCCTCAAATTGTACAATATGGTGCTGAAAATTGTTTGTGGTTGAATCTGTGTCATGAAATCATTGGCTACTGAAGTCAACAGATTTATGATTGATTTAAATGAAGTAAGGATGTTGTCTTATAATGAGGTCCTTTCATTTTGGCTCACAGATTTCTCTTGTTCTTTCTTATTGCCTTATGACACATCCACTCCATCCTTGCCTAAACAAAGAGAAATTATACTATCACGGTCTCCCTTTAAATATTTTCTATTTGAGGGCCTACCAAAAAGACTCCAGAGGCAAATTCTTGGTTCAGAAGTTGCTATTTATGTCTAGACACATCTGAATGTCGTTATGCTTTGAATGTTCAGGGTTGCTTGCCGTTTTCCTTGTAAAGATGTATGAGTCTAGAGAGAGAGTGCATTATTTCAAATTAACTTGGAGTAAGCTTTAACCAGCTGAGGGTTCTACTTGTTGCGACTGGCTCCCTTGATAAAAATATAAAACAAAATAAGCAACGCCACGAGTAAAATTCTTATTTATTGGTGTTTTTAAGCAGCGTGGAAACAAGTTCTCAATGTACGCCATTGGATTCTGTTGGTGTGTTAGTGTTTCAGTTATTATAGTGTCTCAGGCTCCTGGTCGTGGCCAGGACCCTACGTGCTACGGGCTCTGCACAAACACACCCGGTGCATTCTCCTGATTCCAAAGGGCCTTCAGCCCAAGCGTGAGGCGGGTGATGGCAGGGAACGGTCAGGCACAGGAGGAAAGAAAATAATAAAATGATTATTACTGCTGAGAAAGCTGGTGGTCTCGCTATTGCTAATCAACCATCAAACATTGTAATGAATGAAGAGATAAGTTGGGCAATTTATACATTTCATTAAAAGATATAATTACAGACTTATGCACACCTGAAGTAAGAAGCCAAATTGCCCTCGGTGTGTGCGTTTGGGCTCCAAACCCGGGTTACACCACACGCCTTTCACAGGCCAGGTCATCTCCACCTCTATTTTTCTGCAGTTCTAGATTTCTAAAAGGATTTTTCAAAGTATTCTGAAGTACCACAAGTTACATGGCTGCTTGGTTTTGTTCTTTTTGTTCTGTATCTGCTTACCAAGCAGGGAAGAGTTACGGAGGGTCAACGTGAAAAGTAGCCTAGCCCTGGCGCTGGCTCTCTAGCTCTGCTGATGGACATCGGCTTAGGGAAGGGCAGGCTCACAGCTCTTGTAATTACGCCTTCCTTGCTGTCCTGTAGGTATTAATGTCACAGCATTCCCGTATGGGCTAAATTAACAAATATAGGATTTTCTAGGATTTTTATTTTGTGAGAAACAGATCCCCTGGGTCAATCACGAGACTTCATGTTGCTGAATTCGGTACGGGCAGGGGAGGACTCACAGCAATGTTACCTGGTGAAATGATGGGCACATACAGGTACCAATCTCCAAATCTGATCTCAAGGGTGGGGCTGCACAGATGCTGAGCGTAAGGTAGGGTAGGGTGGGGTAGGGTAGGGTGGGGTATGGTAGGGTAGGGTGGGGTGGGGTACGGTGGGGTAGGGTGGGGTGGGGTGGGGTAGGGTAGGGTAGGGTGGGGTGGGGTGGAGTAGGGTGGGGTGGGGTAGGGTAGGGTAGGGTGGGGTGGGGTGGAGTAGGGTGGGGTAGGGTAGGGTAGGGTATGGTATACGCCAGCCAGCCATGGCATCAAGGCTCACCATGAACACTCTTCTTGAATGGCAAGTTTGGGCAGCATCTTTGGGGACATTTCATCCCTAAACTGGCAAAATAGAGGTCAGGTGTATGCAGGAGAAGAGCGAGACTCTTCGGTTTTAAATAATTTTAATGAATACAAAATGTCATTAAATCTCTGTACATCAGTTTATCCGACTTAATTGTCTTACTGCCGACTGCATGCTGGTTTACATTCCTTTTTAAAGGGCGAAGGAAATATTTCAAACGAACGATCAAAAGAATCTTTTACTCTTTTCACATTCAGAGTACGGTGTCTATGAAACAGTTATTCAGGAAATGAAATATTAGGGCCTGACAGATCTCTCTAGCGTCACTGGGTAAGCAGGTTATCTGGAGATTTCTAGTGCAAACAACCCAGTGCTTTGATGAATACATGAATAATACCATTACAGGGGTTTGAAAGCTGGATTAGATTGGTGTTGAAGTTGCAGTCATTTCAGCGATTGTAATAAAGTCTGAAAATTAAGTCTGTTACAACAGGAAACATCTTTCTTCATCAGCATGTTTCTTAAGCAAAGAATAACAGCATTTTGGTTTACAGTGTAAATAATGGAATTTTTCTGGAGCAGGGGGCTGGATGTAACGGAAGGAGATCGGTGCCCAGTAGCTGAGATTGTAGGGTGTTTTGTGAGGGGATCAGTGACATGTTGCAGTCCTACGTGGTCATGGCTTTCTGTTCGTCATTGGGTTTGTGTATGACATTTGGCTGGGATTTTGACACTTCATGTTGTCAAAAGGATGCAGACCCTCTCTGTTAACTTAAGTGGTTGAGAGCTCTGAGGCTTTAAATTCATAGAATCACAGAATCGTTTAGGTTGGAAAAGACCTTTAAGATCATCAAGTCCAACCGTTACCCTAACCTAAAAATTGTAATTACGTTGCTTCAGATGTCAGGTTCCTCAACAGTGCATCACTTCTGCCAATAGAAACCCAAGCAGCTTCGGTGATAGAAACCGAAGTGGCTCAGTAGCTTCACATGTAACGTACAGGGCATCTCCCCGCACAGGGCATCCGATCGGGGAGAGCTGAGCCGCGGCGACAGCCCCCTCCAACAGGCAGGCGGTGAGGTACGGGCGCGCGTGATGAGCTCAGCGGCGGTGAGCTGATGATCTGCTGTCTAGAGATGCACGGGGGGGATGGGGGGGGGGGGCAGGCAGGAACTCCCGCTCAGGCGGGGCCACTCTTCGGTTCGCTGGGAAAACGATTCCTCATCAGAGCTGCAAGTGAAACACCATTTGTAGCTGGCATCGTCTCCCCGTGCTCTGATTGCATGAGCACGTGGCCGTGCCGCAGAAGCAGCTTTTGATGAGAGCCTGAAATACAGCACATTTCAGCACTACCGACACCGCTGCCTTTTATCCGTCTGTTCCTTGGCGAGCATGTTTTCTTTTTACGGATAAAGAATGACATGGCGCGGTGTGTCCTTTACACCAAGAGCAGCCTCCTCTCATTATTATAGGGTATAATTTGGGAATTAATTTGGTCCAGTTTATTTACTGGAAGATTCTCTCTCTTGTCAACCAATTCTGGAAACTAGAGTTATGGGACTTACATAGGGTAACCTTCTCTTCGTACGAGACATTAATGATTACGGAATCTGCTGGCATCTAACTCATCACCATCGGCTTGAATTAAACCCAAAGAGATTGTGTTTGGTTCAGCTATTTGGTAAAAGGGTGTCATGTTTTTAGCTATCGCCTAAAAAAAGGCAGGGGGGGCTCCAAAGCTCAGACTTCCAGTTAGAAACCTCACCATCGTTACTGGGAGATCTCTGTGAAATGAATCCCTGGGAGGCAGCTGAAGGACGGCTGTGGGATACATCTGCCTGCTGCAGGTGGAAATCTTAATATAGGGCTCAGCAATGAAATTAAGAGTTGAAAATGTACCGGTCTGTACATCTGAGAAGCCGTCTGTCCGCGGCGGCGCAGGGCTGCGGTGGTCGGTGGTGGTCGGACGCTGCAGGGAAGGTGGTAGGAATAGGGAATAGTGCCATCGTCTGCACTTCCCACTGTTAGCAGGGCCTGGCTTTTGGCTGGGGTCAGCACTTTCCCAAGACCATTCCTCTCCTAGACAAGGCTTAAGAGTTAGTCTGGGCCATTTTCAATATGTGGTTTGGAAGTGCCGCTCCGCTCCCAAGAAGGGAAGGCTTTAATAATCAGGATGACGGATAGCTGGCCCCAATGCCAGGGAAGGGCCCAGCATGTTCAGTTCAGTCGGACAGACATAACCCTTTTTTCCTGACAGAAGAAAAAATATCCAATTAGAAGAAGCTATAAACCAGCAGACATTATAATCCCACATGTAGGTTGAAAGTTTTGTCATAAAACATTCTCTCAGTAAGAGGTTTTCTGCCTTTCTGCTGCAAGAAAAATCACATTTCTCTCCCTAAGTGACTGAATGTAGCTCTGCCTCTGGCTTAGATCCCCACGGATCGATGCCGTGCTTGTTGCATGGATGCTGAATCGAGCGCCTGGGGCCCAGCTCTGAGAGCCCACAGGCTCTTCTGTCCCGACGAGCTCGATGAGCACGCAAGGAGCTCATCATGGCGGTGGATCAGGCAGGTACCGAAGCCGGGGAAGCCTGGCCGAAGCCCATATCACGCGCTTGAAAAGGTCAGTCTCATATTTACAAAAGCCCATCAGAGTTGAATTGCGCCCTGATTGAGATTACACTGGAAGCAAGACACGTGATTGTGCTGATGTTTACATTATTTCCCAAGAAGGTAAAATTCAGGCACTTATTCTTGATGGTTTTGCCCGGCGCAGAGCTAGCAGCCTGATTTGTATTCAACGGCTGCATATTGAGGCCGGTCATTGGTCTTGTAAATGGTAGATAGGAGGAATTGCTGCAGCAGGGAAATATTTCCTCTGTTTTAGGATGGATTTTAACCGTCGCCCTCCGACTCCCGATAACCGAAGTGAGAGTTATGTGCCTGGTGTTCTCTGCCCTCCGCTCCTGGGTATTTATTCCGCGATGTGCAGGGAGGCAGGCGACGTGCGCAATCTCCATTCTCGTTACCAGGAATTGTGCACCTAATTCGCGGGGCATTGTGCTGAAAATGAACTCGTAAGATGTGTTCTGCATCAGCAAAAAGGCTCCCTTATTCAGCTGGAATGAGAACATGCACACTATAACTCGGGAGTAAAGAAAATAGCTGTAAACGATTTCTTTAAACAGAGTCTGTTGGGTTTTTCCTCAAATTTTTGCTGACCGTGAAGATTCTGCAGGGTTTTTTTCTCCGTTTTCCTGCCCAATTGCTAACCTTTCAGTTGCAGGCGTTTCTGCTGCTTCTAGCACTTTTCATTCTGATGGCAGTTTTTCATCTCTTCACTAGCATATGGCTAAAAAAGCCTCCTTGTAACAGGAATTCCAGTTACTTACTCTCCAGAATAATTATTTCCATTTGATCCTGCTCCGGTCCTGGGGGAAAGAGCTTCCTCGTGTCTCGTCTTGATGGCTCCATCCTCCCGATTCCTCTACTTTGGGCAAACGTCTTCTCTGTGGGTGTCAACACCAGGTGATGGCACCTTCCTGAGACGTATTTCCAAGTCATTCTGAGCCAATACCTTGCCTAAATCTATTAGGACTTATTATGAGGACTGAAATTTTTCCTGGTTGGCTACTCAATTAATAAAAATGCATCGGCATATGCATGCATAATTATGGTAATGCGTGTAATTCTGTGCCTTATTCTGTCTGAAAACTTTGCGGAACGCTTCAGAGAAGTGCCGTGAAGTGCTGTTAATCACAGTGCGGAGACTCCAAACAAGCGCAGGGAACGGGGCGGCTCCTTCTCGCGCTGATACTCAACGATGCCACTAAAATAACCAGGAAAACATTCAAATGGGGATCTCCTCGCCCACCGGTCTTTGTGTCAGGCCATGACCTAGACCCCAGGTGTTTTTTCTGTACCAAAGGATATAATGCAAAATCACAGCTCAGAGGTTTTTACTGAAGCAATGTCATTTGTGTGCGGTGTGATTTTATAAAGGCACAGACCTCCTGCTTTTTAGGGTGCCTTGAGCTTTTAAAATGACTTTTATCTATCCATCTGAAGGAGTCTGAGTCCGATAGGTGATGATTAATGAAAAATAATCACTGAAATTAGAGAAAGAGTAGCTACTTATCCACTCCATCCATGTAACGGCTGGACACCATCCTGCACATTCTTTTTCCCTACTGGTGCTGCATCCCGTCAGAAGCCGAGGTGAGGAGTGTCAGGCGAAGGTAAAACCATTGCGATTTTGTAAAGATTCATGCTAGGTGTCATGGTTATCAACATTCTTGTAGTACTAAATCCAAAACACAGCACTATGCTAGCTACTATGAAGAAAATTAACTCTATCCCAGCTGAAACCAGGACACTAGGGAACATCTCGAGCCCATTCAGACCGACTGTGCCGCTGTGTACCAGGGAGAGGACCAACATTTTGAGCACAGGGTGAGGTGCCATGGGGACGGAGCCCCCCGTGCTGGTGTCTCGCTGTGCTGTCCTCACCCACATCGCAGAGACCGTCTACAGGAGCAAGCCGTCTCGCTACAACTAAACTCAAAATTTAAATCAATACAAGTGATATCAATTTTTCCTGGTTTGGTTGGGAGCACATTTGACTTACCCATAATAAGCTACTTTATATGGAAATCAGTGTCTGCGCCGTCCTCGCTCCGGTCGAACTGTATTGGTTTATGGATTGGTGTTAAGTTCTGCAGCGATACAACTTTCTTCTGCAGCAAAGCCCTCGGAGAGTCGTCAGCTTCCCATGGCATCAAGGTGTGGAAATATAAAGTGAAGGTTTAGGACATTTCAACTGTATCAAAGTTATGAATTCTGCCTGAATTCATGAAGCTGTTGTATTATTTAATGCCTCACCGTATAAAGACTCAGAGGTTTGCTTCAAAATTTATGTTGCTGCTTCAGGCCTGAGTTTAAAGCATTGTGAGAGGAGCAACCTGGTGTCATTTATTGCAATAATCTGCTGGAAGGAGGCGAGGATGCCGACCTGGGTGAAAGTCAGAGGAAATCTGGTCTCTGCAAGTGACGGACAGCAGTGGAAACCCCCCAGCAGAAAGGAGTAAAGGCAAATATATATTTAAGTGCTGCAAAGAGGGGACGTATCTGGCGATGGGAGGAGTGGTACCAAAACGTGGCGGGCAGGAATCGTAGAGCAACCTGTGCCCAGGGAGCCCAGGCGGCATACAACACAATTAAAGCAGAAGCCAAGTGATGGTGCGGGTTCTGAAAGTCTTGGAATGGCCTGGAGGTATTTAATAGCCACTTAAATCTGTGCGTACGCTCGGCCTGTGGGCGAGTAAATGCCTTGAGATCCTTTTAGCCATTCCTCCGAGAGGCCTGTGTGCAGCGTGCTGGTTCAGGCATCATTCCTCAAGGATTAAACTATAAGCTGAAGGACCCTCAAGATCAGGTGAGGGCGGTTTTGAGTATCTGGCAGGCTTATAGCACCTGGAATGCAGAGTCTCATTCCCGAGCTGCAATGCCAGAGCCCGTGCACAGAAACCGTGGCTGGTGTCTGCGGAGACCCATCCCCAGCAGCTCCTGGTTTTTACGCAGGCCTGGTATTGATTGGAGGGGTTTCGAGGCTACTAACCCACGTAAAAGGAAAAGTGGTCTTTAAATACGAAATAAAAAAAAGCCACTCAGAGCGTCACCACTGCAAGGATTTTCCATTTGCTGGGCGCCGCGTCTTGGTGCTCGTGGACTGTGGAGCTGCTCGGGGAATGACCCATGATGGGATGTGCAGTTCTTGTGTTTATTCCTGTGCATGAGCGTACACAAATAAAACACTGACCCCCAGTTCAGAGTTTCTGAATTCCACCAAAATCCCTTTGCCTGGTGTTTTGCGCTGGCTGGGCGTTGCTGGTGATAGGCACAGGGACCAGAGCAGATACGAGAAGCGACCGTGTGAAGCCAGGAGGAGAATGTCCCAGGAGCAGATGCCTCCTTTGGCCATTTCCAACGAACAAACATTAAATATAAGACTTAGCAGCCGTCAGCAGGGAGTGGGTGCACCATGTGCTTCCTCACACGCTGCTCGTGAGCTCTGCCAGAGCCGATCGGGAGCTGCCCCAGCCCGAGCTGAAGTCCCACCGGTGAGTTCATCGGGCAGCATGGGTGTCCCAGGTGGCAGATCTTCCTGGGATGCAGGAGCTGGGACACCAACCTCCCCGCATCCATCAGGAGCCGGGGCCACCCCACAGCCTCAGAGCTTGCCCTGTCTCATGCAGACTCCTTACACAAAGAAGGCGGGTGACCGTGGCTCCATGATCCCACACCTTCTTGCCGCCACGTGATGAAGGACAAGCTGCTTGCTTCTCCCTGGGGATTAGCCCCAGACAGGGCTTTTTGTGAATATTATGAAGGCACTTTGTCAGCAGCGTTGGGTCTCCCACGAAACAGCAAAGTGACCTTGAGCAAAACCGTGGATGGGAGACAAAGACAGCTCTTCCGTACGGCGCGGTCTACATCTCCTACAGGCATGAATTAAACACCAAGTCAACCTTTCCTCCCTCGTAGTGGGGCCAGGGAAGCAAAGCGCAGCTGTGATGATGCTTTGTGTCACACATCAATAAGACACCAATACAGAGGTGTCTCTGAAGGCTGGCTTTCAGGTTATATTCAGGGAAAGGATGGTTTTCCTTTTACCCTCCGGGCTTCACACGCCTCAGCTGGATACCGGCTGGTCTGTGGCCCTATTCACCAGTGCATCCACGCACATTGACCGGTTTTCTTTATTTTTGGCCGCCTTGCGGGTTGTTTTGTCTTTGGTCTGGTGACTCTGTCCTATAAAGGAAGTACATTTAGGGAGGTGCTTACATTGCTGCAGTCTTTTCACCATGTTTACTTCCCCTCATTACAGGATATTTAACGGCTTCTGCTGGAATGGTTCTGCAGTTGCTCTCCATAACTAATTATTAAACACCCAGTACAATAAAGTACTCTCTTCTTGGTCACCCTGGGGATAAATTGTAGAGTATTAGATTTCTTTTATTTTTTCAAAACCAGTGTCAAGCTAAACTTTCTGTGTCACCCCTGGGTTTTCATACTGCAGACTTGGTCAGTCAAGCATGCAAAAATCTGGTGAAATAAACCCCAGAGACCAGGTTTTAAATGCGCCTTTCACTGTCCAGAATTCTCTTCTGCTCAAAGCGGTTGCCCAAACTCAGCACACAAGGCTTAATGATAATAATTAATTACTCTAAGCCAGATAATGAAAAAAGTGGTATGGGCAGACTCCATGTGAGCGTACCATTTAAAAGCATTACATTTATTTTCTTGTCATGCAAACCACCAGTAATCAAATTTCCATTACCCAGTGATGGGTGTGAACAGACAAGAAAAATACTGAGTCAACAGAACACCAATTAGAGATCTGTGAGTGTCCTGCTTTAAATATGGCAAAGCAAGGAGATATTTTCCCTAGAGGCCGGTCTTCTAATGAGCAAGCATGATTCTAAGTCCTTTCCTTTTTTTTTTTCCCCCTCTTGAGAAATACACCCTACTTTTGGCTGTGCCAGGAGACACACCAAAGGAAAGGGATCTCTTCACAGCCTGTAGCAAGTGTTTGGCAGGGACAAAAGAAGTGGAACAAACTTTTCTCAGGTGTCCTCTGAAAAGAGGAGGAAAAGTGGTTTGCTTTGTAAATTAGTCTGGTCAATCTTGCTCTGGAATTGCTCTAGAAAATGTGGAAAAGCTTAAAAGTATGGTGGGATTGTCTACCAGGTAGGATTCTTCATGCTGGAATTATGGCGTGATACGGTTTCCTCCGTTTCTTCTGTTTTGGGGACACTGCTCAGCTTCGGGTGGTTATCAGTGCCGGGTGATGGATGCTGAGAGGCTCTGGAGCCTTAAACGTTCAGTGAGAAAACCATCATCATCATCATCATCATCATCATCAGCAGCAGCAGCAGCAGCAGCAGCAGCCGCCGTCCTAGGTGCTGAGAGGAGGCAGGTTTAGGTTTGGTCCCAAAGACACGGGAATCAGGAGGGAGGAATACTACTTCTGACTTCATTACAATCTTCATGCCCTTCGCAACCGTGTCACTTTTCTGGACTTTGCCTCAAAACTGTGTGTCTTAGCTACATCACACCTGAGTTGTGAGATGTAATTAATATTAATAAAGCCCATTATGTAAAATTAGCCATAGGCAGGAGATTCTTTAAAAGGTGAAATCATAATAGTCATGACCAGAGAGTCTGTGTTGCTTGGAAACTGAGTGCTGTCCTGGCCTGCTCCTCAATATTTGCCTTTCATTAGAGTTATTTCCCCCCTACTTGTGGAAAAGGAGTTTTAAAAGAGGGAAATTAATCTGTCGACAGCGATGACTGCAAAGAAAAGTCTTTTTCTGAGTTTATTTTTTTGCAGTTGGGTCTTGGGTCTGACAGGTGAAGGCCGTGTGGGTGTTTGTTAGCAGCGGTGCCCTGTGAGAGCCAGGAGCATCACCCAGCAGCAGAGGTGGGCGCAGAGCACAGAATCACAGAATGGCAAGGGTTGGAAGGGGCCTCAGGAGATCACCCAGTCCAACCCTCCTCCTAAAGCAGGTTAAAGCACGATGCTTGTTTGTTTGCTTGTTTGGGGCGTATCTTTCGGGCAATCCTCATTCTTCATTTTTCCAGTCTGTCTTCAGAATTTTTGGGACTGGTTCCCAACCAGACAATGTATCTACCAACCCATCCGTTTCGCAGCATGGACTTTGGCTGTGGATCCGCAAACGCGTGCTTCGGCCTTTTCAACAGCTGTAGGTTTTCTGCTAACTTTCAGGTACAGCCTTCAAATAAAAGCAACGACATAACTCTTGAAAAACCTGCAGCAGAAGTACACAAGCTTAAAAATAACCACACGAGCGGCATATTCAGCTAATCAGGAGTTCAGATTGTCTCGGCATTTCTGCGCACAAATCAGTTGTATTTAGGAGACTAAAGCAGGTAGTCACCACTGGAGCCTGATTACGTATTTTAAAATGCCTGATTAGGTTAAACCTGGTGCTGTTTATGGCTGATTTGGAGTAAATGGGAAAAATCAGAGATGGGATCCAGACACGTAAGCTGATCCAGACTTTAAGAATGAAAAATTCAGGACTCAAAGCCAGACCTAAATCCCAGTTTTATCCTGAGGATCCTGTCTTCAGAGTGGACTGATTCAAAATCCCGCAAGGAAAGGCTCCGGGTTGTTAGAATCATAGAATGTTTTGGGTTGGAAGGGACCCCTAGAGGTCACCCAGCCCAACCCCCCTGCAGGAGCAGGGACACCTTGAACCGCATCAGGTTGCTCACAGCCCCGTCCAACCTGGCCTGGAATGTTCCCAGGGATGGGGCCTCCACCCCCTCTCTGGGCAACCCCTGCCAGGGTTTCACCACCCTCATTGGAAAGAATTTCTTCCTTAGATCCAGCCTAAACCTACCCTGCTTCAGTTTAAAACCATTGTTCCCCTGTATTATTCCCCTGTCCAAACTTGTATTTGATTAGAAATAACTGACTTAATTCTTAAGGACTCTTGAAGGCTTTGCGTCCTTGGTACTGAGTTCACTTTAAACAAAGACAAAGTGCTAAAACACCGACTGGTTTAGCTACACACGGGAGGATGCATCGGGAGATATTTCATCAGTTCGTAGAGTTTCCAACCCAACATCTTTGCAGGTTAGCACATGTATTCTGTTCCAGACTTTGGATTAATTACATAGTACCAAACCCATACATATTTATAGCTTGCAGAATTAGATAAATGCTCCAGATGTGGCTTCCTTTTAGTTAAGTCGAGACGAACGGAGATCAAAGCCTTTGATCTTTAGCCTGACTGAAACCTGCTGCTGACACGAGCCTCCAGAAAACGATGCAGCGAGGGGAACCGGCCGCTCGCCGCTTCGATACAGCAGCACCTCAGACAAAACCTATGCGAAGAAACTTCGTGGAGGATATATCTATACGCACCATTGAGCTTGTACTCGTGAAAGTAGAAGGCAGTTTTCAATGAACCTTTATACTCTTAAACAACGCATTTAAATAGATTGATTGTTATGTTCCTGCTGAGAAATGATTTAAGACTTTTCAGTGGACACGTATCCTCTGCAATACACAGAACGGGCAGAAAATGTCATCGTGAGCTAGTTTATAGCCTCAATTAAGCAATGCGATGCTACACGGCCGCTTCTGCCTATCTCGGTAGCTTCGCAAGCCCCGCAGCATGGCCATAAAACCACAGGGTTGCTTGGGGGATATTGCCAAGAGAGCTCGGACACCCATGGCCAAGACTGTTTCATGAGCTGCTTTCTATAAATGAAGCTGATACTGCAGGGGAAAAAAAATAACCACCAAAACCAGACAACCAAATAAACAACAACAACAACAACAACAAAAAAACCCAAATAACTTTAGATTCAGACTTGCCAGCATCAGAAGGAAAAAAAAATGAATCAAGGACAATACAGTATGAATGACCCACAGCAACCTGGAGAAGGGCTGAAAAACCGGGGAGAAAAGGGTTATTAATAATGAAGTAACAAGGAGAAAGGGCTGCTCGCCCATCAAATACAGCAGAGCCTGAGTCGTTACAGAGCCAGGAAGCTCCGAGGGCTGATGCTGTTCGTCAATGATAGAGGACTCAGGACTCGTCCAAAGACCAAAGCGATGATGATGGGAGGTTGAGGATGCCACCAACTCTTCTAAGAGCTTCCTCCAAGACTTTTAGACAATTTTTGGATATGGAAAATGGACATCTTATCCTTTCAGGAGCTGGAAATACAAAGGTAGAAGGCAGCTTGGTGGCACTGCTGATGAGACAACAGCATTCACAGTCCTTGGGAAGGGAGATTGGCCTTCAAAATGCCCGATTTCAGTAAACGCAGAGAACCGACAGATTTTCATTGGAGAGAAGAGGCAGAAATGTGAACTATCCCTGTAGAGAGAGTATAAGAAATGCAATTGATTTACTAAACCATAAATTCTTTATCGACATCAGAGGAAAGAACTGTAATTTGTAAGATTACTGAAGATGATCATAAAGGAACAGCTCAAATACATAAGGAAAAAGTCAAAATGGAAAAGGTAGAAAACCAAAAGCAGCTAGCAAGAGACATCAGGGCTAACAAGAAATAATTCTTAAGCCCATTAATAACAGGAGGAAGAGCAAATGAAAGATTTGTCCATTACTTTGTAGAGAGGAAAAGCTCCTGATCAATGACAATAAGAAGAATTAATGCCTTTTTTCACCAGTCTTCAATAAACAGTGAACTGTGAATGAGTGTTTGCCACAATTAATGCTAACAAAAAGAACTATTTCATCATAGATTAGGGCAAAACCAGGTTAAAGAATACTTAGATAAGTTAGAGGTTTTTAAATTGGCTGGGGCTGACTTAATCCTACAGTAGTTGAAGGACTGGCTTTAGTAATCTCAGAACTATTAATGGTATCTCTGAATTCGTGGACGGGCTGGGGTGATACCAGCAGACTGATGTACTGCTTATCTTTAAAAGGTGGGAGAGGTGAGAGGAAAAGAGCAGGAGAATTGTGCACCAGCCAGCTTACCCTCAAAAATCCAGAAAAATCCTGGAGCAAGTAATCACCTACCTGGGAAACAGGAAGATGAGCAAAAGCCAATACAGATTTTTCAGGAACAGATAATCTCAAAGTACTCTAATTTCATTTTAAAGAGTAACAGGCCATGTAGATAGAAGAAAAACAGTAGATGTCTTTTGACTTCAGTAAGGCTTTTGACACTGATAATATTTTGCTTTTTGTCCCTTGTAGCATTTCCCTTCCTTTTGTAATTTCTTTTGAAAATGATCGAGAGGAAAATGAAAATCTAATATTAACCAATTTAAAAGATCCTTTTAGGCTTAATGATCCCATATGATGTGTAAAAACAGAGGCTAAACAAGAGAATTTGTGAAGTTTGCCAGGGCAAGCCTCTTCATACCTCTCAAGAACGAATATGGGGGCTTCCCTCCTCTCTTAGGTGACAGGGACTTACATCCCCTCTTAGGTGACGAGATGTCTGTGTCTTTACCATCAGCGAATACAAGGAAAGGCGTGAGGAATAAGATGCGTTCCCATTGCAGGCTCACTAGGGAAGAGCAATGTTAAGGTCTCATTTTTCCCATCCAACTCAGCCTTGTAGAAACACTGACCCAACCCCCTAACATCAGAGCGCCTTCTCCAAAGGTTTCTGCTGCTCCTCGCCTTCGCTTGGCCGTGGGCTGGGCTGGGGCTGGTCGGTGCTGGGTCAGCACATTTCCCTGCCAGGACAGCCCTGCCCTGTAGCCTTTTCCCTGCCTTGGTTGCAGGCCCGTGCTCCTTTCCCCTGAGGGACTCGCTGGGCTCTGTCCTGCGAGCAGCGTTGAATCAGATGTTTTGCATTTAATAAACTTTCCTGGAGAACATGGCACAACTACCTCTGCAGAACAGAGGAGGCAACTGCCCTCAGCAATCACCACCTTCATGTTTAACCATTCGTCTGTCTGGGAGAAAGGAGTTAACAGAAAGAAATGGAGACATGATGTTATATACGCAATAATATTTCATCATTGTATGGTAATTTTCATCCCAGAATGGAGAGAAAGGACAGCTGAGATGCTGGCCCTTCTGCTGCAGAGGGCAGCTAGACTGCAATGTGCTACAAAGCAGATGGAGGAATTCTTTGGTCAGAGGAAAGACATCCCAGGAGCCTTTCATTTTTAGGTACTCTCAAAGAACTCCCAGATGGAGGTCATCTCACCTGAGGTGGTGATGGTGATGGAGAGCCCGGTGTGGGCACGTCCAGAGGACAGTTTGTTCCCTCGACGGGTGTCCCTGGTGGGTGGGCTGAGCTGGGCTCTTCTCCAGCAGCTGTTGGCCAACGAGTGCCTGGACAGGTGAAGGTGAGGAAGATGAATCCCCTAAGTGAATATCTGGGAAATCAGTTTATCTCTACTGGTGAGACGACCACTGAGGATTTAAGATGGCTGGCTTGGCTGAAGATAAGGGGTACGTCAGAAGAGGCAGCAGGCCCAGTAATTCTTTCCTGGCTCAGCTTAGGTCAGGACATTAAAAATGAGTTCATTTCTTCACAAGGCTGGTAACGTAATATTCATTGATGGGGATAATGCATTCAAGTTAAAACTCTGCATATGGAGCCACATTCGTATCTTCTCTCTGTAAGATGCCGTGAGCAATTACCCAGATTTTGGCAATTCAGGCATTGGATTTTAAACGTAGCCAGTTTGTAATATATGGCCCTTTTTTTAAAAGGGTCAGGTTTATTTGTCTCAGTTATGAAACATTATTCTGTTGCCAAAATAATGTAGACTATAGGATGATCTATTACCGAAGTATGCCATTAACTATACTTGCACCTTGTACTTCTTCAAATATTTACAGTACAGCCTTTCTTATCTCTAATTCCTTTGTTGAACGTCCCGGAGTGGTAGTTTCAGCGCAACACAGGGTTGAGACATTAACTGTAACTCAGGGAGGCTGGCAGAGCTGGGGCAGATCTCCACTGCACTCGTGGGAAAGGCGATGAAAAGAATTAATGCAAAATGCAAAATGTGGCAGAAGACTGCAACTTAGGGATCATTTTTATTTGCCTCTGTTGCTCCTTAAGCAGCCAAAAGCGTGGTATTTTGAAGAAAATATATATTTGGCTATGATGTACATGTGGTTGTACTTATGAGAACAAAGATGTTGGACCATTGGATTACGCCCCTTCATGCTTCCCAGAAAACTGTGGAAAGTATTCCTCCTGCTTCATTACCTACGCACGCCAGAAGTGTTGTAATGCTCATCATGGGCATTTCTTTCCTTAAGACCAAGCTTCTGGTCATGCTTAATTATAGCAATCACTTTTTATTCTGCTTTGTGGTGTTTTGATATCATAAAATTTCTCTACAGTTAATAGCAAGGTAGTTTCTGGTCAAAACTTTATTTGACAGCGCAGAAAAATTCTTTGCCTTTGTTCTGGACGGAACGAAAGCTGCAAAATTCCATCTCCCTCTGCCTCATCGAGAAGTTTCTTGGTGCTGATAGTTTTATTCTGCTGGTGCCTCGATGCTCGGTTTGTGATAAGCAATGTCCCCTCTCCAAGCCTTCCTTTCCCTCAACATTACCGTTGAATGCTGCCAGCTTAGGTAAGGATACACAGCCACCTTTTTCTCTCTTTTTTTTTCTTTTGGAAACCTGCAGTTCTCGACTGCTGTTATAAACCTCCCTGATAGAGACCACTGGAAACATGGAATGGAAAACAGGCGGGACTGTGGAGAATGAACCATCATCTTGGGTTTGATGCAAGAGTATGGGGGAAGCAAAGATAGGCACAGTAGAAAAACATCAGAGGTAAGCAGAGAGATAAATGACCAATACACAGCTTACGAGTGAAAATATGTCCCTCTGGAGTTGTGCAGAGCGACTAATGGGCACTTGTACCAGATATAATGTGTGGTCTGAGACCTCTAACCTGCCTGGGCCACTCAGCTGAACCAAAGCCAAGAGCAAGATCAGTTTGTTGTCTTCTGTAGAGTTCAGGTATGACCCTGGGTCTGCTGTTCAGCCAGCAGCGTGCTGCTCAGTCGGGCAGATTTTGCGCCTAGGCCCTTATGTGATGCCCCCGAAGCTGCTGTCATGCCAGACCCAGCAACACATAATCACCTTTGGCAGTTTTATCTCCCTATAAATTCTTACAGCAGCACCCTCCGTCTCACTCTGCCCATCCATCTCCAGACCCCCTGGCCTGCAGCTCTGGAGGCCAGGGGGTCATCATTAGCTTCACCTGTAACAAAAAAAGTGTACAGTCTCAAAAAGCCCCAAACCCATATGGTCCAACATCTGATTTGCTTCAAGTCACTCAAGTCACAAGTTGAAAACCCCTCCCCTTCCCATATGCTTAGGGATTGGGATGCAGATTTCTCCAGAAAAAGTCTCTTCTGCCTGCCTTTGGAAGAAGTGGCTTTGCCTTTGATGTAGCCATAAGCAAGGAGGTGGCCTCATCTCACGGGGTGTTTCCTTAACAGATACCTGAACCATTCGGTATTATTTACAGTTCATAGAGAAAACTAAAAGCAGAGCCTTACAAAACATTGCTAATGCTGACCAGGCTGGATTTAGTATAATTTGAAGCATGGTATAGATTCAAGATCAGGTTGGATGGGGCTCTGAGCAACCTGATCTGGTTAGCGGTGTCCCTGCTCCCTGCAGGGGGGTTGGACTAGATGACCTCTAGGGGTCCCTTCCAACCCAAAACATTCTATGATTCTATGATTGCTACGGGTATAGTTATAGGTACTGTCATATATGCTTCACTGTTACAGAAAGTGAGTCTTTTCACCGCCATAGGCTCCGGCATCAGGTCAGGGCACTAATGGGCATTAATGGCCCTGAACAGCCTCAGCTGGGGACTCACCCACAGCCTTTGCCCAGGAGCCCATTTAAGCTCAACCCAGGATGCTCAATTCTTCACTGAGCTGTGCTGGGGAGGTGCTGGTCTCTAGCTCAGCTGCAGCCATGCCTGTGCTGGCCACAGACCCCCTCAATCACACTTGGATCCGTGGGATTTCTGCCCTGGTAACAGTCCCGATGCCACAAGGGACTTCACTACAGGAAAGATGTTGGGTTGCTGGAGCGTGTTCAGAGAAGGGCAATGGAGCTGGGGAGGGGTCTGGAGCCCCAGGCTGCTGGGGAGTGGCTGGGGGAGCTGGGGGTGTTCAGCCTGGAGAGGAGGAGGCTGAGGATCACTCCCTACAACTGCCTGACAGGAGGGGGGATTGGGGGGCAAGGGGGGGAGTCAGGCTCTGCTCCCAGGTAACAGGCAATGGATGAGGGGAAATGGCCTCAAGTTGCACCAAGGGATGTTTAGGTTGGACATTGGGAAAAATTTCTTCACTGCAAGGGTTGTGAAGCACTGGAAGTGGCTGCCCGGGGAAGGGGTTGAGTCCCCATCCCTGGAGGGATTTAAAAGCTGGGCAGATGAGGTGCTTAGGGACAGGGTTTAGTGGTGGGATGGCAGGGTTAGGGGAACAGTTGGCCATGGTGATCTTAAAGGGCTTTTCCAACCTAAACAATTCTGTGACCTTCCTGAGAATTGCTGGATGGTGTCTGACCTGGGTTACCCTTGCCGGACCTCACCTTGACCTCTGGGCTGGCTTGGTGGCTTGTCCTCAGCCTTGCCTCATCACTGTGAACTTGCCCCATGATGTGGGCTCTTGGTCAAACCTGGCCATGATCTGCAGCTCTGCTCACCATGCTCAGGTACCGAGGGCTTGGCTGGGTGTTACCAGGGTGGGCTCCTGCCTCCCTGTCCCTGTAAAGAATTTTAAACCTTAAATCTGTTTGTTTTAAATTAAACTTGGTAAGATGACTCATGGCAGGAACTAAAGAATTCTATAAAGTGGGATTCTTTCCCAGGACTGGGAGCTTGTGCTGGGGATATGGTGTTGTCCAGGGCTGCTTTCTAGCTGGTAAATGAAATATCTGCTTTTGGGGAGTAGATAGATCAGGTTTGCTAATGCGGGGGGGGGGGGGGGGCAATGGGGTGTTCCAAGCTGGATGTGGGGTGTTTGGGTGACCCCACAGGCTCCAGCTGACACTGGGCCACCACGTGGCCCCAGAGCTCTGTACTCATAGGATTGTTTAGGTTGGAGAAGACCTTTCAAGTGCCTCTTGAAGCATTATGAATTCCCTAAAAAAAAATAAAAATATAATCACAGGTGAGATGAATGGTTAAAACCAGGCACTGGATGTCCAGGTTATCGATGTGGAAGATACCGCCTGACCCACTGGCACCCAAATCAAGACTGAAACCCAGGGATGTTGGTATTAGTGGGAAGTGAGACGGAGTTGTTAGCAATGTCTGTGAAGCAGCCTTCTAATGTCTGATATTTTTCTGAAAGAAGGCTATAGGATATGGAAATGATACGGTTTTATTCTGGTATATAATTGAACTGATGAATCCAAATAACAAAGGGCTTATCCCAAATTGAAATTTGAATCTAAATTTCAACAGCCGCTGCCATCCACAGCTCGCCTTCATGTTTTCAACCACTTCTGCTGCCTTTGCTCCCTGGGCAAGCAGAGACCTCGCCGTGAGCACCTGCAGGAGTGCGCTGTGGTCTCCTGCGAGGCAGCCGTGCTCCCCATCCTCCTGCACTGGGTACAGATCCAGTATTTTATCTGGGGTTAATCACCAGCTGTAAGTAAGTTTCCTGCATCCTAACGTTGGCATTGAGCTTTGTCTGTCAGAGGGGGGAAAAAAAACCAACCTTTTTTCTGGTTATTAAATTGTCTATCTGGAGTTGAAGAGCGCGTTGCAGCTGAAGTGCTGATAAAAGCCCTAAATGTGGAGCTGCTAATACAAAGCTCTAGCAGCAATTTAGCTTGCTATCATGCAGTAAATAAGAGATACCTGCTATTCTTTGATCAACCTTTTTTCTGTTATGAACTGCGTGTGTTGACAAATTATGTCACCAGAAAGAAATTCAAGTCTTTGATGAAGTAAGAGGAAACATGCATGTACTGGAAGCTTAAAAATGTACCTTAATAGACTGCTGTAGGATTTTGCGTAGCTGGAGCCTTACTCAAGGTGCATGAGAAAGGGCTGGGTTGGAGATGGGGCAATTTGGGGTCGGTGTCCTGCTGCTGGCCAGGAGCAGCCGTGGTGACCTCAAAGCCCCCCCTGAGCTCCACACAGGCTTTGCAAAATGTTTTAACTAGAACACTGGCGCTGTAGCCAGATGTGGCCGATTCTGCTTCAGGTTTGTAACAGTAGGCTGGCAGATTCTGTAAAAGGGTGGGAATGGATGTTTCTTTAGAGGAGAGGCACCTCAAAGAGAGCGGCGCCATGCAGTACCATGTGATAAGCGACTGGTTAAGGTGAGGTTTGGATCCATGACTTTAAGATGAGAACTGAGTGAAACTTTATTATTAGAATGCTAACAGTGGTGCTTGAAGGGTCTGGTGGAGCTCAGACCTGAGTCTTGGTCAAATTCCAGGTTTTTGGTCTGTTGCCCAGATGTTAGACAGAACCAAACCCAGTAGGCTTCCATGTCTGCTTCTTGAAAAACATGACAGGAGCACCAAGGGAAAGGAAATACCGCAAACATGGGTGAAGTGTAAAGGCTTGGACCTGCACTTCCCTGGAGTCTGGAGGCTTTTGGGTCCAAACTCTTCATTTGCTCTGTTGTAGAGTGTGAGGCTGCCCCTTGCATCCTCCCTGCCCTTGATTCTTCCCAAGTGCAGGATGGAGTAAAGCTGGGACTCTTACTGAGCTCATTTTTTTTTTAGTTCTGATGTAACTAAATATCTCTGCAGTCGAGGTCTGAAAGCTTGTTCTTTCCTAACTATAGGCATGTGACTGAGATTGGCTTTTGTCAAGTATATAAGGTCTCAAACTGGGCAGGTGTCGGTTGGACATTAGGAAAAATATCTTCACTGAAAAGGTTGTGAAGCACTGGAAGGGGCTGCCCAGGGAAGGGGTTGAGTCCCCAACCCTGGGGGGATTTAAAAGCCGGGCAGACGAGGTGCTGAGGGACAGGGTTTAGTGGTGGGATGGCAGGGGTAGGGGAACAGTTTGGCTTGGGGAGCTTAAAGGGCTTTTCCAACCTAAACGATTCTGTACTGGGTCCCTGACCCTGCCTCCAGCAGTGGCCAGCTCCAGATGCTGCAGAAGAGGATGCAAGAGATGTGGTGGCAGGCACATGCACAAAAGTCTCTTACCCTTGATTTTTTTTTCCCAGCGCGCCCCCCCCCATCCCCTGATGTTATTCTAATACTTAGGGACTGGCTTAAATCTTGATCTTAGCCCAGGCTGTGGCTCTGGATATACCTAGCCATGTAGGACTTGGGTCTCTCCTTGGCTGTTGCTGATTTGTGAGTATCCATGACCTCTTCTAGCAAATCTAACAGCACATTTTATCAGTTCTGAGTTTGCTACTTCACATTAATGAACACTAATTGACCATTAATTAATCAATATTACAGTTAAATTATCCTTTATATAGTAATATACTCAAATTAATAAGATTAAGCCCAGAGGAATGACATAGCAATCTTTAACATATTTTTTCCAGTGGCTCCAGCACACAGCACCTCTGAAAAATGCGGCGTGGGTGTGGGTCTGTACTGCCGAAATGCCCCTTCCCCTGTTGTTGTGATAGAGACCCAAGAGCAGGTGGAAAAAGGCAGAGTGTGTTCCCAGAAGGGCCAAGGCCATGGTCAAGCAAGAGGCTTGGACTATGTGCCAGTGTGGATATTGCTGTGGTTCCAGGGAAAATATCAGGTGTAAAATATTACAGGTGGGGAACCTGAAAGGGTCACTTGGCTGGAGAGGCTGAGGCACTCCTGAAAATCCCCCTAGGAGGTCTTCAGTGTCCAAGGACCTTTGTAAAAAAGCCTTTATAAATAGTTATATATAAATATATACAATATAAATATAATATAAACTAATTTTTTTGAGTAAGTACAAACTGTAAAGCCAACACTGGTATTTATTTCTCTTGCCTGTAAATACAGAAGGCAAATCAAATAGTTTTAAAATTGAACTAAGTCGGGGGACACTCACAGTTAAATGCCCTGGTTTGTAACGTGCCAGAACATGCTCCCGACAAACCTGCACGCCTCACTTGGAGGCTATTGCTGGAGCACGTAGCTGCTTCAGATTCTGATGGCGTTGGAGACCAGAAATTTTCCTGTCGTGTCTATATGAATGTACGACTGCGGATAATAATTAAATTCATCACTTTTTCACTGGAGGCTGAATGTTAACAGTTGTAACTGAGAGGTCTGCCTGGGTTTTAGGTGCACGATGGCACATACCGTTTCCATTCTTTGAGGCAAGTGGTTTTCACCAGTTGAGAGCAGCTCTGCCCGGTGGTCTGGGTTTCTCATTCCCTTCTGCTGAATGTTTCCCATGTGAACGGGAGCTGGACAGCAGCTCCACAGGGACACTGCCCCAAATTGACCTCGTCCAGCCCATTTTAACCACGGTGGCTCCATTTGAGTCTATTTGCTTCCCCAGCCTCACAGGCTGGCACATGCCGAAGCCCACGCTGGGCAGTGGGGCAGACTCTGCAATTAACGGCTAGAGATTTGCCATTTGTCTTAATCTCTCTCGCACATATGGCTCAATAAATACATTTGATCGCAGCTTTGATAAAGCGGCTACAGCTCCAGAGGGCTCATAAAATCAAGCACCTCCAGTCAATTTTTAACCTGCAGAAGCACCCAGTGAAAGGCGTAGATGCGTTTGCTGCGGAAAGAGCTGAATCAGAGAAATGAAATGTCTCACTGGGAACAAATATTGCTTGACAAGGTCAGGGGTAGCAAAATACTTTTCATGGTATTTTCCTGCCTGAGGCACCTCCCTTTTGCTGCCAACATAATATACAGGATGGATGATAGCAATAGCACCAAGATGGGATTATTGACAGCTTTCCTCGCTACTTTATTCCTTGCCTCTCATCACAGCCACCAGCACAGCATGGGGGGGGGAAAAAAACCCCCATGCTACATGAAGTTCCTTTGCTGCCTTTTTGCTAAATTAACCTACATGGGGATGGTGATTGCCTGGAGGAGAAAGGGGATTAGCCCTTCCAAATCCTTTTGATCCTTGGAGATCTACAGGAGTCTTGAGACTCCTCCAGAGAAATTTTTCACTTGTGGTAAGTGGAGAGGTGTCCGTGGGCTCCTTCCAAAGGTCTGGGAAGAGTAACCAAGGAAAGCAAACCTACTGCAACCCCTTAGGGGGAATACTGGGGGTTCACAAAGCTGGAGAGGCTGAAGACGGCTCCTTTGGGAGCAGAGATGCAACCAGGTGGAGCTCTGCTGCTGCCAGAGTCGTCTTCTCCCGGCTCCGGGCTGCGCTGCGGCGGCTTGCCAGCTGCACTGCCCACGGAGACAGGCTCTTTAAAGGGAGGTTCTGGATTCCAGACAAGCTTTGCTGCACCACCTGTGCAGGGGCAGATCTTTCTCCTCCCATCTCCTTAAGATTCATGCATTTGTTTTGTCTACACCCGCATCTGCTGGATCTTGCAGGAGAGGCTCTGTAAGGCCAAAGAATAGGAGGTCGCAGCTTTGCAGGGGTTGAGCGCCTTTTTTTTTTTTGCTGTAGAGGAAGGGCTAGAGCTGCCGTGGGAAGCCTGGGATAGATTTCTTCCAAAGCCTTTTTATGCCATTTGGGTGATGTGAAGGGGACTTGATGTAGCCTGACTTCAGGAGGAAGCCGAGAGACCAAGCCAAGACTGGTAAAATGGGCTGCGGTCTCTATACCTGGCCTAATTTGAACTTGAAAGTGAGCTCGGAAGCCCTGCTGCTTACTTTTGAAACTATAGCCATCTCCTTCTGAAAGTGAAGTTCAACCAGTCCCCAGCTTGAAGGCTCTTGGATCCCCATCCCTGTAAAGAACAAATTCTGCCTTCCCACCGAATCAGTGCGACCTGGTCTGCAGGGGAACATCAGCGGCTGCGGACGAAGGCCTGGCAGGATTTTTGTCAGCTTCCTGTAGTTATCTCAAGCCTTCATCTCTGAAATGCAAAGGCTTTTATAGACTTTGTATTCTATTAGTGTAACACCGAATGCCCTCGTTCTTTGGGTATTTATAGCAACTTCTGCAGCTCCCGTAATAACTCTTAGTGGCTCAGCACCTCGCAACATGATGCCTTGTTATCCCCATTTCACAGATGTGGAAATAGGGCACACAGAAATTAAGTGATTTCTGCAGGATTTCCTCTAACCCACTGCAATGCCATGACTATAACACCACCTTCACATATGCCTGTAGCTCAGGTAGCGTATTGTGGACTCCTGCTACTCTTTTTGCTTAAGACTGTATATCATTAAGAGACCTAAATATTGATTCAAGAGTAGTGCCCTGATTTTCAGCAGTTCTGGGGATCCTCAGAGGTCTCTGGACTCAATGCAGACATCCAGGACCTCTGAAAATTAGGCTGGGTTTTAAGTGCTCCAACAATGGTGTAGTCCTTACTGGCAGAGGGGGGGATTAGCAGGAGGTGGAGGATTTGATTAACCTTATGGCCGCGCTGGGTCTTGATCAGCTGCGGAGGAGCCAGGCTCTTGTGAACCCAGAGCAGGAGTGGGGTGCAGGGCTCCCCAGGGGAGCTGTGTGGGCACACACGGTATCGCCTGATGGAGCAGCGAGGCTCTTCCCACCGCCCCGATGAGGCCACAGGATCTCCCAGCTGCCCAACACGGTGCTCTCCTTCCGTGCCTCAGTTTCCCCATCCACAAATTGTGTGGTAATAGTTAACCACCACGCCAAAGTGGCATAAATCTGGATTATTTTCCAGTAGAATTATTTCTTGCACCTTGGACTCGATGTGTGCCTGAATGTTACAGTGCTGTTGCTGGATACAACGCTGATTCAAACCTGAGTTGTGCAAACCCTGAGGCTGTGTGATGAAAATGGTTCCTTCTGGGTGCAAATGGTCCCAGGCTCCCCAGAGCTCAGTAGCAGCATCAGAACCACTAAGTCTTATTTTCAAACTTAACCCTTTTTCTCCTGGCTTGCCATTAGGGTGGCCTTGCTCTAAGGTACGATCCTCTTCCTGACGTCCCCGGTAACACCAGCTCAAGTTTTAGGCCTTTGACTATGTGATGGGAGCGTGATGTGTTATTTGCTGTAGGGGCTGGGCTTGACCAGCGTGATGATGTTTTGCAAGGTAATATGGTGGTGACGCGTTACACTGCGATGCGTGGGTTAAGTTCTTGGTTGCTATCCCCTGGTGATGGCATGGCTCTGGGATGCATGGTGTACGCAAGCAGGAAAGGGCGAGGGCTGGGCAAAGGGCTGGCGTTGACATGGGAATCCGTCCCTGAGCTGCCAAAGCTGATGGATATACCGCTGCTGTGGGATGCTTTTATGCGTTTGGAGATGTTGCCCGCCCTTCGCTTCTGTGCAGCCGGCCATTGCAAAGCTTGGGCATCGCCGAAGTCCCTGCTGTTTTACAGAGAACCAACTTTATTTGGCTAATGTGAACAGCTGAACTGTGTCCTATGTCGGGCTGAGCAGCGTCAGCTGGGTGCTTGGCCCCGGCGCCCACCCTCCCCAACAAACATCCAGAGCTGATGCTTCAGCTTCATTGAGGAGAGCTTGCCTTGCCCTGACCCATGCTGCCCTTCCAGTTGGGTTGGAAACTGCAGGAAAGTGGCTTCTCCTGAAAAAAAACCAAAAAACCAACTATAGCAATGGCAATATGGAGATGGCATTTTGTCAGGTTTGCATTAATCTTGCTCTGGGAATGTCTATTGCTTCCAGCCATGGTGTCTGGTGCTGCTCGGTCCTGAACATGTGTGTAACAAACTGCTCGTGCCCCAAAGGAGCCGGCAGCCGAAAGCCGTGCCTGCCTGGGAGACCTTTGCTTCAGCATGTGTACATCAAAGGTCTGCAAGGGCTTCGCTGTCAATGAGTTACAGAGATGTAATCTTGGAAAATTGGTAGGTACGAACACAGGATGTTTTAAGAAGGATTAAATTTAGTGCAGTACAATAGTCCTTTATAGCCAGGGCCTTAATGTGCTGCAGTTCATGATGGTAATTAGTTGGATTAAGTTGTACCAATATAAACATAGTAATAATGAGACAGTTACAGTAAATGGAATGAGCAGGGCTCGTCCTGTGCCAGCCGCAGAGGCACCGTCAGGCATTTCGGATGCATTGTGCAAAAGCCTTGGATGTTTATGGTACCGGGGAAGGCGTCCACACCCTGATGCTGCTGGTTCACAGCCACCCCGTGAGCGTCCAGCTCCTGCGGTGTCCCGGCAGGCAAGCTGGTACCGAAGCCCAAACGGGCAATGGCAGCTACTTTGAACACGTGAGAGATGAAGGGCTCAGAGGAAAAGGTGAAGCGGCAAAGCTAGAAGTAGAAAATAAGATCAGATTACAGCTTTGCTGTGTTTTAATTGCATTGTTTAATTCCAGTTTCTAATGCTGTAAGCCTAGACATCAAATAGAGTGCTAAAATTATTCCAAACCAAGCTACAAGTCTCAACATCAGAACGCCTATTACACTTATCTGTGACCTTCTTAACATTAAACCCACCATATTATTATTATTTTACATCTTCAGATTATTATTAGGCTTCTGAACTCTGCTGCAGCTTGATTTATAGAAAGTGCTTAGTCACTGGCAGTAGAGCTGCGCTGGGAGGGAGGGAGATGCTGGGAGGGAGGGAGATGCTGGGAGGGAGGGAGATGCTCGCTGGTGGTTCAGCGGAGGCTCCAGCCAAGAAGCAGCTGCTGCCCTTGACAGATCATTGAACGTGGCTGCGTGTTTCTCTCCCGTCTAACTTCTGGAGCTGTTGTAAACCAGCCCAACCTCCTTCCCCGTTAAAAGCGAGGGGGAGAAAAATTCAAGGCTCAATTAGTGCATCCCCTCCAATCACTCAGAGCGGATTTATTGTGCTCTGCATGAAAAGCAATCTTCTGGGTTTGCCATGTGCTCGGCCGGGAGCACTGTCCTAGATTTTGGGGAGGTTGTGCTCCTGCGAAGTTGGGATTTGGGCTTCAGAAGCAGTGGTCCAAAGGGACGGAGGTAGTCGGTTGCGTGGGCAGGAGCCGCTGGGCAGGCAGGGCAGGAGGCAGGCGGGGGCTTGGCATCATCCAAGCACGGAAGAGCACTTCCAGACTGAAATCCAGGGGGAAGGTATCTGCAGCTTAATGGCATTAATGATCAGGATGGTTTCTGTGACCCCGCTCGCAGGAGCAAATGCTCTGAGCAGGAGTTGCAGGACAGGCCCTTACAAGAAGGGTGTTCTTTCCCGGGTTGTAGGTGCACCAGGGCATGGTAAATGCTAATAACTTACAACTGTCTGAACAAACCAATTACAAGCCTGTTTCTCTCGGTTATTTGCTGAGTAATGACTATGCTAAGCTCTTCGTAAAGCATGTACAAAATCACAGACCTCAGCCCGGTGCCACGTATGCCCTGAATGGGGCAGGGAGCGATGCCTTGTCCGCAGCCTCCTACCCAAGCTGCGTTATTCCCAGCGCTGCTGCTGCAGGGCTTGTGCCCCGGGCAGCCCTGCGGGTCTGCAGCCCAGAGCCCTTCGAAGGCTGAAACAGCAAAAGCTTTAAAAATAAAAAAAATAAAATAAAATAAAAAAAAGAGTACTGAACATTTCCATCCCAATTTCTTTTGCGGACCGGTTTAAGAATCAGCTAATGAAGTGCGCTTGTTTGCAGCGTGCTGGTATCCTGGAGATTTAAATGGGATAGTTCAAAGAACATGCATCGGTTAAGTAGCTTAGTCTTTAATTTTATTCACGCTGGAGTAAGCCGTTGTCAGGTGTTTTTCAGGGAGCTAACAGGAGAAAAACAATGGCTCTATTTGGCAAAGTCTGGTGGATGAAAAGTATCAAAGGTATAAAGTCCTAAACTGCTGAAAATAGTGGAATATAACGGATTAGTAGTTCTCTCCTGACTCAATGGCTTTATTCTTTCTGGCGTTGGTTTTTTTTTTATTGCATTTGCTCCCATAATGCGTAGTGGTGACTCGGTGTGAAAGGTTTGTAATGTTTCATTGCTGAGAAGTTACCGGATAACCCTGTTCATCCTCTGGTCTAACGTGGTTACAGATGTTTAGAATATAGCCAGAAATGGGCTGGCGTTGATAGAATAGGGTAAAAAAGTAAGAGATGGGAAGAACATTAGAAAGTGCGTACTGAGGTGTCATACACCCAGAAAACAATGTTTTATACCTATCTATCAGAAATGAGGAATGGCATGTGATAATCCGACGTGCAGAGCTGTTTCATGGGGTAGCTGGTGCCACAGCAGCGTGCTTCTCCCCTTCTCCTGCTCAGATAACTGCACTTGCTCCAGATACGATGCTCGAGTCAGTATTTTCAGGAACTCTATAACTTCAGTCCATCAGACCATATCTGATGCCTCTTGGTCTTTAAAATAGCCAGGCTGGGCCCCCGTGGCCTGTAAAGGTGCAGGGCTGGGAGCGCGCCGCAGCAGCGGATCCGAGCTGGGATGAGGCTCTGGAGATGGGACCCACCGCTGGGTTCAGCCTGGGTTTCGGTGTTCCAGCAGGTCGGAGGAGGGAGCTGCCCCCTCCCTTAAAGCCTCTCTGCCCAATTTGGAGTTTGCCAGCTTGTTCAGGTGCTGGGGTGCTGCCCTCCAGAGCAAAGAGCCTGTTCCCAGAGACTTGACATGGTTTCCTCTCTTAGCAGGGACAGCTGAGGACCAGATTCCAAGTAGAGACATTAAGGTTTGGCCCGACAATAAACCTTAGGGCAGTTGGGGGCATAAATTCAATAAATTTGCGGTTTACTGAGCATAATGTTGGCCACATCCCTTTTGCTCAAAGATCTCTTCCGAAGCAACCAGGGCCCTAAATGCAGCAAAATGGAGAATATATATAAAAAAAAGAATGCTGGCTTGACAACATCACGCAGTCCTGTCCCGGTCTGTATCCAGTTCTCAACCATTCTCTGCCTTCAGTCCAATAGGAAAGTCATATTTATTTACTTGGCTCCGCTGTGTTAATGAAAAAGCCACTTAACAAAACAAATAGAGGGAAGGACATTTGCAACCAATTATGGTATTGCTGATCAGTCAAATTGCGCTGGAAATTACACGTTGAAGTTCAGCCCAGGCAGCTGATCAATTACCTGGTAGCTTGGCACCCGTGCGCGCTATCAACTTAATAAATCAGTGTAATTTCAGTTGCTATGCCAGAATATATATATGTGTATTCAATATGACATCAGTATTAGATAATGATGGTTAAAACTAATTGGCCAAACGCCACGCTGCCTTATCTGCTGTGCAACCCTGCTGGAGCCCAGCGGCACTCCAGCAGGCAGGGTGGAATTTGGCTAGCTATTCTTTAAATATACCCCTGGGCATCATTTAAAATAATGTTTTTAAAGCCTTTCTTTTTTGCAACCACAAGGGAAGTTAGCATTCCAGCATATAATTCAGGGTTGACCAAATTGCCAGCTAGCTATCTGCTTGGAGGGGAAGGCTTGCCCTGCGCTCCGGCTCCTGGAGCGGGCCGTAGGAAACGGGCGCTTTCTCTTTGGTGGCAGATGCACGCCTTGGCTGGGTTGGGCGCAGCTTCCTCCTCTTAATTAGCTCTGACATCTTAGCTATCGTGATATGGGTTTGGTTTAGAAGTGAAGGCTTGAAAGCGCTGGGGTTTTGGTTTGGTTTTTTTGGTGTTTTTTTTTCTGAAAACAAAGTTTGCTTTAAGTATCGGGAAACCGGGACACTTCTAACAGTCGGAAAGCTTTGCGATGGGCTGGAGCACAGAGGTGCAGGATATTCTGGAGGCACTGGTGGTCACTCGCTCCCACACACGATATCACTGGTTTCAGAGCTCCCTGCTCTCTTATTTCACTCTCATCCAATTAGTCCGGTCTCTTCACCCTCCTGTTCTGTGCCAGTGACCATTGCAGTTCACCAGCGGTTCCCAGCTCTGCTGTACCTCTCCTCCAGGGAATGTGCTGTTATCAGTACGTGCACGTATTTTGGGAGCATGTACAGGGAATTGCTCCACAGTTGTGCCAGGTGCTTTGCAAAAGCAGGCAAAAAAAAAAAAAAGGCAATCCCTGCCCTGAGGGTCTTATGTTCTGCAGGCACTAATAACCATGGGGATACAGCATACAAAAAAATATATATGTATAGGGCAAGGCCCCTTCTTTGGTGTGTAATTTGGTCTGGCTACCGCTTAGCTGAGAGCAGAGGTAGGGAGCAAGGGAAGGAAGAAAGAAAAATCTTAGTTCATCCATTGCCCAGCCATGGCCAAGGTTGCATTTGGTACAGGGTTTTTTTGGCAGAAGTGAGCCGTAAGGACAGTTTTGAAGAAGGAGAAAGGAGTGGCTGTTCAGATTTTATCGGGAAGGTTTTCCCAGGCTTAAAAGAAAGGTAGGGAGAAAGCGAGGCCACGCTTAGGGAAGAGGCTGACAGACGGATCATAGAGGCTGGCAAGGCAAAGGTTAGGGGCTGGCTGTATGGCAGGGAGGTTATTGGCTCAGCGAGGTAAGAGGAGATGGGGAAAGGTAATAGGAATAAAGAGGAGAAGGCAAGAAGCTTGTAAATTATGTAAACGAAGGACCAGTATGGTTGTGGAGTGAATTGATGTGGTCTTGAGGGCAGCTGCCAAAAGTGAAGATTGCAATAACTGGTGTGAGAGAGGAGAGAGGCTTGGAGGAGAATATATATATATATTTTTTTTTTTTTTTAAGAATAAGGCTCTAGGGATGTGAAAAAGAAAAAGAGCAGGCTTGAGACCTGATTCCAAGGAAATCCAGCCTGTGCACGTGGTGGATGAGACTGTGGGCTGGAGTGGAAGGATGGGGCATCACCTGGCTGGGACGGAAAGGGGGAGAAGAGGGAGGATGCAGCAAACCGCCCCCTCCGGGTTTATGGGGGGGTGGGCAGCAGGGGCCCCGAGCTGCTCCGTGGAGCTGTTGCAGTCTTTTTAAGTTATTTGAGTATTTTCCCAGTATATTCTTTGATTAATGGATCTCTGGTTTTATATCGCTGATGATTCTGGTAGCTTAGCCGGCGTCACAAAACGCAGGGGGCGGCGGGTGGTGTCCTGCCTGCTCAGTCAGCCTTGAACCTTCATCACCGGACACCAACTTCACACACCAAACAAGGTTTCTTCTGCTATTTCCACAAGTTCACAGGAGAGAAATACTCTGAGAAAATTTTATCTTGTGGTGGTTTATCCTTTCTAACTCTGGCCATCACTCAAATGAAAAATGGCAGTGATCTGTGGAAAAAAGAAAAATAATTAAAAAATAGATGCTTACTTGTATTTTTCCAAACCACCAGACCAGTTTACCCATTCCTGAGAAAAGACGCAATTGAGTAACATTTCCCTTCACGTCAGGATGCAGAATAATCCCTACACGAGGCTTTCAGAGAAGGTACTTATATTTGTCCTGTCAAATGTGGAAGATATCCAGCTATTTCTTTCTCCCACCCCAAATATTTACATCTGGAAATGTTAAGCACATTTCTTGTCCTTCCTTATTTTGCTTGGTTGCAAAAAAAAAAAAAAAATTCTTTTTGTATTGATTTTTCAGTTTGTTCATGTTGGAGTATAAAAACAGGATGTGGAATGGTGGGGGATTTATATCTGCCTTGGAGAGCATCGTATCCCAGTATGGTTTGATGGAAGGAAGATGCGAAATCGTGGATCCAGAGACATCAGTAGCAAAACTTCCTTTAGTTTTCACGTTCTTTGTTAGATCTGAATAACAGAATAATCCATACTCTCAAGAGCAAATGCTGATTTCTCCAAAGTAAGTGACTTCTTTGAGATCCTCTCCAGATTGGAAGCCATCTTACCCTATTTTAGTTCTCAACCACACCAGCAACAGTTGTGTTTCTATCTGGAGAAACCTTCGCCACAACTATCATGGAATCACGGAATCGTTTAGGTTGGAAAAGCCCTTTAAGCTCACCAAGGCCAATCGTTCCCCTAACCCTGCCATCCTACCACTAAACCCTGTCCCTGAGCACCTTGTCTGCCTGGCTTTTAAATCCCCCCAGGGATGGGGACTTGACCACCTCCCTGGGCAGCCCCTTCCAGTGCCTGATAACCCTTCTGGGGAAGAAATTTTTCCTAATGTCCAACCTAAACTTGCCCCGGTGCAACTTGAGGCCGTTTCCTCTTGTCCTAACTTTGGCTCAGAGTTGGCTTGGGCTTCCACGAGGAGCTCCCGAACTGCAGGTGGGCTGGGATAGTGAGGAGCAGGACTGGCAGGGTCACTGCTGGGGAGGATCTCTGGGAGGTGATGCTCCGGGTCCCCTCCGGGCTTGTGTGGTTGATGCCCACTGGGAAGGGAGCGGATCCGTGTGCTCCGGCAGTCTCCTCCTGACAGCTCTCTGCAAGGCTGTGACGGCCGTTATTGCCACCCAACAGATGGCTGGTGGCGGAGTGATGGGGTGGCGGAGTATGGTGGGGCGGAGTGATGGTGGTGGCGGAGTGATGGTGGTGGCGGAGTGATGGTGGTGGCGGAGTGATGGTGGTGGCGGAGTGATGGTGGTGGCGGAGTGATGGTGGTGGCGGAGTGATGCAGCCTCCAGCTCTGGTACCCGCCAGCTCCTGATGCTGTAATGTGGCGAGCTGACCCGCAGGTCTGCAGGAAGGCTATGTGCCACGAAATGTGCCCTGCACTGGCCTGTACCTCGAACTCGGGTGGCGGGTAAGATGACGGGTGAAGATGGGCGTCTCCAGGAGCCCTCTCCGTTCGAAGGCTCCTCGCCCTGCCGTCCCAGCTGACTGTAGCGCATTTGCATAAGAAGCAACTGGGTGAGTAATACTTGCCTCTGCAGGCATCAAATGCTGCAAGTATTTTGTGGTAAACCTGTTGCTGCTCTGGGCAGGGAGGATGCACTTTACTCCGAAAGCGAAGGATGAAAGCCTTTGTGGCAACGGCTGCGCTTTGAAAGCGACTGAGCCCAATCGGCTGCACAAGCGACTGTTTTATTATCAGAATAACTGATCTCCCAAAGCACTTAACGCCACTGCCTGCACGAAAGGGAGCCAGCGCATGCCGCAGCCTTGCAGCCTTTTGCTAGCGCTGCTGAATCTTGCTCCAGCAACAGACTGTTGTCAATGGCAATAAAATAGTGGATTTAAGGGGTTCACCCGTGTAGGTTGCTTGTTCAGGTGGGCTCAGGTTGGTATGCAGTGAAAATAGCCACCGTTAAATGGCCAGCCTGTATCTACGTGACCCGAAACGGCTTTACTTGCCCAATTCTGAAGCTACAGCTGTGCGGTGACACAGATCTGTGGTTGTCACCGCAGAAACGAGCCTAAGAATAAACTAGATTTGCCCCTTGAATAGACATTTGCGGGCAGGATCACTGCTTCAGAGCTGGGCGGTGGATGCAGCTGACGGACAGACTGCGAGCCTGGGTGCTGGGTTACTCCTGACCTTGGCCTTGGCCACTTCTGTCGCTGGAGCAAAACTCTGCGTGCTCCTGTTTTCTTACATGGAGATAAGGATATTGATCCCTGGCTTAAAAGTGCTATTAAGGAGCCACATTATGGTTATAATTACTATTTTACAGGCTGAAGAGTGTGCAGAAGCTGGCGGTGCTGCTGTCGGGCTTCCTCGCGGAGAGCATGCGTGTGTACAAGGGAAGAAGCAGCCATAAGAGGAGGATTTTCTCATATATAAGCTAAGGAAACAGATTATCTGTGAAACAGCCAACGGTTTTTATTTACTATGAAAATCTGAATCTCGCTCTCAATTTCCCATCAAGATAAAATGCAGGCATTTGGTTAAAATGGTAACTTAATGCTCCAGAGGTTTAATTACCACCACTCTATAATCAGAATCAACACCGAGTGCAGTCTGCAGCTCCCAACTTCAGCAAGAGATGCAGCTCCCCACAAAGCCATCAATAAAAGGAAGATCTATAGCGTGCACTCGGATTTTGTGGCCCTCCCCATAGCTGAACTTGCAAATCTGCTACTGCCAACAGTTGTCTTTCAAACCTGAGGTCCTCCCTTAGCTATTCCCAAACTCCATAGCTCCTTATGACTATATTTTTTAACTTTCTCTGTGTATAATATCTATAGCCATATACATGGTACTGAATCAAGGGAGTTCACAGTGCTGGAAACTAAATTTCCCATTTTTTTTCCTGTATCCACAGAAAGCAGTGGTTTGGGCCAGTCTCAGTAGCAGTGGTTATTGAAGTTTTGCAGGGGCCTTAGTTGGAAGAAGTGTCAAGAAGGCAGGTACATTTTTTGGACTGTGGCTGATTTGATCTCTGGCATGGGCTCCCATGCCGTGGGACGAAAGGTCGATGCTTCTCCACTGCAGTTCCTGATGCTTTTCTTCTTTAAAGGCTCCAGGACTTGCAGCGCTGACATAGGGCCAGCCTGGGTCTTACTTGGTGCTGTTTTCCCTCTGCAAGTTAAGATTTCTTTTCTCCAGTGCATTTTCTCAAGGAGGTTTCTCCGGCTGCGCCGACTGTTGTCGGTCCGTGTGAAAACTGCACATGCTCTGTATTTTACCCAGTGCTTTGCAAGCTGGGTTTTTAGTGAGCAAAGCCTTTACCCCTATTGCAGCCACGCAAACCTGGCCAGCGCAGGCACTGCTGGCAACAAGGCTGCGGTCCCCTGCCGGGGCTTGAGCCCTGGCTTTGCACCACGGGATGCTCCCAAGCCGTTTCTGCAGGAGCTGCAGTAGCGACCACAGAAGTTGCTCTCCCAAAAAAACCAAACCCCAAACCAACCAACCAAACAAAAAAACCACCAACCAAACCCCCCCCCAACTTTGCTACGGTTTCTGCTCACTCTAAGCAAGAGTTAATTTTCCTCATCGTCACCAGCCCCCCCCTATAAAAAGCAGCACATTCTGTATCCTGCCCCTACTGACTTGTGGAAATGAGAGATACCCTATTAACAATCCTTGTCCAAACAAAGCGCTGGCCTGGTTAGTGCCAGCACTTTCCATCCAGCACTAGTATTTGTTTTTCCATGCTCTTAATCTTATAAATTGAATCGAGTCTGATAAAAGTGACTTCCTGAATATTGCATAACAGTTTGTGTCTGTCAGGATGGAAGACAAACAAACCTGACCTTGAACTCGGAAAGTTTCCTCCCAGCAGGTAGGAGCTTCCAAAAGTCCATGCTGATCTGGGAAATTCCGGCGGGGGCTCCCGGTCTCCTCGCTGCCCCGGGACAGCAGCGAGGCTTCCCTGGCAGCCACGCTCTCCTCCAGAAAAGCTTTGGAAAATGCTTTGGATCCTCCTCTGAGGACCGGAGAATCCCCTGGAAAGAGCTGCAGCAGGAAGACAGCAGCATGTTCTTGCTCCAAAAAGGAGGCAGAGGAGAAATCCTGTCCGTATCTGGCATAGTTTAGCCTCCAGGGATTAATTAAAGGCTTTTTCAGTTTCTTTCAAACCTCACAACATTCATCTCTGCCTCACTGAATAGGGAAAAGGGAGAGATATTTTCTCTGGTGAATCACCAGCCTGTTTCAATTTTCAGTTTTACATTGCAGTAATATTTTTTTCCTAAGGGAATACCACAGGAAGGGCAAACTTTGGCTTCTCACCATCGGAGCATTGCGTCATTAATACGAGCTGGAAATCTCAGGGGGTGGCTGAAACAAATATTCCCTAAACTTAGCAATCCCCCCTTCCCCGGGTGCTTCTGTCCCCTCTTCCCTGCCCACGGGGAAGGCAGGTGAAGGTGTCTGCAGAGCCAGCGTGGGACGGGGGCCCAGGGGAGCGGGAGCTTGCACGGGGTGATGCTACAGGAGCAGGGAGGTGTCTGCATACCCCCAGCTGCTGGCAGTGCTGGGACTGGAGCCCTGGGGACTAACGGAGCTTTGGGGCAGTAAAATCCTTTCTTCTACAACTCGGGCTTATGGTGATGGGCGCAGGGGGGGGAAAGGAGCCACTGAGCTCTCCGTGGCTCCATCTGATTCACATGTGGGGACTTCCATGCAGGTTTCCCAGTGCCAGGAAAGCACCTGTGGGGGCTCTGGTTTTTGGGCAGCGTCCTGAAGAAGCACCACGGTCCTGGCTCACCCTGCCTGAGCGCATGCATGGTGCCCTGTCCGGCTGTCCCTGGCTGCAGCGTTCATTTTCTGACCCCGTTACCTATTCCAGTTTGGATTTCAGCTGCTTAGACTTGATTATTTTAAACCCCCTCTATCTGATTATCAGCAGCCCAGCCAGGCCAGATATGAAGCTTCCTGGGGGATCCCCGATAGCATCGCAGAAGGATAATTCATCTCTCATTTACGCTTCTGGAGGGGGCTGGCCAGCAGAGACGGGGCAGGGGGAGAGGTGTGGGGACAGTACGTGGGACGGCAGCTCCCCTGCACCCCCTGTCCCGCAGCCTCACGCGTCTGAGGAACTTTGCTGTGATTGATTCCCTTGCTGCTGGGGGTGTGCAGGGAGATGTGCGCCAGCACCCACCACCCCCGGAGCTATCGGTGACGGGCACCATGGCACACGCTAACCCGCAGCGGCGTGGGAGGATGGCTCTGGATGCAGAGCAGAGCGTGGCTGCCCTGGCCGGTGCTGAGCAGCGATGTGCTGGCGTGGCAGGGAGCAGCAGGTTGGTACCAAAGCCGGGCAGCCCTCTGCAACCTTCCCAGAGCTGCCTTGCTCTTGCTTTTTGGTTTTTCTATTGTTATCCCAAAGCTCTCCTCCTCCTCCTCCTCTTCCCCCCAGCAGGATGAAGAAGCCTCCAGCTGGCCTAGGAGGCTTATCAGCTCTGGCTGGCTGGGTGTTAACAGTCTATTTGCATAAGTACCTGTCCCCGTCATATGCCACTCGCCTTTGTGACTCACTGCATTTGTTTATTTTTCCTGCAGCAGCCAGGCTTGCATCGTGAGGCTCCCCCAGGTATGCCAGGGCAGATGCCACCAGCCCCCGGCACCCTGCAGGGCCATGCGTGCCCCAGCCAGGGCCCACACCTTCCCTGGCTCACCCGCTCCTTCTGCCCTGCGGGACCAGCTTGGAAATGAAATGTGTAACTCACTGGGTCCTGGTTTTTTTTTCCTGGCTGTCAAGATAAAATTAAACTGAAGTCCCCCTTTCACACCTTGGCAGCTGTCCCTGTGTGGCGGCAGCAAGGCTTCCCCTGGGACCGCCGTCCCAGCTTGTATTGCAGGGGAGGGAGATGCATCTGGGTCGATGGCTGTGTGGTGGGGAACGCTCCTTAAAGCCCTCTCTGAACGCAGGTCTCCGCTCCAAAGGCAGCGGCAGCGGAGCCTGCCAGACCGACTCTTCTGGATTTGCTGTGCTAAAGCAAGCGTCGCTACAGCTCCGCTCCAAGCGCTGGTCATGACCGTGCCGTCACCTCCTCAGGTAGGAGCTGAGCAGTCTTGTTGCTGCTCATTAGCTCTGAAAGGTTTTCCCATCCATAATAAGAAAGTCATTAATGTTAAACTTCCGCTGCCAGGTACGACTGCTTTGAAGATGGTAACCACTATAAAGGGGGTATGCGTTGCATATACAACATGATAAAGCTCTGGCACGCAGGGAGCGTTGCTTCGATAGCTGTCTGTCATCCACGGAGCGCACCAGAGCGGGGCTCAGACGGACGTGGGGCCGCTCGGCAGCCCGGCAGTGCCAGCTAAGGGGGGCCCGTGTTCAAAGGGCAAGGGCAAACTCAAATAAAGAGCTGGTACATCCTCTGCCGAGCGGCTGTAATGCTATCCTAGGAGACGGCAGACTTAAAGATTTAATAAGTCTTCACCCTCTCTCGTTGCTGTGGTATTTTACAAATATGGCGCACAGCCTCAAGGTCCTCTGGGCCTGCAGGAGGGCAAGGCTCAGCGTGGGATCCCCTCCACAAGGAGCTACCGGTACTGAAGTATCTTCTCCTGAACTATTTTCTCCAGAAACCCGTCCTGCTGGCGTGTTATGCTTCCCCTCCATGGCTGATGAGCCCGTGAATCAGCTGTCCGTCCATCCATCCATGCATCCAGCCGCTTCTTGCATATAAAAGGTATTTTAGACACATATTTCTGGCATTCATCATACCATTCATCACATAAAGTGCCTTTGACAGTCTATCAGTTGGAGCCATCCCTGGAGCGCATTGCTCCTCTGCCCGGAAGAGCGGATGGAGGAAGTTTGGGTGCGAAGAGTGAGGGATTTGACTCGGCACATCCAGTCTGGGTTTTGGCTGTGCTGCCTGGGGTGTGATGTTATGGGGCAGACTGAAGGGTGCTCTGCAGTGGAGAGAGATGGGTAAGCGTGGAAAGGCTGATACCCGGCAATTTGGTGTGAATGCAGTTGTGGAAGAGGATCAGTGGACTGGATTGTCCAAAGAAAAATGCAGTGGGTGGCAGAGGGAGAAGACAGAGGGCGGAAGAAGCAGACGATACACCACACGAGCCATCTACAAAGTGGCTAAAAGAGGAGCAGAACCACGGAAGGATGAATTCATGAAGCCAGGAGAGGGCTGCAGGGATCTCATTCATTCCTTTAGACGAACAGTGCCCAAGCTGCCAGCTAGGGCCCCTCTTGGAGCCATTTGAGGGTGGTGAACCCCCTCTGGCTTCCACAGTCAACCAGAAAAGTGTCTGATTTGTGACCAAAATTCAGATGCCCTTATTTCCCCCCCCGGCATGGATGGCTGCATGCCCATGGGCTGTAGGGTGGCCATTCTGGCTTTATAGACACACTGACATAAATGTTATGGCTGCAGCTTGCTTGAATTAATGGCAGACTTTGCACCTAACTACATAGCCTAAAAATGATTCAAAAATTACAAATCCCGTAGAATGTGGATTCTCCGGCTATGTCAAACCCAGAATAACTGAAATGAAATTAGCAGGATTACTCCACGGGCGTTCGGTGCCACGGGTACCCCTCCGCTCCTCCCCCGCCTGCCGTGCCGTGCATCGCACCTCCGGCAATCGCCCTTCAGCGGCGACGGAGAGGCCGCTGACGTGGTGGGCCCTGGTCACGTTGGAGCAGCGTTTTCCAGTCTCAGCAATGCCAGCAAAGGGACTGGTAGCGCAAAAAGCAGATGGGATGGGACATAGCTGCCTACGTGGCACGCAGCTTGCTCAGCAACGCTCTCCGTCGACCTGCCTGAATCATAGAATCATAGAATGGTTTGGGTTGGAAAGGACCCCTAGAATGGCAGCACCGGCCTCATTTTAGTCCCGTGCTAACAGGAGATGAAGAGCCTAGGTCAATGTCCTCAAATTTCAGAGGAGCAGAAGGTGGAGAACTTGGATCCAAAATCATATTTACCATCTCTCTCTCACAGCCCTTTGTACCTTATGCTAATAAATAGCGCTGCACATGCACAACTTGATCCAGACCCTGCAGAAATCAATAGGAACTGCCGGGTGCTCCATCCTCGGAAAATCAGATCATGCATCTCTGTGACTAAAGGTGGCTTTCAGAGCCAGCCTTCAGGCGCCCTTTTCAAAAGCCGGTATCGTGGCATGTTGTATGGGGTCCTGGCTATGTTCAGACCTGATGAATCTTCTTGAAAGTTGTAAGTCTGAAGAAATCCCTCCCTTCCCATCTTCATCTCTTTTCCTCAAAAGCATTAGCAGCTGATTTGTCCTTCTGGCCACCCTGAGGTTGTTTTGAACCGTCGTTGCCAGTCCCACATCCCACGTGCTTCCCTCTCTCCTTGCTGTGTCCAGGCTAAGTTTGCCGCTTGGGAATATGGCTCAGGCGATGGAGTGTCCGTGTCAGCCCCCCTATGGTTAAAACCAACCCCGTAAGCAAACCATCATCATTTTATTTAGGACTTTTGGATGAGATAATGGTTTTCCACTTTGAAAAGAAAGCTCTCTGCTTCAACATTTATTTTCTATAAATGCCTTGGCATTTATATTGCAACAGGAGACTATTCAGTGACATTATCTGATAAATATCATGTTATACAGCTGCAATTTACAATGCATATATTTTTAACAGTGCTAAAAATTAAATTAAAATATGGTACTTACAGAAAACAAATGTCTGTTCTAGCAATTTTGTTTTTCAGGGTGCACTACTTTTTTAAAAATCCGATACCATCTTTATCCTGTCAGGCAGTAAATTATGCACTTGCACTTTCATAAACTCTCCCCTTGGGAACTTAGTCAATGAAATGGAAATGTCTTCTTCACACCCTCCAACTCCAGAGAAATACAGGGAAATAGCCAGCTCGGTTATAAACTGAATGTCTAGAGGGAATCCATATAAAATGTGGATTAATGCAGTCCTGATGCATGTATTGTTAAGCATATGTACTGTTCACTCAAACGGCGCGTTGGATTCTGTCTCAGATCTTTCATGTCTTTTTTTTTTTTTTAATTGGGGGAGTAACTGCATGTTCTGGGGTGGGACCTGCAGGTAGGGAGGCACCGGCTGGCACCTGCCTGTTAAGCTCCCTCCCAAGCCAGGGTGGCTGGAGGAGGAGGAAAGCTCTTCTGGCCTCCTCCGGGGTGTAAAACACAGCTGCTTTTACACCTAGGCAGATCCTTACCCCAATTGCGGGGTGGGAATGGGTAGGACAAGGGTTTGCAATGGTATGTCCTGCCTTTGGGATAGCCCTTCACGAGGGAGAGGACAGGAGAGGTTCTGAGGCAGCTGGACTGGAGGATCCTTGTGGGTCCCTTCCAGCTGAACTATTCTAAATCTTCTAAATCTGCCACTGCTTTCATTGTCCATCACCCAGAACTACAGACTTCGCCCACAGGAGTCAAACATCTCTGTGCTGACACTCTGAGCGGTCTGAGGAGCCATGTTATCCCACCACCGCATCGGACATGGGAAGTTTGGAATGCCAGCAAAAAGGGAGCAAAGGAATGAAAGTGGGGGAGTGTGCCGTGATGCCCAAGGATCCTTCCAAAGCGTGAGGAGCTACGACAGGTCTGTCCCAGGCGCAGCGCTGAAGCTGTTCAGCTGACCGCTGATGGTCCTTATTTCCCCAAATCGACCCTTGAGGGCCCTTGGAAAACCCCAGTTCTTGCAGCCTGAGGACTGGATGAAACGTGTGCCGCATCACATGTGCTTTGGAATAGAAATAAACTTAGAGGAAATGGAGAAACCACCACCACCAACAACAACAGAAATCTTGAAATTCGGCAGAAAAAATATGGTGCACAAACCCCACAAGAATGTGAGCATCTTTGTGCAAAACCACTTACAGATGCATTCCTTGAAGGTAATCCCTTCCGACAGAGAGAGGCTGCCACTTCTTTGAAAGATATTAAAGCAGCTGTTGCTGGCACATAGAGAATTTTTGAGTTATCCATTAAGGGATGGACGTTTGTAATGCTATAGCTATTTTTTTTGTTTGTTTACAGTTCATTTTGATACCAAATTTCTAGCTACTGAAGGTAATTGAGACTGCAAACAAAATCTCACTATCTGCTGATCTGCCAAATCAAATTTTCTTCTCCTGTAAGTAGAGTATTTTTCCTTAGCTTCAGAGAGGAAAAGAATTATGCAGAATGAATGAGAAAGAAAAGGGATTAGTTTATATAATGACCAGAGCAGCCATCTCTCCCTTGATCCTTCTGTAGTAGTTCATTCCTGAAGATGGGAGTGATTATTACTGTAATTTAGAACAGAGCTCCTTCTTTTTCCTTCTGCTGCATCTGCTTACTATTTTCCAAATTAACACATATTTTAATAAAACCTAAACATCCCGATGTGTAGCTGGGGTACCGGATGACCCTACCTGGGATATGGATGCAGCAAGACTTTCATCATCTTTGTGTTCCCCTCCCAGAATGGCTCTGGTCCTTGATAGAAAATAAAGTAGCCATGAGGCTATTTTGATGACTTCTGGCCACCAGAGGCCTCAGAAGAGGGTAGCGAAGGCAGTAAAATAGCAGCCACGTGTCTCCTGCGCTGTCTTCAACTTGCGGGGTGCTTCCGAGGATCTCCAAGAGCTCTTTGGCATCAGAGCATCTCCCTTGCCTTGTGGTGGTCCTCACCCACCCGGCCCTGACGCTGGGTGCTTATCACTGCAGGAGTTGGCTGAGAGAGCTGGGTGCTCCTCGTGGCTTCCCATGAGCTGGCGTTACTAAATGGATTGTTACTAAGGGCCTTGAGTTGCGCCAGGGCAGGTTTGGGTTGGACATTAGGAAAAATTTTTTCACCAGAAGGGTTGTTAGGCATTGGAAGGGGCTGCCCAGGGAAGGGGTCGAGTCCCCATCCCTGGGGGGATTTAGAAGCCGGGCAGATGAGGGACATGGTTTAGTGGTGGGATGGCAGGGTTAGGGTAACGGTTGGGTTTGATGATCTTAAAGGGCTTTTCCAACTTAAACAATTCTGTGATTCTATGATTCAAAATGATGCTGAATTTTCATTATATTTGAGAGCAAGAACACTCGCACTCCCTTGGACTTGTTCTATCCAGAAGTCTGGTGCTAACGCACTACAGCAATCAAATTTGATGCCAACGAGGCCACTGGGTTTTCCTCTTCCTCTCCTGTGAGATCTCCTGGTGCCCAGGTTTTCGCTGGCCTCAAGTCCTGTCGAGAAGTTTCATTCAACCGAAGGGTTGGGAGCTGAGCTGTTTGGTAGCTTGTTCTCCTGAAGGTGGTGTAAACAGTGTTGTAATCGTAGCTCTAGGGTGAGCCAGCTCACCCCTAAAATCAATGTATTCACCCCCAGTCATGCCAGCACCACGCTGCCCCAGAGCGTGGTGGCAACCCCGAGGCACGGGCAGTGGTACCAGTAGCTCCCTGGCACTTTTGGGGGGCTCCTGTTTAGTGACAGGATTTAACTCCGCGGAACTTGCACAGAGCTCCTAAAGGCTCTGTCCTTCACTTCAAAACGTCAGTTAATTCTACTTACGTGCTCATCCTCGGAAGGTTGCCTATATTTTTCTTGTAGGTATGCAAAAATAAGCACTGGTGAATGAAGATGAAAGGAAAACGTTGCTGGTTTCTTCCCTGGAGATCGTATTTCTTACTTGTTGCATAACTGCTTATTTTAGCATCAATCAGCCCAGCCTTTGTTGTGTAGACAATTCCATCCTTTTGGAGGATTTGTGCAGTATTATTTCTTCCAAAATGCTTTTTTTTTTTTTTTCTTTTTATTATTACATTTATTTCTCCTCTTAGCAAATGCCAGCTGACAACACCCTGTCAGAGCTCTTCATAAGTGTTACATAAATGTCATGCTATGTAAACGGCGTATCGTATATCTCATACACATGACCTTTCTGTAGAACCATCCATCAGGTGTTACCTCTCTGTATTTTATGCATGTGCTCCCTTATACGCATTTGCCTCCAAGTTTTGTATGAGCGTGCACGTATGGTCGGCAAAAATCTGCTAAGCATGCAATCGCTACAACCCAGGAAAGAACTCAAAATGCAGAAACGTCCGAATTCTTGTTGCCGGTGCAACTTAAGCGGACCAAGATTTTAATTCCATGACCAGATACTCTTTTTCTTCCGCGTCGCTACGGCGTGCAGCGCACGAGATGGTCAGCGAGGGGCTCAGCAATGCTGGCTCGGTCCTATTGTTCAGGATGCGATCCTAGGCCTTAGCTCAGCACATTGCTCACACGGCTGACCACTTCTGGATTTCGCAGCAACAGAAAATACAGCTCCGAGATTCCCGCCTGCAGTTTTCGAAGCAGAAGAAGGCGCCCATCTTCTGAAGGAGAGCAAAAATGCATTGAGGTTGCGTCCAGGGATGCTGCAGCCCTGCCGCGCGCAACCCCTCTGCACCGAGGAACTGATCTGCGTGCCTGGATTTTGACATGCTGGGACCTCCTTTGGGGGTGGTGTCCAGAAATCCTGGAGAAATGGCCAGAAGGGGCGTAAGGCTGTAGTGTGCTGTAGAGGACCGGAGCAGGGACGTTGGCAGGTTCCTCTGAAGACAGAATTATTAATTTCCTCATGGCTTTTTCTGCGGTACTTTCCACTACACCGCATCAGTGCCTCAGCACGTCATTAATCCTCCCCAAACACCCGTTACAAAGATGGGTCAGGGTGACACATGGATGGATTAAGGTCAGTTTTGACTAATTCAGGGTACTCCATCTGAGAAGCGTAATGGCTGCTTTTTCAGAGCATTTAACATGATGCAGCACTTCATACATGCAAGCGCAGCACCCGCTGCTTCCAGCTGCACGAAGATGGATGTCAGCAATTCAGGCTAAAGGTTTCGAGCTACACAGCCGCGATGTGGACAGTACAACCGTCAGCACCCAAAAGTTTGGTTTAATGACTTTCGTCAGCGTTACGAAGCCCGTGGCAAGGGCAAGGAGAGAATCCTCTTCTTCCGGAGAGTTTTATCCTGTCCTGACTGTTGGACTGCGTCCGCATCTTGCAGCCCTTGCTTTGTTCTGTGGGCGGTTTTTGGTTCTGCGGATGAGATGAGGATCTGGCCAAAATTTGTTTCCTTTTTGACTTATGGAGCAGGTCCATGGCACACAGGTGTCATATGGAAAACAGATTGTGGCGATGTAATTAAGAACTACATTAGAATACGTGTGCACAAGAAAGTCTCCATAAATGGGTACAGAATGCCTTGCTTGGGACGTTTGTGATGTTCTGAGCAGGTAACACCGTGACCTTCAAACTGTCCCCTAAGGCAGCCTGTGCACGTAGGTGGGGTGGGATCCACAGGTGAAGTCCTGGCAGCGAATGCCGCTGGGTGCCAAAGCAGAGGGGCCAGCGTCCGCTGAGGTACGTGGGGCTGGCGGGGACCAACAGAAAGGGGCCATGCCCCTGAGTCCCACCGCTCTGGCACCACCAGGAAAGGCTTTTTTAATTAGGGTGGGACTCTGGCACCACCAGGAAAGGCTTTTCTAACTAGGGGCTGAAGTTCCCCATTCCCTGGGGGGGCGCTGGGCGGGCTCTGAGCGCTGGGGCAAGCAGGTCCCCCAAGAGCAGCATCTTGAGGGACTTCAGCAGCTGGAATCCGGCGTGTTTTTGCTGTGCGTTGTGAGCGGCTCTTCGTCCAAGCCCAATAACATGACTGATTTGGGTGGGTTTATCTAAAAGGCCATAAAGGGCTGCCTCACGGTAAGTTTCAGGACCCTATTTCCAGAGTTAAGAGTCCTAAAAACAAAACAAAAGCCTCAACAAGCCCAAGAATGACCAAAGCAATGCTCCTCTCCTCCTCTGCTTTCATCTTTGGAATAGCCAAAGGACTTGGGAGCATTCGGAAAATATCCAGCACAGGCTGCCAAGGCAGAAAGTTGCAGCCTAATTCATTCAAGTTCGGCAAATTATAAGGAGGCAGAACAGGGATGTATGGCGGGGAGCATCTGGCTACCCTGGTTGTGGTGATTGTAGCTGTGGTCCCAATGGTTTTTAACAACCAGTAACCCATAGTTTTAGAGCTGATCAGCTTAATGAATTTTAAGAGCTGATGGCAGATTGTGACTGAAAGACCATCTTTAATCGGAATTTTAATCTTCCGCAGCAGCGGTTTAAAATGGTGCGAAACAACTCCTGCCGTTTGTTTGGCTGTAGGGCCTCCGAGAGTTTGGAAAGTCGTACGTGGTATAGACCCCTCCATCCAATTATTATTATTTTCATTTAAGAAAGTGTTCGCATCTCGGCAGCCGCGCTGTGGCTGGTTTTAATCCCGGGGAAGCAGCTGGCAAGAGGCAGCCCTGGGCCACACAGAGCCCACAGCATCCATTTTGGGGGGCACACGGCGGGACCCGCGCCGCTCCTCTCCGCGGAAACTCTGCGAAGTTTTTTTGGGGGGCACACCCCCCCCTCCCCGGGGCTTTGCTGCTGCAGCCGCTCCTCCAGCCCCGCCGCTGCTCGCCCCTCCGCGGGCCCTGCGCGCCCCCAGAGCGGCCGCGTGTGGCGGCGCGGCCCGCGCGCCCTGCCCGCCGAGCAGCGCGGTGCGGGCCCGCGGCCGCGGAAGTTTGCTACGCGGGAAGAGGGGGGGGGGGAAGGAGGGCTCCGCACCGCGGCCCCCACCCGCTCCGCGATGGGCAAGAACCGTCTGTTTGACGCAGGAGAAATGGCAAATTTTAAGTACGTCATTAATATGGCGCCAAAAGGTTTTTTTTTTTTTTTTAAGTATAAGCTTTTTTTTTTTTTTTTTTTTTTTTTTTTTAGGTTGCAGCAGCGGCCCCGTGTACGCCTGTGCACAGCGCGGAGAGGGGGCGCGGGGCGGGGAGGGGAGGGGGGGGGGTAGCGGAGGGGAAGAGTGCGGGTGCGTGCGGGTGCAGGGCCGGCGGGACCCCTGCGGGGCGAGCGGCTCCGGGCGTGCGGCTGCGGGGCTCCGGGCAGCGCCATGGGGCCCCGGCGGCCGGCGGGGGGGTGAGGAGCGGGGCGGGCGGCGGCGGCGGCACGGCCCGGGATGGGACCCGCGCTGCCCGCACCTGGCCCTGCCGCGGCGCCTCGGGGGGGCAGCGGGGGGGAGAGGGATTGAAGATTTGGGGCGGCCGAGGAGGAGGGGAGGGTGCGCGCCTCGCTCTCTGTGTGTGTGTGTGAGTGTGTGTGTGTGTGTGTGTGGAAGCGCCGCCACCATTATCCGTCCCCGCTCCGAAAGTCGCTTCCCCGCCTCCCTGCCGGAGCCCGAGCGGCGGCGGGGCGGGCGGCGGGGCGCGGAGGAGCCTGAGGAAGTGCGGGGTAAAAAAGAAAGAGAAACAGGCGGGCAGGGCTCGCCCGGCCGCCGCGGCGCGGCCATCTCGGCTGGGAGCGGGGCCGCATCCATGGAGTTACCGGGCGGCCGCTCCTGAGGAAGGGCCCGGCCGGCGCGGCCCCGGCAATGACACCGGATTGAGCCGGCGAGGGGGCTCTCCCGGCCGGGGACTGCGGGAGCATCCCCCGCCCCCCGCCTCCTCCCCGCCCGTAACCCGAGAGACAGCCTCAACTCCGGGAGGACACTCTCCGGCAAAGGTAAAGCCTCGGCGGGGCTGGCCGCGGGAGCGGGCTGGTTTTGCGGCGGATGGTTGTTTTTGCAGCTCCCCCTGCTTCGCTGGTATTTATTTTATTTTTTTTTCCCCCCCCCCCCCCCCCCCTCCTCCTCCTTAGCTCCCTCCCCCCCCCCCCCCCCCGGCCGCGAGGCGGGGGATGTGCAGCATTTCCCGGGCTGGATTGCGCATGTTGGTCACTCTTCTTTTAAACTGTACGAGGAATGTAAACAAGAACTTTTTTTAAAAGGGTCGGCTCGCACCTTCGCCTTTTTTTATTTCCCAAATTAATGACTGCGGCAGAGGCTGCCCCGCGCCCTGCCCGCCGGGGGGAGGGGGGGCCGCGAACACGGCGGCTGCTGGGGGCGACGAGCGGCTGCGGGGGCTTGGGGGGGGGGGGGGGGGGAGGAACTCGGCTCCGGGCGGTGCTGCCGGGGAGCGGCGGGCCCGCGGGCGCGGAGCGCTGCGCGGGGCCGGGATGGCGGGGCCCGGGGGCGTGGCGGCCGCCGGCTCCCGCCCGCCCCCCCCCCCCCCCCCCCGCGCCGCCCCCCCTCCAAGCATCGCCCGGGCCCAAACCCCCCCCCCCGTGGCCCTGCCGGGGGTCCCGCGGGGCGGCCCCCCCCCCCCCGCCGAGCCGCCACCCCGCCCCCCCCCCCCCCCCCCCCCCCCCCCCCCCCGGGCTCCCTCCCTCAGCCCCCCCGGGGGAGCCCCCCCCGCCGCTCCGGCCCCTTCCCCGCCTGCCGAGCGCTGAGGATGCGGGGCTGGCAGCGCCTTTCCCGGCCGCCCCGCGCCTGGGGCGGGGGGAGCAGCCCCCCTGGAAGTTGGGAAGCGCTGCAAAGGCGGGGGGGCTGCTGCTGCTGCATTGGCAAGCTCGGGTGCCATTAGGGGGGGAGGCAGAAAAACCCCGAAACGTCTCTCCATACCTGTGCATCCTGAGCGCTTTTTGAGTGGGAAGGGAAGGATGGCATTCGCAGGGAAAATTCCCGGCTCCTTCTCTCAGCACCCACGGTGAAAATTGTTTACTTACGGGTTTGAGCCTAGACCCTCCTACCGCTGGGACATTTCTAAGAGGAGATTTTGCTCGGGGAAAAAAATAATCAATGAGCTCAGCCTTTCTCCCAGGAGTGAGGAGCCCGGCTCTTAGGAATGGTGTTTGACCTTTAAGCATTTATTGGCTACTGAGGTTAAAATAAGCTTGAGATAGAAGTAAAAATAGCTGGCAGAAAGGTTAAATCAAAGGTTAAATTTGTTTTTCCTAGGAAAATTGAGGCTGATGTCCAAAAATGAAGGCTTGGAGCAAAGGAAGGGGGGGGGGGGGGGCTCGGCGCCAGGTCTGTAGGCAGGGAGATGCAATTCATTTTGAAGTGTTGGTGGCTGCCGGTAGTGTTTGACACCAAGTTCTGAAAGTTGGTGGATAGATGGTCCTCAAACTAAAGTCTTTCAGCTAAGGTCTGGTTTTTGCCTGCCTCTGGGTACTTGGTACAAAGATCGGCGTGCCCATAGCTCCTGTTGATTTTCCTCCAAGTTGTGGATGCTCAGAGACCTGCAGGATTGGGCAGCCGACTGCGGGTGAAGAGCCGTGCCCGGTGTCCCTGCCCTTGCCCGGTGTCCCTGCCCTTGCCCGGTGTCCCTGCCCTTGCCCGGTGTCCCAGCCCTTGGCTGATGTCCCTGCTCTTGCCCTGTGTCCCTGCCCGCTCCCTCCTGCCCGAAGGCAGGGGTGGCCCCGGGTGCCCGCAGTAACCTTTCCAATTACCTGCACTCTGTCTGGGCTTGCTGAAGAAAAAAAATGGATAATTAGAGGGTAACAAGTCAGAAGAGGCAAGCAAAGTTATAAATGTGAGTAGTAAAGAAAAATAAGCCCCTTGTAGATGTAGAAAAAGGCAAAGCACAGGAAGTAAACGAGGACTTGTTTTGTTTTAAATTTAAATGAGATTAAGTTTTTGCCCCAGGGAACTAAGACAGCAAGCAGAGTGGCTGGGGAGGAGAGGAGGAATGGCTCGCTCTTCCTCACCTGGGCTGCTGAGTTTTTGCTGAAGATGCTGGAGCTGACAGCAGCCCGTGGAGGAGGCGGAGGGGCAGGCGAGCCCCGGCTGGCAGGGACAGGCTCCCACTGCCCAGCAGATGAGGGTTCCTGGCTCCCAGGAGCGTGGCTTTCTGGATTTACACATCGCAAGGTTACCAGGGAGGTTAAGAAAAGAGCAAGGCGGTTTCTCCTGAGATGTAAGGGCTGTGCACCGAGGCTTGCTGGCGGTCTGCTGGCACAGGCGATGCATGTCCTTTGGTCAGAAAGTTTTGTTCTTCTGTTATTGTGAAATTGGGGCTGTGCCTGCATCGGGGGATGCTGCTGCTCTTGACAGCAACGCTTGGCTCCAAAACCGTTAATGAGAAAAGGCGATCCGAGGAGGACAGCCCTCCTATGCTATAAAGTCTGGGACCTTCCAGCCCTCCACCCTCCTTCTTATACTTTCTAACAACCTGCTGGTATTCCTAGACAGAGCAAAGAAATAGTTAACGCGGAGGGAAAGCGTTGATGAGCTGCCCCTGGACTCCACATCACCCACCGTCACCGGTGGAGGGGAGAGGGGGGTCTGGGGTCCCTGGGAGCGGGGCCGGAGCGGTGGGCATGCCGCTGGGGGCACTATTTGCTGTTTGTGTTCCTATTTCTGTGCTGGAAGAACAAACAGGGAAGTGGTTTTTCTGCAGTCTCATTGCAGCTCACAAACAGAGCACAGAATTCAGCCGGGGTTGCTCAACTGTCTCAGCGTCGGAGGTGACAGCGCAGGGGGACCGAGCGCGGCGCATCCCCTAACGTGTGGATGAGCGCTGGGAAGAGGTGATGACCAAATACATTTTTTTTTTTTTTTTTTTTTTTTTTTTTTTTACTGGAACTTCTGCAGGTTTCGGTGCCTGTTCCCTGTGTGCACAGGCGCGTATGAATTTCTCCAGTTTGCTTGCTACAAGCCAGAAAAGGTTCATCCTTGCAAACGGCCCCTGCCCATGGTGCCGTGATGCCCCCAGGAGCTCCAGATCCCACGTGGAGTCGATGTTTGCGGGGAGCTGGGGAGCGTCAGCGGATTCCCCCGAGCAGAAGGATCCTGGAGGGGTTCGCAGAAGGCGAGGAGTCTGTGGGAAGGGGTTGTTTGCTGGCTGAGGCATTTGGGTTTGGTGTGCAGTGGGAACCTGGGTGCACCACGGGTGCAGGGAGGAGCGCCCAGGTGGGACAGGAGCTCAGCACCACCTGGGCACACTCAGCTCTGGGCTGTGCCGCAGGGGTCCAGCTGCCCACCCTTCTCCCAGGTTGCATGGCCTGGGCCAAATTGCATCTCCAAAGGCTCTTCTTCAGCCCTTCCCTGCTGCGAGGCAGGACCAGGCAGCCCGAGGCCATCATCTCAATTTTACTGCCAATCCTGTGGCTCATTTGTCCAAAGCCCTAGCGATTTACATTTGTTTAGGCTGATGGAGGGCCATCATCTTCCTCTCTTTAGCATTTATCCGCCTTTCTCAGCTTGAACAAAGGCAATGCTGAACATGTGTTAGTTTGCAAGCAATTCCTGTTTTTGGGTTTCCAGGCATTAGCGCCGGGCTATGCCTGTGGATTTGAGTTGCAGACAGTTCAGGGGGATGTTCATTTGTTTATAAAAGAAACCCACATCTGTTTCTGTTTTAATTTTTTAAGCAAGCATACATAGAAACCTTTTGCTTGGTTTCTGGCTCTGTAAAAGTTGGATTTTGGGCCAAGTTTGACCTAACGGTGACCTTTTCAAAGGATTACAAATTTTTTTGGTATTTGTTTATGACTTTAATAATGATGCCATGCAGGGAATGGGTCAGTTAAAGGTGAAATTAGCTTCTAATGTAGACAAAGGATTAATTTTGGGGCAGAGACCGTATTTTGTGGAGACTTTAAATTGCTCAGTACTACACCAACTGAATTGCTCCCGAGAGCTTGCTCCCTGCGAGGCTTGCCAGGGCCAGAGCTCCGGCCTTGGGAGTGCAGGGATGCAGGCGATGGGTCCCCAGCGCTGGATGCTGGGGTGCTGGGAGCCTGTGGCTTGCCCAGCCACCTTCAGACTCTATAACTGTGCTCCAGATGGGGAAATGGCCCAATTACCCTTCTTCTACAGCAAATTCCTCTGTGAAGTACCATGCCTTTGCTGTTTGGCTGCTCAGGAAGATGAGTCCCTCGGAAAACAGCATTGCTCAGCGCTGCCTGGAAGTTAACCATTTTCTGAAAAGCCCTGTAGTTTTGGCCCCAAATTTTCCTTCCTTCAGGCACACCATACCTTGTGGGCTGTTGTGTGCCATCCTCTACCCAGGTGGTAGTTGCCTTCCAGTGCTGCTGTCTTCAGAGATGTCCATGCTTTCCTCCAGCCAGAATTTCATTCAGAGCAATTGAAATGCAGTTTGGTTCAGAGGATGCTGTCTTGGATCCTGCCAAGCAGCAGCAGCAAAATGATTTACTGAAGCAGGGCCACTATTTTACCTGCAGTGTGAACCACTTGTGTACGTGAACTTAAATTCACACTGCTAGCAAGCGTGTAAGAGAGTGTTGTGTGGGTGGGTGTAGGACAGGAGTGGGGTGCAAGGACCAAGTTCAATTAAAGGGATGATCCGTGTGGCTTCTCACATGCATATCGGAGCCCAAACCAGTCCCAGCATCCTGACACCTGTGCCGTGCATTAATCATATCCCAAGGGGAAACCCTTCCCTTAGAAGGAGAGTGATGTCCATGATGCTGCCTTGCTGTAAAGGCAAGGATGGGAGATGCTGGAAGTCTCCCTGGCTCTCAGTAGCATTCCTTTGCTGCAGCTCAGGTGTTTCTTTGCCCCATTGACTTTGGCTTGCTTAATCTCTCTGACCAGGAGCTCCAGAATCTATAAAAAGCACAGCTCCAGCTTTGTGCTCCGCAAGCCCGTTTGCCACTTCAGACCAGTAGGAACCAGTTTGAAAAGGTTCAGGTAGAATTTCCACTAAAAGTAAGTAAACTGCAGTTAGAGCTGTCTTCAGTATCATTTTCCCCAAGCAAAATCTAATGGCTACTTGGAAGAAGGCTGGTTTAATAACATCTGTTTCCCCTCAAATCGCTGGGGGAAAGTATTGATATTGCCATATTCTCAAGGAACATTTTTAATCATGTTTTGACAGGGCACTGCCTCACCACAACACCGATAGTTTACGGCACTTTGTAGTATGGTCCCTTATAATGGTGTGATAAAATATAGTGCGTATATTGTAAAATACAAGCACTGCAAGGGTTTTATATGCTTATGTGGAACTTTTTGTGTTGTTCGGGGGGAGATGGCATGCTCTCGCCTGCTGTCCAGCGTCTGTGCTGCATGCTGGGACTGAACCACACAAAACCAGTGTTCCGTTATCATTCCCACTTACCATTTGCAGAGGTGGTAGTGTGTGTGCCGTGTTACCAACCTTGAGTTCCTACAAAATAGCTCAGAAAGTACTAGGAAGATTTCCACGAGATCAACGTTGTTTTCTGCGGTGCATTTTAGCTCACAGCCTGCTGGATAGTTGTCTGCTCCGTATGGTAGCCCTTTCCGTCCCGAGCTCTCCAAGCCTTCTATTGGGGAAGCCACATTGATCAGCCACCAGTCACATTGGTAAACTGGGGGCTTAGAAAGTTAAAATTGCCTCTTCCCTGCCTCTTCCCTGCCTCTTCCCTGCCTCTTCCCTGCCTCTTCCCTGCCTCTTCCCTGCCTCTTCCCTGCCTCTTCCCTGCCTCTTCCCTGCCTCTTCCCTGCCTCTTCCCTGCCTCTTCCCAGACCTACTGGTACAGGTACTTGACTTTCAGTTCCTGAGGGGCGAGTTCAGGAGAACCTGCTGATTTCAAGTGGTTCTGTGGCTTGTTCAAAGTCACAAAGCAAATCAGCAGCCGAGCTTGAAACGGGTCTCCCCTCCTCCTGATGGGTGCGGTGGCACCCACTGCTGTGGTTTTGTCTCCAAGAGGATGGAGAAGTTGCAGCGGCTGCGCAGAAGCCGCTCGCTCAGTCCCCCAGGAGCTGCGGTGCTGGCGGGGGCTGCATGGCTGTGCTGGAGCAGGCAGAGCAGCTCTGGGTGATGGGAAGCGTGCTTCAGGCTTGGCTGGAGCACACTGGCTGTGTGACAGGTACAGCAGAAGTCTTTAAAAGAAGTAGATACCGCCTGAGTGGGAAGATGAGTCAGAGGGTAAAACCCAGGTCTCATTGTACACAGGGGTCCTCTCCAGCTCCATCGTGCTCGGACTTCCCCCTGCAGACATACTGAGAGGGCACAGAGTTTCCATTCTTCTCTCTGTGCACTTCTTAAGTTTGCAGCCCAGACAGGTAGTTCCTGGGATGTCTTTTGTCCTGTCCCACAGCCCCATGGTCCGTGGTGGGGCGTCCTCCCGGTCCGTGGTGGGGCGTCCTCCCGGTCCGTGGTGGGGCGTCCTCCCGGTCCGTGGTGGGGCATCCTCGGTCCGTGGTGGGGCATCCTCCGGTGGTGATGCTCTTGCAGAGGGAGGTTGTGAATCCCGCATGGGCAAATTGCTCTGCAAAGCTGGGTGACCAAAGTGTATCTCCTAGGAGCAGGGAAAGCTGGTAGAGAGACACTGGCACCCTTAAAGTTTAAAAAAAAACCCAACCCACTATGAGGATTGATTTCTTCCTTTTTTAAGCCCCTGGGTAGTTGTCTGTCGTGAGGGTAAGTACTGGCTGGTGCTGGGATAACTGTTGTGCAGATATTCAGAAATCACAGTGATTTGGTGCCGAGATGAGTTTCCTGGGCATTAAGTGTAATGTTCAATTTCTCTTGTTACAGATGGAAGAAAAACGACGCAAGTACTCGATCAGCAGTGATAACTCAGACACCACTGACAGTAAGACCTTTAATTCAAGGCTTTGAACGAGATAACTAAGCGATTCACCTCCAGCAGGGAAAAACGCTTGAATAATTACTTTGCAAATAGTGGAGGAAACTGCATTTGCTGGGAAGTCTCTGCACAATGAATTGTGCGCCGGGCGGGGTTTGTCAGAAATGCAGCAACAAGCTGATACCAATTGAAATGCCCCGGCTGTGGTTCCTCTTGACTGATGAGAGCTCTCCCTGGTGTGAGGAGTCTGGGCAGGGAGGGCTGCTGATTGCATATCTGCTAACGAAGCAAACACCCTTCGTACACAAGTTGTCCTTTCCTGGGAGCTGCAGCCTGAGACCAGTTAGCTCCTGACTGAGTGGTACTGGGGGAAAGGGAAGTTTTTTACTGGAGTCAGGGTAAAACCAGAGCCTCCTTGTTCCCTTCTTGCAAGCTGAAGAGTGATGCGGGAAAAGGGATAAGGCTCGAGCCAGCAAAGCTTGCAAGCCCACGCTTGCTTTTCAACATCTACCTCACTTCATCCTCATTCAGGAAAGCACAGAAGCATGTGCTCGATAATAAACATGTGCAAATGTGCTGAATTTTGGCTATAAATAGAGCGCTTTCCTCTCCCACTTATTCCAGGGTTTCACCCACTGCAGACATACCGCAGTGCTGTAGCGTGCAGTACCCTCCAGGCACTGGTCTAATCCCTTGTCTGGGCTCCGGAGTTGCCTACTAGTTGCTCTTCTTGGTTTCTTACGAGTGTCACAGTAATTTCATCCGGGCCGTGCTGGGAATTTGCTCTCCACACTTTACAGGATCTGCCTGCTGGATATCCGAGAACGAAAGGGACTTTGGTAAAGACACTAAACTTCTGGGCCTTTTCCTAACAGGATGATGGGGAGATTACAGGGGGTTATGGAAAGGCTGATCTTGCTGGGTTTGGCTGCCATTCCCACAGCTTTAGCCAAAAAAATTGTCAGCGTGACCGGAGTTTGCACCGCTACAGCCGACGGGAACCTGCTGTCTGGCTGCCGGAGGGGACCCCTGTACCGCTGGAGCCTGGCGGGGGGGGGGGGTGTCTGGGGGCTGAGCCGTGCCTACGGAGTGTTTCAGGCTCTGTCAGCACGGCTCGCTTCTTGTAAAATAAAACATCTCTATCTCAGAAAGGGGTTTGTTTTGGAAGCCATGCTCCAAACTTCCCGTCTCCTAATCCCCAGATGCTCAAAGGCTTACCAAGCCCAGCCATGCTAGCTGGCTTCTCTGCCTTTCGGGGGTAAGGCATCTTTAATCACGGTATTAAACAGCATGGCCTTATCTCCATCGGGCTTGGATATTTATGCTGCAGGTGATACCTAAGCTGTTGACAAATGCTCTCCTGCATTATAATTGTAAACAAAGCGATGACCTTCTTTTTTTGTGCCTCCGCCAGGAAGGGATGCTAGTGGCACGTTATGGAAGTCTACATAGTTGTAAGCACCGCGTTTTAGCTTGCGAAGAGGGGGCAAGGTGGAAATCAGTGACGCGATTTCTCGGGATAAACTGTGTGGGTCTGCTGCTGCCGTGCTTTGAGCAACGCGCCGCGTAAAGCGGCATCTCCCGGCGGCTGCAGCGCGGGGACTTCTGCTGCGGGCTTTGCCCGCGCAGTCTTGTTACGTACTGAAATGATAAAAAAAAAAATGCATTTATGTGGAGCCCGCTTTAATGAACATCTAGCCTGACGCTGCGGTCAGACAGACAGCTGTCCTTTGGGAACGACTGATGCCATCAGATCTGGCCTTCATTTAATGAGGTGCACGAAAGGGGGTTTATCAAGCAAAGAGTGCAAGGTGAACTAGTGCCGCTTCCCCCGCCAGCAAACACATGTGAGATTTATTTGGGCTCGTGAGGGGTTAAATGGCCTGTGCTGGTGGAGGGAGGGACATTTCCCACTGGGGACAGCCCTGCTCCCTTGTGCCAGCTCCCAGCCCACAGCCCCTCCTGAAGTCTGTGCCTGCACGAATCCCTCAGGCTTGGCATTTGCTTATGTGCCCAGCGTTGTTTCCTCCTAGTCAGCCACCCAAGGATAAAATCAGTAGCCAAGGATAAAATCAGGATAAATAGGCTTATCGATAGTTAATTTGTTGCACACCCACCAAAACGTTTTTATGCAGTGGAATCTGAAGGCATCCTGCTATACAGAAGACCCAACCATTGTCATGATGGTAAAAAAGGTTCCAGTAATTAATTTATTATTACGCAATTCATACAGCTTTTTTTTTTTTTTTTTAAGTGATAGTAACATCTATGGGTTGGAAATAAAGATTAATAACATAACCACATGTCAGGCTTCAGCTGCCTTTGCCTTGTGGAGGTGGTGGCGGTGGTGATGACGCTGCTGCAGTCAGGGTGATGAGAGTCCATTTGTAATAATCCCAGAGTAAAGTAATCCCAAATGCCGAAGTAAATTCTCTCTTATGACCAAAAAGCACAAAGTACATTTGCTTCGTGTGTCCTGTTGCATGGTTCCCACCAGATGCTGAACTGCACACAGGCATGGAAATTATTAGTCCTGGCACGGGCAGGGGAGTTGTAGGTCTGAAGAGCTTGAGCAGTTCAGATGCTTCTTTTTAAGCGTCCTTGTTAGAAAATTTTTAGTCTGATATCCTTAATTCCTGATCTCAAGAGGTTCCTGATTCCAGGAATGAGAGCCCTTGGCTTGTTCCGTCTTAGAAGCCGTTCTTCCTCATGATTTTGGGTTTCTCGTTTCTGATGTCTGCATTTGAAAACAGAGTTTTTAAATTTCAAGGGCCTCTGTTTCATCATCCATAGCAGCAGGAAAGTGATGTTAATCTTATTTTGGTGGTGTACCCTGGGACATGCACACAAGGAGTGCCGTGTCAAGGTGTTATTGCCTCTTAGCGTTGACCCCAAGTGTTGGCTGAGGCTGTAGCAGCGGCAGTGGGGCTGGTGGCAAAGATATGGGAAAAAATTTTGTCTCTTTTCCAGGTAACCTGTCTCTGTTGCCTCATTGCAGGTCACACCACGTCCACCTCCAGATGCTCCAAAATTCCGAATACCAAATCCACCTGGTCACGGCAGAAGGAGAAGAAGCCCTCTGAGGTATGTGGGCTTTTAGGCTTTTGCCAAAGGACAGTTTTCCCCCAGGGCCGTCTGTGCTTGCCCAGATGTGGTGGAACTGGCGTGCCCACGGCTGGCTGTGGGAGCCAGGACAGGGCTTCTTCCAAGAAGCCAGAGCCCACGCTGCAGAGCCGAGCTCCCACCAGTGGTGCCGGCTTCAGCCTCGTGCTCGGCTCTGCTGGGGGGGAGCAGGCAGAGGTATCTGGTGGGCATCTCTGATGAAGGGTGGGGGGTCCTTGTGCCCACTCTGCTGGGGTCCTTGTGCCCACTCCATCCCTGTTGATGGTTGGGCCCAGACGAGCCGAGAGGCAGCCCTGATGCCAGGGGAGGGTGGCTGGGTGGCACGGAGTCTCCTCCCCGTGAATAAGTGGGAGGTACAGAGCCGTGAAACGAGAGCAGCGCAGCTGAGTTGGAGATTGTGTTGTGTTGGTTTCCTCCTGTCACGGGGCTCAAGGGCATTCAGCTGAGGCCGTCGGTGTCTGACCTTGTGGCAGGGTTTTCCGTCACTCCTAGCTGGTATAAATGGTGCTGCCCACCCCAGAGGGCATTGCCCAGGCTGCCCCCGCCAGCTCTGCAGCGCAGGGGTCTGGGACCGGGTCGGTCAGAGCTGTGTATCCCGAGGCTGGTGCTGGAAGGGACGATGCCGTGCCCCGATTTCCCTTGCATGCCTCGGTTACGTTTCCACTAGACATGGAAACTATACCAGGCATGAGCTGCTGTTGTAGCAACGGCAGTGTTTAGCGGTGGTCACCTTCATTTCAAGAGCAGTGTGAGCAGAGCCAGAGGGATGTTGTTCTCGCATTCCCTTTCCTCTGGACCGGGGTCTGGAGTCAGACAGAGCTGAGTTTTGGAGCAGGTGAAGCTGGCATGGCGAATGCCTGCTCGTGGGCTGTAAGCTCCTTCCCAAGCCCCCACGTTACGCCTCTCTGGAGGCTGCGGCCCCGGTGAGCACAAACCTCTCCAACATCCTCCCTTTGCATCAAGCTGAGCAGAGATTTTGAGGTTTTCCTGTGGTCACTGCCTGAATTACAGCTGCACTTAGTTCGTATCGCCGTGACGGATTCGCGTTGCTCTATCTAATATGTTGGCAGTGGATGGAGACTTAAAAAGTCCGAGTTGTTTGTGCTGTGGGTAGAGAGGGGCTGAAGAGCTGTTATTACCAGCTGAGGAAATTGGAAACACTCCAGAGAGCAAAGAACGCGGGGTGCAGGTGTCAGAGGCTGCTGACAAGGCTGTCGGAAAGTTGCGCATTAGGGCTGGTAATGTAATTTTTTTTTATTATAGATGCGTCTCTCGAAATGGGGGTGGGAGTGTATTCTGTGAGCTGAATTCCCCCTTGAAAAGGTGAAGCATTTAGGGCATCTCCCCCTCCTGGGCACTGTTACTCCCCGTCTGAAATAACCGCCCATCCCCGTGCCCGCTGCGTCCGTGAAGGCATCGGGGTAGCGCTGCAGGTGCCTTCAGGAGTCCCGTGGAGATGCCTGGCCACCCTGCTGCTGCCCGGGAAAATCCTCCCATGCAAGAGCCTGTGCTGGGAGATCGCTTTCTGCATCACTGGTGCAGACACGCTTTTGTCTTTAATGTGAATTAGCTTGATCAGCCAGCTAGGAGTTTACCTGGCTGCTACCGAAGTTACTGGATATAGAAGTCCCAGACTCCCAAGTGAAAATGCTTCTGCACTTTGTGAAGGATGGCCAGACCTGGATCCAAGTTTTGCTGCTCTACAACAGCTGGAGTGAAAACGAGATCTTCGCACCCGGGGAGATGTCAGATGTGGGGCCCGCAGAGGCCAGGCTCATCCCTCTGCTTCATGCTCTGTTACGCCCCGAGGACGGTTCTCAGTGAAATGTAGCTCTGGAACAAATAAAGTGGAGCAAAAGCTTAACAGAGCCCGGCTGAGCAACAGTTGGGACAGAAAGTGAACCCTGGTGGCATATCTGAACTGAAACTCCAGGGCAGTCTGGGGAGGCGGTGTGTAATTGCTCAAGCTGGAGTTTGGCCAGGATGCTCAAGCTGACAAACCATCTTCTGCAAAAGCGTGGTGGGAACCTGAGCAGATGGGAGCGGTCCAGATCTCAGCTTTTCTCCCCTTACCCCGCATCTCCCCGCCGGCTGCTGGCATCCACGTCTGCTGGAATTCAGCTCCAGGTGAAACCCAGGGGTCGGGAGAGTGTGTCCCTGGGGCTGGACGTAGGATTGCCCCGCGTGGCAGCTCCGAGACCCGTAGCAGTGCATGGTAATGGTTTGGAGGTCACTCCAGTGAGCTCTGGTTTATAGATTTCCTCAGCAGGAGCATCTTCCAAACTTTTCCATGAGCGACCCAACTTCTGCTCTTACCATGAAGACCCATGAACCCGTCTGGTCCATGTGTGGGATCCATTGCCCGTCATCTCTGAAACACTGCAGGGTTTGGCACGTCCCGGGGAATTTCTCGCAGGAGCCTGGAAGATTTCAGGCACAGACTGTGATGGGCACCATGTCCAACTGGAGCAAGCACTGAGCGTAACATAAACCACACCACTGTCAAACCAGTTCACGTGAAATAGTGACGTGCCTTTGGCTTTGCTGCCCCACTGAGGGTGGAAGCCGTAGGAGGGTAACAGGGGGAGCGTGATGAAGGTGTTATCAGGTGCTGAACCCCCCTGGGCGGTCTGCCCCTGACATTTTCAAACAGCAGCTCAAACTCTGGGTTTACACATGGTTTGTAGCTTTATCGAGGGGCTGAGCTGCTGTCCAGGTGCAGAGGGTCCGGGCACGTCCCGAGGGGCGGTGAGGCTGGGGGTGCAGGGGGGTTGTGTGCCTGGGGACCTGCCGAGCTCTCCTGCCCCCCTCAAAGCCGCGTCCCCGTTTCTCTGCGAGCTGCCCGCTGCATTCCCCCCGACAACCCGCGCGGGAGATAAAAAACCCAAAAGCATGAGTGTTACGTAGTTATTAGCCAGGTCAGGGGGTGATGTTTATTATGAAAGACTCTGTGAGAAGGGATTAACTATGCACATTAAAAACCACCCGATACAAGGCATCTGGAAAAACAAGCTTCTTAACATGGAAAAGTACTGAGCTGTTTGTAAACATCCGCCAAGGGGGCCATTGCCAGGGAGGGCGATTATATTTATCGGTGTGTCACGGGGCTCTGCCCGGGCTCTTGCCTGACATGCCCCAGGCCTCCGTCTCCTTGCAGAGGTGACCGGCGTCCCCTGGCCCACGCCTGGGCAGCCGAGGCCTCGTGGCAGAGCCCTGGTGTGATGCCGATGGTGCCCGGGGCACGGGCACGGCTCTGCTGCCCTGCCCTTGCCTGGAGGCAGAGGATGGACGCGGGTGGCTGCCAGCAGCTTCTTGCATCTGCGCTGATAGCAGCCTACCAACCTGGTCATTTTAGTTAATCTCATTTGAGCTCGTTTGTCTCGGAACCTGGCCTCAAACGGAGCGTGGCGGCCAGTACCCATCCCTGGGTGCCACCGGCCGGGGAGCCCTGCGAGGAGATGCTGGTCGTGCTCCCTGCACCGGGAGCTGGAGGGAGGCGGGTGCTCCCCTGGGTGCTCCCTGTCGTGGATGCTGAAGCTGCAGCGGGGACGAAGATGTGCCCGGAGTATGGATTTCTGCTTCTTCTAGTGGCGCCTTAGCGCAATCCTGCCCCCGGCTATAGGGCTGCCGGGGATCCGAGCGCCAGCCTCGCTCGTTAGACCGCAGTCGTCAAGCCCTCTCTCCTGCTTCTGACAGGGAGCAGTTGTCAGTGTCTAAGGAGAGGATACCAGAACAAGGCCAGTGTGTGATGATCGTCACCGGCTCCATCTGCCAGCTCCCAGCAGCCCGGGGACTCCCTGAGTCACTGCCTGAGCTGGTGCGTTCATCAGGAGCTCCTGAATGTTTGGGGTTCAAAACGCTTCCCTGCAATGAGCCTGCTAGAGTCGGGGGGGGGGGGGGAAAATATCCCTGCTTTTTTTGTGCAAACTGCCCGCCTGCCATCCCTCCATCCATCCCTTCTCCCAGCCGAAGAGCCCTGCGCGGGCTCAGCACGGCGCTGCTCATCCCACCGGCCGTCCTCGTCCCCCTGCTCCTTTGGCCAGGGCTTTCGGGAGGCGAGGGGACCGCAGCTGCAGGCAGGGTTCAAGCTGAAGGGGAAACCACAAATTTATACAATCTACGTTATTTTCTGCTTGCCTTGTTTAGATATCACTTCCGTGTTTTGAAAGATGTCTTTTTATATCTCTTTGCAAGGATTTAACCCTTCTGACAAACATCCTCTTTGCTTCCCTTCTAAAAAGTAACTCTTGGCGCGTTAGATGTTGGGTTTTTCCCCACCATGGGTATGTCATGGCCCAGTGCAATGTGAGTTCAGTCCCTGGGCTCTCCGTGCTTGGAGAAGGGCTTTTATGGGTCTGGCCAAGCAAGACTGGACGTGCTGGTGCTGTGCTGGATGAGGAGCAAAGCCCTCTCTGCTGGAAGGTTTGGCTGCAGTGGCTCTGTGGCTTCTCCCAAGCCCGCGTGGGGAGGACAGATTAACACCATTGTCTTCTGAATGCTGAGAAGGGCCAGACAAAAATGCTTCTTGTTCCTATTTGAAATTCCGTTGTTCATTGAATCTTTAACATTCAGCATTTCGAGAGGAAACAAGACTAGATGAAGAGATAGCGGGCTGGCTCCCAAATGAACATGAGAGTAAGTGGGGTTTTTTCCCCCACAGGCAGATAATGTCGCTGCTTGCAAACGCACGCCAGGCATCGCCACGTTTCGGAGCCTTGCTACCCAACATTGCCGCTTGCCTCCTTGTGGAAAGGGCTGGAAAAATGCGATATAACAGCAGGGCAACAGGGCTGGGGGCGGGAGGGGAGCGGGGCTGGGCAGCCCAGGGCTGCACCCGCAGAGGTGCCGGCTCAAGCTGATAGGAAGACAGTTTGTGCAACCAAAAACTATTCCCAGGGCTCCCATTGTTCCCGTTGTTTTCTCTTTCTCTAAAAATCCCTGTGACTCATGAGCTACAACAAACAATTTTATGCTTGAGAGGGTGAAGAGCTAATAAAGCTGGCTGGAAGCAAGGAGGGAGCCCTGCAAACGAGGGAGCCGGAGACTCCCCTGGGCCCGGGGTGGGTGGAGGAAGGGGGTTGTGGCCAGGGGTATCTGTGGGACACGGCTGCCAAGACAGCAGTCAAGGCTGGGGAGGGGGGGAAGGTGTATTAAAAAAAGTGTGTTGAACCAAAACCTAAAGAAAACCTGTTATCTCGTCACCAAAAAGCACTCCCGCGTCCCTCGCACGGTGACCCGCCGCTGCTCGGAGCACCGCACCGCCTGCGCTCGCTGCCGAGCGAGATCCCGCATCACTGCGGCGGATGTGAGGGCATTCGGGGCAGGATTCCAGATTTTTTTGTTGGGTTATAGGAGGGAACAGATTCAAACGTGAGGCTTGGGATGCAGGCTGTGGCCATCCCTTCCCACCTCTCCTCTCCACGCCTTCCCTAGCGAGCACGTTGCGCTTTCCAGCCTTGCACTTGATTTTTGAACCATGGGCTTCACTTCTCTTACATTTCGAACCAGTGCTTTGCAGCGTGGAGAGCTTTGGAAGGGTTGGTTTTTTTTTTTCTAAAACTTTTCAGGGATACCGATGTTTTTGGGTATAAACAAAATTGCACCCCATCCCAGGCCTGGGAGCAGGGATGGAGCTTGTCCCTCTGCCCCAAGAGCAAGGTCTGAAAGCCCCAAGCTCAGCTGGGTGCAGATGGAGGGGAAAATGTATAACACAGCTTCTGCTGGCTCAGGAAGCCTCGTGCACGGGGACCCGGCCTGCTGGAGCCTGTCTGCCTTTGGCTGAGCCGCCTGGTCCCTTCAGACCTGGTTTTCGGCCAGGCTGGTTTGCAGCGGGTGCCTGGAGCCAGCAGCCCTGGCTGCGTACCCGTGTCGGGTGATGCTGCCGAGGCTGTGCCGTGTCGGGTGATGCTGCCGAGGCCATGCCGTGCCGGGTGATGCTGCCGAGGCCGTGCCGTGTCGGGTGATGCTGCCGAGGCCGTACCGTGTCGGGTGATGCTGCCGAGGCCATGCCGTGCCGGGTGATGCTGCCGAGGCTGTGCCGTGTCGGGTGATGCTGCCGAGGCTGTGCCGTGTCGGGTGATGCTGCCGAGGCTGTGCCGTGTCGGGTGATGCTGCCGAGGCCGTGTCGGGTGATGCTGCCGAGGCTGTGCCGTGTTGGGTGATGCTGCCAAGGCCGTGTCGGGTGATGCTGCCGAGGCTGTGCCACCTTGCCGGGTGCAATCATCCGCGCTGGATCCCGCATGGCGGTCCCTGGGCTAGCTGCTGTTTTAAGAGCTAATTAAAACCAGCGCTAGACGAGTGTTTCTTTTCGTTTCGATTTAAAGCCCAAAACAGATCGAGCTTTTTGGCTCTCGCCCAGGAGCTGGTTTCGTATGTGCGGAAAGTCGTTGCCGCGGGCTCTGAATTCGGTGTTTTCAGGTCTGTATTTGGGGCTAAGGGGATAATTGGCAGGCTCAGACCTACAGTGCAGTCACTTGAAAAGCCAAGTCCTTGACAGAGCACGTAAAGTGGGAGCTGAATGGCGGTGAGATTGCCGGGCCACTTTATTAAAGGGGTTTGTGAGTGAGTCAGAGAACCTGGAAATCAATACGAGGATTGCACAGAAAGGTGGTGGAGAGGCTTGGAGAGGGGCTGGTCGGCTACGGAGGAGAGACGGAGGAGGAGGAGGAATGCTGCTGCAAAGTGGTGGAGCCTGGGGTCCTTTGCTGAGGGTTCCTGATGCCTCGTGGTGTGCCCACCACAGCCATGCCCACCCACCGCAGCCATGCCCACCCACCGCAGCCATGCCCACCACAACCATGCCCACCCACCGCAGTGAGGCACCACGTGCCATGGCATGTCCTCCCGGGGTAGGTGTTCCTCTCTGAGGTTGTCCAAGCGTTGGACAAATTGACGCTGGTCGGTGCGAGAGCTCCCGGAGGTGCCCAGCAGCTGCCTCGGGGGCACGGGAAGCGCTGCACGGCTGTGCCGGGGGGTGAAGCCGTGGATCCTCTACGGGGTGGAGCAGCTGATGCACGAGGTGTGTGCAGGAGGAGCCGAATCCAACCCCTGCCTTGCAGCTCTCTGCCATAACCACAGGAGCATCCTTCCCATGCCAGGCTGGAGCGGAGCGAAGCGTTAGGATGTGAAAATCAGAAGATGAGTTATATTTAATTAGCTTGAGGCTGTGGGGAGGGGGGGTTGAGAGATAAAATCAACACAACTTTTGCTTCACAACAGCAAATTGCAGAAATAACAAAAAATACTGATCTGCCACTGGGGAATGCGATGGCTTTCCTGTCCCGGGGAGGCAGTCAGTCCAGCACCGCAAACTGGTGGGCTGAAGGATGGAGGGGTTATAAGAGACTGGTAACACAGGCTTGCCTGGCCGGTGAGATGTGAGTGCCAAGGGTAGCTCAAAGGCTTGCAGACCTTGGAAGTGGAGCCGCCCCGGAGCGGTTGGATCTGCAGGATCAGGCTGTGGCTGGCAGCGGTGGTGCTGGGACAGGAGGGCTGAGCTCAAGTCTGTTCTGTGGCCCAGGGAGCAATAACTGCTGAGAGGTCGTTTCCTACACAAAAAAGTCTGGACGGGACTGGGGGTGTGATCCAACGGGACTGGGGGTGTGATCCAACAGCTTCTCCACATGGCGGCTGGGACAGCTGGAGCAGCAGGACCTCAAGTTGGTGGCCTCAGCTGCGGGGGGGAGGTCGGTGGCCTCCGGGGGCTGCTCTGGTAGAGCCTGGTCCCCGACGTGAGGTTGGTCTGACCACGCTGGGGATTAACCTGCCACCGCCTGTGTGAGGGACATGGATGTGAGCAGGGAAGGCCAGCTGGGAAGCCGGGACGTGAGGCCGGTGGGCTGCTTTGGGAATGGCACTGCCACCAGCGGAGGCAACGAAGCTGCTGCATCAGTCACTGCTTTCACGCAGTACTTGGTGGTTTGCTGCTGCTGCTGCCTCGCTGGGTGCACTGGTGCCGAGGAGCGGTATCTTCAGGAATATTTTTATCAATTCTTGCTCTTTTTCCATCACCTTGATATCCACAGACACCTGCATTTTGCGTCCTATGAGCCGTTGCTCTGTGGGTGGTGTGGGAAGGCGGTGGTGGGTGCAGTGGGATACGTGGTGGGGTGCAGGCATGGTCCTGCCATGGGTGCAGGGGCTGGCAAGGGGGAGCGAGAGGTGCAGCCCCTGGCTGGAGCTGCTGGATTTGCCTCCCTGCTCCGCTCCTGGGGAAATGTTGGACCCTTCCTTTAGTTTTTCCTTTTCCTCACCATGCCCTGCTATGAAATGCTCCTTGTTGCTCACCCGCGGGGCTGTGGGATGAGCGGAGACCGAGCGGGAGGTTTTCTCCATGTGCCTTTCTCCCGCCTGGGCTCTGAGGCTGCGCGAGCGCGCCGACTCCAACTCCCGTTCCCTCTCTCTTGGAAGTACAAAGGCAAAAACGTCTCGGGATTTTGCAATGTTGTGCTCTTTCCCCCCCCCCCTCCCCCCCCGTCTTTAAAGCTGGCACGTGGGCGAGGCTGGTCCCTGGGCATGGGTGCGATGCATCTCCGAGCATCGCCAGAACTGCCTGAGGCTCCTGAGCAAGTGGAGGTGATAAAGCGCGTGTCTTGGTTTGGCCGGCCCCACGGCTGGCTGATCAATAGGCGATAAACTGGGTCCTGCTGCCAGGCTGGAAGGGGAGGACGGAGCCCGGCCAGGGCTGTGGTGGTGGGGGGGGAGCAGGGAGCGGGGCAGCCTGGCCTCGGAGACAGTTTGTCAGCTCCTGCGGACAGAGAGAAACAGTAAACACTCCTATTGAGGGAAAATTGCTTGTTTTCTGGTGCCCAACCTTCTCTTCACCACCAGGTCCTTGGTTCATCAGTGCCCAATTTATCCTTTATTTGGTTTTCATAAATAATTCAGAGGAGTTTGAGTAGAATAATTGAGTCTTTCCCAACCCTAATCCCAGACAATTCAAAACAAAAAGACATTTAGATTACAATTTGAGCGTATTAGCTGTTGGGAGATTTCCAGACAACTGATCTGCTTTCCTTTACAATTTCTGTGCCGTTCTATCATTTCTAAAGTGTTCTGCTTTGATAGTTAATAATTTGAGCATTTCCAGTTCTTCATGAAAAGACAGAGGCATCGCTGTGATAAAGTGCGGGTGCTGCCGTTGGATGGGTGAGCTTATCTGTTTTCCGAGAAGGACTAAATAAATGAAGTAGTGAGATTGCAAATCCAGCCTGCGACGTGCCTTATCATCTTCAGGGAAATAGATACAATCGTGCTGATTTGGCTTAAAATTAAAACTAAGCTTCTACGCCGATGTGAGCTGAAAAGCCAGAAGGGATGAATTTGGGGAAGACTTAATGCAGAAAAATAGGAGCCTGGGATCCACACCGAGCAGAGGGGAGAAATTATACCAGGGGCTGATCCTGTTCCTGCGTTTTCCAACGTGAAGGTACATGCGGCGGTTTGCCGGAGGGTTTTGCATCTGCTGAGGATGCTGCAAAGCATTGGTGAGACTGGTCCTGCTGGTTCAGAGCGGTGGTGAGCAGCGTGGGATGCACGACCAGATGCCTGGGGGATGCTGCCAGGGCACCTGAACTGCCGAAGCCACGCAAACGGCCGAGAGCACTGAAGAAACTGTCTGACAGCTATAAGCAAAGCAACACGTGTTTAGTTTCTGACATGAGGATCGGATGGAGCCGTTTTATTTCCTGCCCATGGACGGCAGCCCTCGGGGGGGACCAGGGCTCCCCATCCACACTGCCAGCTCCTCCCCGGGCATGTGGGTGCAGGCTGCCCCATCTCCCTCTTCATCAGCAGGAGGAAGGTGAAGGGCCAGGCATTGACATAAATCTGCCGTGGCTGCCCCCCCCCGGTGTTGCCTTGCAGCGATGGGGCCCGTCACCTCCCGGGCTATCGCCTGGCGCTGCCTTTGCAGAAGGAAGTGGGGACCCTTGTTGGGGTAAGGCTCGGGAAAGGGCGCTGCTGCCGCGGGTGCCGGCGCCCTGGGGAGGGGGGAGACCTCTCAGGGCAGGTTAACAACACACCAGTGTTTTCTGGGGGCCAGTTGCTCTGGAAAGGGCAAGTCCCACGTCCCACGTCACCGTCGTGTGCCCTGCAGTGGGAGGCATGGCTGCTGCCCTGCGCTGCCAGCCCCACGCTGGGCGGGTTCGTGGAGGAATTGCCAAAATTTGTCTGCCATGAAAGGGTGATGCTGTGCTCCTGCACCCCGCGGCATTGAAGGAGGCATCCTCAGGAGGCAACCGAGTTGGTGGCGAGGGAGGTGGAGGGTGCTTACATGTCAGCAGGGTCCAGTCCGCGGAGTTTTGAAAACCCATTGGGGTGCCCAGTACCTTTGGAAACCATTTCCAGCCTGGCTTTGCCCACTGATCCCAAGGGCGAGCATCTCCAAAATGGTGTTTTCTGTAACAGTTTTGCAAATGGAGCAGTGTAGATGTGCTGCGATGCTCCTGTCCCGGCGCTGGTGGCCGGAGCAGGGAGGTGGCACTGGCCCCATGATGCTGCCCTCGACCACACGTGGTCCAGCCAGGGGGGAGCATCTTCCCCACCAAAGCAGAGCGGTCCAAGGCGGGGAGGCTTGCTCAGGTTTGCCTTGTCCTGGTTGGAGATGGACACCGAAACTGGGTAACGGAGATGCCGCTCGCCCGAGTTGTGACCCTGGCAGTGCAGGGGTGTCAAGGACGGGGCGCAGCCGTACACTGTGCATTAGAAAGCGAGCTACAGCAGGGTTACTTTGCTTGTTTTGATACACAGACGCGCAGACGGGAAGGACTGTGACATCTCACGTATCCCTTCTCTTGTTTAATTAACATCTGTATTAATTTTTTATTATTTTTTTTTAATTTCTCACACTGGCAGCGTATTAAAAGGTTACTGTGGCATCTGTAACCATGCATTTGTAACGCATGGAGACTTAAAGGAACCTGATCTTTCTCAAACCCAGCCTAATTCTGACTGTAATATGTAGGCTGTTAATTATGTTTATTGAAGGATGCGCTGAGACTGCATCTGGCCAACTCAAATCAGGTTTATACAGACGTGGTCAAAAATGCCTCCAAGCAGATGCATCGGGAGGAAGGTACCGGTAAAACTCAAAAAAGAGGTCCCAACATAAAAAAGGTTGTTTATGTATTGTATTTAGCGCTAATTGGGTTAGCAGCTGAGACTCTGAGGATTAAACAAACTGACCTAAATACTGGCCTCAGTGGTCTTCGTTAACATCTAGTTCCCTGCACCGCAGCCGATTTGGTTTCCCAAATACCCTCCAAAGCGTGTTATCTTTGTATCAGAAGTGTAAAGCCCTATTGTACCATGTATTGTGGTTCTGACAAAGCCGTGCTCCTTTGGAGAATAGCCTCTTCGAACAGGTTAAGCAGCGTCTGAAGGAAACACTTCCAGCACCCAACGCCTGACGGGTCCCGGCCCCGCAGGAGGTGACGCAGAAGTGGCGGGGATGGAGTGGAGAGACTGAGATGATGCCCAGGCATGATCGCTGGCACCGCCGGTTATTATCTCAGCTAATAGCAGATGGTAGAGAGGAGAAATCATCCGTTTTCATTTACAATTTATTTTTATGCTGCAAGAGGCAGGATTGCTCGAGTCATTGCTGTCAGGCAACCCTCTGGAAGGAAAATCTTATTTACTGTGAGGGATTTTTTTGGAATGAGTTTTTCGTCATGGTACATTGGGGGAAGATGCTGCAGGGCCAGAAGTGCGATGGAGAGCGAGCCCATTCTCTGTCCGAGGGGCGTACAGGAGGTGGCCAGTGCCGATCTCACAGGAGGTTTATTGGGTCAGGAAAAATCTCCGTGTGTTTGACTGTGGGCATGTAAGTGGGCACCTAGATCACCTTTTAGTCGGATGTTTTCCAGCTCTAGCGTAACCCAGCCTGGCTTTATTTTGCCTTTTGCTCCTCGGGCTGCAATCACCACTGGAGCAATTGAGCCCTGATGGGAAACCTCCTGCTTTTGGCTGTCCCTGCTCGGGGCAGTGAGGTGACACGGTGGGGACGTGAAGGTGCTCAGGGTGACAAGGCGGCTCTGTGTCTCCCGCAGCTTCATTCATACCAAGGGCAGAGAAGGCATCATTTCCCCAGCAAGCCTGACCACGGAGAAGCCCAGTTGCTGTACATCCCTTGGCGTTGGGAGTAGATATTAGTGTGGCTATGTTAAAACAGAAAGCAGCCTGTCATTTCTTTCATTAATACTTATTTTCAGTCCGTGTCTTGGCTGAGGTTGCACCCTGTGGCTGGATTTCACATCTGCCTGGGCGAGGGAACCTCAGAGGGGATGCGGCTGCGGGGGCTCGGGCTCTCGGTGCTGCCTGGCCAAGCCATAGGCGCCTTGTTCTCCCTGGATCCTGCCCAAACCTCACCCCAGAGGTGACACAAAGCGACACCCCGAAGCTGTGCACTTGGGGACGCAGCACCCACCACGCTGTCCCTCGGGGACCCTTTCCCCAGGGCACCCTCCCCGGGCGCGCGTGCAGCCAGACCCCTTTGCCCTCCCTGTTGGATGGTTTCTTTGTTCCGATGCAGGTTTTCCGGACGGATCTGATAACGGCCATGAAGATCCCCGACTCCTTCCAGCTGAGCCCTGACGAGTACTACATCCTGGCCGATCCCTGGAGGCAGGAGTGGGAGAAGGGCGTCCAGGTGCCGGCGAGCGCCGAGGCCATCCCCGAGCCCGTGGTCAGGTAAGCGAGCGGGGTCCCCCCCGCTGGGTCCCCTCCCGGGGTCCCCTCTGCCTCAGTGGGGTGCACAGCATCTCGGAGAGCATATGAAGGGGATGCACGGGGACCTCCCACCGTTCCCTGCTTTGGGTCCCTCTCGTACGTCCCTGGCTTTTCTCGGGTGGCAGCGAGGAGCCGTGCCAGGCAGGCCAGCTCCTCTTGGTTGGGGAATTTTAAAAAGACCTGATAAAATCAAAGGGAGGGTAAAAAAATACCAACAGAAAACCTCTCAGAACGTCGACCTCTGCCTGGCTGGTTGATATGTTTCCATCTAGAAACACATGGCTGTACCGCTGGTATTTCACAGCGGGGGTGCAGGAGTCGGCCCTTAAATTAAAAACTTCCCTCTTTGCCATGTAGGCTGTTTGTGCCTATTGGAAATGTGAGGGGCATGCCGAGATTCGGGGCTGGGGACAAGGAGCACAGCAAATAGACAGGCATCTCCTGGACCTAGTAGAGACGCCGTCTATCAGGCTCGATGGGTGTCTCATTAGCTATTTTAAAATAGGGAACTGAGTTTTAAAATAGACACTTAAACAGCTGCTCGGGCAGAAAAGAAATGTGGGGGGAGCTGCTACCCGTTGGCTGTGCGGGGGGGATTATCCCAGGGCGATGGCTGGAGCTGGGGGGGGGAAAGGCTGGTGCTGCCGGTGGGGAGAAGCGGGCGGGTCAGGAAGGGACCCCAAAACTCGCAGGGTTGGCCCCCAAAACTCGCAGGGTTGGGCCCCCACACCCCAAACTCGCGTCGGCCCCCAAACTCGCAGGGTCAGACCCGCAAACTCGCAGGGTCGGCCCCCAAACTCGCAGGGTCGCCCCCAAACTTGCAGGGTCGGGCCCCCAAACTCGCAGGGTCAGACCCGCAAACTCGCAGGGTCAGGCCCCCAAACTCGCAGGGTCGGGCCCCCAAACTTGCAGGGTCGGGCCCCCAAACTCGCAGGGGCATGGACCCCAAACTCGCAGGGTCAGGCCCCCAAACTCGCAGGGTCGGGCCCCCAAACTTGCAGGGTCGGGCCCCCAAACTCGCAGGGTCAGACCCCCAAACTCGCAGGGTCGGGCCCCCAAACTCGCAGGGTCGGGCCCCCAAACTTGCAGGGTCGGGCCCCCAAACTCGCAGGGTTGGACCCCCAAACTCGCAGGGTCAGACCCGCAAACTCGCAGGATCGGGCCCCCAAACTCGCAGGGTCGGGCCCCCAAACTTGCAGGGTCGGGCCCCCAAACTCGCAGGGTCGGACCCCCAAACTCGCAGGGTCAGACCCGCAAACTCGCAGGATCGGGCCCCCAAACTCGCAGGGTCGGGCCCCCAAACTCGCAGGGTGTGCAGGAGCTTTGCAGCTCTCGTGGCGTGCGGCCCCGGGCGCGTGTCCCGCGGAAGCGCTGGCGCACTCCGGGTGCCGGGGCTGCGCGTGGGAGCGGGTTGGCGGCGGGAGGATGCGCTCTGCCGGGGGATTCGGGCAGGGTGTGAAGCCCGGCGGAGGCTCCGCGTGTCCCGCAGCAACAGCAGCTGCTGCTGCAGCTGCCAACGTCGCTTCTGAAGTAAACTTTTGTGTACGCTCCCCCTCCTCCCCCGGGGAAAACAGAGAAAGAAATGAAACTTTAATGAGTCTGAACACATCAAAAGGGAAGTTGTAAAGGGGGCTGTTGAGTTGATTTAATCCTTGGAAAAAAAAAAAAAAAAAAAAAAAAAGGAAAAAAGAGAGGGGAAAAAAAAAAACCCCAGTGTGTGGAATATCTTTTTTTAGTTGTCTTTGATAGCTAACCGCAGTCTGGACTCGCAAGGGCTCTGCTCCCCAGCTGAGGGCTCATGCTGGTGCTATTTCCAGCCGAAAAGTGATAGCTCGGCGGAGCCGGGGCTGGCGGCGCCCACGTGAAGCCACCCTGGAGAGCGGGCTGCCCGCGGGCGCTGCTTCCCGGTGTTCCGTCGGGTGGGGTTTTGCATCCCAGACCTCTGAGCCAGGGGCTGCCGGGGCATGGGGCAGGCTGCAGTTGTGCCCTCCTGCTTTTCCCTAAGCCCTTGGTTTTGGGGCTCCCCGGGGCAGGCTGCAGTTGTGCCCTCTGCTTTTCCCTAAGCCCTTGGTTTTGGGGCTCCCCGGGGCAGGCTGCAGTTGTGCCCTTCTGCTTTTCCCTAAGCCCTTGGTTTTGGGGCTCCCCGGGGCAGACTGCAGTTGTGCCCTTCTGCTTTTCCCTAAGCCCTTGGTTTTGGGGCTCCCCCGGGCAGGCTGCAGTTGTGCCCTCTTGCTTTTCCCTAAGCCCTTGGTTTTGGGGCTTCCCAGGGCAGGCTGTAGACGTGCCCTCCTGCTTTTCCCTAAGCCCTTGGTTTTGGGGCTCCCCGGGGGGGCTCTGCTGGTGCCGCCTGTTCCCATGCAGGGATGCTCCTAAAGTGCCGCCCAGTGCAGGTTGCTCCTCCCAGGTCCCCATCCCACCCTGTCCCGCTCCGACACCAGCGCTTTCCCAATCTCTTTCACATTTTTTTTGGACCGCTATGGTGTCTCCCCAGTCCTCTCTCCTCTAGACTGACCTTCATTCTAAGGTTCCATCAAAGGTTGTGTTTTCTGGAGTTGTCAATGTTTTCGTCACAGTCTTCCAGGCTTCCCCTGGTTTTGCCTGTGTCACCACAGGGATGTCCCCACAGGCTTTGGAGGGGACATCAGACACCCCACCACAGCCTGGTGCTGCCCAGTCACCTCGAGCTTGGGTTTCACTTCTACCATCAGCTCCTCCTCTGAAGAATTTCCTAATTCTTGGGGTGATTTTGCTCATTTGATTACTCTCGAGCTCACCGCTAGCCCACAGTCCTTGATGAACTGCCTCTTGCAGTCATCCCAGCTCTTTCTTCAGTTCCTCAACACTGTTTTGAGTTCAAGCCTTGCTCTCCAAAGAGTTTGTGACTTCCCCTTCATCGGGAGCGGCGCTCAGCAGACCCAGCGAGCGTACCCCGTGTCTGTGCCAGGGAGCCTGGCCCTGCGGAGGTCTCGACACAGCCCACAAACACCGGGGAGCATCTCCTCTTAGGTAGTGTTCAAGCCTTGATAAGTCAACGATGGGTCCCGTCCGCTCCTCTCCAATCCACCCACCGCAGAGGTCCCAACCCATGTCGGATGGTTCTTACCCCGTGTTATTTTCTGCGTGCGCTCATGTAGATTGCTTATTTAACATGTTGCAGTGGTTTTCCCCGAGTTTTATTTTTGAAGGCAGATAACGTGTTGCCTTCTGGTCTTCTGAAATCTGGCCCGTTCTCTGTGACCTCTCAAAGATGCTCGTTGGTGGCTCCATCACTCCCAGCTAATCCCAGGTGGGTTTCTGCAGCCCCCCTGGGTTGTGGTGTGCCCCGCTCATCCCAGGCTGCTCCTCCCGGGCTGCTGCGGGAGCGAGCTGCTCGGGCTCAGCCTTAGCTTCTTCGGAGGTCGTTCTGCTCTCATTGCTCCGTCTGTCTGTCCCGCACCCTGTCTCATCTGCCTGAACCATTTCTCTTTGCCGGCAAGACAGCGAGCGTGGCCTGAAGGGCTTTGTCCTCGGCCTGAAGCCTGTTCGGGATGTTTTGCCTTCGCTAGTGCGATGTGAGCGGAATGAAGAGCTCATTTTACAGCAGCGTTAATGGTTGCACCTGGTTTGTGGCCATGATGCACGTCCCGGGGGGGGACAAGCGGTGACAGTGCCAGGTTTTTTTTTTAATCAGGACAGCATCTCTCCGCATGCACAGCAGAAGGCAGAGCAGGGACGGGTGTGCTCTTCCCGAGCAGTTCTCCCTTCCGATGGCATCCTCGGTGTTTTCCCCGTTGGGTCATGGGCGTGAGAGCCGGAGGTGGGGAGGGCAGCGCTCAGCCTGCCAAGGGCGGGTGGCGACCGCAGTCCCTCTCGTGTCTCCAGCGTTGGACAACTCCCTCTTGCAGCTTGCCCTCCTTTGGAGAAGTGTCGAGTGTTTTTTCACAAGAGATGACTATATTCATCTGCCTAAAGAGAGCAGCCTTACAAGGCCTTACAACTCCCATTTACCTCTCTAGTTTAATTGCTTTAATTGGCCCCTAGCTCCATCCTGGCAGCGGTGAGCGCGTCCCTCGCTGGTCCCACCTGAGCTGCTGCTTTCCCTACCACCCCGCAGCTCCTGCCCCGCCGGCTCTGCGCCGCTTCCCCCCTTCGCTTCCAAACTTCCCTTTTGCCCTACTCAAACAAAAAAAAAATAAATCGCATAAACCATCACATAAACCTAATGGATCCTCTCTGTGTCGGATCTGGGCAAGCCAAATTCCTTTCTCTGCTGAAAAAATTCCCAGTGCTGATTTTTTTCCTAGACTGGGAAATTTGCAGCCCAGCTGTCGGGGTTTTGCAAGGTTTTGCTTCCCCCCCCCATCCCAAAGGTGTAACGCAGGGGTGTGACAAGAGTATCCTGCCCGCAGGTTTGCGGCAGCAGGGGATGGATGCCCATGGTAATCCAGTCCTAATGTTGTCCTGACGGCCATTTCCATGTGAAATTCCTAGAGGGAGGCAGCGGGGGAGAAGCCACGAGAGCCCTGGGAGCTGGAGAGCAGGCAAGCACTGCCTGCAGAATAATACTCAGCCCATCGCCCTGCCGCCCCAGGGGCTGGTTCCTGGGTTGAGCAGATTTTGCCGCGGAGGGTGCGAGAGTCGCTTCCCACTTCCGGGGATGGCTCTCGCCCTCCGAAAGGTGCCTTGTACGCAGCCGCTGCTGCTCTTTTCATCTCCTGCCTGGGCGCTTGGAAACCGGCTCTTCCTACCCGCAGCCTGCCTCAAGGTTTTGTGCCTCCGAAGCTGAAAATTAGATTTTTTGAAACCTTTTTTTTTTTTTTTTTCCTTCTGGAGCTCTAAAATGTCAAAAGCTGGGGGTGAGGCAGAAGGGAAGAGCTGTATTTTAAGGAATGCTTTCCCCAGAAAGCTGCTGAATTGAAATGCCTCCGCTAAGAGCCACCTTAAACTCCAGGGTCCTTTCTAGGTTAGTGCAAATCGCAGTGCAGTTGCGAGGAAAGCGGTGGGGGAAGAGGTGCAGCATCTCCTGGCTCGGTGTCCCGGGAGGTGCAAACGCTGCCGATGGCCACCCGCACACCAGGGTTGTCAGGCAGGGCGGGAGATCAGCTGTTCCCTCTCCACAATCATTTCTGGCTCATCGCTACTGAAAAGGGGTTTATTTCGTACAGTAACACGCCTGAGAATTGCCCGGAGCTTGACGGGCTCCAGCGTGGCGAGAAAAGCCGCTTGCCGTCGGATGGGAGCAGAGGAAGGAGGGAGGCGAGTTTCCCTTCCGACAGGCAGGGAGCGGCGGGGCTGGCATCCTCTGCCCGCGCATCTCCGGGTCACCCGCCCTGGGACATGGGTGGTGCTGATGTGACCTCCCCGTGATGGCAGCGCATCCCACCTCTGCTAGAGCCCGTGGCCGACAGATCTCCACAGGCTTTCCAGAACCAGAGATGAGCCTTACGGCTCCTGTGTGACCTCTGCAGTTATTTTACAAGTGGGTAAACTGAGGCATGGAGATTTCTGCTGGGAGTCAGTGGTAGAGCCAGATCCCAGCCCGCTGTGGGAGCACAGTCGGGTGCTGGATGCAATGTTGGAGCATTTCGTCACAGAAAGGGTTGTCACGCTCTGGAATGGGCTGCCCAGGGAGGTGGTCAAGTCCCCATCCCTGGAGATATTTAAAAGAAGGAGAGATGAGGTGCTTAGGGCCAGGGTTTAGTGGTGGGATGGCAGGGTTAGGGGAACAGTTGGACTTGATCCTCTTAAAGGTCTTTTCCAACCTAGACAATTCTATGATTCTGTGATCTCAGCACAGCTTGAGTTTAAGGATTACGCAAAGTAAAGCAGCAGGAAGAGTTACTGCGGCAGTCTCGGAGCTCTGGGGCTCCGGGTACCACTCCTGTTGTGAATGGGGAAGAGAAGCTTTAGATGAGAGCTTTGCCTTCCCAGAGCCACAGGCGTGATACACCGGAGAGGAAAGTGGGCCTTGCTGCTTTGCCGTGGGTGCTCGCAGGAGGCTGTGAAGCCCCTTTTGCAGAGTGGGGGCGCAGGGACATGACCCGGGCTCGTCCCTACCCTCCGGCAGCGATGCCGGTGCCGCGCATGGCAGCACGTTGAGCTCGCTCAGCACTGAGCATCGCTCCCTAAAGCAGTGGCACCTACGTGTGATTCTGTGCACCTGTGTGGGCTTCAATTCCTCCTTTATTTAATGATTGAACATTTTTGACATGCGGCTCCTTCCCCAGGCTGACAGGGGCGCAGGCAGGATCTAGCAGTGGCTCTTGGATCTCGCATTAAGCCCCATTAGTATGTGCTGTAGATTCTGTTTCCTCTGAATTTGCACACAGCGGGAGGACGAGCAGGAAGGCTGCTTCTTGCTGCCAGGCTTCCCGGGTACTCTCGGTGCTGCAGATCTATATTTGCATCGCTGCTGCGGCCCTGGTTGAACAGAAAACAGAAAGTGCTGTGGCAACGGGAAGGCACAACCTCGGCGAGTACCATACCCGGCGATGGCGGCGGCACCAGCACCAAACGCCGTCTGCCGCGTCGGCGTGGTGTTTGCGTCACTGTCCCGTCCTCCTCCCTCGGGTCCCCTCTGTCCCCTCTCCTCCAAAAGCCAGGCACGCAGGTAAAGCAGCTCCTTGCTGCGCTGCTGGGCGTGCGTTGAGGCGGCGCGGGGCTGGCCGTGCCCGGATCGCGGCGTGGAGCTGCCCGGCGTTCATCTCCTTCGAGCTGTGTTGTGCTTCTGTGGACACCCGTCCCGTAAGGAGTTGCCCCGATATCTCCAGGAGGTCCAGCAGTTCCTTGAGAGGGTGCAGAGTTGCTGGCAGGGGTGTTCATGTCGTGGTTTTGGGATACCAGCATCGCTGCAGAAGGGAGCAAGAGGAGGCACGCAGAGGAGCAGTGCTGGAGATGAGTCTGCTGGGGCGGGGGGAGAACTGGCCAGTGCACCAGTAACGGGTGCAGGACTGGGGCACGTCCCTGCCCTTCTCCCCTTCTGCTCCCGGTGCCTGGACATCTTGGCTCATCCTGGCTTGGATGATGCTGCATCCAGAACACCCAGCACAGGGAGGGAGCGGTTCCAGCGAAGGGCGAAAACCAAGCCGGGAGCAATCTGTGCCGTGGTGCGGAGCGTGGCAGGGCTGAGGCCAGGCTGGCCCGGCGGCGGGGCGGCACAGTGTGAATGTCCCAGCAATCCCTGGACTTCACCTCTCCCTCTTCCTCCGCGTGCAGCAGGAGCCCTGGATGGCGGCCAGGCTGTATCCTTGCAGCAGCAGGGCTCCCGGCCCAGGGAGGGCTCTCTGAGGCTTCATTCTCGGCATGTACTGGATGAACCAGCACACTTTGTTCTCGAGCGCTGAGATTGGACTTCCTTTCCTCGGTTGACGACGCAGGCTGGCTGTTGACTCATCAGCAGCTTCCCTTGGGCTTTGCTGCAGAAGGGGCAGGCAGGATTCTGCAGCAGTTTGTGTATCTTTTGGAGCAGAGATTTTTTTTTTTTTTTAACATGATCCTTTTTTTTTTTTTTTTTTTTTATTCTTCCCTTTTTTTCCCCCCCCCCCCTTTCCCTCCAGCTCATCGCAAAAAACGTGTGAGTTTGGGGCTTGCAGATGGCACGCTGGCAATTTTACAAAGGGCTATTTTGTGGGTCAGTTATCCCCCTGCTGTGGCTGCCTGCCCTTTAATATGCCTGGATGCTGATATGCTTCAGAAATACATCTGCGCTTCCCTTCCGAGGTCTGAGACTTCCCTGCAATCAAAACAAATAAAAATCCCAACCGCCCTTAGGCCTGAATGTTGGGATCACAAGCCCTGGGACGTGGGAGCGTGGGGAGAGGAAAGCTGGCTGCCCGCTAGCCCCCCCGCGCACTCCCGGGGACCCTGCGGGGACACCCGGCCGTGGCGAGGGTGGCCTGGCTGAGCCACGGGTCCCTGGCAGTGCTCGGGCTCAGGGCTGGCTCAGTGGCACCCAAAAACCAGCCAAAAAACCCCCGTGGTGGAACGTCAGTGAGTTCCCTCCGCAGCCCCGCCGCTGGGAAAGGGGGGTTTCCCGTCGGATCTGCTCAGGCAGCCCTTGCCCCTGCAGGCGGCGGGGAGGGACGGGTTGTTTGCAGGGCAGTCTGTCCCGCCTGCCCTTCGGGGTATCTGATTTAGGATGGGGTGAACGGCCTCTACCTACGGCAGCAGCGGTTCAGGTGTTCGGGGGGCTTGGGCAGTGCAAGAGGTGGTTTCAGCGCTGCAGAGGGATCGTGCGCAGCGCCCGGGAGCGCTTTGCAATGCAGCCGGTGTGATTTACTTGGTTACTGGTAATCACCTCTGGTTTACAGTCTGCTAGGCAAGTTCTCGTACAGGCTTTCAGCAAGTCCTCACCTTTATTAGCTTGCTACGGGGAAACGTGTTCATTCAGGCTGCTCCGACCCAGTACCGAGCCACTTGGACTTTTATTTTAAATGTTTGCTAATCCTCCCAGTGGATGCCTGTGGTTTATCCTGGGTCAGGCACACAGAAAGCCAAGTGTATTTCAGCAGTAAATGTATAGAATGAGGGGGCTTGATTCCTGCTGCTCCCCAAGGCGGTTTAGGGCTCTCGGGGCCGACTCCGGTTTGGCACAGCCTCGGGAGCCTCCGCATCTCGCTCCGTCACCTCCGCTCTCCGTCTCGAGCCGTGAATTCAGCGTATCGCCGGGCAAACCCTGGCAGACCTGATCGCTGCTGCTGGCGACGGCAGCCGTAATTAAATCACCTCTTAGTGATTGAGTGCGCCTTGTGTTCCCGTTGAACGATACAAGAAACTATTACTCTCAAGTGCTCTTCAGGGTGATGGGAGGACCAGGACATTCTGGCAGCGGGAATAGCTGCTCGGCTCTTGGTGCCGCTGTGGATAATCCTGTGGAATTTAGGTGAAGCCTGCGCTGCTGGAAAGTGAGCGCCTCCATGTTCCCAGGACCTTGGGGAGGTGGAGAAGGGCTGGTAGGTGGTTTGGTTTTTTTTTCCAGCGCACTTGGAGAAGATCTGGAGAACGCACCCAACCAAGCGTAGCTGCATAGCGGTACGTGGATGGTGCAAGAGGCAGATGGATCCCTCCTGGTTTTGTGGGATGGGCTGTGCGCTGCTTCGAGTGACTCAGTGTCAAAACTGTTCTCATGTGTTTCAGGGTTCAGTGTTAGTGCAGTGATGCAAAACGCACTGAAAAAGGCTGGATGCTGCCTTTCCACATCCCTCAAAGCCTTGCTTTCATTGGGTTGGTTTTCCGTAAGGAGACCCGTGCGATGGCACCATGCTGGTCGCCGGAGTAGTCATCTTGGTGCCCTTGCCTGTATTTTGAGCTTTCTGATGCTCAGCTCCGTTAGCAGCAGGGTCGGGGGGGGATTTGGCCAATTCCCAGTGTGCTGTGGCTCGTGCTCGCAGCCCCGGCTTGGGCCATGGGGTGGGTGTGGAGCTGCTGCCACCGCTCACAGCTCTGCTCCCCATCAGTTGGTGGATACAAATAGGAGTGGGGCTGTTTGTGTTACTGAAATAATTGTGGAAACATTATCTGGCTGAGATAGATAATTAATTCCAGATGCTTTAACGTTAGTAGCTTGGCTTAAGTTACATAAAGAAGCAACATCTTTCGTCTTTTTATGTCCAGAAAACATACGCTCAAGTGTCCCTGGCTTCCCTAGTAGCAATTCCAAGATATATATTGCTTAAATGGAAATGAGCAGAATAGTAGCGATCTGCTGGCCGGGTTTGCAGAAGGTTGGCATGCAACGTGAGTCCCCGAAGGGCCACCAGGTAGGTCAGTGGGGCTCTGGGAGAAGGAGGAGAGCAGCACCCGTGGGTGCTGGCGTTGGAGCTGGCTCTGCCCTGGTGGCCCGCGGGGAGCAGATCCTTCCTGAGCATCCTCTGCCACTGCCCTGGGGTCGGGGGCCACCGTGTTTTGCTGGGTTTCGGAGCCAGAAGAGTCAGACCCCCCTCCTGCTGCCTTTGATGCCACTGTTAAGCAAAGGGAGAAAGGAATACGAAGAAGATCCTTGCACAGCGTCAAAAATTCTGTGGCTATTTTGTTCTCAGCCCGGACGCCGCTTTTGTCTAGTCAACCAGAAAAACATCTGCGTTCTGTTGTTCCACCCAGCCCACCAGCAAACCGCTGCCTGGTCATTGCCGTTTGTCCCAGCAGCCGTGGTTTCCTTCTGCACAGAAGCTGTGCAGATGCACCCCGCCGTGCAACGGTGCCCGTCCTCCCCTCCGCCTCGGGAAGGCGGGCGCTGCTCCCCAACTTCCCAGCGCTGCACCCGAGTGCTTGTTTACCAGGTCCCTTCTCTGGTCGACATCAAAATAATCTCCTGGGCGCTGAATCAGAGTCGAGACTTAAATAATTCATTTGTTGAGCTAAATCTTGGGTGAGATTTAGGCTGGAATAGAAACGTGAGAAAGATGGGGACATCAACACTCTGGTCTTTATCTAGTCTGCTGAGCATCAGGCTTTTTATATGGTGATAAACAGCTCAGAAACTAAATTGGAAAAGCTGTCTGGGTTTAACAAGATGGCTGTTTAGTGCCTCCTGTTCACTTGTTTTCCTCTTTTTATCACATCAAAGAAGAGTGAATCACTTTCTCCTTAGAGGATTACATTATTCCAGGGGCCTGGAAGGACCCACTCTGCTTCCAGGCTGTTACTGGAGGAGATATTAGATAGAGAGGGGAAGGTGGAGCGTTGTTCTTATTGCACCTGTGAATTGCAGTGTGGAGCTTCGGCTGCGTTTCTGTACAACTTCCAGAACCTGCAGCACGACAGGGGCCACCCTACCCCGTCCTTGACATTTTGCACCAAAATGGGATTGTCACGGGGGAATTTCCAAACCCAGACAGCGAGACCCTGGGCAGTCCCGCAGCCAAAAGGAATTTCCCAGCTGAGATGGTGCCGGCAACCACGGGCGGTGGGGCTGCGCCCGGCGGAGCTGCACAGCACCCGTCGCTGTACCCTCCCGATCGCTGAGGAGGTTTTAAAGGCTGATAACGATCATTTGTAATATTCACTGCTTGGGAAGTGCTGAGCGGCTGGGGTTCAGCTGGGAAAAGCTAAAGGGACGGTGGGTGTAGCTGAGCTGCGCTGTTCTGGGCTGGTCCCTGCCTGGCAGAGGATGCTGGGGTCCCTGCTGCATCCTGGGGTCCTTGACGCATCCTGGGGTCCTGGACACATCTCCAGCACCAGAGGGATGGGGAAGGATGGGGTATTCGGGGCTGGGGTGTGCAGCCTGCGCAGCCACCCAGGCATGACGTCACCTGGAGCCGCACTCACTGGCTGCTGGTACCCGGAGGGCAGGACACTGCCGCAAGCAGCGTTAACCCCTTCCTGAGCATCCTCAGCGCCTCCTTGGTAACACAAAGGGACCTTCACGGGACTGAGTGTTGGCCACCAGTGTTTGGGCAGTTGGGGGGTGCCTTCTGGGCACGGGTGCCTGGGGGATCCTCCTGGGGCCAAATCCAGCTGCTTTGTTCTCCCAAAACGGCAGCAAGAAGCCAAACGAGAGCTTCAAGCTGAGCCAAGTGTTTCCCACCTGCCTAGGTTTTTGGGACAAGCAGTTTACTGAAGGTTTAGGGTGCACCAGGGGGTGGTGCCAGCCCAGCCATCCCTCACGCCCGTTAGCAGCAGCGGTGCTGAACCCTGTGGTTACACCGGGCTGCTTGCTCGAGCACGGGTGTCCAAGGGAGGGGTTGACGTTGTGTTACCTCCATCAACTATTTTTGCTAGAAATGTGCTTGTTACAGCCCCTGACATGAGGACAGCCTACGATCGGCACGAAGTGGGCTGGCAGACTGGGCCACCAGTCCGGACAGCCGCAGCAGGTTCCCCTTCCCAGACCCACCTTTGAACCCCAGGCTGAGCCCTGCGCCCGCAGCCGCTCTGTAATGTGCGTACGAATATTTGTGGATTTGCAAAAGCTGTTGCCAAATCTCAGGGGGTTTTGGCCCCAACAGCCAATAAGGAAATACTGCAAATTCTTACTTTTCTCAACAAAGCGGTCCCAGCAGTGCCCACTAAAAATGGGGCTTTAATTCTGCTGAGGTTTTTGTTTGGTTTTGAATAAAAGGGTTTGGTGCTGGTGGCCTGCCCAGATGCGCTGTGTCACCCCTCTCCTCTCCAGGACCGGCCGCCTCCAGCCCTTCCTCCACTCCATCACGCAGGAGGACGCCGTGGCAGACGCCAGGTACCAGCGGTCCCTCCCGCAGGGTCCCGGGTCTCTGGTTTTGGGTCTCCTGCCAGTGGCTTGTGCAAGGGGTGACAGCAGGGTGCCCGCAGGGCTCTGAGCTCTCGAGGACCCTGCGCTGGTGGCTGGGGTGCTCACAGTGTTACCTGGAGCATCTTCAGTTGGGGAGGGGAGTGGTGAGGTGCACGGGCACCCATTAGCACCAAGACCTGGATCCCAACGATGCTTTAAGGTTCGTCCAGCCGGCTTACGTGCCGGTCCAAACATCAGGCCAGTTAATTTAAAACCTAACCCATTTAATATCTTCTTGGCGTTGCCTTTCTTCTTTGAACCCAGCTTTGGGAGTAGAGTTTTTGGCTGATGGTTTTACAGGCTTTACTAGAAGCCACAGAAGTGGAATAAGGAGGTGTAACATGGTCGGTAAATCTGGGCCTGGGTACACTGAGGGTCGCAAAATCTTGTTTGTGGGTTGCAGCTCATTACTGCAACCCCATCCTTCGCCCTTGTGCCACCAGGCTCTTTTCCTAACTCTTAAATTCTGCTCCACTATCGAGAAGCACCTATAAAATCTGCTAGCCTCAGTTTATAGGAAGTTTGGGCATCTGGTCCGAATGGCCTGCTAGATACTATTTTAATAAACAGAAAATGAATATCATCCCTTTAAATTGCCTTTTTAAAGTCGTCGTGTGCCGCAGGAGAATTCCCCCGCGAGCGGAGCTGGCGGGAGGAACAGCGTCAGCATCCACTGAAGGTGGCTGGCAGAGGTATCTTGCCACCGACTTCCCTGAGTGATTTTTTTATGGACAGTGGACTAATTTAGACAGGAACGCAGGTGAAGAAAAGATGACTGACTAAAGCCTTCCTTGTAGTGAAACCAAGTATTTTCGGAAGAGAAACGCTACGCAGGATTAATTATTTCTGTCTAGTATGTTAAAAGGGAGCACATAGAAAAAAAATGCCTTCTCCCTTCAGCCAAGCAAAGCATTCAGTTTACAGAGATGAGATTAACCATGGGAATTTGCTGAATATATTTTATTACCGCATAATCTTCTCCAGGGATAGATGTGATCCTCAAGAGTGTTGGGGTCCACTTACTCCTTTCTCCTTTTCCTCAAGTGCCCTTGAGACCCACTCTCAGACTAATGGCCTCGGGTTTGTTGTGCTTTTCAGGCTGATCCCAATTTTCTGCCCTTTGTTTAAATAAGCCCTTGATTGATACAGATTTTTTTTTTTTTTTTTTTTTTTTTTAAATGCTGGCTGGATAAATAAATCGAGCTTCTTCAGATGGTTCAGCACTTGGTGGAGGCTTTGCCATGGTGGTGCAGGGAGAGCCGCAGCATCTCGGCGATGGCACATCACCAGCAAACGCCAGGACCGGTAGCTGCGGTGGGAAGGCGTACGGTCTCGCCATCAGAGCCCTGCTTTGCAGAACGAGTTGTCTCAGCAGCGCGTTGCACCGGGAGGCCACAGATTGCCCCCATCCCGGGTCGGTGCAGCAGCGGCGAGGTGCTCGTGGGAAGCTGCCTCGCTGGCGAGCTCTGGCTTGAGGGGGGCGACCAAACTCACCCGCCGCTCGCTCGGCGTCAGCGAGAAGTGGCTTCCATGGGTGTGGGTCTGCTGTGTTCGGGTGCTCCGTGGTGGTGCTGAGATGCAGGTAGAGCCCGGGCTGGGCAGCTCCCTGGGGCGGGGGGACAAGCGGGCTTTGGGGGTCCTTTGGGGGGGTGTGGGGATGGTGCTGAAGAGCACTCGCAGGGTGGAGGGCCAGGGCACCTCGCGTCTCTCTGAGCTGTTTGGTGGCACCGCCAAGAAGCTGTTGCCCAAGACTGCTTTTTTCCCCAAGAACAGCATCATCTGGTGAGCGTGGTACTTGCTGTGCTCTTCAGCAGCGCCGTGTTTCTTTTTTACTTTTCATAAAAGTAGGCTTTTACTTGAGTGAAACTTCAGGGTCCAGCCAATAGGTTTCTGCTTGAATTTTTTAAGGTATTTTTGAGATGAAGAAAACCCTTGTGTTGCTGTACTAGGGTAACGATTTTCTGTAATGCACCTGTGTTGCACTAATGGACTTCCAGGCTATGCCGGTTGTTTCTGTAGTGTTTCCATCTCCTGCTTTGGCATTATTTATCCTCTGCCCCCTGCCCGTTCTGGTGCATTTGAGACATTCCCCATTAGGGTATTGGTCATCCTGGTCTCATGACGCTTTCCATCCCCAGCCCAGGGTCATAGAATCATAGAATCATAGAATGTTTTGGGTTGGAAGGGACCCCTAGAGGTCACCCAGCCCAACCCCCCTGCAGGAGCAGGGACACCTTGAACCACATCAGGTTGCTCACAGCCCCGTCCAACCTGGCCTGGAATGTTCCCAGGGATGGGGCCTCCACCCCCTCTCGGGCAACCCCTGCCAGGGTTTCACTACTTTCTCTTCTCAGCACCCCCTGCTCATCACAGAGCCTTGGAAGTTCAGGATCTTGCATTGTCCACGTGCTTCATAACACATTGCTTGCTACCCAAGAGTCTCTTGCTCTAGTTTAGGTTGAGAGAGGTGGTTTGGGGCTTTTTGGAGCATGTTCTTGCTTTTGGTGCAGACCCAGTCCGGGGGACGTTGGCTCATCATGCCCCGCGCAGGGTCCCTGGCTGCAGGGATGCTCGTGTATCTCCATCACCATTTATTTGGAACATGCCAGGGCTGATGCAGCCTGGGGCTGAGCGTGTCTCGCTCTCTTTGAACCGAGTCTAGGGATGAATAACTAAAGCATCAAAACTCTGGGGGAACAGGAAAACCCCTCGAAGACATGTGAAATGCCTCCAGTGCTGTGGAGATCTGCTTGTGCAGGAGCTGGCCCCAACAGAGACGGCAGGGCAGCAGAAAGGAGCTGGGCTGGTGAGTTCTCAGCCTCACCGATGCCCCGGCAGTGAACGTCCGAGCGCTGCTTTTGCTGTTTTGCCTGACTACTACTGCTTTTTTGAAAAGGAGGAAATTTTCTGCACAAGCCAACACAAGCCCTTCGGTACAGCTGAAGGGAAATGGGAAAACTGGTAATTGAGGTAATTAAGAGCTTGACTCTCGCTTTCTCTCCCAGAAAGCAAAAATCAATGGAGCGCCTGGGCAGCCGCGCTGGTGCCATCAGCAGGAGGGGGTGTGGGCGCTCGCCCAAGCCAGGGCACAGCATGGCCGCGCCGCTGGCTCTCACCAAGGGTGAGGAACGGGTATTTTCACCAATCTTTAGACAACCATCTCCTTGAGCACGTACTTGCATATTCCCAGACTGCTTCGGGCACCTACTGCCCACCACGGCCCCCCGGCAGCGACGGCGGTGAGCATCCCTTATCTCCCACGTCCGTGCCATGGGCAGTGGCTCGCCATCCTGGAGCACCTGAAGCCGGTAGGAAGTCCTGCATCTTCCCCACCATGCCTGAGGCTGGAATAGGAGAGCAGAACTAGAAAACGAGGCTAGAAATGAGGAGGAAGGGTTGATTCCTGTGCGATCATCGATGCCTGAACCTGGGATGTGAAGAATGTTAGTACCTCACGCAGAATTCACCACGAATTTGTGTGAGTTGGTGGCACGGGTGCAGACATCCTCATCACCCAGCCCGGGTTTTTCTTTTTCAGTCAAGCAGCTGTTTGTGAATAGGAATGTTTCCAAAGGGATTAAGCCCCGTTTCTGCACGAAAGCGAAGCCCCGACAACGTCCCTGCCAGCCCCAGCTCTCGGACCCAGTGGGAGATGCTGGCGAGGGCAGCCTCGGTGGTTTCTTCCCTTTTTCTGGCTGTGTCTCCGCTGGGCAGCACAAAGCTTGCAGCTTTCCTGGCTCCCGTTTTCCTGGCGTTATGGTAGATGAGGAGGGGGGCGCAGCGTGGGCTGTTTGCTGTGTTGCTGTAAATCAGGGCGTGGGTTTTTCCCAAGGATTGTTCTCTTGTATGAAATCGTAGGATCTCTTCTTCCCAGCGTTGCTGCTAGCCCAAGGCGACTGTCTCTGCAGTCATTGATCTTTGTATCTCAACGCCGAGAAGCTCGTAGCGGGTGCGTTAGTGTGTGTCAGGGAGGAACGAGCTGCTTTTCAGGAACATGATTTTACCCACAAAAGCAAATCCAGGAATGGATGAGTGGCTGTGCACCTCCAGGCATCGTGTCCTCCTGCTTGGTCTGGGGACTGAGAGCTGTCTTTTCATGGGGTTGTTTTCAGATCCTGAACTGAAATTTGGAGATGTCCTCAGGGAATTGGGGCACATCTTTATTTTCCATTTACTGGTGGTGAAAGTAAGGCAAAAGAGGCAAAAAGAACCCCTTTCTTGATGTTTTGGAGCAATGAAATTATTGCTTCTCCTGCTGGTGGCTCTGGAAGTGCCTCCAGTGGCCATGGCTGCAGAGGACAGCCATTAAAACTACATGCCTGGGTCTGGAGAAACTCCAGGTTCGTTTTCCTGCCACAGATTTCCTTCGCCACCTTGGGCAAGGCAGGTAGGGTCCCGTTCCCGAGGGCAGCTGTTGGTGAATTCCTTCCCTTGGCGCTTACAGACCTTGGAGCATCTGGTGCCACGATTCAGCTGGTTCCGTGATGGACACGGTGGCTTCGCCCCAGACACGTCGCAGAGCATGAGGCACTCGATGCTCTGACATCGCCTTACATACCAGGACAGAAGGCAGATAAGCATCTTGCAGGGGCCAACAGGCTTCCCAGCTGGTGCCGGTGCAAGAGGAGGGTGGGCTCCTGGGGCTTTGCGCGGCCGAGAAGCTGCTGGGAAGGGGGTGACGTGCCGCGGGGGGGTTGCTGTTTGCTTATTTGTTTCTTTGCAGCGTCTTTCTGTGTTGACGTTTGCGCCGGGAGGTGGTGTTTCAGGGAGGAAACGTGAGCTGTGCAAATACGGCAGCGAGCTCCAGCTCCCAACTTCGCCGAGATCTGTCAGCTGGCACCACAGGCTGCTTTTCATTTCCAGCCCGTCCTCTGCTTGCATGTCATTATGCACCACACTGTTGACGTGTGCATGGCAAGTGTCATGCATATTGCTGCGGAGTTGCCAAGAAAAAGGCAGGAGAGCTGACAGCCGGTGCCTGTTCGCTTTCTGTGCCGGGATTTTGCAGCAGAAGAGGCTGCTCCTCTCCCCATCCCTGCGGTTGTGATTAGAGAGCCCTCAGAATGGGTCTTGCGGGCCACCGGGGGACGTTCCCCATTGCCAAGCCTGCCAAAGGGCTGCCCAGCACGGTGCAAATGCGGCACCCACGCCGAAGGCATCCCACAGCGACGGGCAGCAGGCAGCCTGCCTGCACCGCGGGGCTCGGTCGCAGGGGCTTGGCTGGAGGATGTTCTAAATCAGGAGCCCCTTGGCCTGCAAGTGATGCCCTGGGAGGGGGATACCTGCACAGAGTGGGTCGGGCATCTCGTCTGAGCAGCCCGGGGCCAGGATCCAATCTCTGTTGTGCCCCAGTAAATCAGTGGTAATTGCTTCTGAGGGGTTAATGGCTGGAGAAGTCACTGTTACCATCAGTATTTGGACCATCGTATCCATTGGACCTCATTTTTCTCATGTAGGGAGTTAATTTCTGTAGATGAATGGGGAAGCTATTGCTGTAGGTAAAGGAAAGTTGCCATGGACCAGTGCTGGGACCAGCTCTCGGCACAAGCCCATCAGTTGCTTGGTGCAATGGGGCTGGAAACAGAGAGCCCAGCCAAGACTGCCTGCATCCTTGGGGAGAGGGCAGCAGGCACAGCAAACGATAACTCATCGTTCCCACAGTCCGGTCCCAGGCCAGGTGAGAGGGGAAGCACTGGCAGCACTGGAGCTTCCTCCGGTCCTCGGAGACCCAGGTCTGGAGAGACCCGACAGACGCCTCTGCTCCCGCTGAGCACTTGGGGCAGGGCACGGCGACGGTGCTGGCGGAGCTCATGTTTCCCAGCGTAACTAGGACGGAGCGTTGCACTGAAATTCATCCCCTGGGCAAAGAGTCTCATATTCACAGGGCGCAGAGTGCATGGCAGTGCCAAACCCCGTGCCTGCGTGCGCCCTCCTGCCCGCAGGCTGGATGGAGCCGGGTCGGCGGCGTGGCGAGCAGAAGCCTTTGCCGTAGCCCTGTCCCCATGTTTATCCCATGCCTCTGGTGCATCCTGCCTTTTGGGGGGTATGGGAGCCCCCTTCGTGGCCGTGGAGCAGGGATGGTTGGTGCCATGGTCCCCCCTCTCCAGCAGGACCACTGGCTCCGGGCGGGAGCATTGCTACTCGTAACAGCCCCCATCTTGTGCTTGCATGCATCCACATCAGATTTCCTGATTTCACAGGCAGGACAGTGTATTTCTCCCAAACAGGCTATTTCTGCCCCAATTGCAGTAGTCTCATGTGGGCCTCTCTGCAAGCCCCCATGGGGAGGAACAACCCTCTAACGTCAAGGAGCAACATGAGGTTGATGCCAGCAGCTGCAGCCGTAGGTTGAGTTATTTGACTCGGGAATCCAAGCACACAGGAGGTTGCTGGTAGTAACGCAAGGCGGGCAGGAAGAAAGGAGCCGCACAAAGTGGAAAAATGGCTTAATTTCTCATGGTGTGAGGGGGAATTGCAGAGTTCTTGAAAAGCAGGCGCCTTCCTGTGGAGAGCCCGGCGCAGAGACGCCCACTCGGTGCTTCCCTGGGGCTGCTCTGCAGCGTGGAGCCGTGCGGGGTGCGGGCTGGGTCGTACCGAAAACCATCGGTGGGCGGTTAGGAAGAATGAGATGCGGTGGTAAAGCCTGCATGCGGCACTGGTACCAGTTTTATTTCTGAAGGGATTGGTGCTATTCCACCAATCTGCAGGGAAGAATACGCCGAGGCAGATGGAGGCGCAGGCCAAAAACCAAACTCCCGATTCCCAGACGGCTCCTTCCCCTCCTGCTCGCAGCCCCAGGCGGGTGGCCACGGCACCACGTAGGAAGCCAGCCCAGCGGGAGCGGAGCCGCAGGGCGGTGGGATGCGGGCTGGCTCCCAGCAGCCAGCGTGATGCCGGAGCCACGCCGCCGCGCTCCCACCTCCCAGCACCACTTTTCGCTGGGACACTGGGAAAGGCGTGCAAAATCCCGGCCCGTGAGCACCAGGCATCTATCGCAGTCAAAGGTGGATATTTCTCTGGTTTTAGGTGGTTTTTGTCTCTGACTATTTTGTGGGAGAAAAGGATTAATGAGCTTTTCGTAAGTTGATCGTGATGCCGAGGGCGGCCAGCCGTTCACAGCCAGTGTGAGGTCCCAGAAGGGGAGCTGGCAGCTGGGGCATGCTCAGCATTTTCTGGAAATCAGCTTGTTTTGATGCATCCCAACGCAAACCATCGCATAGGGTGCTCAGACCGGCAGTCTCTGGGAAAGTGCTTGTGTCCAAGTTGTGGTCCTCAGAGCATCCGAGGCGCGGGAGGCTACATTAGGTGCACAAAACCGCTTTGATTTTGCTGGGCTTGCTTTCCTTCATAGAGTCAGGTTTGTACACGGTGTGATTGCACCCTCCATGGCATATTCATGGGATATTTCTGCGAGCTGTAGCTCATTCTCAACCTCTCCTTCTTTTCTTCCAGGATCATACCCCAGCTGGAGAACTCGCCTTCACAAGTTTCACCGAGCAGCCCACCTGGCTCCGAGATTTCGGAAGCTACGAGGACTTACCTGCAAGGAGTGAGCCGCTATGACCTGGATGAGCTTGATGCTTGCTGGTTGGAACTTGTTAATATGGAACTCAAGGAGATGGGTGAGTATTGCTGTTGTTTTTCCCCTTGCCTGTGCATCCCAGAGTGGGCCTTCAGTCTTTTTAAGTAATCATGTGGCACAAAAGGCCTTGAAGAAGAAATTTTTGCTCAGGCTCTCCTAAAGAGATCATGTGGATTGCTGCAGTGCAGGATCTTGAGGGCATTTCAGTTCCGGTCACTCACGTAGGGGTTTTGGGACATGGTCCAAGAAGAACAGGGCAAACCAGATGATGGTAGGAACAGTGCAGTGTGGCCTGCGGAGCCAGGCTCTGGGTTGCAGAAGAACCGATAGATCCAGATCACTCATGGCCATGCTTTGGTTTCGTGACTATCGTCATCTCCCGTACTCATCCCTGCAGCATCTGTCCTGTAGGAGGAGGTGTTGGTTGGGATGAGTGTGTTGACCCCAACTCCTCTTCCTTTGACTGGTGACATCTGAAAGCATTTCTCCAACATTTCTCCAACTGTAGCCAGCTGGGCAGATGGAGTCAGAGGAAAGCGGATTTCCTAGTCAAAATGTGTAATTCCCAGAAATGCTAGTTGTGGGTTGTCTCTCCTTTCCCAGGAGGGAATATCACAGCATAACCTTGCCAGCATCACCGCTGTTATATCACTGCACATTCCTAGAATCCATTAGCGCATTTCGGTTGAGTGCAAGTACCTGGGCTTGGAATTTGACCACTGGCACCAGTGCTTAGCATGGTCTGCTGGGCAGATTTCTTGGCACAGACGCGTGGGTGTGTAGCCCTGCCAGGCTGGAGGGATTTTCCAGTCCTTGTTAGGTAAGGGTTGCTGTGGTGTGGCTGCTGCTCCGCAGGTAAGAATAACAACGCAATCAAACATTCCCCTTGCGAGGTCAGGGAAAGCTGAAACGTGCCTACGTGAAGCATTGCTCCCCGTCGCAAAGGTCTTTCAAGGGTGGGACAAGGTATGTTCTTCGGAGGTACTCACGACTTACAACCGAATTTTGTCACCATGATCTCCGGGACCTTGAGAAAGTTGTAGAGGCTGCTTTTAGCATTTGGCTAATTATCTATTAATGTGTCCCGTATATTGGATTTCCTATAATCTTGGCGTCGTGGAGCCCACAGTATCACTAGCAAATGGCAGTCAGCTTTGCCCTGGTTAACTGGTCCTGTATTAGCAGCCTCGGCTCTTGTCGTTAGCACACCCAGATCTTGAGATGCTGGCAGCTATGGTCAGGTCCTTGGGCAGAGCGGATGGGGCTCCTGGGCAAAGCCGAATGGCTCGGTCCCACTTGGGTGCCCTGCGGAGGATCCACCTTTCCTAATGATGGATGGCTGCCATTACCGCATCAAGAAAACAGCTTGTAGCACACCGGGTGTCCTTTTGACTCCACCATGCTTTCACCATATCTCCTGCTGCATTTCCCTGGCCACCTCCACAGCTGGCTGGCCAGCAGAGGTGTCTCTGGGCTCCAGAGAAGGGTCATCCGTATTTCCACTTCCCCCTTGGACATCTTTCATACGTCTCTAGAAGGGCAGCGGGCAGGGATTTGACCTCTTCAGCTTGGTTGGGTTACATTTGGCTCGCTTTTATTACTTCTTCAAAGTATTAGGTTGCAAATGCTATGGCTTAAATGCCTTTCAGACACGGAGCTCCCTTGCTGATGGATAACTGGAATATTCGGGAGCTGGCTGTCCCCAGCAGCTTGGCGTGTCACCTTCGGGCTGGTGTTTGCCAAACCTGGGCATGCTGGGGGAGAACGGTGGCTTCGCTGCCTTGAGGCAGGGAGCTTGAGCATCATCACAGCCACGTACCCCGGGTAGCCCCGCTCCTCGCCGGCGCATTGGGTGGGCTGGCATCGCAGCATCCCAGCGAGCACAGCCTGAGCCTGGCGTCAGGACACAGGCGATGCTTCGCTGCTGACCTTCTGTGCAATTCTGAGCAAGCTGCATTTTTCTTCCTCTGCCTCCTCGTCATTTCTCAGCCAGTCAGCTTTTTCGAGGGCGATCCTCAGGAGGTGTTTGTACAGCACCAGGCAGGATGGGACCACAGTCTCTGATGAAGCCCCTGAGCTCTTCTGCTGTAACCAGCTATGGATGGCAATAACGAACCCTGGGGATTTCAGCAGTGGTAGCTCAAAGAGCCTCACTGGCCATCCGCTGGTTCTCCAGCCCATTTCTGTTGCTGAAAGAGCGCTGTAATTACTGGCTGAGCCTTAAATATGCTGGGGAGAGAGAAGCTTTGAAAACCAGCGTTTGGCGTGTGAAATCCACTGTGGATATGGCTTCAGCCCGGAGGATTCTGGTCTCTCGCCCCATCCCCCAGCCCCCCCGACTTCTCTAGCAGGGCTGGTGCATTTTTTCCGGTGACTTGAAAGGGAAAACACATGGCATTGACGAATAACCCATCCCCGGCACCGCAGGGAGGTGGGGGTTTGGCAGGTAGGGAGCGGGACGGGTGCTCCTGGCTGTGGGACCACGGTCGCATCCCCAACCCCGCCGGCCGTGCCCCGTGCTGCCGGGGGAGGCTGGACCGCAGAGCCTGCGGGGCATCGGGCTGCTTGGGGGGAGGCACTTTCCCACCTGGGGAAGTGATGGGGCTTTGGGGCACATAAAAGGAAACCTCCTGGGCTGTGCCAGCGTGGAGGCTCTGCTCCCTCGGCTTCCCATACGGGAGACGCCATGCAGCCGGGCGCTGCAGGGATGGGACGTGGGGCTCGTGCCCTCCGCCGCCCAACGCAGATTGCTGCCTGCCTAGGCTGGTCTGAAGGCAGTCCCTAAATAGCACTTTCTCCCGGAAGCCCTCGACATTAATGACATCCTGAGATTTCCAAACCAGCTTTGCTAATCTCTGAGATCATTAATGTGACTTAACGGGAGAATTGCAGCCTCTCCTCCTATTCAGAGAAGGCTGGGAGTTATCTCCCAGTGCCAAGAGATAGGCAGAAGTTTAAATTCCTCCTGGGTGTTCAGCTGAGCTCTTGTCACTGGGCAGTCCAGGGGCACAATGTGTCATTCCCAAAATATTTAATGACAAAGGAGGAGCCTGGTCTCTGACTGGCTCTTGAGGAGCTGCGGGGAGGGGGGCTGGAAAACACCTATGAGATCATCCATCCCGCTTGGCCATTCGCGCAGCATCCATCCACGTAGCGCATAGCACATGCCTTTTCCAGTCCTTTTTAGGTCACCCCAGGGATGGAATTTTATCACCGAGATCAGATAAACCTCCAGATAGCTCCAGCTGTCTGCCGGCTCCTCTCCCAGTTTGGCAGAATTGCTCTGAAAAACAAAAGTTTTTTCCCGTAAAACAGCTTTAAATAGTTTTAAACCCCCCCGGTAAGATGCCTCGGTAGCTGTTACTGTACTCAGTAGAAATGTACTGTTTAAAAAACTTCCATGTGCTCGAGAGGAAATCAATATTTACGCGTGCCTAAATGTTTTATTTGTTGCTGCTGCAATGTGAGAGAGCAAAAGAAGTGGGTCTGAGGGAGTCTGAACGAAACCCTGGACCAGATTTATGTGCACGCCACTCCAGGCAGCACAGGCCTTTCCTTTTAGAGGAAAATTGTCGTTTTTATATTAACATTTTATGCTGTATTTTGTGATCTCCGCTAAATCCAAAGCTATTGTAAGAGTGAGGCTGGAGAGACTTCAAAGACCAAGGCTGAAAGATCCCTTTGTGGTGATCGGCACTTCATAAACACATGGAAAATCCTCAAGAAATTGCTAAAAAACGTTGCCGGAATCAATTTTGCTGAAGGCAGAGTCGAAGTTTCTAAGTATTCCCTTGACTTAATCCATATGGTGTATGCTGCTCACATATGCCCACCGCAGCTTCTATCTTGGGAGCTGGAGGTGTTCCTGGGTATTTTATGGCAGGAACATGCAAAGGTCACATTTATTGCTTTTGAAGCTCCGGGGGGAATTCATCACTGCATACTTGAGATATGTCCGTGTGCTAATGAGATGATACCTCCCTCGGTGGAGGTGAGATTGGTCAAGTAGACGTGGAATAAAGCGAAGTCGGTGGAGTAACCCCGGGGAAGATGTGCTCAGTGGAGTGGAGGCTGCCATTAAATGTACGCCGTGGGGAGCGGCTGCCTGCCACCCAGCAGCATCCTGGTCCAAGGCCACCCTGCGTCCTTTTGGGATTCGGGAAGCCCTCTTTTCCTCCCTGAGGCAGCACGTTGGCACTCCCTGGGCAGAGCCTGTCCCCACGTGGCTGCCGCCCACCCACAGGCACCCATCGCCATCACCTGCCTCCGTCTCCTCCGCAGGGTCACCCCAGTATCTGTCATTTGAAGCTTTTCCATTATTTTAACAACTTTGAGCGCAATTCCCCACCGTGCTGTGGTGGCAGAGGTGCAGCCCCATTCCCCACCTCTGCAGCTGGCCGGCCGGGGACCGCTGCCCCCCGATGCCGGGGATCCAGGGGCTGCCGCCCCCCCCGCAGGGATGCTCCCCAGCCCCGGCTGGCTGGCGGATGTACAGAGTCTATCCTTTCTGTAGTGGGATATGTTTTTCTTTAGCCACCAGCCCAGCTCCCCCCTTTCAGGTGTCTCCCCCCACCCCCAGCCATACGGGACTGCTCGCAGCGATGGCCCTGCCACCCCCTGCCCCGCCGTGCCCCCGCACCCGGGCTCACCCTGCTGCTCCTTGCTTGAGGAAGCTTAGCCCATTAATAATTCAGGGTCTGTTTGTTTGGATATTTTTTTTTTTCTTGTTTTGAAGAAATCCTGCCAGTTTGGAGCTGTTTTATAACATGTCTGTGCTGCAGCCCACAACAAACATACGCGCGTAGCCTGAAATCTTTGTTCTCCGCCGAGCTGGTAACGGTTGTGGCAGCAGACCGGTTTGGTGCCTGGGTAGATGAACCAGGAAATCCTCCATGGCTTGGTGGTATGTTACAAGGAAAAGATGGGTTTAATAGAGGTACCGATGTACAGCGTAGAAGCATCTCGGGACCAGATTTAGGGCTGGAAGCTGTTCTCCGTTACGTCGTTGTTGATCTGGATCAGCGCCGTTGATGTCGATGGGAGGAGGATCCGCCTGGCCGGCTCTGGCTGCGAACGCCGGGGGTCGATACCCTCGATTTAATGCAAGGGCAGAACTCGCCTTGGAAACGGGCAAGTCAGCAAGCCCGGGGGGTAAAGAGGCAGAGAACCGATGGTTCTTCATCACTCATGAAGGTGAGAGCCCACCATGGCCAGCCCGTGGAGCATCGTGGGGGTCTTGGAGAGCCGCAGCCCCACGAGCGCAGGGAATTGGATGCACAGGGCTGCTCCTGGGTAAACAGCATTGCCCCCCAGGACCGCCGGCACCGGCACCGGTGCTCATGCCCGGGCGGGAAGGGGCGAGACGCAGCAGCGTGCCCGCGGGGCACGGGGTGTCTGAAGGGAACAGGGGGGAGGAAGGGGAATAGTAATTCCGGCTCAAATACTAATCCAGGCTAATTTTGTGTGAAAATAGCCTCGGCCTTTAAGCTTATCTTTAAGCAAGGAAATCCAGAAATATTTTCAGATGGCAGTTTCTTAAGTTGTGGGCAGAGGTGGAAACACCGCGAGCCTCCTGAAGGGAAAGCTGCGCTGATTTAACTCCTTACAGAAACAGATATAGCAGGAAAGCCACGTTAATGTATAGATTAGGAGGGTTGGAAAGCAGCGGGAGAAGCTTTAGACATTTTGCCTCCGCGTTTTTCAGCACAGTCAGTTTTCATGTCAAGCCGTTGCTTTGCTGTTTCCATAAATTCCTCACGGTAATTGCAGTCGTTCCCAGCAAAATTCTGCGTTTTGCTGCGGGATGAAGCGAGGAGGCTTTCATCAGGAGTGCTCCGGGACAGCGCTGTCAGTGCCGAGCGTTGCTGGAGAGAGACAGCGGCTTATAAAGTGGCTTCTAAAACATTTTTGTCCTCATCTTAAATTTGTGGAATAGCTGATGTCGGTGGGTGGCGAGGAAGGGTGATAATTGGTTCTGTAAATCGCTTAAGTGCGTTAGCAGGCTGTGTTGGTAACAAAATAATCTGGAAGTTTCACTGCGGATGCTCAGCTCCTGCAGGTTGCCTGGTGCTCTTGGTTTTGTTGGTCACACTTGATGTTGAGGTTCTGTTCATAAATAACATTGGTAAAAGCTCGATGCACAACGGCTGCACCTCCCAAGCGCTCTGTGCCTGCAGGCTATGGGTGAGAGGCCCCAGGCAGTCCGGTGTGGGGTTCGGGTGGTTGCCCCCCTCATCCCCTGACCCTGGCAAAGGATGCTTGGGACAGGACCCGGGATGCCCAGGGGAGCGCCCAGCCCGGGGCAGGGGTGGCTGGTGTCCCCATGGGTGCCTTGAGTGTGTGGGTGCTCAGCTCCCGGCCTGAATTCCACGTCAAATCTCCCAAAGTGTGCGGTGCCTAAACTCATGTTAGCGTCTAGCCGGTGCTATTTAGCCTTGGATGGCTTTCCTCCTCCCGGCCTCCGAGGGGGGAAGGATCCTCTGCACGGCTTTGCAGAGGCAGGAGCCCAGTGGGCTGGTCCGAAGTGCCTCGCGCCGGGCGAGCCGGGTGGGCAGACGGTCTCCGGGCTGGAGGGAGAGCTCAGGAGCCCGGGGTCCCCGTGCCGGGGGCCAACACCCCCATCCCATCAGGGAGCGGGTACCCTTTCCCTCTGGGTTTTTCAAAGATATTAAGAGATAAGCCTACATCATCTCACAAGTGCTTTTCTTTTTTTAATTAAAAAACCCCAGTCATTTTGCTTGCTTATATATAATTTTACCGAAAAGCAGGCTCCAAGGTTTACAGCCTGTGAATCAGCGAACGGCACAGCCTGCAGCCCTGATGACTGTTTGTTCATGAGCTGGTTTATCTTCAGGTATCTTCCACAGGCTAAAAGAATTTATTGTTTCAGTAAATTGATTTTTAGTGGAGCGCGGCTTAGTCAGAAATAGGTCTCCCTTTTGTGAAAGGTGGCTCTCCAGCTACTTTTTTTCTCCCCGCGCAGTGATTCAGCTCCCACCACGATAAGGAGTAGCTGAGAATTCATTTAGCAGAAGAATATTGCTCTTTCATGCCACATAAATTACGATATTACAGAAATAATTATAACGGAGAGCGGCGTTGTGTAAAGGAATGTGCCTGGTGGTTCTCCCAGACCCGGCGCTGTGGCTTCGGCGCCAGCCCAGTGATCCCAGCTCCTCTGGGATAAAATATTTAAATTCTCTGTTTCAGCTGCGGTGTGGGCAGTTGCTTCGAAGTTTGGGGGAGGGGCTGATGTGCGTGGGGTCAGGACAGGCACCTTAGGAGCCCCCTGGGGATAACGGGGATGCTGGGCAGGGATCGTGGCAGACCCCCGACGGCGGAGATACAGGGACAAGTTTTCTGCTGGGAGCCAAGTCCAAACGAAAGGCCGGGTTCCTACATGTTTTCCCTTCCCGGATCAGATCTGGAGACCTCCTGCAGCGCGGCGGCAGCTGGTGCCTCTTCTCCTCCTCCATTTCCGAAGCAAAGTCCCCCTTCCCCTTCCGGGGGATGCTTTCTCCGGCCGGGTGCGCGCTGCCTGCCTGCATCCCGCTCTGGGCTGAGAGAGGATAGAATCATAGAATCACTTTGGTTGGAAAAGACCTTTAAGATCATCGAGTCCCACCTTTAACCTAACCCTGCCATCCCACCACTAAACCCTGGCCCTAAGCACCTCATCTATCCTTCTTTTAAATCCCTCCAGGGATGAGGACTCCACCACCTCCCTGGGCAGCCCATTCCAGAACCTGACAGCCCTTTCGGTGAAGAAGTTTTTCCTAATGTCCAACCTAAACCTGCCCTGGCACAGCTTCAAACCATTCCCCCTCGTCCTATCATCTGTTACCAGGGAGAAGAGGCCGACCCCCACCTCACTGCACCCTCCTTTCAGGTAGTTGTAGAGGGCGATCAGGTCTCCCCTCAGCCTCCTCTTCTCCAGACTAAACAACCCCAGTTGGTAGGTCTTCTCCAGCTGGGATGAGGTGGGAAGCAGCACTCCCTGGGACAGTCTTTCCCACCACGGGGCAATGCTGGGGCTGTCCCATTAGAACCAGTCATCATTAACACACTCAGTGTTAATGGGGAGAGGATACGGGAGGACCCCTGGGAAGGGTGATGGGACATGGAGCCTCTTACCCTGCGTTGTGTTCTGAACGTGGCTCCAAGTCACCAGTGATTACATTGGTGCAAAATTAAATTCTCACTTCCAGTTACGTTCCTCCGGAGTGAAACTATGGAGAAGTTTGCAGCTACGCAAACTCTGTGGAGGCTCAGTAAAGCTTTGTTTTTCTCCCTCCCTTTCATACAAGACCTTGGCATTCCTTAACCAGGTAAAAAATACCTTCCTTGCGGTCAGGAATTGGAGTGCACAGTCCTGGTGATGGTCTCAAATGGGACTTTCCCCGCTGGACGTCGCTGGATTTATTCATTGTGGCCAAGATCAGTATCTGGGTCTTTGCTTTTCCTTCCCCAGTGACTTATATTGGCAACACGACGTACAAACGGCAATAACAGTCTCACTTGTGCATGTACACAGGGAGTGTTTTGGGGGAGGGTGGGTTTTGGTTTTTTTTTTATTTAGCTGGCCGCGATCAATACAGATAGCGTTTTCGCAGCCAGAAGGATGACGATTTTATGAATGGAGTTTAATAGCGCAAACTTTATATGATGCAGAAGGAGATAAATGGAGCGCAAATGGAAAAAGCACTTCACCCCCAGGCCCCGTTGTTTAGTGTTTCATAAGCGATTAATCGCTTCAGCCCCATCAAGTGCAATTGTCAATTCAATAAGCTCCGAGGTATCCTGAATGGCGCTTGGCAAAGGGATTCCTAATGTAATTACATCTAAATGGAGTGTGAGAGCGCACGCGTGCGCGGGCGGGAAGGAGGGAGAGATCCATATTTTTCCATGTGATGCTATAACCAACTACATTGCACGTAGGTGGATAAGGAAACCCCGCTGAGGTGCTGGTCTTGCTCCAGCGTGAGAGTTTTGGGATTGGCGAGGACTTTCTCCCCAGGGTTAAGCTGGCGACACCGGGGCATCGCTGTGGATGGAAAATGCAGGAGGAGGTGGGATGGCAGCCGGTTCTTCCCGCTCCAGGTGAAACGGGAATGGTGGCGATGCCAGCGCGATCCTGGTGATGCCAGCGTGATCCCGACCCTGCAGGCGGGATGGGGGCACGATTCCTGTGGGAACCCCCTCCCTGTCCTTCCTGGTGCTGCCTGCAGCTCCCGGCTCTGCCCGGCCTCTCCCTGAGCACAGGGCGGCCCTAGAAAGCGCGTGGGGAAAAGCACCGGGAACGCTTTAATGATGGTTTTACTTTCCAGAAGAGCAGAGAGGAGCAGAGCCTGAAATGTTGGGAGAAAGGGAGTAACATTCCAGTGCCTGGGATCGTAGCCACAGATGTGGACTTGAAACGCTGACGGAGAGCTTATTTAATGCCCGCATGAAGTCATGGCTTGCAGCTCTCCATCGAGCCAGTGCAACACAGGTGGTGCATTTATAAAGGGACACCATTAAGGGAAAAATAATGCTCTGGCTTTGTCTGTAACCCGCTCCCTGCCCCGTTGCATCCGACCGCCACGATGCCAAGAGGCAGCCGGCGGCTCCGTCCTGGCTCGGGCACGCAGGGCTCGCTGCGCCGCCGTGCCAGCGCGGGATGCTTCACGTCACTGAGCCCCAGCAGCCCCCGGGGCAGCCTGTGCCAGCCCAGGGCTCTGCCGCAATCCCGCCGCCGCGGCTGCTCGCCGATGGAACGGGGATCGTCAGGCTCCTCGGCGTGTTGCGGCACAGCAGCCCCAGCGCTTGAAAGGGCTGCGATAGGGAACAGTGTTGTCTGTCTTAGATGCTATCTCAGACTCGACACAGACACGTGAAATGCCAGGCTGGATGTTTGCAGAGACTTGTCAAGCCAAGGGAAACCGTGCCAATGCGAAACGTTGGGGAAGAGCTTAGAAAGGCAGACAATGGTGTGTTCGCTTGCCGAGCTCGCCTACGGGTTGCTTTCCCCCTTAACAGAGCTTTTTTCAGCCGGTCCGTGGCCGTCAGGGGAAGGTACAGCCTCTGCCAGCATCGTCCAGCCGGAGGGGCCGGGAGCGCTGCCCGGGACCCCCGTGCCCCATCCCTCCCCAGCACCGGGGGCCTCCCGGGGCCCCATTGCTCAGCCTGGGACAGGGATATGACTGTGGCTCAACAGATGCCCAGGATGGCAGACTTCTCACTGAACATTTAATTAATAACTGCTTCGTATCAGTACTTCCTCCAGCCTTTTTTTTGCCTTCTCTGCTCATAAATGAGGTATTTTCTCCCGTTGCCTTGCAACGAGAAAGGTGGCCGGCGGCGCGGGTCAGGCGCCTCTGCTGGCTGGCGCGTTCTGGAGCACCCTGGCCGTTATCATGGGTAATAGACGCAAATGAAATGCAAAGATGAAATGGTTTGTATTGCATCCTGCTGCTGTCTCCATCCCCATCTCCGTGCCTTCCCCAGTGATGAAGTGGTGCTCCCAGGGAGATGGGGTGCGCTGGGGGTTTAGCTCTGCCTCTTGTCCCTCTCAGGGAACCTCTCTCCTGCTGCTGACACGGGTTTTTTTCCTTCTTGTTTTTTTTTTTTTTCCCTTACCTGGAGTGACCTCGCGTTGCGTTCGTGGCAGCGGGATCTTTGTCTGGGGTGAGCGGCAGCACCCCGGGGAGCAGCGTTCATCATGGCACCGTTGCGGTGCTGCCACGCTCCTGGCAGCAGCATCCCCCTCCGTAACGGTGACCAGGGATCCCGCTGCAGGAGGCTGCTGCTCTGAAAAAGCCTCTCCTGGTTATCGGCCTCATATTCCTGGTTGTCACTCTGGGTAAACCCCTGGTAAAGCACCTCTGCCTTTTACTAAACCCTGGTAGGGGGGGAAAAATCTGGCCCATCCCGCCCTGACCTCTGGTTCCACTAAACCCAACCAGGAAAAAAAAAAAAAAAAACCCACCTCATTTGTCCTCAGTTTCAGGCCTTGGCTTCTGTTTTACAGTTCTATTTAATTGGCCTTAAAAGGGTCAATTTTCAGTCTTGACAATTAAAGCATTGACTTCGTGTTGCCAAAGCTTGTCTGAGCCCTCGCTGCAGAAAGCGTCTTTGCAAAACTTGTCTCCTTGAACATTTAAACTGTCAGACCTAATTATCCGCATTGCTTCAGCTGAATGGGTTTCTTTGCTCTCAGCCAGCAGCAATATTTTGTTACTGTCTATGAAACATAAACTGCATCCCAAGTTGGAAGCAGCCGTTTTCTGAATCGCTGCGCTTACCGTCGCCGTGGATTTGCCTCTTGAGTTGCAGTTTAAAACGCTCAGCCCTTTGCAAAACGCTCCCCGAAGGCGGGGGGGGGGGTTCCTGCACCAGAGCCGCATCAGTGTCCTCCTCTGCCTTCTGCCTTGCAGAGAAGCCTGAGCTGGACGAGATCACCCTGGAGCGAGTGCTGGAAGAGCTGGAGACCATGTGCTACGAGAACATGAACATCGCCATCGAAACGGAGGAGGGCTTGGGCATCGAGTACGATGAGGACGTGGTGTGCGACGTCTGCCGCTCGCCGGAGGGGGAGGACGGCAACGAGATGGTGTTCTGCGACAAGTGCAACGTCTGCGTGCACCAGGTGAGCCCCCGCCGCGGGGGGGAGAGCGGCGGGTTTTTGGCTGTCCTGCGCATCACACTCGTACCCTCCTCTGAGTTCCTCCCATCCCCGCCGTCCCCCTTCTCCTGAGCTGCGGTAGACCCCCCTAATTCAGCTTTTCTGGTGGATTCCCAGCGCGCCTCCGGCGGAGCGAGGATAGCAAAAGGGGTCTTGGATAGCTGGCAGACAGCAAACCTGCTTTTCTCACTAGCCCCAACCCTTCCCAAGTGCCCACAGAAATACACAACCAGAGGTCGAAAACGGCATCCTGCGGGCTTGCTTTGCTCCCTCCTCCTTGTTCTCTGCTCTCTGATATTGTATTTTATGTCTCCTCTTCCCTTATTCTTCTTTCTTTACCCCATCTCTCTTTATCAAACTGCAGCCGCGGGACCTTTAGCATCCCGGGGAGACCAGCACCGTGCGTGGGACTGGCTGGTGGGCTGGGGGGGGATGCGGGTCTGCAGCCCTGCCCTCGCCGGAGGGGTGGGCTTGCCCGGACCTCCAGCCTCCTCCTCCGCATCATCCTGGGGGTAGTAGGACCTTCCAGCTCCACTAGCACCGCCTCACGTCGCAGGGTTTCTGTCGCAGCTTCCCTTGCTGCACAAGTGTAGGATTTCACTTTATTTTGCTGCCTGGAGGAAAATAATTTTATTTTTAGAATTGAATGCAAATGCTTCAAGCCCTTGCTGGGCGGGGGGGAGGGCTGTGGGCTCCTGTGCTTGGTGCTCAAGGAGGGGAGACCTTGACAAGGAGAAGGCAACCGGCAACCTTGTGAGGGTCTCCTGGGTCCCACATGGGTCCAGGGAGGTTTTGCTGGTCATGCTTTGAGGGGAAGGACCATGCGGTGCTGGGATGGCAGTGGCAGCTCCTGGGCTTCACCCTCTGTGGGAAGGCTTTGGGGTTTTTTTTTTTCCCCCCTCTGAAAAAAGCCATTTGCTCATCTTTTGGGCAGCTTTTCCATCAGCGCTTCCTGGAGGTGGGAGAGCGCTGGAGATATCTATAGTTGCGGAGGTGGGTGTTTTGATGGTTTCCCGTGAATCAGAGTCCACAAAATCCAGGACGTTCAGGGGGGGGTGTTGTTGGTTTTTCTTTTTTCAACCAGCCCAAGTGGCAATGTCAGGCTGTGGGCTGGGGCGCGGCGGGGGGCAGGTCTGCCGTGGGGACGTACGGACCCCGGCTGTGCCCACCGCCGGCTGTGACACCCCGTGGGCTCCACTTTCAGCAGCGGCCCCGGTGCTGGGAGCTGAGCGGTGCTGCAGAGGGGATGCGGCGGGCTGGATTTCAAGGCTGTTGAAAGAAAAGGGGGATTTTCCATTGTTTTCAGGGAACGGAGTCCAGCCCTAAGCCTGATGCCAGCCTGTAAGCTGCCTGTGATTTCATGGGTGCCCTGATTTACACCCTAAGCCACAAAGTCCAGAGCCACAGCACGGGGTGTTAGGTGGCAATCATATTTTTAATTTAACCTTCCCCATGTCTTTGCCAGCCCCACATCCAAAACCTGCTGGGGATGATGCTTTCCTGTGGGGAGCCGGGTGCCGCTCCCCCCTGCTCCATGCATTTGGGTGGCAGCAGAGGGGGGCTGGGGTCCCGGGGGACACGGCCGGAGCGATGCCTCAGCCCTCCCACATCCCAGCGGGAAGGGGCAGAGGAAGGGCTGTGCTCAGACGCACGTTGGTGGGTTATGGTGCTGGAAGGGATCGTTGTAATCATCTCATCTGCGTGACACAAGCCACGAGGCTTGCTATTAATTAATTCCTACGAAGCATAGCTTTTAGAAAACACATGCAATCATCGTTTGAAAATTTTCAGCGAGGAGGAATCTTCCCCCCAGCTGCTAAATCGTTGTGGTTCATCACTGGCAACGTCGCACTTCTCTTTAGCATGGGAATGATCTGTCTCCAGCTTCCAGCCACCACGCCGTTGTCCTCTCCTTGCCAAATTCCCATTCCCTGCCGGGGGGACATGGCTGAGACCTCCCTCTGTTACATGGACCACACCAAGCTTTTCCGTGGCTCAGCGTCCTCCCCGGTGTTCCGGCGTCCCCTTCTTGGTGACGTTGAGCCCGTGACAGGCGCAGCAATAACCATAGCTGCTCTGCTCCTGCTCAGCATTGCTCGGGCTCCTGGTTCCCGGAGCACATTCCGGCTGGGGCTGGACCGAGGGAGCGTGTTCAGCTGATAACCCACCTCCTTTCCAGAGCTGCTCCTGGTCCAGGACAGAGGCTCCTAGGAGCAGAATTGCACCTTCAGCTGCTCTAAAACCACGAGGAATAAATAACCGAGAGCCAAGACTCTGCTAGAGATGCACACCCGGTCCTAATTCCTGTTTTCCCCTGGATTTTGAGATCAGTCTGCCAGTTTATTCTCCTGGTGGTACATACCAGGCTGATTTTTGTCTGCTGCTAAATCAAATGCTTTATGAAACTCTGTTACAGAAATGATTTATCTGTCAGATTTGGAGCTGCGGTGAAACACACAGTTAAGTCTCTGTGAACCGTGTAGACTCGCAGCAATAACATTACCTCCCGTAATTCCTTGTTATCCCAATAATCTGTTCATGAAGTGGCTTTTTCCCCTTGGAAATCACTATCAGAGTCAGTTTGTGCTTTGGGGCAAGGTAAAGTTGTGTTGTACAGCCTGTTCGTGGCCAGCCAGGGCTGAGGATACGCTTTTCCCACCCTCGTGCATCTCCGTGTGCCCCCTCCGGCCCCGGCCCCACCTGCAGCACTGTCACTCGCGGTGACGGTGACCTGCAGCACCGGGACCAAAACCTGTTCTTGTTTGGGGTAAACTTCAGCAAGTGGGGCTGACAAATGCCTGGGCTGGGTTTACAGCCAGCAGCACCAGGCGTCCCTATCGGCGCTGCCCCCTTGCCCTTTGAGGGACATCAGATCGGCCAGATCTCGAATTAATTGCATCGCCTTGCTTAAAATAGTGACACAGCCCCGCGCCGGTGCCCGAGGCAGTTGTCTGCCACTCTCTGAAAACCCTTTAAGTGTGAGTTATCGGGACCTGCCTGTTAAAAACTGCCTAGTTTTAGCACTAGCGGCTTAATACAGTTGTAAGTTAGGGCTGAAGCAGAAAGCATTTTATCATCATCATTATGTGATACAGCTTATCGCTTGGCTCTTCCCCAAGCATGGAGGAGAAATATTTATGAAGCACTTTGGCTTGGCTGCATCGGGCGCTATCGCGGCCGGGCGGGGAGCTCCGTGGGCGACCCAGGTCCTTTAGTGCTCGCTCTCTTGGCCGTAGACTTGTCCTTGCCTCCTTTAGATTTATCATCCTTGATGGCTCCTCCCTTCTCGTTTATATTCATGACTATCGGCTTCCCCTTTTTACCTTCCCATAGTTATTTTTGCTTCCCCTTCAGGCCAGCTGGGGCCTGTAACCAGTGTGGCCATCTTTCTCAATCGTGGGGTTGTGGCTTTTCAGCCCTCAGCTACCTCAGAGGTTTTCCCCGCACGGCATTTCCTACTTCTCCGAGTCGCCGTGGGTCTGATAGCTGGGCAGGAGACGAGCGGGCAGATGCCCACACCGCAGAGCTGGGGGCTCTGGTGGAGCAGCCTGGTTGCTTTCCCCCCCCCTCTTCCCCAACCCAGAGCCAGGCAGATGCTTGGCACGATACACAGCACGGTCGTGTACTTAGCTTTTAATTAAAAGCCAGGACATATCGATCTGGCGTGAGCGTCCGCATGGAAATAGGGAAGGTAGCAAGGAAGGAAGAGCTTGACCTCGCTGCCTGCGATTGCGGAGCTGCCGCACATCTGTGTTGGCCCCCGCCCAGATGTGGTGGGCGATGAGCCAGCGGTAGTGAGGAAGGTGGGAGCGAAGGAGGAGGCGCTGGAGGACGCTCTGCCCGGGCTGCTGGGACTAACCCGCCATCCTCATGTCTGCGCAGGCGTGCTACGGCATCCTGAAGGTCCCCATCGGGAGCTGGCTGTGCCGGACCTGCGCCCTCGGCGTTCAGCCAAAGTGTCTGCTGTGCCCGAAGAGAGGGGGAGCGCTGAAGCCCACCCGGAGCGGGACAAAATGGGTCCACGTTAGCTGTGCCTTATGGATACCTGAAGTAAGATGGTTTTCCAACCGCCTCTTCTGACGCGTAGGTGGATGGTCTGAGCCCGGGATGTTCGTTAATGGTCTAAATAGCAAATCCAGTTTGGCTCATCAAGCCATGCCGAGGTCAGAGCCGCGATGCCAGTCGGTCACCGGGCTGCGTGTTTAATTAGCAGCCATGTGGCAGCCCGTTAGGAGAGGGCACAGAGGGGGGTTGCAAGGGTGCAGAGGTGGGGGGCGTCCACGGGACCTGCCCGGGCAGGGTAAAGCTGATTTCATGTGCCCGTCTGAGATACACGGCCACATCCGGATGAGGAATTAGTTCAGAGGAAACACTGGCATAAATTTTTCCTTCCATTTCATCCAGATTTGTTTCTGGGTTTGGGGGTTTGGGTTTCTTTCCCCCAAATGACAAGTGACCCTGAAAAATAACAAGTAAATCCATCCCTCCTTCAGACTGCCACAGACATCCCCCTGTAGGAAATTTGGGTTGGTAACCAGTATTTACAGCTTGTCTTCTGTTTCGTGGCCAGGTTAGCATTGGATGTCCTGAAAAAATGGAACCCATTACGAAGATCTCACATATCCCAGCAAGCAGATGGGCTTTGTCCTGCAGTCTTTGCAAGGAGTGCACTGGGACATGTATTCAGGTACGTAACTCGGCACCGAAGAAACTCAGAGCTCCAGGGTTGTGCCTGTAATAGCCGCCGGAGATTCTCGAGCTGTTGATGGACGCGATCTGTCCGAGTCTTATTCCTGCTCTGAGTAAACCAGGGAGCACGAGAGCCCATCAGACATCAGCAGACGTTGTTTGCCATCGTTTAACGTATTGAGTGCTAGGAATCTAGATTAACCTTCTTTGCATAACAGTGTTGTTGCTGTAGTGACACTAATTACCGGGACTGCAAATGACCTTGGTTTGAAATCAGGAACCTCCAGCAGAAAGGCTTGGCATAGCTGCTCAGGAAATACCCAGCCCAGGCATTTCATGAACCGGTGAGGGTTGGCTGGGAAGCCTTTCTGTTGGGGGGATATCGGGAAACCCCGGAATTAGGTAGTGCTCACCAGCCTGCTGGCTTGGAAAATAGAGTGTTTACTGCATATTACATTCTCACATTTTCTCCACACCTAAGCCAACTGCTGCAGACAGCTGATTGCCTCTAAAGGCGGGGGCGAGACGTTCTCATTTCTGACCGAAAGCAGGACGCTCTGGGCTTTCCTATTACAGAAGTGGGACAGAGCTTCCCGGGCCATGATCTCTCTTTTTGGGGAGCAAAGAGCAGAAGCTCCCATCCAAAATGCAGGACGCTTGGTGTGAGAGCGTGTGGGAGGCCTTGCTGCACCAACTGTATGAGGTTCAACAAGGCCAAGTGCCGGGTCCTGCACTTTGGTCACAACAACCCCATGCAGCGCTACAGGCTTGGGGCAGAGTGGCTGGAAAGCTGCCTGGTGGAAAAAGACCTGGGGGTGCTGGTTGACAGCCAGCTGAATATGAGCCAGCAGTGTGCCCAGGTGGCCAAGAAGGCCAATGGCATCCTGGCCTGTATCAGGAGTGGTGTGGCCAGCAGGACCAGGGCAGTGATCGTGCTCCTGTACTCGGTGCTGGTGAGGCCGCACCTCAAATACTGTGTTCAGTTTTGGGCCCCTCACTACAAGAAAGCTGTTGCCTTGCTGGAACAGGTCCAGAGGAGAGCAACCAAGCTGGTGAGGGGTCTGGAACACAAGTCATAGGAGGAGCGGCTGAGGGAACTGGGGTTGTTTAGTCTGGAGAAGAGGAGGCTGAGGGGAGCCCTCATCGCCCCCTACAACTACCTGACAGGAGGCTGTAGTGAGGTGGGGGTTGGCCTCTTCTCCCTGGTAACAGATGATAGGACGAGGGGGAATGGTTTGAAGCTGTGCCAGGGTAGGTTTAGGCTAGACATTAGGAAAAACTTCTTCACCGAGAGGGTTGTCAGGCTCTGGAATGGGCTGCCCAGGGAGGTGGTGGAGTCCCCATCCCTGGGGGTATTTAAAAGAAGGTAGTGAGGTGCTAGGGCAGGGTTTAGTGGTGGGATGGCAGGGTTAGGTTAAAGGTGGGACTCGATGATCTTAAAGGTCTTTTCCAACCAAAGTGATTCTATGATTCTAAATGATTCCCCTTGCTTACCTTTGCTCGGCCAGTGCAATGCCCCGGTGGTCCCCGGGGACGGGCTGGGGGTTCTGCTGCTTTGCCGTGCCGGCGCCCGTTGCTTTTGTTGGCAGAGCAGGTATGGAAGCAGGCTTGGCACGCGGGGGTGGGGATGGAATAGCCATTAAGCTTTGAAAAACTGGGAAATGTGTCCCAATCCTGAGCGATCAGCCCCTGTACAGCAACGGGAGCTTCACCTGGGAGGTCAGCGCAGGCAGTGGTGACTTACTGGGGACTGGAAGTCACAGGCTGGTTGCAGAAGGGCGGTGGGAATAGGAGATCTGCAGGCTCCGCTGCGTTTGTGCCACTGCCTTGGCTTTAATACTTTAAAGAGAGCTATTTAAAAGCAATCCCCTTAGCTTGAAATGAAATCTCACAATACTTCTTTAAATCTCCAGCGTTGACTCACTTCTTTTTTGATGGCTCTGGGTGGATCTGCTTATTCACCCTGCCAGATGGAGATACTGTGTCATAACAGCAACTGCTTTCAAAGAACGGAAGGGCAGGGAAGGAGGCAAACAGGCTTGGCAGCATCAAAAAGAATTCAGCTTCTCTGAGGCTTCATCCTCTTAGTGCCGGCACGGCACGGGAGCTGTGAGATCCCTGGGACTGAGTGGATTTGCATTAAAGGTCACCTGAGATGGAACAGGAGCTTTATTGTCTCCTGTGCCAGCAGCTCACCGTTTCCAAGCCTTCACAAGATTGTCACCGGAGCATTTGCCGGGGCCACCCCTAGCACGCTCAGGATGGTTTTGCTTCAAGGAAAAGGGGGAAAAGGGGGGGGGAAAAAAAAAAAGCAGGCAGTGCCTTTATTTAAGGATTTATGGGGTAAATCGGCAAGTTCACCCATGGATAAATAAACACACTCCGTACTCATCAGTGGTACAGAGCTCTGTTTTGAAAGCTTATGTTTATGGAGCATATTTTTGATTAGTGCCTGTTTATACAGGTGTAATCTAACTACCTTTGTCAGCGTTTCGGGTTTATGATCCAGCTCGAAAAGGAGAAGGTTGTTTTCTGTCAAAGCACTGAACTTTGCTGCGTGGTGGTGGGAATCAGGTGCTCCAGGTGGGGCAGGTCTGGGGAAGGAAGGGCGCTGCTCCCAGGAGGGGCCTGGTTGGAACTGGGCTTTGCCGAAAAGGGACACAAAATCCGGCTGGCAAGCTGGAGGAGTGGAAGGCTGTCATCCCAGGGGGGAACGGGGATGCTTGGGGGTAGCACGGTGCCTTCAGAAAACACCCAGCTTGACCACATTTACGGAGGGCAACGTGAGCTACTTTACATAGGCACCTCTGTACATCAGGGTATTTTTTTCCCCCCATCCAAATTTGACCATCAAAAGGGAAACAAACCCAGGGAAGCCTGAGGAAGGGCTCCCCACTGCTCTCCATGCCTCTGACCTTGCTGCTTGGATGTAATTGCTTCCCTTGCTTTCCCGGTGCAGAGCCGTGACCCCAGCGTGGCTGCAGTCGAGCCAGAGCTCCCGGACGCTGGGCAGGGACACCCTGGGGGCACCCTCCCCCGCCTCCTCTTAAGGGGCAATCATGACTTCACGGTGGTTCTTGTGGTCAGGCATCCGGAGATGCCAAAAAGAGCTCAGTGTCCAGCAGGAATTTTCTCATTTGCATTGCTGAGGCAGAAAAGAGAGTGCTAGGAGCCGGGCTCCGGCACAGCCCGAGTCCCAGCTGCACTTGCTTGGGACCCAGCTCCCTCCTCACCAGCTCCCTCCTTGCTTCTTAGAGCAACGGAAGAGCCCACCAGGGCCTTTCAGCACGGCACAAAATGCCAGGTCTCTGTTCGTTGCTGGCAGGCTTCTCCAAAGGGCACGATCTTTTGCTGTCATCATCTTCCAGCTTTCTTCTTGTTGTTTTTTGGAGAAGAAGCCCTGGGAAGTGTCCTCCACCACTCGCTCGTTTATCGCTCCTCTGCCCGCTGCTGCCCGGTCCCCTTTGAGCTGCTTGTGCCACTGGTCCCCATCCCCTGGGATAACTGCTGTGGTGGCTCCCAGAGCTGTCATCCAATTGTGCCTGTAGCCCTGAAAACATACAGCCTGACATCAGGGGGGGAGCCATGTGCGTGCACCACGCAGCCCCCAGGCCATCCTCTGCCGCAGCACCGCATCCTCCGAGGAAGTCCGCGATGCTGAAATTGCCTCTTTTGGCTGAGAAGCGCTGCCAGGATCCAGACCATCTGTGGTCACTAAAAATCACGTGGTAGTTTTTGCAAGGATGCAGAAGTGTTGTAGCTGATGGCTTGGCCGGAGCTCAGCACCGGTAATTAATTTTTTCCTTCCTGAGTTCCCCTTGCAGTTCTGTCGGAGGAGCCCCTTCCTTCCCCTCCGGCCCCAAACTGCAGCAGAGCGCCTCCATAAGCTGGTAAACTTCGGTTTGAATTCCCTTGGCAAGTAAAACCATCCCTCTATTTCTTCCCCGTAAGAGTGGTTTGAGGACTAATTAACAGCCCACGTTAATCTCTGGTGCAGTTGTCACCCTCTCTCTCGGAATTCTGTTTGGGGATGGATTTGCCTGGATAAGCGGAGTACGCTGAAATCCTTGAATGAAAGGTGCTGTAAGAGAAGGAGGCACGATGGATAACGAAGCAGACTTGGGGACTACGCCAGTCTTTGAGCCTGGTTTATTCTGCGTGGTAGATCCCTCCCTCCCACGGAGAGCGGCTTCGTTCCAGCGCCGTTCTGGGATGGATCAATATGTTTTTATTGCCAGTTTATGCAAGGTCCCTGGGTAGCCGCGGCCGACCAGGTACCTTTCTTTGTTGCCCTGTCAGCCGAGCTGCCTAATTATTTTCTGTTTGCGTTTTGGGCATGGTTTCTGCCAAGTGCTGCTTGCCATCTGTCGGAGGAGGGCTCCAGGACGGGTGTCATTCGATTTGCTTTATTCCTAAAGGGGAGCGATGTCGTTCCTGTCAGCGGGTGTGCCGCGCACCCTCGTCCTGGCAGAAGCCCCCACCGTGGCACTAATGCCAATATTGCTGCTGGTGACAGAAAGAGGAGGAAGGGGACATCGCTGCCTGGCTTTCCTTGGCTCACATAGTTCACCCCCGGCAGCGAGTTCTCCGTGCCCGCTTTCTCTACTGCAAGTACTTTGGTGCGTAACAGCACAGAAGGGTGCTGTAGTTTGAAGCCCCCCCAGCTGTTACGCCAGAACAGTCAGGATGGATTATATCAGGAGTATGTCAGGAGTACATCAGGAGTGTGTCAGGAGTACATCAGGAGTGGGTGGAGATCAGGAGTATTCAGGAGTACTCAGGAGTACATCAGGAGTTGTCAGGAGAACGTCAGGAGTATGTCAGGAGAATGTCAGGAGTACTCAGGAGAACATCAGGAGTATGTCAGAAGTACCTCAGGAGTACCTCAGGAGAACATCAGAGTATGTCAGAGTAGTCAGGAGTACCTCAGGAGTACTCAGGAGTACCTCAGGAGAACATCAGGAGTACATCAGGAGAACGTCAGGAGTATGTCAGGAGTACGTCAGGAGAACATCAGGAGCTCCGTAGCTCCATGTAGTACCATCACCATCTTGGCTACCAGAGAAGAAAGCTCAATCACGGGCACTTCCAGCCAGCAAAGGCCTCCAACCTGAAAGCACATCACGTCTCCTCCTTGTATGAACGCTTGCCCCATGGCTGCAGGAGCGGGCACCTGTGCTTTAAAAGCCAGTGCGTGATGCACCGACGGTGCCGAATAAAGCTGGACACCACAGGTCAGGCTGGGCTCCCTCTGTCCCTCCTCCGTTACCAAAAATAAATATTGGAGAAAGGAACCAAAAATAAATATTCAGCCACATGGGAGGCTGTGGCAGGGCTTGTCCATGGGAAGGGCAGGGCAGGTGCCCGCTGCCCACCCCACCGGTGGGTGCACTGGGCTGGTGCGGGGAGCACCAAGGGGTCCCCCAGGATGCTGGCAGCATAGCAGAGGGAGCTGATTTTTGCCAGCTCTCAGCTATTTTCACAAGCAATTTCAGGCTGAAATGAGGAACAAATGGCCATGTTTAAACAGGGTAAACGGGGGGGTAGGAGTTAATAATTTGCTTGCGTTTGGTGCCTGCAGGAGTTAGTGCCCGGCATCACTGCCTGGAGCCGTGCTGGTACAGCTCGGGGCTCGGCCGCAGCGGGGCTGCATCCAGCTCTTCCCACTGGTTTTGGAGGCTTTGGAGCAGGGCCTGGAGAGCCCTGGAAGTGGAGGACTTGGACACCACTTGCCTACGCTTTTCTTGGCCCTGGCAGCCATGCAAGTCTCTCACTTTCGTAAGCACCAGCAGATTCATAAACAAAGTCAAGGGAAAATATCTAAAAGCAGCAATGTCAAAAGTTCACGCATGGGGTGACCGAGCAGGAATTTGGGGCTGATGGGTTGAAGATAAAAAGCCATAAAACTTCTGTTCCTCAACTACTACCAGAATATTTTTTTTTTTTCCTTTTTGAGAATTAAAGTGCAGCAGAGCCCCAGTAAATCTCTACAGCATCCCGAATGGTTTGTTGTCAACGCCCAGAAAATTTCATGTGCCTCCGCCTGGTCCTTCAGGCCACAACTGCATCTTCATCCCCCGCAAGAACAATTCTTCCGTAAATGCTGAAATATGGTGCCTACAGTAATAGCCCACTTAAAATGTCTCATTATTGCCGTTTAACTGGTCATTAGCAGCTGGAATAGACCGATTTCTTAGGGGTTGTGGTTGAAATAATTACCTGACACTCTGAGCCATTAAAAACCAGTTAGTGAGTAGAGGGGGAGAAGGCGCTGACATGGGCATGGGGGCTGCGCTGGCTGGAGGGGTTCCTCCATGGGAAACCAGGCTGAGGTTTGTTGCCTGTGGGATCCAAAGTAATTTAAGTCTGAAGTTAGGGAAATTGTTAAAAAATTCATCTGCTAGAAGTTTGACAGCGGTCTAGCCACTGTACTAGTTCTAAAAAGTTCATTTAATGATGTTTTGCTCTGCGTATGCTGAGTTGCCTTTTTTTTTTTTTTTCTTCTATAATGGAGCTAATTAGAGGCTGTGTAATTTCCAGAGGAGAAAGGCATCGTGCTCCGGGAGCGTTGGCTGCTTCTGAGATACCACGTTCACTCATAAACCGTGACGTGTTCTGTGTGCTTTCAATAAAACCGGCACATTAGCTTTAGATGTGGTGAAAGAGTGGAGTAGCTAAAGGGTGAAATACGAATGAAAATTTCTCCATCAGGAGAAATCCATTGACAGTCCTTGAGCATCCCGCTGGCCCGAGTGTTGTCTTTGGCTGTTGACGTGTCTTGTTGGAAGGCTCATTGGAAGTTTATGGTAGGTGAAAGATGAGCAGGGCCCATCACAGAGAAGGATTGAAGCGGATAAGGGGGGAAGGTGCTCGCTGGTATCCAGTGAACCCTGGGTTTCTTCTCCTTGGGTGTCCAGCTCACGGGTGTGTAAGACTTGGGCAATACAGGTGTTCTTCCATACGGAGAACCTGTAGCGGAGCATCCATCACTTCGTGGTAGGTGTGGTCACTCAGATGGGTGTCACAGTTGTTGTAGTAAGCCAGGCTCAAGCCATGTGGTCACGTTGTGTTGGTAAGCGTCCCCCCCCCACCGACGGTGCTTTGCCCTGGCCGTAAGCCCTCTTCTTCTCCCCACAGTGCTCCATGCCCGCCTGCGTCACCGCGTTCCACGTCACCTGCGCCTTCGACCACAACCTCGACATGCGGACTATTCTAGCAGACAACGATGAAGTGAAGTTCAAGTCCTTCTGCCTTGAGCACAGCACCGGTGCCACCAAGTTGCCCGAGGAGGCACGGACAGAGCCTGACCAAGCCCAGCTGGACTTGGAGAAGGTCACGCTGCGGAAGCAGAAGCTCCAGCAGCTGGAGGAGGACTTCTATGAACTCGTGAAGCCTTCGGAGGTGGCAGAGAACCTTGACTTAAGCGAATCGCTGGTGGATTTTGTCTACCAGTACTGGAAGCTGAAGAGGAAAGCTAATTCCAACAAACCGCTGCTGACACCAAAAACGGATGAAGTGGACAACTTGGCCCAGCAAGAGCAGGACGTTCTCTACCGACGCTTAAAGCTCTTCATGCACCTCAGGCAAGACCTGGAGAGGGTGAGTACAGCTTTTCCTTCAGTGGTGTACCCACATGCTCCATCAGGGCTGCTCTAACGCGTGCTGGTGCCTATAGAGAGAAGGAGCCCTGTTCCCTGGTGGCTCAGGTCGACTCCCCCAACAGTTGAGTCCCTCTAGAGCGTTATTCAGAAGAAGAATGGTGCTCAGTGTGGGCACCGCCAAAACACCGACAGTGATGAAATAAGTTAGTGGTGGTCTCAGCCGGGGGTTCAAAAGAGCAAACGTCTGCGGGGAGGGGGGCGTCGGTGGGGCCGGGTGGCTGGGAGGCAGATGACGCTGCTCCACCGAGCTCTGCATGGTCTCAAACCACAAAATTATCCTGTGCTGCCCCTCAGATGCTTTCCAGCAGCAAGGCACAGGGACACTTCATTATGTACTTAACACTAAACATCAAAGATGAGTGAATGGCAGGAGCGAGCTGCAGGGCCAGGGGGACTGGGCATTCCCTGCCCTGCCGCAGCCGAAAGTGGGTCAGCTCCTGGGGGAGCTGCCGGCGGAGGCAGAGCCGTGCCGGAGGATACAGACGGAGGATGCAGGCGCCCGCAGCTCCCCGCGGCATGGGGCCTTGGGGGAAGGGAGCAGCCGCCTCCGTAGCGCTTTTTGGGGGAGAACAAACGTCGGTGGAGCAGCAGTACCAACGCGGTGCTGGAGCCCGCCGGGCTGTGCTCGCTGCCTGCGGGTTCGGCTGTCGTGGCTGCACAGAGGGAAGGAGCAGGGATGGGGCAGAGGCAGGCTGGGGAGGAGGAGGGACGGTGGAGGGGAGGAAGCACAGGGGAAGAAGCACAGTACCCAGAGTGAGACAGCAGAGAGCAGCCAGGGAGGGGGCAGGTGCGGTGGTGCTGGGGGGGACACATGGGCACAGCACAGGGCAGCAGTGGGCCGGGGACAGGCAGGGCAGGGCTGCCAAGTCTGGCACACAGGGGCCAAGCTCCCCTTCCTCCCGTGCTTAAAACCCAAGTCCTGCCCAGTCTTCCTGCTCCTGGCAGAGGGGTGAATCCATGGCCCCGGCTTGGGTCCCTTCCTGATATCTCAGCTGGGGTGCAAAAGCCATGGAAGGGCTCAGGGGATCACGGGAAGGCAGGAAAATGGCATTGCTTTCACCCGGGGGAGGTGGTGCCCTGTGCAGGGGATGTGCTGCTGGGCAGCAAAGGTGGGGGTGATGCTGCCCCTCCTTATCCCCGAACCCTCTCCAAGCTGCTGTGGGTCTGCGGCATCATTTACCCCACGGGGAGGAAGGTGGTGCAGGTGAGCAGGGTGTTCATGTCCGGGGGGGTTTCAGCTCCTGCCCAGCCCGTCCTGGTCCCTCCCTGCAGTTCCCTGTCTGGGTCTTGGAGCCCAAGACCTTTCTCCTGTGTAAAAGCAATTGGATTTTGAGCTACCCATCTCTTTTCTGTGGCCTTCATCCCCGTGGACGTCATTGCCATCACTCTGTCAGTCCGTCCCTCCTTTGCTCATCCCTTTAGTGCATGTCTCCATCCCTGCGTTGGGCTGGGGCTGGTGCCACCCTTAGTGAGTCTCCAGCACCAAGCGGTGGGCGACAGGCTGCAAGAGGGCGACAAGTTCAACTCACTTTTTTCCCCCCTCATCTGCTTCTCTATAATGCAAATCTAAACCAGGCTGCTTCACCTCCCTCTGCTTCCATTTGCTCCCAGCTTGACTTTCCCAGCTGCAGGGAACCAGTATGCATCTCTGGGTACAGCACTTTGCTCCAGGAGCTGCCTAATTCAAAGACGTGGCACGGCAGGTTCTCTTTGATTTCTTTGTGTCAAAACTGTGGGTTTTACCAGATTTCTCGTTTTCCGGGGTTGCCTTCAGGTCATTCCCCACTGGCGTTCAGCCTCTGCTTAGCAACTCCCTGCCAGGTTTCCCTGCCTGGCCCTGGAAGGGCTGTTTGTTTGCTCTTCTTCCAAGATGAGGAACAGTAAACACTGGCCAGATCAAAGTCCGGTGCTCAGATGGGTGATACGGGTTTAAATCCCATTGCTGCCAGTGCGTCCCAGGTATCTGATCCTGTCAGCACCACTCACAGCCACCCCGTTTCACTTGCAAATAGTGAGGCACCCCATCAAAGAGGGGGCGGAGGAGAGCAGCCTGGAGGGGAGGCTTTCGGAGGGAGTCCACGGGGCATTGCGTTCTGTTTCTGTATTCTCAGCCATGAGTCTGGCAGGAATGGTGGTGATTTGGGGGCTGATAATGGTATCTGGATCCGAGCGTTGGGGAGGCAGAAGCAGCGGGGCAGGAGGGCTACTAAAATGCTGCGAGGGCTGGAGCCCCTCTGCTCTGAGGCCAGGCTGGGAGAGTTGGGGGTGTTCAGCCTGGAGCAGAGGAGGCTGCGGGCAGAGCTGAGTGCGGCCGCTCAGGGCTTCAAGGGGGCCCAGAGGAAAGGGGGGGACAAGCTTTTTAGTAGGGCCAGCTGGGACAGGACAAGGGGTAATGGCTTTAAACTAAACCAGGGTAGGTTTAGACTGGATCTAAGGAAGAAATTCTTCACAATGAGGGTGGTGAAACACTGGCAGGGGTTGCCCAGAGAGGGGGTGGAGGCCCCATCCCTGGGAACATTCCAGGCCAGGTTGGACGGGGCTGTGAGCAACCTGATGTGGTTCAAGGTGTCCCTGCTCCTGCAGGGGGGTTGGGCTGGGTGACCTCTGGGGGTCCCTTCCCACCCAAAACATTCTGTGATTCAATGATTCAGATGACGGTGGGGGCAGCCAGGGTGACGGCGTTTCCCTCTGCCATCTCTGAATCACTGTCATTCTGCACTTTGCAGTGTCAGCAAATGAAAGCTATTGCCTGGGAATCCTAATACAGTTCCTCCCATTTTCCTTCTGGCCATTCTTAACCCTCTTTTGCCACCTTTTTTTTTTTTTCAGAAGCTTTTCCCAAGGACTGGTTGGTTAAATTAGCTGTAACAAAACCCTATAGTTTCCAGGCTTTCATACCAGCAGCTAAGCTTGGCTTGGGGAAGCAGCGCTGGGCGGTGTTTATCTGTGTAAGTGTGTGTAAATACCAGCAGCCTCTAAGCAGAGCACAAGTCATGTCTTCTTCCAGGAATATCAAATTATGGAGAAGAGAGCCCGCCAGACACGTTGAGATGCAGGGTGCCAGAGGCAGTTGGTTTCCTCATAAAGAAATTTGAGTTTGGTGTTTTCTCCGATCCAGAACAAAAAAAGAAAACGTAGTAAAATAGCATCTAGCTCGCTGCGTTGTATTTACAGCTCGGGGATTAAAAACAAAAAGAGCTGCTGCTTCTCCTGCATTCCCAAGTGTTTCCGAATTGTCCGTAGGTGAGAGCGATGCCACAAGGGGATGGCCACGGTCGTCCTGCTGCCGTCACAGCCTGTGGTGGCAGACATTAGGTGAGCCTGGGACGAGGTCTGGGCTTGCTGTGTCACGGAGTGACCACGTAGGGACAGCCCCCCAAGCCTGGAAACACCCCAGCCTTCCTCCAAAGAGAGGGGGTTGAGGATGAGGAGGGGGAGGCATCCGAGACATCAGGGTCGGACATACCCACCCGTGCCTCCATGCAGGCCACCTCCTCCTTAACCTTATCACGGGCGGTTTCGCTCTTTCAGAGCATCAGGAAGCTGAGTAAAAGCTGTCAAATCCTGTTCGCTGCCATTAGCATTTTCTGTTTCGCAGCTGAAACCCTCCGTTTCCTCCGAAAGCCGCGATGCCCGCCGCAGCCATGGTGACAGAGCCCTGCTCTCCAGCCGCCCTTCCGCGGGGCTGCCAAAACGCCTGGCACCGAAATGCATCCCAGGATGGATGCCAGCGGGAATCACAGGGTATCACAGGGTAGTTCTGGTGCCTGGGGCTGCTGGGGGCGTTTATCAGCAGCCCCGGGTGCCGAGGGGGGTTTGACCGCTGCTGCGCTGGCTCACGCCAGCGTTCGTGTCTTGGGCTCGGCCGTTTGCGCTTAGGGCTTCCCGCTGGGTTCATAACATTTCTTGAATTGGGACAAAACGCGCCGGTGATGTGCTGAGGGCCAGGGTTTAGTGATGGGATGGCAGGGTTAGGGGAACGGTTGGGCTCGATGATCTTAAAGGGCTTTTTCCAACCTAAATGATTCTGCGATTTGCAGGGAGATGAGGAGAAGTGCGAGTAGCCGCGGGGAGGGGAGGATGCTGGCCAGATTTGGGGCAGGGGAGCCGCACCGGCACATGGCTGCTGACCTGGGCCAGCATCCCCTGGTTATTTTGCTGTATTTCCTATGCTCTGTCCTGGCAACAGGCCGTTTTTGTAAGGCTCTGACAGATCGGCAGCCTCATACCAGCAGCTCCTTCCCTGCGCTGGCTGTGGGAAGGGGGTCTCTCCCTCCCCTGCAGAAGGAGCAATTTGTGGATGAGAACTGGCCTATTGACCTAGGGGACCAAAGTGCCTCTTAGCATTTGGCGTTGCCAAATGGAGACGTGCGGGATGCAGCTGCTGGGCTGAGGGCTCGGCGCGATGCTCAGGGCTCTCTGCATCCTTCACATAACCACATTATAATGCTCCTCCTACAGTATCTTCCCTTCCGAGACTTTCCAAATCCGTTAGAGACATTAACTTCTTCGTTAGGTCTGTGAACAATTAACAGGAGATTAAAACAGCCTGTGTGTCCAACACCACTGCCGTACCCGGGTAAGACGGCAAAATAATTTACCTGTTTCTCCTGACTCTGTTCCCATTTCGTGGGTCTCGGTCGCTTTGCGTGCTGATGCGTATCAACAGCAGAATTAAAGGATGTGCTGCGACAAGTACTGAAAGTTAATCCTGCCTAATGGGAGCAGATTAGCAGCATGCTCGGCCCCGTTTGGCTCCCAGACGTGCTGTGTTACCGGGCTGAGCTTGTGCCTTCCAAAGCACCAATGCCAACGTGCAGACCCTGCCTGTGAATTCAGGCCTCTGATGGGAGAAATTAAAGATGAACTTGCTTGCTGTTTGTGTCCAGAAGAAGACGGGAGAGATGAGTGCGGCATCCTCCGTGGCCGTGGGGAGGGCTTTGGAGCCGGGGGCTGCCCCAGCCCCCCAGGCAGGATGGTCCCAGCTCGCTGCTGCCCGCAGCGGTGGTGGCCGAGCTGTCCCCGGTGCCGGGGCAGGGGCTGGTGGAGCCGTGTTTGGGGGTTCCAAGGTGGCTGCTCTGCTTTGGGGTGGGTGCCCTGGGCATGTTGGCAGGTATCTGCGGGGCTTTGCAAGGAGACTTGGTGCTAGAAAAGAGAGACGTGCTGGGGGGGTAAGCAAAGCCATACCTCTGGAGATACCGCACTTCCCTATGGCTTTTGTACACCCAGTGCACGTGCTGACGAAGCCAGCCAGCCCTCCTTGCCCCCCCCCGTGGGGTCCATGGCTGTCAGAGCCAGGACAAAGACATTTAGGCTTGGAATCATTCACTGCATGTTTTTTTCCCATATATATATTACACAGTTTGGATCGAGAGCCCTCACCTTGAGTCCTGGTGCATCCAAATTGCCCTGGTAGGAGTTTTGGTGCAGCGTGGATGCCAGTGAGATGAAGAGGACCGAGTCCCAGGAGCAGGATTTCCTGGGGTGGCAGAAGCAGCGACACAGCTTGAAGGGACCCACTTGGATCCTGCCTAAAACGGACACTGTCTTTTGTGTTTCTGTAGGTTAGAAATCTCTGTTACATGGTGACGAGACGGGAGAAAATGAAACACACCATTTGTAAACTCCAGGAGCAGATCTTCCATCTCCAGATGAAGCTTATTGAGAAAGATCTTTACCCAGGTCAGTACCGCTTGCCGGAGCTTGTTCTCGCAGACGCTGTCCCTGCCATCCTCTGAAGCCAAAGACTCGTGCCCAAGCCTCAGCCCCCCACCCCAAGGAGGCCGGAGCAGCCCCCCCACCCCCCGCAGTGTTTTTTAAGCATGGTTCATATTTTGACTCGTTGCACATCTCCAGTTTTGTTCAGAAACACACAATAAAACCATACCCTGGGTGACCGGAGTGTCGGAGCGCCTTGTTTTCACAGGTCCATCTCCATCCTCCTCTCCCCAGGGATCAGTCGGAAAGACCCAAGCGTTTGGTTAGGTGCTGATGCTAAGGCAGCGTTTCGGTGGCTTTCGTGGTGATGGAGCTGTTTGGGAGGAGACGGCAAATCCTGGGCACAGGGCTGCTGGTGCTGGGGCTGATCCACGGCAGCTGGCTCCCTGGCACGGGTCAGCAGCCCTCGCTTCGGGCTCTTTGCAGCTAGATGCCTCTGGCTCTGTCAAAATTGAAGGTTAAGCTGCTGTTGGATGCCTGTTGCTGCTGGAGACCAGCTCCTTTAGCTCTGGTCGGCTGCATTTCCCTGCTCCACACACCCATTAGCGGGGAACGTCACGCCTGCCACATGCAAAGCCTCTGGCACCTTTTGTTAAGGAGCTGAAATAAAGCTGGTTTCCTTCTGTCCTATATTTTTTCCTTTTGCACGAGCGGTGCCGGAGCCCACCACTCCTGATCCCTCCCCTTTTCCCTGTGGTGGCAGCACAGACCGAGCCCCATGGCTGCAGAGCAGTTTTTCCAGCAGCAGCATCTGGCGCTTTGGCAGGCTCTTCCGACGGTTGTTGTGTTTGTGGCTTTGGAGTTGCGTTTGAAGCCATCACATAGTTGGGGTTTCTGCAGGAACCGTCTGGGCTGAGCTTTCCTTGACAAACGTTTCCTTTGACTGAAGTTTTGGAGGCTTGGAAATGTGTACGTTGAGATGTTTGTGACTCGGAGCCCATGCAAATTCCTCTCGATGGCCAGAGCCGGGTGGCAATGCGGGGCAGGGATGGCCGGGACGCCCGGGAGCGCTCTGGGGAGATGCGGAGCCTGTAAATCTTGGTCCCCGTGACGCAGATCCGTGACACTGTGTGTTGCTCCATGCATCCTCGCTGAACCAGCGATACGGGTCACCAGCCTGGGCACACAAAAAACGGTGTTCCCGGCTGTTCCCACCAACCAGGGACCCCGCCTTGCCCATTCCAAGAGCCGTTCCTTGGCATCTGGGATATTTGCGCCGGGTGATGCTGCTGGCCGGGGTGGCGAGGCAGAAGGTCCAGCTCGGGAATAACAGGTGGATAAAAGACAAGAGCAACAAACTCGGATCCTGAAGGCAGGTGCCATGCGCCGCTGCTGCTGGGCTCTGCGGGTTTGGGGAGGGTCGCAGGGGATGCAGCGATGCTCTTCAGCTCAGCTGGGCGAACCCGCTTTAGTGTTTGCAGCTCTCAGAAGAGACAGGCACGGGGTAGTTTGCAGGAGGGCTTCCCTCGCACCTCCCTTGCAGACGGGGTGTTAGGCGGCTGGCAATGCCCTTGGGGACCTGCATTCCCCGAAATGCCGTGGGGAGTCTGAGCGCTGGTGCATGCCCGACCCTCTGTGTAATGCAGCAACGGGGAGGGCTGGGACGGGGGAGCCAGGACCCTCCCCGGCAGGGCACGGATGCTGACCGGCGAGGGGGAGCCGTGTCGGGGCTCTGCCGCTGGCATTTTGGGGCTGTCTGCATCCACCGAGTGCCAGCGCTGTGCCATGGCCCTTCCTGAAAACGTTGCATGTGTACTTGGGGGAAAAGCACGACTGCGTTACCGTGATGTTTGCTCTGCCTGAAGGTGAGTGCTCGGAGGCAAACCCACGGCGAGGGGGCGACTCAGGTGGCGACGGGGGTGCAGGCTGTGGGATTGCTTCATGCCCTTTGATGCAAACGTTCTTCTCTCCTGCCCCAAATGGCTGGCGTTTGCCAATTCGTTTTCTGCTCTGAACCGGCCGAGCTGAGCCGCTCGTCTCTCCCGGGATGGGGTTTGTGGTTGAGGCTCTGCAGGGACTGCTGCCTCTGGGACCTGGCTCCTGCAAGTCACTGCTGCCGGGGAAAGAGCCCAGCTGCAGGAATTTGGTTCTGGGATCTGCAGGTGGTTTGGGCATCTGGGTCCTTCCCATGCCAGGGGGACATTAGGGACATCGCTACATAGGGTCTCCCGAGCTCAGGAGGAGCTCCCTTGCTGGGACGTAGCATCAGGCCATCAGTTGCCATCCCAAATGTGGGAAGAGAGCATGGCCCGGTTGGCTGTGACAGGCATGGTGCAGGCAAGAGCACCGGTTTGAAAGTGGGGGGGGATGGTTCCCGAGCATCCCCTCCGCACAGCTCCCGACCGGGCTGCTCCGTGTGCCTGGGGTCTCCTGGAGAAAGGAGGGAGCCTTGGTTGTTTTGCCTGGATGAGGCCGGTTTGTAACTGCTGTCACGGTAGTCATCCACCGACATCTGTTGGGGTTATTCCAAAGATGGTTTTGGCACAAAATTTTTTTAGGGTTTTTTTTTTTTTGGAATGGTTCCCACATAAAACGCAAAACCGGAGGGGTTTGTTTTTCCCTCTGACAAATGATCATTTAAGCAGGAGATTTTTAATAAAATTAGTGAGAACTGCCCGTGTAAAATGAACCCACCTCTCTCCCCTGTATTTTTCTTGCACGGAGTGGAAAGTAAACACTGTCTGGCTTTGAGACACGGCTACTATTTTGACAGGTTCCTCTTCAAAAAGCTCTGCTCGGGTTTCTCTTTAGCCCCATTGTGCTGTCTAAACAAAGTCAGATTTTTATTTTGTAAGCGAGGTGAAAAATCTGTCTGCGTTTCTCCAGTTACTTGGCAGGAACCTAGCAAATACCAATTTTGCTTTTGCTTTTCTTTCTTTCAGTGAGTCCTTTGGTCAGGAGGGGTTCCTGGCTTGGCAACCCCCAGACCGTAAATCCTCTGTTAATCCAGACTCAGGCAGGTGCAATGCGAATTCCCTCCCCTGCTCGCCCAGTACATTTCCACTGCTGCACCAAGGGGTGAGCGGAGCTTATTCCCTCCGTCCCCTCCAGTTCGCGGCCTCTCCGCCGAGGCTGTTTGCTGCTGGCCGACACAATAAACCCATCTGTTTCCTAAAATCATTGCTCTGATAGCTGCACAGCTTGTGCAGGTTCACCCTATGCTGGGCCAGACTTGGAAAAACCTCACATCTCACCTCCGCTTCCATCAGCCACCCACATTTTGCTTTAAGGGCAAGCTCCTTCCCCCTCTGAAGATGAGCAGAGGTCTTAGCACGGACTTCTGCGGGAGAATGACCTAACGGAGTGAAGTAAAAACTGTTCCAGTATTTTGCTTGGCAATACAAGTTGTACTTTTATAGGGTATTTGTCCTGTTTACCCAAGAGGAATAAATCCAGTAGAACTTCAAAGCCATTTAGGCAATATTGATTTTTAGCTGAATGTCTACGTAGCTAAGAGTTATATCCCTGGCTTTCCATAGGCAATGCTGGTCATCTTTCCTCTTCCATTTACTTATGCTCAATACACTGCTCAAGTTTTATAGCTTTTGAGGTTTTTTCACCCCTGCACAGCGTGAGTGCAAGCAGTTACTATCGCCGAAAGGTCACATCAAATCAAGGTCTGCTTTAAAACGCAGCCGCTACCACTGCTGTCCCGCTGGCTTTGCAGCTGAATCCCTCCAGGAGGTGCTCTCGTCGGTGATGGGTGACACACCGCTGGGTTTGGAGGTCCCCATGTCTCCTGGAAGGTGTCTGAGCAGGGTTCGGGGTTACTCCTGCTGCTCCTGCGGGTCCTCACCCCATCCAGGAGGGCACGGCGGCGGCTGCAGAGCCTCCAGCGAGTCCCCTGCCTTCCGTGGGACTGCTCCTGCGGCCGTGCTAGGTTCATGTCCAAGGCCCAAACCTCTTTTTTATACAACCTACGGGATTTAGATTTTCTTAACCTATAGAGACCTTAGCCTACACAGTTGGCCAAAAAGTGGCCGCTGTTCTCCCTTTGGCTTGGAGTTGTTTGCAGGTCGGGTCCCGGTCTCCAGCGCAGGGGTGTGCCCCAGGGGAACTTGCTCACCGCAGCATCCCTGATGCCTCGTCTCACACGGCGTTTTCCTTTTTTTCTAAAAAATGCCAGAACAAACTGGGAAGAAGACAAAGGGTAAGAAAAGTGACCCGAGAAGGAAAGGAAGAGATGGTAGAAAAAATAGTCCCGAGAAGAAAGAGAAAAGGAAATCAGTCAACGAAACTGTGTTGGGACAACTGGGTAAGTCTGATTTTATGGGCGCAGAGCTGACCCGTGCCGCTGGAGGCTCCCTGTTTTGGGGAGCGGGGTTAGGAGTCCCAGCCTCTGATCCCTCCTGCACGTACACGGTGGAGTTGCACCCGCAGCCGTGGGAGCCTCTTCCATCTCTCCCTTGCGGGCATCAGGTCCTATGGGAGAGACCACGTCGGAGACACGGTCCCCCGTGGGTCTGGAGGTGTAAAATCCGTTGCCCCCTAGGGCTTGTGCCCAGATTGGGAGAATGTGTTACAAAACCTGTGACGTGCTGCTGAAGATTTTGCTTTCTGGTGATAAAATCAGACTTACCCGCCCCGCAGCAGGGCTAAGCCCCCGTATCTTCCCAGCTGTGATGGCTACAGCACACGGGTGCTGCATTTTCCTGGCGTATGCCATCCGGGTCACAGTGGGTGTGCCGGCGGTCCAGGAGCATCCAGGAGCCAGGCACAAAGCACTGCCCGTCTCCCGAATTTGCTCAGGAGATACAGGGTGGCTCTGCGGATGCTTCACCCACCTCTGGCTCTTCCCCATCCACCGCATCCTACTGCCGCTCGGCAGCAGATGGAGCTGGGCGGGAAGGAAAGAAATGGAACAAAAAGGTCTTTTCTGACAAGATCCTTGACAACTGCTTATGGTTTTTACACGGAATTTGGATTTTTGTTCCGACTCCTTCCAGTGCTGTCACCTCTGCCAGCATGCGGGGCAGGTGGTGATGAGTTCACGCGTGCTCGGCTGCCCCGTGGGTGCACAGGGGTGCGCCCGTCCCGTGGGGGTTCTTGGCTGATCTGGGGTGCTATAAACCCCTCCTGGGCATACAGAGGTCTTGGGGTCTGGGCCACCCTCCCTTGCTCTGCTTTGGCCATTGCTCACCCCAACTCTGCTGCTTTTTGTTCATCTCCAAACTGTTGGGTTTTAAGCAGGAACCGCTTGGGAAATGGGGCTTTTGCGCTTATCCTGTCTCTGCTAAAGAAACTGGATTTTTTGCTGGGGCAAATTATCAAATGATGGAGGACTGGGGCGTCTCCGAGAAAAGCTGCACTGCTGAGAGCTTGGGAAACCAGGCAGTCGACCCAAAGTGACTTGAAAGGCTTGAAGCATCACTTGGGGCCGCAGTCATCGGAGAAGGGCTGGGGGAAGGCGAGCTTGGCCGTACCCTTGCCGGCAAGACCTTGGGCTGCTCGGTGCTTGGGTACCACGCGATGCCCTAAGCTCATCCCTGCTCCTGCTTCCCCTTTGGGCTGCTGCTGGGGAGTGGGGCTTTCTTCTCCAAAAGGCCAGGAGGTGCAGGGGGAACCCAACCTGACCCTGTGCCATGGGGTCCCAGCCTGCGTCGCCGCTGGCAGGGAAGGGTGATGCAAAGCTGTCACTGAGACCGGCAAACGTTGCGGATGGGAGTCACCCTGCCCCTGCCGCTGCTCTTTTCCCTCTCCCTTTGCTTGACTGAGCATCGTAAAAGGAAAGCTCTCGCCTGAAATCCAAAATCAAACCTCGTTTTTCCTCCATCCCTCAAAACCAGCTCTGATGGGGATTTCTGTTAGGGGGCCGCGCGTGCTTGTGCAGGTAGGCGCCGTTCCAGTTGCTAATGACACCCATTCTTAGTCTCAGAGATAATTATTAGGAAGTTTTTTCAGCTTTTTCCATTCCAGCCTGTCACTTCTGCTCCTCTTCTTCAGTCTCCACGCTTCTTGAGTATTTGGAGAGGTTCTCAGGCCTGCCTCCCACCCTGCCCTTGCGCCAGTCCCATCACCCCACTGACTGCCCGGCGCCTGGTGGCACGGTGGCAGCCGCTCCCCAGGGAACTGGGCACCCCTCGCCCAGGCACGGGTGCTGCTCGGGGAGCAGTTGCTGAATTTTTAGGCTCACGCCTGGGCTGGTGGTCTTGCTGCCTTTGCACAGGAATGTATTTTCCACCCCCGCTGGGGTGGGTCAGGGCGCCTTCGCAGCTCCGGTTAGATGCAGGGAGAGTCACGGAGTGTTGGATGTGGGGGGACCACTCGGGTTGTTGTGCTGTGACCTCAGTGAACCCCAAATCCAGCATTAGTGCTGGAGCAAACCCTCTCCTCTGTCCTGATGTGGTGCGTTCTGAGTGTTTTTCCGGTGCTGGTGAGTTTTGGTGGAGTCGGTGGCATTGCCAAAGGGCAGCGTGGCCATTTCTGGCTCCTCAGGCAATCTTCCCCTTTTGTTTTTTCCAGGCTTGTCGACCTCCTTCCCCATCGACGGGACCTTCTTCAACAGCTGGTTGGCGCAGTCGGTCCAGATCACCGCCGAGAACATGGCGATGAGCGAGTGGTCCCTCAACAACGCCCACCACGAGGACAGCACCCCCGGCCTCTCCGAGGAGCTCCTCCAGGACGAAGAGACCTTGCTGAGCTTCATGATGGACCATTCCCTCAGGTCCCCGTTCAAGCAGAGCGAGGCCACAAAGAAAGTGAAAAGCAAAACGAGAACGAACACTAAGAAAAAGCTGCCCAGGAGCAGCCCCCCCGCCGTGGGTGGGAGCCACCCGGAGAGCTCGGAGCCCTGGACTAACAACGCCAGCGACTTGTCGGATGACGCCGCCAAGCCCTTCGCTCCCGATTCCAGACCAAGCAAGTCGGAGAAAGGGGCGGCGAAGCTTCCTGCCGACCGCAAAGGGACGGGCGAGGCGAAAAAGACGGCCAAGAAGGGCTCTCTCCCGAAAGCCGGCGAGCCTCACCCCCCGGCCGGGGCGAGGGGCTGCGTCAGCAAGGAGGAAGAGGAGGAGGAGGAGGAGACGCCGCGCTGCGCTCAGCCGGAGCCCAGCCCCGCGGCCAAAGTGCCTGACTCCGTGGGTAGCCCCAAAACCATCGTGCGGTTCAAATTACCAAAGGAGAGCCGAGGGACTCGGAGGTCGCAGCCCCCCAAGCCCGACGGTGCCGGCGGAGCTCCCTTGCGTCGTTTCGACACCGAGACGGACGGCTACTTCTCCGACGCAGAGATGAGCGACTCGGACGGGGAGTCCCGCGGCGGCCGGGCGCAGCGGGGCCAGCTGGATGCGGCCGGCGAGGACATCGTCAGGATGAGCATCCTGGCATCCTAACTCCTCCCGACCCTGCCGGCTCGCCGAGGCCTCAACCCAGTCACAACTGCCATGTCCAATTTCTGCCTGGTATCATAGCAAGGGGGGATTTTTAATATGTGTATATAGTTGGAAATTTGGCACTGTTGTCTTTCTCTTCTCTATACGCCTGAGACACAGCTTCAGCTTCACCGACATCGATGACCGTGACAGTCGTGGTCCCTCCCCGGATCCCCGCTGGACCCCGCTTCCCGGGAACGTGAGCCGGTGCCTGGCGGGGCTGCTGCCGAGGGTGCCGGTACCCGTGCTTTCTGCAGGGATGACAGTTTAATGGGCATTATTTAACGAGGGGCAGATTTCTGCCCAGGACGGTTGCCCCCGGAGCAGGGAGCGAGCGGAGGGTGCGGTAGCGGCCAGCTTGCGGGAGGGGAGATACCCGCCTGTGCGCACGTAAGCGAGGAAGCAAAATAAGCGATACTAAAATAAATAATGACTAAAGCACAAAAAGCTTGTTGGAGGAAAGCGCTTGGGGTGGAAGAGAGCAATGTTACGTTTCTACTTTTAGGAAAAAAAAACCCAACCCTCGGTCATTATTTTTCCCTTCACCTTCCCATCTGGTCGGGATCCGTCCAGGGGCCAGGATGCAAAATTTCTCCCCGTCCCTGTCCCGTGGGTCGACCCCATTGAGGTCGTTAGGAAAAAACTGAAGTGGATTTCCTCAGGTGAATTGATCAGCTGTTAGCAAGCTGGAAAATGGAACCGTGGGGCAGGACGGAGGGGAAAAGCATCCCTTCAAAAAAACCGCGGGGAGTTGGAGTTGGTTTAACCCGGGAGGTTTGAGCGAAGTTGTTCTGCCCGCGCTCCTCTCCGATGGCTGCCGTGGTCCCAGCGTGCCGGGGCGGCACGTTTGAAATCCCCTTTGCACAAGGAGACGCTTGGCCCCGAGGCCAAACGCACGGGCACCGAGGGGAAATGGAAACGCTTGCCTTCACCATTTTGTTTTCCTCCTAAACGCTACAATGGAAATGGTGAATTTATTCCTCCCCATCCTTTTTTTTTTTTTTTTTTTTTTTTATTCCTTAAATCCTGGTTACAAGCTGTTGACTCATTGTGGGAGGGTGATTCACAGAAGCTGACATTATAAATATTACAATAATTTAATGCATAAAATGTCCCCAATAAGCCTTAAATGTTGTTTAAAAGCCCATGTTACCTACAAGTCAGGCGAATTTCCATGTTTGCACTTAATTGCACCATTACTTCGGTTTTGGCTTCAAAGGTCACAGTTAAGTCGTGCTACGTGTTTTATTGGAGTGACCCCAGTGTGAGCTCAGGGAACAAAAAAAAAAAAAAAAAAAGGAATTCACTGAAACTTTTGTTGTTGTTGTTTTTTAAAAATAAAAAATGTTTAAAAAAAAAAAACTAAAAAAAAAAAACCAAAACCACAACCAAACCTGGGACACTTCTGCAACCGGTTAAACCCATCACTAAACAAAAAAAAAAAACCTTGCAATTGTCAAACCGATCAGTCAGATAATTTTGTGGATGCCAAAGAATATTCTGACAGTCAAGCAGCACAGCCAGAAACCGGAAACTTGTCATCGTGAAAAAATTGGAAGTTATTTAGCAACCAAGGACTAAAGACACACTCATAACACACTGCTGCGGCGTTAGGTTCCAAGCTTGCTCCGAGGGATGCTGCTGCTCCGAGACCGCATCCTGCCGTTTTGATTTCCGATGCTTTTCGCTCATTCCACTGTGAGCTTGCTTTTGAAACTCTGAGACTCCTTCAAGTGACGTTTTAGAGTAGATCATCTTTATCAGCCTTCCAAAGTCCTTACTATTGGCGAAATTGCAGCACAGATAAGCAACGCCAGCCTAGCTCAGCCCAGGCGCGGCGAGTGGCTGGGGCTCCAGGTCGGACACCGGGCGCCCGTGCCCAGCCCTGGCTAAGCCTGACACTAACCCGGCTGAGACTGCCCATGCCTGGGGAGGAATCTTCCTCAGATGGGAAAAATGTTACACATGTTATTAGCAGGAAAAAAAAAAAACCCAAAAAAAACACCCCAACCAACAGAAAATCAGCAAAATGAGAACCACCTTTGCTATAAATTAGCATAATCCATTGAAGTTGGAAATGAAAATCTGCTCATTAATTAAGGCTCAGTATGTTCAGATAATGTTAAATACAGTAAATAGGACTTAGTTTATCTTATCAGGCTTGCTAGCTTTAGCTACAGTATCCTAGTATAAGAGTCATAACAATAATCAATATGCTGCCTTTTAATGAATCTTGCTTCCGTGTGCTTCACTCAACTATGGTTAAAAAAAAAAAGCAATCCACAAATTTCACTGTACACAGCTCCATCCATCAGCTTCTGCACTACTTGTCTTCTCAGTACAGGAAAGCAAAAAGTGGGGGAGGGACTTTACAGAACAACCAACCCGGCGCCACCAGCACCAGGCAATAAACCAGTTTGAAACATTCCCAGAACACCAGGCACCGTATTTTGCCCTCGGGAGATGGTGTTGAGGTGGGGGAAGCTCCAGGCGGTTGTGGGGTACATCAGAGCTGGGGAGGAGATTGGGTGGGGGGCACAGAGAGGAGGAAAGGGGCTCCGGTGAGCCACGGAGCTGAGCGAGGGCTGGACCGCAGCAGGATGCGGCCCCCACGCATCCTTGCCACCGCCTCGGAGCAGGGGAGCCTGGCGTTCAGGAGGGATAATGCACAAGGAAAATATTTTTGATGTTACTGTAAATGTATTTTGAAATGAATAGAAAGAAAAAAAAATAATAAAAGGGTTTATTTTAGTAGAGAAATGTTGTCTTTTAAGATGTATAAACTGCAGGAATCGACATTTGCACTGTAAGAGCACCCGTTTCCGTGGAGAAGCAGCAGCCGTTGTAGTTGAGGATGCAAAGAGCATCATGCCCCAAGCCTGGAGCACAGCCCCGACACCAACCCAGCCCCAATGGCGGCGGCAGTTTCCCGAGGCCAGCTCCCATTCCACACACCCATGTTCCCCACACCTTTTTTTTTTTTTTTTTTTTTTTTTAAATTTTTTTTTTTTTTTTTGCTTGCACCGATTTGACAGGGTTTGGATACCTGCTCTCCCATGGAGCTCGTCCCAAGGTGGGGTGCAGGCCGGAGCGGGCAGATGCTGCCGCAGGGCAGGGCGTGAGGTTTGGTTGTTCTTTAAGGCAATCCCCCCGCGGTTTGCGCCATGCCACACACAAACCAGACCCACTTCACATCAGTTACAGGAAATGATATGAATGTCGCAGGAGGAGAAACCCTTCTGTTTTCTTTGTTTCAAAGAACGTGATGTGCCATTTGTTAATATAAAAGAGAAATATTGAAAATATATTGAAAAGAGCAATTTTAAATTATTTTTGGCTTATGTTGCAATATTTATTTTCTTTATTAGAAATTCCTTTGTAGAGAAAAAATGTATTTTTCATTAATGCAAAAACCTATTTCTCCTTTTTGTACATTTTCCATGTTAGTTAATCCTTAAAGCAATATAATGTTATCAAACTCGTTCTGTGTGAGACTGTATTATGCATGCTATTTGTGTTGCCTTGGAATAGCTCTGTCTGCCATTATTTTCATCCTGTTTAGATACAGTGTATGCTTTAATACACATTGGGACCATGGCCCATTGCTTATGGAAAAAAAAAAAAACAAACCCTTTGCATTCCTCGATGTGTTGGCAAATGCAGTCAATAAAGCAGTGTTTTCTGTGTACCTCCGTGTCGGCGTGGTGAGCAGGGTCCCATAGAGCACACGCACCCGGGGACCCGGGGGGCCCGCTGGAGCATCCCGGGGGATGCAGCCCTCTGCATGGGGATGCCGAGCTGCTCCGTCCCTGCCGATGCAGCCACTGTCTGACCACGAACAGCGGAATTTCCATCACATTCCTGTTTACATTTCACAGAATCCCAACATGGCAGGGGTTGTGGAAGGGCCCTCGGGAGCTCCCCCAGTGCCACCCCCCTGCCCAAGCAGGCTCACCCAGAGCAGGGGGCACAGGACAGCGGCCAGGCGGGGGTTGAAGATCTCCAGAGAAGGAGACTCCACAGCCCCCCTGGGCAGCCTGGGCCAGGGCTCAGGCACCCTCACAGTCAAGAATTTTTTCCTCGTATTCAACTGAAACCTCTTATGTTTCAGTTTGTGCCCATTGCCCCTTGTCCTGGCGCTGGGTGCCACTGAGAAGAGCCTGGCTCCATCCTCGTGACCCCCACCCTTCAGATATTTGTAGGTGTTGATGAGATCCCCTCTCAGCCTTCTCTTCCCCAGGCTGAACAAGCCCAGCTCCCCCAGCCTTTCCTCCTCGGGGAAATGCTCCAGTCCCTTTATCATCCTTGTTGCTCTCCTCTGGAAATTTCCATTGCCAGACCTCAGCAAGCCCTTGGGGAGCGTGGCTGGAGGCATCTGTCAGTGCTGGAGGGGAGAGCCCAAGCAAGAGGGTGCTCACCAATTCCCCGGTGCCTGAAAGTTTCTGTAATTCAAGGTAATGACCTTTTGGAGATTTAAATCTTGTTCTGCAGACTTGAGGCAAAACACACGGCGGGGAGACGGGAGGGTCGGAGGAGCAGCCCCTTGCACGAGCAGCCGGTGTAATGCAGGGAACCACGCTGCTCGATCTGCTATTCATGGGAGCAAAAGCAAGCTGTGAAATCCAAAATACTACAGCAACGTGTTGCTGTCTGCAATGCTGCTCGCTTCCCTGCTGCGGGGGGTTGCGGGCGGGTGGGCGCTGGGGCTGGCCCTCCACTGCGCCGCCCTGTGCCCAGCTTTAAAAACTCGCTGGAATGGGACCCACGGCTCCCAGCAGAAGCCACAGGCAAGCATGAAGCTGCCTGAAGCATGAAGCTGCCTTGAAGCTGCGCCAGGGCAGGTTTAGGCTAGGACATTAGGAAAAACTTCTTCACCGAGAGGGTTGTCAGGCTCTGGAATGGGCTGCCCAGGGAGGTGGTGGAGTCCCCATCCCTGGAGGTCTTTAAAAGAAGGAGAGATGAGGTGCTTAGGGACATGGTTTAGTGGTGGGATGGCAGTGCTAGGTTAACGGTTGGACTCGATGATCTTAAAGGTCTTTTCCAACCGAGGTGATTCTATGATTCTATGATTCTATGATGCTTCATTTCAGCAAACACCTCACCCAGTGGGGGCTGGGTGCCAGGAACTCCCCCACATGGTCTGGGACCCATTAGCCCGCAGCCGCTTCTTCTGAGTGGGCAACTGGCCATCGAGGAATCATTGGCCATTGGCTTTTTTTGTCTTACCTTTCTGGCATTTCTTGGCACGTTTTCGGGGTTTTTTTTCTGTAAAACTCACCAAGCGCCCAAGCTGCTGAAGGAAAATGAGGTATTTAACAGACATACTTTGCTCAATTTATTACCAAAGCAATTAATCAGGGAAATCACAGTGCATGGCGAAGATGGAACTAAAACCATCAATCTAAGATGAGGCTTCTGGGGCGTGGGGGAAGGAGAGAGGGAAAGCCACCTTTAAACTACCATGGCCTTATATTTTGCTCTTAAATGAAAAGGCAAAGGATCAGTTTATTGCAAACTTGGGCTTTTATTGCTGGGCTGTGTTATTGCTCGCAGTGCCCGAGGCAGCCCAGTGATGAACTCCAACTCCTGGCTGGTCCAGGGAGCCTCACGGCACAGACGTGATGCCCTCAGCATCATGCATGAACCCGGCTGCCCGGAGCCAGTTCAAGAGTCGTTTTCTGTAATAAGTTTTCCACCTGTTCTGGGCAGGCAGATATTAAAGTGTTCGATTTCATAAAGTGGGGAATGAGGCCAGCCCACCATGCTCCCAGTTTGAGAAAACCACTGTGTTTTGGCTTCCCTGATTGACCCCCCCCCCAAGGCCTGGCAATGCCCCTGGCATACTCCCAAAATATCGGGGAAGGGGTGGGGTGGGGGGGTGTCACACACAGCATGGCTAGGCCTGGGAGGTCTGATGCTGGACAACATGGGTCAACGTCCTTACAAACCGGCAAGGATTTTGTCTCCAAAAATATCTGAGCCTCATGGAAAAGAGCGCCAGCCAAATTCCTGGGAAGATGCATCCCAGCCTCTGGCACCTGTATTAGGCCAGAGATGGCTGGGACGGCCCAGCTAGGTGTATTGTGGGAATGGGCATCGGAAATAGAACCCAAATGCCTGGAAGTAAGGGAAGAGAGAAGAAAATCTGGGGCATCTAAAAGGACTACGTCTCCCCTGTACATCCCTCCCTTCCCAGAGAGCCCATACGTGAGTCAACGACCGAGACAATGACGATGAAACCAACCCACCCACAACAGCTCGGCTCCATATTTCTGGCATCCTTCTTTTTAGGAAAGCACCTTCTAACACAACCGGCTGGCTCTTGCAGGGACGAGGTGCTGCGAGGAGCTCCTCAAGGACAGGACCCAAACCCTGCGTACCCAAACGTGGGCAGCACCCCTGCTGCCCATCACCATCATCACCAGTCCCTGAGCCACCAGCCATGAGGGTCCCAACAGAGCCGGGCGAGCCAGCCCCGGGGCACCGGGGCTCCACTGGCAGCACCCCATCCTTCCCCTACAGCCCATCCTGAGAAACACTTCCCCCAAAAGCCATTTTTATTGCAAAAGATGTATTTATAGGCACTTACAGCATGTAGGGTTTCCCTGTGTTGCCTGCTTGGGGCTTGCCTATGGTACCCTCGTCACAGATGGTGCGGAATGCCTCGATCGGGAGCAAGCAGGCGAAGAATCATTTCAGTTTAATGGCAAAATAAATGTTAGGCTAGCCCCTATATGTTTTGCATAAGAATTGCAAGTACTACCATAAATACTAATGGGGCAAATATGCCCCAGTGTCAGTAAATCATCAGCGACGGATGGGAAAATGAATTAATTTCCCTTCAACTTATCCTGAAAGAATTGCAGTAAGATCTCGGTTTATTGTGTTTGATTAAGTGCTACTGGTACAACATAATTTCCCCTAACCATTACGAACGCTGGTGCTGTACTTCTGCATAAACGCCTCTAACATGATGAGATTGTATTTAATATTTACTCTTCCAAAGTTAATACATGTAGGGGAGTCGTTTTCCGTGCTAAAAATAGTTCCTTGGTCTTGGATTTCCATGTAGGGCTGTGAAATGATGTGTCTGCTGTGATTGCAACAGATGAATAATTAAAAAAAAAAAAACAACCTCTAAAAAAATAAACAAACCTATGACTAACCCACAAACCAAGGGAAAAATCCCGCTCCAGCCAACGCTGCCCCTGGCTGAACCAGCTGCGTTTCACAAGCGCTGCCTCTGCCGCGACGTCTTGCCCGTCCCAAACTCCGCTTGACAAACTCATTCCCTCTTCATTTAATGCACAAGTTAAAAATAGGCTCGCTCACGCGACGGGCAGGGTTTAACCCAGCACCTTTTTTATTCGTGGAGGATTAGCACGGGGAAGTAGCAGTGATGAGATGGGGCTGGTTTTGCTTGCGGGCGGCTCTTTCTGCTCCCGTGATGGCCCCGTACGCTGGAGATCACCCCCAGGGTCGTGTTGGGATGGTGCCCAGCCCCCAGCCAAGCGGGTTTGGGGGCACAGGGTGAGCCCACGGCTTTGCCACACCAAGGGGGTGTTGTGGGCACTGATCCTGGCACCTTGCCTGCACAGGGGTATAATACAAGCAAATAGCAACCAATTTATAGGGGAACTGGAAGGAGGTAGGAGGAATAGATTCCTCTCCGAAGCCAGGAGTCGGAGGCTGGGGGTGGTGCTCGTGCCCTCAGAAATGAGCGCTGGGGGGGTCCGTGAGCTCTGCTGATGTCTGCAGGCGGCGGGATGGAGATTCCCAAAGTGGTGGGATGGCAATTTCCCAGCCGAAACCACTCTGCTGAGGTTCAGGTGCAGTGGTTTTGCTTGGGAGTAGCTGCTGTATGTTCGGATGTAATAAAGATTAAAATAATTGACTGCCTGCGCTTATATTTAAAGTGGTGCTTTATAATGCTGACACTGAGCTCTAGGAGAAAACGTAGAGGTTAAAATATCGCTGTTACAGCTTGGTCATTAGCAGCCCTGCAATGAACTTGAAATGGTCTGATCAATGGAATGGAGTTTTTCCTGGGAGCCAAGCAGGTCAAAAAGCAAAATAACACATCTGCAGCCATAAATCCCAGGAAAACGATTCTCGGGAGGGAGTTGCTGTGTTTGCTTAGGATGCTGCTGCCATCAGAGTGGGACACGGGCCATCCCCATGGGTCGGGACCTGCCATGTGCTCTGCCTCCGTCCGAGCATCCCCCTGCGCGGGCTGGAGTGCTACGAGCAGCTCCAGGCACCCTGCAAGCCAGAGAATTCCCTGTGGAAAACAAGGTACCGAAACCCCTTCCAAGAAGGCTCAGCTAAAAATAGGTGTTTGTCAGATGGGGTACCACAAATAACACTCACGCTGCGCAGAGGGACCGGCAGGCGGGGGAGAAATTCCTGCCCTTAAGAAGCAAGCAGGATCAATAAAGCATTTCTAAAAGAGGGAAATCAGCAAATTTCGCAGTTCCAGCTTTCAAATGACTACGTTTGGGGGATGAAGCAGAGCAGCAAGGATGCCAGCCCTTGTGCTGTGCATTCCCAAAGACAACCTGAGCCGAGTGCCATCCTGGGGGGCGCAGGAACCCTCGACACCCAGAGAGACCAGCACACAGACCTGGGCTGGGCCAGTCCCCCTGCAGGGCTGCTTCTGGAGACCCCTGGGGAATGAGCTGGTTCCAAGCAGCTTTTTACATCCACCAGGCAGAGAGCACCCTCCGGAGCCACACAGAGCCAAGCAGCATCGCTGCGCAGCCACAGGCGGGATGGAGGCACACATCCCCTGCGCCCCAAACATCACCTCCTCAGCACCAGCTCTTCTCTAGCAGCAAAAAGCACCCATGGCTGGGTTTTTTTAGGCTCTCTGAGGCACAAGGATGCGGAGGCACAGTCAGCCGCAGTGCAGCAGTGCCGCCGTTTACCAGCACGGCACGAGCCAGACGTGTGCCGAGCCATGAGGACTGAAGCCTGCAAGCATCTCCCCAGTCCTCTGCATGTGCTAGACAACAGCTATAAAACCGGCTCGTATAAATACACCAGGAGGAAGAAGCACTATAAATAGCTGAGCTCCGGGAGCACGGGCTGGGAGCAGCGTGGGCACGGCACCGGCGTGGCTGGAGCCCAGAGTGTGCCAAGAGCAGCCGAGCTCCCCCGTGCCGGCAGCCACCGTAGCTGCCTCACAACATCCCACCAGCCAGCCTGCGACACATGTGCAATATTTTCCATCCCAAGCATTAGAAATTAATCGGTGAGGATGAAGAAGCTGCCCCACCTGGCACCAAGGGAGATGTCTCTGCCACCTCTGGCTCACAGATGTCTTTCATGGTTGGAAAACACAACCTGAGCTTTGAAACTCAGCAAACCTGGTCCTCCCAGCCCTACCAGGAGGAGCAGCTCCGCTGGGAAATACCCCACAAAGGTATTTCCATCCAGCTCACTTCCACCCAGCAAAGGCAAAGCTGGATGGAAGGGAGCGGGGATGCAGCTGGTTTGGGAGCAACCAGTCACCAGCACATGTTACAGGGGTAACTAAATACAATTAGCAACTTCAAGCTGGGAAAAGACTTAACTGCAGAGCTGAGAGAGATCATGCTCAGCATCAGTGAGTGGTTGCAAGGTGAACTGAAAAAATCTCCTTGGGGTATTACGTGTTCCCGCGGTGCCTAGCAAGAGCTGAGAGGGATGTGGCTGCTCTGGCCATCACCTTTCCCGAGGAAGAGGAGGGAGATGCATCAGCAGGGAGTTGGGGAAAAGCCCCCGAGCAGGGCGGGCGGCAGCGACTGTGCCGGGTCGGGAGCAGCAGAGCTGCCCGGGTGCTCCGCACGGCACCGACAGCCTGGCACGGTGTCCGGCATCCCCTGCAAACCCGGCTGTGGTGCAAACCTGACCCACCGCACGGTCCGTCAGCGGGGACCGCAGCGCCTTTCCTTGAAGTCATTTGTTGAGCCTGTCCCTTACAAACCTCCTCTGCTGAACAGCTCGCCCAACGCTGCTGGGAGCAAAGCAGGGAGCAGAGATCAGCTTGAAACCTCAGCGGGATGATCTCCTCTCCAAGGCTGGGCTCTAAATACTTCGCAGCACTTTAAAAGACAGTTAAATTAAATTAGCTTATCTATCTCAGGCCATTCAAAGTTTCCCAGGTTGAGCTGGGATGCAAACCCCATAGGTAGTGTATGCTGTGTTCTTGTTCTTGCAGATTTTGTTGTCTTTTACCTCATATTTAGACATCGAGCGATTCCTTATTTAAGCGCACCATCTTATCTGCCTGATACAAATCTGCAGCCATGACATTTCAGGGTTGTTGCCTTTGCAGCATCTGTAATAACAGAAGGATGGAAAAAGTCAACATGCATACGGGACAAGACAAATGGGCGCTGAGTATTTGGGGTTGTTCTACCCAGAGGGAAAAGATAACAGGTTATTTCCCATGTGATAAGTATAGCAATTGCAAGGGGAAAAAAAAAAGTTGGCTCTGGGTGTTTTTATTGCTCTGCCCCTCCCTGCCCACCTCCCCTTGGGGTCTCGGCAGCAAACCAGCAGGAAAGCCAGCAGAGGCTGTGTCGAAACGTCCCTCGTGCAGCACCGCTTGCAAGGCTGCGTCTGGGTTTGGTGGTAACAGGAGAGCAGTGGTGAACTGCTCAGCTTTTGTGGTGGTTTTCTCTGAACTTCAAAGAGAAGGCAAATTTGGGCTAAGGTGCCTTAAGAGCAAAATTAAATGTACTTTTGAAGGCTGGAAACTTCCCCAAGAGGATTGTTCCAGATGGGAACAGGGTGCCCAGCGGCAGCGAAGCTCAGGGGCAGGATGGGGGCATTTGCAGCTCCTGGCAGAAATGCCTAATGCCCCCCAACAGCCAGCAAAGCCAAAACAGAGCCTGGACAAGATGCTGCAAGGTGTGTGTTCCTTCATTTCGAGGGAGATGGCCTGGATAAATCAAAACATTATCCTTTTCCCCCTTTCTTTCCTCTTTGTTTTTTGTTCAGCACCGATGATGCCAGTTCCTGCGAGCGGCTCTGCTTTCCCTTCTGGGGGCAGAAGGAGGCAGCCAACGCACCCCACGGCACAATCCAGCACCTTCGGGACCCTTCATCACCAACGACCAACCCCATCGCCCGTGAGCCGAGCCCGGCTCCTCCAGCACCGTGCACAAGTGAAGATGGAAGGGTGCAGCACTGGTGCCTCTTATACCAACTGTAGCGCACACCCTGTTTTTTCCCAAACTCCGGGCACCAGGGCACAGCTGATCTGCAGGGGGTACCTTGGGCCTGGCTGCTTTTATGGGCTGCGTAGAGGAAGAGCAGATTTATTTCCCAAATGAAATGTTAACTTCTGTGTAACTCCCTGCTTTCTAATGGGGGGACGTAGGATACCATGGAATTGCTTATGAAACTGCTCCCTGGCTTATTTTTACTCTCATAAAATCTTTGGCACAGTTAAGGATTCCCACCTCCTTACAATTAAGTGGACGACAACGCCTGCTTGAGCAAACAGAATTACCTGGCACTAATGAACGCGCGGCCAAGTGAGCCCAAGGGCAGTGCTGCCCGCTAGCCAGGAGGAAACGCGCTCCGACCCGTGCAAAAAAAATCACATTTTGGCTGATTTCCCAGCCTGAACGTAGCGTTTGCTGGCTGCTGAGGAAGAGATGGGATGCCGGGGGCTGGCAGCAGTGAACTCATCGTGCATTTACAAACTCATTTTGTGTTGCTGGTTTCTGTACATATCAATGAAAGGGACTTGTTGGAAAGGAGGGAATCGGGGGTTGGGGAAAGGGTTGCTGCCTGGGGCTTGTGAGGAGCTGAAGGGCTGTACCGCTGGGGTAAATAAACAAGGAATCAGCTCGTTACTGAACGGCAGGGAAGGACTGGGAGTCAGTTCCCAGCAGCAATGAAACATCTCCCAGACTCAGCCACCAACGAAACCCAGCTCAAAGGAGCCTGGGCAGCTCTCCAAAGGTATGGACCAGGAGCAGAGGTCTTGTCAGCAAAACATCTCCATCCCCTTCACTTCGCACCTCTTTGCCTTCCCCAGGAAGGCATGTGGGGCTGGGGCTGTGTCCCCCCCTGGGACACAGCACCCAAAGTAGGGCTGTCCCCACCGAGGATGCTCCCTCGAGCTGGTACAAGCGGAAACCCTGCCACAGGCAGCAGTTTCGTCTGCATTTTGCTCTGAGATTTTGACTCATCCCAACCTGAAACTCAGAACGAAACTCACGGGGGGGGTCGGGGGGGAGCTGAAGCACCGAAACCCGGGGGACGCTTGCACCCACACCTGGGAGCAGAGGGCAGCGGGGCGGCTGCAGGGGGCTGGCACCGGCTCACCACCCAGCCCTCCGACAGCCGGTCCCCTCTGCTCCCCAGCCCAGCCCCCCCGCGGGTGCTGCAGCCCCTTCGAGGATGCTCTTGGGCCTGATCCGAGCCGACAGGCTCAGCTTCTCTGGGAGGAATTTGTTTTTCATCCTGTGACACCATCAAATGTAAAGCTAAAGGAAAAGCCCAGACTGAGACACTGCTGCGGCCGACCCAGCCCCAGCTCTGCTCCTCTAATGACTGGCCCAAATTCCCCAGCCTGCAGGCTGGCCTTGCCCCACACGAGTGCCCTGAAGAGCTGAGCCCTGCCACAGCTCGGTGCAGCTCAGCAGCACCCGGCTCCCGCTCCGGCATGTGCAATTACCACTCTGAATTATCAAGGCAGGGAACATAACAGCTCCTTCCTAAGGAGACGAGGAGCCCGCGGTGCTGCCTGTCCCGCTCAGCCCTCGCTTTTCGGTTCCCCGGGGCCGGCACAGCTCTGGCACCTTTGCCCGGGGAAGGGGAGGGAGGGGAGGGCATGGCTCTGCGACACCGAGAGCACCATCTTCCCCGTGAAACACGTGAGTCATCTCCGCAGGCGCAGCCGGTATCAGCCTGAGACCCAGGATCCCAGTGCTCTGCCCACACGCTGCCGCCAAGAGCCAGCCAAAACGCGGGTTTGGCTTCCCGGCAGCACCCGGCCCCCTCCTTCCTTCCTCCCCCCGCCACCACTTTCAACAGCCACCAGCTCTGCTCGAAAGGATGCTGCTTTTCAGAAGACTTCTTTCCTTTTTTTTTTTTAATTTTTATTTTTTTGCAGTTGAGCTGGGCCAGCTGGCTTCAGAAAGAAAAAGCAGGGCTTGCCTCCCCCCTCCCTGCGTGACACGCAGCTCTCCGAGCAGTTTGTGCTGGGTCTGATGCGATGGAGAGGGGGCTTTGCTCCAAGAGAGCTTCCCCTCGCCATGCAGGCACGCTCTGCACTGGCAGCGTGGCCTTGCTGAGCACCTTCCCACCCCGGCAGCGGGGATGGGGACAGGGATGAGGACAGGGACCCCCCAAGGATCACACCAGGATGCTCAGCATCGCCGCAGCCTGAGGACTGCCAGCTTCCCCGTGCTCCATGTGTGCAGCGCCCTTTGCTTACTGATGAAAACAGTGTGAAGATGTTACCACAATTATTTTACGACTTCTCAAGTCTAATTCAACAGCAAAGTGGCACTCCAGCCCCACAGGCAGGTGATCGTGCTGCAGAGCACGCTGCTCCTCCAAGTGACACTGGGTTGTCCCCACGCATCCATCCTGGTGGGTCACCATGCAGCAAGCCTAGCAAAATAAATCCAATAAATAAATAAAACCCTCAGGAAAAGTAACACTCAGCCCGGTGCTTTTGCCCCAGCCCACCCAGCCCAGCCAGCCCCAGGGCAGACAGGAGCAGGAGCGATCAGGAACGTGCCCAGGAGCTCATGGGAATTGCTCTTTCCTGCAGGAACACGAGGCCCCAGCACGGTCATGGGCACAGCGCCCTGGGCTGCAGCAGGGCTGGTGCTGATGGGCATCAGCAACACCGTACCCGCCTGTTAAAGCATCAGCTTCGCTCCCCCTCCATCGCCCCAGCTGTGCCCCACCAGAGGCAGCAGTGTCACAGCCACGCTGTTTGCTGCCACCCTGAAGGCCGGTGGCATGGTCCTCAGTCACGGTCACCTCTCCTGCCTTTAGCTGGGAAGACCGAACGATGCAGCCACGGCCCCAAGTCTGGGCGCCTCCTGGGTTGGTGCCCCCGAGCGACACTAAAATGGGCTCAGGGTCTGTCCCAGTGAACATCCCGCCAGCGCGTGCCCCAGCCCAGGCACCGCCACCCCCTGGCCGATGTCCCAGTGCTGGGGAAAGCATTTTTGGTGAAACCCTGGCAGGGGTTGCCCAGAGAGGGGGTGGAGGCCCCATCCCTGGGAACATTCCAGGCCATGTTGGACGGGGCTGTGAGCAACCTGATGTGGTTCAAGGTGTCCCTGCTCCTGCAGGGGGGTTGGGCTGGGGGACCTCTAGGGGTCCCTTCCAACCCAAAACATTCTGTGATTCTATGATTTTTTTGGCAGTGCAGTGCCACTGGGCTGGTTTGAAGCTGGCATGGGGATCACAGCAGCGAGTGCCCGCGGAGTGGCTTCGTTCCCCCGGGACAGCCTCAGAGCAGCAGAAGGAGCCGTCCCAGTGCCCGCTGCGGTGCTGTTGGAGGGGCAGCTCCGCCGCAGCTCCCAGCTTCGGCTCCTTCCATGAACGCTGCATTAACCATCAGTTCAGCAAACGATGCAGCAAACCACAGGGGAAGGGTGGGGAGACGCCGAAATTCCCGGGCTCTCGCTGGGTACGAACACTGCACAGCAGTTACCTACCCCTGCGCTTTACGCAGAGAAACCATGCAAATCACTATAAAGCAGCACTTGCTGTAGAGACCGGGCATAACCCACCCAAGGGGAGCAAGAGCATTCCAGTTCAGCCGCCGCCGCATCCCCCGGCACAGAGCCACGCAGCTCAAAAAGCACTTTGAGAGCATTTTCGGCTGAAAGCTGTGGACAGCTCGAGCCAGAGGGAAAGGGGCGCTTTCGAAAGGCGGCTGAACTTCTCCTGGAGGTAATGGCGGGCGCTCGGCGCAGCAGGCGCAGATGGAGGCTGGGAATAACACAGTAACAGCCCAAGCCTGAGCAGGAGGGGTTTCTATTAAGTGCGATGCTTAAACTTTAAATTCCCCACAATAACCTGCAATACCTCTCCTCGGCTTTCCCAGCGCAGATGCGAGCCGCGATGCCAATGCCTTTACAACACAAGCATAGCCTGACACCTGCTATAACATTTCCTATGCTGCTCTTGCTGAGAACAACAATAAAACAAGGCCGGATGGCGTCAACAACCACCAAAAAGCAAAACTGCGGCGAAGGTGCCAGATTAAAGAACATCTCCTTAGGTGGCTCCCACCTACGGGCACAGAAGCTTTTGGGGCGTTACAGCTGAGCATCCCACGAGTGCCAGCATCCGCATTTACCTGAAATTACAAGGGGTTTTAGCCTTATGAGAGTATCTTACAGGCACAGCTATACTGAGTATCTTACAGGAAAAACTTTATTCATAGAATTTAAGGCTGAAAAATGCAGTTCCACATGGGAAGAGAGAGAGAGGCCCCGACTCATGTCCTTCACAGCCACGACGCGTGGCATCAGCCCTTGCCAAGGCTCAGCCTTGGGGTGCTTGCAGAGCAGTGGGGTCCCTGCACCCCTGTGGCAGGGACTCTTCCTGGATGGGGACCATGCTCTGCACCCCGCTGCCACGGACGTGTGAGTTCCGAGGGCCACCAAGGAGCTGGGCTGTACATCCGTGGTTTGAATAGCGGCTTTTTGCATTTTGCTGGTGTTCCTGGGTACCGGGAGCCCTCCTGCTGGGTGCTCGGGACCAGTGAGGGTGATGGGGGCTGAGGGTTTCCCCACCTTCCCACCTCGGGGCAGGGGGGACGGCAGGGAGCCCAGCTCCAAGGACAGCACAGCGAATCCCCCACGGCCTGCCCAAACCTGCATTTTATGCTACAAGGGATGGAGAAGCACTGTTCTTGCTGCCGTGCAACATGAAAATTATTCCTTGGGAATTTCTTGGGGTGGGGAAGGGCAAAGGCCGCCCAAATGCAGGCAGAACCCCACAGAAGCCCAGTCTCCAGCACAGCCTCCACCACCCAGGGACCCCTCTCCCCACCCCTCTTTTGCCCCCAGGATGCCAGCACCCATGTGCATCCCACACGCTGGTGGTTTCTAACCAAAGGCCACTGCAAACCAGACCGAGATCACCAGCTCATTCCACGTTAGACACTGAACAGACACAGGATGATCGATTCAACTTAATCATATAATAATTAAGCCTTCATATTCTTGTCATCCGCAACTGTCAGCGGCAGTCTGGGGGGAGGGAGCTGCTGCTCCTCTGGAAGAGCCGTCACTCATCGCCGCTAGCTTCTGAGAGGTGTCAAAATAGGGGTAATTTTGCCTGCAATGCCAGCTAACGGCTGTAAACAAGCGATCGTGCTTTGCTTCAGAGCTGCGCCGGGGAGCGGCTGCCGGGGCCGCGGGGATGGAGAGGTCCCGCTCGCTCCCAGCAGCCTCGAGTCCTGGCGCAGGGTCCCCACATCCCAGAGATGGCACTGGCATTGCACCCCCGCTGAGGGAAATCACCTCCCTGCCTTGTGCGAGCAAGCTGTGTAAAACAGCCGTATTTCAGCACGTTATTAGGAAAAGGTAAATACAGATGGGCACGCGCTTTTCCCTACAGAATCAGAAAATGGAGGCTGCAGAAGGAAACATGGCTTCACTTACTGTTCACCCAGAAGATACAGTTCCCTGAGGTACAGCCGAGCATCCACACCGGCACGTGCGGAGAGCTGGACTGGAGGAGATGGCGAGGAGACCACGTCCTCTCCCAGCTCCTCTGCTTGCCAGGTCTTGTCCCCCCCTCACTGTGTCTGCCCGTGCTGCATCGTCCCCCTCTCCCAGGAGAGCCGACAGCCCTCCGAGGTCTGGATGTCACCCCAGGCTTTCTCCTATCCCTTTGGCTGCTTCCCCTCCCAGCCCCGAGCCACGGAACTCCTTGTGCATGCAGGCGCTACGGTAACTACAGTTATAGCATTTTATTATTATTATTTCATTTCCACAAGCACCATGTACAGCCCACAAGGTTTCATTTAGGATTGCCCTGCTGCCTGTCAGAAACCCTGCCACCTTTGTGGTTTTTCGAGCGAGTCCTCACCATGGCTCCAGCAACACCCCCACAGCTAACGGACTGGTGGGAAAGAATCTCTCATTCAATTAAAGCAACGATTGATTTTTGCAGGAGTATAATGAGTTTTATGGAGGGTTTCCCTCACCCTTGGCCCATGCTGCTCCCGTGCAGCAGCATGCACCCGCCGCCCAAGCTTTTCTTTCCCACCCATGGCCCAGCTGTGCTTTAACAAATTCCTGATTAACAACCCTGGGAGGCAGCCCTGCCTCATCACCTCCTCCAGACAAGTGCCTTCCTCACCCTGCCTGGCAAGGAGCCCATGGACCTCTCAGCCCCACCTGCAGCCAATGCAGCTTTTGGCTGTTCCTTGTCCACACGGTCTGAGTTGCTCGGGTGAGCCTGGCACGGCATACGGGAAAATAAAAGGCAAACCGGGGAGAGTCACCACTGCGTGCTTGGCCCACGGCACCGTGCTCCCCGGGACACACCGGGTGGTGCTGGGGGATCCGCAAGCAGGGGAGGTGACCTAAAACTGCTGCGAGTAGAGAGAGCTTGATGCTGACCTTCATCCTTCACCTGCTCCATAGAATAGAATCATTGAATCGCTTTGGTTGGAAAAGACCTTTAAGATCATTGAGTCCCACCTTTAACCTAACCCTGCCATCCCACCACTAAACCCTGGCCCTAAGCACCTCATCTACCCTTCTTTTAAATACCCCCAGGGATGGGGACTCCACCACCTCCCTGGGCAGCCCATTCCAGAACCTGACAACCCTCTCGGTGAAGAAGTTTTTCCTAATGTCCAACCTAAACCTGCCCTGGCGCAACTTCAAACCATTCCCCCTCATCCTTTCATCCGTAATCAGGGAGAAGAGGCCGACCCCCACCTTGCTCCCCCCTCCTCTCAGGCAGTTGTAGAGGGCAATCAGGTCTCCCCTCAGCCTCCTCTGCTCCAGACTAAACACCCCCAGTTCCCTCAGCCGCTCCTCCTATGACTTGTGCTCCAGACCCCTCACCAGCTTGGTTGCTCTCCTCTGGACATGTTCCAGCAACGCAACATCTTTCTTGTAGTGAGGGGCCCAAAACTGAACACAGTATTCAAGGTGTGGCCTCACCAGCACCGAGTGGCCTCACCAGCACTGAAGGTCCATCCTCAGAAGGGAATGGGGAGGCTGGAGAAGGGCTGGCCCCCGGCACCACCGAGCCCAGGGCAGCTGCCTTGTGATGCTGTTGGACATGGAGGCACCAGGATGGAGACCCCAAGTTCTGGAGATCCCGAGCGCCCCTCGCAGCTGGGGTTATCATCGCCACAGGGCTATGTCCGCATGGAGCAGGTCACACTCCATGTGCTGCTGGCGCAGGAACAGCCAACCCTGCCCCGTGCTGTCCCTGTGTCCCCATCGCGCTGAGCCTCTCTGCGCTTGGCGATGCCGCCCAAGGCTGACCCAGACAGCAGCCAGGCATCACCGCCGGGGAGAGAAGAGAGGTCCCCAAACGTGGGTGGAGACGTACAGAACACGCAAAAGCAAATTTTGCAGAGGGGCTTAAACCTGCATCACAGACGTGGCTTTTTGCATCCACGTACATTTGCAAGGGGAAGCTCTTAATCACATTATTTTTCCTGGGTAACTTGTCAGATAAAATTGCTGCTCTTGGCAGAGCTGTGGTGGCCCGAAAGAGGTGCTCGTCTGCCCTTTCTTACCCCCGAGTTTGACTTTCCATTTGTCTTCATAGAGCAATGAAGCGAAGAGCTGCAAAGGATGTTTTGTTCCTTGGAAGTAATTCACTCCTCTTACACCAGCTGCATGCACCAAAGTCCTGGAGATCATTGCACAACTCCCTGAGCTCCTAAAAAAACATCAGTAGTGAGAGGTTAAAGATTTTAAAGCCTGCTGCCACCTATGGATGGAAGGGAGTGAGAGCAGGAAACTTCCCGGGGGCATGGCCGACTGAAAGGAAGACCTGAACTCCAAATAAAAGCCATTGGTAGCGGGGAGATGCCAGCAGCCCTGGACAAGACCCGAGCTTTCGCCTTCTCCAGACGAACTCCGCAAGATGCAGGACACAGAGGGCTGGGGGCAGGGGGGGTGGGTTCTCATAGCCCTCGTGTGAGTACATGTAGTGCAAGAAAGGAAATTTGTCCTTTTTTTGGCTTGCTGGATTAATCCGATTACAGTGTTTTTATTGACAGACCGTAGCTTGCCCTGCCCTTTCCCTAACTGTTCTGCTGTGATTAAATTCTTAAAAAAAGTTGTACGTATTTGCATTCAGATCACTAAGGGGATGACTTCTGCAATAAAACTCTACAGAATACCCAGAATGGATGCTTGTGGGGCCACACGAACTGCAGAGCAGCGTACTCCACCCTCACTGGAGTTATCGATCATAAAGAGGACGTGTTACCAACAGCATCGCACCCAGCAGAGCTCCTGGCTCATGGAAGAGGCTCTGTGGCCCACGGCAGGGTACAGGGAGAAGCCCGGCAGCGTTTTCTGCAGCCGTGGGACAGGAGCTCCAGCCACTTACAACCACGTGGGGACCGAGAGAGCTCCCACCCCGAGAGCTGAGAGCATCCCGCCAGGAGCCGGACCGCGCCGGGAGCCATGCTGCCAGCCGCTCAGCAGGACCGGCCTCCACCTTACCTGGGACAAGCAGAAGAGGATAAGGAGGATGGTGCAGACAAATCACTGCGAGCCAGTGTTGTACGAGATGCTGCTCCATAGATCATAGTTAATGCTCATACACATGGTTTGTGTTTTTTTTTTTTTTTTTTTTTTTTGCTCTGGTTATCTGCATGCATGCTCCAAAAGGGGAATGCGAACTGAAAGCAGGCACGGTCTAATCCCCTGGCCTCAGGCATCCACCACAACCGCTGCATTCATCTTGAGAAAGAGATTCAGTACTTTCCACACAGGGTTAAAGATGCCCTATTATTTTATCCCTTTTTCTAATTTCATAGGCTTCAGCTTCTTGAAAAACCTGTTTTTCTTTTATCCTGTCATTTTGCATGAAGAAACTATTGTTCTAAACTCTGACTCATCAGTTTGCATCACCACTTTCCAAACCCCTCGGGGGCACGCGGGCTTCAAAGCAGGCAATGGCAGCCAGCCTTTATTTACCAATAAATAGGCACTTCATCGCTGCATTGACTCATTGCTGTTTAAGACTCACTTTGTTCCTACTTCCCAACCGTGAACCCGGAGCCATCGTTCCGTTTGCTTTTGTAATCATCTTTGAAGAAGAGCATTCACACAAACCATGTCTTACCGACAGCCTGGCTGCAGGTTAAGTACAAACACCAAAACTTGTCAGGAGAGGCAAGTATCTAAATGCTAGTGCTGAAATACCTGGAAATGCCAAGTTTCCAGCCTGCTACGAGGCAGAACACAACTGCTCTTCACTGAGACATACAGGAGACATACCCCATTCCTGGGGGAGAGGAGGCCACCGATCAAATTACCCACTTCACTGAAGCTCTTCCACCGATCCCAAACATATCTTTTTAAGCTCCAAGCCAAAAGGGGCTCTTTTGGAGCCAGACCCCCCCTCCGCCACCCAGCGATGCATCACCCCTGCCCAGCAAATGCAGCACCAGCAGCTGCACGCGAGGGATAAGCAAATTTTGCGTGAGCAAAACCAAGACTTTAGAGTTTAAAGGTTGTCGTGGTTTAACCTGGCTGGCAACTCAGCACCACGCAGCCGCTCGCTCACTCCCCCCCCTCCCTCAGTGGGATGGGGGAGAGAATCGGGAAGGGGAAAAAAGGTTAGAGCTGAGGGCTGAGATAAAGACAGTTTAATAAGAGAAAATAATAATAATAGTAATAATGAGAATGATAACAAAATATACAGAATATACAAAACGAATGATGCACAATGGAATTGCTCACCACCCGCCGACCGATGCCCAGCCCGTCCCGAGCAGCGATCAGTACCCGAGCGACCGACCGACCCACCAACCCCCCCGAGCATGACGTTCTATGGTATGGAATAGCTCTTTGGACAGTTTGGGTCCTAGCTGTGCTGTACTCCCAGCTTGTTATGCACCTGGCCAAGCAGGAGAAGCTCAAAAAGTCCTTGAGCAGTCTGAGCACTGCTTGGCAACAACTGAAAACATCAGCGTGTTATCAACATTCTTCTAGCACTAAATCCAAAGCACAGCACTATGCTAGCTTCTGTGAAGAAAATTAACTCTATCCCAGCCGAAACCAGGACAAAGGTGCAGAATGAAAGGCTTGATCCTGCTTTTCTTGTGCACCTAGACCTCAGTAATTGTCCTCGTGCACTTCTGCCACTGAGCAAGTATCAATAAAACAAAAGAAACTGAAGAGTTTGGATGCGTTATTTCTTCTAAATCCTACATTTGTCAAGACCGAATGATACTCTGCACCTTACCCTAAATACAGGATTGTGGCACTTCCCTGTGGGGCGTAAATTGGGGCTCAAGCCTCCTGCAGCCGTAGCGCCGGCGGGGGCAGACGGAGCGGTGTTTGCGGCGAGCCCGCTGCAAGTTCGGGCAGCGCGCCGCCTCGGCAAGCGCTCACCGTGCTTCAGCCGGGTTGAGATTCATCTCAAGGGCAGGAGGATTGCACAAGGCACGGAGCAGCCTTAGCAGCCGTGCCCGAGGCAGAGAAAAGCGCAAGAACACCACTTGAAAACCAGGGGGAAGAATAAAAAGAATGTCCAGACCTACGACTACCATGATTGACTACCATGATTTCTGTTAAGTACCCCGAGAGCAGGTTGCACGCCATGACGGGCTTAACATGGGGCAAAAATTCCTCCTTTTCTCTAACAGCAAACAGCCTATGGATGAAGTTTTACACAGTTTAGGTTTTCTTGCCTTCCTACTCTTCTATGCCGATCCCTTCTTTGCTTACCTTTAGGAGGCTAATTAGGAAAACCATTTGAAAGTCGTCTCTAGCCAAGATTTCCACAGCAGTTGCCAACACTTCACTGCTGACGGAGCTGCCCAGCCACGCAATATGGGGCACGACTGTATTTTCATGGGGAAATGAGGTGAATTTGGGGCTTGGGGGGTTTTCTTTGGCTCTTGAGCAGCAGTAACAGGCCAGCCTGGGCTCCTGATTGAAACCTCCTCATCAGGCACAGCTTTCCTCCAAGGACCTCTCCTGTACTGTAGAAGGCTCGCGGAGGGATGCTGCTCCTGCCACTTCACCTAATTTTTCAGTCTTAGCACAAAACCCCACAAACATCCCAGAGACCAGGACTGGGAGCAGATTATTCCCTAGGGACATACAGAAATATAGGCTAAGGGGAGCAGGCGCAGGGTTGCAATGTGTGCGCTATAGGCTGCGTTACATAGGAGAGAGAGGAAGGCACGTGCTGCTCCGGGGGGTTGGGGATGCTGCGTGCGAGTGGAGGGCCACCGTCTGGTTTGGAGAGGACCGTCTGCTCGAGCACTTGCTGATTGCCTCTTCTGTGAAATGAGAAAACCAGGAATGAAATAAATCTGGGATCCCACCGGTTTGGTTTGTTGGTTTTTTTCCCCCCTCTCCATGTTTCTGCTCTCCCTCCTCGCATGCCTTTTTCACCCAGTCCCCAGCGTAGGCTCTGGTTTTCCTCCCATCCGCCGGCACTCACCTGCCTGCAGGCAGGACAGGCTGCAGCTTGCCCCAGCGAGCTCCCGGCCGGCGCAGCCCCGCACACAGCCCACTCCCTGCCTGCTCACCCCCTCTGGCAACGGGCTCTGCATCCCAAGGAGGCTGCTGAGCCTCCCCGCAGCAGCGAGCTGCGCCGAATACAGGTGCTGGGCACGGAGACGCTGGGCTAGGGCAGGCTCACGGCCACCCTCGAGTGCTGGGGAGGAATTAAGTGTCTAGGGTGGGAACCGACCTTTGCAGCCGGGATGCAGGCTTGGCACTGATGCAGAGCAGAGGTGCCAGGGATGGAATCATAGGATTGTTTAGGTTGGAAAAGACCTTTAAGATCATCAAGTCCAACTGTTAACCAGTGGGCACGGGTGGGACACGTCTCCTGGAAGGGAGCAGCAGCAGGGGAGGGCATGGCCAAAGCAGCCTCCAGCAGAAGACTCAGGGCAGGACCAGCTCCTTCCCCACCACAGCCTTGTGCCACGCAGGTCACCATCAGGACCACCTAACGAGTGCAAAAGCAAAATATACATTACCCATTTATCCCACATCATCTTTTTTCCTTCTTTTGCATTCTTGAGACACTTTTTTTTTTTTTTTAATCGCAGAAAGGGTTCAAGTCTCAGCCACATACCTGTTTTAAGAAGAATTTACTTCAAATCTGGATGGTACAAAAGAAAACATGGGGTTTTTGGTGATTTTTTTTTTTTTTTTTTTCTAGACGCTGTCTTTGTGAAGTGCTCTTATGCCCACAAGGCACGTAAGATGTTATTACAGAAACTCACACCACCTTCCCTCTTACCTGGTAACACTCCGGGTGGTTTCTTTGCTTTGTTGCTCGACTTACTTCCCCTTCAACAAACATCTTCCAGCAGCGTGATGTTCTGCAAGTTCAAATTCACTTGGCACTCCCAGAGAGGTGCAAGTCCGACGACAGTTGACCAGGTCAGACAAGGACTCCGCCAGCACCATCTCCATGGCGTGTATTTCATAATTCCATGTTTACGGAGACATAAATAGACTCCATCCCACAGTCACATGCATGAGGATCTGTTACACATTCTTTGCTGCAGTCGGACTTGCAGCAGCTCTGAGAACTTCAACCAACCACAGTGACTGTAACTTTTTTGGGTTTTCCTCGTTTCTCTCAAAACAATAACAGCAAACAATGCGAGAGAGAATCAGTAAAAGATTTACGCACATTCTGCCTGATGATGGCTCTGAAAACACAAGCAGAATTTCTTCTTTGATAGAGGGCTCCCTTACAAATTTCTTCCCTAGGATTTTAAACATCAAACTGTTGAAGAAAAGCTCTCCCCAAAACACCCTTGAGGGGGTAAGTCATATGGGGTTTTAAATTTGAGGCAATTCAAATTCCAGATTAGGAAACAAAAGGCTATTACAGAAGCAGTAACAGCAGATAGGAGGACTAGAGGAGAACTTAAAAAAAGACTATAAATCAAAAATAAGTTCTTTATACACAAATTTTCAGGTACAAATGTCAAATCAACGTAACCTTCTTTCGGGGATGTTCATCGGAGCTCTTTGGAGCCAGCTGCCACAACTGGAGCAGTGGGCAGGAGCAAGCAGAGGGGACCCGCTTTCTAAAAACTGCTGGAGTAAACCTCTCATTCTGTAGGAACACCCAAACTTCTTTACACCAATGCTAAAAGCGTCTCAGATGCCAGCAACAAAGCACGAGCTCTAAAAGAAGGCAAACTATATTATTAGCTCTGCCTCCTCCTGTTCTGCCCAAACGCTGCTTCTCCAGGCAGCCCCCAGAACTCCAGCTGCTCTCCCTACTGTAGCTGCACATCTGAATCTCGCCCACGGCATCTCCTGGAATTATTTATTCACCAGTAAAGCAGAAGCTTTTCGTTTTCTCTACTGCGAACTCCTTCTGAATTTTCTAGCCTTTAACACCTACTACGAGCAGAGTTTCACTAAGTGACCTCTACAATTTCATGCTAATGCAGCTCAGTAACAATATTTTGAACAGATTTATTTTAAGCCTCTTGCGTGTGTATATATACATATATATTTACATATTATAGATATACACACACACAGAGCAAGGAATAGAAGCGTTAAGGGGCACATACAGGAGCCTTCCTTTCACAGTTCCAATTTATCTGAAGCTAAACCAAAATCCTGCTCTAAGAAAGCAGAGAGAAAAGGGCACTCGGGCGCTGGGCTGGAACCGACGGTCTAGGCTGAACTCAGAACACAGCTTCGAGCGCCAACAGGCAAGAGAGCGCTTAAAACACGGGTTTAAGTTTTGCAGCTCGTGCTTATCTCCGGTCAGAAGTCAAGCGTGTTAAACAAGCGACCTCAGCTTCATCCTTGGGGAACGGTCGACCAAGGATTTTCAGTGACTTGGAGAGCCCAGCTTAATTGTAGGATGCCGGACAGATTTCAAAATAACCTGACAAACACTGGCATTACCATAGCACGCACAGACCGGCTGAAACGCCGCTCCTATCACCAGCTCATTTCTCTCCTCCCCTTCGCTTTCACAAGCGCCACCATTTCCAAACACCAGCCTGGGGGTCAGCCCGCGAACAAGCCGTGGCAGAGCAGCGTTAGGAGCCCTGTTCGTAGTTGTTCTCCCTCTTACCTCGCTGGCAAGAGGAGGTTTTTTAACCCAATAAATTTTTCCCTTCCTCCACTGCACAGCCAGGAACTTTGTCAAGTCTTTCCTAAAGGCGCCGGTGTAATCCTGACAGCAGACCCCGCGCCGTGGTCCCCAGTGCTGACCCCCTCCTCCAGCCTGCTCGCTGGCACATCTCCTACCGCTAGCAAAGCTTCTGGGTTGCAACAAACCTTGAACACAGATTTTAACCAACTCTCTTAAATTCCAACCTTCCTCAAGAGCCACGTTCTCACTTGAAAAGCAGCTGCTTTTGCTCAGAAATGCCGTGTGCTACCCAACCTGAACCGCTTCAGATCCTCTGGCCAGGGTGGGGACAGGTTCCCCTCCTTCGCTCAGCTCCCCCGTCTGCACACACGACCACAAGCGCCAGCCCCATCACTTCCCAGAGCAGCAGCTCATCACCGTACCCCCCCTCGCATCCACTCCTGGGTTTGGGTACTCGGGTATCATTAAATTGCCAAGATCAGGTCTGCAACACCTCACCACCATCCCAAGCCACTGTCAAGTGTTTGCTCCAGCCCGTGCTGCTCCTGAGAATTCAAACCACTCCGACAGTAAAGTACCACCTTTGCAGGGGGAGAATCTACCCAAACTATATAAATCTTATTTGCCTGTGCCAAAAGCAGCCATTTGGACCCAAATACTGGAAGTATACCTTTAAATTTTCTCCTTTTACAAGGATGGTGTTTATTTCCAGCACGCATTTAGGAAAGAGAATCAGAAATTTCAGCTAGATCCAAGCTTTGCACCCACTCCAGCCATTGCAAGTCTTTGCACCGTTCTTTTAATTTATCAACTAAATATTGTCACAGCTGGGTGCACCGCAGTTGACAGCGAATGGTACATGCTTAGAGCAGCATTTTTGCTATGAACACAGGCATATGAGGACGTGACCGAAAACACCACCGATTCACACAGAGTCCCTTCAGGAGCCTTCAGGTGATGAAGGCTTCTGCCTTCCCTAGGACACCGACCAACGGGGCCCGGGTTAAGGGAGGCATTGCTTCGGCTGACATCGCTGGGGGTTGCTGTGTTGCTCTTCTCATTCAGGCAGCGACCAAGTACAACCTAATCCCTCCAGACTTTGCTTTCTTCACAGGTTAAACAAGGATAAAAACCCCTCTGCTTCACAAGGATGCCGAGGCAGCATTAGCAGCTGGAAAGCTTTGAGATCCTGGAATGGAAGGCATCTAAAATATCATTATAAATTTCTTCCTGGGATGGGACATGTGCCATAAGAAATGGGGTCATAAGAAAAACAAGGGATACGGGGGGTTTTTTAATCATTATTTTACTGTAAACTGCTCACCACCAAATTCCTAATTCTAGCTCAAAAGCAGTCAAGAAATAATTTGAAAACTGTAAGCTAAGGAGAACACATACTTAGGATTGGAAAGTAGTTCTCTATCACAGTCGGTTTAGACACTTTCCCCAACGTCAAACAGGGTTGGTTGGACTCAGTCCCATAAGCAGTGAAACTCAGAGGTAACCCCTGCTCTGCGCAGTCCCACCAACAGCACGAAGCCCAGAGGGCAGCTGCCCTCTAAGGCAGTCTGAGATCAGAGCCCTCCCTCTCATTTTAAAGTTACAAGAAAGCAAACGTCATTTTTTCCATGCTCAAAGAGTTTTCCAAGCAGAGGATTTGCTTCTGTGTACACATGAACAAAAACCCTAGCAAAGAGGAGGCTGAATTATTATTATTCCCAGCTGGAAAACCCCAAACTCACTACTAGACCATGGATTAAATCAGCACGCTTTTTTCCTGGATTTGGTAATTTGACAACTACCTGTTTAAAAATTCCTTTTCTTCCAATTCAAAGTCAGAATTTTATTTTCTATCCTGATACTTAAATGTCAGGCATGGGCTGGGATAACATAACAACAAACACCATGTTAGGAACACCTTTAAGAACACTTTCACCTTTCACTTTTCTCCTGCAGTTTATTATATAAATTATGCTTTTAAACATTGAGAGCACTCACATTTCAGAACAGAAAACGTTCGGTTCCGCACTGAGATACCAGTGCAAGCAGTGGTTTATCTAAGTGCAAGTAAACTACACATCCCCATGGGCAGCCAGAGGATTAGGCTGGGTTTAATGTAACTCCCAAGTCCACGACTAACACTGACGTCACCCACACTAAATCTGAGCACGTTGTAGTCAATAGAAATATTGGCCTTTGATTGGAAACAACCAAATACTCTGACAGTACAAATGAGAAACAATTTGACTTCAAGCAGACCCGTGAATTCACTGGGATTAGAGACCACCACCATCATCGTTCTGAACTGACTTTAGTTATAACTAAGTGGATGCCAAATGTTCTATTTGACATTCAATTCCAATTATTAAAATACAACAAAGCTCACATGCACGCAGGTACTATATTCCAGCAAACGCCATAGGTCATCTCAGGCACATCATAGACAGCACCTGAACACAGAAATATTAATGAAATAATCTTGACCTGGCAAGGGGATAAATGGGAAAGCTCAAAGATCCTCCCCATCTCCCACACAGACGATTGGTGCTGAAAACTTTATTAAACCAAGACTGAAATACAGCAATGCCTCTCAGTTACACAATACATACCAAACCCCAAGTTTAATTAAATCCCAGCAGAGTAAGCCTTATTCAACCCATAGATGCTAGCGTATGGGGCCACCGCAGTGAAATCCAGGCCACTTGGTCAGAAGTACTTAGTAGTATCTTACAAATCTGCATTCATTTTTCTTAAAGAACTGTTGTAATGTAAAAACAAAATGAGACACTTCATAAATAACATCTTTATTCATGAGTTTTCTTTTTCACATTCTTTAAAGTGATGTTTAATTGAAATCTGCATAGTCAAGAGTGGGAAAAAAATAAAATCATAGAAGTCAGACCCAAATGTGAATGTTGCCCTTTTTTTTTTTTTTTTTTTTAAAGTAAGACTGGTCACAATCATAGGAATAAGCAACCTCCAGAAATAAATGACCGACCAGGGAGATGTGGAGGGGGTGGGGATAAAAACCACCAGGAAAACTCTCATCAGTATATGTCTGTTAATGAAGTCTTCACACAAAGACACACAACACCCATTCACATTCATGTGCACAACAGAACGTAAACTACAGAAGATGGATATGTCTGAACAAAACTGAGCAAGATTATTTGTGTATTTAACTGAGCATCGATCAGCTATTCCCACAAGGGGAACCCTTACAATACCCAGGTGGATAAACATAAGGTCCAGCTTTCTTCATGCCCTTATCACAACCACATTTAAACTAGCACCCTACAGTAGGAAACGTGAAATCTGAGTATTTCCATAACATGAAGAATTACTCTTAAACACACACTTTTAAAGCAGCATCACCTCCCTTCCTTTTTAATTCCTAATACTATCAACCCTCTCCTTACTCCTAATGTTATTCACAGGTGGCTGGAAGGGGAGGTGAAGGGGACCTCTCAGTGCCCACGTCACGGCTCAGCCCATGGAAGCAGTCTGCAGCAGAACACCTCCGGCTTCATCTCCATAAGCACAGGCAACATGGTCCCAAGTCTCCCACATCAACACCAGAGTCTGATTGCAAGTGGTATTTTTAATATTTACACCATCTACCAATTTAGCTGTTCTCTGCATTATAACCATCATCAGAAAAAAAATCTAGAGGGGGAGAAAAAAAAAGAGGCATGTCCCCTACATAACGGCTGTAGGTAGTAAAGACTCTCATACTGTCCACACGCTGGTGAGAGGCCATTTCTTACCTCCAGTTTTGATTTATGCAACAGAGACGCTACTCTACAGCTGAGCATGAGTTTACATGCAGAATTCTCTTATGCTGGTCATTTGGAAAAGCTATCCCATACGGTCACCCCAAACTTTGCCATGCACAAACTAGGCTTAACGCTTCACACATTATTGTGCGGTAATAAATTCAGTTACCATTTACATTAGTTAGGTTCTGAATTATTCATCTTATTCAGATGCACAATTTAGGACTGTAGGGAAGTGATCGTCAATATTCAATCATACGAGTTCAGATCTGGGCAAGGAATAAGTCTCATTTATTTGCTATGAGCCTACAGGCTTTAAATCTGAGATTCAGGCCCAGCAAGTCAAGAGAGAACGTTATTTATGCAATCAACCCAGTCAGAAATACATTTGCTGCCATGGCTATTGGAAACATAAGGCCTAAAGTATTTTGGAGAAGACCTACAACAGTTAGTAAAAGGGATTCAGTAAAAAAAAAAACACACAAAAAAACCCAAAAAAAACCCCCAAAAACCAAAAAACCAAAAACAACCAACCAAACTTGCAGCAGTTCTTACTCTTACAAGGGGGAACCAAACTACACAGTGAAACCCAAACCATCACAGTGAAATGGTGACTCCAGGGCTGAAACCCTACCCGCGCTCAACAGATTAGAGTAAAACATGCCCAGCACGTGGAAACACCAACCACAGCCCCACGGCAGTGTCAGCCAGCGCCAACAAGACCCTGACAGACACACGTGCTTCAACACCCCTTCTTCAAAAATAACCTGCTTTCTCCTCGGGGAACTAACGTGCTCAAAGATGGGGAAAAACAGTCAGAAGTCTGCAAACAAGGACTGCAGATAACCAAATTTTACCCCAGAAATAAGCCACCAGCTGCCACATTGGCTAGGTTTCAGGGCAAAAACCACAGAAAGCAATCCATCTTGTCCCAGTTCAAAATACCAAAAGTAAAATTGACTGATTGGGTGTGGGTTGATAAATTTTCACAAGCAGCAATGGGAACGTGTTTTTTTTTTTTCCCCTTGGCAATTTCACAGGCAAATCTTCTGGCAGACCCCAAATCTAATTAGATTAGGAACAGAATATTTAGTGCAATGCTATTCTTAATTTCTTCAGAAAAAAACCCTGTACTTCTTGTGTTGCTACAAGGGTTTAAATCAAGAAACCAGTAGAGTAAGACCACTTTTGACATCAGTTCAATATTCACATTGGCACAGCTGATTTACATTGTTCGTACTTTTTAAAGGTGGTGGTTATAAGGGCATCGGATTAGATTTTTCTTTTACTAACGCAAAAATCCTGAAATAAATGCAATTTGGTAGTCTGAAAAAACCACCTTACTCTAACATACAATGAAACTACTTTGTGGCCTTCTGTGTTTCAGGAAAATATCCCACATATTCCGATCATCAGGCAGCCTCACTAGTTAAGACACATTAAAATGAAACATTTTCCATTAAAGTTGCCAAAAACCGGATTTCAATTTATTGCATGACGTTGCATAAGAAAGTATATTATTGAAAACCGTAAGGCATCATGCAATTATCCATCAGCTAATTATTTATTATACCTTGAAAGATGGTTATATACTCTAAAGTTATAAAACCAGTTTCAAAAAAGTACATAAAAAAATTTAACATAAGCATTAAATATTTTTCACATGTTCGTAGTTTTTAGCTGTTAAAAAGTGCATTCAAACATACTGTACTGGAAAGTTGCTCTGACCAAAAATGGTGCCGGAGACTCGTTAAATTAAAAGCTGCAGAAGAATGTTGCATGGGATTAGGAAGCTCACAGGTTGTGGTGCTTAAACTTACAAACTTGCTTGAAATAATTTTTCAATCCTCACACTTACAATTTAGCATATGTGATATAATTGGCTAAAAATGCGTATTTTTTATAACTAAACAGTCAAATGAGTTCAAGTTACGTACACTGAGTGATCAAATAAGGAGCAGACTTAATATTCAGACACTGAACAGGATGTACTGGCGCGAGTTTGGCATTAATCAATGTACTGTGCCATCCAACGGAAGCCTTCGCCATAGCCTTGTCTCTTTAGCACGCTGCACATAAACACTTCTAGCGGCCTTGCGTTCAGTTCTTTCAACGGTATACTGCCCTGCAGAGAGTCAAGAAGCGTTCCAAGTTACACTATGTTATAAAAAGATGGCTACTGTATGTGGACGTTGGTTTCTATGGAATGCCATTATTTAACTTGTGTTGGATACTGGAATTTTAGAAAATAAATTAATCTAAGGTTTGTACATGTTACTAAGATTAGGGTCACTGGAGAAATACGCTGACCATGTTTTCATCTGCATCCACATCTGGAAAGAGCGAAGAACCTGAAACCAGAGTGCAACAGCAAGCACGTGCACAGAGAATTTGAAAGCTTAGACTCTTTTCTGTCAGTTTTCAGTCACGGTTCCCTGCTCTGTTTCTCATAGCTTTCCAACCAGATTAAAAAGAACATTTGCTACCAATTGTAGGGCTGACCATAGCAAGAGTGCAAGCTGCTTGCTTGCCAAGATCAGCGCAGTGCGATAAAGCTGTTATTCAACAGAGATTCACAACGGCATTCACACTTCATAGACTACATGCAGTGTGTAAAAAACAGGGCAAGATACAAAAAAAAAGAAGTCAGTAGTAACTGTTTATAGCCCATTATACCGATTCTAAAATGAACCCGTGCAATTCTTTTTCACACGGAAAACAAGAAGGTAAAGGTTTGTTCCTTCCTGCTCAACTTAAGCTCTGACTGGCACTGACCTTTAAGGGAAGCACTGGAGTCAATACACAAATAAGGCAGACAAACTCCCTAGCAAAAAAACCCAAAGCCACCAAAAAAAAAAAAAGGAGCATTACCTTTCCTGTTGTCTGGCCATACAGACCAAACATCTCTCGTAACCTCTCTTCACTAATGGCTTCAGGTCTGTCAATCTTGTTACCAAGAATTAGGATAGGCACATTAGCAATAGTTTCATCTGTCATTAGTGACTACAAAGGAAAGGAGAAAGGAGGAGAGATTAATTTAGAATATTAAAAGGTCAAATTGCTACTGCTCATGGCCAGGTGGCAGCAGAGTTCTGTTGGATATTGGGAGTTTGAGCTTATTTCTTAGAAGTTAAAAATCTCCAAAACTTATTTAAACTTACATCAAGTTCTTCTTTTGATTCAAGCAATCTTTCATGATCTGCACAGTCCACCAAGAACACAATGCCATTAATCGCAGGCAGGTAGTTTTTCCACACTCTGCGAGCTACAGGGAAGATGAGAATTAAAAACAAAAGGAAATTATCCCAAAATTCAGTGTGATGCACATCAGTAATTAAGCAGCAACAGGGTTTGTTGGTGGTGTGTTTTTTTTTTGTTTGTTTGTTTTTTTAAGTCTTATCTAACATTGCTAGTCTGCAGGATGCAGTTTCATGTTTTACCAAACTTGAAATAACAGAGCAAAAGTATCATTCCCTCTACTGTCATCACCACTCTATCCCACATGCACACTGATGTACCAAGACTTTTTGTGTTTCCCCAAGAATTATGTCAACAAAGCTAAGTTTGAAGCATGAAGCATAGAGCTTAAAGGTAAATGTAAGCGATTCAAAGTACAGAATCCTCTTCAAAATAGAGATATCTGTCAAAAATTTATGCTCTACTGCAGCTCTTGCCAAATTGTACTTGGGATTTGTGATAAATGGTGGAGACTGGCAACAGAGCAGTGAGTGTTTTTTATACTGTCAAAGAGAGCGTGGGAAGTTGATCTCTGCAGCACTGTCATATTTCTGATCTGAAACAAACACACTGTAGACAGCTCTAACTCACTCCAGTGAAGTGAGTCGATGTATCCTCTTACCTTGAGCGTGTCCACCCAGATCGAAGGTAGTGAAAGTCATGCCAGCAATTGTCAGCTCTTCTGAAGCTAGAAATACACAGAATTATGTTCTCTGTAAAGATTATGCAGTGCATTAGAACAGTCTAACCTTCTAGCGCATAGATTTTAGTTTCTGTCTTGGGTTTTCTCAGTATTTTGTTGTTCAAGAAACAGACCAGAGCAATGCATTTTCTCTCAAGATCAATGACACGTTTGTTTAATGGTTAATAGCATTTTGTTGTTAAAACACGTGTGAAATATGTACAATGCTAAGAATAGCAGAGAATATTCCTACATTATTTATCCCTACACGTTACACAAACAACAGCTGGCTCTGTCATCTGGTTTGCCACAAAGATGGCATTTCATGTGCAATACTGTTCAAGGTTTCTCCCCTCCACACCCTTTACCCAATTTCTCACCTCCTCACTGGACTTCACCAATCCACATTTTTAACCTGTGCTGAACTTTTTCTCCTGCAAGACTACCAGGATAACAATTACACAGCAACCTCTGAGCCCCAAAAAAATCAAAACAGTGTACAGAATGCTAGTTTCCAGCTACACAGAGAAGCAGCTCCCAAACACTGCAAGCCCCAATTTCCCACTGGTTCTGTAATCTAGACTCTCAGCTCCATCACCCTGCTTGTTACCTCTTAATTTTAAAATATACCACACTGAACTATCTTACACACATTTTTCTGACTATTACTTGAACTATCTACAGATGGCAATCCCAGGAATTCCTTTCTTCCCCCCCCCAGTGACACTGTTGGTCTTCTGATGTATAATGAGAACCTCCTCTTCCTGCAACACTTTAAATACTTTCTAGCTATGGAACCAGCAGTATTAACTTACTGGGGTGTAACGTGGGGACGTGTTGTCCCAGTCTGTCATCTTTGAGCATGTGCAGCAGCGTAGTTTTTCCAGCATTGTCCAGTCCAAGAAACACTAGTTTGCCCGATTTCTTGTACAGTCCTAGAACAAAGAAGGACCTACTGATTAATCAGTTAAATTGGTAGGAGTTCATTTCTAACACTAGAGATAATTTTGCTCCCAGGAGCAAAGTGTTACAGTCATGGTACAAAATACAGACCAGCCAAGCTCCACCACACTTTATCAATGCCCTTTATCCATGTTCTATTTACGCTTGCTCATGTGCCTGCTACGCTGTGTGCACCACGTGCAGCTTACGGGGGGCTTAGTGGAGGAGAGGCACACAATTAGTGTAAACGTGTTGCTCATGTAAATGCATTTATGTTATCTTAGGAAAACCACACCAAAACAGGACAAAGTTTTGCCAGCGTAGCTTACTCTGCCTCAACAAAAAGACAGTTTTGCTCACAGGCGATGGAGAGGGGGGCACATGGGTGCAGCGCAGACAGCGGGCCCTAAAATACCGACCATCCTAAACCTGAACAGGGGGTGTTTTGTTCAGTTACCTCCAATTATGACAAGGAACTTGTTTGAGGCAAAAAGGAAGTTCAGACCTCAATGGGTGCATTACAGAGGCACTAATCTCAATGTCAATAGTCATCATTAGTATACGTATGGATTCTTTTTATGTTGGTTCATATGTTATTTTGACAGAAAGTAACATTCACCCATACCCCCAGCTAAACTGTATGGATATATCCCTGAATGGCATCCTCGGGGCAATTCTGACACACTTGCTGTCATGTGCTAATGCTTTCGTGACAGGAATCAGAAATTTTATTTTCACCGATTGCCAACTTTATAAAAATGCCTTTTCCCCTATTTACCCCCTCTACTTGCAACCCCAGTAAATGCAACAGTTGCTGTGAAGGAGAGGAAGGATGTGTAAAACATTTCTTAAGTTTGAGGTTATCAAGGAGTGATTCTCAAGCTTGCCAACACTACATCCTATGCCAGGACTATTTTCCACTGCTTTCAAACTGATTGACATACAGAGTAAAACATTTTTAAGACAAATTTCATTTAAAAAAACCCATAAATCACATTATGTACTGAAAAACTGCTGAAGAGTCTTTTAGCTTTGACTTCCTTAAGAAATACAAAATATAGCCAAATACTGTAATGTAGGAGCTTTTAAGTCTCCGGGAACTTTTACTATATAATGACATAGTATTGTGGTACGTCGCAATACATTGAAGAACAGTTTGTTTTACCACCACTGCGACGACACAGAAACATTTTGTGAAGTACACCATCAGATTTTACTGTTAAAAGCTCAACCGTCCCATCGCTGCAGTCCCTACGCTTAACTGCATCTTCCCCCAACAAGCACAACCAAGCCTGCCGATCCGCAAACCTCACACCAACACCCCGTGCCGTGCCTCGTGGCCACGGGCAAGCGGCTGGTAGCCGTCCAAAGGGCACACTGACAGCTACGCTGCGTCCCTCTGCATGAGGAGGCTAGCAGGCAGCAGAGCGAGCCAGTAACAGCAATTTCTGGAGCCCTCATTTTTTAATTCTTATCCAACCCGTTATCCTCAATATGCGCTTTATCTGGGGGGATTTCAAGCGATGCTGTTGCACAGGTGGCTACTTGGAGAGCCCCGCTGATGCCGCAGCACTGCAGGGGCAGACGTGCCTCTGCCCAGCCGACCTTTACACTGCCGGTGTTTGCTCACCTCTCCCCCTGCCTTTCAGCTAATCTCTGGGATCACATTCCAGCATGACATGCTTTGTAACTTGCAGGAATGAATATTCTTCGTCATGTTCTTCTTCATATTCCTCTCATTAACGAGCTTTATTACTACAGGTATCGTAGAGCATCTTCACAGTTCTTTCAAATACAACTCTTACTTCCCAAACTCACCTTCTCACATCCCCAAATAAATATTAACTCTTAAACTACAGAGTGGAGGAGAAAGTATTCATGTTTACAGAGAAAGAAGGAGTGGACAGAGTGGAGGAGAAAGTTTTCACGTTTACAGAGAAAGAAGGAGTGGACAAACATTTTCATATATGTCACAGGAGAAACGCCAGTTCACACTTACCTCATGAGTTAAACAAAACCCTACTAAACCACAGTCAAGTAGTATTTTTGCCACTCTCAGCCTGGACATCCAGGAGCCTTCGCTCCCAAACCACATGCCGCTGCTTTCTCTGAAACATTTCACGCTTCCCAATTGTCTTTCATAGAAACACAAGACAAACAAGCGGCAATACTTCAGCTATTAGCTACACCAAGACTGGAGTTTTTTGATACATATATAAAAAAAAGATTCTTTGTGCATTCTGAAAGTACATGTCTGCTTGTACAGGACAGGGAACTGCAGGGAGTTTCCCCAAATGTTATAATCTGCCTTTTTCAATTGTGAATGTAAATGAGAATGAAAAGAGAAAGTCTTTCTTCTAGAATATGAGGGACACATTGAAAATAATCCTCCTTCCTACTTCAAGTTCCAGTATCTTTCACCAGAATTAGACTTTGCATGCACGGGAATGGGAAAGCGAGCTAGCATGCTGTAATCACTGCTCAGCTAAGTAAGAGGAGATAAGGCAGATTAGTCAACTTAGTTAAAATTTCACTGGCTAATACTTCAATAGTAGGCCAAGGGTCTAACATTCAGCAAAAAAGTTTAAACTTTCAACTGATAAAAGGCAGGTGGCACAGCTTGCCATGTTTCTTTAATCTCAAATGCTTTTTATCCACTTCAATAAAATCCTCCAAACTTGTAAATTGTGCCTTTTACCTACATGATCTGCAACTTCTGTTCCTTTTTTTAGTGTCCCAACATTCCTTTTCCTCCTGATTGGTTTTTTCCCCCCCCTTGGCTTTTGTTTCCTCCTGTTTTGCACAAGCTAATATTTCACCTTGGATTAATATGGATTGCAGACTCTCTTGGCCAGGGAATACTTTCCTGAGGCTCTTAGCAGGTGCCAGTGAAGTTTCACACCGATTTCAGTGATACCCGCCACAGAATAACTCACTGCTGACCACGAGCAAGGGCTTCAATATCTGGCACTAATTTTTTTGTAGACAGTCCCTCATATTTGGATTCTCGAGTGATAGCCTCACGTGCAAGAGAACCAAACTAAAATAACTGAGCTCAGTTCTTTACAGCAGAGAAAAATCAGGAGAAAGTCCATAAAAGTCAACTGAATTACAGCAGCTTAAATGTAGTACGATTAGAAAGAAAATGAAAGAAAATGTTCAACTTTTTCAAGAGGTTAAAGGATTAACATAAGATTGACTGGAGAGCACACTCTGGAAATACTCAGTATTGACAAGTGAAACTTTTGTTTGAGTGTTTCTGAATATAAACCAGAACAAATATTTTATTTAACCAGAGGCTATGTTTGATAACAGAGGTGAACAGACATTTTATACAAGAATAGCAGAAAGGAAAAAACCCAAACAATAAAAACTTACCTAAAAACTGTAATACGCTACTGAAACCACTGTAAATCCAATCAAATATGAAGGACATATCTGAATCTTATAGTCTGAAATAAACAGAAAAAAGAATGCATTTAAGATCTGCCAGAACAGCACATTAAACACTGTAAAATATTTATAGGTAACAAAAGCAATACAAAGCCCTGGGTGAAAAAAAAAAAAAGTTTAATTTTGGTAAACTGTATCATGGACCAGTTAAGTGACCCCATAACACATTAAAAAATTAGTGTAGAAATGGAAAACAGAATCCAGACCTTGTGATTCAACAGCAAAGACCTTTTCCGCCCCTGGGAAAATGCTATGTGGACAGAAGTCTTTGCAAGACGTAAAAATAATTTTATCTTAAGTACAGTTTGGTGGAAGTGTGTGATGCACCACTGAAGATTTCAAATGAGATCTTCACATAAAGCGTGGCACTTTTGAGAGGGCAATAGAGGGATGTCAGTGCAGAGTCAGTGCTCCAGCCGCCCTTGGGAGCTGCTGGGGTTTGGAGCAGAAGTGATAAGAGGTGAAGAAGTTTTGTGAAGTTGAACACAGAGAAGTTTGATGCCAAATAAATCCCCATTGTCTGCACAGAACCTGCCTGTTTGGCTTGTAATGGGAAAAAACTACTTAGCACAAAGCACCGGAATTGCCATTCAAAGACTGTGATCTCCTGGTACCATCCTGCACAGGCTGCTACAATTTAAACCTTAAATGCAAAGCTTATGTTGAAAAAAGGACTCCAGAACACCATGTTTCTCATCAAATTCCCTCAGCTTAGGTTTAAGAACAGAAGGTGGAGCTGAGAGCAGCCAGGGTGACTCTAACCAACACTCCAGTTGTGCCATACAACCGTCAGCCAGCTTCAGCCGACCATCACAGGCAGGACACCCCCTGCTACCAGGATGAAGCTCTGCTACTCCTCAAATACCCCTTCTTTGTGGTAGGGTTAAAAAAAAAAAATATCAGGCTGCTATGCTTGTCCCTGGGAAAGAAGCAAGTGGCCAGGATGGATTGCACAGACTGATGAATTCAGTTTTTCCTGCCCCAGAAAAAAACACTCTGCCACCAAAGGCAGGGCTGTTTCCGAACAAGCGGCCACGGCGGAGGTGTTGGGGGAGCTTTGGCACACCTCGAGTGCCCAGAAGGACAGGTAGCACAGAGGAGCGACCGCCGCTACTGCCAAAGCCATGCTTTGGGGCGCAAGAATAAAGCCCTTGCTAGGTTTACTGCGCAGCCACGAGCAATTAATTTCTTAGCTTTCATCTTAATTTCCTCATTATCTAAAGGGAGGAGAATCACTCTGAAAGCACCAGTTTGACACAGTGAATTAGTATCTAGCGTGGAAACCTCTTGAAAGACTAAAGGGCAACATCCTTAGAAGCATTTAGCCAGCTAATTCCTACAGGAGCACATAACCCCTGCTAACCTCAGGGGACGTCAGAGCCCAGCTACGCTCGAGAAACTGGACTGCACTGCTAAGTGCAACTGGCAGAGGCCTCGGGGCTGCTAAGGCTGTCTTGTCACACTCATTTTGACGCTGCAGCCGTACCGTGGCGGGGTCACAAGATGACTTTAGGGCATCTCTGGCCCTGGAGCACAGGACATAGTAGTTGAAACACACGTCAGAACCAGATCAAAATCCAGGCATCCATCATGGCAATTACACTCCTGGCAACAAACAGAGTTTCTCCACTATGCAACAACAGGTATATCACAGAAAGATAATATGAAAAGAGGAGGAAAGACTATTCAAATTATGTTCGCTTGCACTGGAACAACATCTTTTCAGCCCACATTTGCCTCCCTGGCCGAAGATGACAAAGCACTAGGAGTCCTTGGTTTCTCCACAGCACACCCTGAAACCCTTACCCACACCCTACGTTACCCTGAACAACCGATCAGCTGCAACAGGCACTAATTTTCAGAATACAAATCAAGTACACTTGTCAATGCATAAACACCCAGTTACACGACGTCATGGCTGAAACTATCCCTTGCATGGCTAAAAAGCAAAGGTCAAGAATAAGCAAACATGACAGAACATACACGTCAGCAGATTTATTTATTGCTTGAGCAAAATACCGATCGAGAAAAGCCTCTATGGGGCTTAGAAAAACGATCGACTCGAATAACCTGCAAATCAGGGCAAACAACATGATGTAAGAGAAGTGCTCAGATTACTGAGGTGAGAATAACTTCACAACATTTAGCTGTATTAATTTCTTCTATCTATTAAACTTATGGATAAACAAACAAAAAACCAAGTCTTTATGCATTATAGGAAAGACTTTAAGGGGTAAGATTCCAATGATTAACAGAACGGGGTTACTCAAAGGCAGCTGAAGTGGCATTAACATAGGTTAAATTTCCATCGCCACAAGAAAAGCGGTGTTAGAGCTATCCAAATAGACCCAGAAGAGCCTCCGTATCAGCTGGCAGCGCTTAAAGGAAAATACTTTTAAAATGGGGAAAAAATGGACAGCTAATTGTAAAGGCACACTGGTAATATTTGAATAGAGATATTAAATCTACCCTTATCACACAGACAAAAGTAACTACATAATTCACAGCAGTGTCAAATCAAAGCACTAAGCAGCCATAGCGGCTCCGCGCTGTTACGCTGCTAACACGTCCAAGTCGCGGAGCTACACCGGACTGCGGGGAGAGCCCAGGCTGTTCAATACACACGGACTCACGGTAAAAATACCATAAAAGCAGAACAATGAGAACTCTGGCAATCACTGCTCACAAGCCACAAAGACAACCAAAATACTATTTTGAAGTTATTCCAAGGGTTCCCTTGAAAATAATCAGTTGCAAGCAGACGTAAGCTTTTAATGAAAAATTGTACCGGACACAAGACAATCTCTTGATACCAACTGTTTTTACAGACATCACCAACTTACTCACGACTCCTTAACAAAAATATGAAAGTTAATTTTCTAGCATCACATCAACAACAGACGGCTATCACTTCAAAATGTCTCCAACAACCCTGGCTAACATTTCATCAGCAAAGTATCGTTCGGTAACTCCCACGGAGTCCTCTAAGCTACTCCATAGACCAAGGAGATGGATTTGCTTACTGGAGAGCACTTCTGACCATGGGGATGCGGAATTCCCACCCAACGGCTTTGGCAACATCTTGATCCAGCCTCCTGAAGGGAACATCACTGACAGCAAGGACTACAAGCAAACTCACACTTATTTCTTTTACATTCGAAAACCGGGTTTCCCCCCCCCCCTTCCTTAAATTTCCCTACTGAAGCGCACAGAATAGCACTTGCTTCCAAAGCCTGCGAAACGAGATAGGAGAGGCTATCAGGCTTTTAAAGACAGTTTTTAATCTCTTTATGGAATAATTAGGAAAGAGAAACCAGCGGCACCCAAGCTGAGCGGCTCTTGCGGTTGCTGGGAGGACACTGTGCTGCGCCTGGGTGGGAGAGAAGGAGAGAAGGAGAGAAACCCCTGTCCAGCCTAACTGCACCAGCCCTGCACCCCAGCCACAGTTAAGCCTGGAAACACAGTTTGCAAGCGAGAGCTTAAAGTCTACCATTATGGGTGTATTTGCAGTTTTTCAAGTAGGATCTAAACATGATCACTTAAAGTTACAGTTTCACATACGACCACTTTAACTTCATAAAGTGTTACCACAGACAACAAAAATCAAAATCCCTAAGAAAGTCAGTGAGTAAACTGCTATCTGCCTTCTACAGGACAGTTTGCTCCATGATACAAAACTGCACTTTGATGCAGCATTTTAAGAGTTGAGGAAAGGGGCAGTGTTTGAAAACAAGGTAACGGCACAGGTTTTCTTTGGCTATTTTAATCAGGTTTTTTGCTAGCGAGTCACCTCTGAGATTTCAGAAGGAGCAATCACCGTGTTGGTCCATTACTAATGGGGCTGAAAACCAGAAAGATTACATATCGTATGACAGGCGACTTAAATTTGGTTATATCACATCTTTTACTCTGAGACAGCCGGTTTGAACTCAGCAAAGCTCGTAAGCCATCTGAAGGGGGGAAGACACCGCTTATCTGCGAAGCCAGCGCCGCCTGAGCCAGCCTGATGGAGCTCGTTCTCAATGCAGGGCCCACCGCAGCGATTTGATTACTTATTAAAAAAAAAAAAAACAACAAAAAAACACCACAAAACCAAAAATCTTAGCAGTCATAATTTCTGACAAAGTAATAATACTACTTAGAAGAAATCTCGACGGATCGGGACAATGCATTAGCCGGGGCACAAGCGGCTGGGGGCACCCGTGGGTGACGGGTGAGGCTTCCAACGCGGCCCTGGGCACCGCAGCCCCCCGGGGAGGCAGAGCCGGGGCTACAAGGGCGCTGCCGAACGCCCCGGGAAGGGTCACGGACCGGGCGGCGGCACACGGGCCGGGGGCCCGACCCAGCCCCGAAGGTCCTCCCCGGGATGAGCGGGAGGGAGAGAGAAGGGGAGGGAGCGCCCGCCCCGCCTCACAGCGCGCTGCCCCGGACCCACGCAGCCCCCCCCCCCCGGGGGCGCGGCCGGGGCGGCTCGGTCCCTCCGCCGGCCACCGAGGGCGAGGCCGCGGCCCGCAGCAGGCCGGGGCGGGCAGCGCCCCCACCCCACTCACCCACCGCCGCCGCCGAGCCTGAGGTGCGGGCGCTGCGCTCCGCTCCGCCGGCGCCGACACGCAACCCCGCGGCTGCGCCCCGCTCCGCCCCCACGCGGCTCCTTCCGGGCCCGGCCGGCCGCGTCGCAGGCAGCACGGCCGAGGCTGGGTCGCGTCAGCGCGGCGCTCCGCCCGGCCCGCCACCGCGGCCACCCCCCCGGTGCCGCCTCTCTCCCGCGGGGCCGCCCGCAGCCCGACCCGTCCCTGCCCCTGCCCCTTTAAGGCGCCGGGCCCCGCCCACTGCCGCAGCGCGCCGCTCCCGGAAGTGCCACGTGTACGCAGTGCGCCTGCGCGCGCCGCCCGGTAGTTCCGGTGCGGGGCCGTCCCTCCCCTCCTTCCCGAGCGGGGCCGGGCGCCGCCAGACGGGCGGCACCGCCGAGCCGAGCCCAGCCGAGCCGAGCTTTCCGCCATGGCCCAGCCCGCCAGGCCCCCCGCCGGCTACCCCAGCCAGAACGGCGCCGGCCAGCAGCCCTACAGCAACGGTGAGCGCGGTGCTGGGCCGCCCCGGTGGCGGTGGGGGGGCCGCGGGGCCCGGCCGCGGGGAGGCGGCCTGCGGGGGGGGAGCTGCCCGCGGCGCTGCCCCCGGGCTGCCCCTGGCCGCCCCGCGCCCGCTCTCCCCGGCCCTGCGGAGCAGCGGGCCAGGCCGCGGCGCGGGGGACGAGCGGGCCGGGTGGCGGGAGCGGGGGAACCGGCGGCCGCGGGCCCTCCCGGTGCGGTAGCTGCTCGGCTCGCCGAGTTACGGCCCGTAGGAGCGGGCGGGGGCTGCGGCGGCGGCCCCGGGGGGGATGAGTCTGTGTCCGGCGCCCACCCGGCGTCCCGGGGGAAGCGCAGCTGAATTGGGGGGGGGAAAAAAAAAAACCCAAATAACAAAGTGGGGGGCGGCGAGTACCTCCCCCGGTCACCCCCCGCGGGTGCGGGGCTGGCAGGGGGGGACGTGGGAGTCGGGTGGGGTGGCGGGAGCGCGGCCTGCCCCGAGCGCAGAGCTGTTTTCCAGGCGAAACAAACCTTCGCTCCGGTCTCTCCGTGACAAAAGCAGCCCCGAGCGCGTTTCTTTTGTCTGGCTCGGGTTACAAATTGACAAAAGTGTTTTTCGGAAAACCCGTGGACGTTCCTGTAGCCCGTGTCCCGCCGGTGGCACGGCCGGGGTCTGGGCCTCTGACCCTTTGGAACGGAGCTGTACATGTGGCGCCCTGGTTATCGCCGGGGGGAGGGGACCTGGCCGGGCCCAGCCTGGCCCGCAGCGGGATTTTTATATATATATATATATAATTTTTTTTTAATCTTGTCATTTATGTGAAACCAATGTTACCTTGTTCCATGTGCTACAATCTGGGAAAGTCTTGAGGACTTTCTTCCTCTCAAAATATATCCTTTTTTTTAAAAAAAAAAAAAAAACAAACCCGACATATTAGAGGTGAAACTGAGTAACTCGCTAGCCAGCCTGTTAAGCTAGGAGGAAAGAAACGCAAGGCGAGCCTTGTCCCTCTATCTGTTTTCTTTGCTGGTGTGGAAATCTGTGCTGCTGGGAGTATTTCCTGATTTCACATATACAGATGGCATCCTCTGTACTCTGTTCCCTAATTACATGCTTCTCTGTTTCAGTAGTCACGCTGCAGCATAAGCAATTCAGTTACAATGAGATCTTTTCATTTTTCTGCTTTATGCGTGAGTAATTAAATGGTTTGACTTCTCTTCCCCCTCCTCCTTCACAGCGCGCTTACTACTTTTCCTCAAATTCATCTGCAAAAGGGCCTTTTACAAACAACTGTATAGCTGCTTATAGGGTCAAGAAAGTGGGAAGCGTACGAACGCAGTCTGAAGGGAGAGCCTCTGTTCTGGAGAGCTTACGGTCGAAGCAGAGGATGTGCAAAGAGAACGATAGCTAATGGAGTAATCGAGGGGGATGATTTACCGGCTGGCATCGCTTCATGTTTGCCGATTTCCCCGTAGTCGGATTAAGCACGTAATGGAAGTTCTGGAGAGGCAGTTGGAGGAGGAGGAATTTCAGGCTACCCGGCTGTCAGGTGTATGAAAAATAAAGAACTGAAATTTAGAGTTACGCAAATACAAGGTTATAAAATTAAACAGCTGATACGGTGTGTTAAAGATAAGGCTTGGGTTGCTGGCCTTTTGAATACGTTAAATTATTCAAGCATGGACTGTTCTTAGCATTGTTTAAAATGCCTGTTGAGAAGGTGCTGTGATCCTTGGTCTCTACAGTAAAAATCAAGCTTTTTAAAACAAGTCTAGAGCGTACTGGGAGTGCTGTTGTGATACTTGCAGTGGTCTGGGAGGAAAGAAGGCTGTCAACAGAACAATAAACTGTTGTAGAGCTGTCAGCTCTTCCTCTCAACTTGTTGCTTGCTTTACTGTGTGCAGGTAACTCCTTGAGCTCGCGCGTCCAGCGAAGGCTGTAAATCATCACAGCAGCACCCTGTGCTGAGCGGGAAGCGGTGTAGCACAGAGCGTCGGGTTGCTCAGCAACAACCTTCCTCTATTTCCTTTCTGGTTTTCTTGTAATAGGACCAGCATTCTGTATTTGTCTAACTGCAGGTTACTAATTTGCTTCCTAGGTAATAGATCTGACGTGCAAACAAGGAGGAGAAAGAATTCTTGTAGACCTGTTTTGCTCTCCTCGTGCGGTACCTTCGCATGGCGCTTTGGGGTCGTGAGGTGCTTCAGAAGCTGCTGGGTTTGGTCGGCTCTCCCGTGTGCTTGGAGCGCGGTGGGTCGAAGGCAGCTGAAGTGGGCGCTGGTTGGTGGCAGTTCGGTTGGGATGCAGCTTTTCGGTGTGTTTATCCTTGCATCTCCCCGGAGGCTGGAAAGGTTGTGACTGGTGAAAGGGATGTGCTAAATAACTGGCTTGGAGGAGGTGAGGCTGAAATTCTGTATGGCAGAAAATTACTTGAATCCCAGCCTCCCACGCTAATATTTTGACCCCTCATTTTATAAAACCATCAGGCAACCTTCATACATATTCTGGCGGCCTTCCTGACATCTTAGAAATGTTAAATGACCTTGTGTTCCTGTAGAGGTGTCTTTTGCTGTTAAGTAGGTGGCCTTTCTTGTGTTAGTAAATTATTTCTGCTCTGAGCATCGGTGGTTTTGCTGCCATGCAGGTGGTCTAGCTCTTCAGTCTATGCTGAATTCCTTGTTAGTTCCTGGCTTCGCAGAACAGCGTGGGAAACTGGCAGCAGCCTTTGGGGAACGCTGGAGAGCCTATATGCTCTCTGACAGGCCCAGTAAAGAGGTCAGGCCAAAATGGGTACCTGGCAGCAGCAAAATAGCAAGTCCTGAGAAGTCTCCGTGGACTGTGAAGCCCTTTGGAAAGGGTTTGTACCCCTCTCTGCTCTTGCTTTGGTTTTGTTGGCAGCTTTACGCAGGCCTGTCTTGAAGACATGAACTGCACATGGGCTACCGAGACTTTCTGTCACGCTTCTGACTTTAAAACTAAAAATTTCGAACACTGAGGTGTGGTGAATTTGATTTTTTTTAAAGCAAAGTGCCATAGAAAATAGCAGGTTGGTCAGTTTTGGGTTTCACCTCACTTCCATTGCTTTAGCCTCAAACTTATCCCTCCGGCAAGGACAATAGTGCGTAAGAGAGCAATCCAAGTACTCCCATTCCTTCCTGGGCTACAGTCTCATGCTCAAAGGTGAATAATAAAGTTATGACATTAATTTGTATTTGTTCTGTATTTTTCATACGGGTTATACTAATGTTGTATCAGTGTGCATGGTGGTGCAGTCAGGAAGCCTGGCATCGCCTAAGAATTCTTCATCGTTCTTTGAGTTAGCAAGCTTAATTTACAATTTATTTTGTAAATTGATTCTTGAAAACCCCTCCCATACACTGCAAGGTAATTTTCGAAGGTGAGTCATAATTGTTCGCATTTTCGTGTTTGCAAGCTTTTTGTTTAGACGCCATTGATTCTAGAGAATTATTTATTCTTAAGATCTATGAGCGGCCCTGTAAGGACAGTAGGGTATAACTGGATTTCTGAACTGAACGATAAGTAGCGTATTAAGATTAATGGGTGCAGAATAATATGGTATCTACTTCTTACGCACAAATAACAGGCAGTGAGGATGAACTCACTGGCGCTGTAGTACCGCACGTGGATATGTCCGATACTCGGTGAAGTTACAGCTGCCTGTGAACCGCAGCTAAGGCTTTCTAGGGAATGAGGCATGACCGGTGCAGTATTTGTCCCAAGTATTTCAATGCATTCTGTGTTTAGCTTAATTTATTGTCAGAAGTGCCCGAGTTCAAAGTAACTTTGAACTTGGAAATGCGAACTTCCTCACCTTTTGAAATTTAACTACGTTGTTTCAATAGGAAACCATCTGTCTTTGTTTTAACATTACGTGAAATGCTGTGATTTCATTCTAGTGGCAGCTGTTTCCCGTACTTGTATGGTAAATATACATCCACTCTCCAAGCTTTGTATGGTAAATATACATCCACTCTCCAAGCTAATCTCTCTGGCGCGTTTGTGAAAATTTACGTGGTGTCTGGTCTGGGAAATTAAGTGCTTTTGTTTATCTAGGTTCAAAAAAATTGTCCAAATCTTAACTAAGTTTGGAAATCTGGAAGATAGTACAGGGTTGCAAAGAACAGAATCTTAACTCTAAACCATGAAGAGGATGTTCTCTGCTTTCAGATGTTTAACTGTGTGCATGGAGGGGCTTCAGCATTCAAACTGTGGGGGTAGCCACAGTGCACCTGGCTAAAATAAATGAAACCACATTGGAAAATGTTTTAGTAATTTTTGAGGAGTCGTGGCTGGCTGTGGCATGCGTTATCTTGTGTATTCTACTCAGAAGGATTGAAAATTTATAGTCTCCTCTCAGAATGTCCTTTTTGTGGCAACGGTATGAACAGCCTGTAGTAGTAACTTTCTCGATAGAGCTCTTATCGCACTGGAAAGCTCATGGTATTCTGTCTCTTGGAGTTCCAGTGTAAAGCAGAAATCTGATGATGCTCTTGCCAGCATTGTTTGCTGTTTGGAGGGTTATTAACCTTTTTTCTTGTCTTTTTTTTTTTTTTTTCCTTTCTTTAAATGAGTAAAACTGAGTTCAGCTATACCAACCAACAAATATATAAAAAGCACCATTAACCTATCAAGTTTTATCTTCTTGATTGGCGAGTTATTTCATGATAAAATTACCCTTCATTCCACGTTGGTAACCAGCTGGCCGCTCGCATGAGTGGTATGCGTATGAATAGTTCTCTTACTAAAATTAACTGCAGAAACTTTCATAGATTAACTTTGTCACTTGAGAGAGAGCATGGTGACCTACGCTGAAAGTGGCTGTTTGTGTCTTTGCTGTGAGCTGACGTTTGAGTTGGTGTCAATCTTCAAGTGAAATGAAGTTACTATGTAATGGGTGCTTTCGGCCTCCTTGCTTGTCCTGCTGCCAGCCGTGGGGGAGAGCGCTCCTCTTTGGTCGGCTTGCTTTTGGGTGGTTCTGAAGATAGGAACAGTATCGTGTGTGAATTTTGGTCCAGGAGGATGGGTTGTGCTTAGGTATTGGAATGCTTAGTGGTTGTTGTGAGGCTACTGTAAAAAAAAAAAAAAAAAAAAAAAAAAGATCTAAGTGTTGATGGCAAAATATTACCAAATTCATGTCCACTGCAGCAGTACTTCTGTCACACCTGATTTTTCTTTTTAAAAAAAAAAAAAGGCTTGGAGACTAATAAAATCCTAAGGAAAAAGATTTCCAGGAACATCTCTTGTTTTCGGAGGTGATACACACCACTGACTTTCTAAAGGGTTTATTGGTTTGGTTTTTTTCTTTTCTTCCAGGTCCTGTTCAAAACCAGCTGATGCATTCGTCAGATGGCCAGGGATATAGCCCTTCAGTTCCAGGATCGTATTCGCATCAGACGCCAGCGAAGGTTCCTCCCCATCAGGCTTCCGGACAGTATAATTATAGTGGCTCTCAGAATGTTTCTCAATTAAACAATTATCAAGGACCCGGGCAGACTCTCAATAGACCACCAGTGGCACCTTTCTCTGGGTCACCAGTACAACAGACGGGTCCTGTTCCACAAGTGCTGCTGCCTGCATTGCAAAACTCAGCTGCTGTATCATCTGCTGGTAGCTTTCCTCCCGGAGCTAGCCCACCAGTGCTTTCAAACTGGCAGTACGGCCAGGCTCCCGTGAGTCAGCCAGCTGGGTCTCAAACAAGCCATTTGGCTTGCGTGACGGGGACGGGGTCAGCTCAGCCACCGTTGTCATTATCAGGAAACACAAATCCTCCAGCAAGTTACCAATATGCTGCTTCTCCGGGAGGTCCTCCGCTTCAGAACAGCTATATGAAGCCAGGTAACCATAACTTTTTGATATTTTACCAATGCCCATTTCTCAGCGTCCTTTTTTAAAAAAAAAAAAAAAAAAAAAAAAAGAATATAGAATTTACTCTGCAGCAGCATTTCGCTTGTGGAACGAGGGTGTCAAAGCAGATACTTTGAGAAAACGCACATCGCAAATCCCGGGGTGGTTAGGAATGGGAGTTCTGTGTGTGGGTGAGGCGTTTCAGCTGGCTGAAGCAGGTAACTCCTGAATGGTGCCGCATTGTTTTGGGAAGCTGTTTGTGGATAATCCTGTTTCTGTGACCTTCGCCATTCCTTGGGCTGGCTGTTGGAGCATTGGCATGCTTCAGTCAAGTGGGGACTTTGGGACTTCACGGTTGAAAACTGTAGTCCTGTTTAGTGAGTGCGGTCTTCTGCGATTTAAAACTTGTTAGCCTTTCTGTTAATCGCTTGATACGAGCAGTTCTCAGAACAGCCTCAGTCAGATTGATGCAGATAACTTAAACACAGTGTGGAAAGAAAACTGAAGAGCATTCTGTGCCATTGAAGTAGAGGCCAGTTGAATGGAAAGCTTCCTTCCTCCAGACTTGAAATTTTTACTATCTAATAACAACTGACAGTCTTGAGAAAGTACTCTGAAAGCATGAGACGCAAAGAATTACCGCTTCTGTTTCCGCTGCTTGTGTGCTGGTATATGCAGTGGCAAAAAGCTTTTCTAACAAAAAGCTTTTCTCCCTTGCATAACCTGTGATTATTATGGAAACAAAGTGAATACTTGAGTTTCTTATTGCCAAACTGCAGTTTGTTGTTATAGAGGTTTTTTTAACCTTCCTTCTGAGCATGCTAATAGGAGTTACATACAGAAATATTTTAAATGTTAATGCAAATATTTTTTTTCATGTGAAATGCTTTTAGACTCATTAGAGATTTTTCTTATGCTAGTTTTTTGTTATATGCCTGACTAATTTTGTTATGATATTCAAACTGTCTTAAGCTCACAGAATTTATGAAACTATCTGGTAGTTTATTGGAATAAACAATCAGTACTTTGGAATTAGTGAGGAAAATGACAAGAAATTTTGGAAAGTGGCGTATGAAGTAAGAGTGAGAGTCTGGAATAGGAGAATTTTTATCTCCAGTCAATGATGAATCCTCCTGAGCAATTTCCCTTGTAGTTTTTTGTGGAACAATGATCACCTTTAAAATGAATTTAGCTCATTTTGCTGATCATGCTCATTCTCTGACCAAAGGTCTGCCAGCTCCCTGCCTGCACGGCCAACTTTGGACAGTGTCTGAGACACAGAATCTCTTCCAAGTTCCGTGATTGCAGCGTTGCCTGCATATAGCAATTATTAATTAGCTTTGCAGTATCAAACACTAAGTGAACAAACAGATAACTTCACTGGATGTGATTTTTCTTTCTTTTTTTTCCTTTTTTATCTTTCCCTCCTCTCTTAAATGTGACTGTACTGTGCAGGCTCATGAAGCTGCATATTTTGCGTGGTGGGGAATTGGTCAGTATACTTTTGTGTATGGCTTACAAGCTTCTGTACCGTGCTGAGACCTGGTGATACTGCGCAATTTGGCCTTTCCTTTTGAAAGGCGAACTTTTATATTAAAACACAGTGGTGTCTTCCTAGAGTTAAAAGGCAGGTACAATGGCCTCTGGAATAACAAGGAACAAAGGGCTGGAAATGCTCTTAGGATTTGGCATTATTTGAAGGGAAGAAAAGCAATTGTTTTCTGAATGTCTTGGCTTGAGAAAGTCCTAGAATTTTAAAATAGAAAGCAATTAAAAACTTCCCTGTGGCTTACAAGGTGGGGGGTTAAATATTTCAGAGCAAAACACCTCAACTTGCACAGCAGGTTTATTCAAACTGCACATTGCTGATGCTTTTCCAAACTAAATCTTTTTCCTAAATATTTGTGGTAGCTATAGAATCTGTACATTGCTGGTTTGCATCGGATTATTGAAGTGGAAGATGAGTGTCCCGTCAGAAGGAATCTTTTTAGACTCTTACTAGTTCATTATTCTCAGTCCAATGTGGGGCTGTACTATAACTTTTTATATAAAGTCCAGACTTAGTAATTGATGTTGGGATGCTTTCTGTACCTCTGGAAAGTCTTACCAACAATGGCAACAAAAAGCTGAAAGCGATCATGGATAACAGATACAGGAACCCAGTATGAGATGAGCACGACAGAAACAATCTGAAGTTCCGAAACTTTCTACACACATGCTAGGATTTATGTATTTCATGCTGTTTATCGTGTGAGTAAGAGGAATATTTGGAGTTCAGTCTGTGTGCTTTTGTAACAAAATTTTCGTGACTTTTTCAGCTGGGTTAAACTCCTAAAATTAATCTCTTTACAGGACCTCCACCAGTGACTCAGCCTTTAACTCCGCTCCACCCTCCTGCAAGGCCACCTTTAGGCCCTCCGCCGGTTGGTGGTCCCCCTTTAATTAGGCCATCAACACTGATAGCAGGGCCACCTAATACACAGTCTCTGCTAAATTCAGCTGCCAATCGAGAAGGTAGGAAATAATTTGCTCTTTTTGTTGAATTTGAACATTACAATTTTGGTCTAATAGGCAACCTTTAAAGTCAAGGACACTGTTCTGTTAGATATACTAGTAAAGCGTAATTTTATCTGAAAGGAGCAGGTAAGGACCTGGAAGGAAGTAAAATAATTCTTGTTGAGAGTTGTTAATAAAATAAAAATAATAAACACTTCAAAATAGATTCCTAAGTGCTGTTCAACATGTCCGTGTCTCCCATAGTTGCCATCTCTTTTTTTTTTTTTTTTTTTTTTTTATTTTTAGTGTTCTAAAATGATATTGAAATTCTGATTTCTTTGCATCGTTGACTGCTGTGGAGGACATAATCTGTGTACAACTTCCTGTATTGTTTTATTCTGCAGGGGAAAACTAAAACGTGAACCCTGCAATTCCTTGGCTGTTTACACAAGTGTACCTTATTCTTCCCTTCTGTGTAAAACCACTGAACACACATCTTGCATTTGTTCGTTTTCTGAAGGTTGTTAGTAGAGGCTGTTAAGTGTCAGCTGTTGAAGACAGATACCTGACTTTGTCTCCTGCTGGCCCCACGCAAATACGCCAGTCTCACCATGGCTCTGTGTTGCAGACCTGCAGTTGTACGGCATTTAGTGCCCGTGCTAGATGGGGCTGTGTGGTAGCTGGCAGTTTTATTTTTACATACATAGCTTGTCCCGTCAAAACCATTGGTTCTTTGCATGTTCAGATTGACAGTTTCTTGTATGTTGTAGCTGTGTGTCGACAAGAATAGTATATTCAGATTTAGCTCAGTTTTGAACATATGAAATGCATTAGAAACTGGTTTCGCTTAGAAAGTCTTTCCTTCATAATGAAGAGAAACATTTCCAGGGCCCTGGAGAGAGAGAAATGCGTAGTCTGTGAAGTAGGTTGATGGCTGCATCCTAGCCAGATTCAGTGCATAATGTAAGTTCCTTTCATTGGGTCATTTTTGGAGATTTTAACAATAATAAAAATAAGTTGTATACCTACTTCTTAGCAACAGATAGTTGGTAATGTATATTTAGACATACTTAGCTTACAAAAAGCTGTCCTTTGGCAGCACTCTCTCAATTTCAAGGTTTTTCTTATCTCAGCTGGAATTTTTATCTTGCCTGGTATGTGACCGTATCAGAACTGTTAGTGTTTGATGAACAATATTTGACTAAGCATGTAAGCAAAGGGAATTTGGCGTTTCTGTGAATTATCGGTGGAAAAAGTTCTTCAAGGAACTCAGTACCTTAATTCCAATGTACTTTGAAAACTGCAGGTAGCCTACAGATGCTTTCCCTGGTGAGAAGGAAGTGTCCCCTGACGCTTCTCTGCACGTTAGCTTGGTAGTTATATCAGGCAAATACCTGATCTAAAGTAATCCTATAAGATCTTTCAACCCGAAACGTAGGGACTTCTGTGTTCCTTGAAAAAAGATTGTGGGTTTTGAGTGTTCTTTGTTGAGGTCATGTCAGCAGTGGAGGTGTATGTGAGAAAGAGGTTTACTTCAGTTTCGTCCTGGGACAGAAGCAAGGTAGATGCAAACTATGCTAATCTTCCTGTTCGTCCAGCAACCAGGATTTCTTTGCAGTTACCTCATTACAACTTCTTAGTAACTTGGGAAGATTTTTACTGGGACTGTCTCTTTTAACAGGCGATGCTGCATCTGCTGCCAGTGATGGGTCTGTGGTCCAAAACAGCTATGATGCAATAGAAGGTGGTGGCCTCATGGGTAAGGCTTTGCAATTAAAAATGTTTACTATTATGTAGCTTAAAGAGTCTGGGAAAGACAGAAGTTTAGGCATTTATGTACAAACGTATATACTTGGTTGGATGGCTGTCTTGAAACAGAGTATGAAATTTGCAGCACTGACAATTCGTATTTCTTTGCCTGTAAGTATGGTAAAGCAGTTAAGAGCACTTTGCAAAATTGACAGTGGTTGTCAGTTGTTTACACTCAGGAACTAAGCAACAACAAAAGGCCCTCCTGCTCTGTTAATGCATTGAGCAAGCTGCAGTTCTTCAGCAATTAATTTTAAGCATTTGTCTACTCTGCCTCTAGCGACTCCGCATCCTTCTCCTGCACCCCCGAATCTTAAGATGAACAGAAGCGTTGGGTATTCTTACCCTACCTTACCTCCAGGCTACCAAAGTACTTCTTCACCTGGAGCACCACTGCAAGCATCTGCTTTGCAATACCCAGATGGATCAAAACATTTCCACCAGGTAAAGACTGTCTGGTTTTTATTTCAGTACTACCCATGGTGGGTGAAGAGGAGCGACGACTGGCGCGTGTTGTGCACCCATGGGGTGCTGCTTCTGTGGTTCGCTGTTTGGTGTGCCATTTGTTCAAGATGAGAGAAGCAGCCTGAAATGAACGCTTTTGCTGGCGCCTTGGTGCCAGTTTGGAAAAGCTGTGTGCCAGCTCTTTCTCAAGTGTTCTATCCTCGAATCTGTTCAGAATATTTCTCTTAAGACTTTCAGCTGCTTTTGGCATGTTTTTCTTCCCTTGGGTTGCTATTGTTAGCTGCAGTATTTGTTTTTTTCCCAGAACTTTAAAAGCAAACTGACCAACGCTTTTGTCAGCTGAGCCCTTATATTTCAAGAGCTTTGTAGCAAATGTATGCTAATTTTTTACCTCTGTTATGTTACATGCCTAAGTCCAAGTTTATGTAACAAGTATTGTTTCTAAATATATCATTGTAATACAATGGCAGTTAATACACAAACAGAAAAAAAAACGAAGGGGAAATATGTTTGCTTTTTAAATGAACTGTGGGTTTCATCCAAATAATTGGTGCTAATTTCTGAAATTTTGTTTGACTTTAGCCTGCCCTGGGCACTAATCACTTAACTGCATCTATGGGTGGCCTAAGTCTACAGCAAGAAGGATTAAGACCTGTGAATCTTCTTCAAGAAAGAAATATTCTCCCTGCAACCCTCTTGAAGGCTCCTGTCCCAAACTTGCATGAAGACATCCAGAAGCTCAACTGTAATCCTGAGTAAGATTATCCATTTGCTATAATCCATGAAAATAGAAGTATACGTTCCTAGTTGTAAACGTAACTTCACAAAATATTTCCTTAACTTTGTGAGTAGAAAACATTGAAAACAGGCTTCACTGTGTTACGATGAAGGCGGTAAGTGTTTAAACTTTGAAGTGAGGAAAATTACCTGTGTAGACAGTACGAGGAAAAATACATTGCTTGCAAGGCAGCTATAGACAGGTATAATACAAAAACTTTACAATAATGTTGGCAATGAGTATGACAGAGAAAAGATAAAATAGGAGTTAACTCACCTGAGTGAGGTACACCAAAAGGATTGTGAATGCAGAAATACGACTGACCTCTGTCTTGCGAGTGACCATTTAAACCAGCGCAGTAAATGGAATGTCAAACCAGAGGCGGGCAGCTGGTTATTCGAGTAATCTCTCTGCAGAGACCAACTGAACTGTGTATTACCAGGTACTCCTGCTCTGTGAGCTTTTTATGATAGATAAAGGAAATAACAGGGTCTTTGTGAAGTTGTTCATACAAACAAGCTGGGCTGGGATTTGCAAAAGTACTGTGCACATCTGCACGTTGGAAACCACCGAGTTCTGAAGTCTCTAGAAATGCTTGTGGGGTTGTTTATATTTTTGTGTAGTTTTATGACAACTTTTTAAACTTCATTGGTTCAGATTTGTATATAAGGCTACCTCAAAATGGTGTTCCAAAATACCACTGAGTATATAAAGATTTGGTGCAACTTTGAACATCGCTAGGCTTAACTTTGACTTGAGTGACTAAAACAACACTCAGTTCTGAGTTAAAGAGCATGTGTATAAAATAATGTAAGAACTCTGTTATGTGCTGTGGGTCAAGCTCAGACTAAAACAGAACGATTTGACAGAGTTGGAGAAGATTCTTTATCTGGAAATGGAGATTCACCATCACCAGCTCTAGAAAAATATAAACAGTGCTCTGTACTACTGAAATCATCATTTTATTATCTGAAAGCCTCTGAAAATAACCCTTTGTCCTCCATGTAGGTTGTTCCGCTGTACCCTGACTAACATTCCTCAAACTCAGGCCTTATTGAATAAAGCCAAACTTCCTTTGGGGCTCCTGCTTCATCCTTTCAAAGACTTATCGGTATGACAAATATTCAAAACTTTAAATGCTGAAGTATCAACAATGCCTTTATTAAAGTCCAGAGCCAGACAAAGAATTATAAAAGAAGGTCAAGTATCTTGGCCCAGAAAAATTACCCTGGTAACTGATATTTCCCTGTTCTGTACAGATCATTGTATTTTTTTTTAATTTTTTCTACCTACCATTTTTAAACTTGCAAGCCTCACTTCTTAATCAAAAAACCTCCCAAAGCTCAAAAAACCAGAAGCTCAGAGGCATCACAGTGCTCAGACTGTGACAGAAGGTAACATATCTGAATTCCAGTGTTGCTGAGATAGCTTTATCTTGTCACATATCAGTTGTAGTTATTGATTTCCTATATCAAGCCTAGTACTAATTCTAAACTTAATTAAGAATTAACAAAGTTAAAGGGGTTTGGATGTTCTCAGCCAGGAGACTGAATTTACAGCAGTGTCTCTTTTAAACATTGTAATTTTTCACAATTTAAGTAATTTTTCAATGATGTGGGGTATCTTCTGATTTTTGATCTGTATTGGGTGTAGGTCTTGGTCTTAAACCATCAGTGTAGAATTCAAGACTTTAGGGGCTTGAAAAGGGAACCTACGCAGTCAAATAGGTTAGAGCTCAGTTCCGACCATTCATCTTATTAAGGAATTGTAGGGGTGCTGTGAGGATGCAGAAATACTTCTTCCTTCAACAAGTGTGCTGTGACTAGCTGACCAGGAAGCCCAGTGTAGGTAATGCTGTTGCTGTAGGTGAATAGCTGTAGTGTGGTGATGCTTTACAACAGGAAGCTTTTCTTTTCCAGCAATTGCCAGTGGTCACTTCAAGTACTATCGTGAGATGCCGTTCCTGCCGGACATACATTAACCCTTTTGTCAGCTTTCTAGACCAAAGGAGATGGAAATGCAATTTGTGCTATAGAGTGAATGATGGTAGGTTTTAAATGTGCTTATTTCTTTAAACTGTTAAGGTTAGCCTTTCCCACCTTGGCCTTTGAGACTGTAATATTATTGGCCATATCAGTACTAGGGTTCACCATCAGTTGTGCTGAGGCTGTGAGACGTCAGAGATATTTCCACTGGGCAAAGACAGTGGTGTCACTAACCACAGAATGGTTTGGGTTGGAAGGGACCTTAAAGATCATCCAGTTCCAATCCCCCTGCCATGGGCAGGGACACCTCCCACCAGACCAGGTTGCTCACAGCCCCGTCCAACCTGGCCTTGAACACTTCCAGGGATGGGGCATCTGCAACTTCTCTGGGCAACCTGTGCCAGTGCCTCACCACCTTCAGAGTGAAGAATTCCTTCTGTCTAATCTAAATCAACCCTCTTTTAGTTTAAAGCCATTACCCCTTGTCCTATCACTACAGGCCATTATAAAAAGTCACAGTGAGTCTGACGTGGTCCCCCAAGGTACCCTAGCAGGTGATAAAGTAGCTGCCCTGCCTAGTAAGTTCTCCAAGAAGCATTGCCCAACAAGCACAAGAGAGTTGATGTATGTGTCTTAAAGGCAGCATAGCTAATACTAGTGTGAAGTAGTAATATATAAACTTATCTGCATAGTTCCCGAAGAATTCATGTATAATCCTGTGACAAGAGTTTATGGAGAACCTCATAAAAGACCTGAAGTCCAGAATGCTACTATTGAGTTTATGGCTCCATCTGAATACATGGTAAGGCTTTATTTACTTTTAGTTCTTCTTTCCCTTTGTTTTATTTCCAGAGGGAAGTCAGAAAAACCCTTGTTATAGAGCTCAGTAGAACAGGAGTGTATCGGAGAACTTTTGGGAAGAGCTTCAGATAGTTCTTAATTTCGAAACATTTACGATGTCAAACTTCTGTATTTAGAATATGTAGGTATTTGTAGGTCTTCTGGAAGAAAACTGTAATTCTAGAATTACCCATTAAGAGACTGATGCATTCCGAAGTTTTAGCTATCATCTGTGTGCTGCTTTAATAGTTTAAACTTGTGGTGGAATTAATAAACGAAATAAATGTCATTGTGAAAATTAAAGGTAATATTTTCTTTGCTCAGCTACGTCCACCTCAACCGCCTGTGTACCTCTTTGTGTTTGATGTCTCTCATAATGCAATAGAGACAGGATACTTGAATACAGTCTGCCAGACCCTGTTAGACAATCTTGACTTGTAAGTACCTTTTCCTTAGAATCTCTTGTTTTTGCTCCTAGAATCATAGAATCACTTTGGTTGGAAAAGACCTTTAAGATCAACCGTTAACCTAGCACTGCCATCCCACCACTAAACCCTGTCCCTAAGCACCTCATCTCTCCTTCTTTTAAATACCCCCAGGGATGAGGACTCGACCACCTCCCTGGGCAGCCCATTCCAGAGCCTGACAGCCCTTTCAGTGAAGTTTTTCCTAATGTCTAGCCTAAACCTGCCCGAAACTTGTGATAGCAGTGAACAATCCCGTATTTCCTGTCTAGAAGAGAAATTTCCCAGGATTAGCTTGCAATGGCCAATGTTGTATTAAAATGTAGTGTAAAGCTGTAGTCTCTTTCCCAACACAGCTACGCTGGTATAAAAGATAATTTTGAGGCTTGCTTCTTGGTCTGGCTCTTTTTCCTATCTGCTTCACCAATCCCAAAAAGGAATAAACATCACGTTTGTGATGTCTTTTGAACTGTATTTTTTACAAGCTGAATTTAGATGAGTATTTGCTGAAAGGAATGCATGCATCTAATAAACTTTTCATAAAATACATGCTGTTGGAACTTTTATGAATGCTGCTTGGTACTTTGCAGCTTGTTTCTTCCTTTTCTTCCATTTTATCACCCTCCAGAAATTTCTTGAGTGTCTGCTAGAGGACTCTACTATGAGCTCCTTTTTTGGTTTTGTTTTGGGGGTGGTTTTTCCCCCCAAAATGACTTAGTCAAGCTGTTTCAGCATAGCTGTTAAGCTAACTACTTGGTAACAACCTTGGACAGGTGCAGTATATGTTTAAAAATAAAAAAAAAGCTTGCAAAAATGAAATTTCATCTTGCTGAACACCATATGTCTCGTTTTTAGGCTTCCTGGGAACACTAGAACAAAAATAGGCTTCATAACATTTGACAGCACAATCCATTTCTACAGTCTTCAGGAAGGTCTCTCTCAGCCTCAGATGCTTATAGTTTCAGATATTGAAGGTATGCAGAAATAATGTCTGTGATTAGTGTCTGCTAGCGACTGCTGGTTTTGACAGCCTGCTTAAATAAAGTATCTGGGGGGAGTTTCTTGATGAGATCGTGATTCTCTCTAGTAATGGCTTCAGAAGTAGCGTATGTCTGTGTTCCTTTATGGAGCCCCTGATGTCTGAGCAGTGCTGTGGCTGTTCGTGACTTAAAACATGAAGACAGCCTTCCTAACTTATTGTTTAATTTGTACAATTATCTAGATTTCTCCAATGAGCCCAAATACTCATGCTTGTTAAATTGCTGCAGATTCTGTGGTGACTGATGTTCTTCTGCCTTTAAAGTCACTTTTCACTGTATGTTATAGGGTAGTGCAGAATGAACACTAGAAAATCTTTGCTATGCATTTTTACTTAATAGTCTTGATTATCTTTCAACCCTGATTGCTATTCTAGCCACAGGTATGCTTGTGAGAAAAAAAGAAATCCGCAGAATTATCATTAAATGGGTTTACACACTGATACTGTATTCTTCTTTCAATAGGTATAATGGTTGGCAAATACAGTTGGGGGATGCTTGATGTGTTTTTACAAGATAACAAACACTTTTTTTCTTCTTCCAGATGTATTTATACCAATGCCAGAAAACTTATTAGTAAATTTAAATGAAAATAAAGAGGTAAGAACTACCTTAAATAACTAGTGACATTCATACAGTTTGAGATATGCTTGATAATTTCTGGATTACTTAATGCTCTTTAACAGCTACAGTTTAAATGCCAAGTTTGAAGTGGACAAATTTAAATTTATCGATGTGACTGTAAACATTTGCCAACCTGAAACAAGACAATACTTGACTTTTGCTAGGGCTTTTTTTTTTTTTTAACTACCTTAATATAAGAAGTGCTCAGCAATCAGCTTTGTAAAGAAGAAAACTCCTAAGTCTTAATATTTTTCTTTTCTCAATTGTAGCTAATTCAGGATCTGTTGAGGGCCTTGCCACAGATGTTTACCAAGTCCCTGGAAACTCAGAGCGCTCTGGGGCCTGCGTTACAGGCTGCCTTTAAACTGATGTCCCCCACTGGAGGTAGAATCTCTGTCTTCCAGACACAGCTTCCATCTGTGGGAATGGGAGCACTGAAGTCACGAGAAGAGCCAAACCAAAGAGCAACTGCAAAGGTTAGAAAAGCAAAAAAGGTTGAGAGCTGACTGCCCTGTTCTGTACATGTAGGCAGTTCTGGAATTGCCTGTTCTAGGTTAATTTTGTGGTTCTCTTGTTGAGCTAACCTTCCTTTCTTTGTTAAAGTAGCAGAAAGAACAACAACAAAAAAAACCCCAAGTGCTGTAAACACAGATTAATGATCTGATTTTTTTAAGATACCGCTGTAATCAGTGATGGAGAATCAATCATTAGTGTCCCTGAAAACAGGCAATAAATGCATTAATCTGTTTGAATTTCCTTTGTATTTTGTAATAGTCTGTGGAGGGTTGGACTAGATGATCTCCCAAGATCCCTTCCAACCCTTGCCATTTTTTGATTCTGTATTAACAGGACATACATCTGACACCATCAACTGATTTTTACAAGAAGTTAGCCTTGGACTGCTCAGGGCAACAGGTTGCAGTGGATTTATTTCTTCTTAGTGGACAATATTCTGACTTGGCTTCTCTAGGTAAGTTTTATTAAGCTGGTTTGGGACGTGTAACTCTTGTACTTTTGGCAAATACATAGAATCTACATTAACACTTAGTATATGGACCTGATTTGAATGAATCTAGTGTGTCAGGATGCAGACTGATCCTTGATGAGCCATGAGAGTGACTAGAATGTAATTTTTTGGTCTTTCCTGATTTCACCTATCTGTTTTCATGTTCTCCCTTAGTGACTCAGGATTCTAGTGATCCTGGTGTAAGTGGCTGAAATGCTTTCCTCCTGTTATGCCTTTTAACCATCAGTGTAAACATCTTTAGAATAAGCTTCATTAGCATTTTAATTATTTTTTAATCAAACTTTCAAGTGACAGAGTACCTGTAATTTTAGGCCAGTGGAAAATTATTACACACCTGAAACTACATACATACTTGAACATACAGTTGGGTTACATCTATGTCTCTGCATGCAGGTCTATAACTGTGTAACAGAGCTATTTTCAGGTGTGAGCAGTTTAATAATTAAAGGGAATATTGCATTCAACTGGTATATTTAAAGACCACAGCAACAACTGTCTGCACTCTGCCAATGTATGTTGGTTTTGTTTCAGGTTGTATATCAAGGTATTCTGCAGGTAGTGTCTATTACTACCAGTCTTACCATCATAAACACAACCCTGTCCAGGTGGAGAAATTGCAAAAGGAACTGAAACGATATTTAACCAGAAAGATTGGGTTTGAGGCTGTCATGAGGATAAGATGCACTAAAGGTTTGAACGTATTTTTTTTTGATTTGGAGGGGGGAGGGCAGAGGGGAAGTGGGTGTTTGCTGTTATTTGTGAATGTTTTGACTGGTATTTTGGCTGTTATGTAAGCTTAAGTGGTTAAAAGACAAAGATTAGAAAAGTAAAATTCAGTACCAGGAACCAGACCACTTATTAAAGACTGTATTTGCAGTATCTTTATTGGCCATCCGAGTTCTGGTTTACAATGGTTACAACTGGAAATTATGTTGGACTGCTATTTCAACAACTTTTTATAGTTTAGAGACTTAGTACTGTTCTGCATTGATTTGACTTCCGAATTCCTGATTTCTGCTAGGCTTTGTGGATTCTATGGATTAGTTGTCTTTTTTTGGATATTTACCTTTCCTGAAGATACTTTAGTTCATTGAGAAGGATCGTAACTTTCTGATACAGAGCCATCTAACAGCAATGACGGATGTGTAAATGATGTCTGTACTTCACGACTACAAAAATAAAATTGATTCAATACCATGCTTGCCTTGTAGGTCTTTCCATTCATACTTTCCATGGGAACTTCTTCGTAAGGTCCACGGACTTGTTGTCATTACCCAACGTAAACCCAGATGCGGGATATGCTGTGCAAATGTCAGTAGAAGAGAGTCTTACTGATATGCAAGTTGTTTCTTTTCAGTCGGCTCTCCTGTACACATCCAGCAAAGGTAAGATGTACAAGTAGCGTTAGCTGCCTTAACGCTGCAGTATTCAGACGAGTCTTTCTGTGTCTGTTTATCAGCTGCAATTCAGTTGCAGCAACTGTATCTAATACCAAGATCACAGCTGTGATGTGTCACTGCATGTTGTTGATGTTACTGTTTCTTCTAGACCAAGAGGTTTCTTGGGAAACTTAGTTCTGGTCTGAAAATAGGTAGACTTAACCCAGAAGCTGAGGACTAACCATTTTTAAGTGTCGTGGTTTAACCCGACAGGCAGCTAAACAGCACACAGCCATTTGCTGACTCCCTCCCCCCCTCAGTGGGGTGGAGGAGAGAATCGGGAGGGGAAAAAAAAAAAAAAGTAAAATTCGTGGCTTGAGATAAAGACAGTTTAATAGGACAGATAAGGAAGGGAAAATGATAATAGAATATACAAAAGAAGTGATGCACAATGCAGTTGCTCACCACCTGCTGACTGATGCCCAGCCTGTCCACGAGCAGCGGTCCCCCTGGCCAAGTCCCCCCCGTTTATATATTGAGCATGACGCCATATGGTATGGAATAGCCCTGTGGCCAGTCGGGGTCAGCTGTCCCGGCTGTGCCCCCTCCCAGCCCCTTGGGCACCCCCAGCCTTCTCACTGGCAGGGCATGAGAAGCTGAAAAGTCTTTGACTGGTGTAAGCCCTGCTCAGCGACAATGCAAACATCAGGGTGTTATCAGCATTTTGTTCATATCAAATCCAAACCACAGCGCTGTGCCAGCTACTAGGGGGCAAAAAAAAATAAATTAACTCTATCCCAGCTGGAACCAGGACAAAAACCTACCAGAAATGGCTTGATTCACCACTTGTATAATAAATTAGATTAAATCTTAATTTTTATTTTTTTTTTTGCTACTGAGTAAACCGTGGCATTTCTTATATTGTTTCATAGAACTGAAGTTATGTTTGGAGACTAAAGTTTTCTTTTCTTACAGGTGAAAGACGAATTCGTGTCCACACTATGTGCTTACCTGTTGTAACATCACTGAGTGATGTCTACCTAGGGGCAGATGTACAAGCCATCACTGGGCTGTTAGCCAATATGGGTAAGTATGTAAGAGCTTGTTTGGATATGTATGGGTGATATCCCTAAAGCTCTGAGCAGTAATCCTCTGGGAAGTAACATTAGAAGAAAAGATTCTCTCTTTCCTAAGACTGTTTTGTAAGTTGTAAACCGAAGAGTTGGGTTGGGTTTTTTTTTTGATGCTTGGCTTAGGTAGTAGTCACCTGGGCTTAGTCTGGTTTGATCATCATGGGCCCCTGGCTTTTTTCTTAATCACGCTTCTTCTATCATGTAGTAAAACCTTACTAAGATGCATGGAAGTATATGTTAAAATGCGAAAAGTTAACATATGTGACTGTACTTCTACCAAAGGAGGAAAAGCCCCTTATTTGAGCTTTGTACTCTCTTTTTAGCTGTGGACCGATCGGTTTCTGCTACCTTGAGTGATGCTCGGGATGCCTTGGTCAACGCAGTGATAGATTCCTTATCTGCTTACCGTTCATCGGTCCTAAGCATTCAACAACCTGGTCTCATAGCCCCCTACTCACTACGGCTCTTTCCGCTTTACGTACTGGCACTCTTAAAACAGGTAAGAGTTAGAAGGAAGCTTTGCAAGAGGACAATTCTCTGTTTGGCACATCAACCCAAAGTAAAAGGACATTTCTTTGATGAACAAAATAGCATCTATCTTTTCTTTCAGTATCTTTGTAGGACTCAAAATTGAGAAGTTGCTTGATTTAGATAGTTTAATAAACCAGCCTTCCTGCAATTAGCCATTAGAGTACTGAGATATTTTACAGATTTGAGAACGGTCCTTCTTGCACGGATAATGTTCTCAAGATAACAATTCCATTTCTCTGCACCCCAGAATTAGATGACTTGAAAGGTCAATGTAGAACAAAGCCTATTTAATTGTTTCTTAGGCATGGGTGGGTAACGTGATTTTACAGGTGGTGAGTGTGTGTTTTTTATCTTGGAGTCTGTTACGTTATGAAAAATGGAGGGATTTGGAGAATTTTATGGAGCAAATGTATCAGGGTAATAATGGATGGGCCTTCTGCTCTTGCCTGCAGAGGAGAGCAGCAGGGGATAGAGATGATGTTTAAAGAGTATCACAAAGGACGATGATCTAGTTGAGAAGTGGGAGTTCAGAAGTGTGTATAAAACCAAAAGTAAGTGGTACAAGCAAGGGAATAGGAAAATATTAGAGACACTGACTAGTCTAGAGAATATGGAAGGGTACTGGTAGAGTGGGGTTTGTGGTTGGTTTTTTTTGGTTTTGTTTGTTTTTGTTTTTTTTTAAGAATCTAGTTTTTGTGCATTTTTGGAAATGTAGATCCACACAGTTCAGTGTGGATTAAGAGAGCTAGCTGGCTGGCAAAGAGGTAGTTAGTTGGCTGGCTGTGCTGGCAAAAGGTTTAAAGCATTTCACAATATTTGCTCAGTGTAAGTATTTTTTGTCTGGCTTTCCCTGAACTAGGTAATGAGTATACTTCTCTACTAGAAGTCATTTTAAGTGTTGGACAAGCTGCCTTTCTGTTCTAGAGAGAATTTTCTGATTCATAACTCTTGATAAGGAATTAACCAGCATGTTGCTACTAGCATGCTCTTAATAACATTTGAGCTTTTTCATGTAGAAGACTGTACAACTGTGTGACCCAGTCAGGTGGGAGGAGTGAACCCTTGTTTCAGTTGTAGCTGGGGGGTTTTGTCCCAACAAGCCAGGACTGTATCTTTATTGTGAATCCAGAATTATCTAAGATTCTGTACGTTCAAGCCAATTGTAAACTGCTCCGATATTTATTCTTTTAAATTCCATCAAGTAGCATTTCTGAGGTGTATGTTAGAAGAGAGAGATTTCAAGATGCTTTCATCTCAGCTGTAGTGCTCACTAGAAAGGATTATTGGAGCAAGGTCATGGTAAATTCTAGAACCCAGACATGGGAATAAGGAGAATTGTATGATTTGTATGGGAAACACTGAAGAGAACTATTGAGAAGTAAAATAGCAGTGGTAAAGTACGATATTTTGAGAAAATACTTATGGCTCAACTCTGAGACTTTAAGTAAGTTAGAAATAAACAATAGATGGTGTGCTAAATTCATCTTACTTCACTTTGCTTTCATGGTCAAATTAAATGCCTGGTAATTGTTTGCAGAAAGCATTTCAAACTGGGACGAACACACGTTTAGATGAACGCATTTTTACCATGTGCCAAGTGAAAAACCAGCCCCTTGTTTACCTCATGCTTATGACACATCCCAGTCTGTACAGAGTTGATAATCTCACAGATGAGGTGAGTATTTGCATTGCTACATAGTCTGTTTGTCTGGTCCCAAAGATTTGTATGATGTGAAGGTAAATTTGTGTTAAAAATCTCACAAGTTTTCCATGTTAAAGCTGCATAGTTAAAATCTACTGCTTCATATTTTCACATTTGTTGCATTTTATGCATTTGTCATTTGGGATTGGATTGATGGTTTCTGGAGAGAAGCTGTGCTCTGGCTATGGATGGATGGGGAAGGCTTCTTCTAACTGATTTCACCTTTTGCCTTGTGTCGTTATCTTATACTATAAATCACATGTACATAAAGACAGCACAACATATGTTTTACCTTTTTGTCCCTCTTTAGCTTCCTTTATTTTAAAATGTCAAAGTAGTTCTGTGAACAGTGAGCGAATGTTTATGTAAGAGCCTGAATAATTTTAGAAATCACATCATGACAAATCTGATATTCCAGTTCTAGAACTAATTAACTAAGATTAAGGTGATGAAGTACGCCCTCTCTAAATAAAACATTAAGAGATTTATTAGTAAATTATGCACTTGAAGTATGACTTGAATGAAACTGAGGAGAAGGGTCCAGCTTCAGTATTCAGTGTAATGCATCCTGTTCTTTAACCTCCTATTCTTATGCTTGTTTCAGTGCACCAAGATGTGAACCGCTGTCTTTCTTTTTGCTTTTTCCTTTAGGGAGCTCTTAACATAAATGATAGAACTATACCTCAGCCACCCATTCTCCAGCTGTCAGTGGAGAAGTTGAGTAGGGATGGTGCTTACCTTATGGATGCTGGCTCTGTAAGTCATGTGGCGGTGGTGATTTTAAAAAGTATCCAAATTTACTCGACGGGTTCTTTCTGAGAACTGTGTAGGAGACTGCTGAGATGGTGTTTTGCATTGAATTAATGCTGTTATTGCTGGGTATCTTTCAGGTACTGTTTCTGTGGATTGGCAAGAACTGTGGGCAGAGCTTTATCAGCCAGGTCCTTGGAGTTCCAAATTATGGCTCAATACCACAGAATATGGTACGTGCTTGCTTTGCTGTACACAAGTAGTACGGTGCCGCCAGAATATTATTTTCATGAGAACTAAAATACCACTAATTCAAATGTTAGCACTCTAGTTGTTACTGACTATAAATCCAGATTCAGGGGAAGAAATAATTTCTATTACCTGTCTCGGAGTTTCTCTGGGCTAAAACTCACCATGAAAGCAAGGTAAGAAGAGGCTGGCAGTGATTAAGTTTCTCAGAACTGTGGGAGCAGACTGAGAATACTTGGGAATAGTAAGGACAGTGGGTTAGTGGGAAATCCTTTGGCTTCTGCCGTAAACCAGGTATCGATCACAGCTCAGTCACCACCATTCTGATAGCCAATTGCTTATATCACTTCAGTGCATTTGATTGTTTCCAACCCTTTCAAAGGAGATGAGACTAAAACTATACATCACAAAACGTATCTGTCTAGGTTTCCTTCGTTCCTGATTAGGATAGAGTTGGGCTATTTTAAGTGTTCCTTTTACTAGCTTTTTTTCTGACAAATACCATGTATGGATTAATGGTACCCTTTGCCTCTTAGACACATCTCCCAGAACTTGAAACTGCAGAGTCCATCAGAACAATAGCTTTCGTTTCTTGGCTGAGAGAACAGAGACCTTTCTTTCCTATACTATATATTATAAAGTAAGTGGTTTTTAACATTCTTTGTGCTTCTTTAGGGACCTCTTAACAATACATATTTGGGTATCATATACTGAACTTTCTTAATGGAAGGTTTAACAATGGTGCATGCTGTGCCTAACAGATTTGACAACAGTTATGACTTGTTATGAGTTTTCTACAGCTGGGATTTCCACAGACTGAAGATGACCAAATGTCACAGAACAATCTTTAGTTAATGGCACATAAATGAAGTAAATGCTGATAAGTGCGCTTGTTGAGATTAATCACAAGTGCTATTTGAGATCCGCTTTTCATATGTCCTTAAGCTGTTGAAATATTTTGCCACTTGAGCTGTAGCTTTATTAATGCATTGCACTGTAGATCTTCGTGAATATTTATCTCACTTATATTTTCATTTTTAAGGGATGACAGTCCATTGAAACCAAGTTTTCTGCAAAATATGATTGAAGACAGAACAGAATCAGCCTTATCATACTATGAATTCCTCCTTCATATACAGCAGCAAGTGAATAAATGAAACACTAGCCTTTGGCTCACTTCTTTAAGGAAAGATTTTGCAGTAAAGAACGATTGTGCTTGTAATATCTTCATTAAATCTGTGGCCTGAGTCAGTTGATGAGAAGTTCTCACTGTGATTTCAACAAACAAAAGCAAATAAAGGACCACATCTGAGAATCAAATGTGCAACTACATAATATTGTACCTTAAAAAAAAAAATCAAACTGTTGGAACTGGTTGAGCACCTTTAATTTGCTGCAAATCATGTTTTTACTCTAAAGTAGTTGCAGCATGGAGTACATTTACAAAGGCAATACTGAAAAGGTGAAATATGTTTTGTAAAATAAAGAGTTCTTTGTTGTTCAAAATGTATATTTCTGTAACTCTTTGCATTTTTTTTTTTTGCTGCTAGATATAAAACCTCACAATTACTGATCATGATTTGCAGGGAAATTCTTTCTAAGTGCATCCAGTGATTACAGACAGAGCATCTCAGTGTTCAACTTAATGCTTAAAGTAGCAATGAAACAACTGTTCATTGTGAAACGAACAAATACTTTCTGAAGCGTAGAATCCAGTGCTTGGTTTGGATTATGCCTAATAGGACTAAAGGTAAGCTTAACCCGGACAAGATGGCTGAATTTGTTAAAGCTTTTAATAAGTCAGTATTCTAATTAAAAAAAAAAGAGCGGAGAGGAGCGGGCCCTGTAGGAGACACATTTTAAAAAGTCAGTGGCTGAGTCAGCAGCAAAAGTAGACTTAGGTAGATGGCAGGCTTTGTTTTTCTTCAGTGAAAGGAATGGTTTTAATTTCAGTTTGTGAATGCTGTGGGAGGAGAAGGAAGGTTATCTCGGATTTTTTTGGTTTGCATTTGGTAGACTTCTGGCTCTTGTTTACATTAACTGAATGTTAGGCCCCTAAAATCTAGCGTGTTTCTGAAGCGAGTTTGTATGACAGCACTTCAAACCTAATGTTTTGAGATAACATTGAATATTCTGACATTAAAATTGGAAATTATTTTTCCAAAGACAAAAATATTGTATTGCGTTTGAATATTTGTTTATGGTTTGAGACACGCTTGAAGCTTTCAAAATTTTTTTTTTTACTGCAGCTGTGTAATGAGCCTAGGTCCAAAGCCAGTGTGCACCAAATAAAAGCTTTAAATATATTCTCAGATCCCTGCCAGAGCTACAGATAGAAGCTGACATTGAACGTGAAGTGAAATTTTATATACAAAAATATTTAAATAATTTTATAAAAGTGTATTGATAATTGTTCTGTTTTGGAGATTAAGCTATCATTGATAGCTGCCAAGGTAAAGAGTATTTAAGTTACTATATTGCTATGCCTGTGGAAGTATTTCATATGGAAAAATCTTGGTTTGCTTTTTTCTTTAACAGTGGTAATCTTAAAGGTCTTGCAAAACGTACTTCCTGGGGCAAGTAACTTGAACAGGTAAAACACTTCGGAGTGGTCAAACGTGTACTGTGATTAGGCTAGTTAGCTTACATTTTGTGATACAACTGTCAAAGGACATCGTAGGGTAATCATTCGCTACCATTTCAGGCTGTAGCTGCACGTGATTGTCAGGAGTTGCCTTACTTCGGGGGAGGAGTTTCTCTGGGGAAATTGTTCTTGTCGCTTGAGCACAAGAAGCTGAAGTTCAGAATAATGTCTAAAATAGGATGAAAAGACTATTATAGAACCAATTTAAGCTTCCCTGTCTGCTGTCTCCATGGCAAACAGGAGTATATTTACTTGAACAGTTTTTTGGAGAATTGCACAGTTTCTAGTCATAGCGAAGGGGTTTTTTTAAGTTTTGACAGTGATTTTTTTTTCTGGGGGGAAGGGGTCTCTTCATTTAAATCATAAATGGAAGCTATGCACTTGCATAGGTTATGACTTAAAACTTGTGGTTTAGATATATTATCACTCAGATGTTGAAAATCATCCTTGCATCTAACAGCACACCCAAAGTCTGTTTCTTACTATGACTGTATTTTGCTACTATATCCCTTATTTTTTTTAAAAACAAACGTTGGAGGTGGCTTCATTGCTTTATGTACACCAGACTAATGGCTAAAGATGCCAGTCTTCGTGGCAATTAACAACTTTGAATTAGAGTCCCTAAGTTTTACAGAGCAAAACATGGTAAACAAGAATCAGATGAGCCCTCTTGAAGTTCACTTTGTAAGAAATTCTGTACGGAACTTTGTTAGTTTATTCCCTCGCAGTGGGAAAGGCCTGCTGGTTCACCTTGTATTGCTGTAAGGGCAATACAGGACAGACGAACACCCAAACTACCTATGATGTGTCATTTTTACCTACAACTGAAAAATGAGGACACTGAAGATAAACTACAAAAATAGGCAAGAGTGGCTCTGGTACTTTGATCTCAGCACGACAACTCTACCGCTGCAAATGTACTCTATTTTTCTAGTTGAAGACTTTTTTTTTAAAACTATTTCTGTATTTGACACATTAGTGTTCAGCCAACATTGTTACCATCCATTTTACTTTGCTTTCATTATTGTTTTTAATTAAATATATTTGAGTCTAAGTCCACATAGACTGTGTTGCAATAACTAGAATGATTCACTTTTATTTAGATTTCTTAACAGAATTTAATCAAAGATGCAGAATGGCTGTTAAATAAGGGACCATTAAATGTGATTTTAAGGTTCTGTTTACTATTATGGATGCAATCCTTATAGTAAATTTAATTTTGTAAAGTAGTGTATGATATTGTAATATTAAATCTTTGTTTTCTGAACTCAAACATTTGATCTTCAGTATGAAGTTATAAATCTTCCCCCTTCTGAATTTGAGACAGGATTTACTTGTCCTCCTTTTTACAGTTTGTAATTTTCACTGTTTTATTCCTGTAAAAAGTCATTTGTAACACATGCAAATGCTTATTTTATCTGTGCTAATTTATCAGATTTGGCTACTCAATAAAATTAATTGAAAGAACTCGCCCAAGTCCATTAGTCCTTTCTTATAAATAAAACCAGAATAATGTATTTGATTGAGATAGCTAAAAGTGGTACATGATATTTAAAATGTAATATTTAGGTGATACAAACTGAGAGGGAATTTAAGAAAATTAGTTCCAGCTGACTCAAACTTTTCTCCTGTCACTGGCATTTTTTTGTCCCTCCAGAGCATCTCTGTCAGCCAGCACTGTTATTCAGTCCTGCCTTGGGGGTTTGTTCTTCCAGTAAGCCCGCGGTGGTGCACTACCCCACTGTGTGGTACCCTGCCATCTGGCTGGAAGCTGGCCTGAAGAGCCAGCTGATGTTGATGGTTGGAATTTAGCCTTCAGCAGTGTTCCCAAGATGGTGATCAATTTTATTGTAGGTAATCCTGTATCTTCATTTAACATCCTATTGTTTTTCAACACCTTTTTGTAAAAGTCATTCCATCTTATGCTTGCCAATTTTTTTTATGAGCTGTCATCACTGCTGCTTCTGGTTCATCATATTGAAGTTAATGCATGAGCTTGGCACTTTGACCTCTGTATTTAACAGTTTTTGAGTGCAGAATTTCTATCATGCTCTAAATCACTTAGTATCATAGAAATATTAATTGGACTTGTCAGCACAAAGTTTTTCCCCAATAGATGTAAAAATCTCTGTCCCGCTGTTGCTGCATTTTACCTCTCTGGCTGTGGCTTGGCATTCAACAGGCAGCCATCCTAGCACTGGTCTTCGGAAGTCCAAGTGCAGGATCTTGAAGCTGAGTCCTGCTTCTAATTGAAGTGCAAGTGGTGCAGTCTGTGAGTGAAGGAGTGCAAGTCGTTCAGTGTCAAGGATGCTCAAGGTAATTAGTTCAAAGTATTGATGGAAAGTATCCATGTCACTGTCTTTCTTTGGTTTGGCTTTCAGGTATTTTTGCTGTGCGTGTAGCTGTGTGAATGTCCATCTACAGGAAGAATACTGTGGCCCAGTTTTATCATACTTTGTCACACAAACAGAGGTGTGATGGATTTTTTTTTTTTTTTTACTGTACATAGACATGACTATTATGCCAACTGTATCTTGCTAGAAATAACTGAAGACATGCTGTTATGGTAATTCTGGAATCCTTGAGTGGTCCTTGTGGTTTTTTCTTCAGTATGCATAGTCAATCCCTTCAGCTGCCTACTGTATTAACAGCAGTGTAGTGTTACTACACTGGGAATACGATTTGGGGAGCTGACCTGTGCTGCCTGATGGTCCCCAGAAGGCATTTCCCTATGTTGTGTTTCCCTTTGGTGTAGGTGTGCTTGCTGGCACTCCAATGAACAGCATATTCTCCTCCCTCGTTTGGAGTGTGCCCCAGACGTGACAAATTAACTTCCTAAACTCAGCTATACAGCAGCACTCAAAGCTTTTTTCCGACAGAAGATCTCAAAACCCGGCCCCACGCTCCCCCTCGGGGTGCTGATCTGTTCCGTGTGAGGAGTACGGGGGGGGGGCTTGGGCCGTGCAGATTAAACACCCCATGTTGGAAACTAAACAGCTCTGTGGACTTAGCCTCGTCAACACCTCTGATGTCCTGCTGCTTTTGCATGGTCACAATTTTAATTTGTTTTTCTAATTACAGAGCATTAGGTAGGTATTGCTTTGGTTAGAAACATGAACGTTCGCTTATTCTAAGACTTTCTATACAGAACACTGCTTTCATCTCTCTGTACGATAAGGAATATGTTGCCATCCTGTACTAGTTTTCCTATTGCATTGTTAAGCAGATTTTCCTCACAGAACGCAAGGTGGAGTTGCCAGGTTTACTGAAACCGGAATTTTAAGCAAACTAAGGAAGGAGCTGGCCAGCGCTAGCGCTCAGAGCGTGAATTCGCGTCACTGCTGGTTTGTTTTTCCTATAGACATGCCAAAACCCTTGCCCTGGCTGAAGCTGTCACTCAGGTTTCCGTCAGCCCGGCGTCTCCCCCGCCGCCGCCTCAGTCCCGCGGGGCTGGCACCGCCTCGCGGCCATCGCCCCCTTCCCGCCTCCCGCGCTGGGACGTCACTTCCGAGGCCGGAGCGGCCATCTTTGGTGCGGGCGCCGTACTGTCAGCGAGCACGGCGCGCGAAGGGCTCTCCCCGCGCGGCCCCTGTTCTTCTGCCCTTACGCGACATGGCGGCGCTGGCTTCAGCGGCTGGAGGCGGGCGGTGCTGGCGCCTGCGCGCTGTTGGGAGGTAACGCCGCGGCCTTTTCTGCCGGGGAGGAGAACGGCGGCGGGGCGGGAGCGGTGCCCACGCCCCCGGGGGCGCCCGCCGGCCTCTCGGCCTCCCAGCGCCGAGCCGAGCTGCGGCGGAGGAAGCTGCTGAGGCGGATCAACCGCATCATGGGCTTCCACCGGCCTGCGGCGGGCAAGGGTGAGCGCTGCGGTGGCGTGAGGGCTCCGGGCCGCGGGGCTGGCGGTAACGTCCGGCTGCGGCCTCCTCCTGCCGCAGCCGCTCCCCGCAGGCTGCCCACGGACGGGAGCGGCTGGCCCCCGGCGGCTGTTTGGCCCCTCTGCGCGATCTTTCGTTTCAGTGATGCTTTCAGTGCAGCGGGACCTTCTGTGGTCCTCGAGGGACCCGCGGGTGCGATGCATCTGTCGGCAGAGCCGTGCCGAGCTCGGGTCTCGGGCCTGGTGCTGCTCTTACGTAGCAGGCAGACAAGCTGTCATTTCGCTTCAAGTAGTTTTTCTTAGTTGAAGAAACCATGAGCTTCCCCCACGTTTTCATTCGGTAACTGCTGGCTTTCACAGCTGGGTTTTTATATCAAAGTTTTCTCGCATTTGGATAACAACCAGTCATTGGATGTTTGTGGTTGGCATGCAGAACTTCCTTGCAGAATCATAGGTAGGTCACTGATCTTTCTGTACATACTTCGAGGAGGCTGACTGTCCTGTCAGGAAAGAGTTCTGAGGTTTCAGTTTACAAGGATGCCTGTAAGCCATGAATCAGTCTGCTTTAATACTAAAAAATACCCTTCAAGCATTGGTTCTTTCTCTCTGGTAGGACCAGACCCGCCCTGCATGCCTCTCAGTTTGGTTTTTGTTCTCTGGCATCACCTCTTTCGCTGTAAGGTGGGGTCTTCAGGTTTAATACAGAGCAGGTTAACGCTGCTTTGCCTCTGACAATAGAGCAGAACAAGCCAAAGTACACTTCTGCTGCCTGCTCATTTGTCAGTCTTTAATGCTTCTCCTGTGTGATTCACTTTCTGCAAATCTTCATCTTTTTTTGTTTTATGATGCTCCATGTATTCGGAACATCTTTCCTCTTGTGCGTGCAGTGTTGTTGCTTAAGGAAATCCAGTCTTTTCATTTTTCCATTGCTGACTGACAGCTTCAACTTCCAACCTGCACTGCACAGCTTTCTGTCTCGTGTCTGCACCATTTCCGACAAGTGCCCTGCCATGCAAAGCATGTGGTGCAGGTAGGGTTCTTTGTAGGCTGGCGGGGGGAGACAGGAGTGTGCCAAGTCCAGTTGTTTAAAAACATAATTCTGTTGAAGCTGGTGAGCATTTTCAGGCTCGTCCATGCTGTGCTCTTCCCTTTTCATTGTCATCATCTGTGGCGTAACCTAAGTCTGAATGTAAACCTTTCCTTTGATACACAAGCAGGTTGTGTATCAGCTGAGCCCATTTCTTTTTCAAATGGGATTGCTTGTATCCAGGTATGCCAAAGGGCTTTGTGATTAATAATTAGCACAATTATGAATCATAAATCTGTGTTTTCACTTTGGAAGCGGTGACATTAACCCAGGACCCCAGTCCAATATGGCTAAAGTGTTGTTCCACGTACCCAATGTGCATAACTCTGTATTTTTGTTTCTCTTCTTTAGATGATGAAAGTCACACAGAATCAAAACTTCAACATGAACAAGATAAATCAAACTCCCTTCCCATTCCTTCCGTTTCCAAGCGAATCGTGCTTGGTGATTCTGTCTGTAACATGGCAGGCACGGCTGACCACGCAGGCAGCATGGTAGACCTCAAAGGGGATAAGGACTTGTTCAGTAAAACTCCAGAGCTTGTCAATGAGGGTACAAGTGAGCTCCGTCACCGTAATAGAGGGGAACTGCCATCTGAAGCTGCACCACGGCCACCTAGACATGGATTAGACCAGTACTTATCCAGATTTGATGAAGCTCTGAAGCTGAGGAACCAGCTGATGAATGAGAAGCCAAGCCAAGAAAATGGGAATGCAGTGGAGGAGTTTGACTCTTTCCGCATTTTTAGATTGGTGGGATGTGCTCTGCTTGCCATCGCAGTCAGGGCTTTTGTGTGCAAGTACTTGGTGAGTTCAGGGAAACAAACAATCCTATTCTGTTTTGCTAGTTTACTGCTTTCTCACTGTGAAATACTCTTTACGTAGGGCTGAAATCTGTCAGTAGTGACTGAGTTGGGAACTTCAAGCACTCTTTACATTTCCAACAACTGTATAAAACAGTGTTTGAGCAGCAGAAGCACTGGAATAGCTGTTGCAGCTTAAGTCTCCTGCAAGTTTATTCCCATCTTTGTGAGCATGAGTCAACTGCTCTTCTAGTTTGAAGTCTACAAAAGAATAATAGAGTAAGAACAACCATAGTTGTCCCAAGATAAGCAGATCCTACTCCTTTATCAGTCTTCTGAGAAAAGTACTTCCTCAGTATTCCAGGTGTCTGCCAGTACACTGTAGAGGTGTGTGGCTAGCACAGCCTGCCACCTCCTGGATCGCTGGGCTCATTTTTACCCGCTGCTGTATACTTTGCAATTTCAGGTTTTTAGGCTCAAAGAAAATAAGACAGAACCTTATATTTTACATGTAACTTGTCTCCTTAGGTTTGTAGTATTCAAGATTGCTGTTGATATTGTCCACAAATTATTTTTTTACCTACCTAATTTTCTTTTATGACTTGGGAAGCATTAGATTTCTGTGTTTTCTTAGCTTCTTCTGACAAAGTTAATTTTTGTGTGTTCTTTTCTGTTCCTTCAGTCAATATTTGCACCATTTCTTACTCTACAACTTGCTTACATGGGACTGTCCAAGTACTTTCCAAAGGTAAAATATTTTTTCAGAATTAGATTAATTTGAAATGTTTTAAATTCAAACTTGTGCTTAGATTGTATTGATTTCGGATCAATGCATGTGAAGTATCCTTCCCTTGTTTTAAACTGTGGAATTGAGAGTTACCAAACGCTGATAGTTGATTCTAGTTTTTAATCTTCTCAGATTTAGTCCAAATCCTTTTTAGAGCTGCTGTGAAAATGTGGAGTAGCAACTTGTTTAGCTGTAGCCTAATTAAAAGCATCTGAGCAGGAAAGCCAGGTAATTCTTTCACATATTTACGAAACTTTTGCTTTTCTCCCAGATGGTGCTCTTCTGTGGTTACCGTTTGCTCTGTCAACAGCCATTTTGCATGTGATACCTGGAGAAAATTTGGGAGGGTGTTTGCTACAAAATGACACAGTCCTTGGGTTTTTAAGGGCTCTGCATTCCATTGCTAGTATCAGTCTGAATGGCAACTGGAAATGAGACATTTATTTGTGTGTGCAGCTTGCTGCTTATCAGCAAGATTTGCTATGAGCACTTGCTTTATATATTTACACCAGTTAATTGTGCTCAAGTATTTGGTTGATGATTTTGTCAGGTCTACAGTGCAAAGTGGGGTTGAATGATGCTCAATCCATAGTTGAAAGGGAACAGTTGCATTTTAAAAGGAATAATAGATTAGCCATAGAAAATCAGAATAAACAAGCGGTTCTTTTGTACTTAAGTATATCATTGAAAACTAAACTTCATAGTAGTCATTCTAAGCTGACGTGTCAAAACACAAAACCGTAGAATTAGCCTTAGACTTGCACTAGCTCATCTGCTAGATCTTTTTGATCATGTTTCTGCTGGTTTTTAAAATCAGCTCTCCAGTTTCAGAATTTAAAGAGGTAGTTCATTTCCACAACTTGCTTTTACTGCACTTATACCCAGATGAGCTCCATCGGCTTGTTATCCTTCATTTTTCTCTCATGAAACCTAGAAGGATTCTTGAAAGCTTAATTTAGATTGGATTAAATTAAGAAATCCAGCAAGTATCATCACATTTTCAGCCACTGTCACCTTTTCCTGCCTGTCAGACTTTGCATCCTTGGGATTTGTCATCTTGAGAAGAGCAGCTGTCAAAAGGGTTTGGGGGCATTTCTGAGTTCAGAGGATAAAACTGTCAAATGGAGTCATACTAAAATAGAAATGAACAGTTGGGTTTCAATTCTAAATCATTTTTCTGTGTTAGAAAAGTAGCAGTATCTTTTGCTGAGTAGTGTGATGGGATTAATCCGGTTCTGCCAGTGGAAATGCCTGGCTTGGCTTCTTGCACCCAGGTTGCCCTTGTCTGGGATGCTTCCCACTCGTGCAGAAGCTGCTACACAGCCCCACTTTACAGCCTGCTCGGAGTGCCAGCCTGAAGTAGGCATAATATCTGTGATGAATTTTGTCTGCTTTTAACCAGCCTCTTGCTCAGCTCTAGTGGATCCACCACAGCATGAATCTGTAGCTAGGATAAGTGCTGTGAATCCTGGAGCACGCCTGAGGAGAATCAGTCCAAACCTGCTACTCTTACCGATGAACTTGGAATGTGCCTGGCTGTGTCTGAAATCAGCACAACGTTCATGACATGTAAAGCAGAATTGGATTATAACAGAAGAACTAACATAATACTGGTTTGTTTGTTTTCTTCTTTTAGTGTGAGAAGAAGGTGAAAACAACGGTATTAACTGCTGCTCTTTTACTGTCTGGAATCCCTGCAGAAGTGATTAGTCGCTCCATGGACACCTACAGCAAAATGGGAGATGTTTTCACAGACCTTTGTGTCTATTTCTTTACTTTTATCTTTTGCCATGAACTTACACTGTTTTTTGGTTCTGAAGTACCATGATGGCTGCAGAATTCAGCGCTGTAGTTACACTAAAGCTTTCTGGACTGTATTCCTTTGATGTCGTCTGACTGTGCAGAGAGGTTTAAACCTTCATTAAAATTCTTACCTGTTCGAATGCTTGAAAGGAGCCTTAAATCCAGTCATTTTGGGAAGGGAAGAGCAGGGTCCCAGACTGCCAGTTGTATTGGTTCGGTTTATTTAAATACTGTGTCTGCCTATTATAAATGTGAAGAATAGGATGCAAGTGTCAGTGGATGATTTATTTGGCTTAGTTAGATGATGCCCTTCTCAGCCTCCTTCAAAAACATTTACAAAGCTGTCTTTGTTTTCAGTGAGAACAGAGAATTCCTTTCAGCACAAACATAGATGTGTACATATCCAGTATGACTATCGCTAACGAGAACTGCTCATTTTGTGGTGTTCCCATTTTTTTAAGAAAGCTCTAAATAAAAGAAATCCCTGCAACCCCATGTTCATGTTCAGAATGTTGAACCACGTAGCTGCTTCTGGAGAATGTTGGTGAAACATGCCACTTTGTTGTCCTAATCTTCGCCTCGCTATACATTATTTGTGATTGTGATTAATTTAATTTGATTATTATAGTGCAAAACAATTAAGCAAAACCAACACCAAAAAAGCCCTGTCGCTTACAAATGTCATCAGTCAAAAAGTAGGAAGAAATAAAATTGTTAATCTCACCTGTTTGTGAGTTTCCAGCAACCTAATCCTAGTGTAGCTCATTCACGTGGGGTTTTTTTTTTTTATTATTATTATTTTAACAGTTTAGCTCATGAGGGGAAGGTCATATATCCTGGCAACCAACTGCAGTAGCAAGTGTTTGCTCTAGTATATGTAAAACTTACAAGGGAGCTGGTTTTTTTTTCTACCTCTGCAGGATTGCCTAAGACAACTTCAATATGACATTAATTTCTGCAGTTTGTCTCTGTTTATTACCAGACATTTTCATGTAAACAGGATCTTAATTGCAGAGGGGTTTTGCTCCTGCTGTGGCATGCTGCACCCAGCAGCATACAATCTTTGATTCAGCAGAGCTCTTTACATTAACTTTTTTGGTATGTTTCTGAAATCAGCCCGGTGAAATCACAGTAACCATTCCTGTTTAAATCCTGTACGCTGCAAGTGACGGTGAAATAAAAAATAGCACTTTGAGCTGACTCCCAGATGAAGATCTATGTATGGAGGGAGAGTAGCGTTTTGTATTTTTTTTTCATGGATGTCCAGCCACATAGGCGAAAAGAAAACAAATATGGATGAGTCCCGTCACTGGATAAAGTAGAGAGCTAGCAAATGCTCTTGTTTTCAGTCTCCTAGGGATTTTGCACAGCGAGAGGAAGGAAGCGTCATTCCAAATAGTCAACTTAAACGCTGATGATCTGTGAAAATTTCTATTGAAGCTAAATTCGGTATTATTTTCAACCTGCAGTTTTCTGTTTAGAATCTGACCTTTCAGGTAATCTAGGTCAATGCCTTTTTTTAGTGTAGAGAAACACCTATTTATCTTGGGGTTTGGCTGCAGAAATTTTTTTAGGCAGCAGAAGTGTTTGATTGTGCCTCTTTAAATAGCCCTGCTTTCTGCTTTTTTCTGTTAAAGCGTCCTGCTGTAATTTTAGCGCTGCATTCCTGACCCTAAGTTAGAGACAGGTTTGTTTGTGGCATGGAAACAAGGAACTTATGTTTTGATTTGATAATTTTTGTGTTTTTACTGATTATTTTACAGTGAGTATCATGTTACAGGTGTCCAGGGCTGGGCTGATAAGATTCTGATTTAGGTCTATTAGCACAAATATTTATTCAGAAGCTTTAAATTTGTTTATATTAGACAGGAATGTCAGCAAATCGAAATAGCTGTCATTTAAATTAAGGTTGAGAGATGTAAATAATGAGTTTTCTCAAAAGTTACGCTTGTTCTGACACTATTTACATGCCCAAATGTAATACCAATAAATTGCAAAAATACTGTCTACTGACATCTGCAAAAAGCAACAGATTTTTAATGCTCAGCTTAACACTTTTAATCCTGTTTGGCTAAATGCTAGAAGTGCTGACCCACCTGCTGTACGTTCACTCCACCCCTTGCACCATCCTTATATGCAAGGGAAGATGAAACGGGTTTTCTTCTCGAGTAGTGAGAGAAATCTTGCTGCAAGACCAAACCTGGAACTTTTCAGCCCGTTATCGCTTGGTTTTGCCCGACGGCTTCGGGGTGGGCTGGGGGAAGGACCAGGAGGGCGCTTGAGCTAAATGGCACTTCGTCCCCTCCAGTCAAGAAATGAATCCCGTCTAGTCCGTTTTTAACTTATCTCTGTTCATGTACATCATTGTATTTAATGTTTATTGCCAAACTGATTGTTTTCTATTAAAAGTATATTTGTTACCCCCTTCCTTGGCGGTCTGTCCTGGCTCGGGAGGAGGGTTGTGGTGCGTGGCGGACACCTTGCACCAGGAATCCCGCCTGGGCTGGGCAGCAAGGACGGGGCCGAGGCCTCTGCGCGGAGTGGGGCGGCGGAGCTGCCCATTCCTGGGCGCTGCCTGTTCTTGCCCGTTTCAGGGCGCTGCCCGTTCCTGCCCGTTTCGGGGCACTGCCTGTTTCGGAGCACTGCCCGTTTTGGAGCGCTGCCCGTTCCTGCCCGTTTCGGGGCACTGCCCGTTTTGGGGCGCTGCCCGTTCCTGCCCGTTCCTGGGCGCTGCCCGTTTCGGGGCGCTGCCCATTCCTGCCCGTTTCGGAGCGCTGCCCATTTTGGAGCACTGCCCGTTCCTGCCCGTTTCGGGGCGCTGCCCATTTCGGGGCGCTGCCCGTTCCTGCCCGTTTCGGGGCACTGCCCGTTTTGGGGCGCTGCCCGTTCCTGCCCGTTTCGGGGCGCTGCCTGTTTTGGGGCGCTGCCCCCCCCTGCCCGCGCCCGTCCGGCTGCCCCGCGCCGGCGCTGCGCCCTCCGGCCGCCATGGGCCGGGAGTCCAGGTGAGGGCAGCGGGGACGCCGCCGCCACCGCCGGCCTGGCCCGCGCCGGCGCTCGCGGCTTACCCGGGGGTGGCGGCGCCGTGCGGGTGGCGGCGCGGGGGGAACAAAGGGCGGCGGCGGGCGCGCTGAGGGCCGCGGCGGCCGCCGGGGCTGGGCCCGGCGCGGGAGCCAGGAGCTCGCCCTGAGGGCAGGGCAGGGCGCGGGGCCCTGGGCCCCTCCGCGGGGAGCTCCGGGCTCCCCCTGCCGCTCCGAGGGGCCGCCGGGGGTCGTGGCCGCCTGTCCGGGCCCCGAGGCGCGTTAGGGCTCCGCGGGGCGGGCGGCTGCGCGGCGGGGCCTTGGGTCCCGAGCGTCGGGGCTCCCAGGCGCGACCCCCGCGCCGCTCGGGGCCCCGCTGGCCTTTGCTTCAAACCGATGGCGGTGGCGTAATTAGCCGGGTGGGCTTTCGTTACCGGGATCAGGCGTTTTCGCTTGTTCTTCTGAAGTTTATGGAGGGTCGCGTATCTTTTGTCCTCTCCTGGGTTGTGTAAACGCTCGATTTCGGCGTTGTAACCGACTCAGCCGTAATGCGATCGTGTACTCGGCGGGTTTCGGGTCAAGCCCGTGCTGCCGGGTGGTTTGGAGCTGCTCACGCCTACCGGGCTTTCAGCCAGCCCCGTCATTTCCAAGCGCCGTGGTGGCACCCGTCTCTGTTCCCTGGTTTAATCAGGCTGTCAGATTTTAACGCTAAAACTGCGGCACAGGAGGTCCTGCTCTGCGTGCAGCTATCCCGACACGCTAACGGCTTCCCAGGTCTGTAACGGAGATTTATCCTGACGAGCTGAAATTCTAACAACCGGCTTGGGTTCACATTAGTGATTCAGTGAAGAGCTGGGTACTCCCATAGAGGTGTCCAAATTAGTTTGAAACTCGCTCGGGCAGCGGTTGGTGCCAGCAGGACACTGTTAGAGGCTCGGGCTGCAAAATCTCGGGGGAGCTGAACGCCAAACTGCTGGCGCTGGAGCTCGCAGGACTCCCTGGTTTATCACCGTACAGCTTCTCTTCTGATAACGGCAAGGGTTTTTTTTTCTGTTTGGGCTAAAAAGAATGTTAAAAGTGGGGTTAATTTTCTATTTTAATACCTACAGAAAGTTTTAAAAGTGCAGAAGTGGTAAGAGGGTGAGAGTGAATGGTGGGTGGAGATGGGTGGGGTGGGCTGCATGTGCTGGAGTTGACGTAAAGAAATGTTCATCAGCTTTTGAAACCTGGAATCATCCATTCAGCTTTATTGCACACTGTAGATAATGAACTAATAACTAAAACTTTTTAGTTTTCTAAAATTAAAAGATGAGAAAGGGGGCAAATACAGAGCAGATCCCGTGGCATTTTGTGACAGAGGTGGGAAAGAAATTAGAGATCTCTCCTTGCGTTCAGTTATACTGCTGATAGGCGGTATATGGATATCGTGCTGCTGCTGAACTGATTCCAAATGTACGTGGTACCTAAGTATACCAAAGTGCTGAAACAAACTATGTTATTTTTAGTGCCAATACTGTTGTAATACAACCCTGTGTGGCAGTGACGGAAGGGGAAGAAGGAGGTGGGGGGCTTGAGGGCTTCTCTGCTTTTTCCCACTTCCCAAGCCTGGCTACTAGGCTTGTCCGGAGAAAGGGTCTGTGGGTCCTGGGCTACAGGAGGGTGAACAAGGGAATTATTCTGGTGTGGTGACTGAAAATCAAGAATTGGGAGGAAGAGGATATGGTCATAGTTGAGGTCCCTCTGTGACTTGTACGCTCAGCTGAAGAGTTTCCTGGGGAATTCCTAGCCCTACCCTCTCCCCGCCCTGTGGCTGGGCTAAGAGAGCATTAATGAGGGGAGAAGAGGAGAATCCCATCTCCATCACACACCCCTCAAGCCTCGCTAACTTCTTAAAGCTGCTGTTGTGAAGTTTGATGATGTTACGGAATTTTGATGTCAGCGTCGTAAAGGCCTTGACGATTGCTGTGTCACATAAGCTCAGGGGTTTATGTTTCTTTATTTGCAGTTTGACAGCTTTTCCACTGAGCAGAGGAATAATTTGCCTAGCCTACCTGGGTAAAAATTGTATAAAAAGCAACAAAGAACAGTTTTATTTGTTCGACAAAGTTTGAGATTGCTTCAAAGAGTCTTCGTCTTTTCCTATGTATAATGGAAATCAGTGGATTTCTAAAAAGGAAGCTGTTCTTGATGGTCTAGTGTTCTCGTGATGTACTTATAGTAGTACTCTAAAAGAGAACAAAAATATGGCCAAGTAATTCCTCTGATTTCAGTATCGTTAGGAGTACGTGTATGTTAATCAGTTTGGCAAGATGAATACAAATGTTTAGAAACTTTAAAAGTCCAAGAAAGTAAGACAAGTAATTCTTTTTAGCCTTTCCGCCTAGATATGACAAATATAATTTAACTGCAAATTGTTCCCATGCTCATATTCCATCTTTTGTGAATTTATGATGCAGGCATTATCGGAAGCGCTCTGCGTCACGTGGACGCTCTGGTAGCCGTTCTAGAAGTCGTTCTCCATCTGACAAAAGAAAACGTGGAGAAGACAGACGCTCTAGAAGTAGAGATCGAGAACGTAGACGTGAGAGGTCGCGCAGTAGGGACAAGAGAAGGTCTCGATCGCGTGACAGAAAGCGTCAAAGGTATGACTTACCAATTCCATTCAAAGTACATAAAAATGCCTGTCATCTGAATACCGATGTTCTTGCTCTATAATTAGTTACTTTGCTGCTGTTTATGACAGATTTTACTATGCTTAATGGTTTTGCTTATTAAATGGTTTCTAGCTGCTGGTGCTGGAGTTTATAAGCTCTTAGAGGTCTTGATGATTGTTGGATTCCTTTTACAACTTGTTCCTCAATAGCAGGCTAAAATTATACTGTGATCACATGCTAAATAAATACAATTTTGTTCTGTGGCAGACGTTCAAGAAGTAGAGAAAGGGAACGGAGCCGAGAGAGACGAAGATCCCGGAGCCGAGAGAGGAGGCGCTCTAGAAGCAGAAGTAGAGGTAGACGGTCTCGATCCTCCAGTCCAAGCAAGAACAGGAAAACAGAAAACAGGTATTTGTGTTCTCTAATTGCAGTCAATGTCATAGTGACAAAATACTGTAAAACTATTGGTAGCGTGGAGGGAGTCATCAGGCAAAACCACGCGAAGCTTTGGTTTGTCGAACAAGGAGAATATTATGCGAGTGTACTGTTATGATCTTTTCCCATTGCTTGAGGTGCCTAACGCAGTTTGTTGTGAGGACGTTTCTGTAAAAGAAGAAGATCCAAGTTGTGGCAGCTAAAAAATGCAGTTAACTTTAAAGTTAAGGCTGAACTTCATCCTGAAAGTTTTGTGGTGCTTCATTGTTACCTCAGGTTCCAGTATCAATAAGTAATGTTTTGTGTCCCAGCATGTACGCCCATATTAGTAAAGTACAGGTGCTCTCTAGCACAGGCATTGCATTGAAGTATAACTTCCTTTAAACCTGTAAATTACTGGAGAATAGTAAGTTTTAGTTACTGGATTTGCTCCAGTGCCGTGTTCTCAGTGATGCGCTGTATCATTTTCTTTCTCAGATAAAGCACTTTATTTCTTTGGAAACATAGAGGGCTTTAAAAAAAAATACGGGTAGGGTAGTAGTAGGGGATCTATAAACGGCATCATGGTGACATCTATAACAGGAATTTCTAAACTGTTCTAAGTGCCACTGATTGTACCTGAGCTCAATGTTTCATCCATTCTTTACAAAAGAAGTGTTTAAAAAAAAAAATGTAAGCCAATGAAGTTTGGAATCTGCTTTTTTCAATTACATTTGTGCAGAGAAATAAAATATATAGTGTAACACGTCAGAGAAGCTCAAGAAGTCTGCTTTGGTAAAGCCACTGCCTGTTTTTCTGCTGTTTGTTGAATTCTGTGGGTGTGCTTACTGCTGCAATCAATACGGATTTGACAAGTCTATGGGGTTTACAATTGAGTAAACTGTCTAGTAAATAGATTTAGTAAAAAGGTGAACCTTGAACTCTCTTAGATGTTGACTTTAGAAAAGTGTAAAAACTTACCGCAGGTCGTGTTCTTTTAAATATACTTCAGTGGAATTTTCAGGTAGGATTACAGACAGCATATAATCATGCTGCACTGTAAAATGAGTAGGAAGTCCTGAAGTCGTAACAGCAGACCCTATAAAGAATAAGCAGGTTGATGACAATCTAGAAATTGTGAGAAGCCGGAATCACAAAGTCTTTTGGAATCAGCGTATGCTTTGTATTAGAATAGCCCAATGAAAAAGACTTAATGAGATTTAATTGGCTGAAGTGATTTTAAATTTATTATCATGAGTTAGCACATGTTTGGTTTGGATGCTTTTTTTTTTTTTTTTAATTGGAAGCAAGTAAGGATAATAAAATCTGTGATAAGTGGGTTTTGTATGAAATGTAAGTCTGCATGTTACATTTGAGTTACAGAAGTAGCTTTTCCCAGGGAGAATTGGTTTTATGTCTTTCAGCCAGTACTGTATGCTCAGGGGGACATTCAGACTTCCATGGCAAGATGCTAGATCACTTTGCCTTTCTCTAGAAATTCAACAAACGGGAAATTTTTACTATTTCTCCTTTAACTACTGTCTTGAAGGAGGTGTAAAACAAACTGCAGAACCACTGGAGTATCAGTTGTAAGTGTTCTGGAAATGAAGTCTGCAACTTCCCCCGTAAAGAAACGAGAAGAGCAGAACCCCAGCACGTGACTTGGTGGATTGCAATAGATTCTACAATTCTGGTAGTAAAAGGGAATATTTCCATGAAATGGAAAGATTCTCTGGGAGTCAGTGTGCTTTAGTGTAAGGTCTTTGAAAACATAAGCCTGTGCAGGGTGTTCATAGTTCTGTTTCTATCCAGCACATGTTTATTCCCACCCTGAGAAAAGCTGTAATGTTCTAAGAAATCTTTGATCTTACCTTTCAGATCAAGATCTAAAGAAAAGACAGAAGGCGTGGAAGTTTCCAAAGAAAAGAAAAAAGACAAAGACGACAAAGAAGAAGAGAAGGATAAAGATGCTACCACAAATACTGTGGCCACTGAGGTAGATGCTTTTAACACTTACAAATTTAAAAGATAGAATTTAAACCAGGAATTAAATTAGCCATAGATTACTGCGTTAACAAAAGAAAACCTGTTCTTAGAGCTGGACAAAATCCCCACTGAATGAGAGAATATTCTCTTCAGTAACACGGACTCCTGTCATGGGATGCGCTTCCAGTTCTTGGCATAAGAAACATTCTTCTCAGTTCAAGATTTCAAACTGCTTAGACTGCAAACCACAGACAAGCGTCAAGGATCTCTCCTTTTTCACATATTGGGTGTCAGTAGAGGAGCTTAAAAATTTTTTTCACCTCTGGACCCATGCAGGAATCAAAGAACAAAGTGAGAGGGAAGCTCACTTTGCCTTGTTCCATGACATGAAAAGATCTGCCCAGATGAAGAATTCCCAAACTAGCAGTTTTAGCTAACTCTTCTAAACCAGCACACGGTTACTAACCCTCCTTTGCTCACAGCAGCTGCACTGTCAGTGAGGGCTCCCCAGGCATAAACCAATCACAGGTTTTTGTACTAGAAGGACTTTTGGAAGTAGAGGGTAACACAGTAATTCTTTAGTCTTTTATGGATCAATGGCTAAAATGAGTTGAAACTCACTGGTGTGAGTTACAATATTTTTTTTCTAGTAAATAAAGGGAAGTTTAATTCACTATTATCTTAAAAATTATATACTAGCTACTATAATGAAAAATAAAATAGTTAACTGCATTTCTGACTTGAAAATGTTACAGTTGATGTTGGTGTTTGTCGTTCACTTCTGCTGTGATACATTTGTGGATGTCCAGTCCTCTACAGCACGCTCACGCCACAGTTACATTTGTTTGAAGAAGCATAGGCTAAAGCCAGTGGCCATTAATTTTTCACTATTTGGTTGTTTATCATAGAATTTTGATCAGAACAAACTAGAAGAAGAAATGAGAAAACGAAAAGAAAGAGTGGAGAAATGGAGGGAAGAGCAACGCAAGAAGGCTATGGAAAACATTGGAGAACTGAAAAAAGAAATTGAAGAGATGAAGCAGGGGAAAAAATGGAGTTTAGAAGATGATGATGGTATTTAAATTTTTATATATAACAGTTAAACTACTTTTTCTCCTAATAATATTTTTATTACATTAGCTTTAAAGCATTTAATTGCTCTTCAGAATGTGAACTATAAAGTAACAAAGCCGAAATCTGGTCGTGGCTTCAAATGGTTTAAGATACAATTGAGATTAACAAACTGGAGAGATTGATATGAGGAAAAATGATACAGTAATAATAAAACTGGACTACAATTATTTGGGTAGACTAATAGTTTAACACAGGTGAGCACTTTTCTCTTTCCCTGTCTGTTTTATTCCCATCTCCCTTGCTTGCGTTAGATGATGAAGAGGAAACTGCAGAAGGGGAAAAAGAAGGCAATGAGGTTGAAGATGAAGAGTTAGATCCTTTGGATGCTTACATGGAAGAAGTCAAAGAAGAGGTCAAGAAGTTCAATATGAGAAGTGTGAAAGGTGGAGGTGGGAGTGAAAAGGTAAAATCACTTATTAAGATTTCTTATATTTGTCTTTTAAAAACAGCTTTGTGTTTTAGTATCAAAATGGCTTTAAAAAAAAAGAAGGAAAGTGCAAAAATGCAAGGAGTAAGTCAGATGCACTCAGTGGCTGTTTGCCTTACCTTTAATTTCCTGGTGTTTTTATCAAGCTGTTTTATCAGGCATTATTCTGATAAATTTCACTGAAGGAAATGAAAAATAATCCAGAATAATGCATTCAGAAATACAAATACTCTGTATATTTTATACAGTATGGTTTTTGTTTTATATGATAGCACAATTGTTTTTCTCAACTGTTTTTGTAGAAATCCGGACCAACTGTTACCAAGGTAGTAACCGTGGTGACAACCAAAAAGGCAGCTGCAGAGTCAGAGAAGAAGAAAGGGGAGCTCATGGAAAATGACCAAGATGCAATGGAGGTAATGAAAGTGTCTTGTATTTCTACTATGAAAAGGCAATGTGCCTCTTTATAAGAGGCATGAGGATGAGGGTAATCCTGGGATTTTTCCATCTCCTAGGAGATAAGCATTTAGTTATTTAATTTGCAGAACCACACTTACAAGATTTTTCGATGTTACGCATTTTCTTGTTACTTGTACTGTTTTGGGGGGAAATTGCCATCACAGCTGTATTGTTCAGAGGCAGCATTGTACAGATGAGAACTGAATGAGTGCAGCAGGTTGTCTGGCTTTGTAATTGTTCTTAGTATGGCTGGGCTGGTGTACGTCACATGGAGCGTGTGTTCAGTTCACGTGTTCATGTTACTGGAATTGGGCAGGCAGTCCTGGTGATCCTGTGTGTGAATGACCCACGAGCTAGTATAGAGTGTTCACATACGCAGCTGCTCGGTCTGCACATTCAGCAGCGTGTATCTGATAGGAAAAAAAATGGGGTTTGTGTGTTACATTTCTGTTGAATTTCTTTGTAAGTATAAATATGTTCATTTCCAAAACACCTGTAAGTTATGGATCTCAAAACACTTCATAAATCATAATGAGAAATCTCTCTTAGCGCAAATGAGAGACAGATGTTCTCATTTTACAGTTTAGGGAACAGTAGAAAGGAGTTTGATTCTGCCTAGGGCTACAAAACGCTTTGCCAAGTCATGTGTTCTAGTAGACAGCACCCCAAACCAAATTTATAAGCATTTTCTGTTACACTGGCTGTAAATAACAAATGTGTTGTAGTAGGAAGAGGTGGTACGAGCAGATAAATGTCAGCTGCCCTCTCTGGATGTGGGTTCGATGAACTGGTAGATCTCCCAGTAGTCCTTCCAGTGTGCAGTTTTTTGCATGTTAAGCAGTGACAGATCAGCGTGAATGTTGAATTTTAACAGAATGGTGCTCTGGGATTCTCAGAGCAATCTTGCTCAGTGATTGGACCTGAACTTCTCAGAATTACTCTACTGTGGCCAAACTGCTTTCATAAAATGCTTCCGGGAGAATAGGAATATTGAGTACTTAATGTGGTTGTGTGTGGTGTTGTAGGCCTGAACAGTTGTTAAGGGAATGGGCACGCTCCTGGCAGGAGGTCTTGGAGAGACAGCCTTGCCCAGGCCATAGGCTAGATACCTGCTAGCACTGTAGCTCAGCTAGGTCGTGCAAAGCGCTGTGTTGCTGCAGTTCCAGCATTAGTAGTACTCGACTAGTTTAAAGTTGAGTTGGGTGCATCTGCCAGAACTGTGACTGCAGCGGGACACAAACCAGTGGTATGCTGGTGGGGTTACTATTTCTGTTGTATGGCAGTGATTATTTCTGAATGGCAAGGCTGGTAGTTAGTATTCATAAAGTCAGGAAAGTGATACGGAACACGGTGAAAGTTAAGGTTTGGGAGAAACACGAAAGAAATAGATGAGAGAACAACTGGGACTTTTCCTAAACTGAGAGCACGTTTTTGGTATCTGGTCTAATAGGGTAAGGAGTAACTGTTGCTTCTGAGTAAAGTTCCTCTATAAATGAAAAACCAGACCCTCTCAGAATACCATTCATACTAATTTATACACAAATTATAATCTCTACAGTATTCCTCAGAAGAGGAGGAGGTTGATCTTCAGACTGCCCTGACTGGCTATCAGACCAAGCAGAGAAAACTGCTAGAACCCGTGGATCATGGAAAGATAGAGTACGAACCTTTCAGGAAAAACTTCTATGTTGAAGTACCAGAACTGGCCAAAATGACTCAAGAAGGTGAGGACAAATACAACCAGAACACCTTGGGTACTATTAAAGAAAAGAATGATGGATTTATTTTTTTTTATGTGCAAAGAAAGAGCAAGTTATTTTGGAATATAAAGAGCATTTGGAGCAACCTGGTATAGAAAACCACTGAATCAGTTAGATTGCTATTATTGATAACTTCATATAATTATATATGAGGCTTTGATTGAAAAATTTGCCTGAGTCCTTTCCACCTATCTCCAGTACTTATGTGTAACGAGCTAAAAGCCATTTTTCTGGTGGTGATAAAAGTGGTATTTCATGTCCAGGGACAGATCGACAATATTTTGACCAACGTAGTAGAGAAATGTCAAGTTTGACTCTGTTGTAACGCAAACTCTATTTCAGAGGTGAACGTGTACAGGCTGGAGTTGGAGGGAATTACAGTCAAGGGAAAAGGCTGCCCCAAACCAATAAAAACCTGGGTACAGTGTGGTATTTCCATGAAGATTCTCACCGCCCTCAAAAAGTAAGCGAGCGCTTTATGAACTGTATCATGCTTGGTTTTGCTCACAGAATTCTATCATATGTTTATGAGAAAAACCTTTTTCTTTGTTGCACAATGCAACGTGTCCCTCTTTGTAGATGTTGCATATATAGTCATCAGAGCATTTATCACTCACTATTGAACTGTTGTTATGAGCTCTTCCTTCTGCCATTTGTATCATGCTTTTGCTGCTCATTTTTAAGCTGTATTTTTTGAATAGCACTGGTATGTACACATAAATATGAATATGCAAATTTTTTTAGCATGACTTTGTGCTTCATGTCTGTTAAATCCTATCTTGTTCTTAAAATATCTTTTCTTTCTTTCTTTAAGGCATGGCTATGAAAAGCCCACTCCCATTCAAACCCAGGCTATCCCAGCAATTATGAATGGACGCGATTTGATTGGCATTGCTAAAACAGGAAGTGGAAAAACTATTGCATTTCTGTTGCCCATGTTCAGACACATTATGGATCAGAGAGCGTTAGAAGAAGGAGAAGGTCCCATAGGTACGAAGCTTTTATTTTCATAATTGCTGTTTAAATAAATAAAAACTCAAGCATATGCTTCAGAAGAGTCTTCAGTTCTTTGTTATAGGGAGGATTGCTTACTTACTAATGTCCGTTAATGAGTGGCTTTTTTTTAATTTAGTTGATGATCACCATGCTGTTTAATGGGGTTTGTGGTGACTGTGCTATCTAATGTTGTTTCAAGAGCACTTGCGTGACCTTTGATTTTGAAACTTGGACCAGAGTTCCACCCCATCCTCATACTGTCTTAACTCTCTTTCTTGAAATTACATACATACGTACATACAAGTGAATTACTTTAAATGTCATTACAAAAGATTAATTTTTATTGTATAAATAACATTTACCTTCCAATGTCTGATGAAAATGCTTTGCTTTTCAGCTGTCATTATGACACCTACTCGCGAGTTGGCTTTGCAGATTACCAAGGAGTGTAAGAAATTCTCAAAGACACTTGGGCTTCGGGTTGTCTGTGTTTATGGAGGAACAGGAATCAGTGAACAGGTACACAGAAGACATACCTCACTTGTTAAATAATTCTTGAACTTTATTAGCTAATGTTACTTTTGCAGGAAATTTAGTTCCTTTGTCTATCCCATAAATCCAGGACATTTGCAGCCTTCATTATGGATTTTCTCTGTATGAATGGTAGTAATGCAAAAGCTTACGCTTTTGCCCATAACTTAGCCTTAATCATAATGATCTTCTTGAAAATTCGCAAGTATTGTTCTTAAAAGTTTTGCACTGTTTCTGCATGTACTGAGCGTGGCAGTAATCAAACTATTGGTGGGATGTGATAGTTTGAAAGTTATTGAGAAATTACATTTTCATGAGAGTTCCCCTCAGGATAACAAAAGCCAGAAAATGTTAACTTGGGTTTATAGCATTAACAAATACTACATGTTAGAGTAATTCAGAGATTAATCTCAAGGGGTCCCTCCCCACCTCCCACTCCTCACCGCTTATGGAAACATTGGGAGTGATCATCTGTGATGGAACATGGCTTGTTTAGTATCAGTTGTCCCTGATATAACACGTGACATTTCTTATAGGCCCTTAACTGTAGAGAAGTCATATCCCCATTATAACTGCTTCAAGCGGTGGTAACTTAGATTGTCAGAGGTTACTCTTTTGGAAAGCAAAGTTTTCCGAAGACTGAAAGAAATGCTAAGTAAAATCTTTACATAAAACCATTCATGTTAGTAGAACGGCTGTATTACAGGGTATGTTGTTTTCTTTTTTGCAAGGTGATGCATGTTTAAAAAAAAGAAAAAACACAAAGCAAAAAAACCATTCTAATAGTATGTTTACTGTGTTTTAAAATCAGATAGCTGAACTCAAAAGAGGTGCTGAAATTATTGTTTGCACACCTGGACGTATGATTGACATGTTAGCAGCTAACAATGGTGAGTAGAAAGCCTTTTCCTATGGAGGATTTTTTATATTTGTTGTGTAATTCTAACAAATTCAAAAGATCATGTATTTTGATAAATGGTCTTATGGAATTTTCTTATATCTCTTCAGGCTGCACTCTCTAGCTATTGAGAATCTATAGCACTAATAATAGGTTTAACCATATATTGGTTTGACTTTCTTGGGGAGGACAGGAAATACTACATTCTTGAAGAGTGTTTGAGAATGTTTATCATTGTTAAACTTAAAATGTGCTGGTCCAAATCTTTTAACTTCCAAGTCATTTAGATAAAGGTTATATATCAGTTGCTTATTTGTCTGCCCGTTGATCCTTTATTATTGTCAGTGTAGCTCAGCAGTTACCCATTCTACTTAAGAGCTCTGACTCTGCCTTTATCTGTTGGTTTTAAAAACCAAACAAAGAAGCCCTCCCTAAATAACTGTTCAAAAGTAAAAGAACTGACCTTTCATCAGATATTCAGATTGATTAAACTGAGCCACTGCAGCTTTAAGAGGTTTTGTCCTAGTGTAACCATTGCATGCTTATTAGATAAAGTTTTATTATTAAATTATTCCACATCAAAACCTCTACTAAACTGTTGACATTATTTAACTTCTGTGGAAAAAGTACCTTCAAGACATATAGAACTGGGCTTCCAAGACTTAAATCGTCAAAGGTAGGTACATTAATGCTGTTCCCAAGTAATTTTACAAAGTTATTATTTGGGGATGAAAGTGTTAAGATGTTAAATAGATGTGTAGATTTTTAAGAAACATTTGTTTTGTTCCTTAAGTATGAATTCCGTATCTTAAAAAAACGCAGCGCTAAGTCTCTAAAAAATAATTTGAGGTTTCAGCTACAATTTGCTGAAGCTGAAAGGACCAAATTCTGCTGTAGTTTGATAGGCGCAAGTCTGAGCGGTAGTTGTAGAAAATGTGGAAAATCTGTTCCATTCTGAGAGCATTTGACAGTGACACTCCACAGTTGTTTGGAACTGAATGTGTTCACATGTTTATATCGTTTAAGAATATGATTCTTAAATCCCAGAGTTAAATCCTTCTCATGAAAGGGAATCTCTTAGCTAGTAGTTTGGGAAGGGTGCTAATTATCCTGTCCATCATAATTTCAAAGTGTTCACAGATACACAACTTACTTATTTTTGTTTCCAGCTGTCCCAGAGTTTGGGGTGGTTCTTAATTTTAAATTTAGTAGTGTAACTGGGTAGGTTTTAATCTTTATTTATCCGTTTTGAAAAGACTGCTTACTCTGTTTTATGCATATGATTAGTTGTTAACTAGAACTAGTATGATTATCCTCAAAGAGTTATTTCTAGCTCCAAGGAAGCGTTACAGATTATATGTATAAAAGGAGTTTTTCTGAGGCTGCAACAGTTAGCACTGGACTTTGCCTTCCACACATGCGCTGTAATCTCTAATATGTTTTTTTCTAGGTGGCGCTGTCAGATAATGGCTGATGTGGCTCCTTGCTTCATCTCAGTCTTAGTTTTATGATGTGTTTTGGCGAGGGCAGTTTTCTGAATTTTACAGGTTCTTCTGGCCCTATGATGGTATGCAAGAGAAGAGTTTCACAAAATAAAGGGCCTTGTGCATACTTACACGTTTCCCAGAATGTATATGTGATTAAAATGAGAACATTAAAATTCACATTTAGTGAATTTTTTAAAAAATTAATTAATGTCTTTGTTAGAAGATAGTGAGACTATATAACATTTTAAAAAATATATTCCTGAGGGAAACTAGATTTCCATTTGATTTTGTTTCCCATGTGTTTTTTCCTCTCCGTTCGCAGGTCGGGTGACAAATCTCCGTAGAGTCACGTATGTTGTACTTGATGAAGCAGACAGAATGTTCGACATGGGTTTTGAGCCTCAGGTAATTAATGACATGAGTAATGCTTCCACTTAAAAAAGGATTTTGCAAATCTGCGTTATTATTACACTGCAAATGAGTGTTCAAAAAGATGTGCTGCGTACAAAGAACAGTTTAAACTGACTCTTCAGTATTTCTGTTGTCCTTATATGCTTTGTTTCCAATAAATTCTTCTATAACTTACATTTTTCTCTAATACACTGGGGTTTTTTACATACTTGTTTTGGATGCTTGTGGCCATGCTGTAGTCCCTATGTAATCCCTTGATGCAAGTGTCATTAGTAGTTGTAGCCTGCTCATCAGGTCTTCGATGTCTCATGGCAATCTCCTGCAAGAGACAGGAACAAAAAATGTTGGAAGTGTTGGTGACCAATTACTTGCTGACAGCTTTGGACATCCAGGACTCTTTCAGTTGTCATTGCACTATGTTGTCTTCCAAAATTAGGAAAATTCCTTTATTTTGTATCTTGATCTGTAGGGTTTCTGCCGCATGTGTTAAGATTTCCACTGGGCTGTTGCAGGGTTGCGTATTGCCACTCAAATTCCTTTCGAGTCCAGCAAGTTTGGCCTTGTCTTCCAATGCCAGCACCTAGGTCCCATGAGCAGATCTGTAAAGAAATGTTTTGTAGCCTGTGTGTAGTGCAGAGACCACCCTGTAGTGCAGAGACCACCTAACTTTAAAGATGACCGCTCTGTATGCGTATGAAGCTTAATTACAGCGCTTGGATACTAACAGGGGATGTTCTCTTGAACCAGGTTATGCGCATTGTAGACAACGTCAGGCCTGATCGTCAGACGGTCATGTTCTCTGCTACTTTTCCCAGAGCTATGGAGGCATTAGCTCGGAGAATCCTAAGTAAACCTATAGAAGTGCAGGTCGGAGGCAGAAGCGTTGTCTGTTCTGATGTGGAGCAACATGTTGTGAGTATCACACGTCTGCCTCGCTTGTCTTCTCACTTGCTTGCAAAAGATTATTTCCAGCAATATTGAATATAAATCAGTATACCCACAGAGCTTTTATTTTTAAAAGTTTGCTGACCTTATTAAACATGAACTCAGAATAAACTAGCACCCTAATCTGCAAGTGCAATGTGATCACTTTTTTTAAAAAGATTGGTTTTATACCACTAAGCTGAATAGCAGTTTTGCCGCTAGCTGTGGAAACAGCCTGAAAAAGTCATCTCCTGTTCCTGATTTTTATTCTTATGTACCCTGAATGTGTTTAATGACTTAAGATACAATTTATACTCTTTCTACTTTACTTTTGTCTGTCTTTTTCCAGATTGTCATAGAAGAGGAGAACAAGTTTTTGAAGTTACTGGAGCTACTGGGTCACTATCAGGAGAAAGGATCAGTTATCATTTTTGTAGATAAACAAGAACACGCTGACGGGTTGTTGAAAGATTTAATGAGAGCGTCTTATCCTTGCTTGTCTCTTCATGGAGGTAATCTGCAATCTTAAGGACCCATATTAACAACTCCAAACTAGAATATTGATATTCAGTAGTTACAAAGAGAAGTTACTTAGTTCTAATTATTATTTCTTCTGAAGCAGGCTTTGCTTTACAATTTGGGAAAGATATTTGCCTCCTAATCTGAAATAGACTTGATAGTTTTCCGTAATTGCTCTTTATTGTTCCCTGTGAGATGTCATCACGTGCCACATCTTGTCTCTCTGTAACAGGATTGTTGCGGAGTGTTAACACCTCTCAGGGAATATTACCAACTGCTTGCTGTTGTAGAGCAGTGAATGCCATTGGGGGAGTATTACATGATATTTTTATTTGAGATTCCATAATAATAGCAGCTGTTGTTTCACTTTTCTGCCACCAAGTAGTAATATCACGGAAGTAGTTTAGTAGCAAGAGGAAGAAATCTCTTGAGAATATTGTCCATCCCAGAGTATTTTAAAACTTTCTATATATAATGCTCTTAAAAATGCAGTAACCCATAAGTGCAAAACCACTGTTCCTTTAGAGCAACAGTGGAAGAAAAATAGTCTTGTTCTTCTGAGATTTCCATTGCCTTTAGAGAACAGACAAAGCCTCCAGATGAGGTCTCAATTAAATATAAGAAGTCAAATAGAAAACCACATTAAGGAAGCTTTTGAGGATCTTGGTGTGGGAAAACATCTTTTTGTAGTGGAAAAACTGAAAGTTTTGATATTCTGGATAACGGACTAAGAAATTTATTATTCTGGCTAATGTATGTTGCCTGTAAAAGTGTTGAAAGTATTGAAACTTTATTTGCATGGGCTTTCGATTGTTTGAAGTTTAAGGGTGTTTTGACTTGTGTACAAATTCTTGTGGCTCAAAGCGGAGCTTTATAATTAACGGTTTTGTCTGGTTTCTTTCAGGCATTGATCAGTATGACAGGGACAGCATAATTAATGATTTCAAGAATGGAATTTGCAAACTTCTGGTGGCCACATCTGTAGCTGCAAGGGGCTTGGATGTAAAACAATTGATGCTGGTGGTCAATTACAGCTGTCCCAACCACTATGAAGATTATGTGCACCGAGCAGGCCGAACTGGACGAGCCGGCAATAAAGTATGTATAACCAGTTGCCTGTTTTGATTATTACTGAACATTTTTCCTTATTTATTGCTTGATCAAGGTGTACCCAAGGCATGGGTACAGAGGAGTACTTCACAGTATTAGTGGGAAGAGCCTTTTCCTTTAGAGTGCATCTAAGGTTTTTGAGTGATCATTTGTAAAATATATTCTGAGTTTTAGCACTGTTGGAACTTCTAGCAAGTTGGAACTTGCATGTTCTTCTGATGTATGAATGTTCTTTTAAATCTCAGTCGTGGCTGAAAGTTTGAGTGTTTTTCACTGTTGGAAATGTGCCCTACTAAATTTATAAGAATTTATTTTCCAAATGCTTAACCATGACAAGATTGAAAGGAAAAACTTCGGTTCCTACCATCTGTGGTTGATTATCTCTGTATCAGCTTCCTGGGAAATCACATTATTCATTCTACATTCCCGCTAAAAAAAGTTTACACATGAATATCATGGTTGCTTTTATTGATCAGAACAACAACATCTGTGCAAGGGTGCTTCAAGAAATTTAGAGATAAAGTGTCTTTAGAGATTTTTCTTTATTATCTTTTAAATTAATTTTGACCAGGGGTATGCATACACATTCATTACTGAGGATCAGGCACGGTATGCTGGTGATATCATTAAGGCTTTGGAATTGTCGGGGAATCCAATTCCTACTGATTTGGAGAAGCTCTGGGCTGACTTCAAAGACCAACAGAAGGCTGTAAGTAATTCTTTCTTCTGTAGTGGGCTTTGGTCTGGGTTTAATGCGTACGCACGTGCATCCAGTTGTACAGTGTATGTACATGAGTCATCTCACCGACTTCATTGAGAACGCATCTGTGTGCTTAGGTAAGTGTTCAAGTGTTTACAAGATTGGGATCTTGAATGTCATTTACAGGACTGTTCTTGAGAATTTAAATATTGTCATCTGGTATGTGATAGAGAAACGCTTACTGTATAAGGGGCACTTTGGCTTTAATCAAAATTCACGTAAAAGATAATGAAGTTCTTTCACAGAATTTGTATTATTATTTCTAGAGCTCTCGCCATCAGAGGATCTTGCTCATGCTGAGAAGAGTGACTTTGGAGTTTTTCCGATAGAAAAGCTGGAGGGTTTTTTTAACTGCATTTGAAAAGCATTTAAAATGCATACTTATGGAAAATCCCAATAGTGTATTGTTTCTCTGCTGAATTAACATAGCTTTTTTTATTACACTTCATTGTAAAATATTTGGTTTTTAAAATAAATAACTCAAAAAATTTCTGTATAATTTTATATTTATTTTATGACTATCAGGATTAGGATTTTAAACTTCTAAGTATGAAAGTATATGTTTTTGTTTTCAGGAGGGAAAGTTGATTAAAAAAAGCAGTGGATTCTCTGGCAAAGGTTTTAAATTTGATGAAACAGAACAGGCTTTGGCTAATGAAAGAAAGAAGCTACAAAAAGCAGCTCTTGGCTTGCAAGATTCGGATGATGAAGATACAGCTGTTGATGTAAGCACCTGAAAATAAGATTTAAGTTTGCTTAAGGATTTCCAATATATTTGTTTTTTCCCCAGTAGGTTACATAGAAATCCATGCATTTGCAACATTTTGTTACTTCATGTCCTGTGCTACTGAATTAGTTAAATTCCATGAGTAGATCTGTAAGTATTCTTCGATATAAAAGACACATAGCTGTGAAGATAAAGATCCGTGAAGATCTTCAAAGTCTTTACTGGTATTTTATACTAAATATATGTAGTTATGTAAAAGTGTCAGAAATTATTTTCTTAGTAATACTGATCTTGCATAAATGAAATAGAACAATTGCCCTCAATTACAAACATTTTTGTACTTGCAGTGTTGTAAATAAATTCATAGTAGTCTTTTCTATTTCTAAATCCTTACTGGAGTCCTTTTGTAATGTTTTTTAGACTCCTTTTCATAACTTGAAAGTGAAGGCTGTGTTAAAGCTTTTTCCTGGTTATTAGATCATCTGTTCCTTTTGTTGAGTTGTAGTTCTGGGCAGGCTTCTACCATTTATAGAAGATTTAATTCTTTAAAACATGTAAACTAAATGCACCATAGTGTTTTCTTTCTTCAGGGTGGTAAGACTATCTAATGGCAAAGGCACTGATCTAAAAACTGTTATTTTCTTTAGATCGATGAACAAATTGAAAGCATGTTCAATTCAAAGAAAAGAGTAAAAGACATGGCAGCACCAGGAACGTCAAATGCTCCTACACCGTCAGCTGGCAATGCAGAAAAATTGGAAATTGCTAAAAGATTGGCTTTGAGAATCAATGCCCAGAAGAATCTTGGAGCAGAGGCACAAGTATTGGTCCCCTTCCACTTTAAGGTCAGGCTCTTTACAGAGCAATTTTTTTCATTTTCTCATTCTTTCTCCTTTTAACATTCTCTCTCTCCTCCCTCCCCCCCCCCCCCCCCCAGGTTGTTCAGTTCTTTGTTCTGTAGCTGCCATTTTATTTAGTGTTTCTGCACACTAACAACATATACTGCATTATTTACCTCATTTGTCTTGAGCTAACTCAGTTATAAGTTGTAGGATTTGTTACTGAGCTAATATGATAGTAAGATCTAATAGAGAACTGGAAATGCTTTGTCTGCCCTCATAAAGAGTTAATTCATTACTGATAAACTTACACAATTAGATTTTGTGAGCTTTTGGACATCTTTCTCTGCTGAAGCATGTGATAGACAATCCATTTAGATTTAGGTTAACGTGGTCTGGAATGTCCAAAGATACACAAGACCAGTAAGATCCTTTTTGTGCAGGTGTGAGGGGAGTTATTGAGAGGAAGGAAAGAAGAGAAAGAGATGTTTGGAGAATGTATTTGTTATACGCACAATTATACTACATAGAAAGCTTTAATGAAACCCTTGTTGGTTCATATAGGACTTCTTTTGGCTACCTTATTCTCAGCATGGACCTGGGTTTTTTACAGGACGTAATGCAGCAGGCTACAAATGCTATCCTGAGAGGAGGCACAATTCAAGCTCCTACTGTATCTGCCAAGACCATTGCAGAGCAACTGGCTGAAAAAATCAATGCTAAGCTCAATTATGTACCCATAGAGAAGCAGGAGGAAGAGAAACAGGATGGAGGACAAAACGAATCCTTTAAGAGATATGAAGAAGAATTAGAGATCAATGACTTCCCACAGGCAAGTAACCATTTTGCTGTAATTGAGTGTAAATAACCATTAGTTAACAAAGGCTATCTTCATAGCTTAGACTGTGATTATACCAATAAAATACTTTGCTTCTATTTCTTATCATACGTAATTGAAATTACCACATCAGCTGTGATTACTTCTCAGCTTGTAGATACACAGTGCTTTGGATGTATTCCAGAGAATATCAGAAAAACAAGCATTCCTTATCATACAGAAATCCTTTCGCCCTCTGTCACTGATTTCTCTCTTATCCAAATCTTTGACACTGTTTGGCATTTTATTTCAGAGGCCATACTACTATGACTGATACTGCTCTCTGCTTTTTTTTATTACCTGAGTATTTTTGCCATTCAGAATATTGCTGCTATAGTCTACCTCATCAGTTATTTTGAGGATTTATATTCCACACTATCAAGCACAAATTCCCTGTATTTATCTTGGAGGTTCTGCCCAGGTTTGCCTTATTTTATCAAGTTGTTGTGTTACTAGTTTGTTACCCTTCCCTCTCAGAAATCCTCTTCATTCCTATCCTAAGTGGTTTCTCATTCATAGAACATGTTTTAGATTTTATAATTTTGCTAAGGATCCTTCTAACCCATTAAGGATAACGCTTGCTAGGTACAAAACATTGCCTGCTCATAATGGCTAGCCAGGTTGTCTGCATATGCATGTCTGCAAATAAACAAATTGTAAATCTTTAGATTTGGTTTGGGTTTTTTTTAGAGCTGCACTAGAAAAAATAGCTCTCTTCTGATCTTCTTTTTGTTCTTTGATATTTTGTAATATCTTCTCTGAAACACAGATGTATATATGGCAGTTCATCAGTGAGAACCACCACTGCTCATTATGTCCCTGGAAAATCTCTGTACGGGAGAGGGACTCATCTTGCACTGTATGCACGTGTAACACTGAACGCAGTGCAGATCTGAGGTGACAAAGTAAGATAAAACGATGGCCTAAAGCAAGAATGACAGCTGACAGTGGAAGCTGGTTTTTATACAAGTACTACACAACCATCCAGCACCATCTCATGAGCTGTAGGATAGGTGTAAGGCAGCCTTCCTGAGCATGGGCGCAGTCGTTTCGGAGAGTCAGATTAAGGCTGAGAAGGTACCTCTTGTAGAGAGAATATGTGACAGGCGAGGCTTTGATCCAGGGACATACAACTTTGCCTTTAGAGGCTGTATTCCAAAGCTGGCTTGTGGAAAAGCAGTGGGTTAAGGCGGGATGTGCAGTGTGTCTGCTCAACCTACCAGACCTGAGGAACCAAACAGGGACTGGAGGTCAGAAACAGCTTTGCCTTCACACCAAGGCAGTGTGAGCTCCTCTGGTCTTGTCCTAAGTCCTCTCGCTTTGAATGCTAGAGCTCACCACGACAAAAATTGTCTCAACCTACAAGTAACTTACAACGATCTATTTGATACTTTCTAGTAATTTCATTGTCTAAATTAATGGAGTGCATTTATCATAATGAAGTATTTCTGAGGATATTGTAGAGAGTTGGGATAATTTTTACAGGGTTGTGAAAAACAACAGGCAGTGTTTGTTCCTTACGCTTTATTTGTGCAGATTTTAAGGTTCGCTTATTTTTGTCTTTAACCAATGAACTGTGCAGAAATAAATAGCATTTATTTTGTTAAAGGGAAGCACTTGCAGCCATTAGCAGTATATGCTTGCCCTTGAAGTCTACTCCTGTACAAAAGGTACTAAGTCAAATACTTGAGTGCTGCTTCAGAAAAGCACGAGAAAATATTACAAGTTTTATTAAGCTTTCAGTGTAGCAGAATGGAAGGTCTGTAGAGTTCTCACTTCAATAGTATCCATTCTCTTTTCTCCCTCTTCCGCAACTTTATCTTGCTGACACAAGAGGCAGATTTTTTTACAGAAACTTACATAAAAATAACTGGCTAAAATGTCAATCTGCATTTTTCAAGTAGAATGCTGGGACTGATTTTCACAGTGCAGTGTTGCTTGTTGTTTGTCTAATATGTCAACCTTTGGATTGCCATTTTGTATGATGCCTCTTTCCTTGCTGATTCCCCCATGTCCTTTACCTTGCAGACTGCCAGATGGAAAGTTACCTCCAAAGAAGCGCTACAGAGGATCAGTGAATATTCTGAAGCCGCTATCACCATCAGAGGAACTTATTTCCCTCCAGGCAAAGAACCCAAGGAAGGAGAACGAAAGATTTATTTGGCTATAGAAAGTATGCATTCTTTTTATAAACGTTTTAATAAACGATATAACTCTAGTTTTTTAATTAGACATGGAATCTCTATAGACCCGCTGTAGTTACTTTGCAAATTAATATAATTGCTAAAGAAACACCCGTTTATCTTAATACATTTTGTCAAATGATCCATGGGGATCACAGAGACCTTCTGAGAAGACTGACCTGCTGCAGAACAACAGCAAATATGTATGGAATCAGTTTGGAGGAGAGGGAAAGAGAGGAGGGGGAAAAAAAAAAAAAAATCAGAATAAGCATAAAGATGTCTGTGCCGGTGTGAAATAAGGAAAAAAATGGAATTGTGTGGGGTTTGGCTCTTAAAGGGATAAGAAATTACATCAACTACTACAACAAAAACGTTGTAAATCTCACGATGGTTGAATAGAGATTTTTCTCAAAGAAAACTCTAATCCTAGGTATTTCCGAATGGTGTAATTTATGACTGTTTTAAGTATCTTCTTTAAAACAGAACACAGCCTAGCTGCAGCAGTCTGTACAATACTAGAGTGTTCTTCAGCCAAATAGTTGAGGATATTCAAGTTTTACGGTGTTTCTGAAAAGACCAGCAATGTTTATTCTCTAGGCTTCACACACAGAGAGCGTTTAAGATGGTAATATTTCTTTGTCTTCAGGTGCCAATGAGCTGGCTGTACAGAAAGCAAAGGCAGAAATCACACGGCTTATAAAAGAGGAGCTCATCAGATTGGTGAGTGAAATACCCAGAATGCAGAGGCAAAGTGCCTTAATTTATGGTTTATGAGATTGATTTCTACAAATGTTGATGCTCCGGCCTACGTTTTTATTAGTATCAGGGTCTGGAGCCTATAGATCTCAAACCACTGTTACATTGAACAGCCGTGAAAATGTGTGACTGTGTTCAATCAGCCAGACATACGGCTGTTATCCAGCCAGCAGATGGAGATAACACATTAACAGAGCTTTTTGACTCAAGACCCTTGAAGAGTTAGGTCCAAATACATTTCCTAATTTCAGCACCATCAGGCAGGGGGGAGGAGAAACATTCCCCTCATTTTAATACTTTATATGTGTTAAGAGATTGGTTTTGCCATAGCTTTACAGCATGCCCAGGCTAATAATAAGCTGTGTTCAAAAAACATATTGTCTTGAGAAGTCATATTTTGAGTTCTCTGGTTGAAGAAACCTTGCCTTTCTCTGGAATAACCTTCAGTGATGCTACGTTAGACTTGGACGGTGTCTTTGGCTTTTTCTCCTAAGTAGCCTTTCAAATCAGCAGTCAGTTTCAGTGCTCTTGCTGAGCCATTATCAACAGGTTTGTTTCTTTTTCAAAATTGTTGACCTCCCCATAAAAACGCTTTTCAAAGGAAGGAGATTGCTAAGGAACTGCTTATTTGCATGTAATGTGGATTTAGTGTTATTGCAATTCATTTATCCATTTTCACTTCTAACTGTGATTATTCTCTCCTCTATTTGCAGCAAAACTCATACCAACCAACCAACAAAGGAAGATACAAAGTTCTATGAGTATTTGGAGTTATCTGTCTGCCAGTGGCTGGTGCGTGAAACTTTGTGGCTTCTGTTGTTTTTGCTGTTTACACTGCTTATTGTAAATTAAGAATTTTTTTATTTTGTCTTGCGGACATTTTTTAACAGAAAATTGATACTTGCTGAAACATCTTAATTCTCTCCACTAAAGTTATCAGTCTTAAAGCAGACCAGTTTTGGCAGAGCATGATTTAATTTAAAAGTGCAGTTTATATACTTTTCATCATAAAGAATATAAAATAAAACAGATTTTAATTTTCCTGACAGACTATACTGTTGAGTAAATGAAACAATGTTGGGATTTGTGTTGGAAATTGTTAGAATGTACCTGCTTCATATTGTGGGCATGGTTCACGCCATATCAGTTTATACTGGAAAAATGATCAAACACCAAAATAAAGGTAGGATTTTCTCCTGATCCATAGCATCTCTCTGGCTGGTTCCACACACATTCGTTCCCTGTACAAATGTCCCCCTAAGGTCAGAGAGTCTTGCAGTGATCAGAGCAGAGAATTTTATCCAGAAATACTTGAGGTCTAGTTTTAAGATCTTCATATCCTTTTCACGTCCCATTTTGTCTTTATCATCCAGGTAATAGAATAACTCTTCGGGGGTTTTGTAAAGTGAAATGTTTTGTAGTATGAAAATAGTTTTCTTGGGTTTTTTCTAAACATCAGAATTTTAGGATTTGATTTTTTTTTTCCTCATTCTCTGACATAAGAATGAAAGCCTGTTAAGTTTCAAAATAAATTCTCAGAAAAGAAGAGAAACCTCTTTTGTAATAAAATACGACTTTGTCACTTTTTTATAGTGTTCTTATATATACATTTAACGTGATTTTTTCCCCCCAGGGTTGTTGTCTTTATTACTGTTAGGACATGGCTTTAAGTAAAAACGAGTAATGATATTTATGAGTGAATTCCACAAATATTGACTGTCATTGCAGTCAATAAGCTACTCGGACAGGCAAGACCTTTCTTTTTGAGGTCTCATCCCCATAACCATTAGTATTCACAGTGGACACTTAATACTCTTAAGCATTTAACTTCCCCGTCTACTTATCTGGAGCCTAAGCGGTAGCAATTTGAATCGTCTCATTCTAGCATCTGCAAGACTTTCAAGATGATGACTTTCAAAAGGACTTTTGTAGAAAGCTTTTCTTACCTGACACACTGGGAAGATATGTGTCGTTTTAAAACAGCTGTGTATATACTGCTTTAACCCTGGTGAAGACAAATCATACAACCTGCATCGTGGCTGTATATATTCACAACCTCTATTGCCCAACTTCAGGTAATTAAACTGCCTATTTCTGTTTGCATACAGCTGTCTGTTACTGTAATGTCAGTGTCCCTTATTTGCAGTACAGGAAAGGACAGTAACAATTATACCAACTTCACAGTATACAATTAGGATAAGAACATTCATTATTTGCCAATATCAATACATTGAGTAGAACAAAGAGAAGCAGCACACGCAATAACACTTCTCCAAGTTTCACACAAAAATCTCAAACTAAAGCCCTATGATTCCTGTTAAATACATCAGGCTTCCTTCTGTTAAGAACTGGGTTTCCCTATGTTTCTTACAACTTGTTTGTTGACTTGTCTAACTTTTGACAGTGTCCCCCCAGAAGAGTGACAGATTTTGATGTATTTAATGAAGAACGCTTTCAAGTTTGGACAGTCGGACACTTCTTTAAAAAATCTTGTTTTAAAATGTTCATATATATTGGTATCTCCTAAATAAGGCACGATGGAGACATTTTTTGTGATTTCCAGCTTTGCACTGTTGGATTTCAGAGATGCAACAATGTATGATCTTTAACTGCCTGGGGTTTTTAAAATGCAATGTCAATATTCCTATGTTTTTTAAATTCCAGCAAAAATAAAAATAATTTCAATGTATATTTTTCAGAAACTCTCTTTCTGAATAGCTCATCTCTTTTCTGCACTTATATCGGTTCTGTGGTTTTTTCCTATGACAGTTAACTTGTACTCTTTGGAGTAGGGTGATGTGTGCAGTAACCAGTGCTTGTGTTTTTCTGCCAGAAATGCAATGAGGTGCAGCTCAGACTCAGTTAAGAAAGTTGCAGGGAAGGTGTTTGGATACGTGAAAACAGGAGCGAAATGCATATAAGCCAGAGAAGAAGCTCTCAAATTAACAAATACAGAAGGGGAAAAAAAAAAAAAGTGGAAACAAGATAAGAATACAAGTTGGGAGAAGACACAATTTTAAGTAATGAAAAATGTTGTATTTAGTTCTTCCCAAGCGTGTCCGTGGATAGAGACAAGTTCTTTATAAACATTACAGTTTGGCTGCTTTCCAGGGAATCTGCCCTGCAGATTCCTGTCACCGGTCGTTGGAAGAGCACAGGGATGCTGTATTTCTTGGGGTTTTTTAATACATGTAAGTAGAGCTTGGTCTGTTACCTGCCCAAGGTGATACATTGCCAGCTTCCTAGGTTGCCAGCAATATCCCCTGCCACGTTGTGAAGGGTTAATAAGGACAGGACATCCCGTCTGCCGCTGCGGTGGCCCTTTGTGTGCAGCATGTCCAGCTGCTCTCTGGATGCACACGAGTGGGAAAAGGGGTGGAGGTTTTCCTCTGTGCCCTGGCCAGGAGAACGGGAGATGAACTAAATCCAATGTTCTGTACGGGGGGTGGGGCGTGGAAATTCACAGCAAGATGAAAAATGTGTGCAATCACAGTCTGGAATTTTATACTACCCTAACTATATTGCATATGGTTGCCACCCCTTGTTTTGTTAAAAAGGCATCTTAGGGCCTACTTTGTGTTAGTCTTTACGCTGTAAAATTGTAACCCAAGTGTAGTGTGTCAATCACAGCCCAGCGTGTTCTGTAGCTGTTCCCTGTCCTGACTCCTTGAGATTTTATTTGTACAATTAAAGCACTGCAGTCTATTTAATGCTCATTTAGCTGCTAATTGAATAAAAAAAATCTGAGGCTTAAAGTGCCATCTGTAGGAGATTTTCTCACTCAAGTCTTCCAAGTGGAAGACAAAAAAAAAAAAAAAGATTTTTAAGCAAAGCTTTGCTAAATTCTGCCACTGTAATAACCGAATATAAAACACCGAAGGCTGGATGTGGAATCTTCCTGAAGTAATAAGTAAATTCCTGGAGTCTCAGGGAGAGAGCACGCTTTGGTATTTCGGTCCTTCAGATGTTGACATTCATAAGAAGTGGCTGTTACTTCAGCGAAACGAGGGACAGGGCTAGAGAGACCGGTCTCTGCGTCTGCGAGAATGGAGCCTGTGGAGCTTGCCAGAATTAGTTATTCAGTTTCTGCCACGGACACACGCTGTCGATGATGTGTTGCTGAACACCTTTGTTAAGAAAGCCTTTTCTAAATCTGCCCGAATGCCCTTAACCAGGCTGGGGAGTTTCTTCTCGGTGCGAAGGCTTGGTGTAACACCAGCCCTCGCCACCAGCCTGCTCGCAGCGAGTTATTTGGGAAGGTCGTGTCCAGCCCCGGTGCTGTATCCGAGCGTGAGCGCCGGGCCCCGTGTGCGCGCTCTGGCCGCCTCACATGACGCTCGAGGAATGCGCTTTCCTTTGATTATTTTTCTTGACCCAGATCTCTTCCAAATATGGTCTCAGCTTAAACAAGTTTGTGTTCTTAGAGCTTGGGTGTTTGCAGAAGAAATTCTGGCTTCCAGCTAACTGTGGCTTTATGGGGGGAGTGGAGGCGGAGAACAACCTAAAAATGTACAGATAAAAGGCACACAGCTGGACTCGAATTTGTCCCAAAATGTACATTTTGTAAAATGTTTATACAATGCTAGGCAGGAAGATTTGTTTTCATAATTTTAGCTGCAGTGGAAACAATTGTTTTTAAATAAGTGACCATTAGTTTGAGCGATTGCCACCCAAACATTGCTTCTCTGAGGCTTCTCATCTGAAATGGATTTAAACATTTTTCTTTAGTCGAACAGAGAGATACAAAATTGTCAAGCTGACCAGCATAAGCAGAGGCAAATTAATTAGTATCTAAGAACTAAGTAGTTCTAGTGAGCTAAGAAATTATTAATGACCTACTGTGGACAGAGCATATATATTTTATACTTTGGCCATTCTAAGTCCAAAGTTTATCTTCACAAGCATCCTTCTCAGAACAATAAATACCAGCGGGCAACTGCTCTGAAACTAACTGCTGAGCAAGGAAAACATTACGCTTAACGAAAATCCTTAATCTGAACTAAAACCTACGTTTCCTCTGCCTGTGCATGTTAGCAAGCAAGTGAATTGGTAGAAATTATCAGCTACCATAATTCATGGTTAAATAGCGAGGAGGTCGTGGCAGTTACGGTACTGAACTCTCCTGGCTTGCTCAGCATGCCGTATAGCTGAGGACTGGCGAGAAGCTCCAGCACTGGCAGAAGGAGGAACTTGTGCCTTTAGGCACTTCCTCTCCTTGAAAATTTGGATCCATGGGTGAGATCTCCAGTGAGGGAGAAGGAGAATGGGACACATGTAGGAAAGGGGCAGCATTTCATTCCATCGTTTACCTTACAGATAATTAACTGTAACCATTTGCTACTAGCAGTCCTTTAGAGGAAGAAAAGGGGGATTCGCAACCTGAGTAACAGCCGTGCTTCAGGCCCTGGGGAGCTTTCACAAAACAAAAACAGTCGCAGACCAATTTATCTTTTGCTCGGTTCCTGTTTTTATTAGCGCAGCATGCAGATGGGGAAACGAGACCGCGTTGCTAGCAGATTAATATTTGAGCGCTGCGGGCACCAGAGCTGGCTCATCCGGTGTGGGTTTGCCTGGAGCACGATACAGAGCAGCCACAGACCCGGCGCCCTCACGGGGGCACATCCAGCTCCAGGGTCAAACATTTGGATCTCGCTCTGCCGGCGACAGCCCCATTCAGGTCTCGCGGCTTCTTGGGATGGAACCTTTCACTGCTTCACGTTGCAAGGTCCCTCCTCTGTTACCTGACCACTTCTGCATTCTTGTTGAGATCACAATTTCTTCTAGATAAATCAGGAGCCTGAGCCCGGCCTGACTTCCACCACCTTCCAGACTAAAATACTAAAAGGAAAATAACAGGATTCCAAAGAGTTATCGAACTCTACCGCTTTTGATTGGCGGCAGCGTTTCCAACAAGAGTTAGAAACAGCAGAAAGATGAGGTTCGTAAATAAACTGAATCATTTGCTAAATTAAGCTAAATAAATGCTGCTTTTCCCTGCTGCTTTCTTACACTGCAAGTGAGGATTCCTGCATGCATTAGGAAGCACTGGCAAAGAACCGAACCATCGTCTTGGCAGGATGTTTCACAGCAATTTTCGGCCTGGAGAGCTCCAAGTATTGTAGACATGGAATATCACAGGGTTGGAGTACAGCAGTCAGCTCCCCAAACAACAGCAGGAGAGGGAAATATTTAGAAAGACAGAACTAGCCGTTTGTGAAAGCTGCAGGTTCTTTTTCTCCCTGGTCTTTCTTGCTTTTGTTTTCTAAGACCTCATCTGAATAACAGAACATCTTTCAGACTCTTCCAGGTGTCAGTCATTTAAGGACCTACATGCTCATTTAGACCCTGTGATTCGAAGGTTTATATGCTCCTGCCCGTCGACGGTCCAAGGGCACTAACAGAGGGCAGGAAGGTTTGGACGAGCATACGGTGGCACTGGTGCTGTTACAATCATTAATAAAGGTGGATAAAAAACCCTGTTGGTCACAGCCTTCCACAAAGTGGGCTGTCACACTGTTTCACTAAAACTGACCGTGGCAACAAAAGATGGGTTTGTGAAAAGTGCTGGGCACTTAAAATTCCTGTTTCTATGGGATCTCTTTGGAAATAGTTGGAAGTTGCTGTTCCCACTCAAAGCCTTTTTATAGCAAAGTGCCATTGCAATACCTGTGCTCGTACTAAACGCTTTAGAATGTAGGCAGATGAAATAGGGGAAAAGCTTTAATAACCAGCATTGTTGTTGTTACAAATCTTTAATTTACAGCATTGGAGGGCCTGCTGTAAGACACAAGTGGCTAACGGTACACGGGCTCAATCCCTAATGAGCTACGTTGGAAATGGCTGCCGTCTTCGTTGCAAAATCAGCAGTGAAAGAGAACTAATCCAATACGTTATTTTAGTACAGCCCTAAAGCTTGATTCTTCTACAACGGATTGCAGTGTGTGTGCTTTTGGGACAGAAGTATCAAGCTCCTCCATCCAAATGAAAGGAATTGAAACACCAAGAATCCTAAGTTTTTCATGAACGTACTTAACCCTTGAGAATATTTCAATAGGACGATAGGACGAGGGGGAATGGTTTGAAGTTGCACCAGGGCAGTTTTAGGCTAGACATTAGGAAAAACTTCTTCACCGAAAGGGCTGTCAGGCTCTGAAATGGGCTGCCCAGGGAGGTGGTCGAGTCCCCATCCCTGGAGGTATTTAAAAGGACAGATGAGGTGCTTAGGGACAGGGTTTAGTGGTGGGATGGCAGGGTTAGGTTAAAGGTTGGACTTGATGATCTTAAAGGTCTTTTCCAACCAAAGCAATTCTATGATTCTATCGAATATAGAGGACATGTTCTAGGATTTATTTTACTGTGCCATAAATCAGTGATTTATCCTTCAGAGCCGGATGCAAAGACGAATGTGAACAATGCTATTCATGAGGTGAACAGGAGCAACGCTGGCCCAGTGCTGGCCCTGCTGCTCAGCAAACCCTCCTCTGCCCTGTCACAGAAGCCCAAGGCGATGGCAGTCGCCCATGCTCCAGGTCGCTGCATACCGTCCCGGCCCGCCTCTGCGCCCGCCGCAGCGCCGCTCCCTGCAGCTGCCCGGCGGGGTGTGGGGGAGGCGGCCGCTCGCTCCTGCCCGCCCGTCCGCCGCCCTGCAGGCCGCCCCGATCCCCTCAGGTAGGTGCGGGCCGGGCCTGCGTCCCCCGGCCCCTTCCCGGCGCGGTGGGAGGCGGCGGGCGGGCAAGATGGAGACGCGGCCGGCGGGGGAGGGGAGCGGAGCTCCGCTCCCCTCCCCCGCCGGCCGCGTCTAGCCCTGCCGCCGAGGGGTCTCTTAGTGGGGAGCCCCGCTTGCGTGCCGTTCCGGGGCGCGGCAGCCCGGCCCCGAAGGGCCGCCGGAGGGGAGCTGCGCCATCGCCGCCCCGTCCCGCGCCCCCCCCCCCCCCCCCGCACTCGCTCGGGCGGGCGGGAGGGAGCCGGGCCGTGCCCCGGGCCGCACCCTGGGCCGAGGAGGGGTTTGGGCCAGGCCCTGTTCCCTGCCACCCACGCGAGACAGGTGACACGCGAGGCGACACACGCCCCCCCCCCCCCCCCCCCCCGTCCGCTCCCGTGGCCCCGAGGCTGCCGTCCTCTTTGTCCCCCCCTCAGCTGGCCCTCGGCCTCCTCAGGTGGAGCTGGGCCTCCTGCCGCTCCCCAGCCTGGCCCCTCCGCCCTGCTCAGGAATTATTAACCCCCCTCATCACCCACGGCTCTCGTGCGTGGGGATGGTGGCTATGCCCCGCTTTTTACTTTGGAACACGTTTCCATGAGCCCGTGGAATCCCCACGCGTGCGTACGGGCCGTGGGTGCCTTTCCGTGACCGACCTGAGCGGTGCGTGCCTTCGGCCACCTGCGGGTCAGGGTGCCCGCGTAGCCTCCGGTACCTTCTGCGCCGCTCTGCCTGCTGGCGTAGCGCACGTGGACGGTGGGTATTCCTGTGGGTAGTTACAGATAGTTTAGTAGATCCTTATTGGTGCATAGCCCTTCTGGGGTAATTAATTAGTGAGTAGTCGCACCTTTAATTTGCGTGCGTTTCTCGCTGGGTATCTCTCTAAATAGAGTTACAGTTATTTTGATCCACGTGGGTTTTATTTTTGTAAAATGAAAGAGTAGGAAGAACACTCGGTTAATACATTTCTTAAATTATGGTTTATTTCAGTCTTCAGATGCCACAGTTTCTCTTGCAACTTTTTTTTTTTGTTTTGTCTGTGTCCGTATCCTTCAGGTTTTAGCTGCAGCCTTAAACAAAAAAAGTCCCGCGTGTTTGTCCGTTGACCATTGTTGAACAGATTCTAACAAGTGGACTTTGTCTCCCTGCAGTCTAGCATAAGTAGGCTGCAGGGGCTGTGTTTGGGTGTGTGGCCAGGTGTCCAGAGCCTTTCGCGCTACTCCTGTCGCAGGGAAACACCCTGGAAGTACGCAGCAGGAAGGAGGTGTTTGATCCATCTCTTGAGCTTCAAAATCCTTCTGTGGGAGGAGGCTAGGGAAGGAGGAGAGGGTAGGTGAGAACACCCGCCGAGATGAATGAGCACCTCTTGCCTCCGCGCTGCTGCTCGAGACTGCAGCAAGGTCTGTTCCTCGGGGAGAGGAGCGGGTGGGCGAGAACACCCACGGAGATGAATAAGCATCTCCAGCTCCTCAAAGCCGTTGTTCCAGGCTGTGGTGAGGTCCGCTCCTCTTTACCTGGGCACGGCTCCTTGAGGTGAACGGACAATTTCACAAACACTAATAATCCTTTCTTTATAAAGATCTACCTCTACCTGCTCCGTCGTTCATATGCATATTTGGATTGCCTTGGAGTTTGGTAATTACAGAACCACGGAATAATCAGTCTGCAGTTTCACAACCTGACTCCTCTAAGCCAGTCTGTCTGGCCTGATGGCTGCTTTGATTCTGCGCTGCCCCATCCCCAGTTGTGGGTTTGGGTTTTGTTTCCCCAACTTCCTTTCCATTTGCTGTGTTTGGGACTTGTCATATGCTTCGTTCAAGTCTTCCAAGTCCACTAACGTGTCGAAAAGTCATCTTTTCGAGGTCTGGTTAGGTTTTTGAGTAACTGGGACCAGGAGGGAGTGGGTCAGTGGCAGCCAGTGGGTAACGTGGCTTAAGCTGACCTGGGACCTCAGTCTGTCTCTGTGCTTCGAATGGAAATGCGTGTTTCTGTTCCTCTCTTGCCTCAATGCCAGCCAACTGTTGCTTTTTCTTTCTTGTTGGATTAGTTTTTACCTGGGTCAGATCCCTGGTGTTGATTTGTCCTGCTCTTGCACAATAGTTAGTGTTGGCACAAGGAGCTGGGATGTGGGAGAAGAGGAAAGGGCAAGATTGTCCCATTCAGAAAAAATGCGGGTTTGGAGTGGTTTCTATAGATTATGAAACCAAACTGTCAATCGTGTCAGTGTAACTGGAGGTGCACGGTTAATTAGATCACTGACATGATCTTCCTTAATTTTTGTGAAGCTGTCTTAACCCTTTCAAGTGTCCTGTTTCTCATCAGCATAATTTTGGGGTGGGAAGAAGTCAGCTGGCATTCTTGCTGGTGTTGGCATCTAGTGAAACTCTGCCCTTAGATATGCCTTACTTGTTTTTTTAAGCTTAATATATGACAATTACTCGTTTGCCTGGTTTTGCAATCAAACAATGAACGATCCTTAAAAGTTCACAGTTTACATGACGCTTTGCCTAGCTAATGCCTGACAATAATCTAATCTTTCTGAGAGCTGGTGCTTAGGCTTTGCAGAGCACTGTTTGTTTCTCCAAGGGTGTCTGAGTCAGAAAACCTGAACTCCCGGAGGCACAGAGATGCACCCAGGTTGCAGCTTTCTGGTGAGGAGCAGGAGTCGCAGGCCTTCCCTCCACCTGGCACGTCTGGGGAAGAGGAATTTGAAGGGGGTGGGTGTATCTGCTCCAAGTAACCCTTCCCTTAACTTCTGTCGTGCAAGAAAATGACCCTGGGTCACCGGGGGAAGGACTGTACTTCTAAGTTCTTGTACCACTTGGGAAACTCCTAATTTCTTAGGCTTTTTGCACATCGAGAGAAAAAAAACTGTGTTCAAAATTGTTACCTCTTCAATTTGCAGTCTCGTGTTGTCATGTAGCAGCTCTAGTGAGTCACTGCTGTAAAGAAATTGTTTCTTTTATTTTACCTGGTTTTAATGTATTTTACCTGGTGTCAAATGATGACAAAAATCGTATCATGCAATTGAGTGCAGAAAGTGCTTCGTAAGCACATTTTTGAGAAACTGGTTATCTAGCTTCAGAAGTAGATTAGATTTCAAAGGTAGGTTCAGGTGTTACGGCGTATGTTGTGCCACTGATAGGATTTCATACTTAGTATTTTTAAAATATTTACATTTATGGGAATACTGAAGGTAAGGTGCAACATTGTGAAAACAAGCAGTTACAGGGGTTTAAAATTGAGTAAGGTCCTACTTCTGCAAGAGTTAATGTGTAAAAAAGGAGCTGACAATAAAAAGGACACTTGAAAAAACATTTAAATTGATGTAAATCATACTTTCATCACCCAGTTGAAAGAATTTCTCGCGCCCGCTATCCTAAGAGGGAAGAGCAGAACCAATACCATATCTCTGTTCCAATCTTGAAAGGGAAAATATCGCTGCTGCTGCTGCTCCTTAAACTTCCCCCCGCAAAGCAAATGAGCCCTTTGGTTATTCCCCAGGGCCTGCAGCCCCTGCGCTGTCGTACGTGGCATAGAGTGTTCTTTATGCAGAGACCTCGAACAGAGCTGCTCCTGTGCTCCGCTCCAACGGTTTTAATTGGTGGAAGTGATGTTCAGAGTACTAGTGCAGAAATAATACTTGTAGCTGCTTGTGTTTTTCAGTGGTGTGTCATATACTTTCTATGTGTTGGATGGTGATGGAAATGTACTGCTACAGCCTCCTACGGCTCAGTCAATACTGTTGAAACTATTGCAAGCTCAGCAGTGAAAAACTTCAGAAAAATGAGTGGGTTTTATATACTAACCCTCATTAAAAGCATAATTGTCCCTGTTGGCGATAGGAATTTACCTCTCCTGATACTTGTCATTTGAAAAGCTTAATATAGATGTGCTTCCAGTTTTGTTCAGTTTTGCTCTGATTCAGGCGCGTGTTACCAGAAATCAAAAGTCCTTGCTGCATCAGGTCTGTTCTGGTGCTAACCAGGCTGTAGTTACAGAAAGCAGGCTGGGCTGGGTGACACCAGAGCAGTTGCCCGCTTCTTGTGTTGGAATTGATTATTCTGCTTAATGCAGCTAATGGGTCACAGGTCCAGTACAAAGTGTAAAATATTTAACGAGTAAGTGCCCGTTCAGTGGGCTTGCGTACTTTCTCTGCTCATGAAAGTTTCCATCTTGTCTACGCTGTCAGCTAAATTCTGCCCATGAAGAAGGCAAAGGGCGTGATGTTTGAAAGCTGAAGACAGCATCATGTCACAGCCCAAGAGGGTGTTTTTATGTAACGTGATTTGAGTAGCTTTAATCTTAAAATTTTGTCTAGTGAGCAAGACACAAACGGGGATTTTCTGTGTAATTTCAAGCCTAGAGACAGATGGGCCATAGCAGTAAGAGAGGCCTTAGCAGTTGTAAGCTAGAACTGTGCGGTATCTTAACCTGTTTTTAGGGATACAAGGATGCACTCTGTCCAAAACCTGTAATAACACTGGAATTATTATATAGTCTGTATTGCCTATAATATGGTTTCTGTTTCGTCTCCCAGCAGAAGAAAGCAAACGATATCAAGCTTGACTGCAAAATACAAAAAACCTTAATGACACACATCGTGTATTGACTGACCAGTTGCCTGGCTGTTACCTGAGCAAAACAAAACTTCAAACTTGCCTCGCTAGTGCTAGAGCGGGTTAACTTTGCAGGTACTTGGAGAGCAGCAGTGCAGTTCTGCTTTAAAAGGAGGGGTCGTTACCATGTCCAGAAATGCCCCCGCGCAGCAAAGCTTTGCAGTCCCAGATGAGTGGTTCTGTTTCTTTTTTTCTGGCAGTGGTGGAGCTTCTGTGCTTCATTCCGTGGGAAGCACTACCACTGCCCCTCTTTTTCCAAAGCTAGCTTATCCAGTTGTCTCCTCCCTTCTCCAGCATTTGTACAGAAATAAATTACCAGACAGAAAAGGAGCCGTACAGAAAATCCTCTACAGCCACTTTCCAGTAAAAATCTTTTTGAAATACGACTAAATTCCATTACTACGATGCCTCATCTTAACTATTTGTTTACACAGAGACATTCAACCAGTCAGTTGAATCAGTTTAAAAACTGATTTAAGTAAACTGTTGCAAATATCTTTTACGTATCTATTGACAGGTTTAAAACAAGTAAGTTCCATTTCGCTGGAAACTTTTCTGGATGGTTTTATTTGAGAATGCTTGCACACAAAGTTGCGTGTTTGGCTATGCAATCTATCTGGAGTGTGATTTTTAAATTGGTGTCGTTTTGCATTTTATACCAACTCTCATTTATACTGTGTATCTCCCTGCCAAGAAACCTGCTTCCACTCTATAGATAGACTCACTACATTCTTTTATTCCCCACTGTAATGTGAACGAAGTAAAATGATGCTGGAGATGGCCATGTTGGGTAATTAAGCTCAATTACAGATTTCCTTTTTAAAACTTTTTTTCAAAAAGTCTTCAATTAAAAAACACAGAATACAAACTTTGGCTACTACTTGAAATTTTCATGGTTTGATGAAAAACGGTGCAGAGAGGGGGGGGGGGAAAAAATCCCGCTGGCAGTCTTCCACCGAGATTGTGGTCTGGGTTTGGTTTTTTTTTAAGCTTCCTCCTCTTGTAAGAAATTTTAAACAGTTACTGATTTGTACATCTTTCTTGTTTCATCAATTAGAGTGATACTGGCTGTTGCCAGATGGAAGGTAAACTAGCGTCAGCCAGGTTTTGTACGTAAAGTTAGCGTTTGTCGAGAGCTCTGAAGGATATTGTGGTAGACACAAAACACATGCCTATGGTGATGAAGCTCCAACGTTTGCCAGTTCCAGCAGGATATAGTCACTGTCTAGGAGTACCTGCGATGGTTCTCCCCGGGAAAGATGGATGGTGTCTGCAGGAAAAATCCCCCTGATTGTAATGAGGAGAAAAAGCAGAGAATAAGAACGTAACATAGACAGGAATGAGTCTGAACGGTGGTTGGGCTCCTGAGAAATACCAGGGGCCCTCATTTTATTCAGTGCCTTCTCCCTGGTCTGGTGTGTTCCTTGGATACTGGGCAGCTGAACTGATCCTTCTTTGTGGCAGTCAAGCTTGGAGCGGCTTTTTGGGGCTGAAGCCAGTATTCCTGTGTTTAAAGTGAGTACCGAGACAAGAATGCTGCTCACGGCTCCAAGTGTCCTCTAGTGTATCAACAAACAGATGAATAGCCTTGCAGAGCCGCTGGGCTTACTCTCTCGGCAGCAAAAGTACATTGTCAGAACCCTTATGTTTGCAATTACGTACCATGAAAAATCTCAGGTATTTTTTGTGATATTGTGGGCCCTACTCTAGCGGGGTTAGAGGAAGGTAACATATTTTTTTTTTCGTTGCTAATTGCAGAAGACTTTAAGCTTCCTTTTTTTTATGCACAGAAAAGTCTGTCTGGTCTCTTGACCTGTAGCTTACTTCCTTTGTTCTTTGCTAAGCACTGGCTTGCTAATTATTCTCCATTGTTTCGTTTGGTAGTCAACACCTGCAATAACAGTGGTTTCACATTTGTTCCACTGTACCCCATTCAACACACCAGAATTGTAGCACTCTGGTAATCTCTGCTAGAACCGTCTAATATTTAAACTATATTACTATCATAATTTCACAATTTGACATAAAACCGTATTCGTATATTTGCACAAGAGTAATGCATACACTGTAATGCACATTTGACAAGCCAAGGTAAATGGGGTGTTACAGCAGGGAATGTATCCATTGTAATCAGAAGAAAAGGGCACGGGGATTTACTCCTGGGTAAATAAACCGTCTCTGCTGTATGCTTTCCCTCTGGCTGGGAGGAGACATTCATAACTGCCAAATAAATTCAGTAATCAATGGTAGAATTTAAATTGGGTTGCTGTAGGTGATATTTCAGAGCTACTGCTGGGAAAACACAATAGATCTTCCAGACCTTATCTACTAGAGAAATTTACCGCAGGAAGAAACATTCGGTGTCCTAAGTGTGACTGTAGGGTGCAGAAATACTCTGATGTGCCAGATATTGATTGGCTTAATCTTGTCTTCAGCACGACTAAATATTACTATCTTAAATGGAGTATTTGCAGCATGTTTAAGTTGTAGAACCACTATAGTTGAATGGCTGAAAATACCATCCCGTTGCTCCTTGACCCGCTTGTTGGCTTCGTAGGGTATTGCTACTATTAAGAAACCCGAGGGAATATCTGTGCAGTTGTTATTTAGAAGCATTAATAGTAAAAAAAGCTTTAGAATACCAGTAATATTGTTAATTTTTGTGATTCTGCCCCAGGACACGTGCTGCAGGCATTTGGTATGAGGGATACAAGCATCATCGATTTATTTAGAAACTGTTGCTTGTAATTATGACGGTGACCATCCGTGGCTTCTAGCAGCTGGGCATCAGTTTGTCTGTTAGAACTGGGATTAGCCTGCAGTAACACGCAGGTGGGAGTCTCCCTTCTGCCATCCTGAAGATAGGGCTTTGATTCTTGTTTAAAGAAGTAAACCTCTGTAAACAGAGCACAGCTCAAGTTGGTCTTGCCTAACGAAAAGAGCAGGCTATGTAGAACAGTTGTTGACCTCAATGGGCCGCATTTCTTTTCCAGAACATTTGGAGATGTGTGATAACGTGCACGCCTGTAACAGGAGTCATGGGTTTCTTTCCCAAAGTTGTTATCTCAAGAGTTGGCGTTGCCAGCAATTTGTACCTGCTTTTCTAACTAGGACAGCAGTGGCGTTTCTGCAATCTAGCATCTTTTACTTCATAATAGATTCATTTTGTACCTCTGCTTTACCAACTGTGGCACCGCTGTCTTTGCTGAGTGCCTTACCTGTTTCTTTCTTTCACGTTAGTTGTGACAAGAAATGACAAAACTGATTAGTGTTTTGTTAATTTGCTGCAGTTAAAAAAAAAAAATCTTTAGGAGCCTACATCTACTAAATCTAGAGAGTGACACCATATTTTTCCTTGGCTCACAGGTGATAGGTTAATCTTGCCAACTAGAATGGCTAGAATCTAGGTAAGATTCGGTTAGAAAGGTTTTGAAATCACGGTGGGTGAGCGGATATTGTATATCTTGGTTGTTGAAATGCTCTTGTTCGGTTCATTAACGTACTTCTTCCCTAATCATACCTATCTGAATAATGCATTAAATTGTCGTTTTTAACTCTGTGTAAAGGTTACTATGGAAAACCTGAAGTGAAAGATTAATAAAACTTTCCGTTTAAAAAAAGTAATTTACTGACATCAGTACTGTTTACTAAAAATAGACAAAGTAGTTTGGACTAATTGTAAGAAATAGAGGTAACTTTTGAAAGATTCTCACTTGTGGAACGCTGCAGTATTATTATATATATTGATACCTATTTGTCTCTCTTATTTTTGGTAGAAAATGATGCACCCTGTTGCCAGCAGCAATACAGCTTTCTGTGGGACCGGCAAGAGTTCTTGCCTTAACGAAGACAATGTGAGATCTGCCGATCAGTTTGACTTGTACGCCACGCAGCAAAGTAAATACAGCCACGCAGTCAGCCACAAACCAATTGCATGCCAGAGACAAGATGCGTTGAACGAATCGCACTTGCAGACCACAAGTGGCAGGAATATAGAGACAAAAGACGAACTAAAGAAAAAGAAAAACCTCAACCGATCTGGTAAACGTGGAAGGCCATCAGGGACCACAAAATCAGCAGGGTACCGAACCAGCACAGGTCGACCCCTGGGGACCACCAAAGCAGCTGGATTTAAGACAAGTCCAGGCAGACCCTTGGGTACAACTAAAGCAGCGGGATACAAAGTCAGCCCAGGCAGACCTCCAGGTAGCATTAAAGCTCTATCACGGCTTGCAAATCTAAATTATACTTGTGGCAGTGCAGCTTTTCCCTATCCTATGGTGCATAACAGAGGAGTACACGCTGCTGGTGAAACTAGTAGCAAAATGAAACAGCCTAATGAATGAAAGGGGGGAATTAGTAACTCCTTACTAATCCGCTTTACTCTGAGTTTTGGCACGTTTCTTGCGTTTTGTTGTAGTGTTTGCCTAAGTCTGAATTTCTAGATTTTATTTTTATCCCAATAATGCCATAGCCTACGGGTGCAATTCAGTAACTTCTAAAGCAATGTTGAGAAGGCACTGGTTTAAAGGGGGTTTTGTTGGTTTTAAATCATAATTTATAAGAAAGTCTGAAGTGATGCATATGCCTTGGTGTCGATACTTAAGTAATGTCCATGTCCCTAGTTTTATGTTCCGTTTCTGGTAAATCTAGTTGTGTGGTTATGCATTAAATAATGAGGAGGACAGAATTAGCTGGCTGTTGGTTCATCATGTGGCCTATCCCAAAATTAGCCACATGAGTTCTTACTCGGTAAGAAAAATTCATAATTTTTTTTAAAAAAAAAAAAAAAACAAACCCTCAAACCTTTTTCTAAAGTGCTGGTTTCAGGTGGCTTTTGTTTCTGGAGTTGTAGCAGTAAGACAATTTCAACTAATGCTCCAGAAATACTTTTTGAAAATATTAAAGAAAACCGGCATTTGTACAGCGCGTTACGGCTTCACAGCGCCTTATTAATCCAAGCTAATTTGCCTTTAGGTGATAGCTGTTCTTTTAGTTATGCTGTTGCAGGATTCTGCTGTGTAATTTTGAAATGCCTAATAATACATATACCAAACCACAAATAATTATTTGAAATTTGAAATATTTTATAAGAAATTAAGTACTGTTCATCCTAGTTACGCACTTGGTTAATATTAAACAGTATGTTCTTAAATCTGTAAATAGCTATTTACACTGGGTTTTGCCTTTAAAATCTGTGCTTAGGTGGCAACAGTCTAATAGCTTTTAAAATATTGATCTATAATGTTTACAAATTAAACTTTTTAAATAGTTATTGTTGCCAAGTTTTCAGGCTTAGTTTTGCCAGATATTCCTGGAAATACAGTTATTTTGTTGTTTGACACTTATAGTATATTTAAGTTATGGAAGCTTATATATCTACCAAAGGACACCATTTTCATGATTTATAAAAGCAAACTGTATAGCTGATGCAAACAGGATGCAGTTCACTGCACTGCTAGACCCCAGATATAAAGTAATTCATCTATGCATGCAAGCTGAAGAAAAATGTTGTTGGTTAACTGTAAGTACTTCTCTTGGCTCAGACTAAAACCTTCCCTCCTTCCAAAAGAAATGTTCAGTTTTTCAACTGGGTGTGTTTAATTCTTTTTTTTAAGTCTGAGTGAGTGCGTGAGTGTATGTGTAAAATACTTTAATCTAGACTTCAAAAAAAATCAGTGTTCAATGTTGCGTATTGTTTGTTCTAAATTTATTTTACTGGAATTAAAGCTTTTTTTTCCCTCTCCCCCATCTGGAAGAAAGTTTACATTTAAGCTGTTTCACGTATAATATGACATGATAAGTTTATAGCTTCAAATATCGGGGGAGGGGGGAGAATATATAGAGTTCACAGATTTTGGGGGAGCAGGAAAATTTGGGATAATTGAGCTTGTGCTGAATGAGTAATGATGCTGATAATTCTTGCTAACATAAATGCTTATTCTGGCCTGGTGTCATTTAGATGAGAACTCTTGATTTCAGTGATGACAACTTAAGACACAGATGTCATGTTTCATACCTTTTTTATCAGGAAAAAAGCAGCAAGCCTTCAGGTGTTCCAGTGATGCCTAACACATATTGAGCTGGACTTTATGCTGTACTTTACAATAGGTGTGTTGAATTGTTTTGGGGGAACTGTGTATGCACTGGCAACTAAGACAATGAACCTCAACTATACTGGATGGCTCCCTAGTCGATAGATGAACTAATGGCAGCTAAACTGCTACTAAAAAATAGTTTCTTCATGCTGAAGCTATGAAATCCAGTTATACGTTCTGTTCCTCAGCAAACTCGCAAGTCTGAAATTTAGCAATCTATCTCAGAACGATGTAACTTCTGACACATGCAAAATGCTAACGTGAGTTAATTCACCCTCAGGATCTGTGTTGTATTGGCTGTTTTTAATCAGATGATTTTTTTCAACAAAAGACTGCTTTAAGTTCTTTCCTGAACTCAGCTGGGAAAGCAGGCCTCTTCGGCTGAATGTAGTAACCGCAGGAGTGTCGCACCTCGCTGGCAAGGAACGTGTTGCATGTCACCACTGTACCTTGGAGAAGCTCCACTTCTTACCTCCTCCTGTTTATCCTGTTTGCTCCCGTTCCGTTTCTCACTTGTGCATCTACTCAATGGTGCTGTGCCGTGTGTCAGGAGACGATGCAGATGTATTGCTGTTCTGCTAGTGTAATGAATTTTGTATTCAAGTATGCTGATGAAATAATGAAATCATCTAAGCAGTTTCTGTTCATTACAGTGTTTATTAATTATATCAGATGGAATATAATCCCAGTAAAAAAACAATTAATGTCGTCAATTGTGGAATGATGAGCATAAGGTAGAAAAGTGTTCAGAGAGTCTAATGGGCTGCCTGACACTCCAGATCTAGCAAGGAGACCAGAAGTGCACTGCTGGGCATTTCCTAATTCTGGTTTATTTTATATCAGACTCCAGTTTACTGGTGCCGTGCAGTGAGGGGAAGAAAAAAAGATGTTAAGGATTCAAAGTGAACTAGAAATGGAATTTTCAAATACTTCTGCTTTTCCTCTGTATAATCTGCAGAACACATTGTGCTTTTTTCAACACTTTTCTTCCCGTGGCAAACACTGAAACAGCATGTTAATGCCTAAAGTTTATTAGCACCAATGGGAAAACTGGCCTTTTCCCCCCATAGTATGAGAACATTACTTGTAAGGTAAATTGCTTATGTTATATTATATATCATCATTCAGCTATTCATAAGCTAGGATCACTGTTGCGTGTTAACACTGTTCAGAAGATCTACATGTCAAGTTTGGTTTTTTAATAATTTCTTTTAATTATCAAGTTTCTAATATCTTATTTATACATAAATAAATTATTATTATTCCTTAGTGATGCTATACAAGTTCACTGGTTAATATACATATAATAACTATTATTCAGTTTCTGATTAAATTTACTTAAACTTTAAAACCAAATAATTTTGCTACTATAAAGTCTTGCACTGGACATATTCACCATATTTTGGCAGGAAAAAAAATCAGATACCATCAGAAGTGGCTAACTTTGATATCAAAGATAGTATTTTTTAAATTGGCAGTTAGCTTTGTCATTAAAGCAATGTTCTTTCTATCTCGGATTTAGGTTAAACTAACCAACATAACTATGTGTCAAGAGCCATTAAAGATCTCTGTTCTGAACAAATATATTCTCATTTTGTCTGCAAGATCTTAAAGAGTTGAGTCAGGACAAAACCAAGCCTTGTCAGTGAAAAGTGATGTGTCTGTGAAAAGAATTACTTGGAACTACGATACAGAGAGTAATTCAGATGAGAATTTAACTCCCTCCCCTGTTTTTGAAGAGCTTTAAAAGGCAGAGCAATGTGAAGTCATTTGTCCGATGGTTTCATTAGCTGTGACTCTGCTATTCTTTGTTATATGTATAATAATGTTTCACGCTATCCTTAGAGTTGACAGTTAAAACAGTTGATAACAATCATAAATGCTTTGAACTGCCGACTTCATTTCTGACCACAAAAGTTTATTCTTCTCTATTTTAATGCATATATTTTAACACTGCTTAAATATATTTATGACTTTAGTAGAGACTAGAACTTTCTCCTTGTGATTTTTTTTTTTTTTCCCAAATAGATAAATCTGTATTCTGAAATTCGAACCACTTTCTGATACTTTAAACTTTCATCACTTGCTTTTCCACAGGTTTACTTTGGGGGAAACAGTAATCTGCTAAATAACTAGTATCAGCACCCCATTCTCTGCTGTAAAAAGCCTGATTAGATACTGTGTATGTTTTTATGTCCATGAACTTGAGCTACTCGTGTGCAATTATGTGTATGGGAATGGAGTAGTGTTCATGATCTGTATTTACATCATCATATGGATGTATATTTATTAATAAAGTTAATACTTTAAAACATAACTATTTTTTCCCTGGGCTTTTTTTTTAATCTCTCTTAAATTCCGGCTGAAGATGCCTATTGACAGCGTTACCAGACCAGCAGCCTTACCCCTTCTCCCTTGTCAACAGAAATGCTGTTTGTTCTCCTGGTGTCTCGCTCAGCGACACAGCGTGAGGTGACTCGGACCTGGCATTGCAGTGTTTTGGTACACCTTGTACAGATTTCACTGAAAATCCACGGGCTTGTTGCGTTTGTCCCTCGCCCCCCCCGAAGCGTAATTCAATCTGGCGGCAATAGACTGAGTGTGTTCGTGCCTGCGTGGACTTCAGAATGCAGGCAGGATTTGTGAGAGTCGGGAGGCCACTGTATGGTGTGACTTTTTTTTTTTTAATTTGAATAAATAACGCTTTCAGGATACTGCGCTTTCTGAATTTCAACATGAGATGTGTATTGCTTGTTACAGGCAAGTCCCATGTATTTGAATTAAGGCAAAAAGACTGCATGAGTTGCAAGGTGTCAGAAAATAGAGACATGTTACTTTTTAATGAGCTGAAAATGCTGCTAGTAACTTAATTGTTCTTATCCTTTCACTCAAATATGAGAAGAGGGGAGGAAAGGAGTTGTAGCTACGTACGTATAAATAATAAGCAGCTAATTTTCCTCTGTTGCACATGGAAATCAGTTTGAGAGTACTCATAAAGGAAACTTTTCGTGGAATGGTGGTTGTTATTCATTATTCTGTGACGAACAAGATGTAGTTATCCCTGTATGCTAGCAGTATTCCAGTTTATCTTTGTTGGCAAGATGTGCTCTGCATGCCACCCAACCCCTCTTCCCTCCCCTCCTGCTGAAGTTTTTCGCTCGCCTTGGGGGCAGATGGGCAGTCCTGCCTACCAGAAGCTGCAGTCTGGACTGCTAGGTCTGCATCCTCCCCTTGCTCTCCAGCACCTCTATCTTCTCTTCCATGTACTTTCAAAGGCTCTGCATACATCAAGGGTTAAAACGTTTAAATGTCAGTTGTTGTTACTTTGCAGACTTCTAAGTTGCTTTTACCTGAAAAAGACATCTGATGCCTTTTTTTTCTTTCTTTTTTTTTTTTTTTTTTTTTTTGGCCATTCTGTTCATTCTAAGTATTTGGCTTTCAAGGTGACTGGATATGTTCAGAGCAGATTTTGACCACAGTCTGCTATGTCCTGGTCTATTAGTTCCTGGATGTGATTCCTTGAGCAAAATGGATTATTTTCTTTGTTGTAATGAAACCTGAAGTATTATGTATTAAGTCAGTCATAAATTGTGTTGTACTGCTTCCATGGCTGTTGTATTCTCTGCCACGTCATGAACAGAACGAGGACAGCGGCAGCACAGTCAGTTCCTTCGGTGCAGGGTTGGCGTGCAAGGGCAAGTGCAGTTTCTGACGGCAGGCCTGGTTCACGCTTTATTCACGCTGACAGGCTAGCAGGGCTGGGACATCTGGGCATCTTCACAGAGTCCTTAAGATGGTTATATCTTTTAATGACGTCATTTATGTGTATGAGACACCACGGCTTGCTTTGGGGCTGGAGTGGCATTTTTATGCTTTTGTACCTCCTCGGTGTGATCTCTTAAGGTAGCACAAATAGCACAGTGTGAATTAGCAATATCATTACCTATGAGATATGCCAGCTCAACAGAGTGTGGTTTTGGACCAAGACAAATGAAGATTGTTCCTGATGATCATTTAAAGCTGTAACGCCTAAAACTAAAGGACTGACGCACTGCCTTGCATTGCATGCTATTTTTATCTGTGTTCTGCCTGTGGCTCTGTGTTTATTGTTTAACGTTTAAGAGAGAGGTGTGGCCTGACCATGAGGAATTGGCAGCCCAAAAGCTACCGTGTTCTGGAGCTGGCTCTTGCCCAGGTTCCCTGCATGGCCTAGGGATGTCAATGGCTCCTTTTCCCCATCGGTAAAAACGCAGCAAAAATACCTGCTTATCTTGAAGGGTTGCTGGAAGGAATCATTAGCTAACAACTTTTAACTACTTTGAAGCTGAAAAATGTGGAATTCTTCAGTGTTATTTAAATGATCTGAGGCAGATAAATCTTCTTGCCTTTCATCTTGTTTTTTCATACCACAAAAGCTTGTTCTAATTAGTGAAAAAATACCACAGTAACAATGAGTGCAAGTTTGATTACTTAGAGCTGGCCTTTGAGATATGCCTAACACTAAAATGTGTATTTGCTGCTTCAAGTGGTCATATTTTTAAATATTCAGCTGCAGCCATGTTGAGAAAACAAAGATTACAAAGTCTCACATCCCAAATACAGGTGTAGGGTAAAGCTGCCCGTGAGACTTGAATGCCTGTCATGTTTTCTTTTGCCTCGCCTTTGCGCTGTTGAACGCACAGGATGCCATAGCTGTGAGAATGTGTCGGGATTGTACTCAAGCAGAAGCCTTGGTCTTGGTGAAGGTCGTGGCATTGCCTCTTTGTCCCAGTCCGTGTCCTCTTTCGCTCCTTCTTTTGCCATGAAGGAGCTTGCTCGGTGTGCCTGAAATCTGGGGAGGGGAGAAGTCCAGCTGCTGAAATCCAAGCCGCACAAATGACCACTGAGTTTGAGTGTTTATTCACGGGTGCAACAAAAGACTCATGTTTTGAAAATCCCCCTTTGCCAAATTTCAGCTCCTTCCTTAACAGAGAGAGCTCTTCTAGTGCATCCAAGGTTTTTGAATAGATGCAAAACAATGTATTTTTTTACTAGACTTTTTCCTGAAAACAGACATTTGGCTTGAAAAATCAGAAAAACGTGAGCCACTGAACAGTTCTGTAACAACTGGCAGGCATCGTAAGAAATGTGCCTTCTCTGTGGTACATAAGCACTGGGAGAGCACATCCATTGTGAGTTAGGTAAGATAAAGCCTGACTGTCTGTAATTCTTGGGAGTTTCATAGAATAGAATCATAGAATGTTTTGGGTTGGAAGGGACCCCTAGAGGTCACCCAGCCCAACCCCCCTGCAGGAGCAGGGACACCTTGAACCACATCAGGTTGCTCACAGCCCCGGCCAACCTGGCCTGGAATGTTCCCAGGCATGGGGCCTCCACCCCCTCTCTGGGCAACCCCTGCCAGTATTTCACCACCCTCACTGGAAAGAATTTCTTCCTTAGATCCAGTCTAAACCTACCCTGGTTTAGTTTAAAACCATTACCCCTTGTCCTGTCACAGCTGGCCCTACTAAAAAGATTTCCCCATCTTTCCTATAGGCCCCCTTTAGGTATTGAAAGGACATAATCAGCTCTGCCCGCAGCCTTCTCTTCTCCAGGCTGAACAAGCCCAACTCTCTCAGCCTGTCCTCATAGGAGAGGTGCTCCAGCCCTTGGATCATTTTTGTGGCCCTCCTCTGGACCCGCTCCAACAGTTCCATGTCCTTGTGCTGTGAGTTTGTTGGTGTTCCATTAATAGATTACTTACAGTCACCATAAAAAAGAATGTGATTTTGTGCAAACCTTTTGTGTTGTGGTAGGAAGAATATTATGTTGGGATGAAAACCACACAAGTGTCTCAGATGGAAGTACGCTGCCAGAAAGCTCTCCCTCATTTTCAAGGTTTGGAATATCGTCACCCTGAGACCTGATGCCATTCAGGGCTGCAGTAGGTGGGATGCTAGACTGATGGCACAGAGCTGAGAGCTGGCAACCACGTGCGGTCCTGGGCCAGGAGAAGGAAAATTGTGTCCAAGTTGAAAATGCCGCTTGGTCCACTGGTAGGTTGAATAGGCATGGTAAAAAAGGGGTATTAGCATTTGAAGCACTATATTCATTTTCAAAATGTCCCACATAGTCCTGAAGCTTCGCTATTAAACTGAAAGCAAGAACTCACTCTGTGATGGAAGGAGTATTACTGTATTTCCTAAAAAGAAATACAAGTATTCATCTCGCCTTTCCCCCCGGGAGGCTTTGGTGGTATGCTGATGGACAAGAGCTCATCTTTTCTTTTTGGCTTAAAAAACCACACCTTTAGTTCACAGGCTTTTATCCTTAACCTAAGCCTGGCTGTAAGTTTTGAGTTTAGTTTTCATGTGCAAACTCATCCCAAGCTGAATCTCTGCTTCTGTGTAGCGGGTGGAAGTAGGCAAATCCTTCGGAGCTGTTTGGAAGCGCTGGTCGCTGCAGGCCCGTAGGGCTGCGACACGGGGTTGTAATGAAACACGCTTTTGGAATGAACTACAGGGTGCGTTCGTGTGCCCTCTCAGTTACCCTTCAGCCATAAGTCCCGGGGATGACATTTCCCTCGTTGCAAGCATGTTCAACCTGAACTAATTTAGATAGATGCCAAAAACACCCGGTGACCTCCAGCGGTGTCAGCATGTCCCATCACGCCACATCACGCGGTTGTCAGTGGGCTTGGGCCTGGGCTGCGGGGATGGCGCAAATGAACCCATCTCCCTCAGCCGGGCTGATGTGAGGAAATTTGGGTTAAAAAACCCCCACTATTTGTATTTAATGCTGGCAGGGACCGGGACCTGAGCTGCATTCTGTCTGTCCTCTTGCTCTCCGAGCTCCAGCAGATTTCTGTCCCCTCGTCTGAGGATGGGGCACACAGCCCCGTTATTTTTGCAGCCGGCAGGCGAACGCGGCTGTGGTGTTCGTGTCCCCGCCGCCGCGGCCTGCGCTGCGCTCCCCCCTCCCCGCCCGCAGGCGGCCTCCCGCCGCAGAAACGGAAGCAGGGCGAGCGGTGGGAGGCGGAAGGGGTCGCGCCCGGCGCAGCCCGCCCTCCCGGCGGCAGAGGCGCAGAGCCGGCCCCCGAGCAGTACACCGGGCCCAGGCCCGCGACAAGATGGCGGCACGCCGCGCTCCCGGCGCTACGCACGCGCGCTACGCACGCACGCACGCACAGCGGCGGCGCGCCGGAAGCGGAAGCGGGCCAGGGCTCCGGCGGAAGCGGCCGTTGTCCGGGGAAACGCAGCGCGGCGGAGGCGCCCGGGGCCGGGGCCGCGCCGAGGATGTGGCGGCTGCGGCGGCTGCTGCTGGCGCTGGCCTGGCTCGGTAGCGGGGGGGGGGGGGGAGGGGGGCCCTCCCGGCGAGGGGCGGTGACCGAGCCCGGCGGGCAGCCCCGTTCCCCCGGCGGCGGCTCGGCGCAGGGCGGCGGCGAGCCGGTGCGGTACCGGACCGCGGAGATGGCGGACGCGATGCTGGGCAGCGGGCCGCCCCCCGCGCAGCAGGCCGCCGGGCTCGCGGTGGCGGAGGCGGGGGACGGGCGGGCGCCTGCCGTGGCGGGCGGGGCTTGCGGAGCGGCGGCCGGAGGTGATGCCTGCGGCGCGGGGAGCAGCCCCGCGGCTTCCCCCGGCCAGGGGGGCAGCCAGGGCCGGGAGCAGCCGGTGTTGGAGACGGTGCTGCCCGCGCCCGCCGAGGAGCCGAACGGCACCGACAGCGCCAAAGCTCCCAAAGTCAACTGCGAGGAGAGGAACGGCACCGGCCGCCTCGTGCTGCAGATCCTGAACGTGTCCCAGGTAAGCACGGCGCCCGGTCCGGGGCTTGGCAGGACTCTGAGCACCTCGGGATGGTGACGGATGCCCCGTCAGTGCCATCTGAGTGTCCCTCGGCGCCTGACACAGTGAATTCCCTTCCGTACCGTCCCCTGTGCCCTGAAAAGAGGAAACCGCTGAGCAAGGAGCTTTTCCTGTCATTTCTGAGCAGGAAAATTGGCTGTATGGCTCAGTCCGTGCGCCTGTGTCTCTCACCTGCGTGCCTGCAGTAAACCATCAGCTTCCGTGCTGCGTGGATTGGTGCCTCTCCCTGAAATTGTTAATGGCACTTATTGCCAGTACCAGTGCCAGTTTCTAGCCTGTTTCTTGGTGGTTTTTTTTTAAGTAATAAACCTTTAAAGCAACCTTTAAAAAAGGTTAAATATACTTCTCCATCTGTTTTAAACAAATGGGCAGCTACGCAATTGATATTGCCAAGTGTCTAATCGATTGCCGAACAATGCATTCCTGTGTAGGATTTAACTCTGTTAACTATGTAATTGCCCATGTTTGTTTCCCTTCTGCTTTCTTGAAGGACCTGATGGAGTTCTTAAACCCAAACAGCAGTGACTGTACGTTAGTGCTGTTCTATACGCCGTGGTGCCGCTTTTCGGCCAGTCTGGCACCTCACTTTAATTCTTTACCTCGAGCGTTTCCAACTCTTCGCTTCCTGGCACTGGATGCATCTCAGCACAGCAGGTAACGTATGCTTCCTGCGCTCTGCCAGTTTATTTCCGTTAGCAAGTTGTGTGTTTTAAAAACAGGAGTGGTTTGTTGGTTTGGTTTGTGGGGTTTTTTTTCTTATAAAGTGACGTCTGGTACAGTGACTATTTTTGTTTTCTTCCCACAGTGGATTTCTTTTCTTTCATGCTTTGTATTTGCTTTATGTCCACCAGTTTATCAACTAGATTTGGAACTGTGGCTGTACCCAATATCCTCCTTTTCCAAGGTGCTAAACCTATGGCTAGATTTAATCATACAGACCGAACGCTGGAAACGCTGAAAGACTTCATTTTTAATCAAACAGGTAAGTAAGTTGGGAAGAACAGGCTGGCTCTTAGCTCCAAACTGGGCTTTCCCCTCCCTGTTGTTTGTTCTTTAAAATTAATTTCATGAAGACCCTGAGAGGACCCAGCAGAGGTTTGTATCAGCTGCTGTAGCGCGCTGGATTTTGGGGCATGCTGAAAGCAGAGACTCAACTCTGCTGTCACAGAGGAGGGGGAAACAGTGGGGTTTAGCTCGAGAGGGTGCCAGAAGGATGGAGCACATACCTCTGCCCGAATATTTAATTTGGGAATAAAGGCAGATGAACCTTGGGATCATTGCCAGAGCCAGGTAAGGGTGACAGCAGCTGTGGGATAAGATGGTTGCGGTTCTTGTGCTGGAGGAGACAAAAGGATTCCAGTTTCCATGATCTGTCTGTCCATGTCATGAGCTCTGTGCCAGCCAGCTCTCTGGTCCTTCTGTGCTTCCATGAAGAAAAACAAAACAAAAACACCTATAGGCCCATGAGGGCCCTCGTTAGAGGCCAGAAATTGTTGTATCTGCTAATACAGCAGAAATACTTAAAAGCTCCACAAACAAAACCCCTGCAAACTGACACAAGGCTGTGCTGCGGAAGGACAGAACGAGCCGTATGTGTCGATAGCCTTTTGTTTTTTCGCCGGTAAACTATGTGCTAGACGTATGTTAGAATACAAGGACCTTCTCACCAAAATTTTAAGTCTAACAGTACATACACCTTAGTCTGAGAGGAGGAGCAAAGCTCCACATACAACCAACTTCTCTGTGTTTAATGATTATTACCAGTGTTGATCAGCTGCTTGCTTTTTCAGGTATAGAAGCTAAAAGCGACGTGGCTGTGACCAAGGAAGACTGGGAAGGCCCCCTGCCTAGCGTTCTGACAAAAGGCATAGACTGGCTGCTTCTCTTTTCTTTGCTCTTCCTGGCCAGCTTTGTCATGTATGCTACCATTCGAACAGAGAGCATTCGGTGGCTGATCCCAGGACAGGAGCACGAGCATCAGGAATAATCCCAGGTGCTGGAATAGGGACAGAATTTCCAGCTTATTGGGTAAAGCGGGAATTTATATGGACTAGAAGTACATAAGAATGAACTGTTGAATTTGTTGGTTCTAATTTATCATATTGACTAAAAATCTGCTTAATTTATCAACTACTGAATCTGTAAAAAGCAAATTCGTGGCGATTAATGCGGGAGGTAAACAAATATGAAAAAACACGAACTAAAAATGTATTTATTAAGCTGCTCTGATCAGCTTATTTTTCATGGACTTTCACGTAAAGAGGTGATACCTCTTCTGAAGGGATCCCCAAGCTTTGCAGATCAAGTGAGATTTTTACAGCACACTGGCCTGTACGCATGGGTCCGCAGAGTTGCTGCTCTGGTAGAATCTGAAGATCATCTTTTACAGGGCCTACAGGCCTATGAACTAAATAAAGCTTCTATAAGGACGATGTGGTAAACGCTATAGCATGAGGAGGTGTCGGCCCACACAGATCACGCTCAAGTTTCCGGCTCGTGTATTCCCGAAATACAGCATTTTAAAGGAAAACGCTGGTGAACGGTGATGTTGCTAAATTAGTTTGACTGTCAGTAAAATGAACTACGAAGAAAAAGATGTTTTTTAAAAACCAGGGTCCTTCAGATGAGTTACTCCATTGCACACCAGCAGTAACGGTTCAGCTCCGGGCAGGGTGGCCGTTGCCCACCGTCGGTGCTGGGGTTAGACGCAGGTTTTCTTGTCCACTGCGCTCTGTCAGGTTTGACTTAGTGGCTGTTCTTCCTAAGATTTAGAGTAACTTCCAAAGCTCACCTCACTGGGTGTGCACATACACAACTTATTTACCACATTCCTATAGCATTAAATTGTAGTTGTTGTCCTTACTTTTTTTCTTAAATCAGTCAGGTTTTTAGTGTAACCTTTTAAGTCCCTTTCTTACAGGATTAAAGCAGGCAACTTCTGAAGTACAAATCACCAGCCTAAATTAGCAAGACCAGTCTTGAGACTTATGTAAATTTCCACTAATGCGTTTGCTGGTTGCACCGTCCGCAGCCGAGGCTACATAAGGAATTGATCCAGGTTTTGGTTATAATGAGTATGGAAGACTTTGAATAAAGTAGGGACTGGTACATTGTATAGGTTTTTTATTTGATTGCATAGCATTTATAGACAGTGGAGGCTTGCTGTAGTGCCCTGATGGGAAGATTTAGAGTGCCAATTAAGCTACGAGGAAACAAAGACAGACCTAAGAGGGTTTTTTTGGCAAAGAGCTCCTATCTCTGCAATGTAATTTTTCAGGTATTTTTCTGGCGGCTGTTATCTTTCTCTTCCGGAAAGCTGAGGTCCTGTATTTCTGTGTATTAAAAGGAAACAGCACTGATACATCTTTGGTATTACTGAAGATAGGAAGTCCTTTATTAATTAATAAAGATTGAAGATGTTGAGCAATAACTTGGGGTGTTCTCGCCTCTGCCACTCGGTTCCTCGGACGGGCCCGGGGCCGGGCTCTCCCCCGTAGCCGCAGCCGTGCCCGCAGAACCGTGGCCGCCCCGGCTCTGCAAAGCGCCTGCCTCCGCGCTGCCCGGGGAACCGAGCACGGAGCCCGCCCGGGCCCCGGGCCCGGGGCGGGGGAGCCCGGGGTGGGGCAGCTCCTTTCGGGGACCCGCGCGGCCATGGTGAGGGGCGCGGCGGGGCGGGCGGCCTGCGGGGCCGGGGCCTGCGGGGCCTGCGGGGCCTACGGGGCCGGGGCCTTGGGGTCTGCGGGGCGCGGGCAGGGAGGGGCCACACTGGCCCGGCCGGGGACCGGCGTGGCCGGGGACCGGCCGCCCGTCCCTCCTCCCCCTCCCCCTCCTCCTCCTCTCCCTCCTCCTCCTCTCCCTCCTCCTCCTCCTCCTCCTCCTCCTCTTCCTCCTCCTCCTCCCCCGCTTCCCACAGCCATCCCATCCCGCCATTGACTGATTTTTTATTTTTTTTTTACGAGGACCCAATAGCTAACTGCGTGCCCCTCACCCCTCACGCATGAAAATACTTTGCACTAATTTTTTTTTTTCTGTAATTAACGACTCAGAGCTTCTTCCAAATGGAATGTGATCGATCGCGACAGTTAAACCCGCCGCGTGATATCGCGTCATCGCCTGTGTGTCAGGTGCCGCTCTCCTGGGCGCGAGGTCGTGACGCTGCGAGCGGCCTCACCCCCCTTCTCTTTTCTTTTTCGTTTTTTACAAGCAAATTCCTGCTGCTCTCTGCGGCGTTCGTGATGTGCTGGAGGGGCCAACTCGGGCCATGGTAACGCTGCTGATTCCTAAAGCAAAACGCCACCTTCGCCGCGCTCCGGGGCCTGCGCCAGACTCCGTCTCCCTATTTCTGTTAAAAACTGCATGCTCGGATTTCCAAGCCCCAGCAACGTCTTCGTCCACGCCTGCGTGCGAGGCCTCGGGACGGGAGCTGCGATGGCCCTAAAAGTGACAGAGAACATCCCCCCTGCCGGCCAGAGGAACGGACTTTGTGCCGCCTCCTGGTCCCGGCCCTGGACTTTGCTATCTCAAAAAAAAAACCCCACCCCCCCCATGATTTTTTGTAAATTAGCCTACTAATTTAATCTCTTGCCAGGTAAAACTGCATTTCAAGACGGCCGTTAGCTTTGGCAATTTTTGTATATGCTTGGAAAAAGAAGAACGTAAGAAATTCATGCCTGCAACTGTGGGCATAGCAACAACAAATCCGATATTTGTATTTTTGCCAGTCCAACGTTGTACTTGAAGCGTAAAGAGCCTAAATTAGTTCATTTTGGGACCTGCAAAACCCATCTCTTGGACTGGATGTATCCCACTGAACCCAAGCGGTGGCTGGGATGCCGTTAGATTGATTTACACCGTTTGGGGGGTTTTGTCCCGTATTATCGGTGCGAATGTTGCTCCTTGGCCGTCCTGCATCTTAAAGCCTTGCCCGGGTCACACTAATTGCCTTAATTCCCGCTCTGCTCGGGCTCACAGCCCCATCTGGTGGCACTGGGGCTCCTGCTGGTCTCTGTAGCGAGAGCCAGCGCTCTCAAAGCAAAAACTATCCTGAGCTGCTGAGCTGGCCGTGGGTACTCGCAGGCCTCCAATGTCTTGGAGAAGCTCTGGAGCAAAATTGCTCAGCCCCTGTCTGGAATTTCTCACAAAGCTGTGCTAGCTGCTAATATAAAGACAAAAGCAATCTGAATTTTGCTTTTCTGGGGGGGCGAAGTTCTTCCCATTAAAGCATTGCATTTGTAATACGAGTTTGAGACCTATCTGTTAGAATATATCGTCTAAGTAATCATTCCTGCCCTTGGTCTCTGCTTTTAGGAAAAGCAGCAAACCTCTTCCCAACACCCCATAGAACTTTCCTCTGGCTCCGGGTCTGGCTCCGAGCTCGTGCACGGTCCAGGCACTGATTCAGATATTCAAGCAGAGGGTGTAACCGGTGGCGTCTGAGCTCCCAGAGGCTTCAGAGGGCTCCTTTTGCTTAAAATACAGACACCTTTAAACATAACGTGCTTTGCAGAAGCCAGTGCTTATACCAGTAACTTGTCTCGTAGTTGTGGCTGTCTCGTCAGGTTTTTTTTTCTTTTCATTGTTAGTTAAAAAGCTCCGTGTTGCTTGCTACCTTTAAACCTAGTCCCGCAGAAGTTACGTAGAATACAGTCTCCTGTTTTGCTTCTTTTAAATTACCGATGCTAACCTGATAGCCCTTTTAGCCTTGTCGTTGTACTTTTAGCCTATAATGTAAATACTCCTTCGTTACATGGCAGAATGGAACTTTTGAAGATTAACTCAATTGTTAAAGCATTGGGGTAGTTCAGGTGAAGAAGGGACGGGTGCAGGTATGCTGGGGACCATGGTCGTGCCCGTGAAAGAGCCTGTCGCTCCTCGCGAGTTTTGTACCAAAGCGTTCGGCTGAGCGTCACTGACCGGAAAGAAACGGTGTTTCTTGGCTGCTTTAAGTTACACTGGTCTGTGAAATTATAAACAGTGCAGTGGATTTTCCACCTCTTTACCTTTCTCCAATACAGAACCACAGTTCCATCATGGGGTTTTCTTATCATGGTGCAAAAGAGAACCTCAGCCTCACTCGTGCCATGTTTGTATTTTTTCCCTCGACAGTCTTCGCAGCCTCACTGGTTGACGGCGGAGGAGAGGAGCCAAGCCTTACTCGATCTCAAAGCTGCAGGCTGGTCTGAGCTAGGCGAAAGAGATGCCATCTACAAGGAGTTCAATTTCAAAAATTTTAATCAGGTAATCATGGTTATATACTGCTTTTAATATAAAGGAAACGTAAGTGCTTTAATTTCCATACCATCCGGATGGGAACATATTTATATTCAGAAATCTGGGAGTGTCCTTGTGGAGCCGAACCCTCTTGGGTTTGCCTTGGCAGATTGCTCTCAGCTTCTGATCTCGTTAGGTGGAGTAAATTCATTCCGTTTTGTAGCTGTTAAGTAGATTTGTTCTAATATTACAGTTTCTTGATTATAATGCTAAGGTGAAGGTCAGGGTCGGTACTATGGGATTAGACAAATAATATTTGATCCTGATTTATGTATTTTATTTATTTCATTGCTAGCACTCGTAAATGAGTGCTGGAAATATGTAACTGATGGACAGCGGGGTTCCTTTTTGTCAGGGAAAGACTTGAGAAAAATGGGTAAATACAAGAACAGAAGCTTTTGTCGAATCAGGTGGGGAAAATACGAAACATTTCACCTTCTAAGCAGGAAGGCAGAGTTCTTGAATGACTCGTAGTCGCTGGTCTCGTGGTGGCTTCGGCATGGCAGGCTGCTGGTTAGACCTTGCTGGGGTTTTATTTGGAGTCAGGATCCTGAGCCACGTCTCAAACTCACAAGAACACCTCTTGGACATCAGTTGCAGACTTGCTTTAGAAATAGCAAATTTATTTTGAGATCTGCGGTCGGCCACGTTCCCTTAACAAATTGCCTTCTGAGGAATCATGACATTGCTTAGAAAAAAATCACGTTCCAAGAGCGTGCATTTCCCTTCTGGTTTATTTCTGAAGGAGAGGTGAGCGCTTTCTCAGGTGGGAGAGGAAACCCGGGGTTTTGGTGGGTGATGCCTCTCGCCGAGCTGGTTCTTTTCCTCGCTACGGGAGGGACGCAGCGAGCTCCGGGCTTTGGGAGGCTGTGGGTTTGTCGGTGTGTGCAGGGGCCCGGCACTGTGCTGCCAGCTGTTTATTGACATGGCTATGCCTAAACACAGACCAAGATTTTTTAGGGAATCACAGTGAGCTAGATAAACAACAGTTTGTAACGCTGGCTCTTTTTTTGCTGTTTCAGACAGTAGTTGTCACGGTAAGGAAAGCCTAGGCACTAGGGAGGTGGGTGAGGTGCTCCCAGCCCCTCTGAGTTGGGCGAAAGCAAAAGAGAAAACACCTGCAGAAAAATCCAGCTCAGGAGCAGGAGGGTGCTGGTCCAGGGAGCATGTCTGGAGCTCCGAGTACATTTTTGCTGGATTGCACTTCAATCCTGAACGTTCATATGGAACAAATAGATGCGTATCAGAGAATTCAGAGGGCAGCAGAGGAGGGAAGCCCATGACAGGGAGTTGACGTGAAACCTTGGTGAGATGCAGGGGCAGCTCAGAGCTGGAGCAATCAGGAGAGACTATGTTGGACACCGATGAGAGAGAAGCAACCCTTGGAGGAGCTGAGATTTTCAGCCTTTGTGCTTCGAATATTCATGAAACGGCATCTGTGCCGGGACATGGTCAAAGTGTTTGTTGGTTCAGCACAACTAGAAATTACTTCCCCCACCCCCCAAGGTTAATTAAAAAGTGGCTTTGCACACTGTAAATAAATAAGTTGATTTGCCCAGATGGAATTAAGCAGCGTGCCAACAGACAGGTCAAGAGACAGGTCAGTGTGCTGCACCAGGAGTTAGCTAGAAAACCCATTGCTTTGGCAAAAATGTTCAAAGTTGTGGGTTTTGGACTGCGTACATTTATCTTCCAATGCAGGTAGATATCCATATGTCTTCCCAATTTGAAGATTGATGAAGCACATACCGGTACAGGAAGCTGAGTATATTTAAATATGCTCATTAGTAAATGATGAAGTATACATTTGTACTTGTAGTACATGTCATCATAGAAACGGTACTCCAAAAAAAAATGGCCACGTGAATTATTTGGGAGATACCGGTACAGCCTCTCATTCTTGGTTGCACTTCATTGGTGTCAGGTAAGGCAGAAATGAGAGCAGAGGCTGGGAATTGCCTTCAAACCCAAACTTTCTGTGCCCAGCCAGGATACCAGGGCGCCTCCTCTGTGCAGCTCTGGCTGGATCGAGGTTAAATGCGAGTATCTGAAGGCAGAATTTCACCTGCTGATGTGTAGGAGCTGGGTCCCCATTTGCAGTGGCGGAGGGCAGACGCCGTTCCTGTTACCGCAGTCCAGGAAAGGGCTCAGCGTGCAGATCCCAAGGGGGTGGTCAGAGCTGGTATCGATAAGTTGAAAGTAAATTAAAGTTATGGACGTATACTTATTGATGCTTATGTTTATGATAACTATTGGTGAGTACTGTGTTTATTACGACCTAGGGAACGAATGACAAAACTGGAGCTACACCTGCATTGTACCTTGGGGAGAATTTAGTCCTGCAATGACAAAATTTGAACTTGTAGGTAAAACTTCTTTCATTTCATGCAATAAATATTCTGTTTACATTACCTAAAGTGCAAGTATTTAGTAAAAGTCAGGGCACTGAGAAATGCCATTTCCTCGGTGATCTTCCTGCTGCCCTTTTACAGAGGGCGTAAAATCAGGTGTGTGGAGAAAAATCGTAGTTGAGCTGACATGAAAGGTATTTCAGATTTATGTTTTGCAGATGATATTGCTATGATTAATGTATTCATTGCTCTTTTTTTATTGCTTCTTGCAGATAATGTTCATGATGCATGGAAAATTCTGTGGCTTTAAAATCTGTGCCAGGTTTACAAAGTCTGTGTATGTCAACAGATGTTAAGAATATAAACACAACTTTTATTATAAAGTCGTGCAAATGTGTAGACATGAGCTTGGTTTATGTATATTATTTTCAGCATGAGAATGAAATGAAACTTCTGTGAAACAAGAGTTATTTAGATTCCTGAAGCTTTCAGGCTGAGATTAGCCCGGTTAAAAGCTATCAGCAAGGGGCTGCCTTCGTAAGGCTGACAAGCTAATGACACTTCGGGCTTACGGAATTAGTTTGTAACCCAGAATTTGAAAGGGCTGGTGCTGTTCGTTAGTCTGAAGATACATTTTTGTGACCATGGGCTTTGGAAGTAACAACTCTCCGAAACGAGCTGGAAGCCAGCCTGGGGGCGCAGCTGGGAGCCCTTTGTTGGTTACGTTGCGTTGGGTGCCCACCACGCACCAGTCCCCGCGTCCTGGACTGGGCGGCGCTGGTGCTGGGTGCTGGGTGCTGCTCCGCATCCCCATTGCCTGGTGGGGGCTCCTGGTGGGTGGGTGTCCTGAATCTTGTATAAAATATAAAACACAGCAACGGTGGGTGAAAAAAAGGCAAATGGAGCTCAACTGTAGAGGAGAGCACCTTGTCGAGAAGAGCTGAGCCAATCGCACTGATGCATCTGTTCCTCCTCACCTGCCCAAGCAAAATTCAGAATCAGGACAGAAAGTTAATTTATGACTCCAGACCATGCCAGTAACTTCTCCCAGTTATCATTCTGCAAACTCAGAAAAGAAGGTGCAGAAACGTTGGGGCTGTTGCTATAAGTTGGTCATCGAGGGAGGGAAGGGTTTCTGAGGACCTCAATGTCCTGGCCTGTATCTCAGGAATTTCCTGGGATTTTCTTGGCATTTCAGGTCCATACAGCTTGGGACGGGTGATCCTGCAAAGGGGACAGACCTGGCTTAAAAATCTGAATTTCCCCCGGGTTCATCTCAAGCCCGGTCCTGGCTGAGCCGGCAGCGGGCAGCTGTGGAGGGCTCCGGGTGATGGGTGCTGAGTGCTCGCCTTGGGTCCTTTACCCAGCTGCTCATTTTCACTGAATTTGCAGGAATATCTTAACTTTGAGGCTCCCATGTCTCTTGTCAAAGTTGGTTGGATTTGACCAGAGGGTTTAAGGGGCAACTGCCTGTGTGATTGCATTTCCTTAGGCAATCACGCAAAGGCAGCAAATGCAGTTAGGAAATTACAAAGGTGGGCATGTTTGCGGACGGTCAGGTTCAGCATTTACAGCTGCTTTCTTTTATAGGGTAAGTTTTTAATTAAGGTTGGGTTTTTTTTAAAAAAAAAAAAATCGTGTAGGAAGCCTCCATAAGACCTCTAACGTCATTTTATAAAATGACAGGAAATCAAATGCTCTAAGAGTTTTAAAAGCTATTTTAAATGCGTTTTGTGTTTTGGGGCTACAGGACACAGGCGAAAGATGAGCCTGAGTGGAGGGGACGGTACGGGAATGCCTTGGAGGACGGTGGGTAGTGAGAGTAGAAGCCCGTGTGTTTCATCACAGTTGTGGACTCTGGGTTTTTGAGAACTTATTTGAAGATGTGCAAAAAATGTAGAATGGTGAAATAAATTATTTATTCTCACTTTGCATTTCCTTTCCAAATTTCCTTGCTCTCTTGCTTGAAATCCAGGAAAAAAAAAAAAATCAGAGCATGTTATAGTAGATGCCTTTTCCCCATCCCCACCCCTCATTGAAATGCCAATTATTTTCCTTTGGCTGTAGGGACACATGCTCCGATTTGCCCCTTTAAATTGATCATCCTTGTTGTAATATTGCAATACCACGTCCGAACGGATTTGCTAGGATATGCAGTGAATACTCTTCGTTTCGCTGGTGGTACTCGGTGCCAGCCCCCGTAACATCACCTGCGTCCGTGCTTCCTTCTTCTGCTCCTGGCACGTTGCTTTCTCTTCTTGCGTTGATCAAAGATCGGAAAATTTGGTTTTATATATGTAGGCAGTGTATTTCATTGCCGCTTTATGCACGTAGTCTTGTGACTGTTTGGCTGAAATACGGCCACGCCTTTTACGTATTGAAAACATAATATCCTTCAAGCTACAATCTGCAGAGGTAAAATGAATTTTATGTTAAATATTCGGTTGTGGACCACATCTCCAGCTTTTTATATGCCACAGCGGTCTTGTGGCTTTTTTTTCTTCTCCATTGTCTGATAGTGAGGTCATTTTCAGTCCTCTGAGAAATTTTATTCCCAGCCAGATGCGGGCCATATATTAAAAGTAGCACCTGTGGCTAATATCACAGCAGCTTACCATAAATTTACATGGTAACTAGGATTATATCTGTCAAGACTGTTAAAAAATGTCTAGGTTTAATTTGATTTCCAGTATTGAAGGAGTTCTCCAACATTTTGCTTCATAACTATATTTTAAAAGTTAAAATCGCTCCATTGTTAAGTTTTATAGCACTCCCAGTGCCCATTAAGTTGATTTGTTAAATGGGGGTCAGAATCAAGCAAGTTGGCTACGGGAGGATCGGAAACCAACCCATTTGTGACAAATTTAGTCCTCGCGTGTGAATCTTCTCGGAGCCCGGGGACTGATTGGATTCAGGTGCAGCTTATGTCAGTTGTGTTTAACCTCAAAGCCTGGGCGACCTCGGCCCCCGACTGTCACTTGTGCTCATCGAAAGACGAACCTGTTCGCATTCGTTTGCTGTTTTTAATGTCGTAGCGCTCTGCTTGCTCCCCCTCTGCTGGAGTTTTGCGTTAAGATTGCCTGTCGAATGAAAATAAATTCTTTTTTTTATCCGCTTAGGTAGGTGCTGGTTTTCATATAGCCTTTCCTCAACGGCTTCGCTTTCCATTATCCTTTGAGTCCTCTCCCATATGCTGTGATTTGTGCACCTGCAAAGTTATGAAAGTATTTCTTTTGGTAGTTCTGTTGTTCACTAACTTCCCTGCGTTTATGAATACAATAACCGATTTACGATAAATCAGAATTATTTATGGGTGGATTTACAGACTTGAGAAAATCTTTGTATCTGAAAATAATGAATTTCTGGCGTATCTGCCTGTTGACGTTTTCCTTTATTAGAAACTGATAGTGAAGTTTTTGGGACTGGCAGAGGTTAGCCCGCAGGCTGAAGCGGAGTGAATGACCTGCCTCGAGTGGCGCGCAGTAAAAATATATTATTCCTGGATGGTCACACCTTCCTTGAGTTTATTCTTGTGATGGAGTAAATTAAACACTCTGGCCTCTAAGCCAGCAGGTCGGAGGCTCAAGGAGCAGGATTGGGACCTGGATGCGGTCCCCCTGCCCGCCCCGCTGCCTGGCGCTGCCCACGGGAGGTGCAAATGGAAGGAGAGGTTCTGGGGAGATGGCTCCTTGGAAAGCTTACGAGTCTCCTTCCCTGGCCGAGGAGGGGGAGGAGGAGGTGACACCGGAGCCCTGGGCAGCGTGTCCTGTTTCCAGTGATGCCTCCAGTTACCCGGCAGCCAGCAGTGGGAAATTCTGCAAAGTTAGGAAGTCCACAGTGGTGGAAATATGTAATTAATTGGATTGTGTCTAGGCAGAAATTAAATCCTTGGTGCTGGGAGTTGGGAAATATGGGATTTATTTTCTTCTCATGGCCAGCGTGGCTGGCAGGGTACAAAACCATGCGTAAAGTCACCCAGCGCTCCAGAATATTTTCAGACCAACATTTTTCTGTTTTAAATAGAGTTGCCTTAGGGCATCAGCAGCCTCTTGTGTCTTTTAAAGTCCTTCACAATTTAGGCCTTTCCTTATATGTCTGGGAACCATCGTTTTGTCTTGCAGTCCCTTCCTTACAACTTCCCTGTTGTAATGCATGTGAGAAATTCATGCCTGGTAAAAGCCAGGCAGGGATGAGCAGTGGCTGCTCCTCCTCGTACTGGGGGTATCTCCTCTTCGTCAGGGTCTGCATGTGCAGATCCCACTGCCCCCACATCCCGTCTGCTGGTGGCAAGTTACAGTACCAGTATCGTTGTGGCCGTACCACCAGTATCAGGCTGCCAGGATTCTTTAAAATGTCACAACATTAATTGTGTTTAAATACAGTTAGTTATGTTTAAATGGAAGACTCGGAGTGGGCATGTGTCCTTCATCTCTAGCGGAGGTGAAACGCAAGATGTCCCATCCCAGGTGTCGGAGAAGTTGCATCAGTTTAATTTTTCTTGTGACTTAACTGTCATTAGGGATGCTCATTTTCTTGATGAGCTGAGTCATATTTCTCCTTAGAATAAACCATTATTTCATTGTATATAATTATTGGGGGCAGTTGTGTTTCTAATTGCTGAGTTTGCCCCGCCGAGTAGACCTGTTGTATCTCCATTTAAGCAGGCCACTGCTTAAATCTGCCCAGCTGACCTTTGGGCGGCTCTCCAGTTGGGTCCGATACAAACGCTTTCCTTAAAAGATGGATTTATTATCACTCAAGTAAAAATGATTACAGCATTTGCCTTATGCTTGTTGCATGCATTGATCTGAAAGCGCAGAAGAAATTATTTGTCAAGCTCCTTTTGGGTTTCACAAGCTGTCTGGAGATTTACAGTAGAAGAAATGTTTCTCCTTTTTTTCAGCTGTACAAATTGATTGTCCGCTCTGTTGGAATTAAACAGAACAAACGCCGTATCAGCCGTGCGGGCAGGGCTGCCGTATGTTCGTACCAAAAGAGAGCAAATGTGAGCGGTTCAGCTTGATTTTTAACTGTGGTTCAGGCTCTTTCCTCGTTAAACCACCTTTGGAAAATCGATGGAAAATTCAACGCGTTTGAATGCAGTTGGGCGCCTTCATTCGGGAAAGTGCAAATAAGACCGGTGTTGCCTTTTCTGAGGAAGATGGTCGCTCAGAATAATTTTTTACCTTAACTGAAAACTTAAGGAAACCCGGTGTCTTGCCACTCTCCGTGCATTAAAATATAATTTCATGGGGGTGCTGGAAAGATGGTGATTAAATGCAAACAGCACATCTCCCTGTCTTGGTGGTTTAACCTTTTGCATCCCCTTGCCTTTGGAATAACGCCCAACTACATTTTTCAAACCATTAATTGCCTTTTACGCCAGCAGCTCTCACTTTCTCCTGCTCCCATGAAGGAGAGACACGCTCTGGAATATTATCCTCTGCAATTGTAATTAAAAATGGACTCTGGCTGGCAGAATAAACTGAAATAAACCGGCAACGCCCCTATTTAAAAATTAACCATTACTCGCCAAAGGCACATCAAACCCACTTAGCGGACATCCGTTAATCCCGCGGTGAGCCGTTTCAGGCTTTAATGCACACTGTTTTACACGTTAAGGGTTTTGAAGTCGCGGGCCAGCGCTGACCTTTCGCATCTGCTCCTCTCGCAGTAGGAATCTCCGCTCGCCGCTCCCCGTCAGGGCGGATTAACGTGACGAAGTGCAGCGCTTCTGCTGGCTGCAATTTCGGGTTTTGATCAGAATTATTTCTTTCACAAACAATCACGTTTGGCTAAAACGTTACATCTGCTCTGAAAAGCCACTGGCAGGCCCGCAGTTTATCGGGGTGAGGCAAGCGTAATTTTTTTCATTCCTCATTTATAAAGCTGCAAACCTGCTTCCCGTAGGGTTTTTTTGGGGGGAGAGCTTCCCTTCTTCTTCTTCCCCTTGCTTTTTTCTTCCTTTAATTTTGTTGAGCTGAGATGAAAAGTTGCTTTGGAGGAGCATAAAGCTGGTGGTGATGTCTTGGAGGGGTTTGGTGGGGAACGTGCAGACGAGTGGGGAGCCCCGTGCTGAGTCAGCACCGCACCGCTGGGTTCACTTAGTGCCAAGAGTGCTTTGTAGGAAAATGGGTTTTATTCCTAGGATCGGAGGGGAAAGTCCTGATTTCATTACCTGGTGTGATTTTCCTCATGCTGTGATGAGAATAACAGCAGGCAGTTACATATATGTCTGTGTGTGACCAAGGTGTCCCTGGTGGGGAGAATCCTAATTCCATGATCTGGTGGGTGGGTGCTTGTAGCAAGCAAAAATACTGTTAGCTGTACAAGCCCGATCGTTGTGTTTATGTGTGCATCTTGTAATGCCCAATCTAATAAAAATCCAGAGGTGTACAAAGGGATTCCCTTTGTGGTGTGCTCGTATGAATTTCTCAAATTTGACGTTCACTGGAAGACTCACATTAATATTTGTCTCCCCTCGTGAGCCCATCTCTCTGTTCCCAGGTGTACCGGTGTAAAAATGGTCTGGGCTGCCCGGTGGGAAGCCTTGTGCCTTAGTAAAAAAACAACCAACAAAAAGCCCATGGAACCTCTCCAAATACTGCACATCGGATGTACTCTGCAGCAGCCAGGCAGGCGCTTGGAGCACACAGAGGGGTCTGAAGAGACTTGAAAATGCTGAGTGTAGGTTGTTTGTCTGAATTGGTGGCCTAAAAAGTGAGTCTGGTTCTTAATAATGTAACTTAACGTAGCTGCCTTTCTCCATTTCCCCGTGACCTGCTCCAGCCGTTCTTCCACCTACCAGAGGCAGGAGATGAAGCACGGGTCTAGGGGACCTATAGATCACATAGGGAACAGCGGGCATGGCAAACCAGGCAAGGTACCCAACTGCTCCGAGGTTGAAGGATGCCCCGAAGAGAAACATGTCGTCTGGGAAGAGCACTCTCCTACTCTTTCTTCAAAGGATCTGTCGCTTCTAGACTTGAAATGTCCATCATCAAAATAATATTTGAATTTTATAGTGCAATATAAATTAAAAGCCTGCCAGTGCTGGCCCAGGTGAGTCTCCTGCTGAGTTCACTGCCCCCGTGTATCATCTACGCTCCTCTACTATAAGCAGCATCCAAACATGAAGACCCATTCTGACAATACAGCAGGATGCTTTCAGCAGCTGGGTTGAGTGAAATGATTCCCTGGCTGGATTTGCAGTAAATGTTCCTCGGTTTGCTTTATTTTGTAGCATCAGGACTTTTTAGATTCTGGCTTGGCGAAGGGGGTGATGGGAAGACCTCTTCAGATTCCTCACACCTCCATCGTGACTCCTCTGTCACATGTTTGGATTGTTGACCTTGTCTTTAAAAAACCAAACCAAAACAAAAAAGCCAAAAGCGTAGTGGGTAGGAGGATAGTGGAAGATGAAATGCCGCTGCTTCTCTTAATCCATCATAAAGCAATGCCTTTCTTACCACTCTTTGATGTTTTCTTAGGATCATAAATGGCAGAGACTTAAAGGATTATCAGAGGCAGGATATGATTACCCTTGGATACTCAGCAGAGAAGATTTTGGATATTAAACTGGTAGTACGTGTAATCTTGGCCAAAAGACCAAGGAAAATTTTGCCTGAGTGCTCCCTATGTTATCAACAGCATGTATGACATGTGAGCTCCATTTTCATGTCTGCAGAATGAAATCATTCCTTTGTAGATGAGTAAAAAGAAAGATGGGGGGGGGGGGGAACAGTAGTAGTTTGTTCTGCTGTAGCCAGGTCTGTTCCATCCAAGACGTGGTGCGATGGGATAGCGAACTTCTCTGCTCTTCCACGCCGTAGCCGAGTTCTATAGAAGTCAGAGGATTTGAGCACCTTTTTGAAGTGGAGCGTTCGTGTCAATTAATTCTTGTTTGGTCTGGTTTACGATGGCTTCATGTCGTGGGCTGGCACCGCGTGCTTGAGGACGGTTGGTTGGTCCTTGTGCAGCACGAAGCACGTCGGTGAGCAGAGTGCCTTGGCAGCGGGCTCGGGGGCCCGCATTCAACAGGGTGGGACTGGGGACTGACTGCACCTTGTTACCAGTTTATTTTTATAGTGGTTTGTGTGATGGCTTTATTACAGTACAGCCGGGGGTTTGATTTGCTGGGCCAAACATTTGCTTTAACAAGTAAAATTATCATTGTTCTTTCAGTTGCGCAGCCAAGAGAGTTTATTATTTTAAGTGACTGATTGCTTTAGCAGGTGCTCGGTTAATGGGGGCTTCACTGTATTTAATGTTTTTAGGTAGGGTGCAAAAAGTTCATTTAAAAAAGTCATGTTTCTTGAAATAGCTATTTTATTTGGTGTAAACCTCCTAAGTGCAACCTTTATATTCCATTTTTGAGCACAAAGCACACAAAAATGGCTTGGGAGGTGGAGAGTCACATTTAGCCGGCTACGCAGCTGGAGGATTTCTTCCATGTTCTAGTTCAGTCCTGAAACCTGGGATTATTGTCCTTCTTTTTGTCTAAAATCTAACTCAGAGACCTACATTTCTGAATTAATAAAATGCTCTTTATGAGGCTATGTTTACCTAGAGTGGGAAGGAACTGGAACTGGGGGGAAAAAAAAGCATTTAATTTGAATATTTCTATATGAAGTGAGATCTCACAAATATCATGTGACCTTGTTCCAGGTTTGGTTGGGATTTAGGGTGTCTACTTACTTTGCAGTAGTCTTTATGGGCAACTATGATTATTTTTATCTACCTATAAGCAAATGAATGTATTTTGTAGTAAGGTTGTATTGACCCAGCAGAGTCTAGGCTTGAAACTTCTATTAATCACAGGAAAAAGGTTTTATGCTGCTTTAAGGCATCTCTATGTTTTCCCACTTCCACTCCATCACGTTTATAGGGCTCTTTGGTGGAGTAGATTTTGGCGTGAAGTCTGTTCATTGAATCACCAAGCATATTATCTGCTTTCTGTTCGTGAAATCCAGGTGCAATGACTACCAGTAATAAAAACGAGAATAGGAAAAATGATCGGAGGCTGCTGGAAAAGTCTAGATGTGACAAGGAAGAAGGTGTGATAGATGTAACATTTTGCATCAGATTATCACCAATAAGAGGAAAAAAGGTCTGAGTTCAGCAGTTATGAAAATCCTGATGTAAACGGGCTTAGAAAAGATAAAGTTGAGGTTTGTCGTGCAGATCGCACGCGAGGGTATTTCACACACTTAGTGAGCGCAAGGGGGAGAGGGAAGCAAAGCGAGGAGAAGGATTTAAGAGCAGGTCAGTGCTCTCCACCTTCCTCTCGGTCCCTTTTCTTGCTTTGATCCCCATTTCCCTTGGCCTTAGCAGAAAATTTGTATTTGTTTTTCAGACCAGTCCAGTCTCAGGTGGGGCAAATTACGCTTGCACCTGCTTTGTGACAAAGTGATGTCATAGCTTAGGTCACTGCCGCGCTGGGGAGATGAAGCCTTTGACTCAAACCTCTTCTTGGAGAGCTGCGTCTCGAGCATCATCGGGACGGTGCCGCACCTGGTCTAGATTGTGCCGAGCGAGTGTAAACTTCCGAGCAGCTTGGGCTTTTCCTGGGACAGCATTCCTGAAATTGCCTTCTGTCATCTCCTGCAGCTCTTGACATTGTACCGGTACCTGTGTGAGAAACGTCCCCATTGAGGAAAGGCCATGCCTCCGAGCTCCGCTTCTCTTTGCCTCCATTTATTCTTCATGTTCTTCAAATTGGTAAATCATATGACAATAAGCAGAAATGCCCTCAATGAAGAGAGAAGGGGAAACTGTTGTTTATCTGGTCAGGTGGTTTAGATTAGCAGTGATGCTGGTCTGTATTATGTTACTTTAAATCATAGTGTCCCAACAGGACATAAATTATGAAGATTGTTACAGTATGTTTCATCCAATGTAAGATCAACAAATTGGAATAATTTTTTTTATGGGAAAATCAGTGCTTTGGCAAGGTTATTGTTGAAGAATTTAATTTAACTGGAGCTTTGCTTGCATTATTTCTTAATATATAAAAACTATTTGCATAATGTATGAAGTATAAACATTTTTAGAATCAAAGGCAAGAATGCCTTTTCCAAGATTACATAGAGTGGCAAACTACTTAGAATAGATCAGTGTTTGTGCTTTTGCTGTCAGAAATGTTTGATATAGAGCTGGCGAGCTAGTTTCTTCACCGACATAATTGTAAACAAGTGTTGGGAGACAGAAACGGCGTTCTTTGTAGAACATGGTGTAAAGGTTTTCACATACGCCGCTGCCGATCTAACATGGAGAGCAGTGTTTACAGCTGTAGTATGAATATAAATAGGTAACTTTTTTTAGAGCGCAAGGCAGCATTTCGCTTTTGTATAAACGATGTGTGCAGATAAGTATGGGGGATGCGAGCAGTCAGCTCTGGATGTTTGGAGGATACGGTAAACGCAGAAAAGCATTGACTATTAAGTTGGAAATTGTAGCTGGGGGGGGGGGTTTAGTTTCACATTCCGTTACGAAGGCAGAAATGGCATCTCAGTACCTGCCAGTATGTCTGTAGCATTCCTCTTCCATCCTTTCCCTTTCCTGGTGTCTTTCACGGTATCGCTTTCCCCAATCCCAAGTGATGCTTGGGGAGCAGGAAGGTCGGCTGCCTTCACGATATTTTGCTGCTCAGGCCATTAAAGAAGAGAAAAAACATGTCTCTACATGTGATTTGTTAGGTGGTGTTCACCTTCAGGATGGCGTAGTGCCATCTCGGGGGTGGGATGGAGGGAGTAGGGAAACGCCGGCACAAGGCCAGCTCGTCCATCGCTTGCGCTCTCACCAGAGAGATGGGGACGTGAATAATCTGAGTTTAGCTCTATTTTGGGACATGATTTAGTTGTTAAGGTCTGTCCTCCTGTTCTTGGAATGGTGTTAAAAAGGGGAAGAGCAATGGGAAGGTTTTCCCCTGGTTTATGTCGTGGATGAATCCAGACAGGACCAAAAAAAAAAAAAGAAGAAAAGAGGAAAATATCTAGTGCCACGTGGATCTGGTGTCCTTGGGGATGGTTCAGGCAGGAGGATGATGCCAACTGGGAAGAATCCCAAAATGGGCATGTGGTTTTGGGAGTGAATACCTGTCCTCCCGTGCTGCCATCGCCTTCCTAAATACGAGTTGGATTCCTCTTTTTTTGTGTTTTAACCGTGTTGTCACTTTGAGATGAAGAGTGTGGCCTTGTGAGATGATTTTTGCATATTTGTAAGGTAAAAGCCTTTCTTAATGTAGTACATAGAATTAAAATAAAACAAACCCTGGATTTTTCTTGACAGCGCAACAGAAAATGTCATGAGGTTAAGTCAAACCTTCATGACTAGCTAAACATAACTTAAAATAGCTCGACATTAAAGAGCTTTTTCCTTTTATCTGCTGGCCCGTAGCTCGCTGTTAGGTACTGACATCAGCTGGATATGCGAACGCTTCTGCAGTTTGGAAGTGAACCTTAGTGGTTTGAGTTTATTGTTGTTTTAAGTGTCAGGCTGCTACGGGGACCGCGTGCGATCCGCGGTGTGCAAGGGTGCTTCTCACTTGGGTGAATGGAAAGCAAATGTGTGCAAGCAGATCTCTTGCCCTGTACGACAATGTCACTGTAACTTGTTTTATTTATTCGTTTCCCATTGATAAATGATAGAGATGCGGCCCGGGTGGGTGGAGACGGGAAGACAGGTAGCCCTCACACTGCAGAGGGTCAAGGTTAACGCTACCTCCAGCGTTATAATGACAGATGGGAGGCAGAAACCTTCATGTACTTGTGATTAGCATATGGTTTCCTTGGCTGAGCGTCCGAAGGACTGAAGAAGCCCGGGTACGTGCTTCATAGCGTACGCATTTTAAAACAAATAAATAAGAAGTGTGTGTGGTTGTGTTGTTGAGCCTTTCCGCTGTTTTTTTTGAATATCTCCACTTTCGAGTCAAGTGCTGTCAGCCGCGTTGCTCCGGAGCTGCACTGGGGTAATCCATCACTGGGGACTCGCGGGTGGGTGATGTATGAGCACGACATACCGACCTGTGTGGCTTTGATGTGTAACTCATCAAGATAATGTTGGCAAGCGTTGTACAAAAGCAGCGTGTTTAAAAAGTATTAAGATGAATTGATTCCTCACTTCAGAAGCGTGAAGGGAAGAATAACAGCAGCTTAGCTCCGGGATGCCGCGGTTCTCCCGGCGCTGTGTGGTGCAGAGGGGCGGATGGAATTTCATCTTTCCTCCCACTTCTGACAGCAAAGTGCCTGGCCCTGGTGTTCCCATTCTCGGGCACCAAAAGTCGCGTTAAGCCTTATTTTGTGACAGCGCATTTTGTCACTTTCAAAAGCGGTTTGGCCGGCCCCAAAACATTCTACGATGGCTGAATTTTTTAAAGGGTTTTTTGGTGTGGCTTGGGTTTTTTACTTTATTAGGTTAACTTGTTCTAAGAGTAGCCCTGATTTGTATCTCACGGAGACATGCTGTGGCTGGTAGTATTTTAAAACCATTTTAGAAGTGAGGCTACGACTGAAACACCATTAATTTTTAGTTCCTTCTTTCGTGATCTTAAAAGACCTGAGGAGAAGAGGCGTACTGGCACACCCAAGGCATCTCCTGTCTGTGCAGAATTGCTTCACCCCTTACTTGTTCTAGTGCTGTTCGTGGGATTTTGTGGTCTGCCGTGACTTAGGTGATGTGATGAATTTATTTAAGAATAACCTGTATGCCTGGATGTTATTTTAACCCAAATGTCCTAAATGGATTAGGTTGAAAATGTCTGCCTAAGATGCCTGTTACTGAAATATCAGAATACTTTCTAATATTGAGCACATCAAACTCTCTTTTAATACTTAGCAATGGCTTCTAGAAAATGCCCAATTCCTCTCTTTTTTATTTCTCAAGGAAAAAACTGAAGGAGTTCTTGTCAGGGGCCGTGGGGCTGCAGGACTCTGTTATTGGCATCGCAAAAGTCGAGATTGTGTTGGGTCTTACTGTCACGAGTAAAGTGCTTGCCCCACTTTCATCAAGAAACGTGTGATGGTCTGATAAACTCTGCCCACCAGTGCAGTCTTGACAATGATCTTGCACTGCAGACTGCTTAATAATTTTCATTATTTTTAATTAAAGTTGAAGAAGTGCAGACTCCTGCTCAAATTAAGGTTGGTTGTGTTGCCGGAATGTGGTAATTACTTTAATTGATCACAAGATAGTTTCCTTGATCACCAATTAGACCAAATTACCGATCAAGTTTCAAGACGTGAAGAAATGTCCAAACTGATTTTATGTAATAGTGTTTTCATATCTAATCAAACCTAAATATCTTTTCCTTCCAGAGCCAATTGTATTTTCCCAAAGAAAGGTTACGGCTCTACAAATATAAAGGTGATTCATAAACAATAGCGTTCCAATTCATTTAATTAGCAAAGGAAGTATTTAGGACCTTAATGGAGATTGCGCTGGTGAAATTGCTTGGTAGAACTGTAGCTCATTTTCTTGGGGGGAGATACTTTTTGCGTACAATTAAAATAAACTAAAATGCAAGAAGTAAGTTGCTTTGGGTAACGTGTAATGAGGGAGAACCTCTCCACGCAGAGTGGGGCATGCAGAAAGGCGGACACGACGTGTGGGTGTGCGAGCTTTGTCCTTCGCTGTAACCCCAGGTTGCCCTGGCTGGGACAGTCATGGCCAGCTGGAGCAAGGAGCAGCAGGACCTGTCCTGGGGAGGGTCCTCTGCGCCAGAATTAATCCCTTCCCATGACTCGGACAGCCCCAAGTTGATCACTTGTTGGGAAGATGAACAGTGTTAAGACCAACGACTCTTTTTTCCATCTGGAGACTTTTTGCTGTCGGGGGGGGGGGAAGATGCAGTGGGTTGGCGTGGCAGTCTGCTGGTCGGAGAGGATGTGGTGGTCCACCGATCGGGACGGTTTGTCACCACAAAGCGTGACGGAAGGGCTGCAGAGCAGATTAATTGAGTAGACTCGTTTGCTTGCGTGGTTCGCCCTGCCTGCCTGACTGTTGTCACACAGTCAATGAATTGTGCTGGCGTTGTGTAACCTGTGTATAAACACAGGAGGAGTTGTTCCTGGCATGGACAGACAGACAGACACTGGTAGAGCATTCGTGAGCCTGGGAGGGTTTTCATCAATTTAATATATTTTTTCCCTTGCTGCTTGTTTGCACAAAGGCGATCCAGTCGCAGATGCAATTGCTGGTTTAACCTTTCGGGGACATTTCTGTGTATAGGTGTTGGAAATAGCATTCCTGTTAAGCCCATGGACGCTCTGAAAGCCGTTAAATCAAATATCTTTTGGAACTATTAATGCAGAAGTGTTCCAAATCATTGCTAACGTCTAAATGTACAGCTTGCAGCTCTCTGCCTCAGAGCATGCTGCCGAAACATTTGCAAATTTTTAAAAGTAATTGTTCACTCGAAGTAAAACTAAACCAAGTGAGAGCTTCAATGGAAGTTAGGTTTTCCCGAATTTTGGAATGCTCTTGGGTCAAAGAAAAAAGCTTTTTAATTGCTGACAGTTTGGTGATTTCCAAATGCCAAACCTCATTGGAATGATTTTCTCTGATTATAACGTTTGCATTCATTTGACTGGCAAAGCGACTAACAAAGTCATACTTCATCCAGGCACCGATTCTTTTTTTACCTAAAGGTTTTTGTAATTTGTGAGAGGAAAAAAGACTGAAACTATTATCAACCATTATATGTTATTCATTGACCACATGTTTGTTTGAAACAGCCATCGCTTGGTGGAATGCGGGCTATATACATTCTCTTCCATAAATTAGCGCTAAAAAACTACCTAAATCAGGTAGGGTTTGTTGAGCTTGTTGTATTATAATATGAACCAGACTATAACGTGGATGTTACTTTTGCTTTGCATGTTAATTCAGGTCCTGAACCCCAATGGATGGAGCTTGGTATGAACACAGCCCGCTGACTTAGAGGCGTCCTGCTCACGCACTGAGGCCCTTCGGGCCCCGCTGTGTAATTGCATTCTTGATTTACATGGACATTCTAATTTTCTTTATAATGTAGTGATTTGCTCCTAAGTATTTTGGCAAGGACCTGCTATTATTTTCTCCTTGAGCCTGTGATAAAACCTGCGTCCTGGGGGAGCGTGCCGGGGAGAATATAGGGGCAGAGGATTGGGAAACCTATTTTTATTCATTTTAAGGGAAAATATTTTCTCATAAAGCAGAGGGGCAAACCCCCCTGCCGCCTTGCTCCCCCCAGTAAAGTAAATAGCAAAACAGTTACGTGAAAGGATGCGTTTCTGGAATTGGTATCTGTCTGGTACAGGGATGCTGTGGCACAATGCTTAATTAGGAATGGCACGTTTCTAAGGTGCAGTGAGGGGTGAGGGGTTTGGGATGGATGTTTAACATCGCTGTTGAATGCCAGAAGTAAAAGCATTGCTCTCATGCAATGGCTTTGAATCCTGGGGTAAGTAACATTGAGCAGAGTGATTTCCCGGGGTCTGGAGGGGATCATTTCAGCAGCCTCAGGAGATGCATCGGTGGCATGAGAAGGTGAAATGCTCCTTTAACACGCACAAACCCGAGGTGCAGCAATCTAGAATCGTAGAATCATAGAATTGTTTAGGTTAGAAAAGCCCTTTAAGCTCCCCAAGCCCAACCGTTCCCCTACCCCTGCCATCCCACCACTAAACCCTGGCCCTGAGCACCTCGTCTGCCCGGCTTTTAAATCCCCCCAGGGATGGGGACTTGACCCCTTCCCTGGACAGCCCCTTCCAGTGCCTGACAGCCCTTTTGGTGAAATCTGCAGCATTCCTAGGAGTTTTTGAGATTTTGGAGCATATCTTGCAGGTCTGCTGCCAGTCCTGGCAGGTGGAGGAGTATTTTCCTCTTTGCTCTTTCTCTCCTTAGGCTTTCGGATTTATGACGCGTGTTGCTCTACAAGCAGAGAAGATGAATCACCACCCGGAATGGTTTAATGTCTACAGCAAGGTAACGTGTTCACCAGCCCTAGCGACAGGCATGGCAAGTCAAGGAGGCCAAACCACCAGCTCATGCTCTCTGCCTTTTTTTGTAGCTTATATACAAGGCAAGGGAATGGAAGGAGGTTGTGTCTTTTTAAAGAGATTTGAGATTTTAAAGAGATGCTGAGATATTTGCAGTGGCGAGGAACTGAAAATGAAGCTCTTTGCGATTGCTGCCAGCCCCATGCTTTGGACCTGTCGCTTCACCTCTCTGGCTGAGATCTAAAAATAAAATAGAAGCCTTTAAACTCCTACTTAGCCAACCTGAATAAACGACTGTTTTGGAACTGCTCACCAACTCTCATTCCTTTCTGCACAAGAAGTCGGGAGCCCAGCAGTGTAGGGTAGCAGACCGTCAATGTGTGGGTACCTAAATGGGAGCCTGGCAGTCTCAACTTAGGTTTGATTTTTGAAAAAAAATTGTAGGCTCCTATGTCTCAACATAGCAGCTTATAAAATTTATTTATAATATTACCTAGCTGATGGTGGTCTCGTATTTACAAGGGTTGCAGGGTATACTGCAACCCTCGAATGAAAGGTGCTGTGTGAAGGGGGAAATTATTGCTCTCCCTTTATTTTTATTTTCTAATACTTCTCATTGCATTCTATCGAGTTGTTTGGTTTAGCATTTGGTGAATACATGGCAATCCCGTTAAAAATATCCTAAAAGGACATGTGGACAAGCAGAGCAGGACATCCCCACCTCTCCCCCCGACAGAGGCATCCCCAGCACAGGCTCCTCCTCACCAGCCCTTTGGGTCGCCCTGTTTAAGGGCGCATTAAATGGTCACTGGACAAAGTCCCGCTCACCAACTCTTCATGATTTTCTTGGCTTTCCAGAATATTCAGAATTTATCTTTTTCTTTTTTTTTTTTTCCCTCTTCTTTCTTCCCCAACATCTCAGTCAAAGGCGAGACAAAGTAACGCCCAACTTGTCATCTGGCTTAGTCTAAACAAACCCGTGCAGGCAGCTGCGTCATAGCAAAGCGCACCAGGCCGTTTGTTTTTCTTCTTGAAATTAATCTGCAACAAGCTCAACAATTTTTTCACCTTCGGGGTGCTGGTTTTTAACAAAACGCGTGAGCCCCTGACTCCACTGTTGGCAGCTTGGTCGCTGGCCCAGGTTCTTCGTGAAACCGATCCGTGGAATTTAAATGCAAAGAATGAGTTATTTAATCGGACACCTCTTCTTGGATGAAGCCCAGGAATGCAAGGCCTGGTTTATTCTGCGTAAGGGGCTCGCTTTGGTTAGACTCGAGGCTCTGTTCAGCCTCCTCACCTACAACGTCGTCTGGTTTAGGTGAGCGTCCAGCTCGCTGCTTGCAGGGTGCCTCCCGTAAAACCAGTTCACTACGGGGGCACGCAGCGTTCCCAGTGAATTGCTGCTCAGCCTACGTGGCAGAGATCAAGACGGCTTTGTAACCCCTTTCTTTTCCTTTCTGGCAGGTTCAGATAACTCTGATTTCCCACGACTGCGGGGGACTGACCAAGAGAGATGTGAAGCTGGCTCAGTTTATTGACAAAGCTGCTGCCTCGGTGTAACAAAGATGTAAAACGTTTTAATACCGTGTCCACCAACATTTTGTATTTGAGCGCTGTCCCTCACTCCTCGTAACCCTGATTTCACAAAGCCCCTGAGACAAGGTATTTTGTAGAAAGAGTGGCTTAGCTCGCTTTGCCTTTTAGTCTGAGACCCCTCTGGATGCCCGTGCTTGTCCTTCGCTGGCTCTGCCTGAGGATGCGGCAGATAAACCAGCGACAAGTACATTTTGAACAGGCCTTTTCTAGAACCTAAAGCAAGCTGGCATGAAAGCAGGAGCCCACCCGCACGTGTCAGTGTTCCCCAAAGCCCACGGGAGCCGAGGCCGGTGGCAGCCACCACACGAGCCTGCCCTGAGCCCAGCTGCTTCCCTCCTATTCCCTGCAAACCCTGCAGAGATTTGTACCTCCCTGCACTTCAGGCAGGGTAAGGGCAGCCAGGTCGGGTCGGTCCCCTCTGGTTTGGTTCCTCCACCTGCACCAGTGACCGGTGGCAGGTCCGGGGCGTGCTGATGAGCGCAGCCCAAGCAGCTGATGATCTTTCCTAGAAGTTGCAGCTCACCCAGCAGTTACAGCTTTGCATTGTGGTGTTTATTCTGTGCTTGTCCGATGGCTCTTCAAACCCGAATGTCCTTTCGGCACCCACCGCTGAGCAGCCGTACCCAGCAAAAGCCTTGCTGCGTGCTTGAGAACCGTTCCCAACCTGAGATGCAGGGCTGGATCCTGCAGTTGCTGAAAACTTTAGCTCTGCTCCAGCAAATACAAAAGAAATCCCAGTGAGCTCCCGGCACTCACATCATTAAACGAAGCATGTGCTTAAATGCTTGGCTGGGCCGGGTCAGTGCTCAGCACCTTGCAGGATCGAGCCATTATTTGTGTGGTAATGCTCCTGTACCTGCCGGATCGGGGGGTGGCTTGGCCGGGTGCCCGGAGCACCGGCCAGAGCTGCCGGCGGTGAAGGAAGCGGCATTAGCAGGATTCTTGCTAAGCTGGGCTCGGCTGAAGCTATGCTCACCTTTTTTTTTTCTTGGTATCTACAATTACTCATTGTGAATGCCGTTCCAAGAGCTGCAGATCCCGCTGACGAGCTTTCAAATCATTTCTTCCGTGATTTCAAAGTCTTTGTTTTTATCCTCACCAAGACAGCTTTCCCCTGCCAGCAGGGAGATTTCAACCTGCTTAAGGCTTGCAGAAGGGCCTCTCGCTCTGCAATCCTGCCGCCGAGTGTCCCCAACAAGCACCGGCATGCCCTGCAAGCAGCTCTGGGCGTGGAGCTCCTGGGAGATTGACGCCTCCAAAATGCCTGAGTGCATTGCTAGAATGACACCGGCGGCACCGCTGCCAGCTACCGAGAAGTGAGATACACACTGAGCACCCAAATCTGTATCGGGTGTCTACGCGAGGTGGGTGGTCTCTCAGACATTTGGGATGCAAAGTGCCACTAGCTGCCGTGCAAGTATTCACGTCGATAAAATAAGAAAGGTATTTTTTGTTAATCCTTAGCAAGCGCGCTGTCATGTGCTAATGGGTCGCAGGAAGCAAGATGTAAGGTGTTGGGGTTTGCTGTCAGTAACCCTGCTGGGGATATCAAGTTAATACCCAAAAAGACCCAAACTCAGACTGCGTGCTCAAGTGTTCCTTGCTTACAAGTGCCTTTCCCCAGCAAAGCGGCGGATTTCCCCGATATGGTCTGAAAATGGGCACTGTTGCGAGGAATGAATAAAACTCAAGCGGCCCAACCAGGCCCTGATGTCTCCTGTTACTGGTGGGGAAGGATAGGGGGCTTTGCCCAAAGTTTTGACAACACCTCTAACGAACTGTGAAAACTCTCTTGTTCAAAATTGATATATGATGTGTGCGCTCTGAATAAAACCAATAAAATCAAATTCCTCCTTTGTAATTTGTTTCTTTATTATTGTGCGTGTGTGACAAAGCTGTTTAACTTTCAGATAAATTTAAGATAAATAATATTTAGTTACTGGCAGGTCTTTGGTTTAGAATATTGATATTGATTTACATACTTGGAGGAAAAAAATCCCCACCAACTCTTTTAGCTCAGAGAGCTGCACTGTCCAGCTGTGGCACAGAGCTATACAGCCATGGTGGTTTGAGGAGCCCTGACCGGTGAAGCGGTAAAAATACTCAGAAAAGAGGAGGGTGGCTTTGAAGTGCTTGTAGTCGGTGCTTGTTTAACCACAGTTCCTTAACTTCTGGGGCATCCCACGGACCTGCGACTGCCTTTTGGGAGCGTTGCTGTGCCACGCTAAGAAGAATAAAGTAAAAATAGCGAATAAATGGCTTCTGCTTTCTTTTCCAACGAGTGCTGACTTCAGAGATGGTCCCACAAAGTGAAATCCTGGCTCTGCCGATGCCGTGAGGTCTGCCGTCGTGCTGCTCGTGCCACGCGTTCCCTGGGCGCCCTCGGTTTTGTTCGGCTGCCGCTGGCCGCTCCCCACATGGGCCGGTAGCCCCGCTGCTCGCCCGGGGAAGCAGTGCTGCCCTCCTGGGCTTTGCTTCGCCTTGCAGGCACCAGGGATCTCTCTCATTATAAAAACACCTTTTATTTGGGGTTTGTTTCATTTTCTTTTTGGACTGGATCCCCAGCATTTCTGAAACACACCCCGAATCTGCAGTGAGCCCCCACTGAACTCCACCTCCCACCCCATCTCGGCAGCATCCCCAGCTCACTGCTCTCCGTAGAGTGGGGCGGGGGAGCCCCATGATGCCAAGGAGCCCCGACCCCCCCTTCATCTAGCTCCCTAAATCCACAACAGCCAGCTTGCACCCGCTCCGTACTCCTGCATCTCCCCAGCTCCTCTCCACCTGCACGCATGCTTGCCGGTGTGGCGAGCACAGGATGCCGAGGGCCATGGGGAGGGGATGCACAAGTCTCCCTGACCGAGCTGGAACTTCACGGCAAATTTATACAGCAAGGATTTAATGACAGGCGCTGGACTGGGGCCAGGAAACTCAGCCTAAGGCGCCTTCTCTTGTGAAGAGCATCGTCAGCTCCGCTCTGAACAAAAGTAGCCAGAGCGTGGGGTTTGGGTCTTTTCCAGGTGGTGGCATCGCTGGAGCCGTGCTGCTCCGTGCCGTTAGGGATCGAGCAGCTGCCCAATGTGCGGCTTCCTCGGCTGTGCCGGCTTCTCCTCGGGCTCGGTTTGGCATCTGCTCCCCGTGAGTCTGCAAGGTCGCACCCCAACGCGGGACGGTGCCGCTCCGGCAAACTCATCACGTCTCCCTGTTTGCTGCGAGGTTCGGCTCATGGCTGGCAGCCACCAGGTTAAATATTCCCCTGGAGTGTTTGTGGGTTTTTTTGCTTTAAGGCAGATTGTGGTTTGAAGTATTTGGGTAATCCATCGCAGAACAGCCTTCTCTTTGCAGGTAACTTCCCTGTGTCAAGATTGATTTAACTCAGGGTGTCCCATTGGCAAACCCAGTCCGTGGCACGTGGGAAACGCCGTCCCTGGGAGACTCCAATGGAGCTCCGTGGCCACAGGAAATTAAAAAGCAAAAACTCAAGGCTGAGAGAGTGGAGTAGGAAAGATGCCTGCAGCATGCGACATGGTTGGGATCGCTGCTCAGGTCCTGCGAGGCTGGAGCTCGCACCTTCACAGGGCTGTCTCTGAAACAGAGCCAGCAAATAATCCCTTCCCCAAAATGGGAGCTCAGGTCCAGTAAACTGCAAAAATCATATCGAAAGGGCTGGTGTCAGCATCAGATGTGCTCCACGGCTCCGGGGACAGGGTCCCACAGGCACGTCTGCAGGAACAAGCTGGGAAACAAATTTCTCTGTCTTGGTTTGTGAGTTACGGCTCCGTCTGACCATGCCGGGATTCCTCCTGCCCTTCCTCCTCCTCCCGGCCACCCAGACTGCCAGCCAAGGCACGGCGGTGGAGTGGTTGAGGAGGAGCAGACCCTGAAAGGCTTCATGAGGATGTGTCCTCACCCAGCTGCTTCTCGAGGCTGGAAGGACAGACTGATGTGGTTATTTTTCAGATGCTTTCCCCTGTTGTCTGTGACACCTCCCCGGCTCCAGGATGGGGCTGGAGGTATCACAGCATCCCCTGGGCCGCCTCCGGGCTGCTGTGCCGGTGGCAACTGGCTCTGCATCAGCCCCACCTGGAGCCCTGGGGGTTCAGCAGAGCGAAACTACAAAGCCGATCCCTTCGGGCTGGAGTTTTTTGTTGGTTTATGTCCCCCAGACAGCTTGGCCCTGGGTCAGGGATGTTTCCAGCATCCCCGGTTTTCAGGGACGGGCGGTTTGTGGGTTTGCCCAGATCCCTGCTCCAGCACTGCCTTCCTACTCAGCCCTGCAGCCTGCCAGCTCCTCAGCCCCCCTCGGCCTTTTCCTCACCCGCCAGTGCTTTTCAATCATGCAAAACACAATTTGGAAAGCGTCGAGTTTTCTGCAGCTTCTGACAGGGATGTGTGTGTGTGTGTGTGTGTGCGCGCATCTCCTCTGGCCTTTTCAGCCTCAGGTTAATGAAGGGATCGCCAATTAGCTGAAGCTAGTGAGTTCTCCTGCAAGAGCTCAGTTCTTCACAATTGTTTGCTCCAAGAAACAAATATTTGTGGCTTACCCAAAGCTGAACCTCGGGATTAGCCAAACATGTGTGTGTCCTGGAACAAGTGCTCGCAGAGCGTCCAGACCAGCAAGCACAGAGATGCTGACTAATTGAAATAAATTGGCAATTGCTGATACACTTTCTCCTAGAGAACCGAGGCAAGAAGTAAACGTGGATGTGAGTTATCCCACTGATATCAAAGGCCGTGTTTACCTAAGCGCTGCTCACGCTGAAGATCTGTCGCAGAGTTGGACCCTTTGGTGAGGAACTGACAACTCGTTTGCAAATGAATTTTGGGAAGAGTCCAGGCACAGCTGCCAGCAGTCCTCTGGTTAGAGCCAGGCCAGCCCGTGCAGGCGGAGGGGATGCTGGAGCCCCGGGAAGGGTCCCCAGCAAGAGCAGAGCTCTGTGCTTGGGCTCCTGCACCATTCCCAGACCAGTGGTGGGTGCACAAAGGAGGAGGAACCCCCTGAAGCTCAGATGCACACCTCATCGTGGGAGCCCTCGTCATTTTTTTTGCTGCTAGACACAAGTGCCAGGGTGACGCGATGGCGCGATGCTCCTCTGCGGGGCCGGCAGCCTTTTACCGCCTGCTCCTCCCGCCTCAGCATGGGGACGGGCCGTCCCCCGGGATGCCAGGAGGGACGGGGACCAGCGCCTGCGCAGCATCATCCCAGCTCATCTCCTCCCTCAGATAGGGGTGGGTGTTTGCCTAAGCCACTCAGCAATGCAAACCCAGTAAATTAAGAATAACCAGCGTCTGCTCATTATACTGCTAATGCAGAAATTTTGTTTACCCAGGACTTGGCCCCAGCAGTTGTCTGTGTGGTAGTTTCTTCTGAACATGACCTCATCAGGTGGTGATGTCAAACAGCGCGTTCCACCCTCCCGCCCACGCTGAGGGTCACTTGGGGAAGCTAAGGAGCACCCAGCTATTTCATGGAGCGATCAGGGAAGCGGCACATGGAGCATCCAGACCCTTCCCAGAATGGACAAGTCACTTCCAATTTTCTTACCAGATCCTTCCAGCGCCTGCTGGAGGCCATTGCAGGGCATGCTCCCTTCTGCCGGCTCAGGTACACACGGAGCAAAGCCCCTTTGGCGCGGGGCTGCCCCCCGGGTGATGTGCAAGCTGCAGGACCTGATGGTTGGGGTCTGGTTCAGCCTGGGTGAAGGGAAGACTTGGACAGGAGCCGGGTCCAGCTGCTGGGGTGGGTCATGGGAAAACCAACAAAAAAGACAAACTGCAAGAGCTCCCTCCAGCTCTGCTGTTGTTTCTGACAGGAGAAAGGACACCGAGTTTTGTGCTTCCCTGCGCAGGCTTCTGGGCAGCTGCAAATTCACGATGCTTGTGATCGGCATCATCTCCATCGAGGCCATCTCCCTGACCGTGGAGACAAACTGCTGCTGAGGTTGTGCTGGGGTTCCTTTGTCACCATGAGGCATGGGGACACCCTCCCAGTGCCCGGCCACGGGGGGGGATGAGGGGTTGGGGTGGGGGGGGGGTTGGGGTGAGGGATGGGGGGGGGGGGTGAGGGAGGAGGGGTGGGGTGAGGGATGGAGGGGTCAGGGGTGAGGGATGGAGAGGATGGGGGTCCGGTCCCCACAGCTGCTCGAGGTGGCTGCCAGCCCACCGCCCTCCCACATGCCATTGCCTCCACCAGCCGAGGGCCTGGCTGTATTTCAGCTTCAGATCGCTTCACTTATTTGATAATTACAATTCTTAAAATGCAATTGTTCGGTCCTTTCCGTAGCAGCCTTTTCCCTCTTCGTGGTTTTAGCAGAGCTAATTTTAAGCACCCTTTTAATACTCAATTTTCACATTGAAAAATCCCTCTTGGTCACACTCCCTGATTTCCTTGTCTTACACAAGCCAGCTACTGTACACAAACCTCTGAGCCTTAATTACATATCCCAGTAATATATAGCCAGGCCTGGCTAATGTCAAGAAACCCAGTCACGAGCGTCAGAGGTTTCCGAGAGCTCTGGCTGCGGGACCAGGCTCTGTGTAGGGAAGCGAGCAGCGCGTGCCCGGCTCCGAGGGGCTGACGGGGTGCATGGTGCATTGGGATGCAGCCAGGACCCTCCTGTGATGACAACCGTGGTGGGGTGAGCTTGGCTGGCGTTTGAAATGGTCTCCTTGGGCAGAGGGACATTTAATACGAAAGGGCGTGTGGGGTCTGGCAGCCATAGAGAGCAGCCCGGGCTCACCTCATCCTCTTGCCGGGTCACGGGTGATTTCTTCATCACTGTTTACAACCACCGAGCTTTTGTTGAAGCTGTACATGGAGCCCATCGCCTACTGGAAGAGCAGCTACGACATCCTGGATGCCACCATCCTCCTTGTTGCCATGCGCACCCACTTGGAGGGGCCGCCCAAAGGTCTCCAGCCCCGCCGTGTGCCCAGGCTCATAGCGTACTGCAGTGGGACAAGGGCAAAGCACGGCTCGTTAATTAAGTCACGGCAGAGAGGGGGGATCCCAAGCCCAGGAGTCAGGGGAGGCCTGTCCAAGAGGGGCTGATGCGACACCTCATGAGCAAGGGCGAAAACTAATCATTCCTGATCTTTTAAGAGGTTCGTGGCTTGGCCATTGATTTCCCCCCCCCCCCCGTTTCTCCTTCCCCCAAGGAGAGGAGAGATTTTCTTTTTTACTACAGCAGAGTAGACGCAAAAAAAAAAAAAAAAGCCCTATAAAACATAGGTCACATCCTATTCTTGGTCTGTGCATATTTTCTCTCCAGCACACCATCTCCTACTCCGTTTTCTCCCGACGACTCTGGAGGTTTGGTTTTCAGCAAGGAGCTTATGTGGGCAATGAATGCTCAGCCAGCATTTCTGCGTGTAATTAATTGGCTGGGTAGCCCACCAGAAGTGGGATGTTTATGGGCACAGGGCTCTTATAACGTTCACTTCTGAGCCTTCATTCCTCTAGTTTGGATCGTAAACTTCACTTATCACCAGACTTTTATATGTTAATTATTCTGTGTGGCTGGGAGAAGGGAGGACATGTAGAAACGCATGAAATAATGAATAGTTTAGGCAAGGGGGATCAGATGCTCCAGTTTGGTCTGGCTGATGGTAAGAGAGCAAATTGAAGGACGGGAGAATGGAGAAGTGTTTAAATCAGGGTCAGTGCGGTTTTGCTGGTTTGAGCCTCACGCTATGCACTGGTGGAACCACCAGGAGATGCCTCGCCTGGGGACCACGGGGAAGAAAACCCGTAGGATAAGATTTGGCACCATTCCCCCCGAGACGCTTAAAATGGTGAGGTGCTTTGAAATAAAAATCCCACTCGGCACAAACCTGCAAGTTTAAGAGCCTAAATGCCTTTGGAAATCTGGGCCATGCAACACTAGGTTTTGATAGAAGTTGGTGGGACTTAACACCTAAGGGACTGGGGCCACTGGGAAATTGCGTCCTGGCTTTGTGTGAGAATGCCTTGAACAACATTGCTGGGGGAAAAAAATACCAAAGAGGAAAATTCTTCAGGCTCTCACAGTCCCTTCCATTTCCAGGGATGCTATAAATACCCTGCAAAGCTCTGCTGTGCCGCTGCTTCCCAGCTCCGGGGACGTTTGGTCCTTGCCTTTGCATCCTGACCTGAAGGGACAAGTGCCCCGAGCCACTTGGCATCCCAGGAGACAACACCTCTTTGCCTAAAATTTGTTTTAAAATGTGATAGGGCGGTCTAAATGCATTTTGCCGAAGGTGCAGGAGGCTGGATATGCCTCTGTGTGTATTGTAATTTATTAATTGAAGCCTAAATTAGCCCTCAACAGGTTAGCAGTATTTAATGTAGAGAGCTCAAACATGCAACACATTCTTGGCACCTTTCCCTTTATTAATTAAAAACCTCTTTAAAACACTCTGCCTTCCACCTTGGAGCAATAAATTTCCACCTTGAGGAAATAATTTCCTTGTTGTATTCCATACAGAGACGTTCTGTTAGCTGCAATCCCTGTTTCAGTGTAGGCCCATTCATCCTTATTTCAATTTCAAAATAAACTTTAAAAATGCCAGGTTGTTCTGTAAAAAAAAAAAAAAAAAGAAAAAGAAAGGGAAAAAAAAAAAGAAAAAACCCCAACTTTTCTGCTTTTTAAAAAATATATTTGGGATTAATTCCAATGTAGTTTACTACCTTTGCGGACTGTGAACCACAAAGCTCCTTCTTAATGAAAGCTCATAGGACTCCACGGCAGTTCCTGAAGCTGCCGGAGAAGCTGTGGCAATCGAAAAGGAGGTGACGGTCCTGCAGGGGCAGCACTCGCCAGCCTGCAGTGGCCGGCAGGGTTTTACGGCCCTCCTGTCACCCCCAGCTCTGGGTGGCTGGTTTGCTTTATAACCACGTGCCACAGCCCAAACCTGCCCATGCCATGACATAACTTGGCAAAAATGTCACCTGATGGGGGGGGTGAATGGCTTTTGTTCCCCTGCCAGTCCCGGGCTGCGCCTGCCAGAGAGAGACCCCCATGTGCAGGGGGGCAGGAAACCCCTTCGCCGGTTCCTCCAGGAATTTGTACCAAACTCGGTGGGTTTAGGGCTGGCCTGGGTTGGACTTTCTGAGATGGCTCTGCAAGACAAGGCAGTCGCATGTGTTGTCTCTGCGTTGGATGGCGCCCTTCCCTGCTGCCCTGCGCGTAGCGTGGTGGGACGATGAGCTGGAGCAGGCAAAACTTGCCAAAGGGGGGGACTGCTGCAGGGGTCCTTAACCCATCCGAATGAGCTCGGGATGTTGGCAGCTGGAGGAGATCGGGAAGAGCCCCTTGCTCCAGCTCTGCACAAGCACCCCCTCCAGGCGGTACCGTCCAAGCAGCTCAGCTGGCTGCCAGTCAGGGCTTCAACCCAAGATGCTGTTGGCAGTCAGAGGTGATGGATGGACAGTCCTCCAGAGGGTGCACTCTGTAGGACCCCCCCGGCACTACCAGGCACAGTGTTACCCGGGGAGAAGCCGGCCCCTGCTGTCACTGCTCCCCAGGGTAATGTAATATGGATGCAAGAGCCTGCGTTGCCTGTGATACGGAGTTAATGGGAAAATTTGCATTTGCCTAAAAGTCATAACCAGTGATAAGTTCAGTTCACCAAACCAGCACTCCTATCAACGCCCAGGAGGGTCTTTTGGATATGTTGGTGTCGTATGTGGGTCTTTATAAGAAGTGAGATGGTCTCAGAAGCAGCATCATGTCCCTTCCCGGTGACCCCAGGCTTTGCACGGGGCTTTCCCAAGCTGGGCAGCCACGGAGGGATGAGAGGCGACTGCGGACTCCTGCCTCCCATCCTGGCCCATCCTGCATGGCGGGGGAGGAGCAGCCGGACAGCGAGGGCAGCAGAGGTATCGTCCTACCTCCAGTTTGTGCTCAGACTCCAAGGCACAAGCGTTGATAGCACTGCTCATTTTTATTCGGCTAATTTATTAATGCAGAAGCTTGGGAGCAGCTGTATCCTTTATCAACAGGAGACTGTTACCCCACTGGTAACCTGTCCATATTTCAAAGGGCAGTGAGAAGTTCCTGTGTGCGAGGTGTGATGCTTCTGCGACCAAGCAGCCCTTGGTCTTGCCACCATGCAGCACTTACTCAGCCCTGAGCCCTGCAAGGGCCATTTCCGAGTCCAAGAGGCTGATGCATGGCCACAGCCCCTGGATTTTGTCATGCTCCCATGCATCGTGGTGGTTGCCCATTGCCTCTCCTTAATTCCCAGTACAGCCCTGTGGATGCAGGCAGGGGAGCTGGTTCAGAGGTGGTTCAGCCTTCATCCCTGATGAGCATCTCCCTCACCTATGGAGCACGCGTTTGTTTTTCCTTTTGCAGGTTTTTCACAGAGACTCTTGGCCAGGCGGTGCAGGCAGTGACGGGTGCCCTCATCCTGCTGCTCCTGCTGATGTTTGCGTTTGCCACTTAGGGACATGGATGGTACAGAAATCCTAAAACCAGAGACATTGAAAACTAGGGCAGCTTGAAGGCTGCCCTCTTCATGCTCTTCAGTTTAGGAACCGTAAGTACAGCAGCATTTTCCAGTCTGTCTCAGCCAAATGACAAACTGCAGGTTTTGGAGTACTGCTGAAGAAGCCCTTTGATTAACCTGTGACTTCATTAGGGAGAGCGTGAACTGCTCGGCAGTGAACTCATCATCCAGATCCCTGGGAAAATTGGCTTTGATAGACAAACTTCCCTACCCAGTATTGCAGCCTCAGAGGGGTAAATCTCTGACACTGACAGCAGAGAGATCAGCGCAAGCTGATTTAAACCTGGACCTCCAAGGAACAGAGAAACTGTGCTCAGTTTTAAAAAAGAAAGAAAAAAAAAAGAAGAGGAAGATTTCATATGGCTTGTGAGTTATGCTGTGGTTTGGAACTACCTCTCTGGTCTGCTTAAATACATTTGCAGGTTGATGGTTGGACAGACTTGCAGCGCAGGACGGATCATTATGGGTTTATGGGCAGCCACATGTTCATAGTTGTGTTCATCTTGCTGGGCAACTTCATCTTCTTCAGGGTGTTGAGTGCACTTGTGATTACCAAAACCCAGGTCATGCGAGCTTCGTGCATTGCATGTGCGAGCTACCAGCTAACAGGCTTGGAAAGCTGGTGCTCAGCTGCTTGCAGAAATAGGCTTCTGGTGCAGCTAGAAACATTCTGGATACAGAAGTCCCCAGCCCCTGAGCAGAACAAGTGGATCGTTCCCCACAGCCCACTTTTTGGGTCATCTCAACACTCCTGCTTTGACTTTTTTCCATAGCTGCCGAAAGCTCCCATTCCTCCAGGGCAGGCAGCCCCCACGTCCCCTGGGCGCACACTTTGTACCCAGGTCCTCTCAGCCATGACCTGTTTCTGCCTCTGTTTAACCCAGGACAGCTTTTGTGGTCCTTGTCACTGCCTCTGGCCCTTCTGCAATGGATCTCTGCGTGGAGCCAGGGCCAGCTGGGTGTGCTGGGGGAACAGGGCAAACCCTACGCAAGAGGCATCTGCTCCCCAGCAGCTATCGGCTGCCAGCCCCCCGGTTGCCCCGGTTAACAACTCTCACTGCTGCACGGGGCTGGGGCTGGAGCAGGGGGTTTTCAAAGCCCAAGTCTTCTTGAGCGATCCCCTGGCCTGTGAGCGGTGCTTGGGGGCTCGCTGGCATCCCTGCCATTTGGCATCGGCAGGACTTGGCTCAGAAGTACGAACAGAACTGCAAAGCAGTGAGGGGGCTGCTGTTTGGGCCAAGGAGCAGAAGACCCTGAAAAAGCAGAGGGAGAACGTGAGGAACCAAGACGAGGCAGAATGGTTTGAAGCTGCGCCAGGGCAGGTTTAGGTTGGACATGAGGAAAAACTTCTTCACCGAAAGGGTTGTCAGGCTCTGGAAGGCGCTGATCAGGGAGGTGGTAGAGTCCTCATCACTGGAGATATTTAAAAGAAGGATAGATGAGGTGTTTAGGGACATGGTTTAGTGGTGGGATGGCAGGGTTAGGTTAAAGGTTGGACTCGATGATCTTAAAGGTCTTTTCCAACCAAAGTGATTCTATGATTCTATGATTCTAAGTCACACTCGTGGGCTGTGGTCAGCGGTGGGCGCGTAGCGCTGTCTGCGAATGTCAGGTGGTGTTTAATGGGCAATACGTGGGTAATCTGCTTTCAGTGGGGGAAAAAATTCCCTTTTCTTTCCTTGCCCATTGGTATAACCATCCAGGCTGTAGATCCCGTATGCCTTTTTGGTAGGCTCACCACATGCGCAGCTGAAAGCATTGCGATGGCACACAGCGGTTAGGCTGTCATAAAGGTGGAGAAAAACTCTTAATCCGTTTTGATGTGTTTTGTCTAAGTTTGTTTAACTTCAAAGAGAAGTTTAAGAAGAAATCCTTTTAGGTCATGTCAAGCCAAGAGCCCTGTCCAGAAATGGCTTGGACTCGCTTTCTGTGAGCGCTTGAGGGAGGTCGTGCTCCTTCCTGCGCTTTCGCAGCCCGTTGACACGATGGATCCAAAATGCTACTAGGAGCCTGAACCACACGCCGCAGCGCCTGAAGGAGAGCTGGGCACCGCTTGACAAAGGGCTTGTGCAAAGCCGACTTGAAATTAATGCAGTAAAGCTGTCACTGAAATGTAAATGATTAGAGCAACGTGACTCCCTGTTTCCACCAACTCTTCTGCTCGTTCTTGCTTTTAGCAAATGTAATTTAAAAATAATCAGTTCAGGATGGCTTGGTTGAGAGTGTTCTTGTCTTTGGGCCAGAAAATCACTGGTTCGAGTCCTAGACTGAGCGACTGATTCGGGTCAGTGGTTTGGGTCCCACCCCAAGGGCAGGGGTGGGGATCCCTGCAGAGCTGCAGGACTCGCCCGCATGGGCGGGCGCTGGGGAGACCCCAGCTGCCTCCCCTGGGACAGGCTTCCCCATCCCGTCGGCACCCGGGAGCTCCTGCACCGCCTGCCACCTCTGGCAGCTCCCAAAGTGCATTGGGGATGGGGGTCACAGACAATCCTGCTTCCAACCCGCAGCCGGTGCGAAGCCCACATAAGGGTCTGCAGGGTGATGCTCCCAAGTGTCACCTCCTTCTTGCTAACCGCGTTTTCTTCCTGGGCTTGTTCTTTTTCACAGCACAAAATCACTCAAAAGACTTCAGTGAGCTGCTGGATGACATCAAAAAGGCTTTAAGACACTCCAATATTATAACTTTTGTTTCACCATCCCATTTATTGATCTCTATTTGCCGACCCTGGACCTCCAGGATGACGCACTGACCAGGTCAGTAATGACAAGCAGGTGACCTCCAGAGAGACTCCAAGTTACAAAAGCAGGTGATGCCCTTCTGGTGTACTGAATTATCTGCTGGGAACGAATGGACATTTTGAGGCTGTTCTCCCTAGAGAAAACACTACTGGTCTCAGCATGAGCAGTGCTGAGGGCCTAGGAAGGTACCAGCATATGGCATGTGCTAGAAATGGGATTGGTTTCATCCCCGCCAGGAGGGCTAATGCCATTTCCCAGCACCATGCAGTGTCCAGTGTGGGATCACTGTCCATCATGAATGTGCTTGATTTCCTGCTGGAAAATTCACCGTTCTTCGCTGTTCTCCCTTGCGCTCCACCCCTGGCACATCCTGGGGTTTGCAGAGCCCTGGGTGTCCCCTGGGTGCCCAGCCCCGAGCAAGGCTCCGTCCTCCTGGTCTGGCTCCCGTGTTCCACCCCTCAGCATGCCTGGGAGATTGGCGCGAGCACATCCCAGATTTCTGGGGGCAATGGAGTTGGGGGGGGTGTGTTTGCACCCAGGTTTGGGAGGTGAGGAGGACTTGCTGCCGCCTTACAGCTGTGGTCCAGGCTGACCCTGTGCCTCTCCTCAGCAATGGACTTCTCTGGATCTTGTCTGGGGAACGACCAACCCCAGGCAGTGAGTCTAAACCATACAACCAGAAAAACCTCCCACAAATCCCTCAAATGGAGACTGCTGAGTTTTACATATCTTAGGTTAACCCTAATGTGATACAAGCCTATGATCACAGCTTGGTACCTATTGTTTAAAAAAACCGCAGTCTGGCCTGGAGTCCAGAAAAAGTTCCCTGGATATCAAAAATTTCCTTTTGCCCCATTCCCCAGGTGACTGTGGTTACTGTCAGGAGTCTCCATATTATTTCCCCACCCCCGTCCTTTGAATGCACGGATCAGGACTAGTGCTTCCGAAAATCTTTTGCACATGGCACACGGGTTGCACTTCTGCCATTTGCCTCTGATCTTCTGGGAGCAAAATATTTACAAGGATGTTAAAGAAAATCTGCAGAGCCAGGAGGCTCAGCATCATGCCAAATGCTTGGGATGTCTCCGTTGCTCCTTGCCCTGCCAGCTGAACGGAGCGGTGCTTGCAGGCTTCGTGTGCCGTAGGCATGGCGCTTCTCATTTTGCGTGGTATCTGGGGGTCTTTTTACCATGCTCTTCTCTCACTGCAGGTTCCAACATCGCCGTTAGGAACACACTGGCACGCCAAGTGAGACTGTGGAAGGCACGGACGAAAATCTTTGCCAGATCATGAGAAGGTTAAAGCTCTTTAGGCAGCAAATGTTAAAAGCTCTTTAGGCAGCACAGGACGCTTGGTGGCTGTCAGAGCTCTGCCTACAACCTCCTCTTCAAACCTTCATTAAAATAAGCCAGAAACATTCATGATTAAAAATAATTCAGAAAATACCTGCTCTCCTTTCTGCTCGCTGAGCGGGTGGAAGCGCGGCCGCCGACACAGGTCCCGCGCTGCCGGCAGCCGATGATGGAGGGAGGCACGTCGCCGTTCCGTGGGCTGGGAAAGGATCACAGCCCGCGTCCTTTTCCTGGAAACCTTGTGGCAAGGCTGGGACTGAGCCCAGGCCTCCGGTGCTATCCCTGCCAGCTCCCTCTTTCTAAGATCAAGCAGCCTCGGCATAGCGAAGGGGCTGCTCTGAATCAGAGCAAACCAGCCCGCGCTGAGGAAATGCATCGTGGTATCTCCGAACGAAGCAGCTCCTTTCCGTGCTCAGATGCTGATTAGCATCTTGGAAGAACCCGCTTGGCTTCATCTGGAAGTTTTCATGCAAACACACCCACGCGGCTTTGGGTAATCGGAGAAGGGAAGAGGAGACCTGAGGAGCGGCAGCCGTTCCCGGCACGGCACGGGGCGTACTGGTGCGGAGCTACAGCCCTGAAGCCCGGGCATGATGGATTTGCCTGAGATGGCAAGGAACGAGCCACCTTGGGCCCCTCCTGGCCGTGCCAGCAACGGGGATGGGCAGAGTGGGGCTGCGTGGCACGGCTCCGCTTTACCCCCGACACGCTCCCCCATTAGCACGCTACGGCAGGAACTGATAGACAAGTCTTGGGGGGTGACGAAAAGGAGGAAAGTGCCCTGGGGGTGCTGGGTTTGGGGGTTTTGCTCTCTCTGGGATGGATTACGTTGCTGACATGGGGAGAGGGGTGGGTGCCTGGTGTCGGGGACACTGGGAGCTCGTGGCTGCTCTTTGGCTCCATGGCTCGAGCTTCCAATGGCTCGGACAGGAGGTTGCTGCGGGTTTTGCCGTTGATGGCCGTGCTGGTATAACATCAAGTGTTGAGTTTTTCTCAGTCTCAATTGGTTTTATATGAGCATTCCTTGTGATTCTGCATAATCAATGCAAGTTCAGCGTTACTGGAGGAACATCTATAAAATATCCTCTTTGCTACTCTGCTACGGCTTCCAGCAGCAAAATAAATGAGAGACAGACACAAACACTATCTAAGACAAAATTATTGACACATGCCTACGGAGAGGGGTGGGTTGGTTTTGCAGAGCTCTCTCCGCCGCTGCTCTGGCCCTGCTGCCTCTCGCCAAATCCACAGAGCTCATCTCTCTGGTTCTTTAAAATGCATTTTTGGTACCGGCCCTGGGGCTGCCGTTGACAGTGGGTTTGTGCCCCAAAGCCTTTGCTCAAGCTGGCCAGCGCGATGGGGCTGAGAGCTCCTTGTGAAAGGGCCAGCGAGAAACCAATGACACCAGCTCCTGCTCAATTTGCTTTTCATGTTCTCGTTCGTAATAATTTTGTTTTATGGGGGATACTTCCTAAAGCTTCCCCAACATGATGGAAACACATGTGGTGCTATAAGATACGATGATGTGACCCTTTCGGTGGAGGGAGGAGATGAAAACCTTCTTTCTTCTGACAGCTCTGTGTGATACGGTCCAGCTAGCCAGCCAAGCCAGGGGGCATGGGGTACCCGACCTTCCCCAGCCATGCCCATGCTGTTCACCCCTCCAGAAATACCGCCTGCATGTCTCTGCATGCACAATTTCCAGGTGGATTTCCTTGCTAACTTATTATTTAACTTTTTCTCCTCCTTTTTTTTGTTTTTCTAGGGGTAACCCAGCTCTGGGCCCATGCATGTCCATGGCATGTCACCCCCAGGAGACACGGAAAGCATCGCTTGGAATTTAATCCGAAGTGCAGGTTTGCTCCTGTGCTCACTTCAAGGACAGAGCCAAACCGAGGGAAGCAAATACTGATCCTAGAAATGGCTTCTGCAGGTTTCAAAGCTAATAACTCCAAGGTTAAAGGACCTTTGTGTACCTGAATTAGCAAATCCCTCTACAACGGACATGATGGGCATCAGCATCACTGGCTGTATTTAAGCCACACCACCGGAGGTGTCACCCAACTGGGACAATTCCTGTGGTATTTGTGTCTGGGTGAGTGACGAGGTCACCTTCCCCATCAGCCAGGACCGCTGGCATCCCCTTCCCCTCAGTGATGGGTGCGGAGCATCCCCGAAAACGCAGGGCTGGCTCTCACCAGGAGCACCCTGGCTCAGGCTGTCAGTAATCCTGGTTTTCATTATTTTAATGGTAAGATAAAACTTTTGTGTAGTGTGAAAAACAACCCTAAGCCTCCCTGTGTTTATAGGAAGGGCTCAGACAGGCTGAAAAAATGGTGTGCAAGAGCCGGAGACCGCAGGACCGCAACGAGGGTGAAAGGACACCGGTCATAAATGGCCTCGAGGTATTTTTTAACTGAAAATAAAATTCTAGTGGCAGGGAAGTGCAACGGTGACGTTGGTGAGCAAGTCAGGGTGAACACAGAGGCCAGCAATCACAGCAGCAGCCAGAAAGGTGGCGAGTGGTAAAATCCTCTAACCCTGCCGACGGATTCCCAGTGTCCAGATGGAAATGGCAAAGCGCTCTCAGGTTTTTCAGATTCCTGAAAATATTGTGGCCTTGCTTGATCACCAGAAACATTGCTGCTTTGGTAGAAGCCTCTCTGCCTCTTGTTTTGGTGCAGAATTCCTTTTGGAGGTGCGAGCCCAGGAGCTGCAGGGGGCTGTGGGTGCAAAAAGCCGCACTGCTGGGACCGGGAGAGGACAGGCTGTGGCGGCGGCACCTAGGGACTCAGGGCACATGGGCAGAGCAACCGGTAAAATACATAAAATAAGGTGCAGGGAGGAGGGAGGCTTGCTGGGAGACGGGCAGTGGCTGGGGGTGCTGGAGAAGTTGTCTGGGGGCAGCTTCCCACCGCCGCTGTCTCGCGGTGGGGCAGGGCTCTGCTACCGGGGGGATTTGGGGTTTGTTTTTTCCCATGAAAGCCTTTGCTTTGACTTTCCATGGGGAATCCATCCCTGGACACTTCTGTGCATTTCCCACCTTCAGCTTCACCTTATATCCCAATAAAGCTTTTTCTTGCTGCTTAATTTTCCCCATTCCTCTGTGCACCCCTGAATGGGCTGACTTGGACCGAGAACTGCTGAAACACTTTGGGGAATGCTCTGAATACGGCGGGGTATTGCTGAGCTGCTTTGGCCAGGCTGGGCAGTGTGAAGCAGCCGTCTGGACCACGTGGTTTTGGGAGGTGCCAGCAGCCTTTTTGGTGCCCGACACGCAGCGCGGTGCTGCCCCTTGGCTTTGTCCTGGGGAGACCCAGAGAGCAAACACATACGAAATGGGCATTCTCAGCAAAGAGACCCCCACGTATTAATGAGGGAAATTAATTTGCTTTATGAATTGGTTTCTCCTGCACTTTGGGCTGGTGTAAATTAGGGCCAGGCCAAAGAAGTCAGGAGGGCTGCGCCAGCGTAAGCCGGACTTCATAAAATAAAAAGGAGAGGCCCCTTTTGTCAGGCAATGGCTTTTCCTCAGAAGCTAAATGATACATAATGTTTATATAGTGTTTTGCCTCTCCTAAATGCAGGCTAGACATTAATTGATTCCAGGTTTGCTCTGTGAAGTAGGTCAGCTCTCCCCATTTTGCAGATAAAGGAGCGGTGGGGATTGCCGAGGGGTGCACGGGGGGTCAGCGCCGGCGCTGGGGGACCTGCGTGGATCGCCGCCCTTGCCATCAGACCATGCTGCCTCCCTGCATATACACTCCTGATGTATGTCGAAGTCAGCTGTGGCTCTGTAAACCCAGTTACATTAAGCCCAGTTCAAATGAAATCTGTTTATGTCTCAAATGCTTGCTGCTGGTCAAAGCAGGACTTAACTAACCTAACGCTGTTTGTGTTAAACCTCTGCTCTGGCCATCTTGAAGTGAGACGTAAAGTACTCGCTGGGACCTGGCCAGAGGCCAGGGAGCTGCTTTAGACTCCCCCCCCGCTCTCTTTTGCTCGTCGGGCCGTTTAGAAAAAGCATCACACATTTTAAACAGTGACGGAAAAAAAATTATTTTAATTCACTTCAGTTTACATAGCCGTGGAAGCTTGTGAGGGTTTGCAGAGATGATTATTAATGGTTTAAACTGGCGTGGTGAAAATGTTGCCTTGGTCTGGGAGCATGAGCTGTCTCTCGAGCCCCTGGCGCTGGTTTAGCCAAGCACCGGCCCCGCGGGCTGCGCCGGGGGAGCTGGGGAGGGAGGACCTAATGGCTTGGTGGGTCCCACCGCTGTGGTTCATTTCGGCATCTTGGCAACAGCCTCCTGCCCGTTCTGCTGATGTTGAACTATTAAACCCCAAAGCCTGGGTCTGGGGACACACCTGGCTCTTGCTGGTTGCCTTCATTTCTGGATGCCCAGCTTGGAGGCGTTGGGTGGGACCCAACAGGGGGCTGGGTGGGACCCCAGACCACGGGGAAGTGAGGGGTACCCGCACTCGGAGCACCGCTCCTTCGCCGCTGTCTCAAAGCTGACCTGCAAAGCCTCCATCTAGCTTAGTTTTCTAAATTGGGTCCAGCTTTTTGGGAGCATGGCCTTTTATTTTTAATTTTGGACATTGTATGAATCAGACTGCGCTCCTCCGAAGCAAGCGGAGTCATGCCCGAACGTGCACTGGGTGGGTGTGAGCCGGGAATCGGGTCCCGGGTAAAGTGCCCCGGTCGTCTTCTGACAGGCGGAGGAGGTGGGGACGAGCAGGCGTGGGCAGACCTGCGGCACGAGCCCAGCCCGCCTGTAGCACGCATCCTTCCACGCTTCCATCAGAAGACGCAGACACCGTTTTACTGGTCTATCGCACAGCGGGATCTTGCACCTGTAAAACTACTCTTAATTACTTCCTACGTTACTAAGCAGGGTGATGTTGATTTTTGTCTTACAGCCCAGTAGGACGTTGTCTATTCGAGATGAACCCCTGCCCAACATAACTTTCTTGTCTATGCATACCGGTGTATGATCACACGTGGCATCCACCCGTGGCTGGTTTTTGGACACCCACTGACCTGCTCTCTGAAGCCACCCATGCACTTTTTGCTTTCCAGCCTGCGCCCACCACGCTGCAGCGCTTCTGCACGCGGAGCTGTGCTGCTGCTGTGGGGCTCCAGCAGGCACCTGCCCGAGGGGTAACACAGCCCGGGGAGCGCCTGGGAGCCTGGTTCGGAGGGTGACAAAGCTCCTGGTCCTCCCTGCTGGTGTGGCCAGCCCACACGTGCCCAGGAAGGAGGGATCGTCCCCCGTAGCCGTGGCAGTGACTGCCTCTGATCTGCTTCCACTCTGCTTTGCCAGCTGGGTTTGAAGCAACGGCTGTAGCAGCAAAGGAAATAGTAGAGAAGATGATAACTGGGCACTAAGCCCATGCCAGCACCAGTTCCTGCAGAGGCTGGACTCTGCTTTGAAGCTCTCCACTCCAAATGCTACCTCTGTGATCCCCGGGGATTACCCTGCACCGTGGTGCTCCTCCGAGTGCCAATGTTACAAAATACATAAGCACACCATTTATCTGCCTACTTTGCAAGTCAACCTTGCACAACAGATTATGGAGGCGCTCAAAGGCGTGTTGGGGTTGGAGGCTGGATCGCTGTTATTACTGCCACTCTGGCTTTCGCCGAAACAAGAGTAGGACTAATCTGGCCTCATTAGCTGACTCTGATGTATCCTAAAAACAATTCTGCAATGTGTGAGACTTTGTATTAAAAAGAGAAAAATTAATTTGTGAGGATAAAGAAGTTTGGAGGCTTTTGCATACAGAGCAGAGGCGGGTCTTTGATAGAGGCATCCCTTGAGGCGCTGTGCCGTGTATTTCTCCAAGGCTGCAGACCCCGAACAACGTGGTTATGTGGCAGGGAGACAACAGACAGGGAAGGGGCTTCCCTCTGCAATCACTGCGTCGCAGTACGGTTTGTGCCTGTGTTGGGAGAAGGCGCTGGACGAAAGATCTGCGAGGAACACGCGGGCTGAGGACTGCTTCGTGCACTTAGTCATCGCCTGGGTGAATCAGGCAGGGAGAACAGCCTTTATTCTGCGGGATGAGCCCGTGCCAGAGGGATTTTCCTTGAAAAAGGCTCAAAATCTGTTCCAAAAATATGCTACTGCATGGAGTCCAGCCTCGCCCTGCACAAGAGGTAATCTTCAGAGGGGTGCTGTATTTGGTGTGAAGCTCGTAGGTAGCTGTGATACGTAAAAGTCACCAGACCCCAAACCATCCCCACCGCCTGTCCCAGCAGCAAGGAACGCTGTCGGGGAGGGTTTGAACTCAGTGGGAACTTCCCCGAGTTCAAGGAGCCGAGAGTCCAGTTAGAAGGGGATTAAGAAAGGGCTCGCAAATGGGTTTTCTGTCGTAACAGGGATAATTACCTGAATCCTTCGGGTCACGTTTCTTTTGCATGTCCATGCACCAGGGCTAATTCCAAGTGATGCTGGCGTGGGAAGAGGCTTGGTCCCAGGGCTTTCAGATCTGATGTTAATGCTCACGGGTGGGAGAGAGCCCGTGGGAAAAACGTAACGGGGGACAAAGCATGATAGGAAGCAACACAAAATCTCAAACCAATGCAGAAGCTGTGTGTAGAAACATCCAAGAGATTGCAATGGATGCTTCATTGCTTACCATCCTCGGCATGGGCTGTACCCCGGGGGCCTTCTTTTCTACCCTGTTTTCCATTTTGCATTGAAATCGGGCACTTCTGAACAGTCACCCGTGTGGTTTGGTTGTCCTGGTGAGCTGGCAGGCCCCATGGCACGCTCTCCTCCGAGATATTCTCCTGGCAGGCCGTGCCCATGCCTGGCACCTGCCTCACCGCGGGGTTACTGCCTGTGGGTGCAGATCGGCGATCCAGACGGAGACCTGCGGGAATCAGGTCCTTGGGCTCTGGGCTTAGATGCTACAAAGAAGAAAATGGTAAACCAAAACATTTGGAAATCTGTTTCTTATTTACTGTACTGCCAAGCTGCTGTAAGACCTGCTGGAATCACCATCCCAGAAAAACAGAGTGGAAAGGATTTTCCTGCTGATATTGTTGGTGGTGGGAGAGACCTCGCCGCCTGCTGCGGGCTGGGACAGGTGAGGACAGGGATAGGCTTTCTGCTTGCTTGTGAGGGTGAAGAAAACGCTTGCAAATGTCCCTTGTTTCCCCTCAACCCTTTCCAAGAGGGACGTTTATTAAATATTGTGGAGAACTGAAGGCAGACTTGGAGAAGGGATACTTGTTGAGACACTTCATAAGTTAGTTTTTGGTGGTGATGAAGAGAAAAAACGATGTCAGATCATGGCAGCAAGAGAAAAAGCATCAGATGCTCAGGCCAAAGTGGGGTTTTGCTGGACGTTTCCATACTGATGGCATCATCCGAAAGGATCTCCCAAGAGTACCTAACTGTGAGACACGGAGGGAGATGCCAAGGCGGTCGCTGCTCCGCAGGCTGTGGAGCAGATGTGTGGTACCAGGGAGCTCATCCCTGCCCAGGGAGGTGTGGTGGGTCTGCCATTCCCACCTACAAGCGCCTGCATCTCTCCTGGGAACGCAGCACATCACCCCCGGCTGCTCAGGCGCGCTGTAGCCGGGGTAAGCTCAGCAGGGAAACTTTCCCAGAGACTTTTGGGCCGTGACGCCAGGAGTCATAATTGCCTTGGCAGAGGCGGCCACAGTTGTTCGAACCTGCCCTCTCGCCCGTGAGTCAGAGTGGAAGTGCTGGAGTCATGGGATGGCTCAGAGCAAAGATGCAAAGCTGGGAGTTGCTTCCAGAGCTTTTTATTTCCTTGCGGGCAAGTCTGAAAAACTTTAGTGAGGGAGCGAGAGAGACTCCAGCGGCCTCAGATCCTGCCTGCAGCCCGCAAAGGCAGCACCAGCCTCTGCCAGGAGCCCCTGCTCCCTGCAGGGGGTGGGACTGTCCCTGGGGCCCCCAGCGATGGCAATGCCATGGCAAGGAAAGCAACCACGCAGTCTGTGGGCACCCGTGGGTGAGCCCTGGCACCGGCGACGTGTCCTGTGGGCCATTTGGGTCACGTCTTGCAGAGGTGGTGTTTGCGTGGCAGCCACCATCCTGCTTGGAGCAGAGGAGGACACAGCCAGTCCCGGAGGTGGGACAGAGCCCTGGCTCGTGTGGGAAGGTCTTGGGGAACGCTGAGCCCCCATGTATGTGGCTACATATGTGAGTGTGTCCTGTTTAGGTCAGAAAGCATCAGGAGATGGCCCAGCAGGGTTTCCTGAGGACCACTGGCTTTGGGCATCTCGGAGGATCTTCTGTAATGAAAGCAGTTTTGCTCTCGGGGTTTTGCCAGTCCTCTGGTCTATACAACAGAGCAAAGAGCAGAGGCAAGGGGGGGTGAAACCTCAGCATCCACCAGCCTGGGGAGAAGGGATGGGAGCTGCTCATTCTCCCAGCATCATGTCCTTGCCTGTGACACCCAGCTCCACCTGAGCACAGGGAGGGAGGCAGCAGGAAGGGCTGGGGACCCAAGAGAGCATGGGATGGGTGCGGAGGGAGCCAGCCCTTCCCAAAGCCTCTGCGGGGAGGACTTGGCGTGTGAACCGCTTCCAGCCCATGGAAACCGTCATGGGTCATGGTCAACCTGGCTCCACAGGATGGCTGAGGTGGTCAGAACCTGGTGGCAGCAGGGATCTCCTGAGATGGGTATTGGACCAGTCTGGAGGCAGGTGGGAATGGAAACCCCAGTACCAAGCTCTCCCCAACCTTGGGGAGGTCCTGTTGCCTCCAGATTCCAAGTTCATGGCTTCGAGCCATCTCTCGTTTAGTCCCAGTGAATTACTGAGCCCCAGGAAGCCTACCTTACTGGGGCTTTTGTAGAAGTCAGGGGCTCAAATTGAGCAGGAGCTTGGGGAAACCATTTCCCTTGTTAAAATAAATGTATTAGTTTAATACGTACCAGGAGAGGATAGGGAGTTCTCCTTGTTAAATATTTACCAGTCAAACCCTGCTGAGGACTTACTTGGAGCAATTCAGCTTTAGTGATTTCCTTCTATTGTGGTCTAAGTCTCCAGCATTGCTGGGAAACCGCCTGGCAGGGCCAGGAGGGCTGGTGGCAGACCTGAGCCCTGGGCAGCGAAACAGCGGCCATGATGGCCACCCGCTGCTCCTGGGACACCATGGGGCCTCAGTGGGTCCCCAAATCCACCCCGGCACCTCCATAGGGATGGTGGCACCTGCCCGGAGTGATGGAGCAAGCAGCCTTGTTTCTGAAGGGGAGCAAGGCGCAGGAGAGATGCCCAACAACCAGGCAAAAGTAAATTAAAAAAGAAAAAAAAGATGAGTAGAGGCACAAAGTGTTGCTCTGTGCCTTACCTGTCCTGGCAGCCCCTGAGAGCGTCCCGACAGCGCTTTCCCAGACACATCACAGCGAATTTTAACAAGGAGCATAATTTCTCTGGGGGCTGATCCCCTTGGGAATGTGTATCTTTGAAAAGAACCCAAATTGTGAATTATCTTCATTTCCCTAGGATGTCCCTCCTGCTGCCTTATGGTGGAGTTAAGCCATGTTCTAATAAACTTCCACAGTTCAGGATTTCCTGACACAACTATTCTATTTATAGGAACAATTTTCTATTTATGTTATTTACATGTATATATACTAATTTGACACACATTTACATTAATAATTTGTCATTTACAAGTTTACAGTTGAGCAAACTCTGATGGCTCAAGACTTCTTAACACTGGTAGCACTTTATTTTCTAATCAAGCTAAATTCAGATTATTTGTATTTTTGGTGACTCCACATTGGTTTGTGACCCTGTTGCTTTCCCTTAAACTCCCTAGGATAAAATGGAAGTAGAATGGAAGTACAGGAGAACATGGGGGATCTCTGTGGGGATCTCTATGGAAATGCTCAGGACTCGCTGGTCACTTGCTCTCCTGAATGCGGCGATTGCAGATTTTCAAGGATTGTGTCGTCGTGTATTTTTTTAAAGAATGACTCTATTAATAACATTAAGAGAAAACAGATGCTTCAGGTTTGCAACCAGGAATGTGGATATTCCGGGAGGCATCAATTGTTAGAAGTAAACAAGAGCCCCGGTTCAACAAAGCTCTTAGGCAGACACTTAACTTTAAGCATGCACTTAACAGGGGCTTCAGCGAGGCGTTAACATATGTTCTGCTCTATAAGGAGGGACTTAAGTACGTACTTACAGTTAAGCTTGTGCTTAAGTGCTTTGTTGAATTGGGGCCAATACTTCAGCTCTCCCTCTGTCTCCCTAACACTAACTGTGCCTGACATCCAGGAAACTCAAACAGGGGTTGCTCCATTCGCCTCCCAGCCTTTCTTTTCCCTTCCCACAGGGGCTGCGTCTATTTTGCAACACGGCCGAGGGGCTCTGGGTACCAGGGTCCAGCCATCCCATGCAACTTCATGCCCCCGCCACTCCCCATGCCTTGGGACCCCCACACCAAGTGCCCATGGGGTCACTTGTGGAGAGACTGAGACACAGTCACACTTGGAAGTCTCTGTGAAGACCCCACCTAGAAGTCTTCTGGTCCTTTATTTTTATTGGTTTTTAAATCAAGGTATTTTTCCATAATATTTTGCATGTTCATAAAAGATACTTGCTTGATTTGTGCTTATTTGGTTGGTTGGGTTTTTTAGTCCTGAGCACCAAGAATTGCACTGTGCAATGAATTAGCCTCCCTGGTCAACCTTTATGCATGAAACCTTAATTTTGCAATTGTTTTCCCTTTTGTAGCTATTTCTCCTGTTACATCCCCCATCCACTGAGTTGTGCATATCAACACATGAGCGTGAATGGGAAAGGCCTTGGTGTCTTCACGGGTTGCTGATGGCCTCCTGAACCAGCCTGGATGCTCTGAGATGCTCTTAGTTTGAGACTCTTCTTGGCTGTAGGTCACCTTCATTCCAGACCAACATTACTGAGGATGAAGGTCTTCCCATTCGGGTCACTGTAATGGCATTTTGAATCAGCAACCCTGGAAACCCCAAAGCCTGTCAGTCTTTTCCATGGCTTGGGGTCAAACCATCCTAATTTGTAGGCTTTTATTTGCAGTAAACCAGATTTCTCTGAAAACTGAACAGATCTCATTTCATGAGCCAGGGAGAGCTCAGGGAAAGCGGGAACAGAAGTTGATACCTCCAGACCCAAATCACACAAGGCAAATCCTGAACCAAGAATTTTCAAGGTTTTCCTCATTTGTGGGTGAAGTTCTTCTCTTCTTGCAATCAAAGGGAACTTTTGCATTTAGTTCAATGGGGCCAGAGCAGCTTTCTCCCCAGGGTTTTCCTTCTGGGCAGTTTTTAGATTGAGGGTATGGCAGAAGCTCTCTGGAAGAGAGGACCCTGTTGGGCAGCAAACCTGCTGCCCTTCCCAGCCCCAGCTTTCTGTCTACACCACCTCCTTACCAAAAAGATCATGGCTGGAGAGGCACGATGACTGCAACAGAGAGAATTTTGTTTCACTAGTCAAAGCCAAGTGTGATGAACCTGTGGCCTTTGGTTAGACGTGACTCGGGGAGCGTCGTCTAGGTACCATGCTAAGTATTCTTGAATAAAAAAAAAATAATAAAGACCTCAAGGACCAGCTCTTCACTGCTTTTTTTTTTCTTTGCAGATGGCAGCATTCAAGTTCCAGTTATTCCTTTCTTGGAAAATAAAAAATGCTACCAGAAGAAAAGGAATGTGCGTTTGCAGCACAGTTTGGTACCTGGAAGACTCCAGGCGGGAGTGCACACTCCTGATTTATGGTGTACTTGTTAAAACCACTTGTTCTTGTCATAACAAAACAGATCGAAGTGAAGCTGGGTAGAAGGTCTCCTTCTAGTTGACACTTCATCATGGCTTCTTACTCTGTCTTAGGTTCTGGGAGTTTACAGTTATATAAAACTTAATGAATCAGTATACTTCAGATTTCCTTCCTAATGCATATGGGTTCAATTAACTGCACTGTTTGCTTATTTAAGCATTTTCATTAAATTGCTTTACTATATTTTCCCGCAATTGAAGGGGAACATGGTGGGGCTGATGCCATCTGCCACCATCAGTTTAGCAGAACCTTTTTCTTTGTTCAGACCCATTCCTTTTTATTAGAAGAGACCCTCCTACCGCCAGTTCCCTGTGTGCCATGCACTTACTGCATTCGCCTCCTCTGACCGTGGACTGATAAATAAAATGCTTGTGCAAGGTCCTTCATGTATGGTATTTTTTAAGGCTCTCTTTTACAAGATCAGGTTGTGTTTTGCTCCCCCTTCTCTCCCCCTGCTTGCAGATTCCTTTTTGCTCCAGCTTGTGAATAAATAATTGTTGCTATTACAACAGCTAGCAGCTTTTGCTGCCTGACTCTGTGGGGTGGGGGTTTGCTTTGGTTGAAACACCCGGCCAGGCTCCAGGCTCAGCCCAGGACAGCAAGGACAAGGCAGGGGAAGCTTTTTCCTTGTTTTCAAGGAATAGCTGATCCTAGACATCTCACCAAACCTTCCTAAAGGTCCTTCTCATGGCAGGGGGTGGTCTCCCTGCCAGTGTCCCTGCTTCACCCATGGCTTCATTTCAGATTTTTAGGACTTCCCACACTGTCCTCCCCCCAGCACAGAGGTAGTGGTTTATTACATTGCTCTGCCTTTTCCAGCTGCGTCTTGCCAGTGTAAGGGCTCACCATGAGCGGCCCTGTGCTTCTCAAAGGGCTGGTGGTCCCAAGGGGGCTGCTGCCTGCACCCCTCCAAAACAGCTCGCACCCCTGCGGGGATGCCCATCAGGCACTGGCGATGCCTTACCCCCATTTTACAGACAAACTAAACTGAATAAACTCACCCACTTGATTTGGGATGCAGTCTGCACTCTGTTACACAAAGCAAGTGCTTTACAGACAGCGCTAATAGGGACAACACCTCCTGAAGAATATAATAGAAGAAGGAAGAACATTCATCCTCAAGGACTCTCACCCAGAGGTCAGCTTTTTCATTTGGCAATGCACTGTTTGATATTGCAGGGGTTATCTGCCATCTCTGGGTTAGGGAACAGAGGAAGGCATTAGTGCTCCTGGAGCAAACTGGTATTTTGCAATACAGTGGGGGGTGGAAAATGCCCTAGTGTTTGTCATTTTCTATTCCCTGCTATAGACATTTTATGTAAGGGAAGATGCACAGAGAATAAATAGCTTGCCCTAAAGGTATGCAATGAATCTGTGGCAAGGCCAGCAAGAGAAATGCTTTTAACCATTGCTTGCAAGAGCCTTGCTCAAGCAGTACTTTCGGTGAGGGGATCACAGCCCCTTGTCCTCCCCAAAATCTAAGGAAATTGCTTTGGAGCAGAGGATGATGCTGTGGGACCCTCACCCAGCCTGTGCCCCCTTCTGTAGAGGGGTTTCCGTTGGTGTAGCAATGTACCAGACAAAAGAGCTCCAAGAATGAAAAGAAAAGAAAGAAAGAATAACTCTCTCCAACCCCTTTCATTTTCAGTAAAATGAAATTGAAGAAAAAGCAAAATGTGGCAAAATACATTTAAACTGGAAGGAAAAGCGTTTCCTCCCTCACAAATGCATATGGACTTTTCTCCTTCCTTTTCTTATTTTCAAAAAGGTTTTCTGATTATTTTTTTTTTTCAATGTAAAATGCAGCAAAGGCACCAAAGATTTTGCAAAACATCACCGAGTTGCCAAATTAACCTTTGGGGGGGGGAAGGATCAGCTGGAAAAATATCAGCTCGGACCCTCGGCTGCGTCCCCGTCCCCCCCTGCCCTCCCTGCCTGCTGGGCACAGGGACCCTAACCTCTGCTAACAGCCCCCCAGGCTGCAGGGACCCACATGCAACTGGCTGGATTTGCCAAAATCGTAAGGAATCACCTGAAAAAACCAAACTGGTGCAGAGCCTAGGCTCTGGGAGGCTTCCTGAGAGAGTGGCTTGACAGCCCTGCCAGCTCCAACCTCTCTCTGGTGCCTTTTCTTCTTGAAGTGAGGCATAAAATAAATTGAAGCTGCTGGCTGTGGTAAACATTCCCTCCAAACATGCCTGTTCTTGATACCCCAAATGCAGATATTCAATTGTGGAAGAAAATGGAGAAAGGAAGAAAAAAGAAAAAAAAAAAAAAAAGAAGAGAAGAAGAGAAGAGAAAAGGAGAGAGAGAAAAACCCCGACGCTTCCAAGACACTAAAAATAGACTCTGATCACTTACCAAATGGTAAAATGAAAATGATTTGCTTTGAATAGTCTCCAGAAAGGCTCAGATACAATGTCTTGTGGAGCAAAATTGAATCAGTTGAAAGTGCAGACGCCAGCTCAGCCTAATCCCTCCCAGCTGCTTTGCTTTGCTTTTTTTCCAACAAACAGCCCCTAAAAGTCGTCTCCCTAATCCTGCAAACTGAAATTCAATCTTGTATTTTTTTTTTTAAATCAAGTTTCAAGCCTGGGGCTTGCAGGGTGGGGGAAGAGGAGGAGGGAGGGCTTTGGGGTTGCCTCCTTCCCCTCGCCCCGGCTGCAGTAAACACAGCCTTGAATTCAAGGAAAAGCTTTAGACTACAATTCGCTTGGCTTGAGCCAAACACACAAATCTGATGCCTTTAAAGCCCCTCCAGCAGACGGTAGATAGCTTTGAGATGCTCACTAAATGGCTGTCTGGTTGCTGCCTTTTTTGTTGTTGATTGGGGGCCCAAGGAGACCTTGTCTCTGGGTTGTTTTTTCTTTCTCTTTTCTTTTTTTTTTCGGTGTCTGCTTTTATCAGTGAATTTGGGTTGGGCATTTACCTAATGCAAAGGCCAAGACAAACAATTTCTCACAGAGGCGGATGATTGCGGCCAGCAGTCCATGTACAGGCTCTGCTATCTCAGGGAATATCGAGAGGTATTTATGACACTTTCCCAAGAGTTTCCCGACTCCTGCCCTCCTCTCCCCCAGCTCCTGCCGCGTGTGCAACTTGCAAGGACTGGGCAAAGGCTTCCCAGGGCATCCCGGTCCTCCGCTCCCTCTGCGGCACCTGGGAGCACAACCCCGTGCACTTCCAGGCTTGCCTTCTCAGTCTTTGCCACCTGATGATTCATTGATCCCAAATTTTTTTTGGCATCAAGTGGTACTGGTTTGGTTTTGGAGAGTAATTGAGAATAGATAAGGTAACAGCAAAGCATTCAAAACCAAATCCCTTGGCTCAGCATCCTGATAATCCAAATTCCTGGGTCTGAACACTTCCAAACTCAGGGCTTCAAAGGTTTTCCCTCCTTCAGCCATGCAGGCTGGCCCTGAGAGGCTCTTGTTTGAACCCAGGTCAAGGTCCAGAATCTGAGCAGGAAAAAAAAAAAGATGGCTAAGAATGAGAAGAGGGAGGGTATCTATGTTAGAGCATAGAAACTCCCCTAGGAAGAGCTGCGGGCAGGTGGAGATTTGCCTGGCCAGGGAAAGATACGGAGTACCAAAAAAACCCCCAAAAAATAGGAAATCAAACTTAAAAGGAGAGAATGGAAAGCTCAGGTGGGAACCTTTGATATCACTTCTCCTACTCTGATATATGTGACGACAAAAGACGTACCTACACAACACCCGTGCAGCTGCCCCACCACCCGTGTGGGTATTTGAAGTCGGAAACTGGTCCCATACTGTAAAAATCACACATTGCACAGATGCAGAGATGATTATTTTGACTGTTCGAAACGTCCACTTCCCTTCATCTTGTTGGCATAACGGCCTTAACCTCCCCACCATGGCAGAAGCAAACTTCACTTGTTTGCAACTGGCTGTTGTTTCTGCTTTGAGACGCGTGGGGTTGCGTGACATTTACTCAGACAATATCCATCCTTGCTCTGTATCCCTGCACCCGTCGGTCTGGTACAAAGCTGGGTCACCAAGGGTGATAAAAGCATTATTAGTGAATTACCTCTTGTATAACGCGGGACAGCAGGTTGGGCACCCGAATTGAATGGCCCCATGCGTTGGTTGCTGGATTTTATGGTGTAAACTGATGGGCAGTTTAGATAAATATACAGAAATAAATGGGTAGAGATACACAGGCACGTAGGGGGCGGATGGATTGGAATAATTGGTATCATCATGTAGGCATAGACAGGGTCTGCGCAGAGGATGGACAATTTGGTGTTAATACAGAAGACATGATGTTGGAAGGCAAGCATGTGTATTTGACATGGACTAGATGGCCTGGCCAGGGGTTTGGTATGGTAAGTGTGGTCTTGATGCACATCAGGAGAAGTAGAATAGATGTGGGATGTGTTGTGTTAGAGCAAGTCCCATCTGGGTGGGCCCAACATTTATATAGGAGCTAGCTGGGTAGCAGAGCTAGGGATGAGGTGGCTGATGGGTGGTGATGGGCTGCACGGTGAACCCATGGGATAAATATGTAGATAGAGGAGGCGCTGGCTGGGTTTGCCAAACCCAGATATATTTTAAAATGTAGATCTAGGTTTAGGAGAATTATAGAGGGAAAAATAGAAAGAAAGAAAGAAAGAAAGAAAGAAAGAAAGAAAGAAAGAAAGAAAGAAAGAAAGAAAAAAGAAAGAAAGAAAGAAAGAAAGAAAGAAAGAAAGAAAGAAAGAAAGAAAGAACACAAAGAGCTTAGAATAAGCCTGAAATTAGCTAGAGAGATAAATGTGCATGGGATGGATTGCAGCGTACCCGAGCCCAATAGCTGCATTAAAATGAGCAAATGGGTGTCTGTATATCTCATATCGGTGTGCTGAATGGGTGTGGAACAGATAAATGTGGAAGAGAAAGCTGGATTGGGTAGGTAAGGTAACTGCTGGGAGGCTGGGAAGTTAAGCAGAGTAAATGTAATGTGGATAGATTAAAGTATGGAAATGTGGACTATCGCAAGTAGGTATTGTAAGCGTGGAGCTGTAATAGGCAGTGAGTAGATAAGTACAGATACGATAGAAAACTTAGCAGGACATATGGAATAAATGGAGACATGAACTGATATCTCTATCAATTAACATGTTGAGGTAGAGATATGCAGAGATATTCTGGACTACGTAAATTAAATAAAAGTGCCATGAGCAGCAGTGGCACTGGCAGATCTAAAAGGGGAAAATGGATGTAAGGAGGAAGAGGTGATCCACAGAAATCCTGTGAATATTCTGGGGTTAGGTCAGCTGAGTGGAAATTGGATGGATGGGTGGATGAAGAGATGGGGATACATACTGACTAAAGAGATTATTAACTGAGCTTGTATTAGCTAGAAAGATTGACTGGCTAAACCTGTAGAGAGCAGATTAATAAATGAAAGGCCAAAAGAGAAAGAGATTAGATTGAGATGGATGGGTTTACAGCAGGCAGAACATGTGTTGTCTGGGTAAAGGGATGGAAAGATAGCTGGAAGGATGGAATAAATATATTGCAGCCGGGAAACATGGGCTGAAAGGGTGAATAGGGCATTGCTTATGGGGAATGTGGATAGAGGGAGGAACAGATAAAAGAAGAGCAGTGACAGATTTAATGAGTAGTTAATAGAGTAATAGATGAGTAACACCCATAGAGAGGGCATTTAGTCATTCCGACTCCCTGAAAATACAAATACAAAGAACAAGGTGGCGTACAAGACATGAATGAACAAAGGAAGTATTGGGTAGATGCATACAAAAAAAGATAAAGTGCACAGGCAGGAGGGAAGAGTTGATATGGGAAGAAACAAAAATGCACTTACTGGAGAGTCAGAGAAAATAGGCATGGAGTAAATAGATTACACCTAAAATTCATACAGAATAAAGAGTTTATGCTGCAAAAGCAAGCTTGGAACAATTAGCCAGCTAACAGGTTGGACGAGGTATTGGGTAGATGGAGACAGAGGAGTATTCATGAGCTGGGAGTGTTGAGAAATTAGCCTGACGATCGAGTACCAATTAGAGGGATGTTAAATGGGGGAGTAAATCCTGGACAGGATGACTGATGAAGAAGGATGCGGGTGCACACACAGATGAGTGGGTACCAGGAAGCTGGTGAGGGTGTGTACGAGGGAGTAGAGAGATGAATACGGATGGAAAAAGGAGGGAGATGAAAATGCATAGTTTACCATGTGCTATGGAAATCCAGAGAGATGAATTAAAATTTGCATCAGATTGATCAGATAGATAAGTAGTCACAGGCATTAGCTTAATGAGCGTGTATAAAAGAGACTGCGAAAAGAGTTTGTTACTTGTGGCATTAGTTGCACTGATGTCTTAGTCATGATGAGCAAAAGCAGAAGTGAATACATTAGTGCTGCAGGAAAGGACAGGAGCGACGAGGAGATGTGAGAGGGACTAGATGTGTGAGACTGTATGCAAAACAGGCAGAGAGGTCAGGTAAATGAGACTACATGGGCAAAATGGATTGCCAAGTGCTATGAAACTCAACTCGAAACACCACAGATACGTGGAAGAGAAAATGAGGTGATCTGCAGCCGTAAGATGGGCAGAAGGAGAACAGATCTGTTTGCGCAAGAAATAAGCACAGAGAAATTATGTGATCGAGGCTGAGATGTAACTTCCAAACCAATCCTAAAACTAACCCCAATTCTAAATCCTGACACAAACCCAACCCTAAGCTTAATGCTTATCCTAACACAACACTAAGTCAAACTTAACCCTAAGCCAACAGCATCTGAACATAGCACTAACCCATAACCCTAAAAACCCTGCGCCCAAACCTAACCCTAACGCAAGCTGAGATCTACTGCTGACCCTGATACCAACCATAATCCTATCCGAAACCTAACCCAAACGTAATCTTAAATGCTGAACCAACCCTATCCCTAACTCTAAACCAACCCCAACCCTAACCAAACCCTGACCCTAACTCTAAGCCTTGACACTCTCTCTAATTTAATCTTAACCTTGCACCTTAGAGGAACAGGTAGAAATGTATTATACATTTGTATTTAGATGATAGAAACCTGTGCTAAAACAAAAGAAAGAAGATGAGGTAGATATGTCAGAGGTGGAGTTGTCAGTTTGGGGTATTATAAAATTATATAGTATTCATTGGTGCAGGGGAGGTAAGAGGGTTGGTTAAATGAGTGGGTATAAGGCAGAGATGAACACATTAAATGTCTGTGTAGAACAGTTATACCAGAGAGCTCAGAGTGTGCAAGTAGATAAGAAATTCATAGTTACAATCTCAGACCAGAGATCAGATAGATGAGGGCATGTAGAACGGGGTGATACATGCAACCAGTGGTTATATCACACGTCCAGGTAGGCTTGAGGCAGGTGGGTTTCTGTATGGGACAGAGGGGGAGGGAGGGAGGGAGGAGGAGGTATAAGGCAGGCGAACACACAGAGCGGGGGAGCATGGAATGCAGAGGTATGTACGTTAGAGCTTGTGGCAGTGTACGGAGAGGACAGGTAACAGGGTGGGTTCAGGCTAGGAAGGTGGGCAGGGCTGTAGATTGGCAGTTTCTGCCCTTTTCAAATGATGAACCCTGCAAATGTGACCAGTGGAGGTGCCAGCCCCTGCCCGGTCAGCTTTAGCCCACGGGCCGCAGGTGAACACTGCTTGCCACTCTCCCTTGAGCCCTGCAAATGAGATGGGGGAGTGAGGGGAGCGGCCCCACGTTCATGGCATGGGGCAGCATGGCTGGGGTAGGGGTATGGGGCAGGCGGGCCAGGCTGGGGGGTACAGGCAGGAGGAAGGGGCTGTAGGCTGATGTGCTCAGAGGTAAAACATTGCAAAGCCACCGAATGTAAAAGGATGAGCTCTCAGAGGACAGGATCCAGCCCTTTTTGCTACCCTGCCAGGCAGAGGGGTTGCACATGTCCTGTGCTGAACCCAGTTCAGTGCCGCCGCGTGGGTTGCCGGGACCGCAGAGGTGGGTCAGCAGAGGGGCCAAGACCTCTGTGAGCACAGGGCTGAAGGTGTAAGCACGCTTCCCTGCCATAAACAATAATGAGCTTTCCTCCAGCTCCAAATATCTGCACTGACTCACGGTATTTTATTCTCCTCGCTGCAGGGAACAAGCTGGCGACGTGGGCAGAGTCCCGTGCAGGACGTCCCAGCCCCGGTCTCCGCCGCTGAACCCGCCCGGGCGGGGATGCTCCCGAAAGCTGCTGGCTTCTGCAGAACGAGGAGGGGGGCTGCTGCCTGTGTTAGCCGGTTCCTGGGGAGGGGAGAGAGGGCTGGCCCCAGCCTTCTCACCTGCCTCGCCAGGTTTGCTTTCAAAGGTTCAAAACCTGCCCCTGAAAATGGTTAAAGAGTGGGGTCTTGCTTTGTGAGAGCGCAAGATTAAATTTAGGACCCGACTTCAAGCACGGACTTGTAAAAGCACGACTCTCCAAAAAGCTTCCTTCACCTTACTTAACTTCATGCTTAACTTCCAGCAGCTTTAGTCTGCTGGCTGGAGCAGAGCGGGAGCAGCGGGGTGCGAGCGGTGCTGTGGTTATCCACCCGGCACAGCCCCACTCCAGCTGGCCTCCCCAGGACCAGGGCTTCACCTCATGCCCAGAAGCATTTTGCTGGGTACTTTCCTTCTGTGCTTAAGTATTTTCCTGAATTAGCTCTTAAATGAGCGAAGCCTCCTTCTAGACTTTTTGGGAAAAAGAAAAGAAGGGAGCTGAGGGAGAATGGGAATTTTTGAAGGCGCCTGAATGCCTGGGATACCGGTCAGCCTCTGGAAGGGATTTGGGTTCCCAGATTTTCACCCAGGCAGTTAGAGGAGCCTCAGAAGGAGCCAGCGCAGGTACCTCTGACGGTCACAGGCGCTAGGTGCTTTTAAAGAGCCCACTATGTACTTAGCTGTATCTTCAGACACCTAAATCCCTCTAAAAGTCTCACTCTTAGTGTCTAAATCCCAGGTGCCTAACTCACTTCTAGGAAAATCTCACACCAGGACTGATTCACTGAATCATTTTTTTTTAAATCTCGTCCTCACTCACATACGGCTTTTGAAAATCCCACTGCTAATCTCCTATACCCGGGCATGTATCACTTTGAAGCCTGTAAAATAAATTGCTTTGTGCTCCTGGGGGACAGCAGCTACTTGGTCCCTGCTCCTACTAAGTCAGATTTTTGTTTCTTGCATATTAACACATAGATTTTGGGGGAGGCTCTGAAGCTGCTATGCGAGACTTGACTCAGGAACCCGGGTCGAGCGCTGGTTCCGGCGTTATTCCGGGGAGGCACGGTGGGCTGCCCTGGCTGGCGGGTCTGCATCAGCCGAGGCGTTGGGAGGAGCTGGTTCTGGGCTGCCCATTTACACCCGTGGGGTTCGGCCGTGGCCAGGAGCCTTTGCTGAGCTCCACTGCTCTCCCAGGAAGACTCATGAGCAACTTTGCTCGTCTCTAGCAGAGGCTGAACATTTTACCTGGGTTTTTGCAAGAAATTACTTGGGCAAAGAAGGGGAAAAAAAAAATCAAGTACATATGTTCTTTTGTTTTTCTTTTTTTTTTTATTTCCTAGGGGAATTTTTATTTGTTGGGAAGTTTTTTGGTAAATAAAAATTTTGTGCATACGATTTCTTCATTGGGGAAATTGGAGTTGGGGATAAACAAATTATTTTTTCCTGTAAAAAGAAAAAAAAAAAAAAAAAGGGTCGTGCCGCAAAAGAAAAGGCTGGCTGCCATTGAAACATTTTTGATAGAAAATCTGCCTGCAGCCCTACTGCTTAATCAGTTTGGAGCAGAGCATAGCCTGTAGCTTGTTAATAGGAGCAGCTTGCCCGAGCGGTTCGCACAATGGCGAGCTGCAGAGGAGGCTCACTGCATAGCTGTGGATTTTATTTTGCAGCTCTGTTAATTAAAACATATTTTACTTTGAAGGAGGTTTTTACTGTTTTCTATGAAGGTGAGCAGAAAACTGTTCTCCTGGATAGATTAAAGGAGGGGTATGAAGTATTTTTTTTTTTCCGAAGTAACAACTGATCTTTGTTTGAGGGGCAAACTCTTTGCAAAACCAATGCGTAGTTTCTTATTTTTATTTGTTCTCAGCCCTTGCATACAGGCTGGCTTGTGAGTTTGAATATCTTGGCTGTTTTGATAATATCAAACTAAATTTTCACATACAAGTTGACAGACTGGAACAGAAAAGCTGTCACAGATCTTTGTTTAATTGATAAAGTAATTTTTACATATACGAGGGTAAGCTAAAATATTAAGGCCTGAAACGGTGCCATAGAAGTTAATAACAAACCCTTCATAGGTCTCATATAAAGTCTGTATTTTTATTATCCCAGTTCCAGCGACTCTTTGTTGCAAGTTTGCAGCAAAATGTTAGGGCATTTCTAAGTGTTATTTTTATTATACAAAATCCCATTAAAATCAGGACTGAAGCATCCCATTAATTTAAATGGGACTTTGCATAGTTTGCTGAGTTCCAGGCCACAGATAAAGAAAAGCATGCAGCGTGGAGTTAAACTGACCACAGCTTTTTATTAGAAGACATTTAATGTCGAATGAACAGGGCAGGCTGAGGCATAAAGTCTTTGTGAACTTCATCTGGGCTGGTGCAATAGGAGCCTCCACCAGTGCAGCAGCTCCTGGGTCGGTCGTCCAGGGCTTCTCCGGGCCATACAGCATTCCCAAGTGAACCCCTAGCCCGGGGAGGCGTGCAAAGTGCTCCCCAGGCAGCTTTGCCTTGGGAATGCTGGTAGGTAAGCCAGCACAGCCCAGGACAAATGGAAAACTCGATTCAGCTATTTCTCTGGCTCCCTATATCTGCTTGCCTTGACAAAGGCAAGGCTGCAATCAGCGGGCGGGCATCTGGGGGCTCGCTGCAGCACCCGCTGGACGGCAGAGTCCCACCAGGCTGGGGCCATGCTGGGCCCAAGTGATGCAGCTTCCCAAATCCCTGCTTGAGCTTCCCGTGCTGGAAACCACTTGGAGGAACACGCAGGGCAAGGGATGGAAAACCATCGCCTCCGGTGTGCGGGGGCACCAGCCAGCCAGATGCTGGCAAGGGGAGTTCAAAAACCAAAGTGCGAAGCCATGGAAAGCCATTTTAGATGTGGGACCCCCCCTCTTCGGGGACCCTGGGGGCTAAGGGACCATTAATGACAGCCCCCTCAGCTGCCCCCAGCGTGAGCACATACCCGGGTGCCTCCAAGGGCATATCCCAAAGGACACTGTGCTTGGGCCAGGCGGTCTCGAGCCATGCTTCAAACACACCCAAACCCCAAATAATTCAAGGTCTAACCGTTGTGGGGGAGACCTGAAGACTGCTGGAAGTGGGACATCCATAAAAGAGCACAGGGAAGGTGTAGGAGCTGCTTTCTGCTCAGTGTCTCCTTGGAATTTTCCTTTCCCCGAGCCGTAAACGCGTCAAGATGCCCATATTTCGCCCAGCAGCAGCAGATCGGCTTTCCCTGGTACGTTCGCAGGGCAGGGGGACACCGGCGCAGAAACCCAAGCAGGCTGTGTCCCTGGTGCCCAGCTCTTTCCCGCAGGCTGGGTTTCAGGGGGCTTTGGGACTCCGACAACAACTGAAACTTGCTGGTGGGGTTTGGCTAAAGGTGAGCGCTGCGGTCGCTCCTTGGATTTAGGACTAACAGTGCTACCTCCAGGGCCAGGAGAAAGCGCACACAGAGAATCCAGGCGAAAATAGGAGCTGGGGGCCCGGAGATGCCCCCCATGCCCGGGGAGGGAAAGTAGCGGGGAACCCCCGGCCCCGGGACAGGGGAGGGTCCGTCCGTCCCCCCCGTCCCCCCTCCTGCCCGGGAACGGCTCCCCTGCGCGGCCGCGGAACCTCCGTGGGGCTCAGGCGGCTCCACGCAGGGAGCTGCGACACCCCCCTGGGGCAGGGGGACATCCGCGGCCGCGCAAGCAACGCCTTTGGGCGCGGGGGGGGGGAGCCCCGGCAGTGGCAGCCGCCGGATCCGGCCCGGCCGCGGGGAATTCGTTGTGTCCTTGGCCGAATGATGGCGTTTTTCACAAAATATTAATAGCGATCGTAATAGCAATGAAATAGTCATGAAAACGGAGTCTTTTGTGCTGGCAGCAGCTTGGGGGGGGGGGGGGGGGCGGAGGAAGGAGTAAATCGAACAAGCTTTAAAATTCAGGATACGGGAGAATTTGGAGGAGCGGGAGGAAAAACGCACCTTAGCGAAGCGGGCAAAACGGCTGAGCGGGAAGGGGGGGTCCCAGGGCTGCGACGAGCCCGGGGGGGCTCGGGGTGCGAGGATCAACTCTTTGGGGAGGGAAAAAAAAAACCCAAACCCAAGCCCGACCCACGGCTTGAGGCGTTCGGCCCCCAGACCCCGCCGGGGCGGTGGCGGTAAAATTCTGCCATAAAATTAGAGATGGGGAGGGGCTGCGGTGCCGGGGCTGCCCGGCGGAAGAGGCCTGCGGGGTGCCCGGGGGTGGTTGTTCTTCCTATTCAGTCGATCTCTTAAACACAGCCAGAAAAGAACATTAAAGGCATTTCTAGATTTCGTTTCCGTTTTGTTTTTTTTTTGTTCGTTTTTTTTTTTATTCCCATGCTCTTAATTTTGAAAAAAAAAAAAAATAAAATCACAAAACATAACTTATAAAACAATATATATACTGCATCCTCATCCACAACAGCATAACTGAAACATCCAGCGTAACGTTTACCACAGGTGTGAAATACACTGGGAAAGAAGTACCGTGTGCATTTTATATTATGTTTCTTTGTCATCTACAGGTAATAAGTATCGACAAAAATAAGCAACAAATATGCCTGCAATTAAACTTCATATGCGTTTTTTATGCGTATTAATAAAAATCATATTTATCATTTCCATGTTTGTTTGGTTTTAAAATTTAAAAAAAATGTTTTTGTTTTTTGTTCTTTTTTTGTTCCTTGTTTTCCCTTCACAGTTCGAAAAGCAAGGAACGCTTTCAGCTTTGCTAAGCAACCTTTCCGGGGGCCGAGGCTCGCCGTTTCTCGAGCAGAGATGCAGTATCTGGATTCACTTCATAACAGACCATTTTTCCGCTTTTTTTTTTTTTTTCCCTAGACTCTCTAGAAGGGGGTTAGGATTTGCCTTTTTTTTTTTTTTTTTTTTTTTTTTAAAAAAAGAGAAACCCCCACACCCTCCCTGAATTTAAATAAAGATGAATGATAATTTCATTATCAGGATAAGACTTTGGATGGGGAGAACGCTGAGCAGTTTTCGCATCGCTGGAGGCTTTCTGTGCTCTCTCACAAGCGGGGATACTGCAGTCTTTTGGAAAGGATGAAGAGGTAGGAACCTGGAGCTGCTTAGTATCAGGAATGACTGGATTAGAGCTTCCAACTAAAGAAAAAAACATCAAGAATCATGCATTTTAAAAACAGTTTATTCAATGGCCAAGGACAATGATCCGGCACAATGCAACGGTAGATATAAATATAACCTTATATAAGTGGTTGACCCTTGTCATTATTATTTTTAATAGTTTCATACCTAATATTTTAACCATTTTTCCCCGCAGAATCTACTCTGCGAATTATATTTCCCCCCCACACCCCTCCTTTTTTTTTTTTTTCTTTTTTCTTTTTTTCTTTTTTTCGCGTGTGATTCTGTGTCTCAGTGGTAAACATCAACCGAACTCTCCCCGTGCGACAAGCGGCCAAGAACCGTCCCCCAGCCCGCGCCACCGGGGCCTCTCCCCGCCGCCCTCCCCCGGGAAGCGGCCGCCGTACCAACTCCTGTGCAAGTTCAAGTAAACACATACAACCCGCATAATCCAGAGAAAAATTGCAACTCATCCATGTACCAGATTTCGGTGTCTCTTGCAAAAGTTTTCTGGTCCGTTTACGGTTTTTGACGGTTTGGTTTTACATTTTTTTCTTTGTTTTTTTTTTTTTTAAAGCGCTGTTTTTTGGTTGCATCGTTGGTTTGCATTAATTTTTTTTTTTTTTTTCGAGAAACAAGTCCCGGAGCTTTTGGGTGTTTTTTTTTTTTTTTTTTTTTTTCTTTTTGGGTTTTTTTTATTTATTTATTTATATTTTTTTTTCTCTCTTTTCCGTTAAACGTCGCTTTGCTTCTGCTTTGCGTTGTCGGCGGTGTTTGTCGGAGGTGGTTTGTGTCAAGTCCGTCAACTGTTGTACTGACAGGCGTTTAGACTGGAGCCGGGGCTTTGCAAACTGCTGTAGCCGAAACTGGAGTGCTGCTTTGATTTCAGTCTGAGGCTGGCTAAGCTGGAGTTGCAAGTGTCCCGGTAGACGCTGTAGGGCGAGCCCGGTGGCCCGTAGGGACAGGCCGGGGAGGACATGGCCGAGTTGAGCGAGGAGCCGCTGATGTTGTTGATGTTGTTGAGGCCGGAGTTGCCCATGCCCGGCACGGCCGAGTGGCCCATACTGGAGGGCATGTTCATGGAGGAGATGCTGCTGGGCGCCGAGAACATGGACTGCGAGGAGAGGGGGCTCATGGAGTTGAAGAAGGTGAAGCTCTTGGTGGACAGCGGCGCCGGGGTGAGGCTTTTGGTGGCCCAGTTGTTGTAGGGGTAGCCGGCGTACATGTCGTCGTAGGGCTGCATCAGCCCGCTGAACTGCGGCACGTAGCCGTTCTTGCACAGGTCCATCTGCTGGTTCCGCTCCCGCTTTCTCCACTTGGCTCGGCGGTTCTTGAACCAGACCTGCGGGAGGGGGAGGGGGGGGGGGGAACGATACGGGGACACGGGCCCGGACGGCGCGGTCAGTGCGGGGCCACCACCGCCCCCCTCCCCGCCGGCGGGGCCCACGGGGCGCGGGTGCGTGCGGGGAGGCGCGGGCTGACCGCGGCCCGGCCCGGCCCCCCCCGCCCCGGCCCCCCCCGCCCCGGCACCCCCGGTCCCGGCACCCCCGGTCCCGGTACCCCCGGCACCCCCCGGCCCCGGGAGTCGAGGGGAGGCGGGGGTCGTTCAGCGGCAGGGTCCCGCACCGCCGCCCCCCGCCCCCCGCGGAGCATCCCTGCGCCGGTGCCCCCCCCGCCGCCCCCCACCCCCGGTCCCCCGCCGTCCCTCTCCCCGGAGCCAGGCCCGGCCCGCTCTGCTCGGGGCCGGCTCGCCCCGGCTCCGCCGCCTTTCCGAACGCTAATGCCGTGTCATAAAAGTCCCCTGTTGCAGATCATAAAAAAGGGGATTGGATTAGTATGTTTAGGTTTAAAAAAAAAAATAAAAAAATCAATCCCCGCATCGCCCTTGGATGGATGCAGTCTCTGCCTCTATATCTAATGAGAATTTACAGCCCTGAACAGAGAAGCGGGGGCCGCTCCTGGTGTTTGATGCAAAAACCCGATCCAGGCTTTCTCTTATTTTATTTTTTTTTATTTTTATTTTTAGCCCTCGGAAAGCGCTTGAGCCCCCCTCGATGGAAGCCGGGCAGCCCCCAAATTCTTTTTCCAGGTTAAAACCCGTCATCGTCCTTCTTGCCCGGCCTGCGAGCCGCTCCCGCTACAACCCCCCGCTCTCGCCCCGGCTTTCCCCCACCGAGCCGCCGCCTCCGGGCTCCCCGCGGGCCCCGGGCCCGGCCCCGCGGAGGCTGCGCTCCCTCCGGAGCCTCCCCCCCCCCCCCGGCGCAGGAACGGCGCAACTGTGATTAAACACCGGTCTGAAGGATGGAAATTTCGGGGGTAGGGGGGGGGGGGGTGGATGGCGGAGTCTATTTGAAAAAAATAACAATAATAAAAAAGAATTCCGGATAAATAGGAAACGAAAGCCAACATGTTCAAAACCTGTAATATACTCCTCGGAAGGTGCTTCCAGACAGGAATTTCCTGAAAATGAGGGTAATAGTTTTAATTATGGCTCCTAGACATTTTAAAGGAAGGCCCTCGTAGCAAATTAAGGTTAGATTTGCAATCTGCAATCTCAGAACATCAACCCAAAACATCTCCACACAGAGGGAGAACGAAATTATGTTAATGGCAACTCGTATATTAGTTTTATTTGCTTCCTGAAATATTCCAGCAATATTAATGCAGTTTAGTCTCCGCTCCGGCTTTGTTTTGTTTTAAACTCAATTAAGACAACGCTTTCGGATGCATTTCCCCCCATTGCAGATGGGTGTTTACTCTTGAAAGGTTTAAAGCAGAATCTCTGTAATCCGATTTGGTCACTCGTGGTTTAATTGCCAAGAAGAAGAAGAAAAATAAAATAAAAAAAAAAAGTGGCTTTTCGGGACGGCGGGACTGCCCCTCCGCCGTTCCCGTTTTCTCCCGGGTTTCTCCCCTTTCCCCGCAGCGTGCTCGGCCCACGGCTCCGCGGGCGGCTGGGGCGTGCGGGGAAATTTCCCCGCGCGGGGAAATGTCGCGGGGAGAGGGGAAGGCAAAGGGGAGGTGGGGAAACGGCGACAGCCCAGGCGCGGCGGATCGGGATCAACACAGCCCGAGCCGCCGCCGGGGTCCGGTCGTTCATCGCCCGGGTATTTCACGCAGCAATCTCTGCAAGGCACTGCCCGGGCTATGTACGTGGCTCTATGTGTGCGCGGACATATGTGCGGTGGCACCGGCCCCGGGGCGTGCAGAGACCCGGCGCCTCCGCCACCCAAGGACGGCCCAGGCCGGCGGCAGCCGCTCCGCCCGCGACCGCGGGAGAGCGCGGCCGGGAGGGGTTGGGGGGGGGGGGGGGGCCGGGCGGAGCCGCGATCCCGCCGTGGCATCAGGCAGCGGGGGGTGATGGGGGGGGCGCCGGCGGGGGGGCCACGGGGAAGGGGGGGTCTTCCCCCCAAACAGGGCCCTTCCCAGGCCCCGGCCTCCCCGCTGCCCCCGCCGCTGCTCGCCCCACGCTTCCCGGGCCCGTCCCCGAGAGCGGGGCCGGCGGCTGCAGCCCGCTCCGGGCGGCGTCTCGGCGGCGGGGAGCTGCGTTTCTCCTCTCCGGCCCGCATCCCAATTTTCGCAATTAAAACCAAGCCCGCAGCAGCCGGGCGGCTGCTCACAAACGCCCGCAGCGGCCCCCCGAAAGGGGTGGTTCCCCCCCAGCCCCTCGCTCCGCTCCCCGCCGCCGGGCCCGGGGCAGAGTCCGGCGCCCCCCCGGGACTTGCCGCCCCTCTTACCCGGACTCGGGGCTCGGTGAGGTTGGTCCACACGGCGATCTCCTCCCGCATGCTCATGTCGGGGTAGCGGTTCCGCTGGAAAGTGGCTTCCAGCTCCTGCAGCTGCTGGCTGGTGAAGTGGGTCCTCTGCCGCCGCTGCTTCTTCTTCTTCGCCGGGTCGTCCGCGGCCCCGTCCTCGTTTTTCTGCTCGCCGCTGCGCTCCTTTTCTGCGGTGGGGGTGTCGGGATTTGGGGTTGGTTTATTTATTTTTTGTTTGTTCACTTTTCGTGCTTTGTTTTTTTGGTTTTAGGGTTGGTTGTTTTTTTTTTTATCCCCCCCCCAAACAGAAATGCAGGCGCACAAAGGCAGCCACGCCGCTCCCGCAACCCGCCCTCTGCCCGCCCCGCCGGAGGGACGCGTGGGGACACCCACGCGGGTCCTGCCGGGCCCTGTAACCCGCCGAGCGCCCCGCAGTCAAACCCGGCCTTTCCCGGGGCGACTGGGGCAGGAGCACGGAGGGGCCGGGCCCGGGGCACCGGGGGAGGCAGCGGGACCCCCCGAAGCTCCCCGCAGCACCGGCCGCTCTGCCTTCCCACCGCACCTTCCTCTGCCTTCGGCCTCCGGCGCGATCTTTGCTCCATTGTCTTTGTTGTGCTCGGCCGCGACAGGAAACTTTGGAAGGGCAGGGGTGTAAAACCCAGCAGCAATTAATTGCAAAAGGCACCCTCTCTCTCTGCCTCTACACTCTCCCAATTATTTTTATTTTTATTTTGCCGCTTTTAGGATTTTAATGTTGATTTTAACCCGAAGCCGAGCGAAGCCTTCTGCAAAAATCATATCGAAAGAAGCAAAAGGAAAATAAAATAAAATAAAAAAAAAAAAAACAACAAAAAAAACCACCCACCAAAACCAAACCAGGAGCGTATTCGCGGTCGGGATTTGCGCCGACTGGAAGCAGGAATCCAGCCCGGCCCCCGCAACGGGAGGACAAACTCCCACTCCCTTTTCGTAACGGCTTTTCTGGCTCTCCCAGCCCCACTTTCGGCCGGATTTGGCCCGGTTGAAGCCCTCGGAAAGGGACTCCAAGGCCCGAACGAAACGTGCTCCCGGGCTGGGCCCGGCGGAGCGGGGCGAGGTGCGGCGGGCGCGGGAGCTGCAGGGCCGGGGCCGCGGCCACCCCCGGCCTCCGTCCCGCGGCTGCCTCCAGGAAATTCTGCCGGGAATTTTCCCTTTTAGAATTTTTTGGAGTTTTTTTTTTTTTTTCCTCGCCCTTTTCAGAGTGTTTGGTTTATTTTTTTCCTCCCCCCCCCCTTTTAGAGCGTTTTAGTCCAGCGGCGGGCCCGGGGGCATTTCTACAGCCCCGACCTCTACGAGGTAAAGCGGGAGTCTAAAAATAACCGCGGGCCGCATCCCAAGCCCGGGAAGACTCGTCCTTGCAAAGTCACCCCCGAATCGCTCCTGGCCCCCGCACCCTCCACAGTAAAAGCGGGGGGTTGGGGGGGGGGGCGAGGGAGCTCCGACGGCTCCGTGGGAGCCCCGGTCGCCGCCCGGCCGGGCTCTCCCCCCGCGGTGCGGTTTGCAGAGCAACCGGGGCCTCTGCAGCGCGGGCCCCAGCGCCCCCCGGCCCCCCCCCCGGTCCCCCCGGCCTCTGCGGCCGCTGGACCGGCCAAACCGCAGGGCCCGGCGGCGGCGGGGAACCAGAAACGAAAATAATCCCCGCAAAGCCAAATCCTCTCGCTTTTCGGCTGGGAAGAGCCCGGAGAAACCGGGCCGGGAGGGAGGTGGAGAGCGGTGGGGAAGGGATCCGGCCCGGCGGCCCCGCGCCGCCTTTAACCCCGCCAGGATTTCCTTAAAAATCCGGCCTCCGCGCCGGGCTGTGAGACCATTTCGAATCATAAAGCACATCCCCTTCTTTAATCGGCTTTCGTACCTATTTTTTTTTTTCCCCATTGAAAAAAAAAATCAAATGTGGAAAGTATTTTTGCAGCTTCTCGGAGAAGAAAAGCAGGCAGGTCCTCAGCCTTCCTCCAGCACCGAGGGGTCACACACAGGGGTAGGGCAAAACGGAGCAAATCTCCCTCTCTAATCTCAAATAATCCCCTCTAATCTCGGAGTCCCTTCCAGACGCCGGTCCCTAACTTTGTTTGCGAATCAGGCAGGGAGGCACAACCCAAACCCTGCGTTTATCACCGGCTGCCACTTCGGGACCGACTCACGCCGCAGCCACTCTCTAGGTTACAGGGCTTGCTAAAACTCCGAACAGCAACAACAGCTATTAAAAAAATACAATTAAATAAGAGATAAACTCCCCCTGAAAGGCGCTCGGAGGAGAATGGGCATCGCGCTCCTTCCTGCAGCTTTTGTTTCCTTCTCTCAGCTTCCCTTGTCATTCCAGAAACGTTGCTACTTTAATTAAATACAAACTGGGAAACCACAGCTTTCCCTGCAGCCCTTGCACATGGTGGTCAGGGCGCGGGGACCCTTTCCAGCGGGGAAAGCGCGCAGCCTCCGCGCCAAACCCCTCCGCGGCCGCGCACATCCCCTTCGCTCCGGCCCGCGCCGCCCCTCCTGCTCTGCCGGACTTTTCTTTCTTTTATTCATTTTTTTTCAACCCCCCCCCCCCCCCCTTTCCCGCTTTGACGGAGAAATCTTTTTCCATGTCTGCACCACCCCAGCTGGAAAATAAACCCGGGCAAAAGCTGACATTATTTCAGAAACATCCGGCAAAACCGCACTCCCCGAAGAGCCCCCCCTTTCCTTCGACCCCATCAATTAATAACTGTGTTTTTCAGAAGAAAAAAAAAAAAAAAAGAAAAAAAAAAAAAGCAGCTCCCGGGATGGGGCCGGGGAGCCGTGCGTGTCCTCCCGCCGGGCTGTCAGCGGCGGGGGCGGCAGCTCCGGGTGGGCCCCGCGCCCCCGCTCCGCTCCCCGGGGCTCTCGGGATGGAGCCGCCGGGGTCACCGGCAGCTCTCGTCCCCCCCACCCCCCCTGCCCCCCGCCATCGCCTCTGGCTGTGCGGGGGGTGCGGGAAAGCATCACCCACCGCCCCGCGAAGGGAAGGCGCGGTGGGGAGGGGGCGGCGGCGCGGGGGGCGCGGGCCGGGGCCGCGGGCCGGGGGGTGGGGGTGGGGGGGTGTTACCTGGCACCTCCGTGTCGGAGGATTCACTGGCTGAGTTCTCGATCGGGTCTCTGGGTTCCGAGGATCTTTGCAAATGGAAGCTGGAAGCCATGTCATGGGAGGGTTGGGGTCTCAAGCTCTCGGGCAGTCTCTCCAAATTCATTCCACCTTTAAAGGAATCCATGGCAGGGGCGCCGGGCTGCCTGGGGGAGTTTGCAGGTGTTTATTCCACACGGAAAGGAACAAGGGCTTTTTTTTTTTTTTTTTTTTTTTTTAAAGAAAAAAAAAAAAAACACAACAAAACCAAAAGCAGATCCACTTATTACTAACAGTATTATTTTAAGGGTGTCGGAAGAAGAGATGCGGGCAGTGCCTGGAAGCCGGGTGTCTCTGCTCGGGGAGAGGCAGGGCAGTCCGGCCGCATAGGCAGGGAAGCGGCAAAGATCCCTTGCAGAGAAACGCGAGTCGCGAGTTGGACAGTTTAAAGCTAAAGAGATTAAAGTGACCTGCCCTAGAACAAATGCCTGTAGTTAAGCGGGGCTCCTCCCCCTGAAGGTTAAAACCTCCCCGTCTCGCCCCGGCACCGCTCCATCTAGCGCTCGCCCAGCCCGGCCGCGCAGGCGGACCTGCCTCCGCGCTCCCCGCCGACCTGCGCGCCTTGCGCGGCCGCCCCCCCCGGGCCCCGGGTGCCCCCCCCCCCCCCCCCCCCCCCCCCCCCCGCCCCCCCCGCCCGCCGCCCCCGGCCGGCACCCGCGCGCGCAGGCTGCGCCCCCGCGCAGCGTGGCGTCTCCGAGGGTATCCCCGCACCCGGCCCGGCTGGGCCTCCCGGCCCGCGCAACCTCCGCCCGCACGCCCGGCAGTGGACACGTACCCCGCAGCATCCCCGCACACCCCGCAGCATCCCCGCAGCATCCTCGCACACCCCCCAACATCCCCGCAGCATCTCCGCACACCCCGCAGCATCCCTGCGCACCCCGCAGCATCCCTGCGCACCCCGCACACCCCGCAGCATCCCCGCCCGGGCTGCGCGGCCCGTCCCGCCGCGAAGCCACCCCACCGCGGGTTTCAGTCCGAGCTGGAGGGCATTTCGTTGGGGGGCGATGGCCTCCTGGGGGCCATGCCCGAACTGGTTTTCCCCTTTTTTAACGTTTTTCTGGGGTTGACAACAAAGCGGCTGGGCGCCTGCCCGGCGGCCGGGGCAGCGCGGCAGTGCCATCACATCACCTATTGGCACAGGATTGATAACGAATCGTTTCCCCACCGCAGCCGGACGGGCCGTGCCCCTCCGGAGGGTTCCCGCAGCTCTGCCAGCCCGGGAGGGCCGGGGCAGCCGGGCTGCCCTCCCCCCCTCACCTCCCGCAGCGGGCACCGGTGCGCCCGGTGCCGGTGCGGTGCCCCAGGCGGGTGGAGCGGGGTGGGTGCCCGGGGCTGCCCGCGCAGGCCGGGACACGGCCTTCAGCCCTCCCGAAGAACACCTCGGTGTCTGGGGAGGTGGAAAAACCCACGGGAAGCCCTCAGCCTCGGGGGGCAGGCGGGAACCGGGGGTACCGGTGGGGCAGGCGGGAACCGGGGGTACCGGTGGGGCAGGCGGCGGGGTGCTCGCCGCACCGGGGAAAGGGGTGAGGGGACGGGGGAGGAGAGCCCCGGCTGTAACGGCCTGGGGAAAGGACCCTCTCTCCTCTTTTATTTTCTCGGCTCACTTTAACTGATCCGTCCTGACACTTGTATTTTGCTTTCAAATCAAGTAAAGATGTGGGAGAGAACTTTTGAACTGGTTTATGGAAAAGCGGAGGGAAGCAATGTTCCAGCCACCCAGGCTTTTTCCTACCCCGCCGGGGTGATGCGGCCGGGCCAACCCCGCGCCCCCCGGCCGCGCCCCGCAGGCCCGGGCCCCCCACCCGTGGGTCCGGGGACACCCGGCAGGGAGAGCCCAAAGCCCCTGCACGTCTGCCCTCCGGCGCCTTTTGCAGTTTAGGAGATGTACAGGTGGGTGCTGTCAGGGTCAGGTCTCCCTATCTCGTGGTTTTTTTCACCCCCCCCCTTTTTTGAGTGGCACATTGACGTCCGCCTGTCTGTCCGCCGCTCCCGGCTGAACTTCGCTCAGCAGTCTGCAAACGACAGGGGGGAATTTCGGGCACTCGAGGTGAACCAGGCAATCTCGGGGCTGCTAAAGACGGACGTGGTTTAAAATGCAAATATTTACCAGGGCCGGGGCCTCTGGGCTTCGAGGGGCTCGGCTGCCGCGGGATGGGGACGTCCTCCCGGGAGAGAAGCGAGAGGCGGGGGTGGCCTTTCTCCCGAGGAGGAGGAGGAAGGTGACCGGATCGCAAACGCGCACGGTGCCTCAGACCTTCCCCGTCCCCTCGTCCCCGCGGGCGGAGGTGCCAGCAGCCCGGCCGCTCCGCTCCGGCCGTTTTAAACCCGCTGCTCCCGGCAGCCTCAAAGCCGGAGGCGGGATTTGCCTTTCTTTTTCTTGGTTTGGTGGTGGTGTGTTTGTTGGGTTTTTTTTGGTTTGGTTTGGGTTTTTTTGTTTGTTTTTAATGCGCCTAATTTACAGTTTTTGTTCTGCTCTATAAAATATATTTTTACAAAATTCGTTCTAGGCTCAATTCCTCCCGGCCGGGTGCAGGGAAAGGCTCAGCCCAGGGCAGGGGCGCGATTTTCCCCCCAGGCGGCGGCCGCGGAAAGACCGGGTCCGGCTGCCCCCCCAGGGCGACAGCCCCCCCGGCTCCTTCTGGGGGGGTCCCCGGCGTAAGCAACCCCCGGTACCAGCGTTAAGTGAAGAGCAACGGGACGGCCCTGCCGCTCCGGGCCCTCGTGAGGCGGAGCAGCGCCCGGCTCCCGCCCGACCCCCCCCCACGCGTGTCCGCGTCCGGGCCGTGGCGTGGGTCCGGCACCGGCCGCGCACCTGAGCGTGGGTCAGCAGCCTCAGGCGGGCCCGTACCTGTGTATCTGTATATCTATGTATCTAATCTATATATCTATACCTATATATCTATATATCGTGTATCTATATATCTGTATCTATATCTATATTTATATCTCTCTATCTCTCTCTATCTCTCTATCTCTCTATATCTCCATGTCGTGTGCGCGTCCCGTGTATGTCTCACGCGGATTTAAGGGCATCCCGTCGCCCCGCGCTTGGGGGAGCGGGCCCACTCCTGTCGCACGGACCTGAATCCGCCCGGTTCTTCCCGTTGCTGGTCGCGACAACATGTGTCGCGACGACAGAGCGCACCCGCAGGGCGATCGCCCCCAGGTTTGCGCTTTCTCCTCTCTCCTTCCCGCCGGGCCCGGGATGCTGGGGACACCTCTCCTCCAGCAGACGTTACGTCACGGGCCCATTTGTGTGATGTCACGCCTTGCTTCCCTGACGTCACGCCTCGCCTTTCAGCCAGGCCAGGGCCCAAGGCAAGCCCTGATGCTCGGAGCCGGCCGCTCTTCCCGCGGCGGGGTGGGCGGGACGGTGGTCCCCGGCTCGGGCTCGCCCTCGGGGGCCGGGGGGCGCGGGTCGGGACGCTCCTGGGGAGCCGCAGCCCGCGTGGGCGTGGGAAGGGCCGGAGGGGCGGCGGGGAGGGGTCGTGCCGGGGGCCGAGCGGGGCCCGGTGGGGCCGTGGCCCGGGACGCAGCCGGTGTCCGCGGGTGGCAGGGGGCAGGTTTACGTGGGAAACCTCCGCGCCGCCTGGGGCGGGCCGCAGAGCACCGCCACTCCGCGCCCGCGCAGCCACCGCACCCCGAGGGTCCCCCCCGGCTGGGGTCGCATCAGGGATCTGCAAAGCCCGCACATACCCCGCGCCGCTTCCTCCTGCTGTAAATACCGCGGGCGGGAGGGATGGCGGCCACACGGAACCAGCGCCGGCCCCCGGGGACCGCCCCGCGACGCGCCGCGGGGGGGGGGTCGGAGGGAGAGCGGGGTCCCACTGACCCCGCGGGGGGACCGACGGGTGCCGGGTGTTCTCGGAGAGGGGCTCCCATCCCCGACGGGCTGTGGCGGTTGTAGCCAGCGCAAAACCACCTGGGCCCTATCTCAGGCGGTGAAGTTCAGTCGCTGCCAGCTTTTCCTCCTCGGATTTATTAGCGATGCACAGAGCCAGGTTCAGCCCGTAAATTATTGGGAATTGTTACAAAAATGAAAGCATCTCCTCCCAAGCGCACCTCTGCCCGGGAGGAGAGGGAAGCCTTCTGAAAAATAGAGCTGCAGTGAGGCAAGAGAGGCGGGAGAGGCTCCCCAACCCAAGCAAACCCAACCCAAGCAAACCCAGCCCAACCAAACCCAAGCCCAGCCAACCCAACCCAACTCAACCAAGACAAACCAAACCAAACGAAACAAACCCAAACAAAGCGATCCTAGCCAAACCAAGCCCAAGCCAAGCCAAGCCAGCCTTCACCTGGTACCCGCTCCGCGCAGCCCAGGAGCTGGGAGCTGCTTCAGGAAAACATCTTTTTAATAATAAAACCACCCCAGAAGTGCCCCGCGGGCGGCGGAGGGGCATCGCCGGGGCTGTGAGAGGGGCGCGACAGCGCGCAGGGGCATTTTTAAAGCTTCCTTCTATGAAAATGTCCCCCCGCACGGGTGGGCGAGTGGTTTTTCGGCCTCCAGCTCCCGCCCCCGGCCTCTGCTGGCGCGTGGCTCTGTCCCACGGGATGCCCACGCGGGTTGGGAACAAGCAGAGGCCGGGGACAGGCGCAGGGGCGCGGCTGCCCGCGGAGCACGGACAGCACCGGGGCTGCGGTGGCTGTTGCGCGGTGTCCCCGGGGGGGGGGGAGGGTGTCCCTCGGGGCAGTGTTCCGGGGGTGTCCTGCCCCAAAGGAGCATCGCCCCAAACGCCGCCCTTACGCGCAAGGTGGGGACCCGCGGGTACTCGGCACTGCTAAGGGAGAGGGGGGCAAACCCCAAGAAACGGCGGCACGAAAGGAACCCCGGTACCCCCGACCTCCCGCTGGAGCCGGAGCCGGGTCCCCCCGCCCCGAGCCGGGCGGAGAGGGCAGCGGGAAGCAGAGAGGGGGAAGAAACCCGGCCCCGAGAGCATGTTAAATCGCTCAGGAGAGGAAGGTGGAAAATTACACTGGCTCCCAGCCGGCCTGTCCTCCTCTGCGCAGCCAGAAGAGCAATTTTCCTAAGAAGTTGAGCAAAACGAAATCAGCCCCTTTTAGATCCGCAGCCTCCATCCCTCTGCGTGCCGACCAAGCCTCCGCCTTCCGCGGGCGCGCAGGGCCCGGGCGCTCCTTGCCCTGTCCCCACTTCCCTCGGCCCGGCGGACCCTGCCCGACCGTCTCGGTTCTCCCCGCCACTGAAATCCCCTGGGGGAGACGGAATTTTCTCGGGGTGTTTGGTCCGTGACACCTCTCGGGGCACCTGGGGCACCCGGGGCTGCGGTTTGTCCCGGGACCCCCACCCCCGCCCCGCCACCCCATCCCGCCCCGGGGCTGCCCCGGGCGCCGGCGGCCAGCAGCAGCGCTTGCAAAAACTCGGGATGAAAAAGTTGAAGGCTTAATGTTTTCTGACAGATACAAATGATACCCCAAGGCTTTCTTGAAATGCAGCGACTGACGGCTGGAGAAACGGTTTTCCTATTCGGGTTTCTGCAGCTGGAAGCAGACGGGGCCCGGGGGTGGTGGTGGGGAGTTTCCCCTGGGCCCTCCTCCCCCTCACCTCACCCCCAAAATCAAACCATCTCCGGGGTGTCCGCCGCCGCCCTGGGACTCTTTTTTTTTCCCCAAATGCCTGGCGGCACAGTCCCCCCCCCGGCCCAGAGCTGCTGCCCAGCCCGCTCCGCATCCTTCGGGCGCTGAGCAAATACCAAGGGGCTCGGGGTTCTCTCCGGCCGCTCGCCGGGGGACGGAGGGCTCCGGAATACGGGGGGTTGCTCCCCTAGGTGAGGGGAAAACACGACATCCTCCACAACTCCCTCTCTGAGCAGAGGGAACATGCTTTTCTTATTAATTGATGGAGGAAGGGGCACCCGAGTTTGCTAGGCAGCCTGCTCAGGTTACTGCCTGCATCTGTAGATCCCGAAATGCGCCTCTTTTGTGGACTCAAAAAGATGCCTCTGAAACAGGATAATCAAAGGCCCGGGCACTCCGTTGGCATTTGCTGAAGACCCTTCCTCAGCGGAAAAAAAAAAAAAAAAAAAAAAAAAAAAAAAGGGGCTGCGTTTGGAACCACCGATATTATGTTTCCATGTGGGTTTCCCCCACCTTGTTTCGGGCGAGCAACCTCTTAATTGCTCCAGCATTTGGATGGGGGAAACACATTTCCCTTCAACAGGACATTTCCTGAAAGGCTGAAATATTCTAATAACGCGCCGGGCTCTTTAATGTTCTCAGAACAGCAGCGAATCTCTGCAGAGCCGCACATTTCCTGCTTTAAAATGCAAAATCAGAGAAACAATTAACCTTTGTGTGCGTTCAGCTTCTTATCGTCAATATTATTTTATTTCTTTTTTTTTCTTTTTGCCTTTTATTTTTTCTTACAAATTTTTATCTTCTTTTTTCCCCCCCTCTCTCTCTTCCCCCCCCCCTTCCTCCCCTCCCTCTCTCTCTCTTTTTGTATTCCTTTACCCTCTCTTTTTTTTATTTTTTAAATTTCCTCCCGAAAGGCTGATTTCGCCCCGCTGCCCGGCGGCACCGCGCTGCTCCCGGCGCGGCTTTGCCGCAGCCTCCGCTCGGCTCCGCTGCCCGGGGAGCAAAAACCGCCGAGATAAAGGCTCGGGACACTTTGCTTTCCAGTTCCCTATCTTAACGGGCACATCTCGGGGAGAGATAGGAACGCGCTCCCTTCCAGAAGGCTGCGCTAATCAGCGCGCCGGGTTAGATATAAAAGTTCAGGGCAAATAAAACGAATTAGTTTTATTAGCACGTTTAGGAGGCGGTCTAACGAAGGAATTCGGCTTTACTAGAGAATGTTTTCTCCTCCCCTTTTGTTATTTAAAAGCACCATGTATCTGAGCTACTCCTCACGGGAGGGAAATAACGCATCTTTCCATCTGCGGGCATTTTCTCGGGGAAAGGCGCTCCCTTCTCTAAAGCCGGTAAGAAGGAAATATGCTCTCGGAAACACAAGATTTCATAATAAAACCTGCGTGAACAATAAAACCGCCTGTAAAGGACCGGCTGCGGAGCCCGCCCGGGCACGGTGCGGCGATGGGTTGAGGTGGGGGAGAGCTGAGCGGCCACGGCCGCCTGGAACTCGGCTGAAACTTTGCCCGGGAAACGCTGCCGCCGCTCCAGCGCGGGATTTCCAGGGACTTTGTCCGTATTTCAGGCAAATGAAAGATTTTGGGGAGGTTCTGTCAGTGAAGGAGCTTTCGGGAATTATTTGGAAGTCACTTTTTAGATCAGCGGCTGGAGCTGGCGCAGGGAATAACCCGGAGAACACGGACCTTGGTTTGTGAAGTGGAAATGATATATTTTTAAGTTGTTACAAAAAAAACCGAACGGCGTCTCGGTCCTCGGGCACCACAGCACTGGTCTATGCTCAGTCCCTGCCTCGCGCTTTGTGTTCGCCCGCAGTGCCGTTGGCAAAATTTGGAGGAAAAGGGACGAAATAACAGAAAACTCGCTTAGTAACAATTTTTTTTAACGTGAGACCTAAAGAAAAAAAAAAAGTCTCCGAAAGATACCGTCGGTGGAGAGCCCTCGCGTCCATTTAAACGGGGTTAAAGCGCGGAGGAAAAGCCTTTTTCCCCCCCACTCTGAGAGTTTCACCCCCGCTGCAGGGAGCGTTATCCCGGCGCGGTCCTGCGAGGCACTCGCGTTGCCAGCGGCTCCTAAAGATGGGGCCGATTTTTTAAATCAGGAAAAAACAAGGAGGGAAAAAAAAAAAAAAAAGAAAAAGAAAAGACAAGCAGAGAGGCTGTAGAATATTATTTTTTCTGAAAAGGGAATTCGACGGCCCAGGCTTTCGCCACCCGCCCGCCCCGCTCAGCCCCGGGAGCGGCCGCCACTCCCCCGCGGCCGCGGAGCCCCCGGGGGCCCCCGCACCGCCTGTACCCCCGCGCCTTCCGGGGACCCCGGGGCCCCCACCCCGCCGCGGCCGCCCGAGCCCCCGCGCGCCCCGCCGAGGGCAGCGGGGACCCGGGTGCGGGACGCGGTTGGGCGCCCCAACAGCAGCGCTGGAGACGGCAAACGGCGCGCGGCGTCAGGAGAAAAACTAAATATATATATATATGTATATATAAAACAAGAAATATAAAATGAGGTAACCCCTCTGGAATTGCATTTCCCAGCGCGTTTGTCAGAGCTGACGAAGCGCAGAGGCCCCGAAAGAATTTATGCGCGGTGTAAAGATGTCCAGGGCTGCGCGGGGCGCGAAGCCGCCGCCGCGGTACGGGGCGAGGGGCGAGGCCGCGGTGCGGGGCGCTCCCCCCGCCGGCGGCACCTCCCGGCTCCGCTTTTGTTTCCCGGCCCCGGAACGCTCCGCACCTCCGGCCGCCTCCCGCGCCCCCGCCGCTGCCGGGAGGAGCCGCAGGAGGCGAGAGGGGGCCGGGGGGGGGGCCCCGCGGAACACGCGTGGGGGGGGGCCCCCGGGCCGGGGGGGGGGGGGCGCCGCCCCGGCCCGCCCGAGGGCCCGGGGGAGATTTCCCCGTCTCCTCCTGACGTCAGCCCCGTCCCAGGCCCCCCCCCCCCCCCGGCCCGGGGCTCTGGGCCCCGCGCCGGCCCCCGGGGCGGTTTGGTGCTCCCGGTTACGCGGCCCCTGCCCTCCTCGCTTCCTCCCGGCCGCTCTTCTTGTCCGAGGGGCAGGGACAAGGAACAGCCACTTTCTGTTTGGGGTTTTCTTTTTTTTTTTTTTTTTTTTTTTTTGTGATCTTTTCCCCCTCCCCTTTCAGAGGAGAAGCCCTGACATACGCCTCTGGTTCAGGATTTCAGCGCGGAGGTGGGTGCGCAGTGCCGAGCACCTCGGGGGAGGCAGCAAGTGGCTCCCGGGCCTGCCCGGGCTGGAGGACGCGGGGCTCCGGGGGATGCTGGCGTGGGTGATGGGGTGCAGGGACACTGTGCTGCCCAGCCAGCCAAACACCCGTCCCCAGACCCTTTGTCCAGTGTAATTTTCCAGGGATGCCTCTGGACTTTCAGACACTTCACTTCTCATACCTCCCCCCGCAAAGGTCTCCCAAGAAAAAACCACGCAAGTCCTGCGGCAGCCAAGCGACCACAGCGGCAGGGCCGCGCCTGGTGCTGTCCTCAGCAGAGTGGGTGACACACACATGCACACAGGCACCGGCTGTAGCTGTAGCTGAAAACCAAGGACAACGAATATGGAATGGATCAGAAAGATAAATAGCATGAAATCAGGAACAGTCCAGTCCCACACTTGCCATTTGTTATAGAAAGAAGAAATAAATGGGATTCACATGTCGAGCATTAGCTGGTTGTTAGTCTGTAAGATAATATTAACTTTAGTGTTTGCTGGTTTACTCCGGTTTTCCAAAGGCAGTTCCAGGAGGCGCCCAGCCTGTAATTTAGGATGGCACATACTGTGTGAAAGAGGCTTTGGCACCAGGGCCTACCAGCACATCAAGGTGATATTAACATAATAAAACGTTTGGAGAAGGAGTAGGAGCTCATAAATTAATGCATTCTACTGTTTTAATGCTAGGAGCTAACAACGCGTTTCCTGTTCGGCTGATCGTCCCCGCTGCAGCCTAACAGCTGTTTTAAAGGTGCTGTGAAATTAAAGAGAGGGAAGATGATTGTCTTTAAATCAATGTTTAATGATGTGTTATTAGGAGAAAAGTCTTCCTCCAGCAGATGTTTACACGCTGAGGATGGAGGGGAGCTTCCCAGGCTGCCTGCCTGCCTGAGGAGCGGCGCAGATGCCTCCATGTCCCACCAGTCTTGCAGGTGGCCCTGGTGTCCCCAGCATGGCCCAAGATGCTGAACTGCAGCGAGGTTTTCGAGTCATTGGAGTCGTGACTGTGAGCAGGTGACTACGGCAAAGCCTGCCCATGTTCAGCGCAGCGCAGGGCTGCCAGGATTCTCCCCCCATGAAGATCAGACATGGGTGCAGGAATATCCCCCCGTGCGGGAGTCCCTTTCTGGAGGGACAAGCTCTGAGCGATCTCCCTTTTAGCGGGAGCTTGGAAGAGCTCTGGAGAGGCACACAGCTGGTCAAAGACCACGGAGCAAAGGGTCAGGGCTGGCCCATCGGCCTTTGGGCTGCAAGGGCAGATTATACAGAGACTCCATCCCTCCTAGCCCAGGGGACTGTCCTTGCTGAGGGTGCACACTGGACTGGAAGTCCCTCTGAACTCTTTGCTCATATGGGCCAGTTGGAGTGGGGCACATCTGGCCCAGGCACTAATGGTAGGCTCCAGGTACTGGGAAAATAAGTGTGCCTTTGAGGCAAGATGTAGGAGTGAACTTCTAGATGCAGTGCCTACAATAAGGTGGAAACAGAAGCTGTGAGTGTAAATCTTTCCGTAGGCACCTAAGTCTCGTTATTTCCTTTGCGCTTGATCCAAAGACAGGTTAATTACTCTCAGCGTCCGTGCTTCAGCTTGCCAGTTTAAAGGATGGCCGTCATAAAGCTTTGCCCCCGGAGAAGCCATCAGATGGATTCAGGTGCCAACAACACACAGGGGCTTGTGCCCACAAGACACTGAGGAGTGCGGAGCCTTGCTGGGGGTTGGGAGGGAAGGGCACCTCATCACCAGGTGACCCCCCTGCTGCCAACCTAACCGGCATCTCCAACCCAACCCAGTTTCCAGTAATATTGTTTCCACAGTCGAGCTCATATTCCCCATGATGGTGGCACAGATTGCTCCTATGCAAACAGAAGAACCCTTTGCAATTGTTTCTTTTAATCATCACAAACACCGATTAAAAGAAAGTCTGTATTTCCAAATATAGCAAAGAAATGACCCTCCGAGCTCGCCCATTCCTTTATTTGCAGCCTCCCCTGTTACTGCATCCTTGGAATAGCGTCTAAGAGGCCTCACCGCTTCCCTGGGAGAAAGTGGGATGTTTGGAACATGAGTGGATTGTAGCATTTCTAAACTTCCCAGAAGAGGCAAATTGTAAAGGAATAGGCTTCTTTCTGTGCACGCACATTTGTTTTGGAGCCAAATGGAAAGGAGAGCTCAGAAAAAAACCACTGCACAACTGACAAATTGTTTGGAAAATATTGTCCTTCCCAAAAGAGACCTAACCGTATGGGGGGGAAGGGAGTCAATACTGAATTTTTCCCTTTATATTCGAGTCCAGCAGCCCTCCCATTCACTCCCCTGGGAGGTTTGGTGAGTCAGACCTGCAAGATCATCCATTCGGGGTAATATTTCCAGCACTTCAGTCCCCTCCCTGCTTCACTCCTACTCCCCACTGAAAGAAGCGGGGAATAGGAGTGAAGTGGGGGTCGCCCCCTCAGATTTATGGTAAGAGCGACGGGGTGGGAGCCAGAGCTGGCCCTGTCCCTGCCAACCCCATCCGCAGCCCAGCATCGCCGAAGGTGAGCTGCAGCGAAGGAAAAGGCAGAGCAGCTCCGTCACTTAGAAAACACGTCTGTGAGTTTATGTAGATCATCGCGAACAACAAAAAGCACACTGGGGCAAGGAAAATGAAGCACGAGGACTGCGTAAAGTCCCCTTTCCCACCCTGCCCAGCCTCCCGATGTGACTCCAGCAAGTCCTATGAGGTTTGTGTGCCTGCAACCAACTCCCCCCCCCCCCGCCCCGACCTCCCCTCAGGGCGTGGGCAGGTTAAGGCAGGAAAAGGTGTTAGGCAAATGGAAGAAGCTATAAAAGAGCAGAGTTTATTGGCATTTTGATCATGCTTGTGAAAGGCTGCTGCAGCCCCACTGGATCAATAGTACTGGCCCTGGTTTCTTTGTGGACAAAGTGAGGGGTGTCCGGCTGCCCCGGTGGTTAGACGGAAACACGGAAAATACTTGTTGTGGCAAGGAAATCTCTTCGCTCCTTCTAACTCACTGAATTTATCATCATTGTCATCTTTAAGCAATAAAACAAACGCGGTATTTATGCATCCCCAACGGCTAATGGTGACATTTACGCTACAACAGAAAAAGCTGCGGCGGTTGTGTATGTCGGCAATTAGCGGCGTGCGGAGCATGCAAGATGCTTTGAAAGGACATGTTGGGAAAGAGATTTGGTTTTTTTTTTTTTTTGTGTGTGTGTGGTTGTGTTTATTCCCTGGTGACATGCTGCTAACAAGCTGCAAACCAAGGATCACCCACAACAAACAAAAACAAACAAACAAAGTTTTGTAGAGGGTGGTAACACTTCGTTTAATTCTCTTAGGCCTTTAAAAATAATTATAGCCCTGTTTGTGACAACTGGAAAGGCCACATTTACCCCAATAAAACTGCTTGTTATTCTTCAAGAATGACATTTGGAGATGTTTCTTTACGTAGTGGGAGTAGGTGGGAGTAGATCTCAATCAATGAAATATCGATGTGCTTCTCATCTTCCTACTAGCAGGATTTTTGACTCTGTAGCTTGTGGTCAGCTGTTTACTTGCCAGTTAAATCACAACACATTTAACGACTTTCTAGAGATCTCTCTGAGGACTTACTGCCAAAGAACAGGATCCTGGGGATTTGGGCATTAGCGAAAAGTTACTTAAGGTCTAGACATTGATCCAAGCATCCCTACTGCAGTTTATTCCATGCATTACGGATTTTGGGGGGGAAGTGATAAATGGCACATCATACACTTTCAAACTAGCGAACACGCCTCCCGTGTTCTCACAAGGCAGTCGTTACATCTGGCTCCAAACACTCTGCTGTGCTTGGAATTATTCATCCGTGCTTTGACAGCACAGCCGTGTCTTAGCTCATGCAGCGTCCGTGTGTCATACTGGATCTTACTGTGCCATCTCTTTAGGCCTTGGTGGAAAAAAACCCCATATAGGTATAATATAGGTATAGAAATAACATAGGTATAGGTATAATATAATATAGATATAGATATAATCTAGATATGATATGGATATAGATATAATCTAGATATAGATATAGGTATAGATATAGATTATATAGATATAGGTATAGATATAGATATAGATACACAGGTCAACCTTCAGTCAAGAAGCATTTGGCTTTGGCCTTAAGAGGGACCAAGGGTAAATATTTAAGGGTAAATTTGTGCTCATTCATGAAGAGCTGGCTGAGGGCAGGGATGTGCAGTGTCCTGGGGACCCATTGCTGGGTATGTACGTTTTTTCTCCCTCTTCCCCAGGGACTGGCTTTGGGCCATGGTGAGAGGAAGGAGAGGGGACTTGGGCCCGGCCGCGCTTCATTCCTGATGTTAAACTGCGCTGTGGAGCAAGACTTTCTTAGAGCCAGGACTGCCTCCCCTCCAGCCCGGTGGGACCTTCTCAGTCTTGTATTATTATTGCTCTATCTGTTATGATTAATGACTTCCAAAGTTGTTCTAAAACTATTTAAGTGCCTGATGATCCATCTGAAACTCATCTCCATTCTCTGCACAGGTCCCAGGCATTAATCTTTATAGGTGACCACGCTGGCCCGCGAGTGGAAATGAGGTAAATGCACATTATTTGGCAGGAGCTATACATCGGACAGCGCTTCCTGGCAGCATGCACAGGGCTTCACACAAATGAAAACTGATGGCTTAATATTTTGTTACATTTTTCCCACCAGAGTTATTACCTCCTAACGGCAGGGATGGATTAAACCGAAGAGTGTGTGCTCGTTCAGGGAGAGGCTGCCGTGTGTTAGCCCTGAGCTATCACCCAGGGAGTGGGGCCGGGGGGGGGTCCCCTCCTGCTCCCACGTTCTGCCCCGGCCGCGCTCGGCACCGGCACGTCCCACCACCTGTGGATGAGGCTGGGCTTAAACACAGGCTGGCTTTGCACTAGGGGTGGCATTTCCAAGGGAATTTGCTCTTTCTGTGCAGTTCCAGGGACATGAGAGGATGCACCCAACTCTGCGCTGATTTCTCAATACGCATCTCATTACTCATGGACCTGCCATACAAAGCTGTATTTAGATGACCTCTTTAATTGCCAAACCTACCCTCGAGGTCTGCTGAATTCAGTGAGGCAGAAAGGAGAGGCGGCTTCCAGAGGGAACCTGAGAGCAACTGGCAGAGCCGACATGACAAAATGTGGGTTTATACGCCTTTGTGTGTTTTACAGCAGAGCTAGGCGCCGGGCTGAGGATGCTCAAGGTGGATTTCATACTTGCACGTGTAAAAACCTGCTGGATCTTGTTATTCCCAAAAGCTTTGCACCGCATGAGCTTCCTCAAACTGCTCCCTGTGTGCCGGCGGTGCTCCTGCCATCCCACCCTGGCTCTGCCCCCGGGCCAGAGGACATCAGCCTGCCAAAGACGCCCAGGCCACCACGCTTCTGCTCTCCTGAGGCCTCTCTGTGTTTTAGGCCACTGTTCCAAAGCTGGATTGCCAGCTTTCTGGCCCATGGCAGATGTCTTCTTGTGTGTCCATTGCTGATTTACCGTGATCAGCAGCAAAAGTTCAGGGGCAGACACCTCTGAAGACGAAGCAGCACAGAATAAGGATTTTCACCATCATCCCTCTGCCTGCTTTCAAAATCAGCAGTGCCTTTCACCAAAAGGCAGAGACATTTTTTGTGCCTGTTTTAATGGTGCAGACAAAGTGATTACAGACCCTTTATAGAGACCGGCTTGTCCATGCCACGGGGCACAGGCGAGGTTTTGTTCTCTGTTTGCACAGGGCAAAGCTGGACGGTTCCTGGAGCAGGGCCAGCCCCCCAGGAGGTGCCAGCCCCCTAGGAGGTACCAGCCCCCCAGGAGGTACCAGCCCAGGTTGGAAAACCCTCCTGGGGTCAGGAGAGAGAAGGCATTTCTAGCCACTGCACATACGGAGTGTAAAATAAAAATAAAATAAAATAAAAAAAGCATAAATAGATTTTCTCCAAAGGCATGAAAAGGCTGAGCTCTCTCCTGCTGAAACAGCACTGCACTAAACCAAAGATGCTCACAGCACTGAAAGAGCAAGAAAATAAATGAGTTTGGGTGCAAATATTTGGTGTTTAGAAAGCAGATGAACTGTCCACGTGTGTGTATTAAAAACAGCTCTACCGTTTTTGCTCTCCCGAAGGGAACATCTACAGAAGAAAACATACCTGGAGCTCTCCCAATGGCTGCGCTGACCACAACGTAATCACCAAAACTAGGTGTAAGGTTCGAGTTAAACATCTGTGTGGGAAGTGTTTGCAGAAGAGAAGTCCTCATTTGCCTGTGAGCAAGAGAATAAAGGCATTCATCCAGCTCGATGAAATACCGTGAGATCTACGGGTGGGGAGTGCTAAGTATTACAATTATTATTTACTATATATTAATATTTGTTATTCGGGAGGATTTGTGTGTGGAGGGAACTTGGAGGATCTGGTCTGGCTCTGCGTGTGCTGGGACTCTCGAGGGATTTTTTTAGTGTTGCCGTGGTTTAACCCGGCAGGCAGCTGAACACCACCCAGAGATGCTCCCGTTGGCAAGCAGGGCTTGGGCTGGAGGGCGGATGGGGAGGACCTCCAGGGCCACATCTACTGTCTGAAAACAAGCCAAAGATTGGATTTATCTTTTCTGCTTAGAAAAGTGGAAATCTTTCTCCCCCAGTGGGCTGGGGGAGAGAACTGGGGGGGGAGTTGGGGGTGGAAGTGAGATTTATGGGTTGAGATAAAGACAGTTTAATAGAACAGATAAGGAAGGGAGACCAACAATAATGATAGCGATAAAAGAATATACAAAAGAAGTGATGCACAATGCCATTGCTCACCACCCGCCGACTGATGCCCGGCCCGTTCCTGAGCAGCAGCCCCCGGCCAGCTTTCCTCCAGTTTTTATACTGAGCATGACGCCGTATGGTATGGAATACCCCGCCATATGGTATGGAATAGCCCTGTGGCCAGTTGGGGTCAGCTGCCCTGGCTGAGCCCCCTCCCAGCTCCTTGAGCACCCCCAGCTTTCTCACTGGCAGGGCATGAGAAGCTGAAAAGTCCCTGACTTAGTGTAAGCCCTGCTCAGCAACAGCTCAAACATCAGGGTGTTATCAGCATTCTGCTCATATCAAATCCAAACCACAGTGCTGTGCCAGCTACTAGGAAGAAAATGAATTCTATCCCAGCTGAAACCAGGACAAGTGTTTACCATGACTACAGATGAGGACTGGTTTTACTCTACAAAACATTAAATTCAGTAACTGCCCATGTTTCCAGGAAAAAAATATATAAATGAAATAAATGTTTTCAGAATGTATTTGAACAGTATTTCAATGATGTGGCTGGAGCAGAGTCTTTTTCCAAAGGGATCACACGTGGGTTATGAGGGAAAACTGGAGGCTTAGGCTCCTGGTCATAAACCCAAGCACCTTGCATGAGGGTGTCAGGTATTTTAATCCTCCTCTGTTTCCCCCAGCCTGCAGAGATAATCCACGTCCTGCACACAGAGGTTTTTTCATCTCCATGTTGTTCATAGGGGTTCATGTTTTGTGTGAAGATGTACCTGGCCGGGGCTTTTCTTGCTTCACCTTTTGGTACCTGCAACGGAGAAGAGCAGAACATTTCCCCATTGACTTGGGAAGTTGGATTTTCGTGTTTTGAAAGATGACACGTCTTCCTGGGTGAACTGCAAGAATTGCCAAAACACATTTAAGGTGTGTTTGTATAATTGCTTACTGTACATCTCCGGATTAGCGAGTGCATTTAGATGTTTAGTTTTAAGGACCAGAGTTTATTCTGCTTCATGCTTAAGTAAACACTGGAAGTTTGGATTCTCCGTACCGGATGAGACCTCTGGTTCATCAGGTCTGGTATCCTGCCTCTGGCAGTGACTCACGTCTGGCAGTGGGAGAAGCTGCTGTGCCGGAGCGTGGCGGTGCAGCCGGGATGTGCGTGTGCTGGGATGCGGGGACCGGCTGTGCACCGCCTGCTCCAATCCTGCCTGTCCTGAGCAGCAAACCCTTTGGTTTCGTGGCATTGTATTAGTTCTAATGCACCATAAAACGTTAGAAATGCTTCTTCCAAAAAGCTTCATCATCTTCATCGGTAGCGCCTGCAGACCTGTTGCTGCTCAGCCCTTTCCATGCCGTGGCCATACCGGCGCTCTGCCATGGGAAACCTCTGGTGGTTTCTACTCTTGTGCACCAGCACGTCCCTGCATGGCTCCTTCTGGCTGCGCTGGGGTCCTCGGTCGTGGCTCTCACGTACAGAAATTGCTGCTGTTAAAGACTGGGAAAAGCGGTGGGAAGCAGGTGGGAAAAGCGTTTACTTCAGCGTTCATAACCACTCCTCCCATCGCTAGGGTGGGATTTGTTTTTTTTAAACCTCAATCCTTATGTGACATATAATAACCCTGACCTGTGTTACAAGTCAAGATCCCAAGGTACAACATGAAGTGAAACAGTATATGGGAAATAAGGATGCACAGAAGGTTTTGTCCAAAGAAAGTAACCCATCGTGCATAAGCAGCGTAGTTGCTCAGGGCAAACCTTTAGGATATGATGGATTATTATCCCTGGGATCCAGTGTTAAAGTGTGTTTATTTGTTATAGCTCCCTAGTCCTCCTCCTCCCACCATGTCCCAGCCTTGGAGCTCTGAAAGATGCAGAAATGCCACTGCTCCCTGACTGCCTCCGCACCGGTCCTCATCACTTGGGGATCCCCATTTTAGGCTGGAGCTCAGACCTGTGCTGTTCTCCTGCTGTCTGCTCTCAGTATAAGGATAAATGTGGTACAGCTGTGGAGATTTAGAGCTTGGCAGAGCATGTGTGGCTGCTGCTCTGTCCCCTTGTCCCCTGTGCCCGCGTGTCCCAGCCCTGCCACCCCGCTGCCACCGCTGCCGCCGAGGGCTCGTGCCTGATGCTTTTCGCAAGAGCTATGAAAGGTGATATTGTTCCCATTCTGTTACCACCTAATTCTGCTGCTGAGCATTTCCAATCCCCTAATTACAAATGCAAATGCAGTGAGTCAGATCCCAATGGACAGCTCTTCCCAGATGCCTTCCTCTTTGCTGAGTGACTCTGACTCTTCCTCGTCAAGGCTGGGTGGAAACTCTCCCATGAAAATGACTGGAAATCTGTGGTTTGTGGGGTACAAAAGCTTTCTAGATTTGGCTGAAGGAATACTTTGATGCTGAACTGAGACCAGTCCAGGTCCCTCTCAAGACAAAAGAGGCAGCAAAAGAGCAAGGCTGTGAGCTTGCAAAGCTCTCATTCCCTTTCCCCCCAGCACTTAATTTGACGATTTTCTTTTAATTTTTCCATTTCATGCTATCTAACTGCAAATTGAATAACAGTGCAAAATTGTCCAGTTCCACTCTTTTTAAATTTTTTTGTTTTGAAGTTCGGTTGTATTTGTTTTGGTTGGAATTTGGGAGAAGTGACCGTGCCCTAAGGCAGGAGGTGTGACTCGCAGAGCAGGGCACATCCCTAATCCGACTGCAGTGACACTCCTGGCAGGGCTGGGAACCGGGAGGGGTTTTTGTCTCTGACAAAAGGAGCATCATGTCAGAAGCATGTATTACTTGATAAGATATGCCTCCTATAGAGACGGAAAGGAAATAACCTTGGAGGCCAGAGACAGAAATTACATTACCCATTACGCCTGGCAGGCAGCACATAGCCCAGGGTTTAGTCATGGGTAGTCGTGACCATCTAAACTGCTGTGCTCCCATGGCTCTCCTGGAAGGATTATTCTGCAGCCAAAGACATTTCATAGTTGGGATATATTTCCTGATATTCAGCCTAAACCCTTCCTTTCTTAATCTCATCCCATTACTCTTAATTATGCCCCATGTATAACTGTAAATAATTCCTCTCCCTCCTTGATGTTTACAGCCTCCAAATACTTGTAGGCTGTTATCATGTCCCCTTAGTCGTCTCCTAGCTGAGCTATATGTATTTGGCTCTTCTAACCTCTCCTCAGAACTCAGCCCCCACTGTCCATCCCGACTGTCTCGCCACAGTCCTCAGCTTTTCTCCAGTGCCCTTCCCAGTCCCTTCCTTGCAGCTGCTCTGCCGCGAGGGACTCTGACTGGGATGCAGCCTTCCCTGCACAGCTCCCTGTGGAGCTGGGCGGCAGGGCTGTCCCCGCGGGGTCTCCTTTGGGACACACACTGGTCCTCATGCCCTGGCCAGGCTCTCACCCTCCCACACCTCACCGCGCTCCTTTCTTGTCTCCTGCAGCTTCTTATGATGGAGCCAAGCTTGGACCAAGTGGTGTTTTCAGCCTGCTTTGCCTTTCTTCTTCCAGACCCCTTCTTGGCTCCTCTCCTCCATCCTAGGGAAAAGGGAGCCAGGAGTCACCTCTTTCTCCATGCCTGGGGCATCAGGACTTGCCAAGCTGCTGCAGAGACCCCATCTTGCCATGGTTTTAGTTTTCTCAAGTCTTTTTCCCACCCAGAGGAGAAGTTAAACCCCGCAGGCTATTTGTAGGATTATTAGTGTCAAAGCTGGTGGCTGGAGAAGAGTCCCAGGACTTCTGCATTTAGAGAAGCCCCTGCCTGGCAGTGCTCTCTTGGGAGCCCTCCCACAGGTTGCTTGGTGGCCGGGGGGAGATGCTGCGAGGTGCGGGGTCCCTCTTCCCCCGCACTCGGCTCCCTCAGCGGTGGCCGTGAAACTCGAAACGCATCCCTCCAGCCCAGGGCAGGCTGGCTGCTAATTCCTCCCAGTGTAAATTTACACCCAGAGCTGTTTTCTGACAGCAGGCAGAGGGCAGGCCGGGAGCGGGCTGCCTGGCCACTACAAATTAGAGTGTTGAGTGGCAGCTCTCGCAGGGGTGCTGCTCCCTTCTCCTGACACGCTGGGCTGCCTCAGGCTGCAGGCTCTTGATGCTCATTGCAGTCATCATGGTATTTTCCCCTCGGTGCGCTGCGGTTAATTATTTCTGGTTTGGGTTGGAGCTATCATCTTCCCCTGACCCACGGCGCCTGCAGCAACAAGAGCAAGAGCAAGCGACTGGGAGCCCTGCACGGTGGGAGTGGGGCAGCTGCTCCATGCAAGCCCTTTCCCTCCAGGATTGCTGTGCCAACGCTGGACCGTAAGTCTTGGCAGTGGGATTTTTGCCTTGCCTCTTCTTCAGCAGGTGAAGAGGATCCAGATGCACCTTGTGGGTGACAGGAGAGATGTGCTGGGGCAGGTAGAGGTCCAAGGGCAAGGTCACATCTTGTGTCATCTATGGGTGATGCTCTCTGCCCTCCAGAAAGCATCTCTGGAAGTGAGACTGTTGTGTCATGCACGAAGCCAGTGGGGAGCTGGGCTGGGAGGGGAGATTGAGCCCTGGCTCGGAGCGGCAGCAGCCAGCTCGCACTCAGCATCGCACTGGTGATGACTGCAGGGCACTGACCTTCCTCCTGGAGGCAGAAACCCAGCAGGATGAGGCCATTGTGGAGTCCTCTGGTCCAAGCAAACCAACCGGGGAGGGCTCACTGCAAACCACCACCCGTACCCTGCGAAGGAACAGTGAACGTCTGCAGTCGGCGTGCTGGAGAGGAGCCTTCCTCCAGGTGGATCCATCCCTCCCACCGGCACCTCCTCTCGAGGTGGGTGGCTACAACTCTGTAGCTCCCCAGCCAAGGCGCTGTGAGATGGAGCTGCCGACCTTCCTTCCAGCTCAGCAGCCAGCTCGCGTGTTGGTGGCGGTGCTAAAAGTGGGAGCTCATTGCACTAAACGTCTGGGTGACCCCCCGACAAGGCGTGCCCTCGGAAAGCCCCGTTTCACCGCTTTCCATCGCTACCCCCTCAAGCAAGGGCAGCAGCTCCCTGCAAGCCTGTCCACACTGAAACACCCACCGAGGCTGCACCCGGCATCAGGGGCTGTCACTGAGGGGTGCACCAGGCATCGGGGGCTGTCACCGAGGGGTGCACCAGGCATCGGGGGCTGCCGGGTGCGGGGGCACCGGCATCGGGGGCTGTCACTGAGGGGTGCACCGGCATCGGGGGCTGTCACTGAGGGGTGCACCAGGCATCGGGGGCTGTCACCGAGGCTGCACCCGGCATCGGGGGCTGTCACCGAGGCTGCACCAGACATCAGGGGCTGTCACCGAGGCTGCACCTGGCATCAGGGGCTGTCACTGAGGGGTGCACCAGGCATCAGGGGCTGTCACTGAGGGGTGCACCAGACATCAGGGGCTGTCACCAAGGCTGCACCCGGCATCAGGGGCTGTCACTGAGGGGTGCACCAGGCATCAGGGGCTGTCACCGAGGCTGCACCAGACATCAGGGGCTGTCACCAAGGCTGCACCCGGCATCAGGGGCTGTCACTGAGGGGTGCACCCGGCATCAGGGGCTGTCACCGAGGCTGCACCAGACATCAGGGGCTGTCACCAAGGCTGCGCCCAGCATCAGGGGTTGTCACCACTGCTTAGGGAAGGGGCAGTGCCAGGGGCACGAGGTGGGTGCAGCTTCACAGGCTCAGTCCTGCAGTGGTTACGGGTGGTGGAAGAGGAGGCTGGCAGCTGGGCATGGAGCATCGCTCCTTCCCGTAACGCAGCCAGCCCATGGCAGAAATGCTCGGCATCATGGACACAGCTCTGCACAGACCAGCCAGCATTGCAGGCAGGTCGGCTGCCAGGCCAGAAAGTGTTTTACCCTTCAAAGTACACTTTGAATAGCACGAAACGGGCACGTCCTTATAATTATGAAGTTGGGGAGTTATATTGACAATGTGAGTCACGCTGCCGTGCGCTTTGTGAAGTTGGTTGCCTACGTTACGTACACATGCACTCAAAGACACGCCTGGTGTGAGGTGCTGCTGCCACGCTTTCCTTTTCCTGATTTTAGCAAATTAATATTATTAGAAATGCACACAAGTTAATCAAATACACACAAGTTAATCATGAGTGATTGACTGGTTTGGAAAGTGCAACTTTGCACACTTCTGACTAAATTTGCTGCAGCCCCGCATATTTTAACAACCATCATGCCGTGACCTTTTTGTGTGCTTGTTTCGGGTTTATAGTTTGCAGTCAAATAAATCAACATCTATTGACAGCTATTGATTCTCTCTGTTTTATGCATCTGGACCTGACTAAGTTTGGGGGGCTTAATTTGCATTTTCCTCTTTTGCAAGGAAAGTTTTCAATTTGTTGGGGGGGCAATTTTATTGACATCAGGCGATTTTGTACAGAAAATAGTTTGATGTTGCATGTCTCCTGTTTTTCCAGAGGTTTTGCTCAGCTGCGTGTTTGTACAGCAGAATACTTTCTGCTGTTCTTCCTCGTACCTGTTCTTTCAATAAATCCCATTTCACTGTGATCTGACAAGCTCGTACTGCTCCAGTGCAACAACTTGCCCATACATATTGTGGTGGTGTATTAAAGAGCTCCCTCATTATCTCGGTGCAGTGTGTATCTCCAGCATTTGTCAAGGCTTGTTCGATTCAAACGTGTTTGTCTTATCAGAGGGGAGAAAAAAAAAAAAACAACCAACCTTTTAGAACTGTCACTGGAGACAATTAATAACGTTAAAAAAACAAAAAGAAGAATAGCACACCGTAAGGAATGCCTCGCTGTCATGGCACCAATAAGGAAACGAGGTACTGGAGCCAATTCAGAAACGAGCTTTGTGTCCCAGGCTGAAAGCATGCCCAGAATGTGGGACATCACGTAAGGACATGGGTGATGGCTGGAAGCATCAGGGATGCAAAAGCTCCTGGGCGCCCTCCCCCAGGGGCCGACCTGGGTCCAGGCGAGTGGGTGGCTGAGAAACGTGCACTCCTCTTCCTCAGTGCCACTTCAGTGTGATGGAAGTATTTCATAAAGGTTTAAGCCATTTGCCAGGAAAACTTAAAATCCCAGTGAAAAACCTCCAGTGGGATTCAAAAAATCCCAAAGTGCCACCAGCTCCCTGACTATTTGGAAGACCTACATGAAACATTTAATAGATCTGGTTTTCCTTATTCAAAATTCATACTTTTAGCCCAAAGTAGCTAAAAGCCTGAATTTTGTACGTTTTGACCATTTTGTTTTACATGCTGGCAGGTGGAAGAGAGACAAGAATTTCAAGTCCTTTACCTACAAGGCTTAATATTAATCTTATATCACTAAGACTCATTTTATACTGACATATTATCATTCCCATCACTGATGCTGTAGAAATTACAGGGGGCTCAGGTCTGCTCCAGAAAACTCCGACGGAGCTCTGGTAAGGCGAAGAGGATGTGTCAATCTTCCATGGTGGTTTTACACCTGCAAAGCCCCCGGATTTGGTTGCTCTCCAGGGTGAGTGTGGCTTGTCACTTCTTGCCTTTTTTGCCTGGGGAGCCCATCACTAAAATGGATGCCACCATATCCCATTTCAAAATGCTCTGCGGTAGCTGTTGCTGGTGTTAAAAGAGTATTCCCAGGCGTCTCTCATACTGGATTAATTTCATTTTCAGGTGATAGAAGGATACAGTTTTTTATTTCTCAGGATATACTCTCATTTCTTATTGCTTTATTCAAAACCCCGCTGTGACCCAAATCTGTGCTGTCCCCATCAACACTATCAGAGGATTCAAATACGTGTGCCGTGCGATCTGAATAGCAGAAGGTAAGCAAGATGACTTTACCATTGCTAGAGAAAAGCAGGTCACTGGCTTTCATTTAGCACCTGCTTTGCTCATGCAGTGCAAAACCAAGAGCTCCCTTCCATGTGAATTTGAAGCTACTCAGCGTAACTCTCTGTATTTGGGATCCACTCTGAGGAACAGAAAGCCAAACTTTGCCCTTGCTTAAGTCAGAAGATTTATGAAAATTATGAAGGTTGCCTGGTATGATTTGTTGAGAGTTTGGAAGCACGGAGCGTGGTTGAACACCCTCGACTCGCAATCTCACTGGTGTTTTTTGCCTGCACACTTCCATGGAAACACTTGCACTGTTCTGTGCTGTGCGGGAGCTCGCGGGTCCCTCTGAAGACAAAAGGGTCCCTTTGCTTTCAAGGTAAAGAGTGAACAAGACCCCAGGGAGAGAAGGAAGATCAGCCCCTAAGTACCATCTTTTCTAATTCACGAAAGACAGACTAAAATGGCTTGAACCCGATATCGCCGTAGTGTGGAGTGCAAGCATGTGCATGGCTTCTTTCGAGCCTCTCTTTCTTTTCCTTTCCTTGGCCTGCAGAGATTCCTGGCAGTGGGATGTGGGGCTGTTTGTACTACTGATGTGGTGCTCTTCTACTCTTACTAAATGGAGCAAAGCAATTCCCATTGCTCTCAACCTGGATTGCGTTGCCAGCGCTCAGTTCACTTGGAAAGCTTTGGTCTGATCGCACACAGTCAGCACACACTCTTTTAAGCGGTTTCCAGGACTCTCCATAGAAAGAAGGGAAAAGGATAATGATCCTGTGGAGATTTTGGAAAGAACCGAGCATAACCTTGGTGTCCAGGCTGACATTTAAGATCTTCAAGGTTATGTGCTTTGCTGCTCTTTTGTACTGCTCCAAGGCAACGGACCAAGGCAAAGATAATCTAAGGTAGTTAAAGTCCTCGTTTCCAAGTACATCTCCACATACAGGCCCACCTCGTCACCGGTGATTTGCTTATGGCTCTCAGTGTGTGCAGAGATCTGCGTTAAAGCAACACCTGCTTTTTCTGCTTCTCTACCATTTCATTCCATTAGATGCATTCTTTCCTGAAATGCTCCGTGACTGCACAGTTCCAAACCTTGACACACTTGGATTTTACTGGGTTCTCTGCACATGTCCCTGGCAACAGCCTGCAATCCTTCATCATGATTGTTAGCAGAGGTTCAGTACAACTGAACTCAAAACTTGAGCCCCAGAGCTGGTGTTCCTGCCTGGAAGGGTGATTTCATGACTCCTTCAAGTAGGCATGGCTGCCAAGCAAGCGGGTCTGTGCTTCTGCAAGGTGAGGCTGCTCCCCACTGCCCTATGACCAACCCCTTGGTGCCCCAGTGGGCCACCAGGTTCACAAGAGCCAGGCTGGATTAAACCAAATGAAGCATGAGAAAAAATGGGGAGCTCCCCAACGTTTTTCCCCAGGGGTCTTGGACATGACCTGGAAAAAAGTTGCCTCAGCGAGGTTGAGCATCCCTCTTGGAGGGACGTGGCAGAGCCCACGGCATATTGGCTGGGACCAGTTCCCACCCTGCAACGTTAGGGGCCAGTGCTGGATTACTCAACCCTCCTGTTTTTTACCAGCCAGAAAATTTTCCAGTGTGCCCCATATGTACTGCAGTCCTGGTAGGGAACACGGTGACGGTGACTATTGTACCAGAGCTCACTAAATCGTTCAGGGGCTCTGGGTATTTGGGCTCATGCCCCGAGGAGCATTTCCGTCCCTGTTGCTGTTGCTGCTCTTTGGTCCTGCAGTGGCTCTGCTGAAGCCTTTTTCCAGTTCAGGTCCTGATGAAATAGGTTGCAATTGCCCCTTGCTTCCTCCCGAGAGTCTCCCTGTATGAGCTTTGAACCTTATAGGAAATGTGAGCAAATGCCATGAAATCTCACTCTCCTTTGTCCCTGAATAGCATCAGGTATGCAGCAAATTGCCCATCCTAGATTTTTTCATCTTTGAAGCTGTAAGATGATTTGTGCCTTCTCTTCGTAGACATCAAGATCGGCTCTATCTTTCTCAGGAGGTTTGAATAGCTGAGGCTGTCAGGCTCTCGTTATGGAAGATGGTCCAGGTTTTGAAGGTGGTGTTCTCAAGTTCAACAGAGCCTCGGGCCAGGCTCTGTTTTGGAGTCTTAATTCCCTTTCCCACTAGACCATCTGATTACGAATAACCGTGACTGGATGTTGTATGTCGAAATCCATAATCCCCTGCAAATTGTTTAAAGTTTTGTCCATTGAACTGCAGACCATTATCAGACAACAATTTATGGGATTCCATGTCTGGCAAATGCAAATATAATGTGTGCTGTGACATGTTTTGGTGTCAGATTTTCTGTATTATTGGATAATATTATATAGTTCCAGGCTCATGTGAATTATAACCCCAATTAAAATGTGATCTTTGCCAAAAAGTAAAAATAAATCTTTTTTAGACCGCTCAAGAATTTCCTTGTCAAGCTATTTTGTTTTTAAGTCCCCATTTTTATTTTACAAGTTACTCTCCTCTACATGAATCTGTGAGCAGCACGCTGCATCAAGGGGTCTCCTTTCATTTTGCGCTAAGTGGCAAACGGGGAATAACACTTCCATGCCCCAAAATCCTTGCCTATGCTTGTGCCGGATGTCTTTGATCAAAAATTGTACAGTTGCACCATGTTGTAAAAGAAATTTTCAAATCTTTTTCCTTTTTACTGAGGTTAACTTTGCTGTATCGGGACAGATGTCTCGTCTGTGCAAAGGGTTGCGGTGCAGATATCCTCAGGCAAGACCTACACAAGCTAACAAGAAGTCAAAGGCAGCAGAGATGGACAACGTGTTGTTGCTCCAAATGCGTTATCCTGGGCTCGGTGCTGCATTAACAAGACCATCGCACTTTTGGTACCCGAGCACCAGGCTTTGGGTGCTGTGACGTATTTTGCACAGCCTTGCTTGCTTGGAGCAGACTCACAGATCTCCAACAAAGTACCTCATTTTTCAGCAGAGACGTGCCAAGATGCATAAAATGATGTTTGCAGCCATTGGGCTGTACTCAGAAGTGGTGTAGGTCTTGGTCTTGGGGGTTTGCCTGGCAGGGGATTGTGCTAAGGATTTAGTGCCTGCTTTGCAGTTGGATGCTATGTTTTATTCTACCAGTAAATAATGAGGGCAGCAGAATTGCAATTTAAATTCTTAGAGAAATTTCGTTCTTAACCTCTTACTGGACAGCTGATCTTAGAAGAACAACTTATTCCCTTGCTTAGGTAGGTAAAAAGTGTGTCAGAAATCAGCATTTCTAGTAATTTCTCTTTGTTTGAAGAGGTAGCGTACGTAAACATTTCCATGAACCTTATTCTTGCCTGGAGAAAAACCCAACTAGAAGGTGAAAATGAAAAAGAAAAATGGGGTCGATCATGCTGCGAGCGTAATGACAGCTCTGGTTCAATGTGAGAGGAATTGAAGTGAGTTAACATGAGTGGTGTGCTGGGAGGTTGTGCGTGGGGGAGAGACCTGAGGTCCTCAGAGAGGGCAGAGACGCAAAGTCCTGCAGAATGGGCAGCTCTGCAGGGAAATCCCACCACTGCAGAGGCGGGATCCCATTCCTCTCCTTGATACGCAAAACCATTCTGGTCCTTCAGGGCCTGCTCCGAGGTTTTTTTTTTTGCTTGCTGTGGACTCCAGTAATGCTTAGCTCTCCATTTGGGCTCCTGCTGGCTGGGGAGGGTGTAGTTTTAAACAGCGTTAGTGGAAATTTTGATTCAGGGCTTTCTGAAATCCCTGGAACTGAAAGCTTGAAGTTCAGGCTGTTGCATGGTTTCCCTGGACACGTCTTCCTTTTCTGCCTGGAAATTTTATACCAGTGGAATTAGGGGATTTTACATATTTATGCAGGATTTCCAGCATCTGGTGCTCGGCTGGAGGAGTAGCCCTGCCTGCCCATCACCGACATGGACTCCCGGTGCTCTCGTGTGGCTGTGCAGCCCCGCTCCCTCCGGCATTGCTGGATGAGCTGTGTGTGCTTGGCCACCACGGCGGCCAGTGCGGTTGACCTGATGCTTGCCAGGAGCATGCGCTATGAAGCACAGAGTTCACTTCGGGCAGCCCTGCAGGGATACAGCAGACACGTTGCCGTTGGGTTGCAGCTCGAGCTTGGCTGTTCTGGTGAAAAATCAGGAGCGATGCTGCTCCAAGGGATGTAGGTTTTCCGTGGGAAAGTAAGATGAGCATCAGCCACGGGACTGCCTCGTGCAACGGAGCGACTGAGAGCATTAATGACAAGGGAACGGCCAGGTCTTTTATTCTTGTAACTCATCATTTGTTGTAACAGCCCACAAAGTACTCTATTCTCGGGTAAATTGTCAAAGAGAAATGGTTTCCCCTTTTGCCTGTGGACAGTAGCTCCGTCTGAGGAAGCTAAACTGAATCAGCCAATTAGGGATAAGAGGAAAACCTGTTTCAAGAGAACGGATGATAAATTTACACTGGACTTGGCAGAAGCCTGTGATGCTGGATCCAACCAAAAATTGGCTCCGTGGGTGCCGAGACATGGAGCTTCCTCCTCTCTTTGGCTCTGTCCTCATGAACTGATTTCAGCTTCAGTCCGAGAAGACGTGGAGGATTTCCAGTGCCTCCCCCGGCTCCGCTCCTCCCGGTGCCCAACCCTTGGTCCTGCCGGCATTTCACGGCATGTGACAGAGGAGGTGCCATGAGTGCTGGTGGGCTGGAAAACTCAAACCTTTTGTTTATGCAAAGGACAATCTGAAATCTCCTATTTTCAAAGTATTTAACCCCCCCCATTTTTCCCTGTTTGCCAGATTTCTTTCATAAATTTTGTTTGACACGTTTCCAAGTTCTTGCAGAAGCATGAAAAAAATGTTATTTAAATGGATCTAGAGATTTTAGTTTATCAAAACTCTGTTCACTCTGTGAATTTGACAGCCATTTCAATAAAGTTCTCATAATATTTTGAAAAGTGGAATAGAGAAAAATGAAGCTTTTCATCCAATATAAATACGTCCAATACAACAAGCAAATTTTCCTTATAGGTTGTCCTGGATGAAAAGCTATTGCGCAATCAGGAACAGTCACTTCTTTTTTCTTTCTCCTAGACCTGACCGATTGTGCCTTCTGTGGAGAACGGTGTTGGGTAAATCTGGTGACTTTGCAAATTTGTAACCAAGGAGTAAATCAGAATCATCAAGGAAGAGAAACCAGTCAAGGTCCAACCACCAGCTTGATAAATGCAATGGTTTACTGTCTTCTGTTTTAATATCAAACTAGATCATGCTTTCAGAACCGGATGCCTACAGTTCATTGATATCACCTTTTTTTTTTGGAGCCTTGTGGCACATTTTAGGCACAGCCTTGCTGATGAGCTGCCTAAAGCAGGTGGTTAAAACCAGAAATCGCCGTTGTAAGTCCTCCATTTCTGTTTACCTTTCCTCCAGGTCCAGCGTGGGCACTCTTTGATTTGGATCTTGCCTTTTAGAATTTGCACAAACCGGCACAACTGAGGTTTATCCTTTTTTCTCAAAGTAGTGTTGCAAATGATTTGAAGGGGCAGTGAAAAATGGTGATTTAAGATGACTTATGCTTTGAGTTATGGAAAAATAAGAAACAAGGTAGTTTTTATGTAATTTCAGCTTCCAGGAGAGCTTGCTGTGTAACAAATTTATCCCATTCCCGGGGTTCCACGAAAGGCCATTCATTAATGTTTTGTGGGAGACAAACAAAACTCAGAGAGCTTTGCTAAATATGGGAACCGAAAACTAGCACACTTTAAGAGAGACAATAGAAATCTATTTAATGAGATAAATCTGAGCAGAGATTAACTTTGTTCAGGATATTTTCTAATAGGAAAGAAGCAGTGGGGTCACCCAGATCCCTTTGAAAATTTATTGCTGTGCTCAGGAATTCCTCGTACATACCAGGACTGGGAATCTGAGCAGCAGGCTGTTGTGGCAAGTAAAAAAATAAGTGGTGTTATCTTGATAACCAGATAACACAGTATCTGCTCACATAAAGTCATTCGGAGAATATTGTTTGTGAAAACCTCTTTGCTTTGGATCCATTCCTTCTCCTTTCCGTTTTCTGATAAAAAATCCTAAACACCAAGCAGTTAAAGGCTGCCATAAAACTGAGAAGAAACACTGACACTGGCGCTTTATCATGCTCCATCTGGGAGGCGAGCCAGCTCTTCCTACTTCAAGTTTATTTCTCCTACTCTGCTTTACCTCAGATAATGTCTCATAAACAGTTAAGAGGGTCATTTATAAACGTCTCGGAATGGTTATTGCTCTCATCATAGGCTTTGGATCTTCGTGCTTTCAGCTCGCGAACATCAAGGTAAAAACCAAAATAAATTCCCCAAGCCCAGGGCGCCAACTCTTTGGGGAATAGAAAAGTTGCTATTTTCTCCACCTCCTTTTTTTAATTGTAAGCTTCATCACTCAGATTAGGTGAGAACTGCTACCTTTCTGAGCTTGGCGTGCGGTTGAACTTCTGCTAAATCAAGGACTAGGGTACCTAAGCCAAGAGCTTAACTGGGGCATTTTAACAGAATACAGCCTGAAAAAATTGGGTTACTCAGCAGCAAAGTCTCTGGGGGGCAAACCACTAATTTCAACCAAGCTTAGATGCGTTTTACCCAAGGTTTTGTTGCAGCTTTGTTAAATGAATTAAAACCACTGGTCACCAGCAGCAGCAGCATAGGCTGGGAGGGCATGGAGGCTTTCTCCCTTTCCTCGTTTGTGCCTTGCTCGTAGGTGCCATGCTCCTGTTTTTGGGAGAAGACAGAGCCCTGCCTGCAGGTATTACCTGGCTGCTTGCAAAACCCAGGTGCCTGTTCCCAGATCACTAGGCACATGATGTACTTTAATGTCCCTATAAAATGATGCATATTTATCCCCTGACTCTGCCTGCCAGCTTGCGATGCCCTTGGCAGGGAATGCCAGTGGTGCCCGGTAAGCTGGGCTCGGCGGTGTCTGAGTTGCGGGAAGCAGCACGGAGGAAGGAGCTGGTACAACACCACCACCCTCAAAGTTACGACAAGCAAAAATAGCCTCCCCTGTTTCGAGTGGAGGCAGCAATAAGGGCTCCTTCCCCATGCTCCTGCGCGGGTCAGGCCGCTTTGTGAAAAATCAGCGTTCGGCTAATTTCTTGTGACTGTGTTTGAAGAGGCGGGCTGCATAAAAAGACATTTACAATAATCTTTCATGTTCTCCAAAGAAAAAGAATCCACCTGTGTAATCTTTTAAGTTAAGCTTCCCTCAGGTCTTGTTTAACATTATGAAAATGGCAGCTCGTATAATTTTATTACCTGAGCTAAATATGATTCTTTCTCTGTCTTCCAGCTATTTCTCCTAATCCATATCAATAAAACTACTAGCGTATAATGATTTTATAGGCTGCTGCTTCTTCGTCTTCTTTCTTTTATTACTCCAAATGTATTCTCTTCAAATAAACTAATTAATCTCACAATTAGAAACCCAAAGGAACATTACGCAATGCATGCAGCTACATCAGTCAGGAATGCAGAAGCAGAGATGACCAGATATTTGCTCGTGATGTCCCAGCTCCAAAAGGATTCCTCGGAAAACAGCAAAGAGGAGAAGAACCTGCTGAATTGGGAGAGGGAAGTGGGGACTCCTGGTACGGTTGATCTGGATGGTTTGAGGATGGGCTGTTGGGAGAGGTTCTGCTCCGAGCGGAGTGGGAGAAAGGAAGATAAAATATTCCCCGGTATGGAGAGGGTGCTGGGTTGCTGGTCCAAAGCTCTGGAGAAGGTTGCATCCAAGTGGAGAGATCAAACTGCAGGAGGCGCAACAAATTAGAAATCTTATTTACTGCGAATACCAAGGAGAACCTGACTGCTTTGAATAAAGAGATGTGAGGCTGGGACTCGTAGAGTCTAACCTCATCTCTGATGCTGGCCTTGAGCAAACTGGGTACCTTCTGTGTCTCGACCCTCCCTCCGTAACACGGATGGGAGAGACCTACTTCAAGCATCATTAGAGATTCCGGCTGATGGTTTTAACGCACCCTGCAGCAATCACTAAGTAATTATTATGCACTAATTTTTTTTCAGCCCAAGGCTGTAGTCCCTGCTCACTAAGGGCCAGTTTTGGACTGCTGCAGTCGGCGTGGTATCACTGCTAACGTTGGCATGAGTAGATGTATCATGGCCTGAGCTTTAGTGAGGCAAAATCCCTTCTCGTGCAACACAATATATGTCATTGTAGGCAGGGCATATTAGTTATCCTTACATACGTGAAAAATAAATGACCGTAAAGCTTGTTAAGTCACACTGTCTGTATTGATTGTCTGTGTCTGCAGAGATTCCAATACTGGATCTCAGTGATTTAAAAACAAAATTAAATGCTCCACCTAATTATAGTTCTGTGCACGTAGAGTTGCCTTTGAGTATTTGCAGCTGTCAGGTTCAAATATTTCTAATAACTGTGGCTGTGACATTTGTTCAACAGATGAGGTAAGAATAAAAGATAAAGGGGCAACAGCCTGGTTTGAGGAATGGAAAGAAGATCAGATACAAAAGGATCCATGGAGCATTGTAACATAAGTTTGAAGGTGGACTTGAATGCACCAGATTTTGCAACTAAAATAAAATAGCAGGTGGTATGGTAGCAACACTGGAAAGCAGCACAGAAAAAAACCAGCTCGTGTAGGAAATGGCTGGGAAATGCACTTATACTCCCAGCCCAGCCCCGAGAAGGCTGAATATCAAGGTTTTTCTCAGGAAGGGTTTAAGGTCCTTGGGTAGTTTGTGTCATTTCTGTCATTGTTTTCCTGAAGAAGGAGGGCAGTGGTGTGCAGATCTTTGTCTTGCTCTAGACTAGCTATAAGGAAGAAATTCTTTACCATGAGTGTGGTGAAACCCTGGCAGGGGTTGCCCAGAGGGGGGGGTGGAGGCCCCATCCCTGGGAACATTCCAGGCCAGGTTGGCCGGGGCTGTGAGCAACCTGATGTGGTTCAAGGTGTCCCTGCTCCTGCAGGGGGGTTGGGCTGGGTGACCTCTAGGGGTCCCTTCCAACCCAAACCATTCGATGATTCTTTGATTCTAAAAGACGTAAGCACCAAAACCTTTGCGCAGATGCCTTCGCCTCCAAGCTTCTCTGCAGAATGACCCGGTGCTTGTACCCACCTCACCCTGCACCACTCATACGTTTCCCTTCCTTTTTCTGCAGAGGAGCTCCCTCTTTCCAAGATGTGCTGAAGTTTTAGGCCTGGAACACCCTGTGTCTTGCATAGCTGACTTTTCTCTTTTTTTTTTTTCCCTTGCAAATAATTTTTTACACATTTCTGTCCTCAGCTTCAGTGATACACTGTGCGTAAGCCACGAGGTAACGACAGAAATATAGTTTTGCAAAGACTTCCACTGAGAATTCCCATCATGACATTGCTGACAGGAGATATCTTAAAAAGAAAGCACCGTAAGGAAAAACACATGTTCGGGGTTTTTTTTGGTGGGGGAGAGTGGAGGGAGGAAAGATTAGTAGACTATTCTCAATGTGTACATCTTAGATCTATGATCTTTGCTGCAGAATCCAACTGTGCAGATCTATCAAGTTCAGCCACGCTGGAGTATGCCACACAGGTGGATGGTTTAATCTTGACAGTTTAGCTTCCAACTGAAAGGAGACAGAAAGAATGAGATGAAAAAAACATGCTAAAACCTGTTCAGCTCCCAGTCGGGCTTCGGAGCCGTGCTGCTGGGTAACATTGCTGCTGGTGAAACAAAGGCATAGCGATGGGTGGCTCTGTCGGTCGCTGATACTGTATTGGTTTTCCTAAAGCAATTGCAAAATCACAAGTTCCCTCCCACCTCACCAAATAAAGGAGGCAGGGTGCAGCTCAGGAAGAAAGAGTAACACAGATATGCCTGTGGAGAAATTAAGATTGAATGCAGCTGAGAGCCTCCAGCAGTGTGTGTGTTTCACGGAGGAATGTTGTGATACCCCGAAAGCTGTACATTTAGGGCTGGATCTTCAAAGCTGCCCAGGTTCATGCATCCATGGAGTTCCCATTTCATCCGAATGGGACAAAGCATCCAGTTCTCAGCAGAAACGTTTCAGCTCACCCGCAGGCTTCGCACCCTGCTGCCCCCCAAATGCAGGTTTGGACGCATATTGCATTTCTGCTGCAAACTTCTAGGCGCGTGCGTAGAGTTAGCGTGGCCTGGGTTAACGTTAAAAAAGGGAAATGTTAATGAAATGCTTAAGCACATACCTATGACACAATCTGAAACAGGTGGATGTGGAGCAATTGAAGGCCTCACGCTTCACTCAAACCATATGTGAACCTCCTACTGCCATCCTAGGAGCAATGATCAAGGGCAGGAGATGGCTGTTAGTGAGCGTGATTTAAAACTGACTTTGGAAAGAGTAATTTATGCTCTGGAGCCTCCTCAGATGTGTACCCAGTAGGAAATTTTGTAGCTACACCTGTTTACACATCTTTCGGCTCACTGAGATGCTAATGAGAAACCCAGCCCTCGTGGGCACAGCGAGAAAGTGTAACAATTACTGGACTCCAGAAAGAAAAGGGGTTTCAGTGACTGATTTATCAGCAGGCTTTCCTGCTGGTAGGACAGATAATTCATGCCAGGAGTTTCGAGGGGCCACCGGGCTGTGCTCAGGTTTTGAGGTGCAAAGCTAGAGTCTGCATCCAGCAGCCCCGGCAAACACCCAGTGCTCCGGAGCCAGGGGCTGTCTGAGCCAAAGCTCCCTTCCACCTCTCTTCCTTTTTGATTGCACCCATGTTTTTTAAATCTCTGGCTTTCCTTCACATTTGTGAAAAGTTTTAGACTTGATGTGGCTTCAGATTGCTTCGCCCTTTCTGTTGAGATGTGCTCTTCATTCATTTATCCTTGGCACCACGTGCAGTTGAGGGCCTCGTTGTACCACAGTTCACTGGGGGCTCAGCATCTGTTTAACACCCCCTGCCCCGAGCCCTAGCCATTAGTGCTACTTGATAATTTAAGTAGAGAGAAACCAGTGTCCTTAGACTTGGGTGCATGCAAGGGTGAGCTTCCCGCTCATGACGCTCGGTCCCTGAGGATCCCTCTCCAGCCGCAGGCTGCTGGAGCATCCTGCAATGGTGCGTTGGCTCTCTGGAGAGGTCTCTGTCCATCTCCTGCAGAGACAGCCTTAAGAAATGGCCTTCCTTTGGCAGAAGTGAGCCATGGTGTACCTTCTCAGAAACCATGGAGCAGTGGCAACTACTTCTCCAAAGGACAGAAATAAAGCTCGGTGTTAGAGGGCCTGGGTCCTCTTCCTAAAATCCCCATGAACTTCTTCCTCCCAAACCTCCCCACCTCCCCACCAAGCTTCCCCAGGGGCTAACAACAGAGGCCCACTTTGGAGAGCTGTTGGAAACTTCCGCTGATGTGCAGAGAATCTTGCATTAGAGATGCCCGAAACTTGGCATCACGGATCAGGGGGCAGCGCCAGCACCCCTCTGCACGGCAATAGGTGCCTGCACTTCTTCATGGACTGGGAATTTGGCTGTGAGTGGTGGGAGAGAGGAAAATGCTCGGGGAGATTGCGGGATCAAATGGGTTGCTTAAGTACTAGTCATTACCATTTTGTTTGGGGATCATCATTTTACTTTGTTAAAGATAAATAGAGACATGGTAAAAGAAGAATGAGGCTCGATGTAAATGGCCTTGAATGTTTAAGGAGCTGCTCCTGCAGTTTTTGGATGTGATTAAGTGGCGCGAAAATGCTCCCATCAAAGCCACTTTGAGAGTCCAACCCCAAACTCATCATTCCCCTTCCTAAAATCAGATTGCAAACGAGCAACAAGACTTTTGCTTAATTATAGCCCGAGGAGTGATGTTTGGGCTGTGAATCACGTTAGATTTCACAGTGATAGACAAGGAGTACATGTGCTGATACCATCTGCAGCTGGGGCATGGTTCATCGGCGGCGGCAGCCTGGCAGAGGTGCACGCCGTGGCGAGGAGGCTTCCCGCTATGGCTCACCCCTGGCAGGTCCCCTGGTCTCTGCGGGAGCCACTCTGGGACCAGCAAACACATTTATTTTCTGCGCAAAGTGCAGTTCTGCTACCGTGCAGCCTCGCTGCTCGCCCTTCCCCTCGTCTCTGAAAGCCTGGGGGATTGGAAGGCTCCTTTTTCTCTTTGCATAAGCAGGACATAAATTCAAAGGGTTCTGCTGAATATTTGTTAAGATGCATATTTATGTGCAAAACCCTCCCTACCCCTCAGAAACCATTTAGTTAAAAGAGGATAAAGATGATTTACTTATGCCTTAGGGCTGTTGCTATTTAAACACTGCACATTTATGTCTATTTACTCTGGTATTTACTAAAAAAGCATAGTTAAATTAGCAGTCGGTGCCTCTCCTAAGCCATTTCTGAAGGCTTTTACAGCGTTTTTTTAAGGGAACAAACTGAAGGATGATCAAACCATGTCTTCCTGGCTGTGGGACAGTGAAAGCAAACACCATTTTCCAGTGGTCACAGGGAAGGAAAACAGTGTCCAGGGATTCCTCAGTTTACCAAACCCCTTATTTTGGTGAAACACCTGGCTCCGCGAATGGTGTGGTCAGCACACGACGCATGCGGCGCCACTGAGATGGTTCGCTCTGCCACCCGGGTTTGCTCGCAGGTTCCTGATGTCCCATGAGCTCCGTAAAGGGTACGTCAGGGGCAAAATCCCTGGAACTCTCCCCCTTTGAGCTTGGCAAGGTTTTTTGTTTTTTTTTTTCTGCCCAGGGATATTAGCAGTGCAGTCGATAACTGGCTGGCTGCGCTTAATGACCCGAGGCACATCAGCTCCTCTCAGCTGGCTCCCAATCCCCAGGAAATGCACCCCGGCTTGATTACTGTCGCCTAAAGAGTCACACATGTACGCTGGGAACCTTCTTTTCATTAACTTAACCTGTGTGCAGAGAGCTGCTGCAGAAACATATTTTTCCAATCAGATAATGCATTTTCAATTAAACGACTTGGTTTCTATCCATTTTCTCTTCCCTTCCCGCTGTACAGGAGCTATCTGTGTTTAATGTTGTAATGGGATCTTACCATAAAGTTGTCCATGTTCTTCTGAAGTGATGGCAACGGTAATTAAGACGTGTTATTGTTTTCCACTGGGTATATTTGTACCATATGGACACGCACCATGACTCAGAGCAAAAATTGCTCCTGAAAATTCAAGATAAGATGCGACAGATGAGACCTTGTAGAGAAAAGCCCCTGGTGGAACTCTGCGCAAGCAGGAAGCTGCGTATTCCCATGCCTGCCTGCCTGGAGTTCCCCTGCAGATGACTTCGGCAGGGGTTTAAGAAAAGGGCATGCACATTTGTTATAAGTGTTATGAATGATATAGGGCAAATGTTTGCAAAGCGGCTGAGAAGAAAAGCTGCTGGGGCAGGGCTTTGGGTTTTCAGACTGCAACAGTGCACTAAGGAGTGTGACCTGAAAATAATATGGCTTTGGGGAGTGCTGGCAGAGCTGAATTAAGCATGAATCAGAAATCTTTGTTGATTAGCGAGGTAAGAAATAGGGAAGGATTTCCATTCCAGAAACCTTCTTCTTCTCCCTCTAAAGAAAAAAGCCATGAGCACCCAGAAACAGACTGGGGTGGCTCCAAGGACCAGCTTCCCTCCTGCGCAGCTCTGCCGGGATGCGATGGAGGGCGGTGGTGCTGCACCCCTCCCGGTGCCATTCCCTGGCTCTCTTGGGTTGGCAGTGAGGACAGGAATGGCATTTGGCAGGTGAGGCCACTTTCCTCTGGCAAAAATTTATCCCTCAGTCTTGGTACCCAACTGCATTTGGTGGAACTGCTGTTGGCTTTCATCTCCCCAGGCCCTGCCCCAAACTTTGCGGCTTGTCACACTTGGCATTGCAGCGCGGGAATGACTCACCAAGACCAAAGACATCTGGAAGTGGCAGTTTCAGGCTGTGCTTAAAAAAAAAAAAATCTTTTTATTTATTTATTTTTTTCCCTCCCCCCCAGCAGGCACCAGCTCTCCAGGACCGCAGAGTGCTTTGGGTTGCAATCCTGTTTTTGTTTTGCTGTGGTTGGAGGATGGAAAGGGGGTGAATAAGTGAGATGCTCTTCCAGGAAGGCAGCGGGCAGGCTGGGCAGCCTGGATGCCGGCGGCTCCCATACAGCTTCTTTGCCCACACGCAGGGTGAAGGAAAGACATTGGGTCAATTTATTCTGTTTTCTTTTTAATGTCACCTAAGAGTTAGAGAAGACCCCTCATTCTGAGCGTGATTTTTTTGCTTCGCTAATGCGACTTCAACAGCCTTCTGAAGAAAGTGGCACAAAAGAAATAACGTTTGAAGCAATTTCCTGTGTATAACAAGTTAAATAGCTCTGCAATGAAACGTGAAGTAAATAACTTTAAGCATGGTTATTCTTTTTCTTGGTTTCAGTGGTGAATTTCTTAGAGCTCGCTGGCATGGAGATTTTTTTCAGGAAAAAAAATAAAAAAAAAAAAACCCTTGGCATGTCTAATGGAAATCAATCTGAATTGGAATTTCAACTGTTAGTAAATCAATGCCATCCCCGCGCTCTCTGTGAATACTCGCCTGTTCCTTAGAGATGATGCTCGTATTTATTTAAAAACAAAAAGGCTGGACCATGTACCTAGTGAGTTAGACACCAACAGTGCTTTAAAGCCATCACAGAGGAGTGTGAGCTCCCACAGCCCGCCTCGGGGAGAGCACCCGCTGCTGACGGCGGCCGGCTCGGGGCCTCCCCGTCACAAGGCCATGCTGTGTGAGGCACTCGTGTCTCTGCTGATGGCTGCTCTGGGCTGGGGTGTTGGGGGGGAGCTCTCCACAGACCACGCATTTCCCGGGCAATACTTCTCCCGTGGGCTGAGACCGCTGAAATCAAGCTGCCTGTAAGTGGTCCACGCTGCGTACTGCGGCTCCACCTCCTCAGCAGTGGAGCTTGGCAAGTCGGGCAGTTTGCCATCAGCCCTTGGTCCGGGGAGGCTGTCACTCATCCATCCCTCGCAGCAGCTTCTGCCCGAAGCGATCCATCACCACGTCAGCAGCAAGCCCTCGCTTGTTCCTTTCGACGGAGCAGAAGAAAAAGAAAGACGCATCCAGGGAAGGGAGGGAAGGAGGAACAGGTCTATGCGTCCTGGTGTCATACTCTTAAAGGTGTTTTTCTCAGGGCGCGTGACCCCTGGTGAGCACCCACCCCACCCACACTGTGTGGGGACAGGGGTGGCACAGCACCGGGCGCGCTGGGCACAGAGCGCAGGCTGATTACAGAGCTGATTACACCTTCCTTGGTACCACTGGGTACCACTGGCATGCCAAGGCGCTTGCCAGGTAAAAGACACATCAGACGATCATCTAAAGGTTACCTGCTGGCTTGCATGCTTAGCTCACCTGCCTGCCTCCTGCTGTTGTTTACTGCTTTTGTATTAATTACCTTTCAACATCCCACAATGTCACAGCTCTTGTCTTAGACGTGAGTGGGACAGATGCCCAGACTCTAGGAGATAGGCACCAACCCTGGGAATCGGGAATCTGAATGTCCCTGAAGACACCAGCTTCTGCCCAGTCTCATGTAATTTGGAGGATTAGCCAGAGACTTCCTAAAAGCACCACGGGAAGAGGGGTGCTGTGGCATCCTGTGCCAATGCTTTTCTTGTGTACTTTTCCTGCTGGAAACATGCAAGGAAAGGATATTTCTGGGCTGGTTGTGCAGGTATTCATAGGTCCTGAGTGTGAAACGTGCATCCCTCCACGCTCACCCCCAAGCCCTTACCTACTTAATGGCCATGTGCAATTTTTCCCACTGCGGCAGCCTTCCCATTGCTGCAGACAGCGCGGGCTGGGGGAGGCTGCAGGAAGAAATGGTCTTTCCCCCGCCTCCGCTCCTGGAGGAGAGGCAAAGTCTGCATGCACAGTTAACACTTGCATTATCTGCCCCATATGCAGCCATCTGGTTCTGCTGAAGTTTTTGATCTCTCAGCCGGGTTTGATTTATGTGGCAAGAGCTGCGGCATTCCCAGCGTAGAAGTTGAGCGCGATGGTTAACGTTGCCACTGCTTAAGGGTAAAGCCGGATCCCACCAAGGCTGAGTTTTACGTTGCCCCTTATTGGACACATCTGGCAGAGGAAAGGCTCTCTCCTCGCTTGCTGGCCCGCTCGGGCTGGGTTCGGGCCAGGCAACGTGAAACCCGTTTGCATTTTGCAACGCCTAATGTCTTGGTTTGCGGGAATGCCGCTTTCCTGATGATCGCAGTTCGGGAAAATGATACCGAGGGGTATTTTTGCACTACAAAAAAAAAAAAAAAAGCAGGGATTTTTAACTTGGTAGAAGGAGGTCTCCATCCCCTGTTGTGAGGGTGGCAGGATCGGGTTCAGTGTCTAGATGATGAAGAGCCTCAGTGAAATGTTTTGTGAGGGCAGAGCTCCTGGGACCATGCTGGAGCATTGCCAGTTTGCACATAGGGAATATAACATTGCTCATCTTCTGTGCTGGGTCATCCCCATGGACACTGATGGTCTTTCTCCTTTTCCTCCACCTCATGGAGGGCGTAAAACACCGTATTTGACACTTGCATACTTGAAACTCCGCTTTGTGTTTGGTTTTTTTAAAAATCTATGTTATTAACATCACAAAATATGACATATCGTGATGCATTATCACAGCTTTTTACATTATTTCCTTTATTATGCAACATTTTTTAAAGTTCATGAATGAATAATCACTAGTTCCAGCTAGGAGACCTGGTCGTTGAAGGGATTGTTCCTGCCTCGGCGGGTCCCCAAAGAAAAACTGGAATATGAAATTAGTCAGATCCAGAGCTCTTTATCTCCACTTCCTAGTGAAATCCAGCTGGCTCTGGGTGAGACGCATCGATTCTCATTAAAAGAGCATTGTACTGGTGCACTGTATTTCAGGATGGGAATTGAGGAGAGACAACTTCAATTGAAATGTTATAGGAACGACGGGAAGGCAAAATGGACTGACCCAACCTGGAGCGAGGGCAGCCTTCCGCAGCAGGCAGGGCTGGAAAGCCCTGCAAAAAAATGATTTGTTAAGGTTTGGGTGAGTTTCTGTGATGTAGATACTGGAAGGAATTTTTATGGGATCTGGCCTTGGAATCGAGAGGATTAAATAGCAAAGGAAAATCCAATGTGCTCTTCGTAACTGATAGCGCACCGAGATGATAGTTCTTGTAGCAACTGGAATGCGAGTCACGGTTGCCTGTAGCTGGTCATTTCCAACCATCTGTGCGCAGAGGCAGCCTGGGAGTCCGGGCTGAAGAAATAAGTTGCGGCACCCCCAGATTTTTCCAGGGCTTCTGGAAGGAGGTCCCGTGGTGGGAAAGGGGACACAGAATTTTTTTGAAGCCATTAGTCCACGTGGCAAAATTTAATTCACGTGGCAAAATTAGTCCATGTGGCAAAATTAATCCACGTGTACTGAGTGGAGGTGCCAAAGGTCCACAGCACAGTGTCCAACCCAGCCGGAAAATGCAGAAGACAGGAAACAAATCATAAAAAACTCGGCAGTGATGCAACCCACGCTCCTTCCCCGAGCGCAGCGACACGCTGTGTATCATGGGCTGCCATCAATGCTGATCTGTGTTTCATCAGCAGGGGCTGAGATGGTGCTTGCACTTTTTTCCTATTGGAATAAAACCAAAACACAGCAACGCTGTGGTCAGGCTTCCAGCAGAGAATAAAGGACGTAAAATATGGTCTGAGGGTTTGAGCACGGGACTTTGAAATTGGTTCAGGGTCCAGTCCTGTATCCTGGGAATTCAAGGTGGTTTTCTGGGCTCAGTCTATAACCTGACAGTGCGCTCGTTCTGCCCTGTGTCAGCGTGATCTTGGAGCATGGTGGTACTCAGCTGATTTGCAGGTATTTGGAGGAATGCCTGCAGTCTGAGCTGGAAGGTGGTGCAGAATGGTCATCTCTCGCATTTTGCATGTGCACTAAACCCCATCTTGCATCTTGCTACCAAAACGCACCCTTGCACGGGTGTACAGTGCTGTCTCCAGGTCGTGCCTACATAAATAAACTGGAGTGTCCAAGGGAGGGTGAGAATTGGGGACCTACCCCACTGCATCCCCTACCTGTGCTGTGCTTGGCCATTAGGAGATTTCACCTGGTGGGGTGAAGTTCACCTGAGCCAGAAATACTGGGATTTGTAAAGGCAATCGGCAGCTGCTGAGCCTCTGGAAACTATAAAGGTGCTTCCAAGATTTTCTGACTTGTCTAAGGGTCTTAATTAAATACCTCAGCAAGTGACATGCAACTTTCCAGAATGCCAAGAGCCCCGTGCCCACCACCGCAGGGACCAGTGGTCCACGTCACTGGAGCCACCTGGGCTGGAGCGATGCTGCGGCCGATGTGGCCAAGGGGTGCTGAGATGGCAGCGTTGGTCCCTGCTGAGCCTGAGCTGTTCTTCTCTCCCAGAGCCACAGCAGCGCCGGGGCGGGGAGCAGCAAAGCTGCGGGATGCGTTTCCTGGAAGATCTCTTGCATTTTGAGTTGGGCCATTGCCCCCGCTGCAGAAGGCGGTGGGGAGGAGGGAAAGGAACGCCAGGCCTGCAAATTAGCATCAAAGGGCTGGTGCGAGGTTTATGGGGACATTTACTAGTGTTGTTTTCATTATTTACACCAGCCTTGATTCTAGGAGTTCTCATTAAAAGTGTAATAAATGTAAAAATATTTTACAGGCCAATAAAAGTTCCAAAGCAAAAATAAGTTTATATAGTGTGATTTTTTTTTCCTTTTGCAAAATACTGTGTGGTATCATCTTGAACCTGCTGATTGCTGATGGGATGAGAGAAGCCCCTCCATTCTGGGGCGGTGCAAGGGGACAGGCTGGGGCTCAGGACTCCTTTCCAGCCGACTCATTTGTCAGGTAATGGGTAACTCTGGCGGTCACTGACTTTGATGAGAGAATATTAGGCCAAATACAACTTCTTCTTTTTTTTTTTTTCTGGGGAAAAGAGAGAAAACCAGATCATTTTTATTATTTTTTTTTCTGGTTTAAAACCCATGAAATGTATCCAGAAAGGCACTGGAAAATATGGGACTGACAAAGGGAAAATACATTAATGTTTTCAAGTTCCTCTATAAAATATGTTTGCATAAACACACTGTGTGTAGTCAGAACAGCCTATAGTTTCTGGAAGTATGTTAAACAAGGAGAGTGATATTTGCCAAATCCTCTGTTATGGTTTTGGGATGTGCAGTCCCTCTGCAGAAGGACAGAACTAAAATGAGGAAACGCTTTGGAATGAACTCATCTTGGAGGTGGTCCAAAAATCTTGTGGAATGGGTGGAGATGAAAAAAAATTGAATTTAACCATTAAATCATCCAGCAACTTGGCATCTGCGGCATTTATCTTCTTGTCCCAAAGATAATAATGTTCCAAAGTCATAATGACATCTAAACATCTTTGATCACAGAGCAGACAAATTGGTCCAAAAATGCTAAATTTGGCTGTCTCACCCGGGTTATCCTAATAAATACTGAGTCAGTTTTGCAAATGGAGTGGTTTGCAAAAGTGTGGAATAAATGTAGGTGTGCTTGACCTAAAAGAAGCCAGAGGTGTTAGTTGCAGCCGCCAGTGGACCTCCACTTGCTTGAAAGCAAATTTATGGTTCTTGGTTTTTAGGCTCTGGCATCTGTAAATGCTGTGAATATTTTTTTTCAGACCGACTCTAAAAGCTGCCTTCGTCATTTTGCATGAGCAACGCCTTTTGCTCATGCAGGGTTTTAGTCCCAGTTTTTAGCACTGTGAAAAGCTAAGCCTGTGCGTGGGGAGAGGGAATGGGCATGAAACTGGTTTCTGCTAGAAGCCTCTTCCTTTTCCCTGCCCGCTTACTGAGCCGACCTGCTGCCAGGATGAGGAGAGGACTGGCCAACGACCACCAGTGGGGTGCTGTCGTCACGAAGACCATGGCACAACCAGCCCCATGCCATTTTTGAAATCCAGTTCAAGAACTGAGTGAAGCCAAGCAGAAAGCCTGAAGCATTTGCATCCCACCTAGCAGGTACGAGATGGAAGTGCAATTGCACTACAGATTAATTTGGGCTTTCAGCCTGAATCTTCCACTGCTGGATTTGTTGTGTGCCTGTGACCAGAAGCGAGAGTTTCTCAGCGAGGCTACTCAAAGAGGAGGCTCGAGCCAACCAAAAGTCATGCAACGTTTTCTTAGCAGGAGATAAATTTAGATCCTTGCATTTCTTTTTTTCTAAAAGTTGGAAGGAAACATGGGGCTCGGAATGGGATGATCGCTGCAAGAAAACATGGCTGGGTTTACTGCGCTTGCCATTGCGCCCCAAGGCCACCATTAGGTCTGGAATCCCATTGTGCTGGGCATTGGCCAAACAACAGTCCCCCACTGGGAGGTTCGTGGTATTGATTCATCTTTATTTGTTTGTGCAATTACTGGTTTATTATTAAACGCTGTTATTTGCTTTAGAAGGGAAATGTTCGCAATTCAGGAATAATGAGTCCAGGAATCAGTTGTATCATAAGCCACACGTTGCACATAGGCAACGTGGAAATATCTTTCTCATTTGCCTCATTGAAGTTTCAGGGTTTCAGGCAATCTTGGGGAGTTGCGTTCGTGGCGCCATGAAAGCCCGTGTGACCAGGACACAGAATTCCTGGCAGCCCCTTGGGAACCTGCATCCTAAAATGACATGCCCCTAAGCCCGTGTGAGACAGCAGCAGACCTAGGACTAATAGTATCCCATATCCCAGGCTGGTTCTCTTGAAACAGTATCTCTTGTTTCTGCAAAAATGGATAATCTGTGAATATGCGTCTACAAACCATTTTACTGCAAAGTGCACTTGATTTCACTTCCAAGACGCTAGTAGTCTACATGTGCCTGCTCTGGCTGCTGCCTAAAATACCGTTTTCTTGTCCACACGTTGATTCTGGCTTTCCCATTGCAATGCTGTTATCTGTTTTGCTATCTCATAATTTACAGGAAATTCAAAACTGGATGCAATCACAACTCAGAATGTGAAATGCCGATCCTTGGCCTGTCACTCCAGCTGTAACACATACAGCCTGCTCTATTAAACTTTAATGTCTAACCTAATAGCCATGTGAGGCTAGAAATCCAGGGATTAGCTTTGATTCCAGTTTAACTACTGATAGGCGCCTGTAGCATTATAAAGGACTCTTTCTCTTCTGAGGACCGCTGAGCATCTTTGCTTCAGTTTGTTTATAAGCTACTGAAAGTTGGTCTGACATAGATTTTCTCCCAAAAGGACTACTATAAACTGGGTTTAATATCGCCAAAGAATGGTGCATTCGGAGCAGAAATGACTTGATTTCTCACTCTGTGTGTATCGCAGGCTGCCTGCTGTAAATACGCTGCCTGCTAGGGAAAGGGGTGAATTTTCTTTAGCAGTGACATTCAGGACCATCTGGATCCTGTGAGGTGGAAGGCTGGGTAATTGTTGTGGTTTAACCTAGCAGGGAGCTGAGCTCCACTCAGCCATTCCCTCACTCACCCCTCAGCGGGGTGGGGGAGAATCAGTCAAAAGGTAAAACTCATGGGTTGAGATAAAGACAATTTAACAGGACAGAAAGGAAGGGAAAACAATAATGGTAAAAGAATATCCAAAACAAGTGATGCACAATGCAGTTGCTCATCACCTGCTGACCGATGCCCAGCCAGTTCCCGAGCACTGGCTGCAGCCCCCAGCCAACTGCCTCGTTTTTTTGTTCAGCATGACATCATATGGTATGGAATATCCCTTCAGCCAGTTTGGGTCAGCTGTCCTGGTTGTGTCCCCTCCCAGCTTCTCATGCACCTCCAGCCTCCTCGCTGGCAGGGCAGTACGAGAAGCTCAAAAGTCCTTGACTTAGTGTAAGCCCTGCTCAGCAACAACTCAAACATGAGGGTGTTACCAACATTATTTTCATCCTAAATCCAAACCACAGGGCTGTGCCAGCTACTGGGAAGAAAATTAACTCTATCCCCGTTGAAACCAGGACAGTATGAAGCAACTGGATTGTGTAAGATAGGTAAAAACCTGGCCCTGCTTAAACCAAGTGTAACATTTGCCCTGATCAGTAAGGCCAAGATTACCCACAATATTTTGGATTGGGTTAATGGTGCTTGCATTGTCCAAATAGATGCTGGCAAGGGAGGTAATTATTGGGTTTGGTTGTGTGTCTCAGTCGCATCAATGCTGTCTCGATGTCGTGTTGGTAGGAAGGCTTAAGGAAGGTGTAAGAGCAGAGGTCTGGTGGTACTCTCCTGTATCAAAAGTAAGTAGAGTTAATGGGCATATAGCCTTCTGCATGGTTAGTGCTCCTGAGTTATATGCTGGAAATCATAGAATCATTTAGGTTGGAAAAGATCTTTAAGATCATCGAGTCCAACTGTAAACCCAACACTGCCAAGTCCACCACTAAACCATGTTCCTAAGCACCACGTCTACAAATAGGATGCTTCTATAATTGTTAAGTTTCTGTGGATACAACAAGACCTATTTGGGTTGTGGATTGGGACCTCTCTTGGTCTTATTTCTTTTGCAGAGGAAGATCTGTTCACTGCCCCAAAGAATGAGGTTGCAATCTGTTCTTCAGCATGGACATCTTGCCACCACGGTGCACGCCTGTGGTTACTCCAGGATGTATCATTGCAATCTGGCCATCCGTGCAGCTCCTCCCAAAGACCACCAAGGACAAGTGAGACAGGAGAAGCTTCTCCTGCAGGTACACTCAAGCGTGTTGGTGAGCAGAAGAGGACTGTGGAAGCTCAGCAGATCCCCAGTGTGGCTGCATCCCTGGAAGCAGCTTGCAGAGGTTGCATTTCTATATACGGTCTGTAAAACCTCTACAGCTAGTTGGGAATGGGTTTTTATGAGGATGTTTTAAAATCTGGAACACAGCAATGAATTGAACCAGGAAGCTTTTGTTTGTTTGTTTGGTGTTTTCTCTTTTTGTTTTTTTAAAAAATATATTATTTTTTATGCAGCTTGCACTGGGAAAGATCTCTTGGGACCAGAGTAACGTCTCTTCCAAAGCCTATAAAGCCCCGAAAGCTAAGCAGCCTGACAGGGGTGGCACTTCTCTGCCAAACTTCCTGGTTCATAGACCTGCTCTGTGTGGCCTGCGTAGGAAACACAAGTATCGGCCGGTGTTGGAGCTTTGGGCAACTGAACGCTTGCTGTTCAGCCAGTCTTCACACTCTCGAGGCTACGGCAACCCCCCGTCAGCTGCAGGTCTTCATTTTCATGCAGGATCTACCTTTTAGGATCTGGGTGCTCTTCTCTGAGGGAACACCTTGTCCTTTGTACTCCAAGGCAGATGATGAGTTCAGACGTGATTTTGGGGATAACCCAACAATTTGTTCCAATCCCTGATAGATTTTGAGGATGGTGTTTGGCTGTGAAAAACACTTACCCCTCTGAAACCAGGCTTATCGGCTTCCTGAGTATTTTATAAGGATTCAGTGTTACCTTTTCTTGGGATTATGTTGAATGGGTACCTGAGTTGCTGGTATGGATAGGTGCAAATTTTTAATGACTGCTGTGTGTGGCTTATAGCTATTTTTGTGCATGTTTTCAATAGCCACAATGGTTACGCCCATAAGCTGAAAAAAAAAAAAAGAAACCTCTTTCCCGTCTGCTGGCTCTTCTTGCAGCTCATGTATATTCTTGTTTATTCTGCCGGGCTTCCAAGATGGAAGTTTGTACAAACATTTTAAAGTTTTGAGAAACAACAACCAGAGGCAGAAGGAGAAAAAGAAAAACAAGAAGCAGGGCGATCGGCTCTCAAGTGGGTCTGTGCATCCTTTGCTTTATCGTCTGGAGCTTTAAGCTGGCATCGATTTTTATAACTCTTGGGAGACACAAAGCTCCTATTTGCTGCTCTGCAGATGAGCATGACAAGTTGTTTCTTTCATGTATATTCTTTGGAATCCATCCCCTGGCTGCATAGCTCCATGCTTCCTGCAGATCATGTACATGTGAAGGAAATAATCACAGCAGATGCCACCCAAATACCTGTGGGTGATCAGATAATGCAACCCGCTCTACAGCTTTTGAAAATCCTGAGTCAGGTGTTTGCTATCCAAAGATGTTTCCTTAAAGAAAATAATTTCTGGGGTTTGCAGACCCAAACTTGTTTCATCTCCTCTTGCGGCTTTTGCTGCGGAGGCACAAGCAATCTCCAGAAACATGAGGAGATGAGGTTAAGAGGAGGGAGACAGGTGAGGGAAAAACGCTCTCCAGCTGGCACGGATGGCTGGGAGCCCTCTTGTGAAGAGATGAATTTTATACATAAAGGAAAAGCAAGTGGAGCTTGTTCATCTGGTTTGCCACTGGTGGCTGCTCTAGCAGTATCTGCAACATCCATCATAGGTGCAATTAATGCTATTTTGTATAATTCATTGATTTCCATAAGAACTCCGTTGGCCATGGTACCTACACAGGGAGTTAGGCGTGCCAACTACTTTTTGATATTAACTATAAGTTGAAAAAAATAGAGCGTGTCTGATTTTCACACTGCATCACCCCAGCTGCAGGTAGATGTTGGCATTAGCCAAGGGTGCTGGCGTGGTTATGGTCCGCAGAAGCTCACTCAGGTTTCAGGGGACCCTTTCCATCCTCCGCAGGTTTCACGCAGAGGGAAGCGTGACTCGGTCTGGCGGCATCACCCTGGGGGCCAGGATCCATCTCAGCCCACCCCGCCGGGCACAGAGAAGCACCCACCACCTGTGTGCTGGTGGCTGAGCCCGCAGCCGGTGTCGAGGGCACCCACAGACCCGAGCCGCCCAAACGGCGCAAACAAAATAGCTGTGTGGAGGAGAGCCACGTCCGATGGATTGCAGCTGTCCCTCTGCCGGCTGCCGCCCCCGCCCCACTCCAAATGTAAATCATCACCCTTTTCCCTTTTAACATAACAGTTGTGTCATTTAAAAGCTCAAAGAGCTGAGAAAAAAGTCTACTTGTTTAGAGAAACCATTAAAACAAATTATAAGCATTTAATAAATGGGGAAAACTGTCTGTTTGTCATAACACAGAATTTTTCCTTTAAATTTCCAAACAACTGCCCAAAAGGTTACTCGTCGATGGGTGTGTTGGGGGGATATTTCCAGGGTCGGTCTGCACTGGGGTCCTTGCTGGGAGCCTTTGGCCCGAATCCCGGCTGTAGTGAGCACGGATGGGTGGAGGGCTGAGGGTGGGGTGCAAGGCAGCGCTGAGCTCCCTCTGGGGCTGGCGACAGAGCACGGCAGCTTTCCCCAGCCTCGCCGTTCCCACCCGGGCTGGCGTACGATGCTTCCACCCCGGCGGAGGAGGGATGGGAGCACCGTGCCTATGTATCACATCGTGCTTGGGTCTATGGACCACGCTTGGCTGCTCTGCAGGGAGCTGGGGCTGCCCTGTACGCAAATGGCGTTTTTGTAAAATGTTGATAACATCTCTTGAATCAACAGTAGCTTGGCCACTGTCTTTGGAGAGCAGTTCAGTGTTTTTCTCACTTCTCATGTCATATTTCTGTTTTCAAAACATTTCCCAATCCCAAGCTCCTTCCTTGGGTTGTGGGAACACTCAGGTTCGGATCTGCAGTGTGTGGGCTGGCCTCTCTCCAGTTGTTTAACAGATGATTGCTTTGAATAGGATTATCTTGGACAGGCAGAGAATCATCTCCAACTGTGCCACGGCTGCCTTCGCCCTGGGAGTGGGGAGCGAGCAGACCACGCTGTGAGATGCTCGGGGCTCGCCTTGCTGGCCAGGCCAGCACCTCCTCCAGACAGCGTGGTCAGGCTCTGGAGCTGTGATCCGATCTTTAAGAGCTATTAAGTCCTTGGTCCTTAAGAATGATTGATTACTGGCTAAACCTCCTTGTAATGAGCCTCTTTACCTTTAGGACCTACCCAAGTTTAGGAGCAAACCTGTTGTGTGTCTCGCTGCCTGGTGACTCAGGAGCCTGAGTCCTCAGCTTTTACCTGCATGACGTTTTACTATATGACAGGATTGCAGCTTTTCTGTTCCGAAACCTGCCCGCTGGCTCCCGTTTGGCTGCTGCAGGCGTGGGGAGCTGCCAGTGCCCGCAGTCGTGGTGAGGACCAGCTCCTGGTCCTGGACACTGACCCAACCCCTCTGGAAACTGGGAGCCTCGGTGTTGCAGCCTGCTAAGGAAAGGCAAAACCAGACGGGCTCCAGCAACCACAACGTTGCCGAGCTCCTCGCTGTTGCCAGGCTGGCTGTAGCATCCCTGCCACTGTTCACCCACTTCTGATGGTGCCAGGGGTGACCAGCTGAGCACCTGGGGCACTCATGTCATACACCCTTTGTAGACGCTGGCCAACTTGCTGGTGGAGGTACCTCAGCTTGTGGCTGGCACCCCTACAGAGTGCTTCCAGAGTTTTCCTAAAGTTTTTGGAGCTGGCAGTTTTTACAAGGTAGTTGGCCAATGAGGGGGTGACATTTTGTGCTGCTGTTGTGCTGGAATTAGGAAAAGCAGAGGGAAAAGGGAGAGGATGACCTTTCTAGGTCTGTCTTCATTTTGGCTTAGATTGGGAAGCGTAGATTGCAGCAACATGACAGGGTGGGCGCCCGGTGCAGCTTGTTGGAAGAGGGCACACAAGGTTTTGCTGAATCTGCATAGCTACGTGAATTTGAACATGGTGATTTTTAAAGGTCCATTTTAAGACTTCTTTGTGGGGTTCATGGGGAACAAGTCCTGTGAAGACCAGGGTGAGAAACCAGCGTTCACCCAAGAAGGCTCTGCTGTAGGGGTGATGGCAATGCCATCAGTGGGAGCGGGCATTGGTTAAGCAGATCAGTTAGGAAGAAGTAGGTATGAGAAAAGCCAAATGACCTGGTTTTATGACAAGGGAGATGGCAAAAGATATGGCCTGAACAGGACTTTGGGTTACGCTAACAGAAGGAGGAAAGGAAAGAATCGGAGACTGATTCTATGCCATAGAGACAAAACAAAAAGGTTTTGAAACAGCCTCAGTGTGTGGGCAAGAGTGAGATGTTAATCACAGGTAACTGCTCAATTACAGGCTCTGTCCCAGGCAGATGGAGCGGAGGTGGCTCAGATTGACAGAGGTGACAGCAGAGGTGGGGACTCCTCTCCTCCGACACTGCCAACAGCCCAAAGGTCTGGTCACAAACTATGTAGTAAAATGTTTTTCTCCCACACATCACCCTCCCGTGAGCTGAGCTGGTTCTAGCCCAGCCTTCCACGACCAGCCAGCCTGAACCTGGCACTTGGGATAAAGCAAAGTGTGGAGGCAGGTAAACTCTGAAGGGCCTCACCTAAAAATAAAAACACAGTGAAGGGGTGGTGGTCCAAGGGGACACTTCCCTTCAGACACACCCTGTCCCCAGTGTGAACATTAACTCTCTTAATGAGAGAGGTGCTGTCTCAGACTCTCCGTTTCAGGTTGATAATGAGTATTTTGCTACCTCCCTATCATTAAAAAAAGAAGAAAATCCTTCTCTTTTAGGCTCCTCAGTTCTTTAATCTTGGAGTCCTCCTCGGTCAGATGTGTGGAGACTTTTCTTTGTGAATCGGGAATAAATTCTCCAGCTTCTCTCCCACAGGTTTTAATCCCTTCTTTTGTTTCACCATGTGGTTGTGTAAGCAGTTCCCTTGAGAACAGGGCTCCAGGAATATATAATTAAATCAAAAGTTTGGCACTAATAAGTGATCTTATCAGTTTGTTGGGCTTTTTTCAGGTCTTTGTGTGATATTCCTAGGCTGCTCATTTGAAGTTATTTAATTACAAGGTCCCCACAATAGAGCCAGAGCCTGGGATGTTTTTTTTTTTAATGGCATATTCCATCATGTGTTATGATGCTTTGTGTGCCAGGTGACCTAGGAGGGGCTGACAGCTCTTCAGCTCTGTCAGTGACAGAGCTGACTCTGCAGAGATTGGTTTTGCTATGAGTAATTACCAAGGAGAACTCCTCTTCAAGCTCTAACAAAGCAAGTGGTTGAACCCCAGAATAGCTGTCACTGTCAAGCTGGGGCGCTGGAGCCCACTGGGGACCTTGCCCTGTTGGGGGCAAGAATGGAGGAGAAAGAAAGCCAAATGAAGACTTCCATTCCCCGTGGGTTTTTCTGTGTCCCATGCTGATCAGAGCACTGTGCCGCCTTCCGAGGTCCGCGGGCGGTGGAGGTGTGTGGCTGCCGTGACCTCCGCGGGGCGGGACGGTTGCCCAACGCAGGTTTCTCCATGGGTTGAGCCTCTCCATTGTTGAGCTCCCAGTGGTGATGAAGTATCAGGGTGCAGCCCTTGCCCTTGAGAAGCCTCAGGGCCTGAGTTGACTAGGTGTGAAGTTGTTTAAGTACTTCAAGATGAAGATAAGATATGGAGATTTAAAAAAACTCTCTTAGAAACCTGCCATCTGTTGAAGTGCATTCTAGGCAACGGGATGTGTATGCTTAGGATGGAGCTAAAACTGATAGGAAACCAGCGTTTGCAGAAGTCCCTCCTCTAGACCGTCTTCAAATCACCCAAGCACCTCTCTGCATCTTTCAGTGCCGAAATAATTTTGACAACTGACCTACATCTCCTCTCCAAAGAATGCGCAATATGATTGAGAATGGTGTGAAATGCGAGGGCAATAGCACAAAGGCAGGCACTGGCGTGGTGCGGTGGTGTGATCGCACGGTGGCACGGCAGCGTGTGCAACATGGTGCTGTCAAAACCCCAAAGCAGGTTTTGGTTTGTTTTTTTTTTTTTTTAAAGGATCCTCACCTCTATTCATGGCCGCTGGGCTGCTGGGGAGGTGAGAGCTGGACTGCCAGGAGCAGGGGGAGAGGGGGGTTGGTTGGCTTTCAACCCCAGGTAAGATCAGAAGGAGCTGCCAGCCAGGTGGAGGCAGGAGTGCAGGCTTCAACCACAGTTCCCCCACTGGATAATATTTTCCCAAATGCAGCCAAGCTGTATTTTCCCCTTTTGTTATTCTTTTGCCTCGTAAGATGTCAGAGACCCCTCTGCGTATCTGAAGTTTTAGGCTTTCAAACATTACGCGGTCTGCGATGGAAATGGGCTTTTAAACTGATCTGTTTGCTTGAAAAACCTTCAGTCTCGCAGCGAAAAGTGCCCCTGGGAAACCCTTCCCCCTCTTTAAACAGCAAATCTCAGCAATGCCAGCGCCATCTCTGGGCATGACAGTCGGTGGAAACCACTCCGCTCTCCATTGGCCACCTGAGGTGGGGTAAGACCTCTCCGTTGTTTTAATCCCTCGGCTGAGAACCTGCTGACTGATGCCCTGCAAGTGCCCTGGCGCGGTTTGCTGTGCACCTGAGCCCAGCGCGGCTTTTGGAGCTGCATCTCCTTGCAGCCCTCCCTCGGAACGTCAGGTGCTAATGAAATAAAAACTGAGTGGGGATCAGCCTTCCCGCACAGCGTCATCTTCAGGTCTCATGTTGTTGCTTTTCTACCCACTTGGAATGCCGCTCCATTTACTAACTTCTTATTTGCTTTCCTTCCAGCTTGCTTACCTATCATCACTAATTACAGAACAAACAATTGCACTAATACAGTAATGAATAGCAACCTTTTGGGTGGGTTTTTTTTTGTGTGTAGGTACACCTGGTTCAAACATTTAAGATAAATGTGAGTAACTTTCCAACTCTCCTCTCCTTTGCCTAGCAGCAGAATTTCCATCAATCCGTTCTGGGACGGTATGAGCCGGCGGCAGGAGGTTTTGCCAGGTAGGCAGAAGGAAAGGGCGTTCTGAGATTTCCTATAAACGCAGAGTTCAAGGGTTGCTGCTGAACACCATCCCCTTCCATTTTAAATTTTTTCCCCCTCTTGACTTTGTGCTGGCGTTATTGTGAGCAGTCCTCTGTGATCCCGGTGACGCTGAGCAACGCTAGCTTTGGCTGAGCTCAAACTCCTCACGGCAAGCCTTAGTGTGATCCCGAAGCCACAATTTCACCATTAATTCAGGAAGAGGAGATGTTCAGAAGGGAGGCTAAAGCCGGTGCCCAACGCAGCACAGCGCTTGGATGAAGCGCAAGCACAGCTTCATTGATTTCCCCGCTGCTCTGTCTGAATTTCAGGGTATCTCTTCGATCTGGACCTGGGATCACAACGGAACAAAAAGCACGGCAAATCCACTATTAAGTACATCAATAAAAACACCTCACAAATTAAGCCCAAGTAAGCCTTAAAATGTACCTGGGAATAGGAAATTACCTATTGTAAGTGAAATAGATGTTGATAGAAAGCATTCAATTAAAAAGGAATTAGTGTTTCAGTTAATCTTGCTGTATTTCCTTTCGTCGTTGTATGTGGTTGGGCAGAGGCATGTCCCTGCCTGGACTGGGAATGGCTCTGCCTGGGGACCGGCTTCACCCTGGACCTACACAGCCTTTCTGGAGGATACTTTGACCGATGTGATATGACTTGGGAGAACAGCTTGTTTTCAGTGAGTCCCCATAACTCTTCATTTTTTTAAAAATCCTCTTCTACTCTAATGATACCACGTCCTTCACCCTCTGGACTTACTGGTGTTTCTGAAAGGCAGGTGTACAATTCTGCTACAAATCTGCTTACGGGGAGATATGATCTGCCCAATGGAAACAACCTCTGAGTCACGTGCTGGACTGGTTTGATGTTATTTCAGAGTAGTTTTGCACTAGGATAAATCAAGAGTCACTTTTTGAGGATGCAAGCATCCACCATTTGCAAGACTGTAACGAATCACCCTCTCTATCTATTCAAATGGACCACTACAATTATTACCAATTCTAGAAATAATAGAAACATCCAAGTGAGGCCTCAGAAAATTGTGAATTTGGCTCAAAGGGCTTGAGCTCTTCCTCCTGTAGTGGAATGCATCTGGCTTGGGTAGAAATACGCCTTTGGGGAAAGGAAGGGCGAGCTGCTCACCTCTCCGTGTGTCTCCAGCAGCTGAGGATTTAAGAAAAATGTCAAATACAGGTGTTACTCCATGGATTCAGGGCAGCAGCTTGGTGCAGTGCAAAGGACTGGGATCGGGTGAATGCTGCGGTGTATCTTGCAGATCAACAGCTATCAGGCAGACAGGAGACAGGATCATCTATGCTGAAATGGTGGGGACTGGGTGGGGTGAGATGCAGCGCTTGCATGGTGTCCCCTTGGGCTTCTCCTTGCAGAATCTGTTTGTCTGGGCACCCTGTGCATCCGTCAACTCTGTCCTGGGTCTCCCCTCTTGCTCTCCTGGGGCTTGCAGAGCTAGAGGTGTGAGCAAACACGAGAGAAAAGCCAACAAGAGAGAAGGTGTCTGCTGCTTTCAGTGCCCCAGGAGAGGCTGAAACGCTCTGTGAGAGCCAGCTCGCAGTGCTGGGCTGTGGGGATGCCCCCTCCCTGCAAAACGGGTGGCTGCCATCTGGACACTAAACCGTGTCACAAAACTGAATGTGGACGTTGGGAGGGTTCGTGGGGAAAGGAGGGAGCGTGCAATCTTCAGAGCGAGGTTCCAGTGCTTCAGCTGTTTCCTTGGTGTGGTCTCCAGCAGGACACAGGTTGATTCAGGATGCTCATCCTTTTGTGTCAGACTCTCCCTTCGGTTTGCTGTATCCACGCTGATTCCCTGGGTCCGCGCTGTATAATTGAATGAGCACACCTGATACAGATACAACAAGGTCTCTGTTGCTGACTTTACCACTTTGTAGGCCCTGGTTTTGTGTCTGCATTTTTACTGGTGTAAAGCACTAGGGAACGCTAGTCCTGCTGCTGCCAGAGCCGTGGAGCAGGGCAGTAACCACCAGCGTCCCGTGCTTGCATGAGCCGTGGTGAGATGCTGGACTGCAGCAAGGGAACGCCTGGGATGAGGTGGTATCCTTAGCCAGACCAGGGCATGCAGAGGCCAGGCAGTAGGAAATCCCGGGTGAGCGGGGAAGGAAGGACGTGCTCTCCTTGGCGGCCATTCACTTGCACACCAGGAACGGGAATTGTGTGTCGTCCTCAGGTCACGGCTCCACCTCTCAGGAACAGCTTTCATCACCTGGCCCCAGTGTTTCCCCAAGAGTTAAGAACATCGACCTGCTGGGACGTGTCTGCAGCCTCCAGAGGTGAAGGAAAGACCAGGGCTGGGGTGGAGCCACCCGCACCCCTGCCACTGCAGTATTTCACAGGGTACGGCACTGACAAGGGCTCCTTGTCCCCGTGCTGGATGTTTGTGCTGCTAGAGGCGGGTGCATGGGCTGTGTGCTGCCTGGATGCTCCCCTGCACCCACCCCGGGTCCTGCAAGAGCTGCCCCGGTGTCCAGCCTTCCCCAGTGCCACCGACCTCCGGCGATGAGATATCACAACTGGTGATGGCGCACCCACATGGTGCACAAGAAGGATGGGGTCCTCAGGCCTTTGGAGGAGGGGGTCTCTGTGTACAGCTCCTAAACTTCAGCTGGGTTTGGGGCTGGAGCTCAGGGTGCTCCTCTCCCACGTGAGGGTGCCTGCCAGGCTGGGTGCTGCAGCAGCAATGGGTGACGAAGCCTCCTCTGCAGATACCAACGCAGTTTACGTGTGAGATAAGCCCTGAGCTGTACCGCACGGAGAGGAGCAGGGAACTTCTGGGAATTTTAGACATCTGGAGAACTTTAATGTAGAAAACACAGATGTTTATAGATGCTTTCTGCAGGGTCAGGGAGGTTTGAAGATCATCATTTCGTGCTTGGGCATCTAAGTCCTTTTGCAGATTTCTTGGCTCCACCGTTCGCTTCTGCAATGGCAGAGGAATGATCAGAATTAGAGCAGCATACAAGTTGCTCAGGATAAATGGGCTTGCCACATCCACGTGGAACAAATCTCTCTGTGCCTCACTTTCCTTCTAATCAAAGTTAACACATTAATAATTATAGAGATGTTGGGAGGATCATTAATGTGGGGCCAAAGCCTCAGACTTACGTATGAAGTTGCATAGGAGTTCAAAGTGCTGTTACTGTCAGTTTATCACTCATTACATTAAGCCAATTAATTTTTCAAGGTTGACCAGCAGGTATTCTGTGTCTAATATTAAACAAATTGCATTATGCTTATAGCCAAAGTACTTCTCTTCCTGTTTTGTGTGAGAGCCGTTCTCACCATTTGGTCACCACTAGGACCAATAACATGTAATGGGGATCTTTCAACAAGAGGCAACGAGGGCAACTTCCTTGACCTGGATAAACAGCACTGGGCAAAAAAAACCCTCCGACAGCTCCAGAGGGTGCTGGGGGGACTGGAGTGGGGACAGGCATAAACCGGTTCCAAAGGGGAGCTTGGAATTAGCACTATCCCTTTGCCATTTAGTTACAATACTGCCTTTTGCTTTAAAATAAGACTTAGATAGCATATGCTCAAAATACTGCCCGTTAATTAGGTAAAAAAGCTAAGCCCTCCTTTCCTCCCCAGGTCCAGGGGAGCTGAGGGCACCAGCCTCCCCGGCACGCGGTGAGAGGTGATTTACTGTAGCCCCAGCACAACGGGTATTTTCTGGGGCCACAGCACATAGACATGCCATTGATAGTTCTGCCTTTGTTTTGATTGCTTCCAACTGCAGAATGAGTGAGACTTAATTGGCAGAAATGACCTCATTCCTGGCTTGATGAAGGTCTCCATATGTGTTTTATAAATAAAGTAGCCTTTTCAACTGTTTTATCACTTGGAGGTTTCAGCAGACTAAATATGATTTATGGGGTTTTGCCTCTTTCCCTGCACGGGGGCTACTTCTGATCATCCGCCCGTCCTGCAGCCGAGGACACTGGCACATCAGGAGCTGATGGGAGCATCGCCTGTGCTCGCTGGTGCTGCTGCCAAGGCTCTGGAGGTGGCCAGGCATCACCCAACCCCTCCCTGGGTGTTTGCCCAGCCCAGAGCATGGCTGAGTAAAGGATTTCCGTGGGGTTTGCGTATCGTATTTGGCAGCATCAGCCCCGTCCGTGCAGCGTGCGTGACCCAACGGGGCTGCACGCTGCTGTCTGCAACCGGCTCCTCCGTGGCACAGCTGGGGCTTGCCCCGACAGCGCTCGCAGGCGATGGTTGCATTGGCTGCTGGCCGAATTCCCCCGCTCCCTTTCTTATTGTGTTATAATAAAGGAATAAAGTAAATATATGTGTTAAATCAGGCTTGCGCTAATTATTTGGGCTACAGCGTGTGGCCTCCTGCAGCACTGGGAAAGGCTTTTACAGGAGACCCCCAAGGGGCGCGTCCATCCCCCTCGGCGCCTGAGGGCAGTGGCTGAAGATGAGCTTCAGCGCAGGCTCTGCGGGCTGCTTGGTCCTCCCAAATCCACCCAAGGTGAAGTCAGAGGCAGAGGCGGAAAGATGAAGAGCGGTTGGATGATGCTAGCCAGGTGCTAAGCTGTGAAACCTGGAACAGAGCTCTTAGAAGAGGTTGTTAGACAAACAGCAACAGAGAAAAAAGAATGAAGAGAAATAAAATCACGGCCTTGTGTGTCAAATCCCCTGCTTACTCCACTCTGTATCACTTCAAACCTCTTTGCTTTCATGTAGCTGTATTGCTTAATCCAAGCTTCCAGAAATCATGAGCTTGGCTTAATATTAGAGCTGAGAAATGTTTTGTGTCAGGCTCTTTTATTTGCTTTCTGAAGGTTGAACGTTTTGCACTCTTGTGCCTTTCAAGAAGGCTGGAAATGCCTTAAGTAGGAAAATGAAAGCTTAAATCGTTAGGTTAAAAACCGATCTGAGCTCTAAATCACCAATAAAGACGGGCGACTTACAGTAAAATGGTGAGAACTGAAAATACCGTTAGATGTTTATAGAAATAAAGAGACGAGGTCTGTTGAGGGGGCTTCTGGTGTCTGAGCATTTGGTATCCCAAACTGCCTGGAGAAAAGCATGCTAATTTCCTTGGATTACTTGATCATGGTTCACTGAGTTCAGATTTTCTTTCCTTTCTTATCTTGCTGCTAATTCAATAGCAGCGAATGGTCTGGTGTACGAATTCGCACGGCTAAGCACGTGGTTTGGGAGAAAGAAAATCTTTTCTAACAAAGAAAGTTTCCTACCTGAAGTGCAGGGGGGGAAAAAAAAGAAAGAGTTGGTTTTATGGAATTGTTAGTTCTGAATTTTTACAAAACAAGTGAAATGAGAAAGCTGGCCTGAAACAGCTGGATGTGAAATTCCAAGCAACAGGATTTGGGATTTTTGTGCTGGACTGGATGCAGCTTGATGGCAAAGCAGGAATTCGGAGGCGGCGCGGGAAGCAGCCAGGGAGGCCAAGAGAGGGTTTGGGCAGGGTGCAGGATGGGCCACTCCTGCTTTGCACCCATGGGCTGCTCCAAGCAAGGCTCCTGAGAAACCAGGTCCCATTCCCATAATCAGTGCAAGGCACTGCTCCCATCGCAACTCAAGGCACACTTCTTTTAGAAATGGAGGATCCATAGCAAGGATTAAGGGCACTGCGAGGGCGTTTTCCAGCTGTGGTACACAGAGGGACAGCACAAGCAGGTTTGACACCGTTCTTCCTGGAGAAACCCCCTTGGGGCAGGACAGCCCGACAGCCCGGCTTCTGCTGGGGTTCATCTGGAGGAGTTGCTAAGGTAGCATGGTCAAAAATGAGACCTGGCTGCGCACCGTGACTGCAGCGACACGGAGACGCGGTGTTTCCCCTCATGGAAGAAAGGCAGAGGCACTGCAGTCAGGTTTTCCACGTGCTGCTCGCCACAAGGCATGCAGGAGGGAGCCCGCTGACGTTGAATGAAATCCTTCCTTTGTGGCTGGCGGGGAGGGAGAGAAGCCCTGTGTTATTTCTGTGCTGACGGCATATCTCCAGGAAGGTTATTTTGGTTTTGGCTCTCCTTCCCTTAAAGGAATGGCGCTACGTGAAAACCCAAGAAGGTCCATTCGTGACCATAACGTTTTTGGTTGGGGATGAAACAAAGCATGCTCCTGCCCTGCTGAGGTGGGAAGAGAAAAATAGCCAGAGAAACCTCTGCTTTTGCCTCTTTTGGAAGTTACAATGGAAGCTTCCCAGCAAACGGCAAGCATTTCGAGGCAACACTTGAGATGTGTGCTCGCCTGGAGTGGAATACCAGACACCACCAAAGAGTCCCAGCTGGAATTTTGTCTCTGCGCAGCAGGGGCTGGTGCCAGGGTGAGTAAGGGAGCTCTTCTCCTGAAAACCACCGCGGACACAGCTCCTCACAGATGTTCTTTCACCAAGGGCTGAAGCAATCCGCTGTTATTTCCAAATGCGCTTTCCTGGATGCTCAGCCCAAGGGAAGGACGGCTCCTCCGGGGTCAGGGCGGGCGGGTGTTTGCAGCATGGGTCAGGGGACGTGTCCATCGGGTGGGGGACAATACGGCCAGGTCAAAGACTCCCTGAAAGCGCCAGTCCTCAACGGTGCGGGGAGGTGGGGGGGTCTGGCACGAAGGGCACAAGTGCTCAGCTCGGGCTGCCCCGGGAGCCCCCACACCCTCTGCCCTTCCCCAGCCTGCAAAAATACTGACCATCCTCCTCATCTGGCAAAGGTGAACTGCGGGGGAAATGGAAGGACTATTGATTAAGATTTGCTGGACAATTCGCATGCCTGTCCCATGCGGATCGAAGAAATATTCTTGCTCTATCCCGCCCTTCGTGTCGGAGCCGCTCTTTATTCAGCCGATTTCTCGGGAGAAATCTGGGGAGAGGGAGTGTGCCTGCCAGAGATGTGAGCTGAATAGCAATCACTAAACCCCCCTCCTACACCAGCTCCTGCTCCTGCTGTTCCATATTCCTGGTGGCAGAAACATTGGAAACAGATTTTCTGGGTGCAGAAAAAAGAAAAACTGAATGGCCGTCAACATGCCAAATGACAGAACGCATTTTCCTTGCACAGATAACATTTTGGATTGTGCTAACGAACACCCAGGTTTCCCCGAAACCTCTAAGCATCGCAGAGTTTTTATAATAATGTTTGCATTAGGCTTCTGGTGGGCTCAGGCTTTCGGAATTATATTTGAGCTTCCTTAGCTTTCAGCACCATTAAGCATATTTTAAAAACACATTAAAAGGAATATGTCAACTTGGTTTAGGCTGAAACTTTCATTGGGAAAGGAAAAGTGGTCAAAAGAAAAATTTTACAAAATACAAATGAAGCGGGGGTGTTTTCATTAAAGGACAGAATAAAGAAAATATGTTATTCCAAAATAAGTCCCTTTCTCATTTTTTTTTTTTAATCTATAGGCTGGGCAACTCAAACACATTAACTTTGTGCTCATGAATGAGGAAAACTAAGCGACCAGAACCCAAACTGCTCCAGGTGATGTGAAACAAAACTCTTTGGTTTTGGGAAACAAACCAAAACTGGAACACCAAATGCAAAAATATGTGAAGTATCACCAGAAGCACCTGCAGGTTTAAACAGAAACCTTTAACTGAGACATGGTTTGTTTCCTTGGCAAAGAACATAGGAAATTTTCCTTTTATTTTAATGTTTCCATCAATTAAGAGACCCAGACTTTTCCCAAACTCCAGCCTGTAGTCTTCAACCTCCAGGGACCATTACTGAGAAGCCCAAATTCTCAGTTCTTGCTCTGCAGAAAGGTGACTTAAACGAGGCTCCGCTCCTTTCGCCGCCTTTTGTTGCTCTGAAGAATAGTACGGGTGTTGTTTGGAAGCAAACTGGGAAAGCAGCGCTGGGTGAAGCAGCGTAGAGGTAAGGGGGAAGCCCAAGAGCCTGATACAGGCGCAGCATCCTGCGGGACAACCCTGGTCCCCAGCCCTGGTCCCCAGCCTGGGCTGGGCACCACAACCCGGTGGGGTGGGCTGGTGTGTTGCAGCTCCGTGCGTGGAAAAGCAGGGGGTACAAAGGGATGGGAGACCTTGGTAGCCTCTCAGCTCTTGGGGCAGGCTGGCATCGTGGGTGGTTATGTGTTGGGGTTGTCCTCCCACCAGCTGCCCGTGTCGTGCTTGGAGGAGACCCGTGGGCTTCGTCATCGACTTCTCCTCCCTCAGGAAATCATTGTGTGAAAGCCCATGTATTTTCTGTGGCTCCTAGAGGTAACGGGCAGTCGTGACAGAAGAAGGGACAATGTTAATGACATTAATAATGGCACAAAGCCTCCAAGAAGGCATCTAGAAGCCGTGCTGCATAATGGGCCCATGGTCTCCAAAACGTAAAGTCTCCTTGAAAAGCATGGTGCACCTTTGTGTGGCTGCCCTTTAAGTGAGTTTTTCTTTAAATCTAGCAACAACTAAGGTAATAATTGATAAAAACACGTGCAGCATTGCTTCTCCTCTGCCTAATGCCACTGTTTTTCTGTTGGCTTCAACACCAGTCAGGTCTTCCTTCTGGGCTGCTGTGAAAAGAGGAAAGGCAGGACGTAACCGTCTGGCCACGCCACGGCTTTTCATCTGCCTCTGATTTTTGTAATGGGCACAGTCAACAGCTCCCTGTTTGCTACCCTTGTATATGGCTTAATATGGCAAACACAACACCGCCTGCCAAGCTGTGTGTGCTACCATGTATGGTGAAAAGGAGTGACCTCCCCAGCGCGGAGGCAGAAATTCTGCTTGCTACATATATGAAGAATAAAATAGATAATACGAAGCTCTGGCCCTCTCCTTGTTTGGGTCAGCAGTATAGGAATGCCCAGTTATAAATAGGAGAAAATGTGCTGTCGGGCAGATAAGGAAAGCAGCAGTTTACACTGATTTAGGGGAACTGCAGGTTTTTCCATGCAGAAGAGTCTGCGGCTGGAAAATCACTTTGAATGTATGAGAAAGGCAAGAATAAAAAAACAACAAAGGTGATGATATTTTTTAAGTCCCTAAATATGTATTTATCTAATCAGAGAAATGCAAGTTAAGTGTTTATGTTTTATTATTATTAATATACAAGATATAATTACATAATATAACATTTTACTTATTATTATATTTTGTATAATATAAAAATAATTATATAATATACATGCTGATGCTGCTGGGAAAAGGGTAGAAAAAAGGATAACAGTGTTGGAAGATAACTCAGACTTAGCACAAAATGGTTCTGTGTCAGCTCCGTTTGGAAATCTGGCACGATCAGAGCGTACAGCTTAAATCACCAGGTTGGGAAGAGCGGAGAGTGGGAAGAGTGGTTATGGTGTTGCGGGTTCAGATTCCCATGTGCATCCTTCCTGAACCACTAGTGAGGGGGGGACCCAAGGTGGGTAGGGACCCCAAGCGGCATCGGATAGATGGATCAATGCCGATGGGTCAACGTGATGCTGTTATTCCCCAGTTTGCTTTTGAATTGCGAGGAAATGTCCTGTGCTCTTTGTTGAGGCTGTGGTTGTTGGAAAATGCTGAGAAGGAAAGCGAACCCTTCAATCCCTCGGTGACGCCCTGACCAAGGGCAGGGGAATGACCCCCCCAGCCTGGTGGGGGCTGAGCACAGGGGAAAGCTGCAGGCCCAGAAACACTGCTGAGTGGCCAAGAAATGCAGTATTTTAAAAAGCTGAGATATTTTCTTAGGGATGAGCAAATTGGGTATCTCCACAGATACGATCTTCTTGAAGTTTTCTTTTTGTAGTTTAAATAGCTTGATCTGAATTTTCATCCAAATTTCAGAAAAAAAAAATAATAAATTCTCCTAGTATATGAATCTCGCTGCTAAGCTGCAGCCAGGGAAAGGGTTCTGTATGAAGCTGTAGCATTAGAAACCTTCGTCCTTGGGGTAAAGAAGAAGAACTTAAAAAATATTCATTCCCATGTGTTTACACAAGAGACCCTAACAGCTCCAAGGGGGCCTTTAGAATTAATTGGGAGAGTGCTCTCTGCTGTAAAAGGTCCCTAAATACGTATTTAGCTAATCCAGGCTTTGAGCACCGCTCAGATGTTTGCCTGCCACCGGCTGTAACAGCTCTGGGGCTGCAGGCACCACGGTGTGTCCCGGCAGTGCATCCGTCCCCTCCCGACAGATGGGTGTCCCCATCCCTGTGGGGTGGCTGTCCCTGGAGCATCATCACCGTGCTGGACCTGGCTACTGCTGCATCCTTTTGGCACTGCCTGTTACCTGCAGCTCCACCAGCCAAACAGGCTTGGAGGCTTTTTGCCCATTTCCATGGATAACTCCACCAGCGATGGCTTCTTTGCTGAAGGATCTCCAGGGTCACCTTGGGAAAAATTTCCCCCCAGCCTTCAGAAGTGGCTTTCTTAGCTAAATCCCAGCATCGTTAAGGGGAACAGGGGTAATTTCCTATTTCAGGGCTGGCTTTCACTCAGCAGCATCCCAAGTAACCCTTACTGGCTGGATTTGGATGGATGCTGTCAAATCAGCTGTATTGGGTTTTGCAGCCTGTTTGTAGGGGTGGAAAGGGTGTGAAGTCTGGGGATAGGGGTGGGTCCAGCCCCTCGTCCACACTGGGACAAGGAGGCTCCTTGTTTGTGTCCATGGTCCCTTTGGGTGGAAGGGGGTAGGCAGCATCGTGTGGGGCGCCAGGGCAGATGTTCCCTCAACTGAGATGACAAACTTTGCCGAAGTGACGATGTGACCATCCGCCTGTATCACGTATGAGCGTTACACACGTTCACACGATACAGAAATTATTCTGCAACTTTGGTCCAGGCTTGTTCCCCGTAACTAAAATCCAAGCTGAGTTAACGCCACGCTACAGGGTCTACAAAGAAATCTTTGGTATGACCTTTATTGAGGACTCTGCTCTCTGGGAAAAAAATATATTCAGCAACTAAGTGGTTAAATCAAAATAACAAGGGTGATTTATCTAGTAGCTTTCCCTGGCTATACTCAAGGGGGGCATATCTACCTATTTGTCAAGTCATTGACAATAGCCTATTTCTTTCTTCCTACCCGTATGCTTTATTAAAGAAACACTTGACCTACCTGTCATATCAAACTGCTTCCTTTATCCAAAACAGAATAATATAGACATTTCCCTTAAGGGAATCCTGATGCAAATATATAAGGACAGGTTGCCAATTTGTTGAGCGTATTAGGGTACAGAAAACTGTCAAGGGAAACAGCTGTAATACAGACTGTTCTAACAAGCTCATTTTTCTTTTTTTCCTGTGATACTTTTGGTCTCTCTTTAGTTTATATTATACGATTTGTACGTTACGATTTTTATGGACAGCTGTCAGCTGCAACCCGTCTTTTTCACTCTGAAAAAAAGGAAACCTTCCGACTCCCGAGCATTGCTCTGATTTATTATTTAGTCCTTGACAATAACTGTCACGGACCCTTCAGCTGCACATAGCACAAGTTATGGGAAAGGGGAAGGAAAAAGCAGCAAAGCTTGCGATGGAGAAGAGAAGGCTTGGACTGTGATTTAAAAGGCGCGTATTTTCACGTGAAGCCACGTAAATACATGGTGACACTTCCCATTTTCACCTGCCTGCTTCTATGCTGAAGAAAGCGCTCACTGTCTTGCCCTGGACGGGTGGTTTGGGCAATGAGTCAATTCTGAAATGATGCAGAAAGGTCCAAATGCGGCTCTTTGCACAACCAAGCTTTGCTGTGGCCGAGGGCTGTAACTGGGAGCCAAGCTGCAGGAATTCAGGTTTCCCAGCGGCACGGTGGTTAATCCTGAGCCACTCAGTCCCCAGCACTGGTTTTGGTGCACAGGTCCAAAACGTCACCGGCTTTCCAGCAAGGCGTTTTGGTGATGTTGTACAGACCCTCATCAGTTTCCAAGTGAAATCCATAATTTTCAGCAACTGGAATCTCCCGAGACCAGAAAAGATTAAGAGCCAAATCCATATAATTAGAGGTCTACTTCGACTCGTGGACAAGGCAAAGGCTGTGCTACAAGAACAAAGAGTAGATTAAAGATGTGAGTCCTGTTTCACTTTGGCTGCTGCTCCACTGAAATCAGTGGGGTTACCCGAGGGATTAATTAGTCAATTTATGCTTGTTTGCATAAAGGATGACATAGATCATCAGCTGAATAAAAGTGACTCAGCAGGACAGAGCGAAACTTCGGGCGGTGCAAGTCAGGGCAAGAGGGGAGAGAATTACCCACGTCGGGACCGAGGTCGCCGCTCGGGCTGATGGGGTTGCTCTGCCGGAGCATCGTGCCTCCTGCCTGCCTCTAACCAGTGACCTGCCGTGAGAGGTGACCACGGGCTTCTGCATCTCCTGTGAAAGTCAGATCACCCTAAGAAAACGCTTTTAAAGGGCGGTACAAATATTTGGGCAGAGCAGAAAAGGAGCACTGGGATCACCGCGTGAAGGGGTGCACAGCAACGGTCTGGTGTTCCCCCCTTGGTCGGAACTTCTGCCCCCGTTCCTGCTTAACAAGCCATCAACGTGTCTTTACCCCCAGCCTTGGGTTCCTCTTCTCAAAGGTGCAAAAAAGTGATTCCTAATCCTGTCTTTTAAAGTGGGAGCACCCAAATGAAGATAAAGAGCAGTAGGTGGCATCCTGGTCCTGCTGAAATCCTGAGGAGTTTTCTCGTGCCCCTTTCCAGGGCTGAGAGCTCATCCACAGATGTTAAATATCGGCAGGGTGGAAGGAGGGAGGGCTGGTGGGCTGGTGTCTCTGCAGTGGGCCAGGCTGCCCGTGGTTTTAGGGGACATTTTGCTGGCACATGGTGCACGAAGGAAAGCAGTCAGAGATGGCACTGTGTGGCTGAGGAGGAGAAGGTCCTAAAAGCATGTTTGTAGCACTGGCTCTGCCTTTAGAAAAGTTTGAAGTCATTAATAGGCTTTCTATAGCGAACACTATCCGAACCAGAAATGAATGCTACCACTGAAGTTTAACAAAGTGGAGACAGCAAAAAATATCTGCCTGTTCCCTTGAGATACAGCAGAGACTAGGGGAGAGGGGCCATCAGACACCACTTTTCTGTTCTGGTTTTGTAAATACACATACCCTGTCCATGCTCACCAGCTGACGAGCATTTTCTGGCAGAAGTGAAAGCATCGCCTCGTTTTTGTACATGCTTTGAGCCTGCAATGCATTTTCTGGGGCCAAACTGCAGCTCAGACGTAGCGACAGATGCGCGTATCACTGGGACTGGAGTGGAGCCAAAAGCTTCCCCTTTTTTTTACCCTGCCACTGCCACACGTGATGACACTTCATGATCTCTTGTCTAAATAGCAATGCGCTGGAAAAAAGAGCTGAATACCCGGGGGGATGGTGGTGACATGGAGGTGAATGCGTTAATGCTCACGGTGTATTTGGTAAATCCAAATCCCTCGGCGCAACCCTGTGTCTGCAGAGCGCTTGGTTGCAGCGTGTTCCGAAAATGGGGGGCAGCGGGACAAGTTGGAGCAACCCTGGTAAAGGATGGGTGGGGGGACTGCGGCACAGCCTCCCGGGGACCAGCGACAGCAGCAGCAATTAAACGTTGATCAAATATTGTCCTAGGAGCTGCTCGCCCAAGTCACGTGAGATACCCAGTGGGCCAGATCCCCTGGAACGAACCCAGTGTGTTCCAGCGAGGAGCTGAGTCACGGGTCCTGGGGAATGGCTGTTAATTAGCGGTAGACAACTGTTTCCTGGGGGAAGGTTGAAAAACAAGTATGGCTCAATCGTACTTTGGAAAAGCCACATCTTGCCAACAGAGGGGATTTTTAACACTTTTTCTGAAAGGGTGTCCAGGTGTGAGTGCCGAAACGTTCAGGCAACCTTGGTGTGAACAGATTGATCTGGGGATTTTGTATTATGGAGAGAAATAGTTCCAATATTGCAGCATCCACAGCAAAATCACACCAGACTCCGCTTATGTTGAAAAGTAGCTCATTTGGTTTTAATTCATCCTGTACCACGAGGTTACAGCCTGGTTTAGTTCCTGCTTGCTTTTTAGCAGCTTTCTGTTACTTTTTTCTTTTTTTTTTTCTTTTTTTTTTTTTTTCCTGGAGCTTGTGAATTGCAAGGTCAAGCTAAAGTCAAACTTTACCATTTCGGTGATGAAATGCAAGCAGATGTGGCTGTTTCATGTGACACTGCGCCCGCCCCGCCACGCTGGGGTCTGTGGGTGGTGCCTGGCACCCCGGACCACGTCCGCTCCCTTGCAGCTCAGTGCTGCCAGTTCTCCGATTCGGATTTCAAAGCGGGTGCCAGGCTGGCCCCGTTCATCCCAGGAAGGTGACCAGGGAAATTGCTTTAAACTTCAGCGCCTGCCCGGAGCACGGTGCCCACAGCTGCTGTTTGCTCAACCTTAGGAAGGCGTGTAGGCAGGTGGGTGATGGTTTGTGATGGTATTTTCCTTCATAACAGTTCATGGCATCAGAGTCTGGTTTCCTCAGGGACATCAGGCTCTGCCTGCTGGCAGGGAGCTACGTGGTACCAGACCTCCAGTTATGGCTCCATCCCTTTCTGCAGATCTGTTCATTTGCTCTCTGCATCTCTGGTGCGGTTTGCAAATGATGATCCCTTGGCCTTGAGTAGGATGGACCCTCCTACCCAAAATTAGACTAAAATAACTCACCCAGCCCCAGGCTGCTGCTGAGGCCAATGGCACTTCTCCATGGAGGTCATCGTGCTGCTCATTGCTCACGCCCGTTCGCCTCTTCCCACCCGTGAAAGAAAACACTGATTCCCAGGATGCTGGGCATATGGCTCAGAGCAGAGTGCCCAGGCACGCTGGGAGGATGGCACCAGCCATTCCTGCGCTCTCCTCCAGCCATCTCTCACTCAGGGCATTTCCCTGCATTTGATAAGTCATGGATGGGTTTCACCACCATAGTGCAAAACATCCAGAATCTACTCCTGAGTTTGCCTCTAGATATAGAAATAAAAGCACAACCTGCTTAGACGGGGCAAGATGGGTTTGGCAGAGAGGATTCCCCTCACGCCACAGATCCTGCACCGTGGGTCTGGGTCACTCAGTGCTGTTCGTTCATGGGCGTGAAAAACTCATTAAGCTATTCTGCACGAGACTGGTAAAGGGTTGAATCTTGCTGGTTTACGTTCGTGACCCCATGGAGTGCAGTGAAGCTGTAGTAATTCGAAATATTTCCCTTGGCTGTCTTGCTGAGGTTATTTATTATGGAGGCAGAAAATGTACATGAGGTTGTTCTCTTTTGTGGTGATGGTGAGAAATACAAGGTAAGCAGCGCCGTGGAGAATTCACAAATTTCTAAAGAAACCTGAGGATGTGCCCTGGAAATTTCTCATCTCTTGGTTTGTGTGCATGTGGCTCCGTTGCTTGTTTGCAGAACGGGATGTAAATCTTCCTATCAATGAAAATTGCCCAAGTAACACGAGGCAGCATATTCCTCCCTCAGAAAAATCACAACCAGACAATATTTTTCTACCTACTTTCCACCTTACATTTTTCCAGGTCTACTTTTGTTCTATGTTAGCTAGGAGAAATATTCCCAGAGGAATGCCAAACCCCCAAATCCTTCTAAAAATTTGAAGTAGTCTTGAAATAGAAAAAAAAGGGGGCGGCGGCTGGAGCCCTCTGCTTTGGTCAGCGGGGATGCTGCGAAGGCAGCCTGCTTTCCTCGCCGCAGCGCTCTCCCCGATGCTCCTTTCCAAAGCCTTTGCTTGACGCTGTTTTGTTCCCGTTGGGATTAGCGTGACCCACTTGGTGTGGGAGGAAACGCTGTTGGAGTCTGAGGAGTGGCGACGGACACAGGGCAGGACCGGCGGTGTCCCACGTCTCGGGAACATCGCGGTTTTCTCGCTGAGATGCGTGGAGCTGGAGCCGCTTCCAGACATGTGTTTGCAATTTCTTGTTTGGTCTGCCTCGGTTCTGAGCAACGGCGCATTTTTTGATTTGCCTGCTGAAAGGGTTTCACACTTTTGGATGCTGGCGTTTGATTAGTTTTGATGATAACCACAGTAGTACAATCCCGACTTCCAGATTGCTCTCCAGCCTGACGCTAAGCAGCCACCCATCTCCAAGGCTGAAGAAATTCACACGTGCATTTGATTTTTTCTTTTTATGAAGATGCAAAAAAGCCACCAAAAAAAAATATTAAAAAAAATTAAAAAAAATCCCATTTCTCGTCCCTTCACTTAGGGTAGCGTCTGCGTGAGCCTGTTCTAGGGAATAGGACGGGCTCTATCAAGAACAGAGTGGCTCCAATTCCTTCTTTTATCATCTCCCTACGCTAGTTATCCACCTGAGTAATTTTTACAAACTTTGTTCCATGAAGAGCTGTATTTGTCAAGAGTCTGTGATTTAAAAAAGAGTTACTGGACTCTGGAATGAAAATCACTGGGAATTCTTGCCCAGAGATAACATCGTATGAAGATGACAGAAAAGAGCATTTCTATCACCCCTTTTTCCCTGCCTACTAATGGCTTTGATACTCATTATTTCTCAAATGCCAGGAGTAAAAACTCTCCAGAGTACCAATTAGCTGTGCCCAGCCTGGATACGACTGCTCTCATCCAGGGCGTATTTCGAGATGCTGAAGCTCTCTTTGGGAAAAGGCAATTTGTGTGCAGCTATGTTTGGTGTTTTTCAAGGATTTCATCTTCTCGGGAAATAGAGATGGACTCATCGTTAATTCAATTAAAACCCAAGCTTTTGATGAATTGACTTTAAATATAACCAATTACCATAAACGGGAACCTGGGGTCTGTGCTTGCAGATCATTTTTATCTGCCTCACTTATATTTTATTAGGGGTTATACATTCTCCAAAAAAGAAGAAGTGGCACTTTGAATTTCCTTCTGACTCAGCTGCTTGTCCTCTCTACAACCTTTCCCATCTGCTTTTGCCTTCTTTTAAATTTAGACACTTGAAGGGTGACAGCGACAGACTCGATTAGTGTGCAGCTATGGTGGTTTTTTGCCTTGCTGTTGCTTAAGCATCCTGCATATTTAAGGCACTTTTTTTTTTTTTCTTATTTCAAACAGCGAATGCGGATAATTGAACAGTTAAAATCGTAATGGTTTGGGTTACAGCTCGGGGCTGACTCGGCTCAGGATGGCAGTGATGCCAGTGGTGCCAATAGTGGTGCCTTGGCAATGCCGGGGCTCAGCCCTTCCCGGCAGTCGTTCCCGCCGGCAGCCCTCTCCCGAGGTGGTGCTCTCCCTGCTTTGCAGATTAGGAAGCAGATCTGCTAAGACAGCCGCTTTGCTCACATGAATAGCTCCATTGAGTCCAACATGGCTATTAAGTGAGTTACGTTCAATAATATATTAAATCTTTGCAGGGCCTAAGGCAACTTGGAGGAGGTTATTTAAGAAGTCTGCCCTTGCCTTTTGCTTCAGCCACAAAACCATCCTTGTCGGAGCCCGCTGCTTTCCCACTCCTAATTTGGTGGCTCGTGCAGTGTTTTGCCCCATTCCCCTTGCAGCCACGAGCCCTCTGGCCAGCGTCCTGCCCCCTTCTGCCTCTCCCTCCCTCGCCCCAGCCCAGCCACCCCCCTCCACAGCCCCTTGCACCTCCCCAACCTACCTGTATTCCCTTGAATATTATTTTTCAGTACTTTAATGGGAGCAAACTGAGAAAAAAAAAAAAATCCTGACCCCAGAGGAGCAGCTTCCACCCTCCCTCTGCAGCCAGAATAGCTCCGGCTTTTATAAAATTGCAATACTGGCCAAAGCAACAGAGGGAGCTGCTGCCGGTGGCGGGGTCCAGCAAAGCACCACGAGCTGTATCGCCTGATCCCCAGCAGCGATCTCCCCCCCAGCCCTGTCATTCAGGATTCCCTGAAATGCATAAAAAAAAGAGGGGGGAGGTTCAAAAAAATAAACAACCACCTCAATAAGATTTCTTTGGATCAGTATTTAAAGTGCTGGAAAAATGAAGAGCGAAAGATATTTGTAAAATTCCGAACTATTTTCAAAGCCTTAGTGTAAATATTTGTAGAGAAAGCAATTATCATGCATAAGAATTTTCTGTTGTGCCTGTTTCGGTGCTTTCAGCGGAATGATTGCTTTTTCGGCCTATCCCTGAAGCAGAGGTGATTACAAACCTTCACGTCCTTCAAATTTATTGGAATGTAACTATTTTTGAAAGCAGGTTTAGTATCAGACACTATTTATGTTACCCAGGAGCTAACATTTCAGAGACGACACCGATACATCGATGCCTGATGCAAAGCAGATTGCACTGAAGAGGTACAAATGTATACAAGAAGAAAATTGCTTATATTTAATAAAGAACTGAGATATAAACATATTTTAATACAATGGCAGAAATGGCTTTGAAATTGCTGGGTTCCTACTGGTTTGCTCCATCTCCTCCCCAACGTTTCTCCTCTGCATCCCGTGCGCAGTGTGGAGGGCACTGACCCGAAGCTCAGTTGTGTCTAAGGGGGACGGTAAAGGCAGGACAGATGCGATATGGCAGGCCAGTTTCTTTTGTGGCCATCGGGCTTATTTTTATTTATAGTTTCTCTTTCTTTTCTTTTTCTCTTTCTTTTCTTTTTCTTTTTCTTTTTCTTTTTCTTTTTCTTTTTCTTTTTCTTTTTCTTTTTCTTTTTCTTTTTCTTTTTCTTTTTCTTTTTCTTTTTCTTTTTCTTTTTCTTTTTCTTTTTCTTTTTCTTTTTCTTTTTCTCTTTCTTTTTCTTTTTCTTTTTCTCTTTCTCTTTTCTTTCTCTTTCTCTTTCTCTTTCTCTTTCTCTTTCTCTTTCTTGTTCTCTTTCTCGTTCTCTTTTTCTCTTTATTTTTATTTTTATTTTATCCCGAAATGCATTTTCCCTCCCACGCTCCTGCTGCCCATCCCAGGGCTGCATGCTGCCCTCGCGCTGCCTCTCTGCTCCTGCCCTCCCTCACCCCAGACACCTCCTCCCTGTCCTGGGATTTCTCGAGGGGACCCCACAGGCTCCCAAAGTGCTGTCCTTGAGCTGTTCTTGCCCACAGACACCTGCTGGGGCACCTGGAGCATCAATTGCGGATGAAGACCTGGCTGCCCCCTGCAGCGCCAGGCTCTGGGGTGGGAAGGGGTGGCTGTGGGCAGTCCTGGCCCCAGCACCCAGAAATTGCTCCAAGGCTGATGGGAAGAGCAGGCAGGGAGCAAAGCTGTGGCAGGGAGATGGAGGGGTCTGTTCAGGCCGCTGTCAGCGCCCAGCACTGAGGGGTTCCTACCTCCAGGCTTGTTTCTGAAGGTTACCTTTATGGCAGACAGAAGAAAGTGCTCCCTTTTTATATAAATATTGAATTCCCCTTGGTCTGTACAGAACGCTGTGGCTGTAGGGGTTTAAGGGCACCAGATCCAGCCTGGCCGTGCTCCTCATGGATGTCCCCAGTGCCACACTTCGTGTCCATGGCACAGCAGAAGGCTGAGACCGGTCTGAAACCTCCCTGCTGCGCTTCTGCCTCTTCTGCCTCTCACTGCTGCACTCCTGCTGCCTCTGCACTCTGGTTTTATACTTGGCTGCCTCTGTCTGAGATAACCAAAGACACAGAAGCCTTCTGGTCTCCCTGCTAAAACCTTCCACGCTCACCCCAAGGTGAGAGCCACGGGCCACGGAGCCCAGCCTCGCTGAGCTGACCTTAGCTGAGCCAAGCTGGGGCTAGACAGCCCAGTAGCTGACTGTAGCTGGCTCCCCACCACGCACCCCCCATGGCTGAGCTCAGGGCGTGCATGTTCTCACCCCTGTCCTCACCTCTCTTTCCAGGGAAGTCCACCCACTCCTCCCCTCCCTCGCTGCCTTTGATGGTTCATCCGTATTTTGCTACCGGCAGCGACCTCCCGCTCTTCCCAGAAACCTTCTCCCCTCTATCAGCTGCCCCCTCCAGCCAAGTTTAACAACAGCAGTGTCCTATGGCCCCAGGAAGATTTCACAGTCCCCTCTCCTTTGGCCATGAATGCTCTGTCTGTATCAACTCCTTCCTTATTTTGCATGTTGCTCCATCTCCGTTTGGCCAAGCGGTGAATCAGCCATCGCTGCTCCCCATCTCTGCCCCCCATCGCTGCTCCCCATCTCTGCACCCCCTCTTCCATGGCACGAGCACCCCCTCCTTGCCCCCAACACCCCGGCTGTGCCCCAAAGAGAGGTGAACTCCTCCAAAGCCTCCACTGCCGGCTGGTCCAAGGCAAACCCCTTCAGCAATCCCAGGCGCAGGATGTTCAACCACACGTCTGGAGGGGACAGGCATGACCATCCCAAACCCAGATGGCCAATGCCACCTCTCCCAGGACAGGCGCTTTCGACCCGGGGAGCGACGTGGGCGCCGGTGGGACCCTCCGGCCCTCACCATCTCCTGTGGTGAAGATATTATGAGAGGCATTAATATTTCAGCCGGTTTCCAGCGGGGATTCCCTTCATGCCACCTGGTGGACAAAGGGGACATTTCCCCCTTTTTGTTTCATAGAAGATGAAGGAGCACCTGGACAAGTTCATTTTCGGTGGGGAATCTGGCTGAGCATCACCCGATTTAAATTTCATGGGATGAGAAATGAAGATCCTGCAATACCACGTACCCTGGGGTAAGCCCCAAACCACCCCAGCGTTAATCTTATACCTATATCTTACCCATTGCTGATGTTTATGCATAATACTGCTTTTTAATTGCGAGTAAAAGCTGATCAATAAAGCTCAATTCCTACAATCACCTCAGCAAGCGAACATTCCCCCCTCCCTGAGCTGCGGACAAATTCATGCTTTGCATTTAGGTTTGAGCAACTGCTTGCTGATTTTTTCACAAAAGTGCAGTTTGAATCCCTCCTGTGGCCGGTCACGGGCAGGCTGTGAGGGATGGATGTGCTGGTTGAAAACTCCGTAGAAATAGAAAAATGTAAGTAAATAACAGTGGATGTTCCTGGCAAGCGCTGGTTTTTGTTTTTTTTTATTTTTCAATTTATGAACACAAACATTGCATGAGAAACTGGGTTCCGAGAGATATTTTCGTTCAAGGATTAGAAGTAAATCCCCGAGTTGAGGTGCTTAATGAAATGAACCAAAATGCCTTTGGCTTTCAGATCCCTGCAAGGAGAAGTGCCCAGACGGAGCTGCGAAGTAGCTTCAAATCATGAATAAATAGCGAGAAAACAGCAACGTGCTCAGAGCACAGCTCAGCCCAGCGTGAGATGCTGATACCCGGTGAGGAAATCCATCGGTCGGCGTTTTCTCCCACTATTTTACATCCCTCTGCTTTAATCCCCCAAGGGGAAATCCTGCCTTTAGTGAAGTCCATGGAAATTTTAGCAGAGATTTGACTTGGGCCAGGATATTCTGCCCCAAATCTTTTCATCAACTCACCAAAATGACTGCACAAAAATACATAACATGGACACAAACCATGGCCAGCAGCTGTCGGTAGCAAACACTGGGGATAACACGGAGTCGTGCGAAGCAACGCTATCGAAAATGAAGAATTTCTTTGTGTACACAGCCTGAAATCTCTGCGAGAAGAACGCAGCTGAAATTTGGCTACAACCTTCTAACTGATAGCCTGGCTGCTGCAAAAAGACTGCTACAAAATCCCTCTGCCTACCATTTGCCTGTGATTTGATATCCCGCTCGAAAGACGACGTCTTCATAACGTCCTGTGCAAGCTCGCAGGGCAGCCACGCTTCTTCCCCGGGACGCTCAGCTCAGCCACCCGAAGCCCCAGCTTTTTTTTTCTAAAAAGAAGGGAAAAAAAACGAGCACAAATTAAAAATATTTTGTCTTCAGAATGAGGAAAATCATGTGTTTTACTTGGAAAAGAAATAAATCGCTTTTATTTTCTTCAGTGGCAAAACCCATATAACTTCGACTGTCCAGAAAAGGAAAGCTTTTCATTTTCTAGGGAAACAACCTCCTTCCCTCTCAAAGATTCAATTTTCACTGACTCAGAATAACTTGCCCTGACTGAGATAAAACGAAATATTTTAGTTAATCTCAGACTTTTTAAAACCGTCTGCGATAGTTTTTTAAAAAAATCCGGCTAATCAAAAATAATAAAAAAATGAAACATGAACACATTTCACCTAAAAAAATGCAGAAACAAAGACCGGAGGCTTTCCTCACCCTCACTAATTTCCCTCCCTCCCCCGGAAATTCTTCTTTAGTAAAATGTTTGCTCCGAAAGTTGTCGGAGGGCTTAGCCCTGGGGCCGGGGCTGCTCTGCGGGGAAGCATCGGGTGCCCGATTCACCTCCAGCCGAGCGCTGGTGCCTGCTGCAGGGCTGCGGAGGTGACAGCGCCCGTGCTGGGGACAGGAGCCACCTCCATCCTTGGACCTTACCAGCCCCAGTGTGCCCGGCCAGGGACATCGCTGCTGGGGAGCCGGGGATGGAGGGAACACGGGCAGTGAGCTGGGATGGGACATGGGAGGCGGCGGAGGGAGAGGGTCAGGAAGGACAGGGGACATTTTTGGTGTGGGGGAGCGTGAGCAGCTTGAGCCGGCTTTATCAGCGTGTTATAAAGCGGCGATCAGCAGGGCTGAGATTTGGCAATCGGTCAATACCGGCTCAAAAACAACCTGGAGAAATGAACCTGGGACCCACTTAAGGTGACCTTTGGAAGGAAGAAAAACAAGTTTAAAAGAAAACAAATGTTTCACAGTGGTGTTTTAAACAGCTCCGTTTAGCCGAGGGTGTGTAAGGACATTTTTCCTCCGTGTGTGGGAAGTCTTTGTGTGCCTGGAGCTTTGTGGTGACACAACCCCCTTGTGGCCCTGGGCCGGCTGCGGGTGCCCCGCCTGCCTAAACAGGGGACCCAGCAGCTCCCGGGGGGCTCCTCGGTGCCTCCAACCCCGCAGCAAAGCCAGGCGAAGCTGCTTCTCCCTTTCCTGGGACAATCCAGGGACACGCACTAACCAAGAGGCAGCGGCGAGGCTCCCCTAATTATTTTCTCCCGAAACGAAAGCAGCCGTTGCAGGTAGCCCATGACACAGGTCGATATTCAGAGGGGGTTAGCACGGCCATTGGAATCCCAACCAAGTTTAGTCTCGGGTTCGCATTCCAGTTTGAGGTCGGCTTTGTCGGCTGGTGGGAGCACGGCAGTTGCACAAGGCCATTGCACAACACAGCGCGGGGGCAGCAGCTGATTTCCAGCGCCTCCACTGCCTGTCCTGCTGCCTCGGGACCGAATTCCCCACGAAACCCCAGTTTCCCCCAGCTCTCAACCAGAAGATGCCCATTTCTTTCCCCCAAACTGGCCTGCTAGCAAAAACTCAACAGTTTGAAACCAACTGCCTTTCAAATGCCGGATACGAGCCCTGCTCCTGCCCAGACTCTCCCTAAAAACCTCACGAGGAATATGTGAAACCTTTGAAGGATCTGAAACCGCCCAGCCGCGGATGGCGTGTCGCAGCCCCACTGAGATATCTGGTTTCTGTTACATGTTTCTTTTCCTTGCATTATCTGTATTAGAACTTATAAAATGGGTGATTTGTATCAGCTGTCCTGCTTTGTTGTTATTGCCATGTTCTGCTAAAATGATAACGAACCGCTCATCCCAAATCTTCCCCTCCCACAAAATATCCCAGCTATGTGAAATGAAAGATGCCATTTCTTTACAGGGATGAACAAAACTGTGCAAGGGGCAAAATGAAGGGTCCAAGAGGGGCACGACTCCAGGGAAGCAGAGGAGAAATTGGTGGAGGCAGGGAATGCAAAAAGCAAAAGCAATGATCAGCTTGGAAATTATTTGTCATTTTGCAGTTGGGAGCCTCATACCTTCCCCCCACCTCATCATAGCCTGGGACACTTGGATTTGAGAGGACGATTCCCAGCTTTCATATGGCATTTCTGACTCAGGCATTTTTGAAAGAACTTGTAATTTGGTCTATGAATCTGGAAGCATCTGGTTTGCCTGAATTTCCAGGTGCAGGGCAGAATTAATCCTCAGATGTACCTAATTTCATGAGGTCATGGAGACTGGGATATTTTGGATATTCTCACCCAAATGGGTGCTCCTGATCCCTCCTGGGAGAGCTTTGGCCAAGTCTTGTGTATGGCCAGGTGACTGCTGTCGTGCATTTCCATACAGGAATTCCCTGGCTCAGAAACTGGGAATTTTTTTTCTGCACCATCTGTTGATGAGGTTTTTCAGGAGAAAGACGGCAGAGCCTGCATTTGTGTGTCTGTGAGCTGAAAACCCTCCCCGTGGGTGATTCATTAGATCAACAGCCGCCTTCCCCAGGCTGAGCAGCCCCTGTGCAAACACACGCTGCTGCGGATCGTGTCTGGATTTCTATGGGAGCTGCACCCCAGATTTCTATGGGAGATGCACCCCAGATCATAAGGTCAGATGTGGCTTTGGTCTGGCTCCTCCACCAAAATCTTATGGTGTCCTCCTCTTCGTTAATCACACTTCCCCCCCAAATATTTAAGGCGTTTTTATCCCTCCCTCACTTTATTTCTTCTTTCCACCACTTGCGTTGTGAGGTTGGTGCAAGCAAATATAATCCGGGTTTTGGGGACTACAAAAAGGCAGCAGAGCTGAAGCGATTTATGGTTAAAGGAACCAAGGTCGGATCCAGACCTACAGCTCAGGAGAAACCATGAATGCTGCTCCCCAAACCATTGAGCCAGGCCCTTCTGAGCTGTGCCAGTCCCCCTGCAAGATCGCTTTCGGAAAGTACTTATCATATGAGTTGCAAATACCGTGACATTTCAGATGAAATCTCATCGAGCAAGTCTACTTTTCAGAGGAAATATTAAGGAACTTAACAACTTAACACTTCAACAGTGATAAAAACATATTTGTCTTTTATGCAGAAAAGGGCTGACAGCCAAATTCTGTAATTGAGAATACTTCCTTAACTATATAACACTGCCTGAGCAGCAAAAGGGTCAATTCATATTTTTATGAAAACAAGCAAAAGTGACTGTTCTGTTTATATTATATATGCCTGGAGCGTGGGCATCCCGCCCCATTCCTGTCTTCGGAGGCGATGCGAACTGTCACGCAACTTCAAGAAAAAGCTGGAATGTCTGGGAGAAATGTACAGGCAGAAATTGATTTCAAGACAATAAAAGTAATAATTTATCATCAGAAAAAGTGCCGGGGTCAGAACTTTTATTGGCACTTCAGTGAGGCTATGCCAAATTGCGTTGTTGGGAGAGAGGGTTTTAGTGAGTATTATTTTAAGTGGTCTGGCTAAGGAATATCTCCTTGCATGGCTTTGCAGCAGATTATTAATTATTATTAAAAAACTTCAGTAAAGCTTTTGTTTCTCCATCTTTCTCACAAGAATGTGTCTCGTTATAGACCTGCTATGGCCCTTCTGCAAATAGAAGGGGATGTCTTTTCCACTTTAATCACACACTTTCATTTGCAGCTACCTTCCCGTCGAACGTTACTGATTTCAAAGGATTAAAATTCCAAATTCTGGTCCAACAATAATTTTTTTTTTTTTTATGATCATAATTTGAATAAAAACTTTCTTTTTTGCCTCCCCCCCCCCCCCCCCCCCCCCCCCGCATATTTTAGAAAAGCCTTGCTTGGTAGGTAATTTGGAAACATGTCTCACAAGTCAAGTGCTAAACGCCTCGGTAGAATAAAAAAGGAATAAAAGACATGGTTTATAACTGTTAATTTTTGCAACTCTTTGAAAATCACCCCCCAACTTTTTATAGGGATTATTGCTTTGCTGCCAACATCCATTTATTCTTTTCCCCCCTAAAAGCCAGTGTTCCTAAGCGGCTGTAAGTGTGCTCCCTTCTATCTCATTTCAGGAGTGTCAAGACCAAATTTTCCATAAAAGAAAATTGGGAACGGTTCCTTTGCAGCCATACCACTGCCTACCTGCTGAACTGCTGGTCCCCAATGTCCTGGTTTTCCTTGCTAGGCAGAGGAACATTGCAAGGAGGTGGTGGAATTTAAAATGAAAACTGCTTGCGGGTCAGCTGGGAATTGCTCTGCAAATTTGTCTTCAGTTGTTGACAGACTCCCTGGATTACAAAGACAGAGGCAGAGAGGAGAAATGCTGCTTAATCCCAAACGCAAAGCACAGGTGGAAACTATCCAATAAAACAGGGTTTGGGGGGGTTGGTTGGAAAATTCTGTTTCATCAGATTGCAATTGTTTTTGCATGAACATGTTCATTTAAAAAAAAAAAAAAACGCAACAAACTTTGCTAGGAAGGTTTTTCAAATCCGGGATGTTGTTTCCTGCCAAGGCTGGAAAAAGCAAGGACTGTCATTCTTCCCGCACAACAGCCCATCCAAACCACCCGCCAATGCAATTTCCCAGAGATAAGGGGACTTAGGTTTCAGAATTTTCCTCTGCCCCCGTTTTTTCCTTGAAAAGTGCCAACCAAACTTGGCATCGCTTTGGGCTGGAACCAAAGGTCAAGCCCTCATTTCCTTCAAGAAACGCAATTGCTTTGCAGCCAACCCGGTTTGGAGAGGTGCATCCAACAATAGGGATTAAATTTTCATGCCAGATCATATGGTTCAAAATAAAGAAGGTTCAGTTATTTCCCTTTGCTCTTTCCAGCAAGAATGCCTCCCAGCAAAGTACCCTGTGTTCGAATTTGAGATCAAAACAGCCGCTGTGCATCCGAAGCCTGCCTGCAGTGCGGTGGCTCAGCCATGCTTGCGGACAGAAAGGAGGCCCAAGGAGAAAACCCTTTAAGACACAAGTCGGAGCAGGGAGGGAGCAGAATAAAAGCTACTGCTTGAAAATCCATTCCAGAGGATGGGATTTGACATCCCACAGCTGCCAAGCAGACTGCCTGTGTGGCAATGGGTCTCGTCTCCCACGCAGAGCGAGAGGCAGGAGAACATGTGGCTGCGAAGGCGAGCCAAAGGCAGGGGAGAGCTTTCTGCAAAGATGCTCATGTGTTGACTTGCTCCTGCAATGGCTTCAAAACATGAGAGCGCTGCCTTGCAGGGAAGCCCTCCTAGACCCAAAAGGCTGGTCGGCCCTTCACGCCACCCAGGTCCTGTGGTTTGAAGCCTCCATGTGCAGGAGGGGTGCAGGGCAGGCGGTTTTGGGGAGCAGCAGAAATAAGCTGCAGGCTTCAGTGCAACAAACAGGGAGGGAGGGAAGTAGTGGCTGTTACCCAGGGTCGGGCTGGCCATTGGTTTTCATGCACTTTATGGGGAAATAGGAGCACCAGGTAATTTATTGGGTTTTTCCAGGTGACAACAGCAAAACCAGAGGTCCTGCATGGGCAGAGGTGGTTGCTGCTGCACTCACTGGGTTTAATCATGGTGCAGATCTCCCCTCAGCTGGTCCTGCTCCTCTCTCTGCCGCCCATTGCGCCGGAGAGGTTTCCTTCAGGCGCCGCTCTCTGTAAGCCTTGCCTTCGCAAGGGCACTGTGGGTGACATTTCGACTGGATACGAGCCGGGGAGGAATGTTTTCAGGAGGGATTTTTCCCTTTGGTGCTTAAAGGGAGACAGATTATTGGATAAAATCGTGACACTGTCTGTGAACATTGCTCCATTTTCCAAGTGACTGCCGAATCCTTCACTGTTGCCATTCGGACATCCATGTCTCTCTCCGGAGGAGCTGGTGGACTTCCTAGAGCTGCTGTAGAACAAAACAGGGCAAAAGCAAACTTGCTCTTGTGAAGATCCTGCCAAGGAGCATCTGGCCATCAACTATTCGAATAGAGTGAGCTGGACGTTTCATGGTGCCCTGAACTCCATTCCAGGTGGTATGCTACAAATTGTTTATATGAGGATTTATTAATTTTCAAGCCATTGGATGCATGGCAGCTGTCCAGTTAGGAAAATGGAAAATAGAAATAAGGAAATAACTAGGAAACCGCAGGTACAATGTGCTCAGAGACATCAGGCAAACGCTCGTCCCCAGTGCCCAAACTTCTCAGCAAGGTGCTCACATCCAGTTATCGACACTTGACCACTCTCAACAAATTTGTTCTCTGCCATCCCCTCTGAGCATTCCTTGTTCCCTTTGTTAAAAAAGAGCATTTTCTGTGTCAGCATTGCCATAGTTTTTTTTCTTATTATTTTTTTGGTTGTCTTTATTGTGGCCATCAAGCCTGCTGGGAGGAGGTTTGCCCTAGATTAGGCGCAATAGCAGAAGCAGCTCTTCTGCCCTCCACGTGCCACTGTAGCTTCCTCGACAACACATAAACCTTGCACTTAACTATAAATTAAAAAAACAACAAGGCTCTTTGGGGCACTACCTCAGGAAAGGACAAGTAACAGTGAAGTTCAGAGACCTGTTGGGAGGAGCATTATCCACAGCCTATCTAGAATTCAAAAGTCAGCTGAAATGCTGCAAGCCGCTCTGTGGCTTCTCCTTGTTTCGGCAGTAGAATTATGGCCACCACCAGTTTTCCTGCAGCATTTCCATTTCCCATCACCACCACGCATGCACGGTAATGACCAAACATTTTAAAAGCAAAAATCCCCCAGCACTTACCAAAGAAAAGATGTTTAACCAACGTTTGGGGTCCAACGAAGCGGGGACAGCAAAGGCACAGGCATGTCCCAGCCCAACCTGCCTTTCCAGGAATGCAGGTTTCCTGCAAAATTGCCCTCCCCACCTCAGGGCAACACCCCCGGCACCTCTCCTCCTGCCCTGCTCCGCGGCTCTTGTGTGCACAGATGAATGGCACAGCCCCGTGCGCTGGGATGTTATTGCTGGATAAAGCTAATAAAACATTTGACTCACTGCGAGGAAGCGTTCCCATCCTACTACACGCCTGATCTTCAGGGTTACCCGCCTTTACCTCCTCACCTTTGCTTTGTATGGTGTTATTTTAACCTCTTTCATCTTTGGCTTTTGGCAGTCCTTTCTGCTTTAAGTGTATAGTTATCTTAAGTTGAGCAAGATGTTTCAGGCTACAATAACTGGCTGATGTTTTAAATTGAAATCTCCTAATATGCATTCAATTTACATGTACTAAGGCTCTCATTCAATCCGAAATACCAACCAAGTATAAAATAATAGTGACACTTGACATTTTCACAGAGATTTACAACTTCAAAGGGCTCTGCAATATAAACGAACTCTCTCTGTACTTATGAGATGGGTAAACAAATACTATTAAGGCGGAAAATGGTCGAGGAGGGATTGCAGAGCTTGCCCAAGGCCAGACATGGAGCCTGTGTCAGGGCTGGGGTCCTGGCTCGCTCTCATATACCCAAACCGCCAGGCAGCTGTTAACTTTAAAAGCTGTATAACCAACGTGGACGAGTCACGCAGGTCCGTATCCCAGGCAGACGCGTGAGAGATTTAGGCACTGGAACTGAATACGGCCATCCAAGGAAACACAGCTCCTCTCTGCCTAGCCATGGTTGTTCCTGGGTGTCGCGGGTGCGCTGCTCCCTTGCTTCCGAGGTGCTCCTGCACGGTGAGGCAGCTTTGGCACCCAGATGGGGGGCAGGGGGGACGATGGCTGCTGGGCAGGTCCTGCTTGCACAGACCTGCCGTGGTCCTGCTGTGGTCCTGCCGTGGTCCTGCCATGGTCCTGTCGTGGTCCTGCCCTGCCGGCAAATGGTAAAACTGGTAGGAAGTCCTATGGACCGACTGCCTTTAGTAACAGCCTATGCATTTGTCTAGAAGAGCGGTTTTAGCCTATTTTCTCATTTGCAAACATGGGCTGAGGCCCTCCCTTGCGACACTCCTTCAGTTTGGGGGGGAGGAGATGGCTTTCGAGCAGCCCCACGCTTGCAGCGCCTGCTCCAGTAGCCGGAATTAGAAACCTGCAGGCTGCTTGGTGGATGCTGCTATTGCTAACGCAAATAAGCGGGTGGATGTTTCATTAATCACAGTCCATAAACCATTTTGACTAACCGAAAAAATATTTCCTCTTTCTTATTCAGGCAATAGTTTCTCTGTGCCTTTTAGCCCATTTGTACAGGCTGGAGAATGAGTTGCTACCCGTTATACAGCATGTCCTGCCCTTCCCTTTCTTTGTAAACACGAGCAGCTCGATTCCATGATGTGTTTTGATGAACTGCCAAGAGCCAGCTAATGTACTGTTTGCTGACAAGTATTTGTTATTAATCCAAAAGCACTGAGCTTGTGGGTTGGGATTTTACTTTTTTTTTTTTTAAGAAATATAAAAACTAAATTAAACAAGGGTGTGGAGATTCCTCAAATGTAGCTACTGGTCCTTCCGTGATGCAGTTGCAAATATGCAGCTCCGCCAGCTCCAGGGAATTATTTAAGTAATTTTGTTGCTCTATCAATCACATTTATCTTCCTGTGGAAATCACAAAAGTTGAGCTGGGTGCCCTCTTCTGATGAAGGTTTGCACTAAAGAGCTAGAATTTGAATGCAAATGAAGGGGGATAATCCTGTGGCAGCAATTCCTTGGGCACATCTTGCTGCTTCATGTGGCTCCCTGGGACCAGGCAGCGACAGCAGGGTGGCAGCTGCTCAGCACCAGCTGAGAACCCCCAAATTCAACATCCGTGTAACCCACCAAGGACATCCTACATCAAAAATGGGTTTTCTTGGTGTATTTTTTGACAGGAACCCTTCTTAAAAACTCTGTGGCTTTTTGGGATGTGCTCAGGACTCCAGCGTAGAGACCGGGATGCTTTGCTACCTGGATGAACCCTTTTGCAGGGAGCGGCCTGTTCACTCGTTGCAGAGGTGCTTGCAGCACCGACTGCAGCCGGGACCATCCCCATCCCATCTCCAGAAACAGCCCATGGGAGGGAAGTGTGTGGAGGAGGAGGAGGAGGAGGAAGGCGTACTTTGAAAGCGTTCCCGAGCCCAGCACGTTGGAGGCGAGTGCCTCCGCTCCAGCCAGCACGGCACGTTGGGCTGCGGCGCTGGCTGCACCAACAGGTTTGTGCAATGGGACCCCCCACAACGCGGAGCAGAAAGCGCCCTGAGGGCAGATCAATTTTAAGCTTGATGTAAAAAGATGACAACTATATGTATGAGCCGAGTAGGCAGAAAACACAGGGGCTTTCATTTTCATGCGCGGGGCACCATTTGCCTTCCAAATTCAGCTGACAGCTTTTGAGACAGCTCTTTCAGGTGACAAATGGTAATAAAGCTCCTATTTACACTGGCTGTTGACTCATCTTAGGTGGAATTATGTACCGAAATAAGTAAATAGCTTCCTATTCAATGCGATCCATATACAGCTGTGGGCCACAGTACAATGCAAAGCTCCTGTATAGACAAGACTCTGGTTTGTTGTGTGCTTTTCTAGGTCACTTAGCGCTTCCCTTCATAAATGTGCTTTTTAGGAGTGAGACGCCTGGTGTGAATGGTCACTCCGGTGTACAGAGTAAGTCACCCTTAAAAGCTAGAAAAGCTATGATTGCTTTTTAATTTGCATTGTAAACACATTAAAGACGAGCTGAACAAACCAGGAAAACTTTGGGTGCCTTTTTACATACCTGAATATGAGGGCTTGCGCAGTTTGTTTTGTTAGTATCTCCATTTGCCCCGTGAGTTTGGGGATTCTTAGGAAAAAATATCTTGGAAAAAGCTTCTCAAGTTAACTGCATTTCAGGTGGTGCAATTGCTGGCCCTTGCATGTGCACCCGGCATTTTCACAGCCCTGATTTTTGTCATTCGAACTGGGACAGGGGGACGGAGCTTATTTTTGTGTCAGGGCAGTATTCCTCTGGGACCTTATAGAATCAGAGAATGTTTTGGGTTGGAAGGGACCACTAGAGGTCATCTAGTCCGACCCTGTCCAACCTTGGAAGCCATTTGGGGGGATATTTAACTGAGTTGAAAATGCATGATTAAAAATCCCTTAAAAACGAAAGAAAACAAACTCAGCAATCAACAACACCCACAAAAAAAGCGTATAATGTTCTCTCTCTTAAAAACACCCACTATTTACCATAAGCATTTTTTAACTGGATGTCCCTCTGTGACGCTGCTCGAGGACTTCTGAGCTGCTCCCAAATCGCAAGGTGGAAATCAGGAAAGGTGAAGGAACACAAGCTGAGGCAACCTGATGGGTGTTGTGGACATCTCAAGGAACACAATGTGCTTATGAGCATCTATCCCACTGATTTTATGGTTCTGAAGGACATTTCAGTCCAGTTCCTGCTGACTTGCCCATGGAATAAAGCTGTCTTTCTCTTTTGACTCTCAAAGGACTGTGGAAAATTGGTGTCCTGACTTAGCTGGCAAACTGCCTGGGGTATTTTGAGCCACCTACCCTGTAAGGCTGCCCATGTGAAATCCTGGCTGCTTGGTCACTATCTCCAGAAGCTGCAAGACATGCAGTATTGTGGTTTTCCATAAACATAGATAAGCTTTTGGATCTTAGGCCAGAATAATTTACTTTCCAATATCGACACACACCTCCAAATGTAAAAGGAATGTGATTCCCCATGACCTCAGTCCTCTTGTAATAGAGCCTGATTCATCCAGGCAGTATAAAAAAACGGTGATTCCATGAATGAAACGAATCTGAAAGTTTCCCCAAACTGTCACCTACCAAATGATGTTTCTGTTCCCAGAATTTTCTAGACCAGCCAGTCTCTTCAACCTATTTCTCTTTTATTGATGGCAGAAGCCTTGCAATAGTGAGAGAAGGTGGGTGAATCGTGGCAAACAGAAGCTGCATCAAAGATGGTTGAAAAACGCAGTTTCTTATTTCTTGGTACTGGCAATTGAAATAGCATAGGGAACTATATCTGGTTCTAAGGATTTGAAAATGTAACACAATTTTCTTCTTCCCTTAGATTCTTCCAAGACTGACTGTAAAGCTCACACGGTCTGTTCAGAGTAAGTCGTTATCGAGTTAGCATCCAGCCAAAGGGGCACAACTGCAAGCTTCTAATTCTGTTTCCTTTCTGATTCTGGACTTGACTTGAAAGTTCCCAGCATCACCAGGCTGCCCAGAAATTTTAGCACATGGGGAAGAGGAAAGGTTGACCAAACTGAGTTTGCAAGGGAGTTTGGGGAGGCTCGTCCAGGTGAGGTGCACAGGGAAGGGGAGCATCTCCTGTCCCCTGGAACCCCAGGGTCATGTGCTGTGGGGGGAGTTACTTTCCTCTTCTTATCTTTCATTACTAGTGTTCACATTTAACTCTTCAATCTCTCCTTCATAGAATCATAGAATCATTTAGGTTGGAAAAGCCCTTTAAGATCCCCAAGCCCAACCGTTCCCCTACCCCTGCCATCCCACCCCCAAACCCTGTCCCTAAGCACCTCGTCTGCCCGGCTTTTAAATCCCCCCAGGGATGGGGACTCGACCGCTTCCCTGGGAAGCCCCTTCCAGTGCTTCACAACCCTTTCTGTGAAGAAATTTTTCTTAATGTCCAACCTAAACCTGTCCTGGCCCAACTTCAGACCATTGCCCCTCGTCCTATCGTCTGTTACCTTGGAGAAGAGGCCAACACCCACCTCACTACAGCCTCCTCTCAGGCAGCTGTAGAGGGTGATAAGGGCTCCCCTCAGCCTCCTCTTCTCCAGGCTGAACAACCCCAGTTCCCTCAGCCGCTCCTTGTAAGACTTGTGCTCCAGACAAGCAATCCCAGTGGAAAAGCATATGGTAATGAAGGCAACCATCACTTTCACTTCCACCTCCGTTGACTTTCTCTAATATTTCTCTAGCTGGTGCTGAAATTACTGCTTTGCAAAAATCACTATCCGGTGAACAAGCCGGGTATCACCCCACTTCGTGACTCCCTTTGAGAGATGCCACTGCCGGCGCAGAGCTGAGGTGTATTTGAAGCAGAGGAATCCAGGTCTTCCAGTGCTCTTGCAGGGTCGTGTCTCGCCATCTCATGGCTGCCACCACTAAGAGGAATCATTCCCATCTCAAAAATTTGCATGGCGCGTACAGTTTCTTTGTGGAGATCATCACGTGGCTGACGGGCACATGCGCCTCTGCCTGAAGACAATCAGCGTTGTCTTCTGTTCTGGGATGGTAAAAGAGGCGCAGGGAAAGGTGTTGCGGTTCTCCAGAGTGCAAAGAGACCTACAGTCCCTCAGTGGGAGGCATGAAGTTATGTAGCTCATTAAACCTTAAAAAAGCAAGGAGAGAAGCTGCTTCCAATTATCAGGATGAAAATTAATGAAATAAAAACTACAGACAGGCTGCAGAATTATGCAATAAAAAGGGCTTTGCTGGCATTAACAAGGCGGTGTGCAATATTTGTGTGGTTCTAGCTCAGCCTTGGCTTGAACACATGGTGATTCTGCACATAAAATGTATCCAAATTAATGAATTAAAAATCCTTGATAATCCCCCACAATCTTCTGTTCATAGTTAAGTATTATTAGTTGGGAACTCTCCTCAGAAAGGGAAAAAGAGGTTGCGATCTGTTGTCTGAGAAAATAACCTCTTTGTTAGCACCAGAAGAGCGGCGTGCTAGAAGAGCTGGCCAGATGCATGCAAAAGCCCAGCTGCTGTCTCGGTGTTGTAGGGAAGGAAGGTCCAGCGTGGCAGTGACTGCATATAACGGGGTCCATAAGAGACCTAGGGTTTGGGGGACCTGGGACAGAAGCAAGGGTGAGTGTGGCAGTGGATATGCCTGAGAAAAGCTGCCTTTAGGCACATGAACCTTCTTATTGAGACGTTTCACATCAGCCCACAAAGAACATCCTCCACAACCTTAGCTCTGCCTTGGGATCCGGTGTTCATAGAATCATAGAATCGCTTTGGTTGGAAAAGACCTTTAAGACCATCAAGTCTAACCTTTAACCTAACCCTGCCATCCCATCACTAAACCCTGTCCCTAAGCACCTCATCTCTCCTTCTTTTAAATCCCTCCAGGGATGGGGACTCGACCACCTCCCTGGGCAGCCCATTCCAGAGTCTTACAACCCTGTGGTGTTGCCATATTAGCCTGCATCTAAAACCAATCTAGCTCTAACCAGAGGTCATAGCCTTCAACATTAAGAAACTGCATGAGCTTGATGCAGAAAATATTGCGTTTTCCTCTAAACGCCTGGGCCACCCCTTCCTGTTCACTTCCCTTTTCCCCATTTCTATGAAAGGGCACAATTGCCTTTCTGGGCAGCTGAGCAAAACCCGTTCCTTCGCTTTGCAAATGCCGTAAATGTAGGCTCTGTTTCCATCGTAGTGATGTCTGTCTCTCCTGGGGTATACGTATGATCCAGCAAGTGCTCACCAAGGGCTGAAGAGCCCGCCGGCCTGGTGAGCAAGGTACAGTGAAAGCTGTATACACGAAAATGTGTCACTGAGATTGCTGTTCCTGTGCACGTAGATACAGAACCTCCAGAGAGGGGAGAATGTTGCAATCTAAACATTTATATTATAAAAAAAATGGGAAATCATTTGCTTAGCCATAAATTAGCCCCTATGAGACAGATTTATTGCGGCATGGAATGTTTTAATGAGAAGAGGAGGTTCCCCAATCATAGGATACATTTTGCATCAAAATGTTTGACATATAAATAACATTTGGGTGAAATTTTCAACCCCGCGATATTTAGCACTTAACTGGGGATTTGGAAGGAATTTAAGGAAGAGGGGTGTGTAAATTGGTTTTTCAGTTAAATTCTGAGCGCTCTGAAGTCTGACGTCAGGTTTACGCACGGGAGCCGTGCTGGGATGCCCGCTGCGGGGCGGGGGCGAGGTGAGAGCTGAGGTCTGAAAGGCTCACAGAGGTGAGGCTCTCCCTCCCTCCCTCCCTCCCTCCTTCATGCAGAGCCCTTTCTATAGGGGATAAGAGAGATGACGGTTTTCCATCAACTTCAGAAATATTGTTTCTCTTTTGCCCCCTGCTACCCCAAAGCCCCGTATTTCACATGCTCCTAGGGGGCTGTTTGGTTGAACGCTGGTTATTCTTGGTGTAGGAATCGACTCCAGGCTCCCTGAATGAATCTGGAAAAGGAGACACGATGCAAAGCCAACAGATCCGTCCCTGGCTGCATGGTGGTGTTGGAGAGAGTTGGCAGCAAGTGATTCCCAAAGGGCAAACAGTAGGATTTTTCCTGTTTCATATGACTATAAACAGTGGGCTGTAACATCCTCGTAAGGAAATGCCAACGTATACTCAAAGCCATGAGCTGGGTACTCAGCTCAGAGCATCTTGTTTCTAGCCTGCACTTTTGCCAGGAACAACTTCTTTTCTTATTATTAACTTGTCCTTGAAAGATGACAACAGAAACCCCCAAACCTCTTCCTCCTGGTCTGATTTGGTGAAATGCACCTGGATAGGAAATAATGGCAGAAAAGGAAAGAATGATGTCGCTATTACATCATGCTGATCGGCCATTCACTGGGGAATCATAAATACAGCGGAATATCAGGGGATTTCAATTCAGATTTTTACTCCTCACATTTTAAAACTGGTGACAACGGGTATTTTGTAGACCTTCTTGGAATGAAAGCAGACAAACGAGCTATGGCTTTATGGGCTAGAGCTGGTTTTCACACCGAGCGCAACCTCTGAGAGGGATGCTGAGTGCTGGCATTGGGGAGGCTCTTTGGCTGGGGCCGAGGAATGAATATTTCAGACCAGAAAGCACATTTTCAAGGTCTGAGTCTCTTTTTCCACCTCTGGGAACCTGGCAGAGGTTTGGGGGACAGCTATGGCAGAAGCGGCGTGGTGGTTTCCACAGGTGTTGCCAATTCTGCCTGAAGATCCCAGAAGAGTTATTACCCTTCAGCTCCCAAACGCGGTACTGCCACCTCCACCCTGGTTGTCAGCTGAGTTTTCTGGTGTGATGAGCACCCCCCGAAGACCTGACCGTTTATTTGAAGAAAAATACTCCTGAAGACATCATCCTGGGATGATGGGAAATCGATGGGATGCTGTTTCTGGCGGAGGCAGCGGGGTGAGCAGGAGAGCGGTGCTGCTCCCTCCGCTCTCAGCGGTTTTCCCCCTCTGACTTTCCCAGAGAAAACATTCCCACTCCTCCAGGCAGGAGGAAAAGGAGAAACACTGGCAGAGAGAAAGCTGGAAATTGCCGGTGTTTAGCAGCCAAAGCTGAGGGGAGAGATGGAAAAAACCTGGGACATTTCTGGGACAAGTACTCAAACCGCATGCCTGCCACGCCGGCTCTGAAGAATACAAATTAATATCATTTGGGCACATAAGTATTCTCTCTAGGATGCTCAGAAAGATTGCAACGGTCATTTTGTGTTTCCAAACCCATGGTGAAGAGGGAAGCATGTCCATAAAGCTTATTTCATGAATGATTCTTATGAAGAAGCTGTCTTGGGGTTGGGGAAACGGGTGCGCAGTGTCCCCCAAAAGTATTGTAAGCTTAGCCACACCAGTCCTTCGACTTTTCTTGCACATAAAATTTGCTTATTTTTTAATGCTGAAAACGAAACAATGTGTTTCAACCAACAGGAATAATAATAAAAATGTAGAATATCTCTCAGGCATATAGAAGGTATTAGAGTATGCAAGCTCCGCCACGGGACATAGAATCATAGAATCGTTTAGGTTGGAAAAGCCCTTTAAGATCCCCAAGCCCAACTGTTCCCCTAACCCTGCCATCCCACCACTAAACCCTGGCCCTAAGCAAATGTGCCAGCGCAGGCCTGGCGAGGGGGGGGCTGTTGTGGGGCTCGGGTCCAACAGAGCTGGTGACAGGGAGGGTGCAAAGACGGCTTCGAGGGACACCTTGGCACTGTCCGCCTGGATTTTCTTTGGCGTTCCTTAGAGGTATAAATCCTGTTTTCTTACCCCTGTTTTTTCTTCCTCTTTGCACTTCACCATCTTTCACTGCCACTGGTGTTTCAAAGCCAGAAGTTAAGGAATTACTACAGAGAAAATCATGGAAGTTTTATTCCAGAGCAATATCTTCAATAGCACAGTATTGGAAGTAAAATTGTGTTCAGTCTTGATGCGTATAAGTTAGGGGAGGGGGAGAAAAGTTTCCTCTTTCCTGTGTTGATAGAGTAATTTTTAGCAGTTTGGGGCAGAACAGGGAATATTGAAGTTTGACCTTGAATTTGTTGTGGTTTTCCACGAGAAAAGGTCATGTTTAAACAAGGTAAATGCCTCATCTTTCTAGGAAAAGCTGTTTTCACCTAATTCATAACATGTTTGCAGTTCTTACGTTGGTAATGAACTGCACTGATTTGGCTGTGTAAGTAATAAATTCACTGACTAAATTTTGCACAAATAGCAACCCCAGCCAAATTTGCAAGATCTTGGGAAAGCCCTGAAAACCATCAATCTTGGCATTCAAAAGTTTACAAAGTGAAACTTTGTTTTACCTGGGTGCTGTTACAATAATTTATACATTTCATTTAACATTTCTTTTACTTCATAAGTATATAATTCATACACGACAGAAATTAAATCGTACAACACTTGGTTTCAATTTTGCAGTTCCTATTAGGGGATTTCCATGCTCTCCTATTATTGCTACAGAGCTTTTTTTCCGGTGCTATCGGTCCGTATCATCCATGTGCTGGTCAGCTCAGAGGAAAAGCCACACCGCGTGCGCTAAACCTTAATACTAATGCCACCAAATGAATCAATTCCTACTTTCTGCCTTCTGAACCTACCCTAAGGTGAAGGAAACACGATCCGCTGAGGATCATCTTGCAATTAAAACAATTCTCCATGAATCAGCATGACAATGCAGGTGCTAAGCAAGCATCTGTTCAATTAAGTTGGGTTAGCAGTTTTGGGGCAAGGCTATTTTGCTTTTTTTCACATCATTAAGCTTACACTTAATGCTCCCAGCAAACAATAGCTCATTAGTGGATTAGGGGTAATTACCAACAGCAGTCATTATTCCTAAGGCTTAATGGGCCAATTTGCTGCTGTAATAGTACCCCAGTATTGTGGTGCTCCAGCAGAAAAGCAGGGGGTGCTGGAATGAGCCATTGCCTTGAAGGTCCTGGAAGTGGCTGAGCAATCCCACCCCTTCGCAGGACACCCTGGGGTGGCTGGGGTCCTGCTGCCAGCAGGGGGGTCCCATCGGCTCCCAGGCTTGCATCTGGGAGCTGGGTTCAAGCTGAAGGGCTGCCTGTCCCCAAACCTGCCCGGGTGGCCATCCACAGAAAGTCCTGTAAGGAAAGGGGAGGACACCAGGAGCTGTGCCCCCAGGTCCAGCCGGCGCTGCCCCGCCTGGAGCTTCTCCTGGCCTCTCCTCCCCAGGGCTGGGCGGGGATGCTTCGATCATTTCTCTGTTCTCATTCGGACCAGAGACTGAGAGCTGATATCTGGACACTGCCCAGGTATGAAATCTTTTATGGAGCTCTGTAAGGTAACAGCTTAGCTAAACAGCTGATGGGCTGGAGAAATTCTTAAGGAATATTTCTAGAAAACGTTAGGGGATGTTTAAGGAGCGGGTGGCTTTGCTGGCCAGAACAGCACATGCCTGCAGCGTCGTGGCAAGGAATTAGATTCACTTGCCGTTGCACCACCTTCCAGTTGCAGTCGATGACCATAATGAAGAACAAGTGGCATAAAATATTCCTGAGCTGGAAAACTGGTGCTGTAGGAATAAGGATGAGGGACTCAGCTCCACTGTTACATTTCCCAGGCAGCTTGGGCTGCCTGCATCTCCATCTTCCGTACGGACCATGGGAGGGACCTGAGCAGAGAAGCCAGGGACCTGAGCACAGAGGACTGAAGGGATCATCTGAGAAGTCGAAGCCTGCATCATGGTAGTCCTGTTGGCAAGCGGAGTGAAACGATATTGGCAGTTATGTTTTTATTTTTAGCATTATATTTTCAGTCACTTGTTTCAACTTAGAGTGCTGTATCATTTTTCTGCTTTTAGGAAGGGGATTAAGAAAGAAAAAAAAAAAAAGGCATAATGCTGTAGTGGAGTTAAGTGCCACTTCTTCAGGCTCCTGTCAAATCTTGTAATTTGGAATAATTACCAGTGTCAGGTTTGGGGAAGGAGTTTGATGTAAATTGCCTCGATCTGTACTCGTCCTGTGAGAAAAGCAGAACAGCATGTTAGAAGGTAGGGGACTGAATAGGCATCACCAGGAAAATCACACTTCAAGCAATCTCACGTTAATATACATGACTGCATTTTGTCTCCTTTTTCCTTCATGTCATTCAGATCTGGGCAAACCCTGCTCATGCTGAGACCAATGGTGACTTCTCATTTATTTTAATAGCCCAGCCTATAGACTCCTGCCTAGCAGGAGGTCTTGCGAGTTGCTAAGCATTGTATTCATTACCGTATATGATCCCTTAAAAAGCAGAGAAAAGCTAACCAGACTTATTTGTAGCTCCATGCAGGGGAAAGGCTGACCATCTTCTGCAAGCAGGCTCCAAAGAGGTTTGGGGGAGCCCACCTGGATTAGGTCCCGCCCTGCAGCCCCACCTTGGTGTCCTGGCAAGCCTTATCTGTGTTGTCCGGGTAATACCAGTGAGGATGGTAGCAGTTTTGTCAGGGGCTATGTCTGCTTCTGCCTGAGGCCTCCAGCTGCTGTGGAACACAAGGAGATGTCCAGGCTGGAGCAGGGAAAGGAGCCGTTTTGGCTTTGGCCTGCTGTCATCTCCCATCCAGTTACTTTCTTGCATCTGCAACTCATCTAAATTTTTAATTTAGATTTTTTTTTTTTGTTGATGGGGGAAAAAAATCTCATTCTGAGAAGCATTTGTATACTTCTAGCGAACAGAATCCAAAACCCAAACCCCATAAAAACTTGAAAATAATCAACCTACTCTTTTGGAATATGTCTCAGAGAACAGGGCATTTTTTATTTCTTTCCATTTGGTGTGCGTAAAAAAAAAAAAAAAAAAAAAAAGCCTCATTTTTCCCTCTTTGCAATTTCTTTTGAGTTATGGGAGCAGTTTCTGTCCGTGTATTGAAACAAATCACCACCATAAAAATCACAGTGTATTGCCTTCTCCACTTCTTGGAAAATGGCCTTCAAAGCCTGGCACCATCATGCATGCCATGACAGGAGCCCAAGTAGGAGCTTTTGAGCTGGGAGTTTTTTGCAAACATGCCTCAAAATTGCTGTCCTGTTGCCATCCCTGAATCCTGGGAGACATCAGATAGCATCAATGATCCCAAGTGTTCCCATCATCAAGGGGGCTGGCAGGGTGGGATGCCTGATCCTGATCCATTCCCAGCTGAGCACCACTGCCCACGCGCCCAAGGATGCTGGTGCTTCACTGCTGCTGCCCACCACAGCAGCCCCAGCGTGACCTGATGATTTATGGAAATGTCATCTTCGGTTGTCATTGCCTTTAATCACGGCAGTAACTGATACAACAGGGTGGCTGAGCCACGCGCTGGCTGAAGAAACTGGCAAAACACTGCTGGACTTCCCCAGCCATCAAGTGGGTTTTGAGAAGAGCAGGCAGCTCCAGGGCGCCCACCTAAAGGTGGCTCTGAGCAACCCACGAGTTGCCGCAGCAGGTCTTCGCGTGCAGACGATAAATGACCTCACCAGTCACAGGGGAAAAATTGTTCAAAAAACTTCATAGAATCTGTTGCTTTGAGGGTTTCCTAGATTTCAGCACGGTTTCGTGATGAGGTAGAATTGATGGCCAGTCAGAGTCATGAACTGGGGTGTACTTTCAGCAGCAGTGCTCATAATCAGCTTCTGCTGTGTTGCCAGTACTCAATTCCCATCACAACACTAAATACTAATGACTATGGGAGAGGCTGAGCAGGTAACGAGTCCTTCAGGTGTCTGGGTATTTTGTGAGAGTTACAGAGGCGTGCTAAGGATAATCAGACACCAAATGCTGCTCTTTACTTTGGGAGGCACAGCCCTTTTTTTAGGGTGATGGTGGCTCTGGAGAGAGCCTGTGGTCATAGCAGTGCCCATCTCAATATTTCTCATGCCTGAGCTCTTTCTGGTCATCTCTATTCTTGCCAGAACATCTTTGCTGGGTCAGGAAAGTGGAGTCGTACGGACATGGAAAGGGAAGGAAAAACTCAGAGCAGTTTCCTTGCAATGAATTGGATTCCTGTGTGTAGGTATGAGGGCAAGGTTTGCCAAGGAGCTGAGAAGGACTTTGCACTTGTGCTCAAAGCTGTTATCACCCAAAGGTCTGCTGCTCTGAGCCTGAATGTGCCGGGCACCCCGTGCAAAGGATGCCCATGTTATCATGCTTGCTGGCAAGAGCAGTGATGCATGGGAAGGGCAGATAAGTGCACGGCACGGGGCTGCTCTAATGTCTTGTGGAATTTAATAGGCAATAAAATCAGGTTTGACAGAAAAGCTATTTACAAATTATTTAATTGCATCACACTTATTATGAGTTGTAATACAGCAACAGTGAGGGGCCCGAGTGAAGCCCTTGCCTAAATAAATCAAGAGAAGTTGTTTCTGCTCTACAGTTGGTAAGCCAAACTGAAAAATGTTACAATGGGAATCTGAGGTGCAGAGAAATCAAGCAATTGACCCAAATTTATAGGAAAAGAATAGGAAATCTTGGGAATCCAAGCCAGGCCTATGGGGTTCCAGTTTATGGATATGTTGCTCACTTAATCTTCATCTATGAGCCTCTTCAGAGCAGTGAATAGACAGCTCTGATCTTCTGTTTGATGCTGTAGAAACGTTCAGTCAAAGAGCATGAAGGAAGCAAAATTTCTCAATTACTGAATCATTTTCTCCTAAAATGTAGGAAATCTGGTTGTCCATATGGTTGAAAATGCTGGCTAATAATATTTGATGTGCCAAATGTTAATAACCACAACCTTCCATGAGGGAAGATAAAATCAATACAGGAAAGTTAATACTGAGGTCAGAGTAGAAGGTCTGTACTGAAGTGACTCGAGTCGAGCCCCAGGAGCTAGCAGGGGATGTTGGACTCCCATCGCTTTATCCTGTGTTAGCTCTTCACTGTAAGGAGCCCTTACAGCTTACCAAAGCATGCAACGCTCTTGGTGGTGTTACGTGGGTTGCTCCTCTAAATATTCCCCTGTTACAACTTGTTTTAGGCAACGGATAATCTGATTCTATCATAATATGTAGGGTTGCACTAGATGATCTCCCAAGGTGCCTTCCAACCCTTGTCATTCTGTGATTCTGTGATACGGTTAAAGCACAAAGGCAGTCCAAATAACATTAATCTATATCAAATGTGACTGGTGAGAAGAGGAATCCTGACAAGCAACAGCCCAGCAGTCGCCCGTCGTGAGGTTGCAAGCGTACAGTTAAGGAGCTCTGCAGTGGCTAATCCTGTTGTCATCTGAATTAACTTTCAAATAGGGGAAAAAAAAAAAAAAACCAGCAGTTGCATAATAAGAGGCTTAAGGTCTTGAGCTGGGGAGTAATGTGTGTATTTTGTGCGTGTAGCACCATGAATGTCATTTTGGTGTAAGAGGATTGTTTGCCTGGGTGAAATGGGTGACGCTCTTCAGCTTGCTCCAGCCACAAACTGAGTGTGGGCATGCTGGGAGCCTACGATGACAGTTAAGCATCCCATAAACACTGGCTGGTACTAGATCCCTCAGGGAGTGATTTTGGGGAGGCAGTGGTTGGTACTCGTCCTTCTGGGAGCCAGTGCTTCCCAAAGGAAGCCTTGGGAGAGGTCTTACCCGCACGCACTCACTACCGGCTGGAACTCGCAGGCAGCACTTGGCAAGTTTGGCAGGATATTTTGGGTATGTTTTCAAAAAAAACCCACAACATTCAATGCATCATGGAATTGTTCACCTGGCTCTTTTAAAGCTCCAGTGGTCCTTTCCAGTGGAAGGGGTGAGCAGCGAGGTACCAGGTACCAACCAGCTTCTCAGGTCAGCCGGGGCTCTCACACATGGTGCTGCAGTTCCAGCTTCTTGGAGATACCTTTCCATTAACATTGAATTTTCTCTAGAATAAATCATTAGCGATATATGCAAATAAAACAGACAAAAGAACACCAGGGCTCAGAGGGAAGGAAGGTAATTGCCTATGTCAAACTCACCTTGTAATGCAGCACTTGAAGAAGCATGAAGGAAAATGCAGCCGGGAGCAGAGTTCTTGTTGCTAGATGTTTGCTGCTTGGTCTGGATGGGTTTTTTTCAAGAGACAAAACAGAGAAATAGGTTGAGGTTTAGCACCAAAGATGACCACTTACTGGGGCAAGATGGCATCACGTTCATGAATGTGCTTTTGTGTTGGGACCTGTTTGGTGGTCACTGTCAAGGGGAATCTTCTCCCTGACTGTTGTGGGCGTTGTGCCCAGCCATGGGTGAGCAGAGCTCCTGGCTCACAGTGCACGTGTTTGCAGGAGGCAGAGGAGAGGCACTGGTGTTCAGATGAACCTGAAGTATCATCATCCCCTCCTGGAGGAAAGAGTTTTTTCCCAGGACATGGGTTTCAGATGAGATACTGCTGCCTTTCCAAAGGGCTGATGTGCAATCCGTGGCCAAGGTAAGGGTACAGAACAGCGTGTTGCCCAAAGGTCACCTCATTTACCCTGGTGACTCGTGCTGCAGGTGGCTCCCAGTGCAATCAGAGCGTCCCCACAGAGATCCCACACAGGGACCAAGGGCAAACCTGCGGCCGAGCTATGGGCTCGGCTCTTGCTGCGATGGGGAAGGCAGGGAGCAACAGAGAGCCCGCAGCTTGGCTGCTCTGCTGAAAACACTCGCTTGCTTTTCACTTTTCTGTTGCTGCAAGCAGAAGACAGAGCTGAGCCCTCAGGGGGACGATTGCAGTCCAGCGGCTGATCGCAGAACGGAGCTGCAGCCGCTCGGCTGACGGCTTTGTGGGTTCGCCAGCCATTTAAAATGTTTGCCAATATTCAAAGCATGCGCTGTTGTGGTTTTAAACTTGGGAAGGATTTTCTAGGAAAGCTTCATCCCAGGATAAATGCCAAAAAGCCAGGCTCCAGCTGGTCATGGACCTATTGCCGCAGATGCTCTTGCGCAGGCTGTTTGCTCTGCAGCAGCGCTTTTCCGTGGCGCACGTCCAGGAGCGGAACCTGAGAAGCACGTTCATGAGAGAGAGATACTTCCAGGGAGTTGCTGCTCTTCCCGCTGGACAGGGAGATGTCTCTGCTGCCACGATCTATTTTACACATCAGACATGGAGAGATTTCCCTGATAACCGGTATCGGTCCGGCTCTTCCGCCCCCTCTGCTGGCTGCCGAGCGTGCCAGGTCCGAGGCCAAAGCCCCCGAGAGCCATGGTGGGGCCTCAGCCTGGAGAATGAGCATGTCCCTGGCTGCCTTCGTGCCCTGTGCCATGAGAAGTGGCTGTTGGTGGGGGATGGAGGATGGACAAGGGTAGCCCTCGATCAAAAATCGCTGCTCACTTCCCTCGGGTCTCTGCTGCAAGGGTGAGCAGTTGTGGACTTTGACACCAAATAATTCAGGGGATGATGAGGCTTTTGAAGTCAGTTTTTGCCTCTCTTGGTTGGCTTGTTCTGTACCTAACTCTAAATGTTCCTTTTTTTATTCATCTTCTCATGCAGATATTCTGGTGTCTCATAACTGGACTCGCACTTCATGTGTGTGTCTTTCCTCATGGTGCAAAGTCTCTTACGCCTAATTTTTGCAGAATTTGTGGGAACTCAGCATCTGTGAGACCTCTACAGTTTTGTCACATTTGGCTGCCTGGGACCACAGGTTCGATGTCAGCAAAACAAATGAGAAATGGGTTGGCTGGGGGGGTGGGCTGGTGGCTTCACACCAGGCTGGCAAGGCTGAGGACTGGGAGGAAGACAGACAAACCCAGATCACCCCTCCCAAAGAAAACCAACCAAGCCACATCTTCTCAATTTCTTGGCAAGGCTCCTGTTTCTCAGAGATGCAATTTAAACTTGCTGCAGCTTTGTTTTTTTCGAGGTCTGGTTATTTGCTTCCCATCTCTGCTACTGCTGTCTCCTGCAGCCATGGGCAAGGCACTTATTATTCTCTAATATCTGTAAAACAGAGAAAGCAATGGTTTCTTTTGCTAAAAATGCTAAGATTTACATATCTATTGTGCAATTTTTTTCATTTTCCATCGGTCCAATGAGTATTTCAGGAAAAGGGGGGTTCCTTGACCAGAGGCACCATTTGAGATTCCCAATTTACTCCTGCTCCGCAGATTCAGGGCTCTTCGCTTCCATTTGTGTCAATCCTTACATTTTCAAATGGGAGCAAGTCCTAACCCCTCCAGAGGCTCTTATCCTCACCACGGTGGATCGCCGAGGAAGGCTTTGCTACCCTTTTAGCACCGCGGTGGGGACTAAGTCCCTGGGTTTGGGGAGGGGAGGTGGAGCTATGTGCTTCCAGAGCCGATGGTCATTTCGTGATAAAGTGATAATGCTAATAATCCCTCCGTCCTTTTTTTTTTTTTTTTGCCTTTGAACTGAACACTTTGCCTGTCTCAACCGTGGTTGCCTTTTTGAACTGTCAGTTTGGGAGGATTAGATGCATGTTTAGGCTGGGTGAACTCATGAATGAAAATATTTTCCTTGGCAGTTTTTAAAATGCTTCCCCCCTTTAAGAGCTGAGCCCTTTGGCAACAATCTGCTTTTTGCCCAGATTACCACTGTCATTTTGGGAGGTCTTTTCCTGCAGAACAAACAATGGAATTTTAATAACACAGTGGAATAGATTCAGGCCTGCTTTATTTATATTTTCTTTATTTATGCTTGAATACTTAGTATGCAGCTCCAGCAAAGACAAATTTAAGCTTTGTATTACTTCAAAATGATGAATTAAGCTCTGGGAGATTTACTTCCCCAGAAAAGGATATTTTGCTTCGCTGCTTTGAACACATCTCTTAAGGACAATAAATATCAGAGAAATTAAAAATAAAAAAAAACCCCAAACCCCTCAGCACAAATTGCAGCTGCGGAGCAGAGCGGATGCAGCACTGTCCTTGCTTTTCCCTTCGGGGAAAGCCTGGCTCAGTGGTTCAGTGGCCAAATGCAATGGTCACCATTACAGCGAGGCCGAAGTGATTCTGCCCTTTTATTTTATGTGACGTCCTACTTGGGTCTGCGTACCGAAGTGCTCAAACCAGCGCCAGCTTCTGCTACCTGAGCAAAGAGGCGCTGGTTAAAGCTGCCAAGGCCATCGCCTGCGGGGCTCAGCTCGCAGAGCATCCCTCAAAATGATCCAACTCCGTACGGGGGCGAAGAAATCACACAGAGGTGCAAAGTGTATTGGGAATCATCTGAAGTGAAGCATAAAACAGCATCTCTTCAGGCTTTCATCTAAGTATTATCAAACTGAAATTACTGAAATTATTATAATATTACCAATACTGAGAGTCGTTGGTATCTTGCACAAGCTCCTCTCAGAACTTCTCGAAGGTTTGAACGCCAGCTTTTTCTATGACTAGGGTTGCATTGATTGCAGTGGTAAAATTATTGTGCTTGATGATTAATCCCTTAAGGTTGCTTATATACAGTTTTTTCCCCTCAAGACAATTCTCTGCTATTTTATTTTCCCTGCATATCTTCATCCCTGATGCACCACCCTCCCAGCTTCCCAAGCCTGAGCAAGGAGCCAAGGGGTGGAGATATTCACAGATCCTATATAATAAATCTGTTCCAGGGCTTTCGGTGTTAAATAGCTCTCTGTCCGATAAGCCATTGATACGCTGCTGTATTCCGTTAAGATAGATGGTGTATGGTATAGGTGGAAAGCAGCCAAAGATGCCAGAGTCTGGAGATGGACCCGACTGAGCAAGCCAGTGGTGTCCTGGAAGGAAGGGCTGTGCCGTGGGAGCTGCAGAGAAAGGGAAGGGATTAGGGCATTTTGAAGGATGCACTGGGCATTTTGAAGGATGCACTGGGAATTATTTGTGCCTTATTGCTCAGCTTTCATCACTGCTGATTATATCCTGCTACACCGAAATCACTTCAGGTAACTTTACGGAGCACGGCACTCAGCTCATCGCTGCGGCCCAACAGGAATCTAAAAAAAGGGAGAGCGGGGTTGGAGCAAAGCAGGTCGCTGAAACATCCTTTGCTGAACGCAACTGTGATTTTTCAACTCAGACCTTGCCAGCACTCGGTGGCATTCAGTACAAACCGGAGTGATCTGGGCACGGGCTCCCTCGCGGTGGCTGACCTGCTGTTTGCTCCCCTGCGCCAGCCAAAGGATTTCTGCGAAGCCCCGTGGTGGCTGCCCGCTGCGTGCTCCTGCGTCCCCCGTCTGCCCGGGGACATTGTGCGGGAGGAAACTCCGGCTCAACCCTGCGAGGGCTTCATTTGGCTGCTGCCAGAGCAAAAGTGAAGGGATTCAGCCATCTCACCACTGAGCTTCTATAATTACTGAGCTACTGTAAACCAGTATCTGCCAAGGATATTACAGCTGCTTTTCCATTTCCCTCCCCTTGTAAAATCAAGGGTGAAGAAGCTGCAGGAATATGGCTCGTGTCCAGGAATGTGATAAAGATGCAAAGAAAAGCAATGATTCATGGGAAAATTAACCTCCTCAGCCACTTGCTGTGGCTCTGCTTGCCTGGATCGAAGATGCCGCTGCACCTGCACGGCACCGCTGTAGAAGATGCTCTTCCCAGTGCCTGGATTGATGGGAGGTGGTTACTCTTATCCAACACAGTCTGTTTAAAATAGAGCAGCAGTTTGTAGGTAAGAAAAAATGCTGCTGGTGACCGGAGAACTTTGGTGAAGATTTTAACGCGTCTCCCAGGCAAAGGTATACGCTTTCGTGCCTTGCAGACCAGAGCAGCTGAAGCTGGTGGCAGAACTTGCAGGGAGGAGAAGAGCTTGCCTGCTCTCCCAAAAGGCTGCTCCGGTTTGGCCTTTGCATAAAACACTGGTTTGGAAATGCAGCACTCCGTGCTCTCAGCCTTGGGAGGGGGCATGGAAAAGAGAAGAAGGAGTTTGGAACAGGGAGAGCTGGCAGCTCTGCTGCTCTCCCCGGATCCATGCACCGCTCTCCTGGGATCCATGCACCGCTCTCCCGGGATCCATGCACCGCTCTCCGGGATCCATGCACCGCTCTCCCGGATCCATGCACCGCTCTCCGGGATCCATGCACCGCTCTCCTGGGATCCATGCACCGCTCTCCGGGGATCCATGCACCGCTCTCCCGGGATCCATGCACCGCTCTCCCGGGATCCATGCACCGCTCTCCACCGCTCTCCGGGATCATGCACCTCTCCGGGATCCATGCACCGCTCTCCCGGGATCCATGCACCGCTCTCCGGATCCATGCACCGCTCTCCTGGGATCCATGCACCGCTCTCCTGGGATCTATGCACCAGTCTCCCGGGATCCATGCACCGCTCTCCCGCTGCAGCTGCTGGGAAGCAAAGCAATTGGCAAAGCATGCCCAGGACGAGTGCTGCAGCTGGGGCGCTGAGCGGCTGCAAGAGAAAAACATACAAGAAACCAGAGCCTTTGGACTCCGAGCTCCGTGACGCACCAGCATGGCCTCGGCTGCTTCCAGACCTTCCCCAGTGGAGGGGGTGTTTAACCTCCTCCGGGAGCAGTAGCACCAACAACTTGTGTCCTGCTGTGCTGTGGGGCTGTGGGTGCTGGGGACGGGCCAGACAGCACCCTGGGGCAGCAAAGAGCACCCGAATTTCAGTGGCTAAATGCTGGCACTGAGTGCTCTGGGCTTTTCCTGGCACAGGAGGTGAGGGGCTGCGGCAGCTCCGGGAAGGCTGGTGAAGGACATGGGATGGGGCTGGGCACGCTCCAGAAGAGCACAGGGTTTGGGAGCAAAGGAGAGAAATGGGGATGTGCAGAGATGGATGCGATATCTGTGCAGTGCAGAAGCTGCCGGCTGCGTCCTCTAAGCTCACTGGAGCATCTCTGGGGCTGATCGCTGCGGTGTCAGCGTTTCCTCAGGACCCCAGCCGCCCTCTGAATGCAGCTGCCCGAAACCTAACAGGCGAGCAAGGGCAAATGAGCAGCAAGGCTGCTGTGCTTTCAGCCCCTCGCCTCACCTCACCTCCCACCCTGATGGCTGTGATGAGAATGGAGATGTTGCAGGGAGGTGACAACCGGGACTGCATGGTGTCCCGGCGGGTCCTGCCAGCAGGACGGTGCCCGGTCGGACCCTGCCATCCGCTGCTCTGTGTCCTGCAAGAGCCGCTCTCCAGCAGTGCTGCTCAGAGGGCAGGGGGAACAGGCACTAAGCTCTGATATAAAAATATTTATTTGTTTACTATAATTTACTATGAACCTATTGCAAAAGTATCCTGTGTCTTGCATTCTTCCAAAGAGTTTCTTACCATGTCCGTGATCCACTTTTATTTTGATTGATCTTTTGCTGTGCCCTACTGCTCGTTAAAAACAAGAGCAAATCCTATTTTAAAAGGCTTCTGTATCAGCACAGTATCCGAGAGTGCTGAGCACAAGCCAGAGCTTCTGTACACTGGGAGCAGATAGGAAGGATGGAGAATCGTTCCACATTCATTTCCCATCTTGTCGCAAGTGCCTCACAGGCATTTAGTAAAAATAGCAAAGGGGAAAATGCAGAAGGCCTTGAGTAAGGTGCCTGAGTAATAAACCTGGAAGTCCTGAGTGGGAGGAGTGGCACGTAATGAATCATTCACAGCAGCCAAGATGTTTAAGAGCTCCCCCAGTGTTGTAGGTCCTGGTCCTGTAAACCCTTAAACAAGTAACCTCATGGTCATGCGAGTGGTTCCTGCTGGGGTCAATGCATCTGCAGATGGGAGTAAATAAAGGAAATAAAGTGCTGATATCTGCAGGTCTGTTGGCTTCAGCAGAGCGGTGAATCACCCCCTCTAGAAGTCTACCCATCCTTACGAGAAGAAGAGGCATTTTTCTTCCTGTAATAATAAAGGTACAAAAAAATAGTTAGACAAAATCAGCGTGCACCCATGCTCATAGGGAAAGGGAGGGTGCGCTGCTCTTGCTGAACCCTCCCCTTGGTGACCTGCCATGCCCTTCGTCTGCAAGGCCACTTGCAGAGCTGCCAACCGGACAGGGAAAGGAGAGCAAAGCGTCTCCCTGCTGGAAGCATGGGCACGTCTCGACAGGCACATCCATGATTCACCTTATCTATGGCTACGCCTAAACCTGCTGGACAATTTCGGGAGAAACCAAGGACACCGAAATAAAACAGAAAGTCTAGTTTTGAGTTTGTTTAAGCATCCATCATTTAATTTTATCAGACAGTCCAGTAATTGTAATTAGTCGGGGCAATAGCTTTCATTTGGATAATGGTTTGATTTTTCGATTTCTGGTCAGTGAGGTCAATGAAAACATTTTGGTTTTTAGCTAACGCAAAATGTGAAGTCAGTGCTTTGTTTTCCTCCCGGCATGCTGTACCTGCCTTCCGCGGAGTCTCAGATATCAGAGCTTAATCAATATCAAATCATCCGCAGAGCCTAAGTGTTTGCTTATGTGCTTTGAATTGTTGCCTGCATCAAGAAGAGCGGTGATGCCCCTAATCTGCTTTCCCTGGGCTCCCCAATACCCTAATTATGTCATTTAGGGAAGGACATTTCCTGGCAGCAGTTCCTCAATTCACTGCAACAGCCACTATTGGGATAGGGCAAAACAAGGCTGTAATAGCTAGCACATGTGAACGATGGCTACGGGGACAATTAACCTGCCTTGAAGAGTGAGCACAACTCCATTTTGTTTAATATTTCCAAACGATGGGACCTTGCAACAAGCAGAAGGAACACTGCGTGGCAAGCCCCGGTATTTACCTATCTCGCGTTGCGTTCAGGTATATCGTTACCTTCTGGCGCAGGCTACGGCAAGCTCCAGTGAAGGGTGCAGATATTCAGTAGCTATCCAGAAATGCTAGGTATGGCCAGGATCCCGGGGGATCCTCGGCATGGATGAAATTGTGCAATGGCAAATAGTTGCTTTGCAGGTACAAGCTTAAGGCAAACACCCCTGTTAGCAACAAGCTGTGGGTATTTGTGATTGCAGTGCAATTAATATGTTCAAATGCACTACACTGCTGTGCCGAAACTGGATTCCTGCAGGGTTAGAGCAAAGGGTGAAGGGTTTTAGCTTGCGCAAGAGCCTGGGACCACGTAGTGGTGGAAGACACACATTTGCACTAGAAAAATAGATGCTTTTGGGGTATGTTTGGTTTAGTTCATTTAATTCTCAAGAAGATTTAATTCTCCTGCCTCCAAACGTGGCTTAGGAGTACTAAAACCATGGGCACCCATGCAAGAGGGTGGGAATAAAACCACAGCTACCCTAAACCCACTCCACGCCTCGTCTGTCCATTTGCTGACCCGAGTGGGCTTTGTATTGCTGCGGGAAGCCCAAGTGGCCATTTCAAATGGTTCATTTTTAATACCTTATATTTTTTTCTCCACACCTGCGTGCTCCCTCTGCCTTCCTTGCCCGTGTATTTTTACCACGGTATCTTTCTGCTGGGAAAAAGTGGAGCTCCACAAGGGCAATAACAAGCCAAAATATCCACCAAATGGTTTAGCTTATTCCTCCTCATTTTTGCAATTCACCTGAAAAGCTGTGATTTATGGGGGGGGGAAAAAAAAGTCATTTGTCAGTCCTAATAAATAATGTTAATAGCAACTTTCATGGCTGCCTACAGAGTACAAACACTGAACATCTTTTCAGGACAAAAGGCTTCCAGGTGCTGCCTCAGTCAATATTTCCGAAGGTGCCAGCTCAAGCAGTTCCCTGCACTGATGCCCACAGTGTCACCGCCACGAGTTCCTAAAATCCATCTTCCATTAAGTCTTTTTTTTATGCCTGCAAGTTTCAAGATAGAAAAACTGCTCAGGAATTACTGGTGGTGGATGGTTCTGGGAAAGCCAGCCCAGTGCCTGCTGTGGGGGCACAGCTGCGGCCGTGCTGCCCGACTGGGGAGGGAGGCAGGGAGGGAGGGAGGCAGGGATGCTCCGGAGTGCGTGCCAGCTAAGGGCAGCTGACCTAAACCCACCCGATACTGGGACCTCATGTGCTGCGAGCAGGGACACCGAGGAAAAAAAAGGGAAAAGAAGGAAGAAGAAGAAGAAGAAAAAAAAGCTAGATAAATAATGCCAATGTAAAAATGAGGGGTAAGTTTTGCAGGTTCGTTGCATTTAATTGACTTTTCCTTTCCTCCTCTGTTGGCTTGGCAAAAGCAGAGGCGCAGCCCCGCGGAGATGCGCAGCTCCCTTGAGCAGCTTTGTTTGTCTCGGGCGGATCAAACGTGGCCGCGAATTATTGATAAAATTGTGTGAGGCTGTAGCCTCAGCCAACAGCTTCCCCACAGTCAATAGCAAGGTGTTGCTACTCCTCCTGTTGGTGTTTACCAAATAAATAACCTTACAGTAGGGGCTGTAAAAGCCTGATAAGGTGCTTCTAGTTAGCAAAATATCAGAGGTAAAGATTTATGTTAAATGCAGCAGAGACAATGAGAAATAAAGTTGATACAGTTTGCGCACTGATAAAAAATTCCTCATCTGTTTTGCATTCACATATGGAGCATATTCCCAGGGGAGAGCATGCGACGGATTTTTAGGACACCATTTCATCTTAGCAAATCAATGTACAGGCTATTAAAACTCCATTTTTCCATGAATGATAAGTGTAATTACATCTCGCTCGCAATAAAAACGAGTGCTTATTAAATGTAAATATTTAACAATGATTAAAATATATTTGAAGGAAACTTTATAGCTTTATTTTATATGTTCCCATCTGGGTTGCCTTTCCTAAACCACTATACTTTTTGGAGAGTTATTAAATTATTATTTTGAGAAGGACTAACACTCTGCCTGTCCCTTGCTTCAATTTTAATTTCATGCACTTTCAGAATTTATTGAAGCTTGGTGAGTTTAAGATTCAATCAATGCACTATTGTATTTGCAGAGCTGTGCTGAGGGAAAAGTGGCTTCACGAGGTAGGAAATGCCACACTGACATGTCTTTTGTGCGTCCAGTTTTGATGGCCAGATACAGTTTCCCGACTCCACATCCTCCAGCTCTCATTTGTTTCCAAAGGAAGCAAGTCGGTTCCTTAAGTGTGTTCCTTTGGTTTTCTGTAAGACCCTTCTGGGGCTGTTTTGAAAGTAAGCTTCAATAAAAGGTCCACTCTTCGAAACTGCAGATACGTATAAGGAGCATTATGTGTGCGAGCTGCTGACCCTGGGCACATTCATGGCCCTACACGCAGGACTGACCTTTCACAAAGCAACGGAATAGGATTACGCGAGACGGGAATTCACGCCTAACCACGGGTTTCTCAGATCCAAAAAAATAACCCCCCTCTCCAGCGAAACCCTTCCCTAAGGAAGGTCCTTTCAAATGCCCGGGGAAGCATCCCTACAGGTCTTAAGAGAGTTGAAGTAAGTTTTTTATAAAATTCTGCAGTTGATTTTAAAATGGCATTGCAGGGATATAAACTATTACACTGCTATGGAACAGCATAAACACTTCCAGAAAGGACACCATTCCCTGTTAAATTTTTATAACTTCTTGATATAATTTGTGCTCAGATGTGCTGCTTTCACCCCTATTCACTTTTACAGGGGCCGCACTCTTCCAGCCATCCCTAATTCCCTCTCACTGTTACTTTTTTTTAAGGCAACATGTGCAAAGTTCAGCTTCATGCTCAAGATCATTCCAAAAGGCTGGAGTTAATTTTTAATTTGACTAGTAATTTGGGTCATGTAAGCAATAGCACCAGAGTCAGTTACTTACTTGAGACAGCGTTAATGGGATCAGGCCGCTGAGAGCTCATTAAACCTCCTGGTCCTGCAAAGAAGCAGGAGCTCAAACCGCTGCAGAGTTTCTCGGAGTCACCAGGTGCCCCTTACAGCAAAAATCATGCCGAAAAAAGTCACTACTTCTACAATTTAAATTTAAAAAAAAAAAAAAAAAAAAGAGAGAGAGAAAAACTCAGTAGCCTCCTCCAACACCTTTAAAAATAACAAATAACTGCCCCAAATTTCTCATTCAGGAGCAAGCCAGCCACGGCAAGGGTGCACATTTAAAGCATCTTTAGGTTTTACACCCTCCTCCTCTCAGCTTATGAAACTCCCGTAGCGAGTCCGAGATGCTGCGATAGACAAAGCCTCAATGTGTGCGTGTGGCTTTTCAAACAGTTTTTTCCAAGGAGGAAAATTTCTCTTGAAAGAAATCTCCCTCCTCTATTGAAACTGGTACTTAAAAAAAAAACAAACCAAACCAAACCAGCAAGGAAGAGGCTATTTATTTCTGAAATAACACGCAGGACATCATTTTACAATAGAATATTCAGTGGTTTGAGTTATGTCTCATGAAAGGAAAATTAATTTAAGGCAGTGATTTTCCACAAGATAAACCTTTGGAAAATAAAGGTTTCTCTTGGAGAAAAATAAATAGTAGTAACAGAAAAGGGCTTGGCAGCGTGGGCACCTTTAATTGCTTGTTTAATTAAACCTCCCGACTAAATTTTCATTTATTTATTTTTTACATATTTTTGGTGATGAAAAATATGGGCTGAAGTTCGAACGTATGTTTGTTGGTTTTTAATTACAGACGTATCCTTTCCTCCAGAGCAAACAGCACCTCCTGGGTACAGTGACGGCAGAATGACACCGGCAACCTTTCCCGGGGACTTCTGTAGTCTGGAACACAAGACAAATATTTGTGTATTTTTGGCAGTTCCTGTTGCCATTGAAGCCGATGGGGCATGAACCCCGACGGGAGCAAGCGCGAGCGCTTTCTGACACAGACGTGACGAGCTAATTCAGGGCAATGGGGTTTCCAGCGTTCCCGAGCCCTTTTCACGCAGCGGTTGCAGATAACGCCCAGCCGGCTCCGCCGAGGTGGGCGCACACAAGCTTCGCCTTCCAATCCGCCCAGCAGGTTACAGCTTCTCAAATAATAGCAGGTCCTTGTGGCAAATTACGCGTGCCCGAATAGTCAGCCCTAGCTGTGTGTTTTACCTAGGCGAGCGGTTTCGTTGAAGCCGGCGTGTCTGCTTGTCAGGCTGAGTTAAGAAGGATTGGCTGGAATAACACACCCTTATTTTGCTCGTGGATACGCAGTTTTATCGCACGCAGTCCCCATCAGGTTTAACTTCTCAACACACGCCTTTGAAATGCAATGGCCACGAACAAACCCAGTTTGCCGTTGGAAAAACAACCTTTCTTTCTTTCTTTCTTTTTTTTTTTTTTTTTTTTTTTTTTGGAAAAGAAAGTTTTGGTTTGTACTTTTGCATTCATTACTCCTCTCCTCCGTCTTATAAACCAGCTTCCTGGGGGGTGCCTTAAATTTTAAGTACAACATAAAAGCGTGCACGTATTCTGCACGCATACATTGGAACTAAAAGAGCACGAGGCTGTTTTCACAGGCATTAAAAGGGGGAAATCGCTGCCTTCACTTCTGCCCTTTGTTCCCACAATAGTTTCTCGAATTTAAAATTACAATACAACGTTCTGGCTTCAACCTGTGTGCTTCGCTCTGACCGAAGCTGCTTTCATCTCTTTCCTGACAAAAATTAAGTATCAGCCTGCCAGCGTTACCAGGTACTTCCAGCGTGGCTGGTAATTGCCCTCCCTATAATTCTATAATGGCAGATTTAGTGCTGAGTAATTATACATTATAGAGGGTAGCAACTGCCTGTGGAAGAAAAGGGCCTGATCCAAGCCCTCTAAAATCACGGCTATTTTTTTCCGAACGCTGCATTTTCCGAATGTTAAATAAACAGAGAGCTGATGCAAAGCACAGCAGCAGCAGGGCTCTGCGCCGTGCCGGTGTTCATCCGAGGTGCAAGGACTGAAGCTCTCCCTCTGTATTTTATTGCATCATGCCCAGGTGAAGGTAAACGGGTTCGATTTAGGTTGAAAACTCACTGAAGAAAACCGCTAACCTGTATTCTCTGCGCTGCTCTCCGTGTGCGGGTCAAATTTGTGATGGCAAATACGGGATTCGGTACAGAATTTGCATTTTTGCTGAATAAATCATTTGCAGCCAAAAGCATTCCCATGTCCGTGCTGTTCGTGGTGGGCGACAGCGAAGCCAGGGCCACTAAAGCAGATTTACCAACAACCTAGGAAATTCCACGGGGTTAATAAACCCCCTCTCTTCCTAATGAATTATTTCATCACTCCGCTGTCTACCGGTTTCTCGTTGCATTTCACAGCAACCGAGCGATTTAAGCTGTGCTTTCCTCCAGCAGAGCCCCTGATGTTTAGACTCCTCTGTAGTGCCTTTATACAACCCAGTTCACTCTGCCCAAGTCCTGGCGTGAAATACCTGCGGCAAGATGGGGTCTCGGGGCTGGGGAGGGAGGGAGGGGGAGCCTCGGGCTGTGAACCCCCGGGCTGTAACGCCGCTCCGTAAGAACTTTTTGCTGAGGGTTTTTAGCCTCTGGCTCGGCAGCTGCCCGTCTCCCGCAGCACTTCGGGGAGCGTAACGGGGGGGATGCAGCAAGCGCTGCCGGCACATCGGTCTCTTGACTCGGTCGGTTATTGAAAAACAGGGAATGCCTTTAAGTGCCTTGAGATTTCTCACTTCTGGCTGGGAAAACATTAAAAGACAAATGCTTTAATCTTGCTGTATAGCCCCAAGTTTAGAGCTTAAAGCTGAAAGCTTGCAGTTCCAGTTCCTGCTCTTTTTGCAGAGATTTCTGACAGGACGTAATGTAGCTCACAGGGGCATTAATCCCCTCCACAGCCTCTCTAGCAGCGACACCTCCCCATACCACCCAGGCTCGGCGGTCCCGGGGCTTGCGGCAGGCAGAGATAAGGCAGCCCTGGCTCCCCCGAGCAAGCGGAGCCCCTAATTGCTCGCATTTATTGCCGTAGGAAATTTGGGAGAGGGCCTAGCCCAGGTTTTTCCCGGTGTTTCGCCGTGAGACGAGGCCCACCGATTTCAGCGGCCGCATTTCGCCGTCAAATCCAAAGGAGCTTCCACGCCCGGGGAAGGAGATTTAGGAATCCAGATTTATGCCGCCTGCAATTAACTGCAAAATTTGGCCCTAAAAATCCCCCTGATGTAAACAGCGGGGCTGCAGGTCAGCACCAAGCACACAGCCCGGGATTAACGGCAGCTCACTACCGCAGCAATTATCTTCTGGCAAAGCCAAAAAACTCCCTTGTTAAGCGACTGCGGGGCTCTCAGTTTGCTCCCTCGCACCTGTAAAATGCCAGATAAGACCACCAAACCTGAGGACATTTTTTTCTAGAGTTTCACTGCGAGAGCAACTTAGCGAGCAGCGTGTTCTTGGTGTTATTTGGAAAACAAATCCTAGCAGGCTCTGAAGAAGTGTCGAGACTGAGCGGAGCGGCTGGACCCGATGTTTACCGGGAGAGTTGACAAGCCTGGCAATAAAACCCTCGGTAACGATGGCGTGGAAGAGTTACATTGGCTTTGGAATTTACTTTTATAAAAACACAAAAATTTATGTAGAAACAAGATCTATAACCACCTACATAAAAGTGAGGAGGTTTCGTGCCTCTGAGGATGATGGACTACGTCCCGCGCTGCTACTGCAGGAGGGATCGGGCATTAGGGCTGTGGGCTCAGGGCTCAGCGAGTAATTCAATATCGGTTATTTCATAAGCTTTGTCTTTGGTGATCATAAAATATGAGTTTCTTGAATCAATTTATTATATGACTTTTTTTTTTTATGCCAATCTCCCCCTGACAGACTTATTCAGAGCACTTACTCTTGGAAATTCAAGCTGTTTTGGCTTCTTTGTGTAAATATGATTTCAGAAATTATTTTCTTTGCCTTCTTTTTTCCCCAGAGTGTTTGCATACAATTCCGTGTTTGTGACTGTCACTCAGAAAGGGGGCGAAGGTCCGGCAGAGGTAAGTTCACAAGTGAACTTCTTGTAAACTTGAAATAGAGATGAAGGAGGAATGTTTGTGTGGAGTTTGCCCAACTTCACAGCAAACATCCAGCTTAATCCTCAGCCCCTTCGCAGAGGGATGAGACGTTTTCCCCAAATACCCCTCCCCACGTCTCACCCTGCCTCGTGCCACAGTTTAACAACAGCTCAGATTTTACCATCCTTGCCAGGCAAAATTCCCCTTCGCAGAGATATGAGATTTAGCTGGGTAAACCTTGAAATACTGAGGATAAGAGTTCTCTTCTTCAAAACCAGAACAAAAAGTGCAATTAGTGATGCTGGGTAAAACTCCAAATTAACTTATATCAGGGCAGGATTGGGAGGGAATATGGGAATTTGCTTATCACCCTAAGCAAAAGCCCAGTTTTCCTGAAAAGAGCAGTCACAGGAACAAATGGGATCAATTTTAATTTTTCTAACCCCTCCCATCTCGCTGGGGTTTCCAGCTCGGATGGAGGAGCGGAGCGGGGAGGTCGCTGCTCCCCGCCGCCTCTCGGCATCGGCCTGGCCCTGGACCTGCAGGAGAGCGGCTGCTCTCCAGCCGGGCAGACCGTGGCTTTGCAAACCCCCCCCCCCTTTATTTATTTATTTTTTATTTTTTCCCTCCTCACGCTTTTTCCCCAAGCGTCCGATGCTGCAGCGGCATTTCCCGCCAGCCGCCCGTCCTTTCTTGCGAGCAAGGAACTGCACGTCTACGTGGGCGTGCTGGTTAAATCCGTGGCGTAACGCTCGGACACATCAGCGCGTCTATGTGAGACAGACCGGTGCAATATTCTTGTTACTATAGGAGCAAAACCCATGTAAATATTTAGGTGGATTCCTTGCAATCGCAAGGGGCAGCTCCGAAAAGACGCGGTGCCCTGAGCCGGGACATGCTTTAACACACGTGGAAACCTCAGGCAGGTGAGCAGCCCCCCCCCGGGTTTCACACGGGCCATGCGAGTGCCAAGATGTGCAAGGTTAAACGCGTCCCGAAGCGTCGGTGGGACGGATGGCTGCCTGCTTAGGGGAATAATCCCACCAAAGCCCCGTAATAAATGTTTGCAGGATCAGGCCTGGAACGGTTTGGGAGAAAGTGTCCCTGGTTTCTTCTGTTTCTTTTCAGTCTCCGAGTGACCGATGACGTGCAAGAGTCAGCCCCGGAAGCTCCCACGCAGAAAACGGCCTTAAAATCATCAGAGACAGGGTTTAGTGGTGGGATGGCAGGGTTAGGTTAAAGGTTGGACTCGATGATCTTAAAGGGCTTTTCCAACCAAAGTGATTCTATGATTCTATCCCTCACCTACAGGTCTCTGGGCTTTGCCTTTTCTGCAAGACCTGACTTCACGTTTATGATGGTTGGAGGGAAGCGGTGGGAGGGCTGGAAGAGCCCTTCCCTTAACTCTACTGAGTAAGGAAAGGAGGTTTTGGAACAACTGCTTAGCTCTTAAACTCTTATTAGACAGAAGAGGACATTTTCGGCCAGGAAAAATGCAACAAAACAACAATCCTAAAGCTGCATCAGTTATAAAAGAAGCCTACAATGCTGGTGGGAAGGGGCTGCTCCAATGGATAATGATGCCAAAGCGGCTTCTGAGCAGTTTTAAAGAGAATTTAAATGGCTTTTTCTTGCCTGTCTCTATTTTTTAACTGGAGATAAATTGGTTTAAGTCATTTAGAGCACAGGGCTTCTCGTCTGCCAGGAGCGGACGGAGTGGCCAGTTATCTCTGTTTATTCATTGTTCTGGGGAAAAGTAACAAATATTGGCGACCCACCAATAACTGCTTGAGAAAACCAGGGGTGCGCTGCGGATTTTGGCTATGCCGCTAGTCCTTGTGTAAGCAAAATGGGCTGTTTCTAAAACACTGCGCTCGTCGGAACCCAGCGTACAGATGGTATTTGTACAAATCAAGCAAATTCTGCCCTCTGTGACATCCGCGCAAAGGCCACTGCCAAGTTTGCAGCCAGACACTGCAGATTTATCCCACTTGGGAAGTGTGTTTGGAGGGGGACGTTTTGGTCACCGGAGAGGCACACCAGTATGGGTAGGGATCCTGATTTTTCCCCTCTGAAGTTTCCCTTTAGGGAACATACAGGAAACCCTATAAATCCTCCAGCGGCACACGCCATCGCCAAGCACGCAGCTCCAAAACCCTTCGCAAATCCCTCCAGCCCTCCCAGCTGGGCCGTGCCATGCACTCCCCCACTTATGGTCCCCCCTTTCTCATGGGAAGGGGATTCCCACAGAGGATGAGGGTCCTCAGGGTTTCCTATGGGCTGTGACCGGTACGATACCCTGCACCCGCAGCAAGCGTTGCAACTGCGGCCGATGCACTGGCATGGCCCAGAGCTCCCCACGGTCAGCTTCAGGGACAAAACCAACAACGGGGCACTGTATTTAACGCTGTGTGCTGTGGGAAATGGAGAGGAGACAAATGGACTTTATTTTACAACATAAAGAATGTTACACCCTTCGGTAATATGTAACTAATAACTTAAATCCATTAAAAAGCTGCGTTCTCTCCTACGCCGCTCCTGAACGGAGCCAAAGCTGTAAAAATTCATGAAGGAGTCAGTAGCAGGCTGACTGGGGTTACAAAATCTACAAAAACTGCTAGAAGTCACAGTTTCTCCCTGGAAGTCATGGTCATAACAAATATACCACACAGCTTGCTTCCTAATCCATTCCCAGGAAGCTGCATTGTGTGAGGCGGAGCGGATCTTAGCGTCCAGCGGGGTTGGGAGGTGGCAAGGGGCAAGGGGCGGGTGCGAGGACCCGATGGATGTGGGGTCCCACCAGGTGTGGGCTGCCAGGGCGGGAGGGGACCCCACGATGTCCCCAACACCCTTAGACCTGGGTTTGCCCCACGGTGGATGACGCAGAGCTGGAAGTTGACTGATCGCACTGGAAAACAAAAGCTGTGCCTGGAAGAAAAGGGTTCCTTTTCATCGCTGTTCTCCACGTCAGGCAAAAATTAATGACTAAATGCACCTTTCTCTGATGTTGTCCATCATGCAAATACTGGTGGGCAGGAGTCAATATGAACATTAAACACACCTGACACAGGTGGCTCTTGCCTTTCAATGCTAAATGGCCACTGGCCAACAATTCACGGCGCAGCATAAAGGAATCCTTGTGGCGAGCAGCCTTCCCTCTGTTTATATTTGTTATTCCAGAATGAAGCTATTCATCGGGGCTGAGATGAAACTGCCCAGGTGAATAACTTCCTGAAAGCCAGGGCTCCTGCAGGAGTGCAACCAAAATCAACTGCAGAATGAATGTGGTGTGTGAGGTTGAAGCTCAGGGAGAAAGCACGGGAGTTAGGCAGGCGGCGGAGGACAGGATGCAGCCGGCAGGAGATGCCCCGTTGTCCCCGCGTCCCCATCGTGGTCTCAGTCCCAGGCTCAATCACTGCCCGGGGGATTTTCATCTCGCCAGTGGGTCTTCTCCTCGTCCTCTGGGCCGTGTCCTTCTGCCAATGGACCAACAGGACACAGGCACAGATGGAAAAAAAAAAAAAATCAACGAATGATATTATGTTTCCTGATTTTAGCAGTCAGTCTGTGGGGTCTTCCAAAAACAGCAATCTGAAATGAAATTCAGGCTGTTCTCAGAAGGGTTTCGATGGCATGGCTTTCTTCCTATTAAGCAGTTGCGGCTTATCTCCAGGAAAACAGACATAACCCCCGTCGGTTGTACTTCGTGCTCCTGCAATTTCAGTGCAAGCCTGTGCGTAATTTTTTTCTTTTGGATGAAGCATATCCTATTCTAGTATAATTGAATAAAAATAAAAAATAGATTGCACGGTATCCAAAAAAGATACACAGACTCAAAAGGGGAATTTGTAGGCAGTTTGGGAAGTTTTCTTTCGGCTTATGTTTAGAGAAATCTTTACACGCTATCAGATTTGGGATTAATTTATCACCAAGCCCAGGAACTGTTCCCAATCGGAATTAGCCACACTAATGTCTGGAGCTGACAAGCACAGCTGCAGCAAGCTCCCTCATGTTTATTATTGTAGTTTTTCTTGTCTTTTAACAGTTTGCACACTAATGGAAGGGCAGGAGCTAAAACTGCTCATCTTCGCTCTACCATTGCCATGAGCTCATGAAGACCATAAAGCACCTGAAGGGCCGGGTTTTAAGCTCCTGCTGGGGTCAGTAGCAGGCACAGAAAATATCTGCAGGCTCCGAAGCCTTTTCTGACTGTTCTTTTAGAAAATCTCTGAAAGTCAAGTACAGAAGATTTCATTCAGCCTCACCTTTCTTTGTTGCTCGATCCCTGTTTTAAAACCTGCTTTGATAAATACTTGTCTGCAGCAAATGACTGGAGATAGAAGCTTTTGCTGAATGGGGAACACAAGCAGAAAGAAAAAAGAAAGAAACCTGAATTTAGCTGGTGTATATATATATGTGTGTGTATATATATATAATTTCAACTATCATGAGTGGTAGAGAAAGTGTATCAGCGGAGGCAGCTGGCAGAGATGTGGTATTATGGCACCAAACAATGTTTTATTTTCTTTGGTGTTTGTGCAGGATGGAAGTCATTCTGCCTCTGAAAAGGAAAGGTACTGACAGCATGAACATCTTATTTATTCAATAAGAAATTATCATAGATCAAACCGACAGGTTATCAGTTGGTATGTATTAAAACTTCCATGCAACACGCATGGTCAGATCAGACCTCAGAAGTTTTGCAGGGGCCCTGCCTTGGCTGTGGGCAAGTCTCTGCACTAGGACCCATGGCCACATTAGCTCCTTAGGGCTTTGCTGTGGCTTCAGGCCTGTGCACCCATTTTTTTTCCCCATAAAAACACGGGAGCAGGGCAAGAAAGCAGGGCTGACATCTGTCTCACCTGCCGCGGAGTTGGGAGACAGCCAGGACATGCATCTGGACCGGGGACTTGGAAGCAATTCCAGGTCCTGTGTTTTAGGCATCATAATAGGTCGGTAATGTATTTCTATCCTCAAGTTCATTTTGAGCATCACGTGTACGCTAGTTCGGCTGGCGCACGTCCAGATTATCTATCCACTTCTGCAAGAAAACAGCCCGAGGCAGACCAGCCGAAGAACAGGCAGTGCCGGTGACTGCCAGATGTCCCGCTCCTCGCCAGGTCCTCGTTTGGCTGACAGCCCTCCTCATCCAGACCCCAGCCGCAGCGCCTGCCCGCGCCCCACCGCCCTTCCTGGCCCCGTCCCTTGCAGGGTTTGGGGGAGTCGCAGAAGGGCAGAAGCAGTGGGGAGGGCTGGAGCAGAAGAGGGGAACGGATTGCAGAGGGGCAGAAGAGGAGGAGGAGAAACGGGGACTTCTCCCGGTGCTTGCAGCCTCTGGGTGCCCATCGTGACCCCAGGGGTATTTACTCTGTCCTACCTGTCTCCACCTCTCCTGGAGGAAGGAGCTGTGCTGGCTGTCCAGCTTGGAAACTCTGCTGCTCCCCCAGGTGGGAAAAACCAGAATTAACTCAGGAGCAGCCGCCCGAGGTAAGGTACTTGCCCAGCAAGCCAAGAACGGAGGAACCGCTTCCCCACCAGCTCCTTCTGACAAATCCATCTCACAAGGCTGGGTGTATGTCTGTGTGTGAACCGCTGATTCGGACCCATGCTAAATCTGCTCACCATTTCCCATCAGCTATAACTACATATTCCCCTCAATGCCCCTGGTTATCACTCATGGGGATTAGGATGCTCCAAGGATATTGTTAATGAGCTTACAGAGCCCTTCACCAGCAGCTCACCAGCAGTCCAGCTCAGCAAAGCTTCAGGGTTGTTTATTTGTATTTACAATTACAGAAGAAGGACTGGGGGAAGGTATCGGTTCAAACAGGGTATCGGCTGGGAGGGGAGCAGACTTTAAAATTTCTTTTGGTTGATATTTCTCCAGGAAAGCTGTGAGGGAAGAGGCATGAAGTACTCTGGCAGAGCAAGGAGAAGGAAAATAACTAAATGAGAGCGCTCGTTAGGGCGATGGGGAGGAAAATGAATTGCCTGATCACCTTTACTTCTTTTCTCCCACCCTTCACTATTCCACTTTGTCTCTGAGGGGTCATCGCGAATATATCGGTAAGGACCTGTGGACACAGACACATGGGTTCTCAGCCCCCCGGGTGGCTGCGGCATTCGGGCCGCTGTTCTGCGCTCAGGCAGGCGAGCCTGCTGTGCCCGCAGGGGCCCGGCTTTGGCTGCTTTGGCTTTTCTTGCTTTTCAGAGCCGAAAGCAAAGAACAAGCAGATGAGCAGATGAGCCGGGGGCTTGGGTTCCTGCCTTCCTGCCGACCAGCATCACTAAGCCATGGAGTGAACTTACACAGCATCGCTCTGGCTTTGCCAGTAACGAGGGAACATCTTGGGCTGCGCTTTGGAGGCCAAGCCCTCGGGACGGCACACGGTGCTGAGACGGGAGCTGGGGCACACGGGGAAGGGGTGACCCCCGTGTCTCTGAGTTACACTGGCCGGGAGGAGATGGTATCGTGCCAATTAGAGCAAAGTCCCGGGGCTGTGTTGATGCACAGACAGCAGAGGAAGGCTGCGTCCCTTCCTGTTGCCTTCACCGCTGTGCTGCTTTCCGTAGTTATTTTCATTTTAGGTGTATGCCAAGTTTAAGGCTTCAAGGATTTTTCTGCAGTGACCTCTAAATCCCTTCACTGGTCAATATGATGCATCACCATTCAGTATAATATCCTTCTGTCTGGTTTGCTGGCCCCAGACTTATTATTTTATGTTTCTGTACATTAAACTGCATTTTCCATTCACTGGCCCAGGCAACCAGTGGATTCAAATCCCTTGTTCCTCGTTATTTGTTCCCTCTCCAATTTTGTGCCCTCCGCAAACTTTGATAGTTTGCGGAGGTATTTTCATTCAAGTCATTCGCAGGTATTACAAATGAGGGAAGTCCCTTGGTGTTCTCATTTGTTGAGCCTTTACAGTGCAGGATTACCTTTTTGAAGGAGGATGCAGGGGTTTAGCAGCGTGACTAGTGGATATTAATAGATACCTCTTGGTACGGATCCTCTGAAAGACGCTGCTGCTGTCACGACGGCTTTCGTACCTTTGCAGAGATGAAGGCTGTAAATCAGAGCAAGGGCTCATGGCTTTTGCTAAAATTGCTCTGGAGTGTAAGGTCTGTGAAAAATGGAGAAGGACAAAGGGAGATAGAGTAGGGCATTGGGAATAGCAGCTGATTAGGGAGTGGGAGCCTTCATGGGAAAACAGGAATTCGAGGCACCTGAACTAATGCTCTGAGGTGCGGAAGGGGAACTTGGATGTGACATATGGACAAGACTGGAAAGGAAATATTTTCCCTCTATTGATGCATTTATTTGACCCTGCTGTGTACATCGCCATCACTATCAGTCTGCAGCCCTGCTACCTGCCTTTGGTCCTCACTGCAGCTGAAAAATCTTGAGTTGTAAACCCAAAAGGTGCGAAACTACCCAGAGCCCTGAGCACGGTGTCCTGACCCCAGCCCAGTGCCACCGTGGGAGCGAGCCACGGCACAGTCTGCCAGCCTGGCCACCAGACTGCAGGGATGGGGCAAACTAGGCTCAATCCCAGATTCCTTATGGATATTTACAGCCACCTCGGCACCATGAGAGGAAACAAAAATGTCTCCCCATCAACCGTGCAGGTTTTATTAAACATGTGTTTTGGTTCAAAGCCAAACTGCACTTGGTTTTATCACTGTTTATTCCTGTCCTTCACAGCCTTTATCAGTTATCCACATCAGACCTGAGAGCACTGCGAGGGCTGACTCGCACAAACAGTACTTTTATCTGCAGTCAAATCTATAATCAGGCAACAAAACCCCCTCATCTCGCTTCTATTTAGAGTCCCAGCTCAGGCTCTTAAAGAAAAAGGGACTTCACAAAGGAATTTCAGTAATTATCCTCTCCCCTCCGTCCCCCCAGATGTTGTTTTGTATGATATAGGTACCTGTGGATACTTGAAAAGAGCGCTCAGAGCTGCCGTCCCTTTAATGGAAGACTTTTAGGAAAGTGAACTTTAACTTTTAAACTTCCCTATGAAAAACAGATCCATGTTAAGTTTGATACCATTTGCCTCAGGATGATCTCAGCTCTTAAAATATGATGGTTTTAGTTGGATTAAGAGCCTATATTGTTGCTGAAGAGAAAGAAGGGTGCCTCTTTAATTGCAGCTCAAATCTACCTAACAATTGCCACATGTTGAACAAGATTTAAGAGTTATTAAATATGAAAGCCACTATTGCTCCTCCACTATGAGCAGCCTTTGTTTTTTAAACCTGGAAAGCACTAAGGGGGAGGAAAATATAAAGAACAACCCCCAGAAAACCCGACTGAAAACCTGAAATCTGAAGAAGTACGTTTGTCTTCTGTGAAGGCTGAAGTTCCCGCAATGCATTTCTCTCTGCAGCAGCATCTGCTGCATTAACCAAGACAAACTTCTGGCAGGTCTGGTAATCTTATGGCTAGGAAAACTCAGTACAAATTCGCAACACTCCTTGGTTTGCTGCCGTCTGTTATCGGAGGTTATTTACAAGCAATAGGCTGGCAACTCGACCAGAGCCGTGCTAAGCAAAGTCTCCTCTGACTCCAGCGTTGGGTGTAGCGGCCGAGGCTCGCGAGCTGTGCGCTGGGCTCGGCTCAGGGCCGAAGGGTTCCCGTGCAGCCCAGCAGCCTGGCGCAGCCCAGCAAAGACACCAAGGGCCCCTGTCTGTGAAATCGTCTTTAAACCTCTCCTGCTTTTTGGCATCTCAGAAAAAAAAAGTCCCCAAATTTGGGGGGTTTTTTTTGGTTTTTTTTTTCCCTGTATTTGTATGATGGAGCAGCCTGAAAATCAAATTATTACTATCATAGCATTTTGACTTTCCATGGTAACTCCGTGTGGCTGAGGAGATCTGAAATACCCAGCAACAGGGCTGCCTGCAATCTGCTCAGGGGAGAGAGCCCTCAGGCAACGCTTGTCTGGACCGGCTTGTCCTCCGTAGGGCCAGGAGCCCCTGGTGCCCTGGAGCATGGCAGCGGTACGACACGAGGAACGGGGGCACTGCCTGCACTAGAATCCCTTTTGCCATGTTGCTGTTGCGTTCGCTCAGTTCCTTGATGTCTGTACTGCCCACGTCTTGACTGTCCCCTTCTCTCCCCAGAGCAGGAAAGCCCTGGCAGGGGGATTACATTAACTCACTGTTGGTGCCATCAGTCACTTGGCTTTGCAAAGCTGGGCTCAGAGCTAAGCCCAGGTACCAACCCCAGGATAGGCAGAAGCCAGCAGGCAGGGCAGACTCAGCACCCTCTCAGCTGCTGGGGAGGCATTTTGGGCAGGCAGGATGCTCAGGGTCCTCATTCTGCCAAAGAGCTTTGGTAGGAATGTGACTGCTTTGGAGAGCTCTTTACTAATTTTGCATCCCTCCGTGCCGCAAGTTACTCTTTGCTGTTTTGGACACTGATCCCCGCGGTGGCTCAGCTGGCTGGATGCCAGAGCCCTGACACTGCTCTGGAAGGATCTTCAAAGTGGAGTGCTTGCTCCTTCCCCAGCTGTGCCCAGAACAGCCTGGGTCGTTCAAGGGACTTCTACCAGTTGCTCATCAATGTGAATTTTCCACTGAGTCTGCCACATTCTTTTCTCTTTTCATGTTAGGGATAAACCTCCTGTGGACAGAAGCTCTGCGGGGCTGTGGTGCCTCCCTGGGAATGGCCTGCGTGACTTGAGCTATCAGCTTTGGCCCAAAAGTAACAAGCCAGCATGTCTACGCGACTAACCGAGACCAGAGGATGCGACTGTGTAGGAGGTGAGAGCAGACATAAAATAGGTCAAGGCCATAAAGGGTATTTTCATAAATCATCTGTTATAATTTGTAGAAAGTTAATGTTGGGTCAAATGGAGAGTTACAGCTACTGTATCTGGGGGGGAAGAAAAAACGCAAAAGCTAAACTGTGCTCTTCAGAGGTCAATGTTTAAATTTCTTTTCAGATGTTAGCCCTCTGCTCCCTTTCCATCGTGCTTGATAGTATTTCAGAGAGGTGTCCAGCCCCTAGCAATAGGATTTCAGAATTATGGAAATACAGGTTTCATACAATACATTATTCATTTTTCTAGGTCTCCATTTAGCAATCCTGGCAGCTGAGTAGGATGGTAGAGTTTAGGGCAGGAGCCACTGCAGATCTTTGTAGTCTGGCATGAGAACTCAGCTAAGCCTCTCGGGTTACAAAGGAAAAGCAATTTTCATTTTCCCTCCTGTCCGGCAAAGTAAAACCCAGCTCCCAATTTTCAGTGAAGAAATCACACTGGTTGGATTTTTTGTGTCTGATCTCAGACACACCCCTGTAAATTTGTAGACGCTTACGGAGCTGGGAACACCGTTCCCTCTTTGGCAAGGTGCAGGAAAGGGGAAAGCAAGTGGCTTTCTACCATGTTTTTAAGCTTCCCTTTCTCCAGGGCTAACAGGCACCGTTTATTCCTCCCAAGTGTCTTGTACTGGCTCAGCGTTTCCCCCTGAGATGTCTGCTGGGGAACACCTCCTGCAGCACATTCTCCAGGCAGTTTCCAACCTGTTCTTGCCATGGCTGGATGTCAGCCTCTTCCCTCTCCCCCAGCTCTCCCGTCACAGAACTCCCTTCCCACTTGTGCCAACGATCAGACCAGTTTCTCATGGAGCTGAGTCCCAGCCGAGGGGGTGGAGATTTCAAAGAGGCTCGTAGGGATGCAAAACTTTTCTACAGCCTAAAATTTCCCCAACATATTACAGTTTGTGCTTACAAGGCAAAACTACCCCCCTGAGTTCTCACAGTAGGTGGAAGCGTTCAGAGTATGGGATTGTAGTCAGGACCCCCAGGTTCTGCCTTTGTCTGTTCTGCTTGGATTCTACTTGGATTGTGACGTTGTGGAAATTTCTTTGACCAACTGGACCAACTTTCAGAGGAAAACCAAACCTTTGTCCTCTTATCCCTCCCCCGGACAGAGCTAGAAAGCTGGAAGGAAGATTTCTTGACTAATCACCATGGGAAAGGGAACGATCGGGGCATGTAGGGAATAAACCAGCTCTCCTGAACTTTCACTCTTTGGCTCCACCCTTTCCCCCAACAATAAAACAGATCTTCAGTTCCTGTGCTAACAACTGCACGGACAGGGAATTGGCATTGCTTCTTCTTCTCCTTAATTTTCTTTTTTAGCTTTTTAACTTTTCTTTATTATAAAATTCCAACTTCCAGCTGACCCTTGAATAATTGGGTTTGTTGCAAGGGTTATTTGAGGTCTAAATGAGCCCGATGACATCTGTTTAATTTTAGATGCCTGGAAAATGTTCTAAAATTAATGAAATCCAAATGTATGACCAACTAATAGAACAATTTTATTTATTAAAAAGATGGTTAAAAATAATTCTAAACATTTCAAGAAAACAAAAGAGGTGAATGGGATTTGTCATTGTTTAAATTGTACTTATTATATTACATTTCAGTGAAATGCCCTCTCGACCTTCCACAGTTTGCTCGATTTCCTCATCAGGCTCCTTCCAGCTAATTTGCTTTGACATAAACAAAAAGAAAAGAACTCAAGAATCAAATGCAGTCGTCCAATATTTGGGGTCTCAGTGCTGATTATAGCCAGATACAAATAAGAATGAGTGGAACTTGCTAAAGGCAGGACCATGTTATTAATTCTTCATGAATATTTGGATGGTCATGGGAAACGTATGAAGCCACACAAATCTCAAATGTGTCAAAAAATGTAGCCTGAGTGCTCATTCCTTTTCAAAATGTGTAGCTGAAATGTGTAATTTGCCATTTCCCTCTTGAGCGAGTTGTAGTCCACCTCTCCGGGCTGCAGAGTCATTAGGTGGCTGAAGTGAGCAACGGCAAATCATGAGTGAGGAAAGGTGATTTATCCATTTTATGCACTTGGTTTGCTATGCGTATTCTTTCGGAAAGAATGCTTAGCCAGAGGAATTACACAGACATCACAGACCTAACATTTGTAATATTCTCAGTGCAACTGGTGCTGGGATTCTCTTTGACCGTCGGCTCTTGTGTGGCTTAAAGCCCTCCAAAACAAATACAAATTGCAGTTTGTGGATATGTATATACACACGTATAATCTATGTCTTCTTATAAGAAATAAAATAAAACAGACCAGCATGGGGTTTTATGGTATCTTTGAACACTACGGTGTTGTAAAGCACGTGATAAATAGCAAACTGGGCAGCACAAGTGACTGCAGGTAAACATGATATCGTCAATGAACGAAGTGATAATTCTCACGTACCTCCACCTTTAAAAAGGAAATGAAACTGAATGCTGTGGATAGAGTCCCCCTCAGCCTAACGGGACATCTCAGGAATATTTAAAATAGGTTGTTGAGGAAAGGTTTTACTACAGAGAAACAGAACGTCCCCGGGATAGACCGTGCATTTGTGTTTCATTTGCAGCTTCACCAGCAATCACGGTGGCTGTGACCCAGGTGTGGTACCTGGGCAGTACAGTGCAAAGTACCTGAATGCAAGGAACTTTTAAAGATGCCTTCTCCTTCCAGGAGCCCACCCGGACTCCTAGGTCACTTCCGAAGTTGAATTTCAACTCTACTTTTGGAATACAGGACTTTGAAAAGCTATCACTAGGGCTAGGTGTCTGGAAGCCTCTTAAAAATGATGGGGTGCAGAACTGCTGAGAAAGGGGATCAGTCTAGATAGCCCCTTTTTGTTTCTACCCACCCTTTTTCTGACCAATGAAAAAGTAAAAATCTTGTTGAAGAGAAACTTATTAGTGATCCTGAAGAGCCATTTGTGCTGACAGCAAACCTTGCATGGAGGTGATTTGGCTCGTGTATGTAGCTTGCTGTTCTTCTGGTCTGCTCTACAGATTAGACTTAGGCCCTTCCTGTTTAGAAAATGCCAATGAAGAATCAAGATTGTAAATGTCTTCTGACACCAGCCATATCTGCAGTTATCATATCTGGGGTCTGCCATATGGGGGGGCTTTTTTCTGGTTGGTCTTCACAGTATCTTGCATTGACTTCTCTTGATTCCCTGGTTGAAGTTGCCAGACAAAGGTATTCATATTACAGCTCTGCTTTTGTACTCTGGCAGCTTACAACTGTTGATGAAGGTCACCTTGCTTTCTAGGTAAAGGTTGCCCTCAAATGGTAACTAGTTCCTGTCACTTACAAGTCAAAAGCTGTCTAATTTACTCCCGAATTCTCTGAATTCTGTTGTCAGCTACTTTAGTACTTTCTCAAATAGCTGTGGATATTTGAAAAGAACACCCCACCTTGCCTAGAAACTGCTGCCAGTTTTTCATGGAGCTCCAAGATTTCTGTAGGGGTAGGCAGAATCTGCTCTGGTGCCTGTGAAATCTCCCAAGTTCTTGAGAATCAGTGATTGACTGTTAGCAGTAAATTAGGCTAAAGCTGACAAATACATAAAAGATTGGTGGAATCAGAGTGATCAACATCATTCTGGAAGCCGGTTGTATTTGCCATACTTATATCTGATAACAAAGTAAAACTATTTAACCATAGTTTATTGGACATTTCTCTGTAGTACAGGTGCTGAGCCCCAGATAACTGCGTTCCGTGGCTCAGTGCTTAACCTTATCATTCAGCCATTTTTAGCTCAGTTGACAGAAGGATCACTGGTGTAGCTGTAATTGGAGTTTACAATGTTTGCAAGTATTAGATGACTTGTAGCTTAATGCCATAACTATAGGGACAATAAATTACATGGTCATTAGAGGGCTTTAGCTATTCATATAGTATTAAGCGTAAGAAGGACAGTCACATTTCTCTAATAACACATAAAATGTGTATTCCAATTAAAACCATAATAGGATAGACTTGGCATTATGTTACAGCCTCTCATGAATTTCACTGCTTAGAAATTATTACCGTTAAAATCATGGTTTCAAAGACTTGCACACAGGGATAATAAATTCTCACAGGCAGGTTTAGGCAGAAGCATTGTGCCCCCATGGAGGAAGACTGTGTTTTAAAGCTGTGAAAATTCAGCTGGTGAGCAAAGGTTTGAGGGGTTGGGTTTCTTGCTTTCCTTTCTGTTCTCCACATTTGGCTGGCTCCCCAAACCAAGTGAGGCTTAATTAAAAGCAATTGAGTAAACAAAAAGCAGTCAAAAATGATATTTAGAGGCTTTTATCTTCTTCTGGAAGAAGCTCTGCCCTTGGATGTTACTGTGGGGTTTGCTGTGTTCTTGGGAGGCTCATTTGAAGGGATATCGAAAGCATCTTATTTTCAAATCCCAATCTGTTTTCTGTCCTTGATATGTGCAGGGTTTCCCTTCCCAAAAGGCAGGCCCACAGAGGGTAGTCAGAAGTAGGTTGTGTTTAAGGAACAGTTTAATGCAATATATTCAGTGTTCAAATCAAAGTTTTTACCTCTCTCTTCACTCACCATCGATGTCCCCAAGGACAGCACACAGCTGCTATGTGTGTGCATTCAGCCATCAGAGCCCGGTATATTCTTTATCCCAGGGGTACGTTTCATTTATGTTTGAAGGTGTTGAGTCCTATGAAACTCAAGCATCTGTCTCACTGCAAAGCAACAAGAATGTGCTTGTGTGACCTTCCAGAAGAAGGCCGCTGGCCAGAATGGGATCCCCTTTCTTTATTTGAGATTAGGCCTCCTTGTTTGTTCACCAGTCACTTCATCCTTGTAAAGCTGTAAGAGATACGGAGCTGTTTGGAGGACAAACTGAACTGTGCTTCCTTGGTCAGTTCTTCACCCCTCTCCCCCTGCCCATCCTGCAATAACCTCCTTAAGTCTCGGTTGTTAAAATGGTTATAAACTTGCTTTGGGAGATTATGGGTTTGCATCACAGTTACACAAAGATTATTTGAAGTGTGGTTAACATGGACTAGGAGTTATCTCCCAAAGCTGTTTCACAACAAGCAGAACTACTAAAGACTTTGTTCCAGATTGTTAGGAGATTGGAAAGGAAAGTTAAATGGGTCCCTGGGGGGGGGGAGGAATTAAACACCTTTTAGAAAACAAGAATGTTTCTTGAAACACAATTGCAAGAATGGTTAAGAGATAAATTGTCTGGTTTTCCTCAGGAATTTTCAGCACCAGGCAGAATACAACAACAAATAAGCAAGGCTGAAGCCACTGCCAAGATGAAGAGACTACCAGAGCCCTGTATTGGATTGGAAACTGCTCCTTTCCCTAGAGCTGTAGCAGACCACAAAACTTGATGATGCAAAGGACAAAGTTGTCTGTGTCGGCAACACAAGAATCACTCTGCAGTTCCTTTCCTAGTGCCACTGTATTCCCGTCCTTTTTCTCCAGGGTGAGTTCTGTTTCTCAAGTAGACCATTTGGTGGGTTTGTTGCACCCTCCTCCCATCCACAGTCTCCTGTGGGATCCTCCAACAGCAAACCCGCCCACTGGGAGCTGGGGAGGCCAACTCAGCTTCTGGTCTTCTTAGCCTGGGCCATGCAGCATTCCTAAGCTCTTGTGTGCAGGGAAGACGAGGGCTTTGCTCCCTCTTACTCCCTGAACTCAGGGGATTCATATCCTAGCAGCTCTGGCTTTGATGTCCAACTTGCTGACACTGAGAACATATCTCCTTCCTTTGAGAATGGAGACACACAGGGTAACTGTGCCTCAAATCTCTGCAAGCACCATCCCGTGCTGTAAAAATGATCCTTCTTGCACTGTTGAGGGCTTGGATGGGCAATGTAGACTGGATAATGGCAATCAGCTGTGAGTTACATCCCCCTGACACATGCCTCCATAATGGACACCCCCCTCCCTGGTACTTTAGGAGTTGAAGTGCAATCCGCCCTGCTCTTCTGTACAAAAGTTTCTGGTATATAATAAAAATAAACAAAGAATAGTCTCCAGTGCACAGGCCAAAGATCTTATAGTTGCTGTAGGAAACATACACAAGTATCTTCCAATGGAAACAGTGCGATGTCTTCTTGCATGTCCAGGAATTTTTCATTCTGTCATAACACTGTAGTCTCTCCACTCCTCTTCATAAGCCCTTCATCCCTCTTTGCTAATGGTTTACAATATAGAACAATTTAACTGTATATATTGATGTAAATCATGTCACCTTCTCTGTGAATTATATAAAATATTTCATACTGAAGAACTCAGGGAAGGGTTTTTAAGGCTGCAATCCATCTTCTCTTTTCCATTACCCTGGGCAAGAATAAAAGCCAGATACGAATTTGACTCTTTCCTTTGGAAAGGAAAAAAAAATGTAGTTATTTAATATCTGAAAGCAGTAGTTGCGCTATATTAATGAACCGGACTGTACAAGCTCTGGGGAAGGTGTGTTCTTCCAGACTCTCTCCACCAAAATCAGTGGAACTACAGGCAGAAGACAGCACAGTTTATACTTGTTTGTAAAGTGCCAGCTAGTCAATAATACTAAAATAATTACAGATAAAACCAGCTCCTTATCAATTTTTTAACTTCCTACCCAGTCAGAAAATAATTTTCCTATCAAGTCTAGTCTATTGGTGCCTGTACACTTGGAAATTGCTATTGGGTGGTTTGATGGGGAACTGCCCCTTGCCCCAGCCACCTGCGTATTAAAACGGACATTTGCGAGGTTGCACCAGGCCACATTTCATTCCTTGCCCCAGGTTAGCTGAGCTGTACTACAAGCACGAGAAAAGGTGGCATGTCCAAGACTGCAACTTGTCACTGGGCACAGCTCCACTGCCCTTGGGGCAGCCGTACAGAATGGTACCACCTTTCAGTGCTGTAACCAGCACACACAAATTTACCCAGGAAGAGAAGGAGGGGGGGGTATGGGATGTAGAAGCTGCATTACCTTGGGAGTGGGGAGTCCTGTCCTGTGCTCACCTCCTGCTCACCAGTCTGGACTGGTACGAGGGATGGGCAAGCACTTCCCTCAACCAGCCACCACCATGGCTATAACCAGGAATGACCCTGCAGGTTCCCCAGGCTGAGCAGAAACAATTTTGGTAATCTTTACACCGTTGTAGTTATTTGGAAAGCTTCCAGACTTCTTTTAAAGGAGTCATATTTTATTTGACTTGTGTTTTCTCAGCCTCTGGTTGCCAACGTTAGCCCACAGGGCTGGCTGATTTGCACGTAAGGTCTGCTATTGAAATACAGGCACTTAAGCAAGTATTGGGCATTTAAATGGTCCAATTTAAGTATATGAAATAAGACTTTCATACATTTTTTCTCAACCTCACCACCCAAAAGTGAGATTTAGATATCCATTTAGGTGGCCACATCTGAGAAACTGGCACTCAAAACATATACAAGCTCATTAAGTATGCAATTATGGTCACCTAATTGTGGTATTCCACACAGGGGCAATTGCTTGGATTTCCTGTGGGGAAAAATGAGCATACGTCCGCTATGGAACAGGAGAACATTCAGACTGTGTGCAGCTGTACTTGTATGCACCAAATGCATGGAAAACCCTTGATGTGGGGCATCTGTGTTAAAAGCAGGAAAGGACAGCCCCAGAAACTCAGGTATTAGGAGTTAACATTATAATAGCACAACTTTTGAAATCCCTCCTTGTACTGTCACTTTAAATGTTTTATCGATTAAGGCCTAGATTACTTAACCTAAACCCCTATATTTATATTTAGCCAAGGTAAGTTATGAGTCACGAGTAATCCTTTTGATCCAGAGGTTGCCATGGGTCACCAGAGAAATGAGTTGTTATAATATCCTAGCAAACTAGCTGTGTGTACAGAAGAATAAATTAAATAAACTCTCCTTTAGAAAGTCTCAGTGATTCCCTACTCTCTTTCTGTTTAACCAGAAAATGTTGTGTTTGTTTTCTTTCCTCCTCCCATCTAAAACCGAAATATATTTGTGATGACAGATACAAATATAGCCGCTGATGTTTGTAGCCAGCTGAATTGTCTTTCCACTAAGGGTGTCAGCACTTCAGCCTGGAGCCTTGGCTGCTCCAGCTGAGAACCGAAGTCTTAAAAAATGCATGTGAATAAATTTGACTCAGGTGACTTATTTGCCTTCAACTCCAAGTTGAAGTGGCATTACCCAGGTGTGGTCGTATCTGTCCCATCAGGTCTGCTGTTTACTACTACTGATCAGCCCAACAAAGCTGATCTTCGTAATCTTCAGAACCTGCGAAGCATGTGAAGTACGAGCACTGGACCAAGTATCCCCCTGCGTATGCCATCCAAGTCTAGCTGCAATGCAGTAAGTTATTCCAGTTCTCAGGCAGGCCAAGTCTGCAGACACTAATGAGAATAGGAATTTTTTTTTTCTTCTTCCTTTTTATAATCTTGGACCCTGTTATAGGCGGTGGTGAGTACCCACAGCCCCCCTTCAAATCCTGCAGGCCTGTTTTTGCATTAGCAACTCTGCCTCCCAGGGACCGTGGATATCATGGATGCAGTCGTGGATGCAGAGAGCGCCCTCAAGGACCGTGCTGAGCGTGAGATGCCTCTGCACACCCACTCCCTGCCCATACAGCTGGACCACGCACACACAGCAGCGTGAGAGGACTGAGGTCTCTGCCTGCTCTGGGGAAGGATGCAGGGTTACTCCATAGCCTTGCAGAAGCTGTGCTTGCAAGTTCTCTCTTTGGACGCACAGGAAATTTTGTCTAAAACTGGCCTTCTGGCAGACCTTGAGATTTAGTGCAGGCATAACCCAAGCCATGGGTCTGAATTCGCTTTGAACTGAAATTGGTATCATAAACTAGCAGAGCCTTTTGCTTTGTCTGCTTTCTTTGGTGTGGTTTACTTTTAAAATGCACGCACATTTCCCAGAAGCGTCTTGAAAATTTGTTTTTACCGTGGAATTAGAATGCTTCCTGGCTTTTTTGGGTGTCTTGGTGTAAGCTTATGTCCTAGATCAAGTTAGAGTTAGTAGTTGCATACCAAAACCGCGTAGGAGAGATTGAAAGAGACGTGACTTCCCATCAGAATCAGGTAGAGCTTGCCCATAGGAAGCTGGATGACCAGAGACGCAGGAGACTGTCCATTGAGTTCTTTTGACACAGTCTAGTAACCTACTGGGCATCACACTGAGATTTGCTGGGATTGCTCAAAATAAGATATTCCTCTTAGTCACCAGAAAACAGGCGATGAGTCCCAGCTGTTCAACATTCGTGGATTACTAAGGAAAGCAAATAGGGGGAACAACTTCTAAGGACCTAAACAAAAAATGTCTGGTCTGGTTTAGGTTCCTAACTTGCTAAGTGGGTGATTGTCTGTTCATATCCAAATAAGTGTGGGAGCCCTGGGGATATAAAATCATTAAAACTCTCTGTGAGCTGGGACTACAGATCACACTCAAGTGTGGCAGCTGGCTGTGTATTACTCCAACCTCTGAGTCTTCTCTTAACAAGCACTCCAATTCTGTAGCAGAAAAAAACAGGTTCAGGAAAGAATCTTCATCCCGAAAACCGAGGAGACTGGGAGGAACATTGATCTCAGGGCTCTGAAGTACCTGGTTGTCAAAACTTCCATTTTTTATTTATTTGCTGTTCCATCCATACTGATATGTGGTTGTGTAATTTACTGAGCTTAGTTGCACTTGATCTTTAAGCGTAACTCAGTGGAAGATTTGACTTCAGGAGATTTCCCGTTTCACAAGTGGCCTGTTTCTGAAACAAGAGGATGACAAACAAAGCGGTACTTTAATACCCCAGTTCAACAAATGGTTCCGTATTGATAGACTCCAGTATCCAGCGATGGAAGGCCCATTCGCTGCTGCTTCTTTCCATATGCCACCAGTGTTTTCTTGTTCAGTCTGCAGGAATCTGGATACCCATTTTAACCAACAGTGAAGTTAGTCTGGTAAAAGTGTCCTCTACTTTTCACCTTCGTTTATAGCTGAAGAGCCACTCTTTCTCTCTCAACAACTACTTCTTTCTTTTGCCTGATCTTTTTTCTCCATATTTGGTACTCAGTTATTGAGTATAAGATCAAAATGCAGAGGAAGGAATCAACAGATCTGATCTGCAGCTCACAAAAGCTCCCACTTACATACTTCAGTGAAAACTCTAGCCCAAAGCTGAATTCCTCTATTGCAATGTTCAGTTTTACAGGTTAATAGTTTGTCGTTTGCTTGAACACACAGGAACTCATTGGCAATTCATCATTCTGCCTTAGTTCCTCTCGTTGAATAGGTAGGTCCTGGTAAAGCTGACCTTTGCACAGGTTTAATGTTTTCCCTTCACACCTTCAAGGCTGAGGAGTTTGACTGACATCAATAATTAATTTTTGAACAAATATGGCACACCTTTCCCTATAGTTCCTCTCAAAGATATGAGTCTTTGTGCATCACAGCAACGGGCATGTTATGAAGGGGGGAGTCCAAAGGACACTGGTGGGGGTCAAAGTCTAAGACTCAGCCTGCCCCGGTGCCGTTGTTAATGCTGTGTCTCACCCCTGCTACGCTGTCATGTCCTTCTGGGTGCCATAGACAAAGACTGAAAAGTATGTGTGTGTGCTGCAAAGCTCAATACATTCAGGACAGGTTACGCCAGCTGCACGGAACAACTCTAAATAGCTGCTGTGGGCACATGCAATGACCATGACGGGTGGTTCTGGGAGCAGAGTCACTTCAGGTGACCAGGTAAGCCAGGGAAGTTAAAAAAAAACAAACCAAAAAAACCTCAGATTCTGCCCAAGCAAAAAGTTCCCAGCAGAAAAAGAGGGCATGATGTGGAAAACCCCAGCAGATGGCTATGCTCCTTCCTTTGCTATTCTGGCCTGAATTGGGAGGTGTGGGTATGGGGGGCCATGCTAGCACTGGAACTTTGCACCAGGTCATCTCACTTTTCTTACTTTCCAGGTGAGATGTAAGCCAACGAAATGAAAGAGAAACCCTTCAAGTCTTCACTGACAGCCTGATGGGAGCAAAACACTCCCATAGAGTGATGGGGAAAAGGGGAGAAGATTATCCATCAGAACAAAATATTTAGCTCTCCTGCATGGCTGACCATTGCTCATGTCCAGTTTACTGGTCTGATCTGGTCACCAGTATTGGCACAAACGGAACTTTAAACTCTTGGAGACTGAAAAACTTACTTCTTAAGTGTGAGAGTGACTGATGCAAATTTTGAGAAGACCTTTGTTAATTCTGCCTTGTCGACTTTGCTACTGTGTATCAGCATGTGATAGCAACTAAGAAAAAGAACAGTTAAAACCAAAAGCCATTACAGCACACAGGTAATCTGCCTCACCTTTTGCTTGTTTGGTGTTTGTTATTACTCTTGCTCTTCTTATGAAGGACATTCAGGCTAGAAAGCCAGGCTAGGTCCAGCCATTATTATTTACCTTAACAAATTTTGACTTAAATTCATCTATTCCTGTATACGAAGCATCTTTAAAATATTCCCTTAAAAATTTGGCTAAGCGACCGTCCTCAATGCCTTCAGCTTGCAGAGTCCTGTGACCAGAATCCTAAACCATGCTGGCAATGACTCGACCTTGCGGGAGACTGGTCTGGGGAGAGGGGAGGAATCTGGACGACAGGTGCTCTTGTCAGCATCCCTCGCCTTTGAGGGCAGCATAACTTACGATGCAATTTGTATTGCAACATAAATCATGGCTGCCTCAAGCTCCACGTAATTCCTCCGGTGCAGAGTCTGCAGTTCATGTGATACGGTGGGGGCTGAGGGCCGGTGGGGCAACAGATGTTGGTGAAGAAGCTAGGTGACAAGTGACACAAGCTCCATGGTCTTCGGCCTCCCAAAAGAAGTGGCGGACAAGGGCAGTTTTCTGACAACTCCTCAACAGAAGATGGGCAAGAGGCAAGACCTGGGGAAGGTTTTAAGGTCCTTCGGTTACAGAAGGAGCTACACAGATGTTTTGGAACAGCCCATTCAGATTTCTACCTGCATCTTGAGAAACTGGTAAAAACCTGAGTCCAAATGGAGGAAACCTGAGACGGATGAGGTTAGCCCTTTTCTTCTGCATGCAAGCTGAAGGAAGTTTTCGTTTGCTTTTGGACATATGGCAATGTGGCCCTTCTGTTACCTACAGAAAGGGAACATCAGTGTGCTTAGATTTACAGGAGTGTTTCTGAACATGCCACGTGTAACATTTTAGGTTCATCTGGGAGATGCTTGGTGAATCCTGTTGCAGGTGGCTGTTTATTGCAGCCTCCACGTTCTGGAAGTGAGAGAAGCTTTCTAGGTGGAGGTAGCCTGGGCAGGACAGTCTCTGGGAGGAACCACAGCCAAGTCTGGTGAGGAGATCTGGGTTTTACGTTGTTATGAGATTCCACGCACATAAAGTTGGACTGTAGCAGAGGGGTACGTATGACCCTGCAGTGTCTGTGGCTGCTTAGGAGTGGGGAAGGAAAGCCATCTGCTTCTAAATACTGCTTTGTATTTCCCTCTTGTCAATCCGTGTGAGTCTGTAGATGCTCAGCACCTGGGGAAATCTCATCGCCTTCATTCTAAGGATGAGCTGGAGCACGCTATCCGCTTACGTCTCTGAGGTGCCCAAGTTGCCCAGCACAGCAAACTGAGCACGGAGCCAGCTCACACTGGTGACTTACAAAGCCTCAGATCCTGGCGTGAGACGTTCAACCATCGCCATTCTCTTTGCCTGAATATGACAATGCAGCTGTGCCACAAGCCCACGCAATCAAGGATTCTGAGTACCAAGGCGGAAAATCTCCCTGAATCTTGCTGTCATGGTGTTTTGTCCCCATTCTAGGTTAACTCTCATATATGCTGCCTGAGCATAATGTACTGTAATGTCCAGACACCAAAAGAACAGCAAAGGTTGAGATTTCATGGCCTTTGCAGGACAAACTTGAACATATGGGCTATGGATAGTTAACAATGACTACTGTTATTTTGTTTCTTAAGAATATAATTCCAGAGGCCTGGGGAGGAAGCTAAGAGGTAGCCACCACTCCTCTGGATACGAGTGGATACTTGATCTGAAACAGCTGATAAAATAGTAGAGTGTTCTTATAAAATAAATCCTGGCTTCTGAAGAAGCTGCAGAAAATGGATTTTTCACAGCTTCCACAGTCTTAGAGCAAGAATCCAGAGGATGGAGGTGGGACATGTTTCTCATCTAGTCATGCTCTCAAGTAATGTTCTTGTCACAAAACCCTCAAAAAATGGCAGTCAGCTGGCACTGGAACAGATGGCATTGTTCTTCAGTCAAACGCCACTTCTAATCCTCTTTTTTGTGTGCTTGAGACAGACTGTAACCAAAAGAAGAGGGAGAAGAAAGTCTGGGAGATGCGTAGACCTTTACTGCACATACCACAAAGAGGCACCGCAGTGGAAAGCGCCGCCGAGCTTTGAGGAGCCAGCAGGCCTGGAAGCTTGTAGGCAGGGTTGCAGGCAGCTTCCCCTTTTACTGGGACTTGGAAAATTCATTAGACCTGAAAATTGCCAGATCTACTCCGAAGGGAAGGGAGAAGGGTCATGTAAAGTTTGGAGAAAATTCAAACGGCTTTTTTTTTTTTTTTTTTTTTTTTTAATTTGCAGATTGTGAAAAGTTGACCTGAGCTTCCAATTGTAAAATTTTGTCTAATAATAAAGTTGGGTGGGGCTGATCCAGCCAGGAGATACAGTGATGAAGTGTCGGGCCTGGGCAGTTTCCACTGGCAGAGATCTTCTGGAACCCAGACTGGATTTTAAAGCTCCCCATAGGAGTGAAGCTGGCCACGGGCGCTCATTCTGTTCTGCTTCTTCATCGGCACTAATCCATACGTGCAGCAGCACCCCAGTTATTTATAGTTGACCTATATTCAAACGTTGGTTATGACTGCGTACCAGAAAGACGCAGAAGGCAACCTAGAGATACCTAAGCCAAAGGGATGTGCAGAGCATGTATCCAAAGGGAGAGGGCAGGGAATAGTTCGGAGCAGGTTGATAATGAGTTTTGAAAGCTGGGATTTGTTGGCCTCTGATTAACAAAATGAGAAACCGAGGTAGGGTGCAATTAGGAGGATTACTGTGAGCTCCTAACTTCTCCCCAGCTCCTGAGAGAGTGGATTGTTAAACTGACCTTTTGCGGGGCTGGGCTGGAAAGATATAAATTAGCTCATAATGCATGAATATTTTCATTTAATAAAACTGCCCCCAAATTTGTTTGGAGTTCCCAGGCTTCTTGGGAGAAAGAGAGCTATTATATTCTACAAAAACAATGACATTTTACCCTCTGTATTTACTCTTCCCAACAGAAAATCTGCACTAGGCCAAGGTCCCTATCACAGCAACGCTTGGCACTTCTACCATGCATTTCACATGCCCTTACAAACAACCAAACATGCTTGGAGAAGCGCTGTACTTCATTTACCAGTGCTTCACCTTCCTTGCAGTAAAACAAATTACCCAAAAGCCTCACTGACAAATAATCCTTACTCTGAAGAAGAGGGAGTTAAAAATAGATGGAGAGGAACAGAAAACCATCCAAGGACCCAAATGGCAAGCCCGGGAGCTGGAGCCACATCTTGGGCAATCCCACAAGTGCAATGAAAGCAGGCAGGTGGGGTAGGACCGCTTGGTACCCGGTGCAGCCCAGGCACGTCTGCCTTGTGCCTGCTGCTTCCAAGCATTAAGGGAGGGCAGGGCCTGACCAACAACTCTGAAAGTTCAATAACAACTCGGAAATTTGGAAATGCCAGCGGCATCCCTTGTGCAATGCTGCATGGATGAAACACGCTGCGCCGTCCCCTCCAGCAACGGCATGGGGAGGGTCAAGGGACAGCAGCGCCGGGGCTGGGGGACACGGGGAAGGGTGAAGCGATCCCTCCTCTCTGTTTGCCTCGGCTCCTTCGAGCCAAGGTGGAAGGTTTGGGGCAGGCACTGGCCACACGGCACCGGCCAGAAATTAGCCCATTGCTTTCTCAAATGTCCTCAGTTTAAAAACTACATGGCATTTCAGAGCCAGAGGTGTGGCATGGTCAAGTGCATTCATCAGTCCCCAACTCATTTTGCAGAGCCTGAGAAGTGGATAGCCGCAACCTGGCAGGAAAGGATAAAAAAGCAAAGGGGACGTTTTGTACTCGGATGGGAAAGGGGAGTCCCATCCTGAGGGGACCAGGTCTTGGACTCTGCTACCTCAGCGGCCCTTGCTGGACCGATGGAGGCACTGAGCTGACTGGGGCATCTGTATAGGGAGGAGATATTTCAGCAGCTGTGAGGCTGTCGGGGATATTGCTGCTGTGTTTTGTGCGCAGGGTCAGCCTGGGCGCTGAGAGGGGCTCCAGGGGGCTCCTGGGCACGGCAGGCCCAGGCATGGCGGCCTGGCATCGCCATGGCAACCGTCGGCCTGCGAGGGCCTGAGGAGAGCCTGTGGCCTACCCGCCTCCCTCCCACGTCTGCCTCATTCTATAGAAGTTTAACATTTATTATCCCCTTTGGCTGTTTTTTGGGGTTGTTTCTGCACTTTAGCATTTGCTCAGTGCCCCGTGGAGGAGAGGTTGCCACCGTTTCTGTTTCCCACACCGTACTCTTCCCTGGCACGCATGCCCTGGGCTGTTAATGGGCAATGGCTGCCCTCACTGCAGGAAACACAGGAAAACTGAGGAGAAATGGGGCCATTGATAAGTCCCTAAAATATCCACTTTCCTTTGAAAACCTCCCCATGCGGTTTGCTTGAGTACGAAGCAACTTAATTGTTGGATGTATTTAAGTAATATTAAACTCTGCCTTTTTTTCTTCATGTTCAAAGGAAAAGAGCCTGTATCGGTACAATTCATTTTTTAAAGCCTTTTAAAAGTTCTCTTTGGCAACACCTCTTTGAAGTCTAATCCAATCAGCAATATATGTCTTCCAAGTTAATCCCAATTTTTTCAGGACAACCAGTAATGTTACATAAAGGCCTTCCAAAGAATAACAAGAGTGCAAAGCACAATATAGTTAAATCTCCCAATAAGGGGGACAATTCTGCTGTTATTTACAAAGGCATAAATCCACAGTCACTCTGCCAGTGGGTTGACCACGCACAACCAGCCCCCTGGACACTGATCTACTTCTCAGCTTTGCTGGGTTTATTTTGTATTTGCCAGTTGAACTGAGATTTAGGTTTAAAATGTTAATTTTTAATAAGGCAGCAGTTTTATTTTAGAAGCCTCCAGGAACTGGTTCTGGTTTGTGTTCATTGCAGAGCTTTATGGTTTTCTCAGGATCTCTCTAGGCCTTCCATATGCATTTTCTAAGGACCGTTCTATGCAGTTTGTGCTGTATTATGTTTGACCCCCAAAGAGTGAACTTAGGGACTCCTGATGCAAAAGAAGACATTGGACCAAAAAGGGGTGGAAAGACCCTTAAGTGGAAGGAAAGATCCATAAGTGGAAATTAAATTCTAGGTTGCACTACCAATCCTTAAATATCATGAGTAAAAAATCTGTTTAAGGTTGGCAGACAGAACCCCCTAGCTCAAAGCCAAAGATGGAAAAAATCAAAACTGGAACTAAGAGGTAAAGTTTTAAACACAGTACAAGTCATTAGCAGAACAGCTCCCCAAGGGACATGATAGAGTCTTCATCGCTTGAACTCTGGTCTTTATTGCCTGTTATAATTTTCCTCACATGACACCCTTCTCCAGCTAACCCTCCAAAACTCCAGCTCTCTGTCCCACAGGGTTAAAATCTCATTACCTTCCTCAGCTCCTCAGATGCCAGTCACCCTTTTTGCTCAGACTAACACAATGACTAACATAATTACACCATGCTGAGAAGGTTTTCTCAGTCTGTGTTGGGCTTCACGTTGACTGCTTTTATAAGGGCTTTTGTGCCCCAAAACTTCTCAATTGTTTTCCAAGAATGTTTGGCCTGATGAAGAAGCATCTTCTCTCCTCACAGACTGTGCCTCTTCAAATCATGTCTTCTGAAAAATACAGCCGGTGGCTCAGCCACGTGTTGTTGAGCTTGGTGCAGGAATGATCAACTTCAGCAAAGAGAAGGGCAGCCCTCATTATTGCTGTGTTCCCTAGGGCCTTCAAAATGGGCAACTCTTCACTCTTTGTCAGTATCCATCTGCCAGACTGAGTTGGGAAAATCTTTATAGTGAGGTTTCCCCCAAACCACCTTAAGCGCTGAACTATGTTACTGCTTCTTTGTCATCAGAAAAACACCTGGGCAAAAGCAGTGTCCGGTCTGAGCTGTTTTGGGTTTGATTTTTGCGCTTTATGTTCCTGGATGGTGCATGCAGCGATACGTTATGCTTGCAAGCCAGCTTTTCTGAGCCATGACTGCTTTCCAAGACTTTCATTATGTGGCACAGGTGTTCTGCATTATAACTCATTTTTCACTCACATGGCTGTAAGAAGATAGGGCAGTCCTGCTTATTATTGTCTTTTTTTTTTTTTTTTACAAATCATCTGTATTGGTGTTTTCTGTTCGCTGATGGCTCATTTGTACCGTGAATGGTATGATATGTCTAGTAATATGACCCAGCAGATTTACTGTGCAATTGGCAACATTAGAACACCCTGAGACATTGGCCAAAAACCTCTGAGGTCCAGAATAGATTAGGTGGATTGCTATTGCAGATACAATATACTGCTACAACGTCAGTCCGGGGTTCATTCGGATGCTGTTAAGTGCGTTTGGCTATGCAACATAAACATGTTTCCATCTGCAATTATTTACCTTGCAGCATGTATATGCTATTTGTGTGTGCATGTACATCTGTGCATACACATGTGCCTGTGTGTTCGTATATATACGTGTTTATATACATATATATGTATGTTTGTACCACTGAAATACCTTTCGCTTCAAGAACCTCTCACATGCCATTCCATCTATTCCCTTCTACTGATTTAAAAGATATGTCTACTGAAAACAGTTAATTTTCCCTTACTCTCCCTCCTGAAGATGGGCTGGTGGTCTGCAAGAGTAAGAATGTAATAAAAATGACTGTTTATACAATGGAGACATGAATGAAGAAATGTAGCATGGACTTTGCAAATGGCAATTAGTGATGTGGGGAGCTGATAAAATATTGGGCAAGAGTTTTCTGAAGAAAATGTGATGACAACAAAGTTTCCATTAAGAGCAACTTGTTGGCAAGAACCAATACATAAAATTTGCACTTTTCAGCAGATATATTTCAGTGCCCAGGTTTTCCTTTTTCCAGTGAAAAGACGTTTCTAGCAGAAGGAAAGCACTGTCCGTGAATTTCTTTTAGTTGGAACAACAATTTTCCACAGAAAAACCAGATTATTTTTTTTTTTTAAATAAGGCCTAGCTGTGTGGTTTTCTGGCTTCAGACAGTAATTCCAGAACTGGCTTAAAGTAATATCTGGCTAAATGAACAAACCTCAGTTAGATTTAGGTCATATGTTGAACACTCACGTCCCAGATTATTGCCCTGTGGCCTGTATGACTTCATAATGTTTCAGCAGCACAATCTGATCCCTTTGTCAGCCTGATAAACAGCTCGTTAGATCATGCCGCCATCTTCATAGCGGGCTGACCCCTTTTCTGCTCAAAAAACCGCTCACCCCGCTTGTGAAGAGCAGAGGACTCACCTCATTAATTGGTTACGGAAGCAGTGAGTTTGTGCAGCCGTAGCACGGCTGGACATAACCCCTACTCCCACGGTTGCACAATAACATGGCACCGTTATGATAGGATTATCGGCTGAGAAATCCCATATTTCTGTCTTGGGCTTGATTTTACCAAGTACACATCGCAAGGTGATCTCTGCAAACCCAGCGGCTGCCGATGCTGGTCCTTTGGGCAGCCAGCAGTTGCTACAGCTCTGAAGAGACTATATAAATGCATTTAAGTGGGACAAATTGAAGTCAAATAAAGGATTAAAATGCTCAGCCCCCCTGTGGTAAATAGCTGTGTCATTGTCACTCCCTTCTCTAAACTGTACCTCACGTGGAGGCTTTCCCAAAATCAAAATGCCTATGGTTACGGGTTTCTTTTTTTCTGGCTGCAAAAGACCCGGTCTTGCACAGAGAGCAGTGAAAGAGTTTCGGCAAAAGTAATTGCTTTGCCTTTACCAGAATTATATTTCTAAGAACACAGTCCCCAAAGAAAAGGGAAAGCAACTTATTCTTTTAATTTTAAACTGAAAACTGAGATTCTACTTCACATTTTGGGGTCTTCTCTGCCAAGAAAAGAAGTTGGAAAGGCCAGTGGCTTTGCAGACCTACAAAATTCACCCCGAGCTGTTCTGAAAATAAACAGCATCAAAACGAGATAGTTTTGCTGAAATTTAACCCTGAGGTAATAAAACAAATGACTAACACTTTCTATTGGTCTATGTGGCATAGTACACGAAACATGCATGTAAGCAAGTCAAGATGGATGACTCATCTTGACTTAATAAAGCTTACAAATACTTGCTAAATATTTGAGAAGTCACATGCCAGGAGCCTTCATCACTTGTTTTGTTAGACTTCTGCTTTGCCAAGTCAAAACAGTCAGAAATCATAAAAAATAATCCACACAATCTGTCTGAAAATGCACATTTCTAGCACTGTTTTTCTTAGTTTACAGCAGCAAGTCCTTCATTCTGCCATCAAAATTTTGCAATAGAGAGCACAACTTCCTCTTCTCATAAGGTACGCAAATGTTTTGCATTTATCAAGTTCCCAGAGTCTAAATGGAGATAGAGAGTCAGCAGACCTCACGTGTTTATGTTTCTGTACTGGAAATGAGCCACGGGAAGTTGCAGTTAAAAGGCTGCTGTGTCTTGGGGTTCAAGGGACACGATAGACTTCAATGACTATAACATCGCTGAACGTCTGACGTTCTGTTTGCTTTAAATAGGAATTAAAAGTGCTCAGAACCTCCATGAACAGGGCCAGGAAACAGAAGCCTACATTTATTCATGAAGCCCATTGCTAGTTCATGTTGGTTTACAACCTTGTTTTCCTCTTAAAAAAACACTAATTGGCCCCACCCCTCCCCGCCCCATCAATCTAAACCCCATCCAACCTAGAGCTACTCCTACATCTGGGTTTCCCTGGATATATTTTCCCTTTACTCCTGGAAATTTTGTCTGAGTGTAATTTGGAGATTTTTATTTTATTTTTTTTTTAATTTTAGGGGTGGATCTCCAGATGTTTGGCAATCCAGCTGGGTTATTGTGCCAGTTAAGCTGCTGGCCACCCTGAAATCTCAGCTCTGTCCATTGCCCATGATTAGATCAAAGCAAGCAGAAATGTGCAGTGAGATAAGTGCTTTGGGGATCATTGGACCTACTGCTCCGGAGCTGCAGACACAGCCCACACTAGCGATAAACATGATGTGTTTTAAGACATGGTGTGTTGACTGCACCAATGCATGACCCCGAAGGTCTTCCCAGAAGTGTCAGGCTCATTAAGTATGTCTAAAAGTGAAAACACTCAATTGGTGCCTGGAAAGAAATACTGCAAGATACGCCAACAGTGCATGAAAAGTCCGCACGGGCAACAAGAAAATCTTATAAACAAGGAAATCAGGTTGCTTCGAACAAAAGGAGGGAATGCAATTGGATGGGTGGAAGGAAGGGCTGAAGTTTCAGTTGCCAATCTCCCTCCAAGTTACTGGTGCAGGTTGAACCTGTTACTCACCAAGCAAAAATGCAATAATCAGGTCAAACAGGCTGCTCTTCCCTTGCAACTGTGCTCCATAAATCAGAACTCAGGTGTGGCCCTTTGGCAACAGAGATAAATAAGTGATTGAATGTCAGTAGAACAAAACAAGTGATGGAAAGGGCTACATTATATACTGAGTTGCTGGGGAATTAAATTAGCTTAATTGACCATGGGCGGATAAAATTTCTCTTGTTACCTGGCAGTTGTGTTACATTTGCCATCTAGGGGCTTAATGCAGATTTAGCTCTCTGCCGTATGCATGCTCAGTGCCTGGGAGGAGTTGGTGCGCTGCTGAGCCAGAGTTCTGCAGTTATAAACAGGAAGAAATATCATTTGGCTTCTGCTGTAAAATTTGTGTCCCACAGCCTTCCTCCCATCAGAATTCATCATTTGTCTCTGACACAGAGAAGGAGCCGCAACATTACTGGGAAAAGGACAGAAGCTGCTTCTTTTTGGGGATGGCCTCCTTCCAGTTGTGTTCCGGTTCAGCCCTTGTGCTTTGCAACAGCAGCTTACTGAACTCCAAACCAGCTATAACTATGAAAGGCAAAATTCTAACTGGTTGATCAGCTTTCCCACGAATGTACCTGACAGTAATATGTTAATCACCTTTAATCATGAAGATCATAGTTTGTCCCACATGGTACACCTTTTTTAGCTACCTTCTGTAAGTGACGGTGGCATGTACTCCACAGACAACCTTGTGCAAAAGAATTAATTAAGGATATGGAGATATAGTATTCTGGAGGGGCTTGCCTGAGCAGTGTAGAGGGCAGTACTGGAGCCCTGGTGAGACATAATCCTACCCAGACCCTTATTCACAGGGAACAAATAATATTTTTCATTATATCTATTCATTACTGAAGCGTTGCTGTGCTCAGCATCTTCCATCCGTTTGTTTTGGGTCCTGAAGGACACCACTTGTTTTGAATTATAACGAATTCCCCAGGTCCTGCTCTTCATGGTGCGCACACAGAAACATGCAGAAAGTTAAGCGACTTGTAACTAGAAGAAAATGTATTGACTGACTGAAAATTTTTTCCAAGGTTAAATGAGTAGCCCATCAGAGCCATATTTTTCTGTGGAGCTACAGGGTCGCTTCGACCTGCTGTCCATGGCTGTTCTGATCTGCTCCACCTCTTCAAAGGCTGTTTTTGAACACTTTTTTTTTTAACTTTTCAGTGACAGCTATAGGCAGAGCCACTTCATTGGTTACATTTTGGTCTGGTTTAGGCCCTGAAGGAAGAACTATAAATTTGTGGGCATTTCTTTTTTTTTTCTTTTGATCAAAACCCAAGTACTAGGGACTCAAAGAGGACAACCCCCTCCAGACAGTCTTTGTCCACTGCATAACTCCAGTCCCCAGGACCTTGCACCTTTCAGCACTCACGGGGGCTTTAGTGCACAAATCAGCTTTTTATCCAGGGGTTGCTGACTGTCTTCTTTTGGGGAGATGGCTAACGATACAGAGACCTCTCTTAGTCACATCTATTGAAAAAATCAATTTCGTGGGAGGCAATTGCGTCTGTGGATAATGCACAGTTTTTAACATAATTTTTGGCAAAGGAATGCAAATGACAAGTATGTATTAAAAATCGCCTTTGCCTTAATTGGTGGTTGGCTCCTGAGTGAACTGTCCTTTTTCCTGAACCCATTGCTAGTGTCTGCGTTGTTGTTAGCTTCCCAAATCCTTGCCTCAGGCCCTTTAAAAATTCACGTTTCTGTATCAGTGGCTAGATGTTGTATCGTCTCCTTTTAGTTGTAGAATTTCATAGGTGGGAATGCAAAGCAAATGGAAAGCTAGTAGTTAGGGACTCTTGTCTTCTCCATGGAGGAGGTGCTTTAAACAGCTGTGTATATGAAATGAACACAGCACAGAGCTCTTTTACAGCCTATTTAATGACCGAGTTTTAATTTTAGTTAAAACAGATCTTGGGGAGGAGGGGAAATGAGCGTTGTTAAACCACCACTGTACTGCAAGTATCTGTGGTGGCAACACTGGTTAATTTTCCACAAAGTTTGCATAAATTATTACTATTATGTAAAGTTCTACTTGTATATCCGTGCACGTTCACAAAATGTCTAGAAGAGGAAAAGTTTTCATTAACTGTACCAAAAATTCATACAAGCACGGATAGGGATTTTAGCAACAAGCATAGAAAAAAAAAGAGATTTAGTAGAAGACCAGCCGGCTAACTGGGATCAGCTGGAACATGCATTGGGCACTTTTGGACCAGAAAGACATGCTGTTGCGTTATTGCTATTTGTCTTCGGGAAAATTTATATCTCCCAAGAAAATGGTACTGCTTGTGTGAGGAAGTGAGAAAAAACAATGATTTGGCCTCTTGGAGAGAAAAGCAAATGTGTTCTTACTTACTCCAGTCTCTGGTTTTCGACAGCTAGGGATACCAATTCTACAAAATTTTTCAGTTATTTTTTTAAAAGCTTATGCTGAGAATGTGCAGACAGTTATTAAGTCATTTGTCTATTGCAACAGAAGATTAGGAAGGGTTTGATCTTCACTCACGTAAGGGCATTGTCTTTGCTCATAAAAGCTTTTCTTTGAACAGGCAGGGGTTCCTAACCTGGGGCTGGATCGCACCTCTCCCCTATTAAATCCTGGGAGAGGTTTTCCCTGTGGACTTTCCCATACATCATCCAGTCAAGAGCGCAGTAGTTCCTGCCCTCCTCTTCTCCCACCTCCGTTGGTTTTTCTTCCCTCATGGACTGAGCTGTGGTTCGCAAGCTCCAGGGACCCCCTGGGATCCAGAAAGGCCTGGCTGCTCCCAGGGGAGGCGTTTTTCTCCAGATCACCTCTAGAGCCTCGATGGTGCTGCTGCCCAGCATCTTCTGCCTTTGGAGCTGGCTGCCAGAGGCTGCTCCCTGGACCACCTGGGGATTTCTCCTTCCACCCCAGAGATGGGAAGACGCTAACAGGCCTCCACGTGGTAAGGTGGAATAGCAGACCTCTTCTTGGGAATTCCTTCTGGGAATTTTTCAGGAATACCAAAAAGCTAAACAGCTGTGGAAAATAAGCAATATAACCCCACAGCAAAACAAACTTGACACAGGGATTTATAAACACAGATTTTGGAATTCTTTTGTATTTGTTGGCTCCTTTCAAGGAAATCACTCAGTAATACGTATCAATGACAGTAACTTCACTCAATTTATTATGTTTTTAACTACTGAAATTCAGTGGCCAAACCATGGAGAGAAAGATTAACACGATTAGTTAGTTATTAGTGTTGGAATTCTAATGAATAGGACTCTCTTTCCATTACTGGAATACTTAAATGGAATGACGTTTTCCCTTTTTGATAGTATCTGCCTCGGTGTCTCCTTCACTTCATAAATAGGGACACATCAAAGATTTTACACTGCTGTAAAACAGTCTGAATTATATTAGTGTACAGTGTTCCTCTAGGAGTGTTTTCCTACAATTTTCAGAATATGGAACTTATTTTCATTTCTGAGTATCTTAAAGGACTTAGCACCCCTTCCTTTTTAGTAATCTTCCTTGCATTTCTAGGCACTATGTTCCTCCTAATAAAACAAAATATTCAGACTCCCATTTTACAAGCTTTTAAAAGAACACCAGACCCCAGTGACTTGGTAAAATCTCTTTTCTACCAAAGCTGGAAAAAAAAAAAAAGAGAGTAGATAACTTGGGAATGTGTGGCATTCTGATTTGCCTTGAAAGCCTTTGATTTGACAGTATTTGCAACCATGTTTTTGTACACAGTTGTTCAAGACAAGCAGTAACCGGGCTTGCTTATCTTGGGCTGTGCAGCTCCTCGATGGGAATACCCCTCCTTACATGCAATCGAAGATATTTCTGTAGCAAAACGTGCCTTTGAGCCTACTGTTTAATTGCACTCAGAAAGCTAAGTAACCCTGGCGGCTTTTATATACTGGTGGCAGGAATGGTATATTTTTAATTCAATTTTAATATTTTCATTGTGTTTGCTTATGAGAAAGATCTTTAATCGGGCCTGAAGGGAGAATATTTTGTCAGTATAACATTATTACTTGTAATATCAGAGTTTCAGTTTTTTATTTCAAATTCATTTAAGTCTAATCTACTTCTAGCTTTGCAAGTCTTTAAGATGACCTTGGAGAATTCTGAATCAGGACTTAAAATGCTTCAAATGAACTAGAACTCCAATATCAAACAAACAGAGACACAGCAGAAGGCTAGCCAAAAAATTCTACAAAACCCAATGACTACACGACACTGAAAGTACATTTTCAAAAATCTGTTTAAACCATTTCTAAAATCTTTGTTTTATTTTGTTCTTTGGGTGTTTGGTTTCTACAAACTAAATTGAGTGATTTCAAAATATGGGAGTTGATGCTTATTTTCACAGAGAGACTTCCTCAAGCCCTACATTTCTTAAGTCAGTAAAAATAGAAAGAGTGAGGTTATCTTATTTATTTTGCATGTAGAACACCCTCCCCCCCAATCAAATAAGCTATATTTTTATAAGAAAAAATGGAAAGGGGTTTTGAGCTAAGGAAATGGTTTTTTTCTACACATCAGCAGAAATAACAGAGACAGAAACAGCTTAAATATCAGTGCTGGATCACAAGACCCTTCTCATGTGAGTCTGTGCAGCTGAACTGTACGATAGCAGCTTGTTAGCCCATAGGTTTTTATTGAAATGCCTATTGAGTAAAACATAATTCATGCTGCTGTTCGCCCTTAAAACAGGAAATAATATACCCATTTAACTTAATCACAATTTATATTACATGTGCATATTTCTAAACAAGTGCTGTAGATGGAGAGTTTGGTAGCAATAATATTTATGAATTACACTTTTAGTTAGCAAAGGAAAATGTGTGACCTCTTACATTTTGTTTGACATTTGAATTTGGTATCCCGTATATGTGACATGGGTGATGGATGCTTATTAACACAGTGTATAAACAGGAAATGCTTCTAAGCTGACCATTTATTAGCACAGTATGTGTTCACACTAAAATTTGAATTTTAGTTGCAGTATTCTTATCTGATGACTGCAGAGCTGAAATATAAGATGGGTTTCTTTTTTTTCTTGCTTGCTTCCCTGTCCAGAATAGACGTATTTAACAGAGTATAATTTTATATCTAAATCAGTCTTCCATATGGAGCTTCTGTAAGTCGATGAACACAGAGGCTTTCCTATGAATTGTACAAAAATAGTCATAGGAAATGTATCCAGTGGAAGGATTTTGTAGAATTCGCAGCGAATTTTCCTGGGTTAAATAAATAAATACATGCGCCCACACTGCCTTTCGCCTCCTGACGTCTGCAATGAGCCATTTCCCCCTTTACTTCATTACTGCAGAAACGCAGGGAAGAAATATCATTGACTTCACCAGAGCTTTGGCAGTTGATCCACTTCTGATCTATCCTTTGCAGGACGGGACACACAATAATTTTTCATTCACACTTAATTGCTTTTTTAAAAAAAACCCTTAAATTCCTGATAAATATCTGAAAAGCTTTTTCAGTGAAAGTTTCAACACTTCATCTTATCAAAGCAGAAGTGAAAACCTCCAGGTATTTGGAAAGATTCTTCCAGCAGAGAACAAGAATATAATTTTTCTAAAGAGCAACCCCTCCTCTCCTGTTCTCCTGATGATTTACTGGGGAAAATATAGAATAATACAGAGAATCTGTTTCCCTTTCTGTATCACATTTAAAGGCAGCCCTTGGGAGACAGAACATTAATCTGTTTTTCCTAAGCACAGGCTTAATATTCCAAAGCGTTTGGATAAAAGTTATTTGCTTAACAAAAGGACTGTAAAGGATCTCAAAGGGAAGATTTTATTTTAAATATCTCTGTCCAAAGAGTTCTACCGTATTGTACAGTGGAGGTCAAGGAAATTATTCTCTATTTAAAAAGTCAGTAGAGAACCTCCACCTAGCTATTATAAGCAGCAGGTATAAGACCGTCTTGATGGTTACTATTAATATTAAATACCTTTACTAAATACACAGCTTTCCACATTTCAGGACCCAAGCACAGGAAGGTTAGCAACCTGGAAATTGAAACTGGCAGATCTTTAATCTAACATTCTGCTTTTCGGTGGAAAAAAGTAACGTCTTTATAGATGAGAGTCAAAGGTTAAATTTAGTTTGTATCGAATTACAAAAATATGCTTTTGGTGAGGTTAGATTCTCATGCTCAGAGCAATTCGAACTGTAATGAAAGCAAACATTGAAAGAGATAATCCCATTAAAGATGAACTATTCACTTTAACCTCAAATATTTGGTAACTAAAATAAAACCATCCTAGTCGGTGGATGAAGTTCAGCTCTTAAGGGAAACTGGAACTCAATATTATACCTCAGACTGCACGAGCGAAAAAATAGCACTCCTGGTTCAAAAAGAAAACCTCATTTTGGGGGAACAAATTAACTCATGTTCTCCTCTTGAGGTCTACACAAAACAGTGCTGACCCTTCTGACAGCGTGCGCTCGTACACTGTAGGGCAAACCATGCTTCTCTCCAAACAGCCGCTCTTCCAGAAAGGGGGAAACCTGCGCGGTGCGGTGGTACAGCAGGACCTCAGGAGCGGGGGGATGAACATCGGCAGCCGCGAGCTGGCTCAGACCCACGCCAGATGTCCCACAGCAAAGGTCCATGCCTACTCTTCCTCCGTGCCTTCCAACGCCAGCAACAGGAGGATGTCTGTCTGTCTTGTCAGTCCCCTCATCCATGCAGTGGGTTTCTGAGAGGGAACTAATTCTGCTGAAAACCTCAAGTCTGAACTCGGAATAAAACCTCCCACGAACCCAATTGCAGTTATCCCAGCCTGTCTCCCGTGTCGCTGCCGCCTGGCACAAAGAGGAGCTGTGGTGGGACTCTTTACCTGGGGCTTGGTCAAGGTACTGAGTGTGGTTTGGAGGTCCTGGTAGTTTAAAATGATTCACTTTTCTGAACACAAAGGGGACCAAGAAATATTTTTAAAGCCCCATTGCTAAAGAATTGAGCTCTTTCATATAATATGACAAAGCTTTTGGCTTTCAAGAAATACCAAAACCCGTCTTTAATCCCTGAACTTCTGATACCCCAATGAAAACTCACCCCTAAATGCAGTCACAGCCAGTCTTTCTTCATTCCCACAGGCCTGGATGTCGATTTAAAGAACTTGGGAAGAGTCTCATATTCTTCCCTTTTACAACTTAAAATAGACTGCAGAGATTTTTTTTTTTTAAAGCTTAAAAAAAAGAAAAAAAAAAAAATCATAGACTGATATTTCTTTTTTATGCCAAGTTTCAGCCTGGAGAAAATTTTATGGCTGAGTTCTAATCCACCCCAAACCCTGGTTTATAACAGAAATGCTGACACAATGATAACTATAGCGTTACGAATGCTGGCGCTATGATATTTATTGCTCCCTAGCGCCAGCAGGGGTTAATCCTTATTAAATGCATTCACTTTCTGGCCTTGTGGAGAACAGATCATTTAGTGATCAGTCCGGGTATGGGTCCCTGGTAGCGTTGATGGAAGCTATCACACAAGACATAGTCAGCGAGGAGTCTTTGAGGGGGCTACTGTAGGTGTTTCTGAGGATTAAGTGGCCTTCTCTGGGGGCTGGAGTTCACACCCAGAGTGTCTATGCCCAAGAAGTGTCTTTGCTGCAACAGAAGAACTTGGCTCTTCTCAGCTTCAAGGAAGAGCATGAGAGGGAACATGACATTCTCACGTATTTCCGCAATCAGCAGTGGACCAGACCCTGCAGATTAGGAATTATCAATCTCTCTCACACCCGGATATCCAGATTCCTCTTCTCCATTGAACTGTCCCATTTAATAGTGTTGGAAGAGTGAAGGAATAACAAGATCCCTGTTAAATATCTACCAGCTGCTCCTTCTATTATTTATCCGAGAAAGTTAAACTTATAGTTTAATTGCATTCAAGAGATTTTCACATCGCGTCCTCATAAACGTATATTTTAGCAACACGAGGAACTGAAAATCTCACAAAATTTTCTCCATAAAGCTGAGTGGGATGATGGGTAGGTTTTTTCCAGGGATTTACACCCTGACATGGTGCTCGCTGTATCGGTACGGCAAACGGGACAGACTTGAGGGAAAGCTTCAGATTTGACTTAGAAAAGAGTAGGATCCAGTGGGCATTTCAGCATTTTGCCCTTGCTCCAGGTTCTCCAGCATGAGCCTGGAATCACCTGCCAAGATCTCAGCCTCAGAATCCGTCTGCAGACTTCAAGCAAGGGGGTTGCTTGCTATGAAAAAAAATCGCAGGGCAAAAGGAGTGAGCATGCGTGCAAAGTTCACGATGAGTTCAGTGAATGATCATATTTTCCCCACAATAATAAATACTTCTATAATTTATAAATGCCTCGAAAGGCTGAGAGATGTGGGGGATGCAGAATCAAAGTGTCTTGACAGGAGAGAGACAAAGGAATGAGCCAGCGAGTGAACCGACTACTAAAATTCCTCATCTCTGATCTGTTTCTTTTAGAACTTGTCCCCAGAGAAAAAGCTGTACTTTCTAGAGAGGCTTAAAAAATAAAAAGAAATCCTCCAGGCTTGTGAATGGTCAAGGAGAATTTAAAAGAAACTTCAATTTGAGCACAAAGAGCAGCATTTAAGATTTTCTCCTCTTCTATTTGATAATTGTTTTTTAAAATATGAGCCATGAGGTGGAGAAAAAAATAATGCTTTTTATAAAAAGATTAAAATCAGAGATTTGTTTGCTTCATTTCAAGGCAATGTTCTGCCTGGCTGCATGGAAGCTCTCTGGTAAAAGAGAACGAAAATAATTCTCATCAGAGCTACTTAAAACAAAACCGAGAGTGTTCAAGAGCACAGAAAGCCCTGTCTTCAGCATTGGGAAAAACCTGTTTTCATTAAAAAGTTGTTTTGAAAGAAAAGGGGCTAATGTGCATTCCCTTGATATTCGGGGGGAACTGGAAATGAAAATAAAAATAGCTTTATTTTTGTTTAAAATTTCCACAATGTCATGACCTCCTCTAAGAGACAGAAAATAGGAAAATGCTTCTGTGAAGAACACAGCCTGCTGGAAGGTTCAGAAAGATGCCTTTACCAAGGAGGCAGTAAAGAGTAATTTCCATTTGTCCTTCTGTCAGGCAGAAAGGTTTTGTGTTGAACCATGAACTCCAGGGCAGCACCCCCAAAGCCTGCAGATTTCTAATGGGAGCTGGGAGGGGTGAGTGCGGGCAGAACTGTTTAGAACTGACAGGAGGGAGCTGTGGAAGGACGGGGAGGGTCAGACATTGCCGCGCCACGTCTGGCCTCTCCACAGCAGCATCCAAAGGAAAAGATGGCTTGGGCAAAGATGGGCACTACGCAGCTGACTTGAGTTTGGTGGCCTGCTTCCAGGAATTCATGAAACCTCTGGCACGTAGAAATTATTAAAAGGAGAAAAGAACAATATGAAATCCCATTGAAATATTTGCAGGGATGCCAAGAGCTTTCACGGCCTTCTCTGCAGAATGGCAGGGAAAATTCTGAGTTTCGTTCCTTCCTTCTAGGGTTTCTTAGCCTCACTTGGCCACTAATTTGTTCTCTGCCTTTGTTTTGAAGAAGGATTGAGCTCTACAACAGGAAGAAATGTTTTCTCGCCCATTAGCCATCTGACACCAAGAGAGATTCTCACAGAAATCAAACACAGCCTCCGATTATCTGCCCCACCAGCACAGACTGGTCCCACACAGCTTCCTACACCTTTGAAGTCAGCAGCAGAAGCGAGCCAGGTCTTTTTATAAGGTTCCATGCGAAGTTGTCAGAAGAATGAACCCATTTGCAGATGGTGGAGTGATAAAGATGGTACAGTATCTCCCTTGGATTTGCCCCTCATTTCCTTGCAAAGAGAAGAAAAGGAAAAGGGGAGGACAGGGGGGAAAAAAAAGCAGGGGAAGGAAAGAGAAACTCCAACACATGAAATTCTTTTGACAACACAGTGCTGAAGGAGTAAGTGAGATTTCTGGCAAAACCACCAGGACGCTGAAGACAAGCTGGCTGCTGCAATATTTATTACTTTGCTTTGATGAAACCTCTGACATCAAGGACTTTCTTAGTGACTGATTTTTGTCAGAATAATGCTGCAGGAACTGGAAGTGACAGAAGATTTTTTTGGACATGAAGCCTGTGCATAATGGCATGAGAAAAAGGACATAAAAAAGTCTGCCCTGAAGCAGCTTAATGTGGCCCTGGAGAACCGAGCTGTTATCACTGCGTGCTGATATAGTCACAGCAAGAGGAACCCTTACCAAGAAATGAATCCTTGAGTCAGACAGCTCAGCACGGGGCAGAATTTCGAAGAGCTACGCTCCCTTATCAAGGTGGAGGCTGGGACTGGCAGGGGGAAATCGAGCTGAGGAATGAACCCCCAGAAATGAAACAGAAATTGGCTTTATTGCATCAGGTCTATCCCTGGTATGGCAATGCCACCACACCATATGCGGCAAAAATAAACGCTACAAGCTTGGCAGCATTGCTGGGGCTTGTGGCAGCTGCTGCTGCCGAATGCAATATCCCCCTGCTCAGTGCTGTAGTCCCAAGGGCAGGGCACGGAGGCACCGCAACGTGCCCACAGTGCAGTGCCTCTAGCTCATCACAGAAATACAAAACTTCTAGAAAAAATGTTTCCCAACCAGCTGTAGCAACTTTTCAAATGGCAGTGAGTGCCAAATCAATACAGAGCGCCTACGGGAATGCAGAAAAATCAGGGAATAATTTAGGGTGTAGACTAGAGCAGCGGAGAATATTTTCAGAGTAAGTAATTGATTAAGCTATTAACCACCCTTTTCTCAAGTCCATAGGTATTTGAGCTGGCAGTCTTGGAGAACCCTGCAGACCACTCTTTGGCTTCGGGGAGATCCCTGCTCTGCTCTTCGTCCCCTCAAAAGGTTCCAGCTGAAGGTCAGAGGCAGCGCCCTGCAGCAGAACTGCTGCTTTCGAACCTAGAGGCCGGCGCGGCAGCGAGACACCGCAGCCTCCTCCGGGCATCTCAGCACGTTTCTCCATGCTGTACAAAAGCACCTCGATGCCGTGATCCCACCTCACACACGGTAACCGTGCTTGCTTTCAGGGGGAACACCCTGAGGTGCATCGTTGGTGTTTATGCGTTACGGTGGGAAAAAAAGCAAAATCTTTATCGCCCTCTACAACTGCCTGAGAGGAGGCTGTAGCGAGGTGGGGGTCGGCCTCTTCTCCCTGGGAACGAATGATAGGACGAGGGAGAATGGTCTGAAGTTGCACCAGGGCAGGTTTAGGTTGGACATTAGGAAAAATTTCTTCACAGAAAGGCTTGTCAGGCTCTGGAATGGGCTGCCCAGGGAAGGGGTCAAGTCCCCATCCCTGGGGGTACTTAAAGGCCAGGCAGATGAGGTGCTTAGGGACAGGGTTTTGTGGTGGGATGGCAGGGTTAGGGGAATGGTTGGGATTGATGATCTTAAAGGGTTTTTCCAACCTAGACAATTCTATGATCTTTTCAGACCCCAAACTGGGTATTTATTAAAATCAGGTTTTGTTTTGACTTGCCTAATATTGGCTGTGCATTGAGATGTGGGCTTTATTCAAGGCATAAATCTGCCTGAATAAAAAACAGACCCAAATGCTTTATATTTACTTATATGGTAAGTGTAGAAGAGTATCTTCCCGAATGGTAAATACAACTCCTAGCCGCGTAGGGAAGTGCCATTGCTGCCGGGAAATAGAATCCTCTGGAACGTGCTGCAATGCCTTTTGTCTTTTTCATTGCATAGAAAAAGGAAAAATAAGCAACTACTGACTCTTGAAACATCTGTATGTGCATGTGAGGCCTTCAGTGGGCATTTATAATTCATACCTTCTCAAAGAATGTGACAGGATTTCCAAGCACTGAGATGGCAGACTGTTAGAGATGCTGTAAATTAACCCGCATGTGAAACTGCCGACGCTGTCATTTCTGTTCATTGACTCATTTCATTTGAACTGACAAGGCGGGATTTCTCCCCGGATCGCGGTACGTTGCATACCCCTGTCAGGCAGAAGCTTCAAGCCAGCCCTGGGGAAACATCTTTAGCAGACGCTCCTGCAATACCAATGAACTCTCCATCCACTGGCAGCCCGTCTCTGCAAAAGGATCGTCGATTTAAGAACACGCTGGCCAAACCACTGCGATTTTCCCAGCGCATGCTCTAGGGCAGAGTACAATAACATCCTGGTTTGGACCTGCACCTCTTCTTGCACACCCACAAGTGAGGGTAGGTCTTGGCTGAAGCCAGAGGGCACCACCCTGCTGCAAAATTGTGTGATGGGAGGGCAAGGTCCCCTTGCCCGGCAGCGGCCGGTGTGTTTGCAGCAGTCTGCCGGCCTGTGGGAAGCGGGAAGCATGCTCTGAAGGAAGCCTGGCTTTCAGTTACATAAAACTCTAAGCCACTAAGATTGTACAGTAACTCTCCTGAGCGTTGCTGATATCTCCTAGACAATATTGCGATATTCTGGCCCCACTGCTCAGCCAAGACCTGGACGTAGAGAGCGCAGCTGCGCGCCCTGGTCCCCGGAGCTGCCATGAACAGCCTGCAGCCCGCTCCAAGCACCGGGTCCCCCAGCTTCTCTCTCCCAAAGACCCCTTAAGTGTCTGGCAGTATTTCAGATGCGAACTTGCCCAGCCTACAGCAGGCGATACACCAGGCTCTCAGCAACACCATTTCGAAACTGCGGCTCTGAGTCCGGCCAGCTTTTCCCGGGCACGGGTGTGAGTTACAAGGGCACAGGGAGCTCATGCAAGGGGCTTGCATGTTCAGCTGGGTCCCGGGGAGACCCCCTCCCCTCCTCCGGAGGTGTGGAGTCACTGGGTCTGCTCATGCACCTCTCTAAAGCCTGTATGCTGGGTCAGGAATGTGGATACCAGCTCAGCCACAGGCTAATAAAGCCGACGAAGTGTTGCCTTGCACTTCAGAAAGAACATCTTAACCCCGGCAGGACTTTGCTGCCTGCTTTTATGCAAAAACCTCTTGTTTGCTTTGTACAAGATGGGAGGATTTGGCTGACAGTTTAAACTGGGTTAAAATGTGTCACTGGCTTTTTTCCTTTTTTATTGTGTTTTTGCAGTGTATGCTGGCTCATAACTTTACGAACTATTTTTAAAGGACTCCTTACAAAAATAAGCATATTTGGGCAGTTTAAATTTGTTCTTAATAAATGGAAAGATTTACTAAAACAGGCCTGATGTGATGACTTGGGAGGGATTATTCACCATTGATGCCAATATATTCCAGACAGCCTGAAGAATTAAGCACTCTGGGTGTCGAAAGCAATCCGAATATCACCTAAAACTCGTGCTGAACGGAGCTCTTGTCTGCAAGGGGTGAGGGTGTCAGGAATCCAGTGCGAGTTGCGGGACTGCATGGCGGGTGAAGGCAGGTAAGACCTAACTTTGTGTTTTTATGTGAACTCTTCAGATGTAGTGTAGTGTAGATGGTCGTGTAGTCCAGCTCTGCAAAGAAATCTGGCCGATAAAGCCATGAGGCAAAGCGCAGCTTTGATAAATGGTGTGTGCTTTGCAACTGCATTCCTACCAAGTGCTGCTGTCACTCACCAAGCAAATTTATCCTATTTTATTTTAAAGTGCGTTGGACTCCAGGTGTTAGGAATTTTCCCCTGACCCTTCTTCTCCTGCTTGTGGTTTCACTTTTCTTTAAGGAAACAGATTTAACCACTTATAAACAGAATTTGCTAACAGTTTTTAATGACGGTCTCTCAGATGGGAAAGGAATCCCAAGGGAGTGCAGAGTCTCCCAATGGATCGGCGCACGCAGGTAGCACTGGCACGAGTAGAAGCAGAGTCCTGGCAGGACGGCACATCCCGTGAGAAGGGCTTTCCAGTGAGAACGCTCAGGCGTTGATGTGCTGAGAAATAGTCGAAGGGAATGCCAGGAATTACTCCCCAGGACGAAGTATGGCCCAAGCTGGCATTGGTGTCGGATGCTTTTTTCTAAAATAGGCAGGCTCAGTTCCATTTGCTCTATCTGCTAGTGTAGGTGCTCTGCAGAAGGCAGAGGTGTCAACTTATATCACGGCCATGTCCTATCTCAGATCAATTTTTCTAAGTCAATAATTTCCCTGATCACAGCTCACAGAGAGCTGGCAAGCAGCACAAAGCTTCTCGTCCAGCAGTGCTGGCTTTCTTCCTCATGTCCCCCTGTTATAATGGAATACAGACTGTTAAATATCTATTTAAAGGGGAGTGTGATGTATTACTTTTGCTGTAATAGCTACAAGAATGTTATATTATTGTGAATGGAAAGAGAAAAAGCTCATTTAATTGCAAATGAATAGACTCATGCAATGACAGAGCCTTGCAAATCCTTTTTAGACCCAGTGTGGATACTAATTTATTTTGTTTACATTGGAAATAACTCTGTACATACCCAATTCTCTGCCTATGCATGACCTTGCATAGGTTTCCTGTTATTCTCTTTGATCAAGTGGTGTTGCCATTCCAGAGCATGCATGACCCTCACCGTCAGAACAACGGCACGAATCACACTGACCCTTCGGTTCGTCCGGCTTGTGCTAAAGTCATTTCCAAAAATTCCTGACACTCTGCTGGCCGTATAAAGGTGCATGGATTTACTTCTTTTTACTGTAACACTTTTCATGTTTTACTGATGAGCAGGTGAAAGCCTACGCTTCAGGAACTGGACTTGGATGAGTGCTAAAATATTTGTCTCCCATGAAAGGAGCAGGCAGTAACAGGCTGCAGAAGTGGGAGTTGTAACGTTACTTGGACTTATGACCAAGGCCACTCCAGCTGACTGCACCATGAACAAGCTACATGGTGAGGCTGGGATATCAAACATTTCCAAAAGTGCTTCTAGTGGCATTGCGCCTTTTTTATTTTGGCTGCAGAAATCAGCAAGTCTGAAGTGTGCCAGGCTGAGGTCCAGATCTTTCTGTGATCTCTAGAAGGGTGTTTGCTACGGAGGCCATAGGAAGTTCCACTTGGCATGTCTGCTTGCGTGACACCGCTAGTGATCAGAGCATGAATTCCCAAACTCATTTAACATCTTTCCTTCCATCGTTGTAAAAAGTGAGAACAGCATGAGGTGCTAGAGGTCTTACCCCAGGGAAGAAGATCAGTCCTGTAAACCAAAGGCATGAATTCCTCTTATTATTTTTTTTGGGGGGGGTGAGGGGGGGTAGTGTGTTTGTGAGGAGTAATTCAAACATGGCTTGACTACAATGATAGAAGAGCTAACTGCAAGGTAGAAAGCACTTTGACATAATATGTTTTATTTCTATGTTTCTTTATCACATAGTCACCTTTGAAACCAAGCCCTGGAAAGTTTCAGCTTGGGAAACGGTGCCAGTTCCAAATCTGGAATCTCCCTTCTGCTACACACACAGTCCTCCCTGTTCCAAGTTAGGGGCTTGCTTGGGCTTCCCTACAGCCAAACACCAGCCAGGAAAGTTGGGATCCAGATGCCCATTTGGATTACACACAGTTACTGTCATCACTATAAAACGTACAAGGCTGTCGAGATCCCAATTTACAGTCTGGAGGGCAGGTACAGCTGTTGGAATTTTATGCTAAGCCCCCATTCCCAGTGTTCCCTGTTGGCGATGCAGTCTCATGTTGCGTGGTAGAAGACAGGCTGCCAGGGTGAGGACATTTGTGCGTAGGTGTGTAAGGACTCCCCCTTTGGGAACGGAACACTTTGTGGGAGCTGGGTCTGGCCATAATCCTTGCATCTTCCTCCATCCTTCTCTTGTGAGCCTTAAAAATCTTTGTTAGCTTTGCTTACCAGCCAAATTACTTTATTCCACATTATTTCTTCATAAGAAGTTATTCCGCTTAGGAGATCTGATTCACGTTCGTCCGCTACGCAAAGCATCTCGGAAAGGAAGTAAATTGTGCAGCTGGTTTAGCGTCCCTGGTGGTCAGAGACGATGAGCCGCGCCTCTGCGCCCCGGTCCTCAGCAACCCCTGCAACCACTTCCTTGCAGGAAAACGAATTGGCTCAATCCATATGAAGCAATTCTAGCAGGGAAAACCACACTCAGCTGAAAGATACGTTTTAGCCTTTTGGAAATAGTTTCAACTTTCAAGATAACTATTCCTTTGAGGGGCTCTAACTATAAATCCCAGAGTGCCCGCAAGCAGTTGGGCAGCAGCCAAAAATGCCAAGTCAGAGGAGAGTAATTGTTTTCAAATGGTGACAAACCTGCAAGGGCGGCAGAGAACAGAGGAGCTATGTTGCTGAATGGAGATGGCCATGTAACTCAGGGCTGCGAGCTCTGTACACTAAGCAGAGCCGACCATCTCCACAGGGTGTTTAGCTGATGCAAACGCAGAAGGCGACTGGTCTGCACTGGTCTAGCTCACCGGGCAGAAATGATATTGAAAGAGAATCTAAAGACATCAGGTTTAGACAGAGCGTGCCCTGCTAATGCTTTGGCTTGTTCCGGTTTTGTTTCCCAGAGGTGAAGAAATGACAGGTTTTCTATTTTTAAAATCACTGCAATGAAAATAATTTGACAGCTTGGTCTGGAGATTTCTGCATCGTTACGAAACGTTGGTTGAAGTGGTGCAAGGTGGTACATTAATTACACAGTCAAGCATGCCTAAGGATGAACGATACTTGGAGCGCAGGCTGGGAGTTTGCCACCGGTGTCGGTCCGGATTCCTGTGCTGCACCCTGGACAGATGCCCATGCAGTGCCGGAACACGCTGCGAGGGGTGCCCACGCTTCAGCAGCAGCGCTGCTTGTGCAAGTGCAGCTGCAAGTCATGTGGAATCAGCTTGAGGGAGCCTGGCGATTACTTTCTAAGGATATCTACATGTAAAAAAAAAGCATGCCTGGTGGTATAAATCAGCATAGCTCTGCTGACTGCAGCATGGCTGCAGCCACCTACTCCAGCTGAGGGTCTGGAGAAAAAAGCACCAGGGCAACGGCAAGGACTGGAAACTACCAGAGCACCTTTAAAGCCACTGTGCCAGCAAACGAGCGAGGCGTTCAGCTGCGTGGAGCAGGCTTCTTTCATCTGTGGCAGTTAAAGCAGGAAAGTGAACTTTAGATTCTCACAATTTTACTGCATCTGTTAAAGCAGTATTGGCTTTCAACAATGAAATTAGTATTCAGGCCAAGTGTCTCTGCAGAATTTCGGGCACTCCATGAACGGATAAAATTTCAATTGCAGAAACAAGAGAAAGTACCAGACACAAATGCACCACGTATTACGTTTAAGGAAAGACAGTGAAGCGGGCAGGTTATACCGTGGGAATAGGCAGCAGCTGGTGGCTGACCCTGGTGTTATCACTAAGTCACTGACGAGGCCACAAAAAATTAAGAAAATTAGTAAGTAAGGGCAGCCTGCCTTTAAGAAATCCAGAAGGGCTGGCCTACGGGCTGGCGGCAGGGAACCGCTAAGATCTGGGCTTGGGCTCCAAGCCGGGTCCCTTGTTCCCAGGCAGACAGAGTTGGCAACAGCCCGTATCGCTCTCTGGTGGCCCCTCGGGCCAGAAAGAGGAGGTATATTGGCAGCCCAGCAAGGGAACGGCAGCCAGCTCCCCTCGCCAGAAATCAGGTCGCTACACTGGCGGTGAGAAAAGGGCTAAAGCAGGGCCCCTTGGATGCAGGAGGCACGGGGCTTGCAAGGAGACGCACGGGAAAGACCTGCGACCATGGCCACTGGGACGTGCGGCTTGAAAAGCCCCGGCCAGGTGGGACTCACCAGTCAGACGCCGGCACCCTCCGTTGGCCCGCGGTCCCGGGGGCCAGGCGTTGCGGGGCCGTCCTGGCGTGCGGCGGAGCCGGGCGCTGGCGCGGCCGCGGGGGCGACTCACTCTCCCACCTGGCCAAAACTCTTTGGGGCGCAGCGTGGAGATTTCCCGACGACATCTGCGCTTCTGCGGCTCCTGGGTCTGGAAGGGGCTGCGGCTCTGGTTTCCCCACGCACGGGGAACAGGCGTTTGCCTGTTCTCTTTCCACTGCTGTTCTGGACAGGCCTCCCGCTCATCCTTTCACTTCATTAAAAGGGCCTCGGCCCCTCCTCCAGCATCTTAAACCACAGTGCTGGGAAAGCCAGCAGCGACAGGGGTGACAGGCAGACCCACAGTAACTCACGCACCCTTTTACTTAAAGCCCCGCAATTACCTGCTTCCTAGGTGGGAATCTCTCCCAGTGATTATCTGGCTCTTCTGATTTTCATCAGCTGGAGAGCTGCGTCTTTGGGCTTATCCTCTCGGCATCCTTGGCTACCCCTTAATGTCACGGGCTTTGGCCAGGGAGCCCAGTTCCAGCTTCTCTCAATTGCAGCCTCATCCTCTTGTAAGAGTAACTCACAAATAAAGCAAAGTGGGAGTTGCCATGTTAATGTGCTTCCCTCGAGCCCTCGGGGAAAGGTCCTGAACATGATTTCTTCCGCTTGGATGGAAAGAAGAATTTCTGTTAGAGCCTCCATGAAATTACAGCCTTCTTTTTTTTTATGAAATGTAAAACAAAGTAAATACTACCTTAGAGTCTCTTATTCGTGCTGCAATAAAATGAGACACTTCCTTGGAAATAAGTTTTAAGACACGAGTCTTGTAATGTTCATATTTATTGGAGTGGAGTTCACAGCTGACCTGAGGTCTGGAGGGTTTGGAAGCAATAGGCTATGTGAACTTCCAATTCCTTCTCCAGCACACGAGGTGCAAAACTGGTCGGTTATTTGGAGACTTCCCCACCCTTCGTAAGCTCGTGTGCTCATATATCTCTCATGGTACATAAAGAATGACATATTGCAGTGAATCTGCTGAGAATAGCTTGTAAAATACATCATTATATGAATCAGCCTCATTAGAAGTCTCCTTCTCTCATGATTTAAAACAGACGCGGTACTTGCAGGAGTGGAAACCAGTGTGATTTTTTTTTTTTCCCCCCTCTCCTGCTGGCACGCTGCGCTCAACCAAATGTTGAAACAGAAGAAAACAATTCTCCGAGCTCAAGGCCAGAAGTAGAAAGCAAGTCCTGCATTACCCTGATGCCTCTCTAGCATAATTAAGGTCTTGGGTGTCTCCCAGGATATAGGACTTTCCAGTTTCGTTAATAAAACATCGCGTTGCTCTCCTAAACAGCACAAAGCTGCATTCTTTGCATACTCCAAATCCCCCTGACTCGGGGCCCTGTAACACCTCACGTTCAGCATCCTTAGCCCTTCCAGGCTTTTCTCCCACAGCTGCTGCCGTGTTTATGAAGGGGATTACACGACGCGGTGCCTGTGATAGCAGGAGACAAGGCTTGACGACCCAGGAGGCCTCTCCCAGCCCTGTTTTATGCAAGGGCTGCTGCGCCAGGTGCTGTGGCTCCATGGCTCCGACTTTGCTCAAATTGCTCGTGTGCTGGTGCAACCACATGCCAACGAACTCCGTGAAGTTAGTGTTTTGCCTTAGACGGGGCTACAACAGACGCCACAATCCGAATGACACCACAGATCGCAGCAGCTCTGGGCCAGTGGCCATCTCATGCGGGACTCACGGTAGGAAAGGGAGGGCTCTTGGCTCCAAGGCAATGAAACTTGCCTCCACTTGCCCAGAGAGGGGGTGGAGACCCCATCCCTGGGAACATTCCAGGCCAGGTTGGACGGGGCTGTGAGCAACCTGATGTGGTTCAAGGTGTCCCTGCTCCCTGCAGGGGGTTGGGCTGGGGGACCTCTAGGGGTCCCTTCCAACCCAAAACATTCTATGATTCTATGAAATAAACTCTTTTGCTCCCATTTGCCCTTGGTGTATCGTAGAGCTCACTGACAAACTGCAGGTACAGCAACTTCTCATTGTTTCTCTTCTGTCACTTCAGCATCGGAGAATGCAGTATTTCTTGCTGTTATTTCTTTCAAACCATGCCAACACACACCCTCCACACCGTGTTTTGGCTTACAAGCCTCTGGCTGCCCTCTTCTGAATCACACTGACTTTTTAATTAACTGAGATAAGTACAATTACTCGGCTGTCCTCGGTTGTTCTGGTCTCCCAATGCTTCCAACCACGAAACCCATGTTCTCTCCCTGGTTTGCTCTGCCTTGCAGGCTTGTCACCAAAGAGCCTGTCAGCTGAACGCTGTGTTATATTTCTGTCTCCCAGCCCAGATTTTGGGCCATGGACATCACCAGGAGCCTTCTCACGATCGTGACATCATGCCTTCGCAGCAAGCTGTATTTGTCGTGAGCTTTTGTGTTCTCTAGGCTCTGCTGTGGCTTTTTCAGGAGTGGCTCGGAACGTGCGGTCTGGTGGAGCTTTACTCATGGAGGTGATAAGCAGCTTCTGCTCAGCACCACGGGCTCTGCTTGCCCCCATGGGCTTTCGACGCTGCCCTTGCGTCCTGTAGCATCCTTAGGCTGCTCTTGAACCCGCGGTGCCTTCGGGGGCTGGAAGCACAACCCTGTTCATCCCTCCAGGGGCAACTCTAGGCTTTAAAGACCAGGTTTAGCTGGATGTAACGCACCTGCTAGGATGGCCAGGGGCTGCATGAAATGAGCCATGGGGAGACGGGCTGGGAGTCCAGCAGCTGCGGTAGGGGAGGAAGGACTTCAGCCTCCCCTGTGCTCTGGACATCTGCTACGTCTTTGTCAGCAGCAAATACAAATCCCTGATTTTCCTTCCGCCGTTGTTTGGCTGTTCTAGCTTGTGATCCATGGACGGCGCCAAGGACTCAGCGCTGTCTGAAGACGAGGAGGCATTTACAGAAGCCCACGTACCCTTGTGCCACTGCAACACAGTCAGGAGGTGGCATTTCAGGGCACAGAACAAGCAGATTTTCTCTCCATTTCTAGACTTGATCGTCCTTTCCCACACATTCACCTTATTTGTTGTGATTTGGAGGAATTATTTTTAACAGCAATTCGCATAACCTTTGCATCATGGCTGCTTTTGCCATGGACAGAAGCAGGCTTGCTTTCCTTTACCACTCACTTTGCTTATCATTAACTGCTTTACAAGACCTGTTGCGTTTCAGTCGTGAGTTACGCCTCGGGACTGAGCATCCCTTGCAACGCAAGTCTTGCCTCCTGCCCCTTGGGTTTGATGGGGAGGATCTGGTTCCCAACGCTGGGATTTCGCAGCTGTGGTCTGCCCGGCTTCCTATCCACCCATGGAAAAGAAGGGAGCGCACAGCAACAGCGAAAGCCCCGCTCCAGGCTTCAGGCTTCTCAGCTGGAACAACTGTTGCGGTTGGAAGTTGTTTTGTTAACTTCTTTGGCTAATTGATAACATCTGCATCTCGCCACCCTTCCTTGTGTCTCCAGCTACTTCCAAAAAGATCGGACAGATAATCCCAGGGCAGATCTCAGTTTCTGTATTCATGAGATATCGTCACGCTTTTGGAAAATCGTGTGAGAACTGGGGGGCTTCTTCAGATAATGTCTCCTTTATGAAGGTTTCTTTCACACAGTCGCAGAAACGAGCCCAGAGACACTAAGCAAGCCTCTTGCGATTCAGTTGGCATTTCCCTCATGCTTGTCTTCAGAACTATTGATTTTACACTTTTTTTCCCCCTCTGTTTTTCCCCACCATCCTTTCTAAGTTTGAAATTTACATTTGGGCTTTCAAATATTGGAATTAGCTTTTATTTTTCATTACTTTTCATTTTCTTTGTATTGAAATAGATGGATCAGGAACTGGTATAAGTGATATCTTAGCAAATAAAATCCTTGTATTCAGGATCACTCTTGAAGTCTGGTAATACACAGTGACACCATATAGGTCCCAAGGAGACATTATGATTGTAATGGAAATATCGTATATCTCATATCCCAGGTCTGATATATCAGCTCGGCAATAAAAAGAAACAGGATATTTGCAACTATATTTTAACAGGGATTTTGCTGTTACCATGAGAACATGGATTACTTAGAAATTTTGGTGAGAAAACTCTTTAATGGTTTCATCAATGTCTAACCCCAGGAGATTCCAGTTCTTTCACTGCTATTGAAATAGCTATTAAGGCAGTGAAAATCAGAAACGTATGAGCGTGTTGCATTGGTGTCTTACCCTACATCTCAGACGAAGGTCTCAGTACAGGTTAGATGGTTCCTTCTATCACATTTCAGGATTCCTGAGATCGGATCGGGGTTGTGCCTAGCGACATGTGTCTGCTCTGAACTCTCCCCAGCTTGCCCACCTTTCCCATTTGGGCTGGGGAGAGGTTCCCTCCTCCACCTCCCTCGTGCTGTTGGGATGGTTAATGCTGTTACTGAGCAAGGCCTTGAGATGTCCGCAAGCCCCGGGATGTGCAGGGAGCTGATGTGATCCCTGGAAGCATTCAAGGCCAGGTTGGACTGGGCTCTGAGCAACCTTATCTAGTTAGTGGTGTCCCTGCTCACTGCAGGGAGGTTGGACTGGGTGACCTCTAGGGGTTCCTTCCAACCCCAAACATTCGATGATTCTATGATTCTATGTGATCCAAGACTCGAAGGCTTGCCGTCGCCCAGCCAGCCAGGAGAGCCTCATGAATTTCCTTGTAAAAGGCATTTCTTCGGATTCGGGGAGACTTGTGTTACATAATCCTTTGAAAACCATATTTGACACAGGGTAGGGCTATCCCCTTTACGAAGTCCCCAACAGAACCTGCAAGATGCCCCGTGAGCACTATTATTATTGCCATTCTTTTATTTTGTGCCATTTCAGCATCGCTAGCATCTACCAAAGAAGTCAGATAAAATCCCAAATACAGATCGCTCGTAACTTCACCTAACGCAAGCGCAACACATTTGGTCTCAATCTGAGTGCCTGGGCTGGGATGAGCTCTGCAGGGCTGTAATAAAATAAATATTTTCCTGCACTGAGAACGGCTCAGCGAAAGGTTCAGTGTCAGGTCAGCACAGCAAACTCTTTAACCATGTTTTGCTAGACACGGACCATGTCTTCACCTGAGAAATTGTCACAGCTCCATAGCAGCTGGTGGAGTGGAAGTGATTTACATCATTCACCTCTTGCTTGCTTTAAACGTTGGTTGGGTCAGCATTTGAGGAAAGCTAGGCAGGGGGTACAGCCCCAGCTTTCAGAAATAAAAATGTTTCCACCAAAAAAAAAAAAAAAATCATGAATGGACTTTCTGTGATGTTCCCTTTCCCACTCTGCCCTGCTCAAATTGGATTACTTACAGAAGCAAAGGGAACAAGCGGCTGTCTTGCAGCAGGCTTGTCCCAGGTGAGCAAGTTTGAGCTCCTTAACAATTGGCAATAGAGTGAGAGCTCTTTTAATTGCTTTTTCAAACAAACCTGAACCACCTGTTCTGCCATTTTAATGCAGGAACCAAAGGAAATATGATTCACAGGTGTCTTATAAAAGGAAAGGCAGAGATGCTTGGGAAGGAAGCTTGCCTCTTTGCTGTAGTAGGAGCCAGATCTTGAGAATTTAGTGACTGACTGGTTTGTGTCATTACACGACTGGGGCAGAAGTAACCTGTGCATCAGAAGAATTTGCCAAGGTTAGTAGTTTTCCATTCCTCTGCAATTGTGTTGTCTGTCAGTACGCTGTAGGTGAGCAATAAAAGCCTACCTCCCTGCCAGGTCATTCCCAAAGCTGTTCCTGAAGAGAATATCACCGTGCTGTAAGCTCTTGGTAACCATATATTTATTTTTGTCACCTTTCTCATAGCTGGGTGCTGCTGCAGAGTCAAGGTAGCTCCCTTTCAATTTAGTGGGAATTGATTGTGAACTCTAGAGCTAAAATTCAGCTCTATAGGTGGTGGTTCCTTAAATGAAACTGGTGTATCAAGGAACTTTTCTAATGCTTGATTTCCTAGTTTGAGAAGTGGTTCATCTTCTACCTAACCATGCCTTTGGTTATTGACTGTTAGCTCCAGTGTGCCAGAGAGAAGCATAAGGAGGTTGTAGTGAGGTGGGGGTTGGCATCTTCTCCCTGGTAATGGGCAATAGGACAAGTGGAAATGGTCTCAAGTTGTGCCAGGACAGGTTTAGGTTGGACATTAGGGAAAATTCTTTCAATGAAAGGCTTGTCAAGCACTGGAATAGGCTGTCCAGGGAAGGGGTCGAGTCCCCATCCCTGGGGGGATTTAAAAGCTGGGCAGATGAGGTGCTTAGGGATAGGGTTTAGTAGTGGGATGGTAGGATTAGGGGAACAGTTGGGCTTGGTGATCTTAAAGGGCTTTTCCAAACTAAACAACTCTACAATTTTTTTTCATTTCTAGACTTGTATCAGCCCATACAAAAAACTTAAAGGTTTGATTCAATTTGTAAAGAGCACTATGAGCAGAGCTGGAAGTGAATGCAGGAGTTCTGGTCCCAGGTCTTGTAACTCTCACTAATTAATTACTCACTGATGTGAATTAGTCTCCAGGAAGATCAGCCACACACCCCACAGATCATCTCAGCTCAAAGCAGAGGTGTTGCATGCACCCTGGCAGACTGAGGTCAGCAAGAAAACCACTGTGTACTCATAACAGAAGCAGATGACGCTCCACACCTGGGCCTAGAAGTTTTACTGCTCATTTAAGTCCAGCAAATGCATCCCATGCAATCTCATAGCTCTTGGCAGGACCTCGTTATCCTTGTTCAGTGAAATAGCTATTTCCTGAGATATTGCAGAGGCTACTCTAGGAAGAGAAGGTGGCCCTCTTGGTTGGGCTTACTGCAAAAATCTTCATTGGTGATGTATTTTCAGGAGAGGACTTTCAAGGAAAGATTGATCCAAGCATGTGGTGGTTGTTCACTGGCTGCCAGTAGAGAGTCTGGTGCGTCCTGTCCTTGCAGAAGCTGGATAAGTGAAAGTATTTCTTTATGGCCATTGCCATTTATCCTTTCATTTTGGAGCAGCAGGAATCTCTCTCCTTTTGGGGTTGGTCAGTACACTTACAGGCTACGATAAGTTGCCCTGCATTGAAGGGTTTACAACCATATGTATATTTTTTGATTTTTGTGGGACACATATAGATCATGTTAAAAACCAGAAGTCCATTGTTCAATCAATCAAGTTAATCCTGGTGCTCCTTGATAACTATAGCTATCGCGTTTCAGAGTGATTTTACTGGATATTACTGGGATTACTTGTAGTAGCCACTCAGTCTAGACAGGGGTTTCTATTACAGTGAACACAGACAAAAGGGTAAGAAATATTAATGCCCAGCATCCATTAACCATGCACAAGCTGCATATCAGAGAGTGGATCCTGTTCGCTTGGCTGTGCTTCCCCTTTTGTTTCTCTCTCAGGAGGGCACTGGCTTTTTTAATTAAATAAAACAGGTTGTCTTAAGGGGTGAGGGAGAAAAGAGCTGCTTGAAAAGTGCCTTTTAGGTAGAGAGATTTTTGATGAACTGTCCCATTAGGTCAAGGTCCAAGTATTTTGGCCCAAGAGCTGTCTTCAGGATGACTTCCATCTTGCAGAAAGGTCAGAAGAGAGCAGAGCCGTGGTGATCTTGCTGAAATGAACAGTTTGGAAACTTGGATCTCTGAGAATCCAGTTGTTGTGAGAAATATGGTGAAGGTGGATCTCCAGGCTGTCATCAGGGCTGGATAAAGTTACACTACCCACTGTTTCTGACACAAAGCCATTTAGAATGACAAGCACTCCCAGAATGCTGCTCCTTGAAGAAATGTAATGTGGCAGTGACATGGAGTTCCCACCATCCCCTAGAAGACAATTCTGCTGCAACTAAATTAGGGCAGTTGGCTGATTAAGATTATGCCTTGTTAACAAGGCACTGAGTGAGGTAATAAAGTTAAACTCCAAAGCATTTCAAATTCTCATTTTATGCTACTCCATATGTTCAAACTCGTAACACATGGGCAAACATTGTATTTGCTGCTGAGGCTGCCCGTGTCACAGATTTTATTTTGGATATGGCATATTTCAGATTGTTGTCAAATTGCCCATCATAACTGAAGCTCTGCCAGGTCTTCCAAAGCATGGTAAGAGTTAGGGCAATGGTGAAATGCTTAAACATTTTGCTTGTATGTGGCTTGCCATCCTATATGCATTCACTCAAAGACCTTGATGGTCCTTTGATTCTTGACATCCTTTTAAGACTTTGGGAATCAGAAGCTAATTGGCCTGCTGTTGGAAGGGTCTGCAGATCCTTTGGAAGCAGAAGCTTCCAAAACTTTCTTTTTTGGGGGGGAAAGGGAGAATTAAAAAAAAAAATTGCCCAGTTATATGAGAAGCTTGCAATTATTTCAATTCAACCCTTAAACCCTGGGTTATGAGGCCAATTCAGCACTATATGTGTACCTAAATCAAGACTTCCCCACAAAACTTTAGCTTGGTGTAGACTTGGAGATCATGCTCTGTATGCCAATGCTCTCAACCCCCTTTTATACCCAGCAGCTGATCTCAATGTGTTTGAATGTGGTGTTCCTTGGTGGCTCCTAGGTCTTCCCTCCAGGCAGAGGAGAATGAGTAATGGGGGGTGGTGGTGGTGGTTGGGTTTTTTCTCTTTCTGTGGGGCAAGAGCTGTGTTTATATCCCTATTTTAGGAAATGGAAGCGTTGCCATCAAGAAGCTAAGGTCCAAGTTTATCGAACTATGTAAGTACCTAATTCTCTGGGTTATTTTAATCAGTGGTTGTGCTCTTAATACAGTTATGGATGTGATATGTTACTAGCATAAAACCTGTGGAGTGGGGCAATGCAGTTGGGTTCCCTCAAATTTCAGGCACACCAATGAACATTTTTTTTCTCTTGCTCTGTACATGTTTATCTTGATCCAGAAGCTGCAGGTCTGCTTGCCTTGATACACCTCCCCCCTTGAAGCCTCCTTTCCTGGTAATAAACCAGGAGGTTCTGGGGTATTTCTTGCTGTCCTCTCCTTTCTGACACGGCAGTATGAATTTCTGCCCTCATTTCCAGGAAGATCATGGCTGGTGGTTTTTGCACCCATGTTTTGAAAGCAAAGCCTTTCAAATCGGCCCATGGGGACAGCCCTCTTCAAGCAGTCAATGGGTAGAGTAAAACCATCCCTCCTTGGAGGAAGTTCCCTTATTTTCTTACAGGTGTGTGGATGGGATGTGGCAATTCTTGCTGTCGTCTGGTGTAAGGAAGGTGTAGGGGGATCCAAAGAACTCATATGGTATGCTGTTAACATCCAAGGAGAACAAGATCAGAAAATCTCCCCTATGGAAGAGATTTGCCTTTGTCCAGGGTGTTTTGCCAGGCAGCATAACCTGACTCTATTGGAAGAGTTGAATTGCCGTCACATAGCTTTAAAAACACAGTATCAAACTATACATATAATTTGAGGCTGTTTTTAATGAGCGTTTTCTCTAGCCTGTGGTTGCTTCTGGTTTAAATGTTCTCAACTTTTTGGTCAAATAAATAATAGCCTAGAACAGTATTTTTAGGAAAAGATGATGCTTGGTGATGGCTGGGGATTTTGTGGCTTTCACTGCCATTGGGATGGCTTGGACTCACGCGTATACTTTTCAAGAAAAGAAAAATGAACAACTTGAAGGCTTTAGCTGAAACACCATCCGGGACAGTTCACAGCTTTTCCTTTGGTTGTGTTAGCTGATGTGAGGGTTTTTCTTTTTTTTTTCCTGAATATAACTGGGCTTCCTGAATATCTGTGTACCTTCCCCTATATTTTCTTTCCTTTATTTTTCATACTTTCCTCTGTTATTTCTCTTCCTCCTTATTGCTCTTTCATTCTTCCATTTCCCTCTGTGTTCCTCCCACTGTTCATTCCGATTTCGCTGCTTCCCTTCCCAGTTCTTCTGCAGTTCAAAATTGCCTCGTCTTGAACTGTTACAACCAGTCTTAGCAAAAGTGAGCTCCTTGTCAAGGCTGAATTATGCTCTTGATCTAATGCTGGGCTCTCATCTGATCCCAAATGTGCCTGGCTTAAAAGGACAGCATCACAGGCTGGAGAAGAGGAGGTGGCAGGAAAGCTTGGTGAAGTTAAGCCATGGAAAGTCCCAGGAATCCTGCTTTAGTTCAGGCTCACTTCTACAGGGTTGTCAACAGCCAAGGGAAGATGATGAGGAGTGAGAAGAGCTGGAATAAGCCATGCAGAAAACACAGCACAATGACTCAAATCTAGAGACAGAAGATGAGTCTGTATGCTTGGAACTTGTAGGATGCACCAACTCAAGGCCTGGCTTTTATTACTTGAATTTTCTTAAAACCCAGCTGGGGGTGGGGAATTGACTTGGCCTATGAAGGCTGTACCAGAGAGTGTTGGAAGGTTTTTGGCCGATGCCCACCGGCTCGTGGATAAGGTCACTGTTTTGCTGAGGAAGCTGGAAGTGCAGGAGGTTTCTTCCTTGTACCAGAGCCTCTGGGATCCTTTCTTTCCTGCCTGCTGGACACCCCATGCAGCCTGGCCCTGTAGCTTCAGTGGGTGACAAGAACCACCAGGAACTACTCGTAGTGATGTGGGGTTAACTGTTGTGAAGGATGACTGAAGTCTTGAGGTTTCCTCTCGGCCTTTTCTGCCCAATTTATGCTTCTTGACAAATCCATTGCTTGACTGCGCTGTCACCTCCCCTTGGTCCCTGCTTCTGGGCTGCGTAGCTCAGCTCTAGGTTTTTAGGAAGCAAAATGTTCTTCAGCCCTAAAGACAGCGAAGAGCTGCGTTGATTTTATGTGGCCTGGGATAATGGCCTCGGGCTGTCCTGTGAGCCTTTCTGTATTTCTTCCATTACTTCCCAAATGCAACTCGGGTTACTGAGCAATCAGTGGTACTACACCAGTGTCATAACTTTGGATTAAACTTTTTTTCTTGAACTTTGTCAGTGATGTGGACATTTTGGAAGTTGCAGACTATGAAGGAGGTAATTATCTATGGGAAAGGCTGGCTGATGCTATTTCATTAGCCATCTGGCTCGGAGATCCTGATCCTGCTACTTCAGGCAATTTTTGAATGACTTGGAGAGGTAGATGTTTAAATGATAATTAATAAGAGTGTTGATCTCTCTGATTCTCTTGGCAAAACTCTCGCTTTAACATTAGCTTTCAATAAAGCTCTGCCATTTAAACCTTTCATTTTAAACAGAAAAAGAATGCTTTTAAAATTCAGATTTAGAAGCTTTTACATTGCTTAATAAAAATTTGCTTTTTGGGCAAAGCGCAGTTGACAGTTGTATTGGTGCTGATGGTTTCTATTTAAAAACACTTTCCTTTCGTTTGCTGCATCTTGCAGCCGCTGAGGTTCTTTGTCTTGCTTCCTCCATCTTCCCATCTCATAGGCATCAGCAGGGCCAAGTGCCTCCACCACCACCAGTGGAGACAACTTGATTTTATTCTTTTGCATGGTTTAGGTTGGACATCAGGAAAAACTTCTTCACGGAAAGGGCTGTCAGGCTCTGGAATGGGCTGCCCAGGGAAGGGGTTGAGTCCCCATCCCTGGGGGGATTTAAAAGCCGGGCAGACGAGGTGCTTAGGGACAGGGTTTAGTGATGGGATGGCAGGGGTAGGGGAACGGTTGGACTTCATGATCTTAAAGGTCTTCCAACCTAGACGATTCTCTGATTCTATGACTTGGCTCTGTATATTGGTGCGGGAAGGGTCTGGAAAAGCACCAGAGATGCTGGGGAGAAGGTGCTCTGTAATGCACATGGTAAGTGGGATGGTCAAATGCTCTGCTGTGCTTTACAAATGAGATACGAGGGCGGCAGGATGGCTGAGTGCACCAGGCCTTCAGCAGGAGAAATAGACCCTTAATCCTCAGGTTAATCCTCACCCGTGTGTTGTGGCCAGCCTAGAGCATCTTCTTGGGACAGAGGCTGCTTTTGACTTTTTAAGTTGCACATAAGGTCCTGTAGAGGCAGCAAGGACACTGCTGTGGGAATCCTGCTAAATGCTGTTGGGTTTGGACTGGCACTCAAAGGACGGATCAGCAACAGCAAAATGATAACCAGAGTTGCATGGGCCATTCCAAGAGAGCAGTTTAGGGAAAAAATTCACGTATTAATTTACCGGGTAAAACATCTGCCTGGAGAGTCTGGGATCTGGCTCATCCTGCTGTCACGTTCCTGGATGTCCCTCGCTTCTCTAGCAAGAAGTTAGCAAAGTGAAGGAAATCAAAAAGTTAATCTCTTGCCTAACTAGTAGCTGTGTCTCTTTACCAGCTTAGCACTTCTGGGCCATATATCCATGTAGGAACCCCAGTTGTACTTCTTTTTATGTGTATTGACTTAGTGGAGTGCAAACATGTTAAAAAGTTCACTTTCTCCTTTATACGAGTCTATAAAAAAGCTCTTAAAATGGAGTCATAGGGTTTCAATGAGACAAATGAATGATCAGCTGAGACCCAGCAGTCCTTCCCGATGGATTAGGTGCTTTAGTGTGAGAAATTTTAAGATGCTAATCAGCCTGGAGAGCTTTCATGCCTCTAGCACTATGTAATGACACAAAATATTGCGATGCCTCCAAGTTATAATGGAACAGGCGAGTAGGATGCGGTAATAGGTATCAGTCATGATATTTGATTCCAGTTAGAGCTGCGTTTTCAAAAGTCTCCAGGCAGCAGAGATTTCTTACGCATTTATGGGAATTTGAGTAAAACTAAACATATACATATTAGCTTGGAAATTTTTCTTACAGCTATTTGGACACAGCAATGCACAAAATAATTGTAAACACATGCACAAGTGGATCAGCATGCACTTTCAGTGCTGGCTTTTAGGAGAAATAACATATTAATGTGTTTTTCTGAATTTTGCAAATGGCACTGCAAAATTGCAGCTCAATAAACTTAACTTTAGATGTTCCTCTAAACTGGTGATACCAGTATGATATTGAGATGTTTTCCAGTTGGGATTTAGGAAGCTGTAAGGCATGACAGAAGCATTCATAATGGGACATTTTGGCACAAATTTGAACTTGCATGGAGCTGATCCAAAATCAGCAGTGGTGGTATCTGTAGCGCTTGCCATGGAAGGGATCGATCCTGCTGCCAGGGCTGTAAACCACGCGCTGGCCGTGATACTGTGGGAGCAGGTCACAGCTTACCAGAAGGAATCATTTACTGTACAGAGCCGTTACATTTTATTTCTGTACATTTGGCAATTTTGGGCTTCGTCCTGTCACATCTGCAGGCATGCGAGTGCTGCGTTTACGTTCCCCGTTGGCCCCTGAGGTTGCCAACCGGATCCATCACCGAGGGGGGGAAAAAGCAGGATTTCATCTGCGGGGTGTTCCAGGGGTGGTGGTGGTGGTGTTTTGGGAGAGAAGGGACAAAACTGCGGTGTTTGGAAAGGGTCCCCAGCTGGCTTTTGGCAGGGATGCACCCGAGCTAGTGCAGAAATGGTTAATGAGGAGCGCGGGGCTAGGAAACGGCATCCACCCCTGGCACGACAGCTTCAGGAACCCTGCCAGGAACCAGTAGCTGAGAGCCTCACTAAAAACAACAGGACACCACCATTAAATGCCGGGAGTCTTAACTGGTTAGTGGCTTGTCAAGGTGACGCGCTTGTCGTCTTCATTGACGCGCGAGCCGAGAGGCGTCTCTGCTATTTATAGAAATGTGTGACCCGTGCGGTTTGCGAGTGTTCACGTTGCCATTACAAGGACAAAATGTTATCTGCGTAATTACAAAGCTATATTCTGATAGGGATTCTTATTTAAGCCTGTTACGTGCTCCAGCAAAGCAGTAAATCCCTCACTGAGCACCGTTAATAATGGAGCATTAAGAATACACTGTTTTCTTTTCTTGCTTTATATACATCTATTTATTTTTAAAACAACTGGGTTTCTTGGTGCTTTCTAGGATTTCTCTCCCGGGTGCTGGAGAGATCTCTTTCCCTGGACCTGGCTCTGCGAAGGAATGTCTCTGCAACTGCTCCTGGTGAGGTTCCCCATCCCTTGCTGGGACCAGCCCTCTCCTTCCCACTGCGGTCTGCCGCAGGGCCTGGGACAGGGATTTAGGTGGGTGATGGAGTGGTGGGAGTTTGTCAGCTCTAGGGAAAGTACATGGCCCGGGAGAGGCTGGTAATGCTCAGGGATTTCCCTCTGCAAGGATTAAACCGAGCGATTAAAGCAGTGGTAGCTGATGGCCTCAGCACCCTGAGCGTGCGGAGCGCTGGGCTGCAGAGCCGGGCAGTGATCGCTGCCTGCAGACTGCCCCGAGCCTGGGAAACATAAAATAAAGCTCGTTGAAATGAAAAGGGAAGGAGTGTAAACCCCGCAACAGGAGGAGGTGAGAAGGAAGGCGGGAGGGAAGGGCGGATGGGGAGACCAAGCCTTCCCGGGAGCAGCCCTGGGCAGAGCCGGCCTGGCTGCTCCTTCCACCACTGCCGCTTGTGCACCGCGGATGCGGCAGCAGAGCAAGTATCCAGGGATAATAAAAAAGATGGCCACTATCAACCTGGCTTTGCTTGCTGAGCCGTGGGGAATGTGCATCTGGAAAGGCAGTGGAACCTTTGCGTGCCGTGTCCAGCTGAGCTGCCGTGGTCGGGCAGGTGAGAGGGGAGCGATCCAAGGAACCTGGCTTCCCACAGGGATTCCCACACTGTGGAGTCCTGTAGCCTGCCAAGGTGTCCTCCGGTTAACCCGTACCCATGCCACCGAATGCGATTTGCTGCTGGGATCCAGGGATGCATCTCCCCTTGCTGTGGGAAATGAGCTTGTCTCTCTGGCTTTGTTAAGGCACAGCAGCAAATTAAGAAGGGGGGGGGGGGGCGGGGGAAAGCACAGAATCAAACTTTTTCCTGGGCTGGGCACTTGAGGAACTGTAAGTGTAACATTAGGGTTGTGTGGCTTCATTACGGACACGTGCACGCCGGGATTTAAAGGCCAGTGGTGAGGCTGAGCAAACAGCGTGGATGGGAGGGAGGGAAAACATCTCTCTTCTCGTGCCAGTGCAAAGGATGATGAATTGCCCCGGGACAGCTGCAGTGCACTTGGAGCTGTGGAAAACCAGCGGATTCCTGCCACGCTTCCCCAGCCAGCGGGCAGCACTGGGGACCTGCCAGGTAAAAACCAGGCTCTGTGCTTTGTCCAAGTCATTAGAGCTCCACTTGGAGAGAAGGGAGCAAGGAACAAGCTTTGCTTTACTGCTTAAAGAGTTACTCAGAAAGGAGAAAAAAAAAAAAAAAAACCTGGAAGAAATATTTCAGTCCCAAGTAATATTTACTTGGGTGCTTAAAACTTTGTGAAATGCCCCGCAGGTCACAAGCCATTCATCCTGCTGTGTATTTCTCTTTAAGAAGGTGCTTGTAAGTACTACTGGAGCACATGTGTGATGAGGGGTTGCCATGGCAAACAGGTTTTGGCACTATTTAAGACAGAGTTTTATTGCACAGCAGAATAAATAAGCATGTTAAAGCCACATACAGTAACTTGTTGGCACATACATTAATGCTCCCAAGGGCTGCAATAACTTAAGCACCCTCCCTTTAAACATTCTTCAGCGTTTTTTCTTTTTTATTGACTACATGCATTTAGTATTAGGGCTAGGAATGTCCCATTTCCACCCCCTTTTGAAGTGAGTAATTGAGGCAAAAAAGGAGGACTGTCTAATAAATCATAAAGGGGCATTGTGCACAGACAAGAGGGGCAATTCTGCCTTCCCTGACATGCGTGGGGCTAAGCCAGCGTGAGACCTGGCCATGTGCTAAACCCTGACGCGCTCCCTCCAGACCCAGGAGCGGGCCAGGGGGGTTGTATTTCTGATGGAGCCTGAAGAATCGGGAATGGCTTCACACCGTTTTCTGCAGTTTCTGCCTTGCTCTGCTGTGCCAAGCCGCCCTTCTGCCACCTCGCAGCAGCGAGCTCCTTGCTTCAGCGTCAGGCACTTTATGAACCACCTGTCCTGTTCCCAGTCTGGCTCCCAGTTCACACCAGTGAGTCCTGTCAGGTCTGGAAATGCTCCTGGCCTCGAGGAAGCGCTGCAGGGGGATGAGAGGCAAAGCCTGGGAGAGGGCTTGGGTTCGCGGTGCTCTTAAAGGCGAACATAAATTACACTTTATAATGAAAGCTCTGCTTTAAGAAGAGTTATTGGTGTATTAGGCTGGGCTTTATTAGCTGGGAGGCTTCGGAGCCATGTGGGAGGTGTGGCACTGGCTCCCTCTTCTGTGGGAAGCTGAAACTTGTCTGGTTTGGGGAACTTGGAAGCTGCTAAAACAGGCAAAGCCCCCCAAACCTCCCCCATCCCTCCCACCTCCCAGCCATAAAAGCCCAATTAGTGCAGCTGTGATCAGGCAGGGGCAGAGCTGGCCCCTGCCCCAAGGAGCTGGCCCCGATGGCTTTGTGTTAAAGACTGGGGAACTGGACCCAAATATCCTAATTTTCTTGGTGAGTAAGGAAGTTACTGGGGAAGAGCGACAGAATGCACGGCCTGCCCTAAAAGACAACTGCAGTCGGTGCTGGCTCCCCTTCTGCTCGGAAGAAAAATCTGTTTTATGTATTCCCTCTGGTTTAGGATGAAAGCTGTGATGTATTTTACTCCTTGGGCCCTTTTTGTCTCTTGCCCCATTGCCAAGGTGACCCCGCAGCCTTCAGCAAGGCTCAGGCTGCTCTGCAGAGCTCAACTCCTCAACTTCCCCGCACACCCGGCCATCGCCGAAGTGTGCCCAAGCCTTGTGAAATGGGGGGGGGGAAAGGTTGGTTATTTTACGAAACATGTTTGTAATATCACATACTGATGGGCTCATTATTAATTACAATTTGCTGAATAAGAGCATTCATGAGGGAGGGTTAGTGATGGAGAGAAAGGGAAGAAAAAAGGAGGGGGGAGGGTTTTATGCCCCTAAAGGGGTCTCCTGGGCACAACTGGGGTGGAAGACCCACCATTTCCTTCCAGCTGTTTGGGCTTGCTTGAAGTCAAAGCCTAGTGGAGCTGTCCGGGGCTGTTGACAAATGTATTATAACCAACGTAGGTTAAAGGGAAAGTTACTTAGAATTAATCCATCCCCGTTCCATACTCCCGCTTCGCTGCGGAAGAACGTGCCGGGAGGAGCAAGCGTCAACGCTGGCTGTGTTGGGAGACCCTTCCCGAGGTGGAAGTGTGCAAATAGGGCTACCGTGGTACGTAATGAGAAGCTGCAGGGCTTTCAATTATCCCGCATGGTCTGGCTCTCTGCAGCTTGACTGACAGCTAATTATGCTGCTGCCATTTTTTTGGCAGTGGAATTTAATCTCCCAGATGGAAAGCAAATCAATCTGCCCATCGCTGCAGCTGAGGCGTACTTTGGCTCGACTTTAATTTATTCTCCTAAGCCTGAGCAGGCTACTCATTTCAAGGTACAAAAATA